>JAVHKZ010000014.1:1254128-2508257 GCA_035079395.1 Aspidiotus destructor
AAAAGATTAAAATAATAAATGAGCAGTAATTTTCTCAATGTCGGTGCACGAGTTTGTTGGACAAAAGCACAGTTTTTCGTTCCATCTTCCCTCTCCTCTTTTCACTTTATCAAATTCTTCTTCTCCTTCGAAGGATCTTAACAGCAATTTACGTCATATTACAAAACTCACTTCAAGAGTAAACCACGGGGGAAAAAAAAAAAAAAGGAGAAATTTCCGAAACGACCTGCTTTTTGGCTATATTCCCAACAATTTACGTACAGACGATTAACAACATTATTGTTGTCATCAACATACTCACAATGATGATAGATGTTCTTGAACGGTAGTTACCTAGCACTCTTTTCCTCTCACAACGCTAATCACTTTATGTTAACAAAAAAATACACGGCTCATGGACAAAATAGGAATGCTACAACAGATAGAATTATAGTGATTTACCATATCTAGATATATTATTTCAAAATTTTTCTGCAGTATTCAAAGCACAGTAGGTACGTCGAATGAGCAAACAAACATGAAGATAATATTGATTTTTTCTTTTCTTCATAACGTATAATTAATTAATTCAGAAGAAAATTATATTATGTATGTACCTCACGTAGTTATTTAAGGAAATTTACTTAGGTATGTATTTTGGAACTTATTTTTTTCTTCGTGGTTTGCTACTTACCTAATTCCATTTCCGGTGGCAGAAGACCGACGGTGCCGAAAAATCGTTTATCCAAAATTTGTAGTAACTGAAGCGCCGTTTCATGAACGTTTTTCCGGGGGCAGCCTGTATTCATCAATGTCACGTTAATCACGGCTGTGTAATGGTCACACGGATACTCCCTGAAAAATGAGTCGTATCACATAATATTAAATTCCTCTTCAGCGTTGATAAGGATAAACACAGATGTAGTCCTCGTTAAGACTCTCAAGCTAATTTTAATTTCATTTTCTCAGATTTTCGTTGATCTCTTTCCGCTCCAATCAATTCAACGTTCAAAAATACATTTCCGAAGTAACCTACACTAGTATAGTAGAAGTTCAAAAGATCGAAATTAGTTGCCTCGTGTGTATCAATTAATGTTCATTAAAACCAAATAAAAATTATCGTACACTTCACGGAATGAAAATAAAACGCAAACAGAAAGTTAGCTGAAGGCTTCTGTTTTTCAAAGTTGTTTCAAGTCCCATAAATTAAAATTTCTACCCTCCTGAATCTAATGGAAAAATTGAGACACCATGGATGATTTAGCCGACGTAGATCTTGATTAAAATCCGTTTCTTCTGCATTTTATTGTCATAAAATAGAAAAAAGTGGTGAAACCATACACCTTCACGAATGTATCGGGCCATTGGTAAGAAAGATGGATATAATTGTACTTATATCTCACTATGTCAGCACAAAAAATTCTACCTGGCACTAAATATCACAGCTAAAGCAAGAAAACAACCATCAGCTACTTGTGGTTCGGCTGTATAACATCGATCTACCACCCAATCGAGTAGCGCGCCCACATCAGAGTTGCATTCCAGCAACAGAATCATGGTCTCGTAGGCTAGCTGGTACACCTGCACAAGAATACTAGGCAATAGAAATCAAACTATGCGGACAGTTTTTATTTTTGAGCAGATAAACCAACCTTATCATCTTTGGAAGCTAGTAATGTACTCAACCAGCCGTACAGCATACCCTCTTCGGAAAGTAAATTTTGAGCATCAAAACATGGACCACAACACAGTACAGCAGCCAGTGCTTGTAACGCAGCGAACTGAAGCTCTTCTTCACTGACACAGGTGGCTTCGCTGGAGATGCTAACACTAGTCGCGATTACCGATGGGATTGTCGAAATGTTCCATGATAATGAATTGCCGAAAGGTCCACTCCAATTTCGGAACAAAACGAAAAGATTACTACGCAGATCTCGTTTCAACAATGTTGGGTACGTGTCCACTACAATGAATAAAGGTACTTCGTCATTAATAAATGAATATTTTTCTAGAATTATTATTCGTTTACAGTAATACTGATGGTTTTTTCTAAGATGCAAACCATTTTTATTTTCGTAATCGTACGTCAAATAATTATCAAGCCTCACGATAAACCTAATAATAATAACGACGAAAAAGGATATGACGTATAAATGTAATACAGTAGGCCTAGTTGAAAACCAGATTTTCGAAACTTGTAACATCGTTTTATAATCGCTTTCTTTTTTTGATTAAATAGCGGAGGTAAATTTAACCCGCTGGTAAATAAAATATCGCGACAGATTCGGGTTCAAGTAGCTTTTTCAACTCGCTTGTACAATAATAGACTATTTCCCCCTTTTTTTTGCTCCATAATAGAGAGGTGAGGTAGAATTACATTGAAAAATTTCAATTCAAAATTGAAATAATCCGAGGAATCGTTTACGAAAATACCTAGTTCGTACCAAAATTTTCTACTTTCGTTCAATTAAGTGCTAAATTCGCTGACGTTATTTTTCCATGATTTCGTACGTTCCATTTTAGAATACGAAATTCTGGGTTTTATATGTCCAAGACGTTGAGACAAATACAACTCAACATATTTTCTAGGTTTCCTGAATACTGAAAGCGAACTTACGGGGAAAACTCTTGATCATTTTTCTGATGAAGTTACAAAAATGTAATTTTATGTCTCGCAAGCTTTCCTTGTCTGCTTCGGTTTCCAAACATATACGAGCTCCGTCAATGTACTCAATGATGGCTGGATGAAGTCCGTGCGTATCTCGGTCTAAAACGCAAATGCTGAAACATAAAAGTTCATCGTAAGTAAAACAAATAACACTACGGTTTCCTCGACGAAGTGTAAGAAACCTGTTTTATAGCTTGGATTTTTCAATTTTGACAATCGGTTATTGAAGTTTGAGACCGGCAATCGATTACTATCAAACTTAGCTCGCGAGTCTAAATTTTTTTTAGTTCTTTTTTCCTCGCAATGAGAAAGAAATTTCCTCGAATCGTTTTTTTTCTTGTAATTACTTTTTTCTAGTCTTTTTCTTGAGTCGAAATTTTTCCCAGTCTCTCACCTCGTCCACAAGTTAAATCAGGTCATCAAGTCAAAGACGCTGAGTGACCGCCATAAAACAAACTTCCTGTAATTACTATGATAATTAATTCACAGTCAAATTTCTTAAATTGTAGTTTACCTAACGCCAAAAGTACCGTGTTCGGCAATCAATTCAAACACTTTTACTAGTTGTAGTCTAAGAGCATCTCGACGTCTTCGTCTACGCATGTTTTCTTGTTTTTTATCAATAGCATCTCGAATGTAAACAGCCAATTCTTCCATTAAATCTCTGAAAATGATGAAACATTCTCATTCGCAGTTCTACCTTCTAAACACTGGACATTCTTTCTTCCTTACTTTAAAGCATCTGGATTAATACTCGATAGAGCAAACACAGCCGCGTCTCGCACGTCCACCGTTTCGCATCGCAGAAGAGGCACAATCAATTTGTACAATCCCGAAGGTGAAGCGTTTATCAACTTATTGTCAGTCCGTTCTGCCGTCGATATGTTATCAGGCGAAGAGCTGAAAGGTCGATTAAACTATACTAAAATACATATTCACATTTCACATAAGAACCAGAATAGATCCATTTCAGATTCTTGAACTCGTACAATTTTCAAAATCGACGTTAGATGGTTAAATAATTAAGCATTACATGCAATTTTTATGGTAAAACGAAAAGCAATCTGAAGCGGCGTAAACATGAAATATCGATGGAGAAGTTTACAAAATACAAAAACAAATAATTCTTCAAAGCCCTCGTCAGCTTGTATCACATATCAAATTAGTTGAACATGCAATTTTCCGCGAGACAGGTTATGCGATACGTTATACGATTGTAAAAGAAATGACGCAATATTCAAGTTTGTTTTACTTTTCCAGATGAATTTGTGCAACAGAGATCAAACAAATTAAATTACTTATCCACGCTAGGATTTCACGTTTCATGTTTTGCTAATTTTAAAATAATTTTTCTGGAGCGTACGCACCCTAAGAAGGGTTGATAGAAGAGAGCAATTCAACTGAGGTGAATAACTGTCATTTTTGTTGACTTACCTATTACGAAACCGCCATATTTTTGGCTCGGATACAGTCATGCAATGCAAAGAATCATTTTCGAATTCTTCCCAGGCATGCTTGAAAAAATTATGTACATTCAAAGTACCCTGCATGCTACACGAATTTCCGAATACATAGAAAAAGATAAAAAATATAATAATAAATATATGTAAGTCGACGTAAAACTGAAAATGAGAAGAGGGTGACACTACTAATTTGCCAGGGTGAAAATAAAGACAATGGAGAGAATTTGAGATTCAGATAGTTAAAAACAAATTATCAATGGGTGAGTTTACGAGACACAAATATCATTTCAGATTTTAAGCTCTGCCTCATCGAGATTAGTACAATTATGCTGCATACAAACACAGAATTATCTACATTTTATGAGAAAATAGAAAGAAAATATTTTTAAGCTACCAAATGTAGGCTATGGGATTAATTCACATGAACACAAGCTCAAGCATTCAGCTAAGCAAATATTTTATGTAAGTATTTGAAGGCTGATAAATGACATCATTTCAAGTTTTCCGCAATGCCAAAAAATATACTGATATAAAGCCATACATAAATACGATCGGAGCTGCAGAAATATTAAAATACGAGCTATGCAAATTACTTTTTCTTACCTCAAACTCAAATCGGGTGAAGCGCATCGAATGATAGGACTGGGAGCGGGTGGAACCACGCGCATAGCAAAAATCACATACGTTCTCCACAGTATCATATATTGATCCCTTTCTGAAGCTGGTTTTCTAGGTGGCGCGGAGCTTCGTAAAAGAGATGCTCGATTATCACTGACCGGCCTAAGAAATTCAAATAATCGAGTAACTTCTAAAGGCTATATAAAAAAGGCGCAACAGTAAATTTACTGCGTAACTCTTGCGCTTACGTTGGATCAATGACAGAGAAAAGTGAATGCAATCTATGGTACACGATTGGCCAAGCTTGTGTTACAGCGGACGAGCACTGAGTGATGAGAATGTCTTTTTGTAGAAAACTGAATATGCAGACGGTCCACACGTCGAGCGAAGTGCAACTTTTTGAATTACCAGCCGACGTTTTGCTACTGTTTTCCTCTTGGGAACCTAACAAATAATCATTCTTGTTAAGACTATAATTTTGATATTATTATAAAGATGTAAAAGAAAGAATATATTATGTACTGGAAGACCAGATTGTGGAAGCTCGATCCGCTAACCACTGTAAATCAACATTTGACGCAACTAACAAAGCTGCTTTCTCTGTTGTCGGCAATAAGACAGTACACTTTTCAAGGATTTGCGAACAGCTCTTATCCATAACATCGATAACCGCTTTCGTGCTTTCATTCTTGCCTGCGAAAAAATATACAAAAATAGAAGTCAACATTGATTTTTACAACTTCTATGTTTTTTAGCTTGTAAGAAGTTCGCAAAATGAAAGGATTAAGTTTTTTAGTTTTTCCAGCTTTCTTCCATTTTAATGACTACAATGAATGAAGAGAAAGCCCAATTTTTTTCCCCACTTAGCTTCTCAAATTACAGAGGCGTATTCAGAAAAGACGCCGCTCTAGGCATTTTCTTGTATTGTATATTATTTCTTTCATTTTTTCTTATCCTTTTTTCTTTTGGGCCAAACAATTCTAAATTTTGTCGCCCTAGGTAGTTGCCTACAATGATTTGCCGTGAAAACGTTACTTTTAAATAATGTTATTAGGATTGTATTTCAACAAAATTTCACAAAAATATACGTATTTAAATCACGAATTTCATTAAGGTCGTATTACATAACTTACATATCTGAATTAAAATTTTCAAATTCCAGAATTTTTCAAGTTCTTTCTTTCGTATCTGAATAATGGGGCTTTTCGATTTAGCACAAAATGGAAGATAGGATCATGATTTTTCAATTGAATTTAAATTGCCAAAAGGAATGCAAAAATTTGAATGATACGATGTTTTCATTGAAACATTTGTCGAATCAGGAAAATATTGAAGTTCTCAAGCACTAACCATTGAGACCATTTTGAAAATTTCCATAACACAGTAACTCATAAAAAGATTCAAAATTTCTACTGAGGGGGCTCCTCGGAAATTGAGGGAAAGCACTACTGCATTCCACAAAATAAACTCACCTAATAATTTAAACAAACACTTGATTTCTCGTAAAATATGTACCGCTAAGCGACGCGGACACTGACGATTGTTGCACAACATAACCAAAGCCAATCCTTCGACTTGATGAAAAACACCCACCGAAGATTCTATTTCAGCCAGAGTCTGTAACACAACATCTGAAGTAGCATGCTCTTCAAACTAATCACAGTTTTCGCCTCTCATCACTGGGCTTACCGGTGGGCCGCGGTCCACTTTACGAGCTATAGATCTGTTATGTTCTTCTTTGATCATTTTCGAGTTTGGACTTAATGCGTTCTTCCAACTCGTCAGCAACTGCAGCAGCATTCTCAATCCGTTATCCAGAAGTTGGGGGAAAGTATCCAACAAATCTTTCGCCAAAAATTGACTAAATCCTAATAATTAATTTTTATTTACAGAATATTGTCAGAAAAATGATGAGTAGTACCATAGCACACGAGTTCTATTTTACCAAACACAACGTCGTTTCTCCAATCCGAAAAATCTATGACCAAAGTTTGCAAGCTTTGATACGCCAGAGCTCGTAATTCTTCGTCCATATGAACGGTAAGTCGCGATAATAAATCGACCAATTCTGATTGAGTCATCGTTTCTGGAATCAAACGAGGCACTGCCGCGACGCATGTACGAAATAAATCGATACGGGGTTTACGTTCACCTGTCAGCATTTCATCCGGCTCCTACATGATCCGAATCGAAATTGATATTACGTAAACCAAGACATACCAAAGTAATATGAAATGCGGTCTATTTTACCTTGTTGACATTCTGAGTACTTGTCATCATGAGTGGTCTTCCATAATGCATATCCAACGCGCGTAAAATATCGACGAACACTCTACGGACATGTGGAAAATAAGCAGACATGCCGATACTTCGCGCTGTGTCGTCAGTCAGCACCTGCAATTGACCATAAAAATCTAATATTCCGGCGAGATTATAAAATAATTTCTACTACTATAATAACAAGGCTGACCTTATTAAGGAATGTCTTTTTAATTCTCAAAGTACTACCAGATGGAAGAACACCAGAAGTTCGAGGCATAGGCGGTTCTCCCTCTTTTTGTTGCAAACTATCAGCAACGACTAAAAAGGCTCGCAAACCTATACTCATCCTTTCCGGTGTGAGGATAACTTTGATGGGTCGACCTACAGAGAGCAAATCGAAAACGATTTCCCGCATGGCAAAATCCAAACGTTCCTGCATTCAAATTATATAATCAATGAGGTTTGTAGGGAAATTGCAGGTTTCTTAGTTCTGCTTACTTGGGCAATAAATTGAATAATTTTAACAAAAATATTCAACGGTGTATCACGTGGTACGACCCCTTTCGAACCTTTTGGAAACAACGAGTTGACGATACTCTGTAACCGCGAAAGAGTGGCTGAATTACTTTCGCACTTTATGCGAATCATATACACCCATAGCAAACGATATAAAGATTCTGAAATAAAAATTTGGTCAACTTCAGCAGTAATGGATAGAATTGAACAAAATTACGATTATCAACTCACCTAACGCAACACGCGATATTTTTGGGTCGCGATTTTTTAGATGTGATAAACACATGGCAAGAAAGTAGTACCAATTCTGGAGAAAGAACGATTTTTGACTGACACATAACAAGCAGGTAACTAGAGGAAATAAGGCCAAACGATGTTTCGATTTGGTACACATATCTAATGTCTGCGAGTACAACGATTCTACGAAGTTTTTCAAACAGGGTACATTCACTTCATTCTTGACAGTCTAGAAGAAAATGAAAAAGAAAATAAAAGGCTGATATCTGGTATTTCGTAATAATTAGGAATAGACAACTCAAGATAATTTACTCACCGCTGCTACAGGAACTAGAATCTCGACAAACAAACCAGCCAACGCATGTTTTATATCCTTATCCTTAACCTCCAGAAAATATTGAGCGCAATCTTGCATGAACAAAAAAGACGCTTCAAATTCTTCGATAGGTACCATCTAGGAACGACAGATTGTATGACACAATTATGGCAACGATAATTTATGAAATATCAACAATTTTACAGAGATATGTTGTTTTGTAATAATGAGTGACGTGCTCGCACAGATGGCGTGAATGTTTCGGCACTCACTTTAACACGAAAAAATTTCATCCCCATTAGTAAAGAAATTATGCTCTGCGTCGTGTGCGGATTAGGCTCTTTGGAACGTAATTCCTTCAGTTCGGCAGTAAAACGTTTTCGTACTGATTGAAACCGCGACTGAGCAAGAATACTGATGACTTCTGCGTACAAATCAGCCACTGTATGAATATTGCTGGCATTTGGTCCGGTTTGAACCCTGCAAAATCAAAAATTACAGTCAAAATAGTCGGAAGATAATCGATAGCGTCAGCGAAACCATGCACACAATCAAACTCACCCTTCTTTATACTTGAAATGTTTGAAAGATACATTTTCAATATAATTAATCAAATCTTCATGGCCCGGATGGAAAGGTAACTGATGCAAGACCTCTATGAGCACCAAGCAGAACATAAATTCGACAGCTAAATCTCGTCTCTCCTGCAGGACTTCAACGTCCTTAGTTTCTAAATTATCGGAACTAAAATTCAATTTCAATATTATCAACTTCTCAATCACGACGATATCACCTGTGGGAATCATGCACACCTTTTTCCTTTCGATTCAATTTTCTTCTGTTCCGTTACACTTGTATCGGGCTCATGTTGTCCGAGTTGTCTCTCGTACCAAGCAAATAGAGTCTTCAATATTGAAGGTAGGCAATGCTCCGCTACAGTACCGAAAGCGACTATAAGCTGATCAATTTGAGCGTCTTCATTTCGTTGTAAAATTTTTGATAAAGGTTTTTCCTACGAATACAAAAACAAGAAACGTGAAACGAAATAAGTAGGCTCTAGAAATTGTTCACGACCGTAAGTAGTTTCCATGATGCTTTTCGCTATTACAAAAAAAAAATGCTATTTAAACTTTGGACAAGAAGGGCTGGGTTTTAATTACCGGTTCTGACATGACTTCTTCCATCTTCCGAGCAGCTTGAACAGTGAAGTCATGAAACAGCGTTTTCATTACGCATTCTCCAGGACGTAAGTCAGCACTACGATTATTTCGTTCTGTATCTTGTTTACAAGAAGTGACATTATTGGAATGAGAATTCATTAGCGAACCTGTACAACAATGTTTTCATTCAACAAGACTCTTACAAATAAGCGATACAGATTAAAAAAAACAAACCTCGAGCAACAGAATTGGATTTATGGGCCTGGTGAAGAACTAAATTTTCTGTCGATGTCACATCTTCTTTGTAAAATTCCTCACCAGCCTCGTCAGCGATAACCGTGGATGCTGAGAAGAGAATTATAAGTTGATTAAGACAATAAATGACGTAGAATGAAAATAGAAACGCTTAAAAATCTCTAGATCTTGGCCACGAACCTTTCATTACACCAAAAATATTAAATAATGTACATCGAAGGTTTTCAGATAATACGAATAAAGTTGAATGGATTTGCAATTTTGCAATTTCTCTTTATATAATAGATAAAAATTAGAAGATTACCTGTACCAGCACTCGACGAGTTACTCAACGATCCGTAATAGTCTACATTTTCCGCGATGTATTCGAACGTACCTGAGGGACAAATATGATATTTCATCACGAGATATCGTTTATTAAATGAAAAATTGCGACGAAACAATCGTTCAGACCGCGTCATGATTTCCTTCGAAATATTCAAGCCAGAATCGATCAGATTAATAACTTACCAGATTTCATGAGTTCTGAATGCTCTTCGGGATAATTTTCGTTTTTCATCGGTCCGATTCGAGGATATCTATATAAATTGTTATGACTTCGAGAACAAAATCTGTAAATATTTTGTCATGATAACGAAACTTGATGGATGACAACACTTTTAACAAACTGCGATCTTTAGAACTGAAAATGAAGAAACAATTTCGCCCACTTTATTCGTAGCACTAGTCAAGCGTACATGCTACTCTTCTACTTCTAATAATTTCCGACAATTAATAATGGTAACATTCTACTTTCGATCCCGTGTAATAACCGAGTACTCTAGTTTCCCTTATCACTGTTACGACCGTGGTTACGACCAAACCAAACTAGTAAACTTCAATAATAAGCCATGGTATACCTGCAGACTCTGCAGACGTGCAGCAGCAGCATGCCAGAGTCACGGCTGTGGCAGAGTCACGGCCGTGGCAGAGTGCAAGCTGCAGAGAATGTGCAAAGATTAAAGAACCGAAGTTGGTGGTTGGCACTACTGTGGCCTTCGCCCTTCATCAGCTGGCCGTGAGTCGTGACTGTGACGATCAGTGAAAAAGGGTACTCTTGCCGAGACTAAAGTTCCCTTTTCCGCGGATTGTAAAATAGAATTCGGCGCGCTATCCTGGTTATCAATAATCGGAGATATTATAGTCAATGATAATAATTATCCAGGTGCACTAATAATTGATTTTGAATCGTTTAACTTGCTGATCATTAATTGTACCTATAATTGTACCAATTTGACGGCATCCAAAACAATATCGATCCAACTTTGAAAACTTTCCGAAGGGGAACGTACCAACGTTTTTATTTGCTTAGTACTATTTGAATGTAAATACTACGAAGTAAAATAAAGCAGGTGTTCAATCTCATTTTCAACTCTTAAGGGTTACTTACATGAATTCTGGCTTCTGCATTATCGAAAGTCGACGATGAAGTGAGTGAATGTGTTTGAGAGCTAATAAGTATCATTTTTTCCTATCTTTAATAGAATTTTATCTCGTTTGGTTCAGTGCGTGGAAGGATTTGAATGAATCGTTGAAACAGACGCTCCTACCCAGAAATACAATTATCGATGAACGACCATTTGAAAGAGCAGATTTTGAAACATTTACTCAGACAACTATCGACCAATTTGCTGCTCTTGAACAGTACTTATCAATTTTTCCGGAACAGGAAATCATCCATTTAAACCCCATTCAACTCGAGTGCGTCTATCGGATTCTAGTATTATGTGGCGAACATTCATCTCCTTCTCTATGGACGAACGATGAGAGTGTTCGCCATGGTGAATTAATATTGCATCAGACTTTAACTTCGTTCAAAGTTAAAGATCTATCTTCTTTCTTAATTACCCGTGATTCGAAAAACCAACCGCACGGAATCAATTTGTTCTTATTATTGACACCGAAGTTATCGAAAAATGAATGGAAGTATTATCCAGCCGCCGTAAATTGTTTTAGTTGGTTCCTCCATCATATAAGAGTAAGAGATTGAAAATTTTGTAGAAGTTCAGCTCGATGTATCCACCACCATGTTATGACTTCGTCCGTTCATTTTTTACAGACTGAAATGGGTGAATTCCTGAGCATAATAATTCCTGTAACCTTGACTATCATCGATGATTACGAAATAGAAAATAAAGTGGTTGCCCTTCGGTCCTTGACGCACGTTCTCCGATACATTGTATGTATTCTTCGAATTTTCTAATCTCAAAATGTTTTGAGGACTAAGGTAAAATTTTACAGAAAGGTGCAGAGCTCAATTGGTATCTTGAAATTGAGGTATTGAAAAACAAGATGAAACCTTTATTATTATATCGAGAAGCCAATCTAATCCTTCCATTAATCGAGTGCTCATTAGAAGTGGCTAACAAGACAACGCATCCGTTTTCTGACGTCGAAGATTTGCTAGTGAGCACTGGTTCAACGTTCTTCGTGAAACAGGAAGCTTTTTATACTCACTTTATGTATTGAACTTTCTTTCAGTGGGGATACTTGGATGATATTTTGACGACTTTGCTTCCTATGATGGAATATGAACAAGTCATATCTCGACGACTAGCTTACAGCGAGTGTTTGGTTAAATTATTAGAGAGGACTGAAATCTGCATTATAAGATGGTGCCCAAAGATATTAAGAATTATTGACGATTATTCCAAAACTTTGGATACCGAATTGGCTGCGATGAAAGTAATTCTATTTATGTACATTCAATTGTTCATATCGTTCTCGTTTTCTTCATGTCTAAGTTCTTATTATCATTTAGGCTCTGTACACGTTTACATGGAACTGTTGGCCTTTTCTTAGTAATCATTGGAGATTCGTCAACGTTGTAGCTGGTAGAATTGTGTACCGTTCGCTTAATGAAGAGGCTATCGAACTGGCGGAAAAAGTTCTTTATCGGCTAGAATATTGCACACCATCTTCTTTTAAAGTGAAGGGCATCGACGAAATTCGAATCAAACGTAAACTTATTAAATCGCAGCGTCTACGAGAAAACTTCAGTTGAAGGTATGTTGTTTATCGAATTATTTGGGGGAAAAACATTTGTAATCGCGTGATTAGAGAAACGAAACACAGAACTTTTACCACTGAAGTATTTTTACATTTTTTTTCAAGCAATGAGAAGTAGAGTAGTCGTTTATGACTGAATTACCATCATCTCGCTCATATAACTGAAGGGCACAGGGAAAGAAGGAGGAATGTCACATAAAAATTTTCGCACGAAAACACGTGAAAAAGTTGTAGTTCTACGTTTCAGTCTTTTGTTATCGACATGTTTTTGCGCTGAGAACATGTCTAGAGATTTCTCCCGCAAAGACATGTCGATAACAGAAAACTGAAACGTAGAACTACAACTTTTTCACGTGTTTTTGTGCGTAAATTTTTAGGTGACATTCCTCCTTTTTTCCCTGTGCCCTTCAATTGTATTTTTTCGTTTACTGTTTTTCCTCTTCATCGCGGTATCATTTCATTTCTCCATGTATTTATCCATTGTGTAAGAAAATTAAGAAGGAAATATTGTCAATATTTTAGCTCAAAGTATTATATTGACGATTTTTACAGAATACTGTGTATTGTGATTACAATTGTCAAAGGAAGAACAACTTCTGTGTGCTCAGCCGATTTCTCCCCGAGTCCAATTTGACTCTTGGTGGCCTTAACAACAGAAATTTTATTTTCCGTAATGATTTTCATAAGACTATAATATTCTATTGTATTCGAAAGTGTTTTTTTCATCGTGTAGTGTAGACTTATGGATGATCTTTGGAGAGAACTTCCATCAGTATCATGGCATGTCTGTATAGGGCTTGTTCCGTGGCTAATTGTATCTTTATTTTAAAAGTGGGCATCTCGATAGTCGGGGTTCGATGATGCACCTTTGACTCTGATCAGATGTCCGGAGAACATGAGTTTTACTCAATATTATTTTCGAATCTTAATGAAGACCTGAATTTTTCTCTCTCTGTGAAATATTTTTTCATTATGACGAGAAAAGATTGTATAGAATCAACGATCAGTGAAGGAATGAAGCGACGATTTAAAGGTGCCTACAGTTGAAATAAGATGAAAATTTGTTGTCTGCTTCATCATGGGTTGGTAAGAGGGGAAAAAACAAGAAAAAAATAATGTCTTCATTACTTGAAGGTTCTTCAATCAATTTGGGATAAGATCCATAACGGCGATGATCAATCTTGCAGATAACGGGGGAAGCCGTTTTACTTCACATACACAGTTCTTAGTCGCTTACGAGATTGTCACATGTTTGTAGATCACTTTTCAAATAAAATTCGGATCCTACTTATTATATCAACTGTGTAGCGCGTACGTATGAAGGAGGGAAAAAATAGTCAGTGGCAATCATCTCAATGATAATATGAATGTTCTATGAATCGTTTAGAGTATTTGGTGTAGGTTTCCCGAGTGTACAACATTTACCGGGGATACTCACGCTCGACGGATACATTGCGAACAACGACTAGTTGTGTTTGTATCCTCTTTCTTTATTTCCAAATGTTATGTATCTCAGGAACGGTTCGTCCGATTACAAAAATTCTTGCGAATTTGGATTCAGCGTCGTTTTCTCTGGAAATTTGCAGCTTAAAATTTTGAAATACACTCAGTTTTAAGAACGAGCTCAAGGGGGCTGAGACGTATCCAATATCCATGGGGGTTAGGAGGCTCTATTTATCAAAAGACATTTACGGGTAATAACATGAATCTATCTTAAACGTATCAACTCTCTATTTCCCATAGTATGACCTGTACCTTTGACTAGAATATGAACTAAGAGAGAACAAAATGTCTGAAACAGCCCCTTTTGAGGCTCTATATCTCAGCCCCTAGTTATGCTAACTGAACGAGTTGTGGAAACTGAGGTCTGAGCAAAAAGTCCACAAGATTCTGAAAGTTCGAAGAAATTCTATCGGATTCGGATAGTTCTCCAGGTACATGACCCTGAAAACCGCCGCGACTCGCTCACTGTAATATGGTAAGTACGGTAGTCGCGTTGTTAGTTTTAACCACAGTTTTAACTTGGCTTTGGTAAGACTACCGTCTTACCTGATTCTTATTGGAACTCACATTGAGTGAGAGTGGTGTTAATACTGAAAAAGTTTTCAATGGTATTTTTCTACTTTATTAGACACAACTGATGATGAGATAACACCCGAAAGTACTCTTGTAAAAATAACTAGTAAAGTAGAAAAATACTGGCACTTGAAAACTTTTTTATTATTTTCTACCTGATGTGTGAGCCGATAAATTTGTTTCGAGAATAAGATGGCCCCATTTATCATTATTTTTCAGTTAGTATATCTTCTTGTTAACTTATTCCGAAAAAGAGATTCACCAATCAAAAAAAAAAAAAAAAAACATCTCTTCTGGAAATGTTCACAAAAACTCAAAAAGACCGTTTATGGTTTATCCCTAGCTTGCCTTCTTCGCTTCCTGCAGAAAGACTACCTCTTCTGTTCAATGTAAACTCAAAGTGAACTCCCTTGAAATGTGCTATCAGTTGTTTATCAATTAGTGCACTGTTTTCCGAAAAAGATCGCATATGCACACGGCCGTCACGGTGATTTACAAGACAAAACGTTTGCAAAATCGCCGTATTCTGGGATGCTTTTGCCTCGTTTGGCGCCTCTTGACAAATTCAATTGTAAAAACGAAAAAGAATTCCATAATGTTCCTGTCTGGCAAATGGCAACCCTGTAATTTCAAACACACCGCGCCAAGACAAGCGACGGTAGCGACGGCACCGGCACATTTCCCGTCTCCGCCACCTACAGGCAGTCAGCCACAGCCCCACACACACCCGTTCACTCCTCTAGTCCTCCTTATAATTTTTTTTGTGCCTTCTTTCGCGTTGTTGTACTTTACATTCGCGTGATTTTGCCCGTTTGCCGGTTGCAATTAATTGCCTTAATTATACGCGTGTTCCTACGAGTTTTCTCTTCGAATTTCATTAACTCGGTACTTCACTCCCGTTTCAAAGTGATCGGTATCCGATCCAAGCTTCTCAGTTTTTCGAATGCAACTACAGCGTATTACCGGCTCAAAATCTCTACTCTTCACGTTTTGACCAATTTCTATTCAGACAGTGTGTGTGCAAGCTATGCCTTTATTTTAAACCTAGTTCTCGTTTTGTTATATAGAAGTGTAAACGCGCGCATCGTTACTTGTCAGCTCTGTTCTTCTATCAATGTGCGTGCCGAAATCGTAGATTCAGTCAGTACTAATTTTTCATACCTATAGAAGTGATGTACTAATAGCTCAACTTCTATTAGGCATTGTTGATGAGGATAAGATTATTGTCTCGCGCATATTCACAATAATAGTATTCGAGTTTCACGTTTGTCACCGGCACTCCACACACCGCGCCGTGTGTGTAAAACGTATTGCGTATACGCTGCGCTGTAAATGTAGAATACACTAAAATACACGAGTTTTATGCTGCTGTCGCCGCGTATCTGAATCGTCGTCGTCATTCGCGTCTGGTGGGTCGTGTTCTTTTTCTCTCATACTCACACACTGACGACCAGTGTGCTGTATTGTACAGAGTATATCACTACCTGCTGCTGTGAACGTAACGTAAAACGTTGGCGGGCAGCATTTGTCTTGTTCGACTCATTTCGTTTCGTTATTCGTGTTCATTCATCGAGAGCGTTTCGTCCTTTTTTCCTGTAAACCGGGCGATGCCGGTATTCCTTCGATACGTTGATGTTCAATATTAGTACCTTATAATAGGTGATACTTATCATCTTACTCTTTCGTTTTCGCGTATCCTTGGCATTCTATCTGTCGCGTTGAGCGCGAGTGTTTGCCATACATGTGCCTGATTACAAATCATTTACTTCTCGTCTACACGTACGACTAGGAAACGCTATCGCAGTTTTTGCCGGTCACTAATTCTTCTTTCATGTAAGTATTATTCGTATTGATTTTGCTTTTTTCTTTGTTGAACCATAATGTATTTGTGCTAACGTGATAAATTGTAAGAGGTATGGCGCGATGGAGTTCAAAATTTTACAAACAGTTCGCTGGAACTGCTTTTGAACAGCTTTTATTAGTTACTTGTGTACGACTGTACGTGTACGCGTGGCCGGTAAATTCCCAAGTACCGTCCGACAGCGGCGGTGTGTAGTCAATCAAATGGAAGTTGATTCGAATCGTCGTTGCTCCAATATTCACCTTCATTATTCGTTTTTGGTATTGTGTCACCGTTTTGAGATTTTTGTCGCGATACGACGCTCAACCCACGCAGCTCCCTTCACTCCCGATGACATATGGCGTATTCGTCGGCCCATCGGAGGAGCCCTAGTCGAGCAGAATGAAAATCCTGTCTGATGTAAATTTTATGTAGGGTAGTCCACCGGTGGTACGCTATCAAATTTCATTAGCCGGTAAATCGTATGTTTCAACCACGGTGGTTTCAACTTTTACGAAAGATGTGGATTATCTCGAGGCGGAAGGACAGGACCTGTGAGTGGTGGTACGCCTACGTAGGATGCGGCCAACGGGAATCAACTTTGCGCCGTACGGTATCATTGACGACTTGATTTCTCGCACCCACGAACGACGATCGACATGGTGTCGTGTCGTAGTACCAACCAGTAACCCCACGGTCACATCAGTATTCGACGAGCAACGCCGGTACTCGGCTAGTCGCGGCGATAAAATACAAGAATAGTTCTTTCCCTGCTGGTGCTCGACGCATCGAACGAAATTTTCGCGCGAGTGATCTGAAATTAAAAAGATGAATTAAATTTTATGAAGTGGTGGTAATTCTGCCATTTTGTGAAAGTATGAATTCGAAAAATTTTAACCGCTGTTTTGTATTTGAGAAATGATTGCAAACCGAATCCCATCAAGCGAACTGCAAGTTAGTATTCGCTGAGATATCATCATTTGACCTTCTGCTTTCATTTAGAAGACAGAAACTTGAAGAGATTTCAAAACTTCCGACCTTTGTTGGTTGGGAGAGACTAAAAACTTTGAGCATAATTGTATTGACTGCGCTATTTCTTTTGAGAGTCGTTCGCACTCCATGGTATGTATCTGCTTTCTTTACAAAGAAATCCCTTTCAGGAGTTAATGTCATTCGATGGTATCCACCTTTTCCTTGTCGACAGTGTCTACATCTCTTACTCAAGTGATGGAAAACATGGTAGCTTCCTCAACAAAGTCGTCCGAGGAATGCCAAGGATACGTTCTTTTGAACGAATGCACTCCTGGATAAAACCCACTTCTGTTATTGAGAATGAAATTGAAAATAATGTGATTTTTTTCCCCAAGTTCCGCTCTTGATGAAGTATAGGTACAGCTCTATAGTTGTTATTTTTCAAAGTCTTTTCCCCATATTTTAGGTTCGCCCCACCCCCTTTATGTGAGAAGTAAATGTCAATAAGTTATTTATTGAAATTGAAAAGAACGTAATTTTTTTCAACGAAGTTCAACGAGGAATGCAGGGAATCTGTTTCGTGGAACGAATTTGTTTGCAATGTTGAGAATTGTATTGAAAATTGAGTGTTGTAATTATAGCAAGCAAGAGTTAACCCGTTTCGTGAGGTGTCATCAGACCATTTTCAAAATTCGCCGTCTCATCGTTTTATGTTGGGAAGATGTCTGAGTTTAATAAAATGATCAATTACGTTGGAATATTTTCTCGTTATTTCGGTTTTTTTCGGGGGGAGGGGGGGGGGTCATTTTTTTCGATCTACCTCAGAGACTTGAAAAAATTTTAACGGCTATCAGCTGAAAGTTTCTATCTCAGACTTTCCTATCCTCTATTCCAGCCTAAACATTTTCTTTTTCATAATATTGGTGAAAGACACGGCAAACATGGTTAACTTCGAAAGTGTTCTCAAAAGTCCTGGCCCAGATTACTTGGTTGGAGTCCCCACCTCCGTGGCACCGAAATTTGTCGTGCAGACGACGGATTTTCATCAATGACTATCCTCCTCTCTTTTCCTCTTCCCCTCGAAAATCATAATGAGAAAGTTTTCGATTTGAAAATTATTTGAGGATTAATACTTGAGTTGTTTCAGCATTGCGTCCTGTAAATCCAGGAAAGGGTTTACCGGTAGTTTAGGACTAGTCTCTCAGAGTGTTCCTCAATGAAAAAGAAATGAGGAAGTTGTTTGGCTTCATCAAATACCTTAGTTCTGGCATTGTCGCACTATTTTCTAACTTACAATTGCGTGTCTAAATTTCTATGCAATTGAAACAAATCTTGGTCTCCATCTTCAGGTTCATCAAAATCGCGCTTAATAGGATGATGATCAGCGTGACGTCATTCATGGATTGAATCGCAATCGCCCTATAAAATGCAGACCGCAGAGATCAGTGATTTCAGCCGGGCTGATTTCTACACACACTTTCCCGTACGAGAATTCCGGGAGACTTTTGTTGTTGACCTTTCTTCTGAGCCATAATACATAAATCTTCTTGCATGATTTTTGATATTTATTTGTCAACAAAAGTCAACCGAAATTCTCTTTTTGGAAAACTGTGTGTAGAAATCAGCCCGGTTGAAATCACTGATCTCTGCAATCTGCATTTCTTGGGGCGTTTCGTTTGCGATTCCCTTCCATGAATGACGTCAGCTGATAATCATCTATTCAACGTTGTTAGATGTTTTCACTTGCATGTGGCAATGAATAAGACTTCACTTCCCCATACTCTTCTCTTTTTACTCCATTATGCAGTAATTGATGCATGTAGTCGACTCCTTTTCATAGGGTTACTCCTATCTTGCTCGCAGTGTCCTTTGGTTTAGTTGATTCCGACTGAATTCAGACTCTTTCATTGTACCTGAAATGATAGATACTTGAAGCTATTTTTGAGTACGAATTTGTTATTGACGAATGGTAATTCTACAACACCTGCCTCCCAAGTTTGGCTTTATATCACGTAATGTCAATTCCTCAGACTATTCGAGCTGTTCAGCGTTAGTGTCAACTACGCATATTAGTGAGCAGGAGGTAAACATTACGACAAGAAGGCAAAATTTTGGAATTCATGTATGTAACAAAATAGTGGCTATTGTATGAGGAAATTTTGTGTTCTACAAGTTTTGTTCTTATTGATTGCTTTAAAAACGTACAACTTCAAGAAATATTTCGATTTGGGTTACGGTATTATACTACTGTTGATGGAGAAGAATACGCTCAATAGTTCATCTTCTGTCTCTCATCAGTGTAACCTTATGGAGGCGTGCTCTTGACGTATGTACGCCCAAGTAATATGGTAATATAAGCGCCAATATATATGTGTAAACGACGCTATTACTTGTTCTAAGATGAAAGGTCGGAAAATGAGCCGGTTGAATCCTATGAGTATGTTTTTCGGCTTGCGATTGCCGGAAAATCCATTTGAACAGGGCATCCGCCAGGACCGCTAACAATAAGCGCAATTTCTTCAATAGTGTAACAGTGCTGTTACCAAAATTGTAAGAAGTTTCCACTGTTTTTTTTATAGCAAAGTTGTAGTACTAATCCCAACCGCAGCGCCACAAGCGTTTTAAGTAACTTAACATGGTGAGCCAGAAATAATCCTTGTTGTTGAAGCATGAAGGTCCAAAAGGAGTTTCCGGTATTGGTCGAGTAATGTGGCTGATTTAAAGTCACCGATTTTATATCATGATTTTCACCAAAGTTGCTTGGGTTGAAAGTCCTACTTAAACGGATGGGTCATAAATTTACTTTCACTGCGCTTTCAATACAAAAATTGCACCTTTTGAAAGTGATTTAATTCGGTCTTGTTTCAATGGTAAAGAAAGTAGGCCCTGCAAGTTATTTCAAAACATTGGAAAATTCAATTTCTGAAACAAATTCGTCATTTATAATGTTGATTTATTGATGACCAACTGATTGTCTCTATGCAGTATATTATTATTTGGTTAGCATTCAACATAGGTTTTGGCGTAACAGGTGGGTACAGGAAAATGATACGAGTTACGCTCATCGATGCATACACAGGGTGTTCACAGGGCAAGAAGTGGCTAGATATTTTGTATGATAGGAAAAAAGTAAAAGAAAAGCAAGAAAATGGCATGTTTTTGTGGAAAAGAGCAAGAATGAGTGGAGAAAAAATGTGGAGTACAACTTTTCTGTGTAGGAAAATGGTATATCGAATACATTACAGAGCCCTATTTTCTTGACGAATTCAGAAAATCGTGGTGTTTCAGACCTAGAAGGGAGGTAATAATCAACATCTGAGGTAGCAAGAAATTTTTGAAATATAGGGCAAGAAAATGGCAAGAAATTCAAGTTTCCTTTTCGCGTGACAAAATATATCACGTCGTGACCACTTCAAGTGCGCGAATCCTTTTCAAATGACTGACTTGATTATAAACTTCTGGTCACAGTTGCTCTCAATTTGTTATTAATAAGCTTGATAATAGTGGATTCTCGCGCAATAAGCAATATTAAAACACCAATCAAATAGCTAACTTCGAACGTCGGGATATTTTGACACGTGCGACGCGTTTGTATTTCAGTTATTTCATTTCCGTTTGATATCTGACCTGACCTCGTCTATTCTTCTACTAAGAAGATGATTTATTAAAATTTCGGCCTATCGACAATTTTAATGTATGAATTTGGTGGGAAGATGAAATTTCTAATTTTTTCAAAATCGGTCGAGTATTTCGTCTCGCCCAAGTGTTCAAATTAATACATATCTTTTACATACATAATTGTTAATCATCTCGCTATCATAATTTTCCTAATGACCGCCGCAATCATCAATTTAGTACGCTTTTTGAATTTGCATGATCATGAAAATGAAATCAGTCTTGAAGTACGCAGTGTTTTCAGTTCGTTCGTTAGGATATGATTGGACATCAATCCTGAGAACTATCGTGCTTCTACTATTTCGTGTAGCCTTTCGCCGCCTTACTTTTTTTTCGTTCAGTCGAGTCTCGATCTGTGAAGTGGATAATGTAAAATTTTTCAGTGCATACAAATTCTTCTGTGATCAGAGATGATGTCGTATGGTGATGAATATTTCTTCCGATATTTGTACTAAGAAGTAATAACTATACAATAAGTGGCGATTATAGATCCAAGAACTCATGACGGAGTGAGGCATGTGCTTGAGATGATTCTCTCTCTGATTGAATGGTAACTCTTTGGACTTCGAAATAAATACGTATTTGTTATTGTCACGAACTGAACTTGCAAAAACACAACCAGTAACGTACTTTGGGAGAGAAGTATTCAAAAATACAATCCATATTAATATTTCAAAATGATTGAATAGATTTACTGAGTTGATGGAGTGCTTATTACAAGCTTTCATAAAATTGAATCGTGTGTTTTTTCTGTGCACCTAGTGATGGCTCGACCCGAAACGACAGAATTTGTGTATCTCACTTTACATACAGTATAACTCGAGAATTAATGCTATTAGAAGGGTCTAATCACAACTTATTCGTGTTATCCATGTGCATTCTTCAAGTGATCAAAAAATTCATTAGTTCTCAAGGGATAATTGTGAAGTTATTTCATTTGCGTATACCTAGTTCGCACTTCTTCCGATCTGTTTGATAGTACCATTTTTTATTTCTCAAAAATAGAAATATGAATTTAATAGGAAATTATAAGACAAATAAATTTCATTCTCTTCAATATTTTGATTAGAAGCGTCGATTGCGAGTTATTCTGAAAAATAAGTCGCACTCCATATGACGCGTGTATTGCGTTACAAGTACCCTCAGTGAGTTTTCAACTACGCCTTACAACATTGCCTTATACACTTGTAGAAGATTTGAGGTAGCGCTCCCGCGGTCTCCCTTAATTGACTTTGATGCAAGGCGATGGGAAACGGCGCGTTTCCATTGTTGTTTTTGTTGTGGAAAGAGACATTTTGCAAGCGTGATGTAGGTACAGGCGCGGGAAGTATTTTCCGCACCTACACACTGCAGCGGAAAGTCGTTTCCCATCACCTTGCATTAATAGTATATTACGTATAAGTGGCGGAAAGTAACCAATTCCCAAGTACGCAAAGGGAATTGGTTACTTTCCGCCACTGATACGTAATATACTACCTATTATTTTGATTATCCAATATGGAAAAACTTGTGTCTTCAACGCGCAATCTGAAGAATAGTGAGATTTTAAATGGTTGTGCACAGAGTTAACTAAGAACGTAGTAAAGCCGGTCCAGTAGCAATGTTTATAGTTAGAAAAACTAAGAAATTTAGGTAGTTTTATTCACTACTTCTTTTTCTAGTTAGTGTAACTACAAGTATATTTTTCACTAGTTATGACTATAATCTTCAACTGGACCAGCTCTA
The DNA here is from genome assembly GCA_035079395.1 of Aspidiotus destructor. Classification (NCBI taxonomy): domain Eukaryota; kingdom Metazoa; phylum Arthropoda; class Insecta; order Hemiptera; family Diaspididae; genus Aspidiotus; species Aspidiotus destructor. The sequence goes on from JAVHKZ010000014.1 coordinate 1,276,939, forward strand.
TTATATTTTTAGTTGAAAGTGCTACCAAAATTTTTCTCAGTGTAATTTCTTGAACGACTCTCATTGAAAATTAAAAAAAAAAATTGAATATTATGGGATAAAATTTGTTGAAGCCTGTCAAACCTTGAATTATGTTTAATGTCTTTGCTGACCTCTACCCTGATTTTGATATTTGCGTGCGTCCATCTGTCCTGTTAAATGACCTCATGTACTAGACCTACATTAGTTTTATAAATACTAGCTTCAAATATCCTAAACTAGACCTAAAATTACTAGCGGCCCCAAAAGCTGTTAGCTTGAAATTTTTCATACCATAATTATTATACGAGGCTTGAAATATTCTAGGCTGGACCTATACTAGGAAACAAAGAGGGGCTCACTCGTCACTCGCTCCGATCATTCGCCCCCCCCCCCCCACAAAAGCCACTGGCTTGAAATTTTCATACTAGCTTTATATTGGGATTATAATACTAGTAGTGAAAAAAACTGGATCTAATGCCACTAGCGTTCCCAAAAGCTAAATTGGCTTGAAATTTTTTATACTAGCTTTATTATACTGAGATTGTGCTAATCTTGAGATATTCTGAACTGGACATGTACTAGATTACGGAAAGGGGCGAACGAGCGGAGCGAGTGCGTTCCTTAAAAGCCCCTAGTAACCCTCAAAAGCTATTAGTTGAAAATTTTCCAAAGTAGATTTGAATCAGATCAAGGAGCTCTCCTATTATAAACTGTACCTATGCTAAATCGGCGAATACCCCGCCCATAAAGCAGATATAAAACATAATCTTTACTCATGCGGCTGTGCTAGAAAATTTTCCTCATATATTCCTTTTTTCGAGGATGATTACTCGTAATATTTGTATAATATGTACTCATCCTCTCGCTTTTGTGTGAATTTGTTCGGAGCAATCCTCTGTATACTTAATCCTGACACCGTGCCAGCACATGGGCGGGTTACCGATTGATTGTTGCGTGTTTATTCAGTTCATTCGCAAAACGTAAAGAATCTCAAAAATTTTATGTTGTCAACTTGAACTGCAGTGATTCGTATGAAACATATGATTCTCGAGCTTTGATGTGCCAATTCTTGTATCGAAAACCAGTTTTCAGAACCACTTTTCTTTCGAAAGAAGAGTGGTCGGAATTATATTAGTCTTGAAAATATGACCTTACAAGAAATTTAGCATGTGAAGCAATCGTTTAGGAGTATCAGCAGTGCTGAAACAGAAGGTCGACAATTTCCGCGTTCGAAATAAGGTAGTACGAAGAATCACCCTTCAGCGGCGTAGTTTGATCGGAACACGTAATTGTGGCGATGAGATTCGAATTTCATCCAACGAGACCAGCGGCGCCTTACTACCTATTGATATAGGGTTGCTGTTTTCGGCACAGCAAAAATATGAGGACTGAGAGTAGTGATTTTGTACGAATAATAGTGTGTGATTTCGTGGGCAGTTAGAAATGATTTCTACAGTTGGAGAGAGGGTATTATTAGCCACTACAAATTAAATGTTGATTGAATGAAGGATTACTACCGGAAGTAAATTATATTCGCATTATGCTCAAAATAGATTCCCAAGACACAATTAATACCGGTATGTCAGAATTCAAAATAAGACGCTGACAAATTCAACGTACAATTGAAGCCGGCTTTGATTTTGAAGGTCTACCGCGTTGGCGCTTCTGGCCCAGGAGAACTGATTTTACCGCGTCAAAAACATGAGCAACCTTAGATCTCACTATCATATCAACAGAATGTTTGCTCTGTCCTATTTTTTGAAAATGTGGACAGTAACATGTGGATTCGTGGATGCATATTAGGATATTACCTATATCGTGTAGTTGATCTTTCGAAACTGTGAAAAGTGGCTCATTTGTCTTTTTTTTTTTCTTCTTTGAACTCCCCCTGCAACTTTGCAGTTATGTCCCTTTTAACCAGAAAAACTATTCTGTGAAGAGTTCTTTGGGAAATTTGCCGTGCACCGTGTGGTGTCCAACAAAAACTAACCTACTCTAATTCGACTCTTGAGCCATGATATACGATAGACGGCGGACTGAGAGAAATTTCGACTCTCGAGCTACAATAATACATATTTCAAATTCTTCAAATTTCGATTTCCTTTTACGAAACTGAACCTAATGTCCATAGAATATCAGGTTCCCTGCGCTTCTTGTCTACCTCCGTCAAGGAAGCGGTCGTTTCTCAAATTTCCAGCGATGACTTACGGCTCTTTGCCCGCTGATACGCTGCGGTCCACAGCTTCCGCGGGATCGACGGAGTTTTCTTGAAACGTATACTCACAATTTTGATTCATACCTCTATAGTTCACTATTTATCTTACTATTCAGTGATTTACTGTGTACATTTCTTAATTTATTTCTCCCAATCCGGATTTCTACTGTGCAATCAACATTTTTTCTTGGTGAACGAAAATTCCCCGTTGATATGTACATACTCTGTTATTATAGGCGCCTACGAAATATTTTTCAATTGATACAATTTTGGATGTTTCGTCGTCAATTACGCGACTTAGACTACACTGAATGAATTCCTCATATCTCGGTACGTTTAATATAACGTAGTTACCGATAATTTAATTACACGGCGTTTAAACGGGCGATGTCGTGCTGAATATCATCAATTTTTCCAACAGAAAGACGAGGAGGTATTCATTCATCGCCCACAAGCACCCTAGCATTTCTGTTTTACTTGTGAGTAGCCCTAGTAACTGAGTTTTATTGGCTTTATTATTGTCGCATTTCAAGCTATTGTAGCTCAGCGCAATTCTGTGTGTACATGTAACAACTTGTCTTGTTGCGTCATACTCGGTTATTTCATTCCTCGCCGATCGATACGCCGGCCGGCCGGCTGGATGCCGATACGGAACGCGCACTTGAACTCCGAGAACCACGTGGGATGTCTTTTGTGCGCTTCATAGTGTGGTGGTATGTCTAGCTTTCTTTTGGCGAAACGAAATTTCATCATCCGGGGTGGTGATGGCGTGGTGTTTTTTTGTAAGCCGGCGTAATTTCATCGTGTTGTAACACCGAGGTGGAGTATGCGGTCTGGAATACGCGTATTTTTACTCTCGAGCCTTCTCGTTTCTTTTCTCTCTCTTTTCGTGTAGCGAGTTAATTGAAGTTATGGTTTGGCTTGGCGTGTCAAGGTTGTAAAAGAAGGAGTAACAATGTCAATTTTTTTCTTCTCTTTTTTTTTTTTTTTTTTTTTTTTTTGGGACTAGACACGTGCGTCAGTCATGTTGACGAGCTGATTGGGTATACTGAAGTAATTTAATTCCTCATATATTCTTATCGCTTTTTAGTCGTCTCACTCCTTCTCCGTCTCTTCGGGATACGCGCTGCCGCCGAGGAGAACACGCTGTGTTTTCCGCGTAAACCGGTTCACAAAAATCACTGCGAATGCGATACGAATACGAATTGTGCGGCGATTAATGCCCCTTTCGTTATCACTATTATAACTATTGTTGTAATCCATTCCATTGTTTTTTCTTTTCTTTTCTTTTCTTTCTTTTCTTGAGGATTGAATCGAATCGAAGTTTTTCTACATTTATAGCTCCCAATACACGCCGCGCCAATGAGACATGCGACGACTGTATGAATATTTCGTTTTCCAGATTGTTTCCGAGCAGTTTCTTAGACACGAACTAGTCATATGTCAGTTAACTTATGACGTGTTTGAAGTTCATGCAGTAATTATGGGTAGGATCGTTGAAAAAGAAGGAACAAATCATTTACCCATGTTCAAGTAATTTGCCTCCCTTTGAGATGGTTTTTCAATTAATGCTCCCCCGACTATTCTGGATTTCATAAGACTTGAATCGTTTTCGTCAAACTTCACCTCTCTTACGTTGATGTTCCTATTTTCTCTTATTTTCAGTTCCTTGATCGAAAAATTCCGGTCAATACCGATTTATTTTCAATTTTTCATGATATTTGTTTTGAAGAATGAAAGAAGTGGTGAAGTGTTCTTCGGTCGGTAGCTTCATGTTTTGCTAACACCAAAATTACATGACGTTCTATCGGCCAGTTCGCTCTCGTGGTATCTATTGGCCCTCATAAAATGAAAAATGGTGGGATTTTGCTCAAGTAGCGAGAAATCTGACCTGGGAACGCATCTCATTTTACTCTAATTTATTATTATTTTGACATGTTTCATGTCTTTTTTGACACCCTATACACTTATGAAAATTTAAAATAAGATTATATTGAATTAAATTAAATTGAATTAAAATAAAATAAGATAAAATTGAATGAAATGAGATAAAATTGAATAAAATTAAATTGAAATTGAATTGAATTAAAATGAAATAAAATTAAATTATTAGATTAAAATAAAATTAAATTGAATAAAATTAAATTAAATTGAATACCTGGGAGGTCGTCATGTCTTTTTTGACACCCTATACACTTCTAAAAATTTGCGAGTACCAACCCCCTCCTCCCCCCTCCCCCTATTAATGGACTTAGACAATTTTTTGTGAATTACCTGGGAGGTTATCCAGAAATCTGCGAGTACCACCCCCTGGGTAAAAATTAAAATAAAATAAAATGAAATAAAACTTCTTTCTGCCCCCTCCGAATCACCTGGGAGGTCATCCAGAAATCTGCGATTACCACCCCTTGAGTAAAAATAAAATAAAAATTAAATTAAATTAAAAGAGCGAGTGAGTCCCAGTAATCTTATCAGCTTGAAATATACTAAAATAGACATGTACTGGACCATGAAGCGGTACAAATGAGCGGGGCGAGTGAGGCTCAGTCCGCTCGTTCGCCCCAGGAAGCAGTGAGCCTAAAATACTCCATAGTTGACTTATACTAGAACAAGAAGTTGGAAATTTTGGATATTTTTAAACGATGAATAGCTTGAGAAGACTGGCGAAAAGACATGAAACATGATCTTCATATTTTTGGCAACGCCAAGAAATCCTTCTCACTTTTTATTGCAGGCACAGATTTACGGTGGAAATATAGGGAGATTTATCCCCTTCTAAAACCTCATAAAAACATTAAAATTACGCAATTGGACGATATTTTTCAAGTGGAGCGGGAAAAAGATTCTTTGTACAATGAAATATCTTCTCTGCCCCCTTCCTCTCTCTCTCAAAAATATATACCCGTAAATCCGCAGCTTTTATTTTTCTGTTTGTTGATTCTTGTGAAATCCTTCTCAAAATCTTGATCAGGGTGCCTCTGTTGGTCCAAAATACCAAGTGAAGAAGGATACCCGTATGTTCCTAACTAATTGTCAGGAAAGTTTCGATAGTTGAACAAAGAGTCGTGTTATTTTGTCGTTTTGTAGTTCACAATAATTTTCATAATCGGAAACGAAAGTTTAGTGTGGCCGAAATATTATCGTGTAGAAAATTTAACACGGTCTGTGTCGATAGAATGTTATTACCGAACGCTAAAATTATTGAACATCCCTACTTTCAACTTTATTTTCATATCGCTCTCGTTATCATTGTCATGAAAAGATGTCATAGAAAGTCAAAATATCTCGTTTCTTGAATCCAATAGACATTCTGTCAACATGATCTTATACGTGACGAAATCTTTACTCTATTAGCGCAGTATTGTAGCCAGGAAAATTGCATTCTTTTATTTGTGTAGGTACCGTGCATCGAATTATCTTGTTTCTCGTCGTTTGAAATTTTGTAAAACGAAAAAATTTGGCTGTATCTAATACCAATGCTTCCATGTCGATATGTGTGAAGCTCAGCCGCAAGTAGGGCCTTTGACATTGAAGCAGGCGCATGTCGAACGAATGTGCGGCCCGTGTTTATCTTCTACAATTGAACCTAACTCAACGACGCGACACAAGTAATTACCTTATGAACGAATTGAATTTTTAAAGGTTTATAATGTCTAATGAGTTTGACATGCCTGCGTTACGATAACTGAAATTGAAGGAAAGATGTTGCCCGCAATCAATCGGCTCTGGGCCACTCGACAGTTTTTTTTTTTTTTTTTCGCGTGATATGTACGACTTATGGTTTTGTAAATGACGAGCTAAAATACCGCATTATGTTATCTGTATCACGGACTGCGTGCAGGATATATTGCAGCTCCTATATCTATTATCTTACATCGTGAACACATTTGCGGAATTTTTCCCATCGTATGGAATTGATACGTAAACTGTGTATTATTATCTAAACGCGATGTAGTTCTTATTTTCTTGCCACCACACTTCTGATTTTCTTATCATTTATATGCATGTAGTTTCATCTTGAAAACATCCATATCGTTTGTCGAATAACCGCGTATGAACCGTTATTGACGTGGCGACGTACATTCTCTATTTATGGTATACATCAATTACACGAACCGATGAACTTGAGATGACAGATGATTAGTGAATTTTTTAGTAAATCTTACGCGAGGAGCAATTTTTATTTGATTACTTTTCGAGAAAATAACGAAGAATTGAATTTTTGATAAACTTTGCGGAGTACGCAGCGCTGTAATCTTCTAGATTTCTTTGGGGGGTCATCCTGAGCATATTTTATAGGAAAAACCCTTCCGTCACAATTATGTTCCCCACAAAATAGATATTAATGGACGCGCATTTAAATATGGAGATCCTAATCCTCTCCTCATCCCATATGATTCAGTAGATCCCTGAATTCTCATGTACGATGTACAGTATAACTCACCCGCGAGAGAGCGTTTACGGAAATGTTACACTGAACTCGTCCCCGTACCAACACTTCCTTCCCAGTTTATCTTCACTTCGAGACTGCATTTTTTATTTTGATTCAACTCTTCAACTTATATCGCATTCAAATCGAATACCAACTACTTGAACGTTTGGAGTGCTTTTGTACGTATGTAAATGTTAAAACATCAAATAAATTTTCTTGTTCACAGATTGAGAAAACCGACAAACAGAGAGACCTGACGGATAGAATTGTTTTGTAGACGAACGACATGGTAAGTTTTATCACATTGTTCGCGTAGCCTACGTATACTTACCTACGATATGACGTAGCCAATTCTTGGCATAATTAGTTCGGCGTTCTAACGTATAAACGACTGCGACTATCTAACAGATAAGATAATGATGCTTTTGAAAAAGAAATTCTCCTTGAATGTTTACGCGCTGCGTGTGTGTGTGTGTGTGTGTATATCGTATACTATAGAAATATGTCTATAGGTACTTCGAGCTTATTTTCAATTCTCAACCTATCATCATCTGAGCAAATCGATCGAAGGTCTCGCTCGAATAGGGCGATTAGAGCAAATTTACAATCATTGTTGTTGCGTAGAAATCATCCTTAATAGTTTCACGATGTATCATTATCGTTATCACAATTCGAAAATTGAAGTACAATTTATCGTACAATTTCACTTGAATGCAATTTTGTTGCAAAATTACTTTCGGGTATTAGCCCATCATCGATTGTATCGCAATAATTTATTGATGGAATTTTATTGATAGGTCAGGGTATTCTTTAGTGGTGTTCTGTATCATAAAAAAAGTGAAAAATTCGTTTCTGGCATCTCCGATTGACCATCAGTTCAACTGTCTGGGGCATTGAACATATCATCCAAAATGAATTCCTGGATGATTCACCAGTTTTGTGAGCGAATCTAAAGAAAGCTTGGATTGAATGAACGAATGCACAGAGTAGTATTGATTCCACTTGACATCTTGTATGATATTTTTTCCTACATTATAAAAACGATTAGAAATTGATGGAAAATCACCGAAATCGGTATTCGATTTCCTTGTCCATGTATATTTGTGTACATCAGTGTATGTTGCATTTGATAATATTGATAATTAGATATAACTATAAATAAAAGTTGTCGAATTTATACTCACATCATTATTTACTGGGGTTCGTTTTCATTGACTAGTGATACCATTAACGTTACAGAGAACAGATTTTTTCTTGAAGCTACTTTTTCTTCTCAAATCAAAATCTCATGACGTGTGGTTTATCTATATCAAAAATATTTCAATTTCATCAGAGTATTTTGTTCAAAATTAAATGAAGTGGTCATTCTGTCGGAAATTTGAAAAAGATATTCGTTTTTAAACTTTTTGAAGTGTGAAGGTGATTTTTTTTTTGAGGAAGCCTTACTAAAGAATCATTTGTTGTTAACGTTAGCTTTTTTTAATTTTTCAAATCAAACATCGTTATCTAGCATAACTAATGCCATTCAAGTGTGTGATCCAATACGATAGAATGTAATTTTCATTTTCTTATTGCCTATGATCGCAAATATTTTTCATTCTAAACGGTTCTTCATTCAAATAATAACATACGTAAGTCGAAATTATTCTCTTATCTTAAGTTAACTGTCGCCTGTAGTTATTTGGTTTGGAATTCGCGTCATCAGAAAAGAGTTGGGGAGACGGATTTTTAGGCTACATACAAAGCTATATATGGATAAACTGGACAGGAATGGAACATAAATGAAGTGATTCAAATTCTTCAATGAAAATAAACTATGCAAACCTTTTTTCTAATTTCGACCCTCTCCGCAGGGAATAAATCCCCAGTTCATTTGATCGATGGTATAACTTTCTTATCTATCTATTCCTCTGGATCTGCTCTTTGTGTCATTATACCCCTTATTACGTATAGACATTATTACGCAAATTTGGTCTGAAAGAAATTGATTGTATCAGCAAACAAATAATAAAGGTCAAATTAATCTGTGGAAATAATTGAATGATCGGGTAGTGTTATCGATGCAAAATTAGATATCGAAGGGCGGCCTAGCGCGTGTAGAATCTAGAAACTATCTTCGATAAAATACCGGAACATCTTTAGTCAGAAATGAAACTCTCAACAGAAAAGAGATTATTGATTGCGTTATTTGTCTTTACGTACATTATTGTATTTGTTGAAGAAATGTCCGCAAAATTGCGACGAACTTATGTGTCTACCAGAACTACTTGTGGCTCATTGTGCGTGCAATGAAAATTGTGTCGTGTTTTACTTATTATTAGAAAAGAGTTCATACTACCGTGCCTTGTTTCTTCTTATCGTTGCTTCAAAACTTCAAATTTCTGCTCTGCATCCGGAGAACTGCTTGAGACTGTACTTGGTTAACTCGGAGTAAGGTGTCTATACTCGTAGTAAACTATGTTTACATTCTTGGAGAACTGAAGTTTATGAAATCTTGAAGATTCATCGAAAGGGTCTAGAGACGATTTTGTATCTCTTTGGTATGATGCCTGAAATGTTTTTTACTTGTAATTTTGTATGGGTAGTGTAAGTGCTCTATCATAGATTCATTTCAAGTATCTGCGTAGTATATACTTTGTGAATATTACATTCTCCTTCTTAAGTATAATCGATTTCGTCGAAGCGAATATAGAAGAAAACATAATCTGAAATGTTTCCGCGTGCGTTTATCAATTTATCAACCTCTCCTTATCATGAACAATAGGTAAATTGTTTGTAAGTCCATGCATGTAGGCTTCTATAGTGGGACAAAATGAAACATCGTGGAGGTCGTAATGAATGCACTATTCTACATTCGAGTACAGGATCTGGAGATTCACGAACTTAATCGTATATCATCGAGTATTTGAATCAACTCTTCTTTAAACATTCTTTGTGATCATGTTTCAGGAGTCGACTCAAGGAAGAGACCAGGCGTCGGAAATGGAGACTTTCCTCCCGAATTCGAATAACGCCGATGGAAGCACGCAAAAGTGAGATTCCTTTTCTTGCACCGTATTATTGTACCGTTACACGTGTATTTTTTATCAAGTACTCTGGTTCGAAAGAAGAGCAAGTGCTAATTATTTTTCGTCATTTCTGAAAGATTAATTAATGTGAACAGAATATTCGAACATCGGGTACGTTCACCGCGATTGAGTTGTGTAAATTCACAACGTTTCAATATTTGTACGCACATCTTCACCAACTCGTTCGTTGTTTCATTTGTGAATCGCGTATACACAAATAAAATTACTCGTAAAATATAGGTCATTCGACGTCATATTTTTAAAAGACTTCACTGTTGCGCGGAGGTCTGTGTGTACCTATGTAAAATTGATAGGTAACTACTGACGATCAAATTTTTCTTTCGTGGTTCTCGTCATTAGCGTTGAATTCGAGAAAATGCAGAGCACGTGATTCATATCACAGGTCAATTTCAGATCTCATTTCCTAGATAGCGTTTTTCACTCCGTGGAATCGCATCACGAGGAAATTTTTCCCTATTGTACGGCGTGTCTTATCACGCGCTGATGTGTGATTATCCTAACGTGGTGTCGATAGAACTTCTTCTATTTTTAAACTTTGAAACGTATTCCTCGCCAATTGGGGCCTGTAGACGGATTCCGAATCGTTAGCATTGCTTCATGTTGAAATAATTACCCTCTTGGATCCCTCTTTTGTCATATTTTTCGTCAAAGGTTGAGATTTTTATTTGTAATCGCCACTGATTCAGAATGTTTATTGCCCCAAGTCCCAGAAAATGGTGCGTGAGTTTGATACGAGTCCAGAGTCGAAAGTTGCCGGTAGAAGAACAAATGATTGATTGTTGTACGGAGTTCCTAAAAGATGAGCACGAGAGAGGCGCGTATGATTTGTCGTAATTGGTACTGGCCTTTTTCTTTCTTCTTATCGCACCCTTCAATGTTTTTGTCACTACGTAGTAAGACTTTGTCTTAACAAAAATTGGTGTGATAAAAGACCGACGGTCTGCCGTCTAATCGCACGGTATTGCGAAACACTGAATGAAACCAAGTTGATATGTGGTAAATTCATTTCCTTCTTCCTCTTTCGATGAAGCTATTTGATGTTCGTGAACTTGTTGTAAATCATTTGGGTACAAAGATGGAAATAATGACGCTGTATAACAGAGTATGTCCAAATTCCGCGGTCTCAACTTGTTTTTTTTCTACCTATTTTTTTTTTTTTTTTTTTTTTTTGTATAGCCCTACATTCTAACTGATATTTTTTGTTTTTTTTTTTTTTTTCAGATACAAGGCCACAATAGTTCCAGCTCAAAAAGAAGGTGATGTTAAACTCCAGTTAGGAACGAAAGGAGATAAACTTTATGAGTTATTCAGAGAACGAAATAATAAGAGTCCAACGACGTAAGTTTCACTCCAGAGAATATCTTTGGTTCGGTCAAGCAATTTTATGCACGTTGACCCAGTAGGGTTTATTTTTGGGTTCTTATTTGTATTTGTTCAAGAGGAAAGTGTACGGATATAGTGCTCACATCGTACTCTTCAACGCTCGCTGTGTGCGTCGTGTATCGTTCCCAAATATTGGATGTAAGAGGTGGGGTTTATGTATATGAGCGTTGAAATTGTACCTTATAAATAATATGGCGTAGAAACGGAGGTGAAGACGAGGGAAGTAAATTGATATGCCATAAGTTTACGTACTCGCACTAGATAGTCGGTAATTGCGCGTAAATAAATTCTTCGGTGACCTTCAATCAACTCGAGCTGGAAAAGAAAGACGTCCGAGTCGTTACTGAGCTGTGTTCGAACGAGTGGGAAAAAAGGACATTTTGAATTTTTGAATTACAGTTAATCAATATTCCTACTACGATAAAATATTTCTGTAGTATGTTCAATACCGGCACGATTGAAACGATTACAATATGGAAAAAACGGTTTTTACTGACGTAGGAATATCATTTACGATTGTCTCTTTCGAATAACGCTAGTAGGTATGTTGCGAAGAATGCACGTGTGCGACAGAAATTGACTTGCGCCGCGCAATACTGAATACTGTACATACAGAAGGTATTTATTTTTGCGATGTACGTGTGCAGCACTTCTTATTCCACGGTCTGTTGGTAAAGCATGTGCTGCGATAATGCTTTCGCACATCAATATCGGAATGATAACAACATTTATGTGGTCACTTTGCACACTTCTGCCATTTTGTATTTCCGGGAAGAGAAGCTGAACGTTTTCTGCAAACAAAATTAGCGGCGTAGCCTAAAGAGTGAGTGGGTCAAACACTAACGAACTGAAAAATTTGTATTGAAATAACGGTATGAAATTTATTCAGCCCCTGAAAAAATTTTCTTTTCCAATACCTTCATCCCTCCTTGAGTTTTTTAACTAGGCTACTTGACGACGTGCAAATTATTCAAGACGTAGCGAAAGAAAGTCATGTTAATTTATTAACTAGATAATCGATACGGTTGCTTTGGTAGGTGTGTTGTAAATGAGGTAATTTTCGTCAAACTGGTGCAAAATATACGTAGGTACCTAAATTTACACTTCTCAATTGTTAACATTGCATTGTCTGAAGTGTCTCGATCTTTTTGTATGATGAATACGATACGTATGAGAAATGTACCATTCTGACGCAATAAAATGATGATCAGTCGAATCGAATGAAAAATTCAAATGACGAGTAGGAACTTGTGAAATATTCAACTCGAACGAGTTGTATTGCGAGTATTGCTATTTTTGGTTCGAGTTATACTTTGTCATTTGCGTTAAACAGAAGGCCGGTGAATCATTATTCGCCTAGAGAAATAGCTCTTGAACTGAAAGGAAACTTATTTACCACAACGCCACTATTTTGAACTACCTTTGGCGGTACTCGCGGAAACCGATACCCGAACGATGAATTATAGCTCAAGAGTTCTCCCTCCCTCCCTCCCTCCCTCCCTATATCTTGAATGGTACATGTAGATTTACGAACCAAAAATTATTTTCAAGAGGTCCTTAACTTTTCTATTCCACACCTTATATTATTATTGAATTAATCTTAGTTATTATAGCAGGCAGAATGTGAAAATGCTGATCGAAAGTCTTATTGCATGTTATTCGTAACATTGCCCCTAAAATCTCGTTCCTACTTTCGAATACGTGGTTGTAAAGAAATGATGTATCAACTTGTACAAATGTACACGTAGTAGTAGCAACTCGGGAAGGAGATCGTTCAGTTTGGCATTTCCAGACCTGAAACAAGTCATCATTTTCTTTCGATTTTAAAAAGGATTTTTATGAGAATAAGTTTGCTTTAGTGAAATCGTATGCTTGTTAAATTCTTTTCAGTCGAGTATTCACTGCTGAATTACTTCTGTACTTGATCATGCTGGTGGTAACGTACGAGTATAAAAACTTTCAATCTACCAAATTGTAACTTCGGAGATAATTCGTATGCGCGCATTTTCATCCCCTAGATAATAGCGTGGCATATTCTCAGTTTTTATTTGTTTGGATAGGTACTGATAAGCTTCTCGAAAAGCAGACATAGGTGCGTACGTCTACGTCCCGCTAACCAACGTTTAGACCTGCAGTGATGAGACTCTGTTGGTATAGCAATGAGAATTTATCATCGCTCTTATCTGACGCGTGCTCAAAATTAGTCTTCCACTTCATATAAAATGTATTTGAGATGTACCTACATGTTTCTTTGTTTGCTTGTTGTAGTTAACAATTTCAATATTATGTCAGAAAGCGAGGTCAAGAGTTGACATTAGATTGTACTACCGGTATATTGTCTGAAATGTGAAAAAGTTTGACACGAGCTTGAAACGAAAAAAGTGCTTCTTTCGGAACATATGAGCTATACCATACAGATTTACTGTCTTACTACGTAGAATGCAAACGAGAATAGTTTGGCTGCGCATCGTAGGCAGATGTAACTGGGAAAAAATTCAATATAATTGATGAATAAAATTTTCGACTTTCATGTTTTGAAAAATAGTACCTTGATTCAAATGCTCTTTTCGGGGAAAGAATAAAACTTACACTGTTACGCATGCACTCAATTAATTGGTGAATTATGTGATAGAGCCCGGATTCGCTGGCATTTTTCACTTTTTTTCCTTAATGGGCGAGGACGTTTTAATCAAAAATTAACGCGATTCATAGCAAGGGGGACCAGGGAAGAAATTTTTATTTTGCCGAAAATTGCCGGAATTGTGCCGGAATGGTCGTTTTTGAGTAAAAGGGCTCCAAAGGCACTTTCTAGGAACAAAATTTGAATATATTTTCACTAAAAATCGCGGTTTCCTACGATTACGAAAACTTGCCCTCTCCTTTGATGACAGTAATTCTTTTGTGTCTAGTATTTTTACTAATGCAGTCATGCTCAGTTCGCTTACGTAAGCTCCTCTCACATCTATCGATTTGGAACACACTTCTTCTGAACTAAAAAATATATTGAGCAACAAAACATTTTTGTAAAATTGAAACTAGGGCAATTTTTCACTTTTTTTTTTTTGTTTTTTAATGCCGAATATTGCCGAATTCTTCAATTATGATGCCGAAAACAATTTTTTCTTGCGCCAGAATCCCGGGCTCTATGTATTGGTAATTTACTCATTACAAGCGCATATCTACTGTTTAGGTAGTTTCCTTATCCAAAATACCAATTCGAAAAATTTGAAAAGGCGAGCCAAATTGTGGAATGATGATGTTCATTCATTCGTTATTTCTCATAGAATTCTCTCAACTTTCTTCGACCCCCTTTGTGCGTTTTCTGTTTTGAAATGATTACATACACCTTTGAATGTAGCAACATTTTAGCATGTACAAATATACCGTTTGTCTTTGATGGAAAGCTGCCCTTTGAATATGAGACACACTCAAAATGTAGGACCTGCTTTTGAAGAAAATTATTCTTGCGAGTATAAGCCGCATTGATAGTATCGGAAAATCATTGAAAATAAAATTGAAAAACGAACGCGAATAAATTTAAATTTTTGATAAGTATTGAATAAAGCGCACACGATGTAGGTATTAGCATTTTAGGAAAACCCACACGCACCGATATGAAACTTGTGAGAATCAGCGATCGTTAATTTTTGATTTTTTAAAATCTTTTTTCACGAGGCTCACCCCACATTTTGAGCGGTGAATTTTTGAAAAAAAGTGAAACTTTTGAAATCACGGACGGACGGTGCCAGTGCGCCCCGACTCGATTACCCAAACAGCAAATTATGACCTTCAAAATTTTTCCACGAAAATTGTGTGTTAATTTTCGAATTTTATTTTTATCAATTTTTTCATTAAATCAAAATCTAAAACTTGCATATTAATGTTTAGGTAGAGAAGAAAATAATTCGAAAACTGTAATCGAACGCATTTATTCAAACAGAAAACGGCCACGCATTCTAGTATTCATACACCATCTTCCGATCGACGTGGGTTTGTTTAATTACAGTTTTTGAATTCTTTCTCCTCTAACATGGAAGTATTATGGATATTTTGGTAAAGTCCGACCGAAAGTAGTGTAAATTTCTTTCGTTTTGGGATTCATAATTTTTTCAACGATGTAAATTTTCAATAAGAAATGGGAAACATTCAATCTCCATTCGTGTACAAGTTGAATGAAATTTCCCTGGAAATTTAGATGACATTCCGTAAAACAATAATACGAAAAGAGGAAATGAGATTAATGCTGAGTTAGGAGTACATACTTATTATATTACTTATTCTATCTGAGAAATAGTACCGAGTTTTCTAATTATCGTGGCAGTTTCAATAATATTTTTCCACAACTATGTTCTTTATATTATAATTTTAAATTTAGAATTGAGTTTTATCCTCTTCTGTTTTTATCTTTTCAGAGACTGGGAAACATTTGTTCATTTATTGAAAGCCGCTTTAGGATCCGGTATTCTGTCTATGCCATTCGCTTTCAAGTGTTCCGGATTAGCGACCGGTCTTGTAGCCACCTTAGTCACGGCATTTGTGTGTACTTACTGCTCTTATATTTTGGTAAGAAATCTTATGATGAAGATTTGTGTTGATTTTTTTTTGTTTTTTTCCTCATTCACCATAACTTTCTCATTCTTGTCAAGGTAAAATGCTCTCATTCACTCTACCGCAAACTGCATATTCCAAAAATGTCATACGCTGATATTGCGGAAGAGTCATTTGCAAATGGACCTCCAGCTTTCAGAAGATGGGCAAAGATTGCCAGGTTGGTTCTTCAGAGTTTCTTTCAATCATTTCATTTTCTTCTGTGTGCCGTAAACAAAGAAGTGACTTATATCCGAGTTCCCGTTTCAAGTGCTCGTTCCTTTAAATATCGTAATCTAACATTCCGTATCCTTTCCATCTTCCCATATCGCATTCGTGTATCTGATTAATCGCGTGCGATTCATCCAAATGATTTAATCGCGTTCGTCCTGCTTGGTTTTCAGAATGAGCGTTATAAGCGCGTTATTCATAACTTACTTCGGCGCCATAAGTTGTTACACTGTAATAGCTGGAGAAAATTTTCAAGAAGTGAGTATTGTATCTTATTTCTAAATGGGTACAATAAAACAAGAATAAACATCAAGCTACAAAATTCAAACAGCATCAACTTTTTCGAAATAGAAGAGGAAGTTCATCAGTTCTTTGTGCCTTACCTCTTTATTCAATTGCCTAAAGATAGACGTTTAAAATACAAGTTTTTGAATTCTTCTGCGATTCATACGCTGAAAATTACTCATTTACAATTTATCGTTTAGCATCCACTTTTCACCTCAACTTTTGACGAATAGTTGATGTGATGGTATTCGTTTGCCCGCGTCATATTTTTCCGTAAAAAAATGGGAAAAATCATAAGAGAGGTTTTTTCCTGTTAATCTCGTAATTCTTCGCGAAACTACTTATTCCATCAAACCAGGTTTCTATCGGCTGGATTTTCGGATCACAAAATCTTGAAACGTTTTATATACTTGAAATTATTATATAGGTGTACCTATTCTGTCCAAAGATCTAGGTGAGAAAGAAGTACACCTAAACTTGTACGAATGGATCGAATCGAAAATTCAAAAATTAAATTTGAGGGTCATTCAAAGTTGGGACCAATAAATCTTCTGGAGGATTATAATGATAATAGCACTTTATTGGCGTATTATGAGTGGAAGGAAGGATAGATGGGGGAAAATGACTACAATGAGAAAGAAAAAATGTGGTGAGGGGCGTAGCCGTGAGAAGAGTGGGCTCGCTGTTGCATAGAGAAGTGTTTGACTGAAGCTGACGGAGAAAAATCGGTGAGGTTTATTGTCGTTGGCGGACGGTTTCGGGTAAGTGAACCAAGTGTGGTGAAACTGAAATTTAACGATAGTCAATAACCTTCATAACGTCATCTCTATTTTTACAAGAACTTGAAGATTCTACAATATTAGGGTAGAGAGAATTGAAATTGAAGGCATACAAAAACGCTCTTCACGATACAAACTGTATATCCGTGATAAACGATTGCTTATACTTCATTAGCTTCATTTTATTTAACGTTGATTAGTATGTTATCTATTCAGACGAAAGCGCCCTTTATGGAGAATATCCATGCAGTTCACTAGATCAGTTTTTTATTCATTTTTTCGTTTAAGATTAAGTCGGCGTACCTGTATAAACTTCATTTCGAATTCAGAAATTTCAATAAATATTGTATAGAGTTTAATCATGATAATTTCGGTTTCAGTTGATCGAACATTACACGCACGTCACGATTGACATCCGTTTCTACATATTAGCCACTTTGCCACCATTACTGGCTCTTGGCTTCATTCCCAACCTAAAAGCGTTAGCGCCGTTCTCTTTGTTAGCTAATGTAATGATTGGATCTGGATTAGGAATCACGATCTACTATTTAGTGTCGCAACAGAATAATCCGTGGGAAGTGAGACAAACGCCGGTATCTGTATACGATCTTCCTGCTACATTCAGTATTACAGTGTTCGCCATGGAAGCAATCGGTCTTGTAAGTATCGTGCGAAGCGTTCGAGATGTTGCTGTCGTCTACAAATAATAGGTTCTAATCAATGTTTCCTTTATTAATTTACAGATGATGCCGCTCGAGAATAATATGAGAACACCTACACACTTTCTTGGACTTTGTGGTGTATTAAATATGGGAATGTCTGTTGTATCGATGGCGTACATTTTGATCGGTGTGCTCGGGTTCCTGAGATATGGGGATGACACGGCGTCGAACATAACCAAGAATTTGGACATTAACCTCATGTAGGGAAACAGTCCTTGTTTTGTTTGACAGTTGAAGAAGGATTATACGTCATTTATAGAATTTGTATTATTACAGTGCTCCCCAACTCGCTAAATTGTTGATCGCGTTATCTGTTTTACTGACCTACGTGCTGCAATATTTCGTGTGTCTGGACATACTTTGGAATGCTGTTAAAGATAATTTTGTCAAGAGAGAAAAAATGTACAATGGTTTCTGCCGAATGATTCTAGTCGGTGGATCAGGTAAATGCTACATTATAACGATCCGTCGTTTTTGAATAATTAATACTATTATGAAGACATTGAAAGAAAATAGAATGAAAGAGATTTTTACGATACATGAAATTGTGTCCCACTTATACGCCACTTGTGAAATGATGTCATTATTTGGTTTATGAACGAGTTGCTTCCATTATCGATTAGGTAATAATTGAGCGTGTTAGCGTTGAGTTTTATCAGAGCAATTTGTTTTATAATATTTATTTCATTCTAAAGTGTTTCTAATATTGTCACCTCTTACGGAACCACAACATGAAATTTGTTCTCAATTTGATTATCGGAGTCCGTGAGCGATCAGTCGGTGGTTGGCACGTAGGGTTCGCGTATGGTATTCGTGACTAAAAACGCATTTTTAATTGCCGCCAGCGCCAACTTATCGCTCACAGACAGACAGATTTGTGAACAAGCCAAAATTGATTGAAACTGAATCGATTTAATGGTCTAAAAAAAGTCCTTTCATCGTGTTAGTACTTATCTATGATACATCATGAAGTCATTAAGATATGGGTAAAGTCGAAGCTTTCTAGAATCCATCGTAGCCGGATGATCAGTACGTCCGAATTATCCCGAAAAATTGAATTGCAATTGGAATACGTATTGCTTAAATAGATACAAAGATACCCAAATAAACGATTTTTGTTGTTCCAAATCAAGCGTTCAAAACAATATCCGATGTGTTCTGTTATTTGTTGTTTTTAAACTGAACTCTTTGAATGTACGAGCTAAACATGTTCAATGGCAAAGAATTTTGACTACCTAACAAGCCTTGAGTCACCTGAAGATTATCAAGCTGAAGCACACGTCATGAAATGCTTCGTGTTTTAGCTAGTTTCCCTTCGTTATGGGCCAAATCGATCAAATCAAGAAAAAAATTGATTTTTATAACCGGCACATTTGCTACGTACTTATAGGGTATAGGAGATATGACTGATTAATTTCTTGTATAACAATCCCAGACGCATAACAAGATTCCAGTTCTCGAAGTCGTAATGTCCCTCTTCTTATGATTAACCATTTCTTTTTCTATTTATTGAAGAAAAAAAAAAAAAGAAAGAAACTGCAACATTTCGTGTGTATTATGGAAGCCCTATTTTGTAAATTGGAATGGCTTCCTATTGTTATAATCATCATTATCATTGCACATAATTCAGGCTTACTCTGGCGAACTCTAATTTATTTTGAATACATTCATCAGTTAGAACTCACTCCAGTATAGAATGCGTACTCGAATTCGCTTATATAGGCCAAAGCGACGTAGATCGGGCCTTTTGAGATTCGGGACAAGAAGAACCTTCTCTGAGTTTTTTGACTGTGCTAGCTGGACTGCCTTATAACTTCTACTGACTTTGAGAGTTTGCTATGAAGTCAATCAAATCACGCCATGTTTTATAAGTTTTTCAAAACTGAATATTATCAAATTCAATCTCCGTAAGAATTGGGACTTCGTAGTCGGAAATGCGTCAAAATTTATAATTTTTTGTCGTATGAATTGAACATTTCCTCCTCCTTGTTGGTCGATACTTGTAAACCGTCCAATTTTTCTTCAATTGGATTCAATAAAACTGTATATTTTTGGCTATTTTTGACTTTGTAATGAAGCCGAAATTTTTAATGATTAATTGAAGTTGTGGACCATGTAGGCCTACATACAAGTATGATGTTTCAATCATGTTGAATAATGTGGTAATAATGAAATTCAATTGTGAGATGATTGCCTTTAAACTAGATTTTCCCAAATGTTACGACTTCCTTGAATGTGAGCTTGAAATAGTGGTGATCGATTTCTTCTCTCTTACCTCCTCCAAAGCATGTGAAAAATCCCGAGTCAGAGCTATCTTTTTTGAAGGTTTTAGTAATTACTTGATACTAATACTCTCTTCGTCTTTTCAGTTTTGCTAGCTATCGCAGTACCAAAGATTGGACCGTTTGTTTCCCTTATCGGCGCTCTTTGTTTCTCTTGTTTGGGTATTCTATTTCCTTTGGTCATTGAAATGGTCACTTATTCAGAGAAGATATCATTATGGAAATTGCTCATTCGCAATAGTTTCATTGTGTTGTTCGGTATCATGGCTTTATGTGTCGGAACGTACACGAGTGTGCTGGACATACTTGCAATTTACTTCCCGAAAGGCGACTCTTCACTAGCCGTAGCCAGTTCGAATATTACAGGAGGTGTTTCTCAATAGAACGTACACTAACGGTACAATTCTTTTTCAAAAATCGAAGCAAAATTTTAATTTTAATTCTGTTTTATATTTCGTATATTCCGGTTCATGAAACAGTATCTAAGTTTTAAGGACGTTTTTCTTATAAATATTATTGATAGGTACCTATGTACTACATATTTTATGACTTTTTATATATTTATTTTTTATTTTGACCTACCGTATCGTGTCCTTTTAAGATTATTTTTAGTTGATAATTTTAACACGTTGAACATCTATATTGCATTTAAACTGGTGTTTGTACGGAATATTTCTGTATTCGCGGTAGCGCGTACAAGCTGCGGTCACGACGAACTAAATTATCCACTATCGAATGAAAATTTGTGATGTATTTTAAACTTTGAAAAAGAATAAAAAATGGATATCATTTTATTTGAATTCCATCGTGTACATATCAACTGTCCTTCCACTCTTCACCATAATTATTTTTCGTATGTGCTTTTGAGTGAACGGACATTATTCGAAAGCAGACGACGAATCTATAACGTCCAAGGCAATTCGGTCAATTTTTTCAGAAACTGTCTCAATCGGCCTTAAATTGACTGACCCATTTTTCTCAAATCGTCGAACGCTCATTTTAGCGAGTACAAGAAACGCATTCAAGTCGACAGAATTCATTCCTATTCCTGTCGGCGAATATCCTTGAATCTTTTTCGACGCTAGAGCAGGCAGCAACGTGAGAGAATTTGATGCAGGCATGTTCAATACCTCCGATAAACTTCGACGAGTTCGTTTCGTTCCGTTTAAGTAGTCGATAATATTTGGCTCAAGAGCTACCTTCAATGGTGTCTTGTTGTACAGATCTTTGATTTCGGGGTTCGCTCCATTTTCCACCAAATATTTAACTATTAACAGATAACCTTTTGTAGCAGCCTCGTGTAATGCGCTTCGTCCGTGTAAATCTCTCTGATTGAGATCCACATGCTTTTGTTCGACAAAATACTTGATGAACTCGAGTTGACCGTATCTGGCTGCTCGTTGTAACACTGTTTCTCCCAAATTATCTCTCCAGTTTACGTTTAAATCGATTTTTTT
Source organism: Aspidiotus destructor (assembly GCA_035079395.1). Taxonomy (NCBI): domain Eukaryota; kingdom Metazoa; phylum Arthropoda; class Insecta; order Hemiptera; family Diaspididae; genus Aspidiotus; species Aspidiotus destructor. Next base: position 1,298,422 of record JAVHKZ010000014.1, read on the forward strand.
TTCATCCAACAAATATTTGGGCACTGTCAGATCTCCATTGGCGGCTGACATGTACAAAATATTGTTATCGTTGTGATCTGTCAGGGTCATGTTGGCTTCGCATTCTTCGGTGAGATATTTGATGATATCCAAATGTTTATTGCTGGCCGCTAGGAATGCGGGGGGTTGTTCGATGTGGTTCCGCGAGTTCGGATCTAAATTGTTCTTTTCAAGTATGTATTTCAAGACTTCCAATTGGCCCGCTCCAGCTGCAATATGTAGAACGGTATTTCCTAGCCTCAAATTGTTCGTCCTGTGCACGTCTACTTGGATTTTTTCGAGTAGGTACTTCACAATGGGTAGTCTTCCGTTTTCCGCGGCTATATCAACAACTGTGTTACCGTTGATATCTTTGGTCGATGCTAAAGCCTTTTCCTTATCTAATAAGTATTTTAAAATGTCCAGATTACCTTTTTCGGCGGCGATATGCGCCGGTGTTTGTTCGTCGTCATTTTTCTCTGTCGGTAGTGCATTTTGAGTTTCGACCATGTATTTCAGATCTTCTAAATCGTCTTTAGCGGATGCTTCGAAAATATTTCTTCGACAAGAGGTGTTGGTCATTTTAGAGAAGGAAAAAAGGAAAAAGTTTTCGTTAAACTTGGCAATTAATTATTTCACGAAGACTCTGAGAGTACCGATTTCTATGTTTCTCCTAATTTTCAAAGAAACATGTAATCTGATATCAGGCGAAATCAGTTTGATAAATTTGAAGAATTTCAAAAGAATGATGGAAATGTTTATCAGAGAATGACTCGAGTTTATCAGCGCTTCTTACGTATTTTTTCGAAATACTTTCAGCCTCTTTTCGGATGAAGTGTTGACATAACATTTATTTAGTTCTTCTTGCACAACGAACAGTTACCTACTCATGAGGCCAAACATTCGGCGACGCAGGAATATGAAACACAAGATCAGCTAAGAAACTTTTGAAGGTGCACAGTTTATCGCTTTCGGCGGAATAAGTTTATTTGAGAAGATAAATTTTCTTCTCCTTTACCTCGTACCATTCGCATGCACATTCGTGCTTATCTTCGACTAGCTATTTTTCGTAAACCCTCGAACGGCGGATATTCATGCGGCAAATGCAGGTAAATCCCAACTCTCTTCGCATGAGTAAATCGGCGTCAAGTTATCTGGAAAACACTTATGGATTAGTGACTTATATCAGCGCGTAGCGTATCTCTATCCTGCCTTTAGGTTGAAGGGCTCGTAAGAAGAACTTTCGTCCAATGCACCTATTTTTAAATAAAGCGGTTTCCCACCTCGAGCGTAGTTTTATTTCATGCGATAAAGTATCTCAACGAGAATTTTGATTTCCTCCAAAATAACAAGCGAGGTGATACGTTCGCGTAAGGCATTCTCTTGATGATGTGAAACAGAGACGATATCGGCAATGTCACTGTGGTACGAATGATTCGCTTTAAGGATGTGAACTTTCGAGGATATTTCTCATGCAAGTGGTTTCTTGTGAGCTAATGAGATTTCAGAGTGTTAACGGTGTACCTATAATGATCATTCGCCTGTTCGAAAATACTGAGCCGAACATTGCTGCATTCTTTATAGTTCACCATGTCCTTTTCTTTCGGAGAGCTCTTGTTTTTTCGTTCTCCGAGAGGTTCAAAGTGCCGCGATAGAAACTACATATGATTGAATGAAAATAACAGATCGGTTCATAGTAGGTACGATATACATAATTGAATTGTTTACGAGAACATCATCTTGAAACTGACGACTTAGCCGTATTATTCTTACGTTAGGAAAATGGAATTTCTTTCTGATCGTTGATTTGGATATTACGTCGTACGGCAGAGATGGATAAGCAGATTTTTTAAACGGAAAGAAATGATGAAGTACTGGATGGAACGTGGGTAAGCCGTTCCAAGCCCTGACTGGAGAACTTTATGGGAAGCATAAAATGATATTGAAATGGCGATTTCTCTGAATACTATTGTCTAATTTTGGAAGATATGTGAAATTGAGCTTGACGTTTGGTGAGATGGAGTACAATGATGGGACGATGAATGAATTACCAGCAAGAAGGATATACTCACCATGTAGCTGGAATAAAGGCAGAAGAAAGATTACACTACACAACAAAAAAAAAAAAAATTGAAAACCACATGAACGAAATTATACGATTCTAAAAGTATTTTTGACGCTGATCACGATGCCGTTGTCCGTTTTCCAAGTTTTGGCCCGGTTTTCGAGAAATGATCAAATCAAGTTCCCGCGCTTCGTTGCGACGCGCAGTCCGTATGTTCCCGTTTTCGCGAAATTTGATAGCTGGGTAACATACACTGCGCGTCGCAATAAAGCGCGGGAATTTGATTTGATAATTTCTCGAAAACCGGGCCAAAACTTGAAAAACGAACAACGGCATCGTGATCAGCGTCAAAAATACTTCTAGAATCGTATAATTTCGTTCATGTGGTTTTCAATTTTTTTTTTTTTGTTGTGTAGTGTTATTCAAAAAAGGTGGATGTGCTCAGACCACAAGTTGGAGGAAACGAAACCTATGTCCCGAATATATCAATCATTTTGTAGGAATACGTATTTAATTTTGACTGGTAAATTCACGGTAAAGACGGTTTATGAATGAGTAGTTTGATGGCTTCTTGAATGAAGAATAATTTGAAATACGTGAGGAGAAATTACTTCTCTCTGTAGGTTTCCTTTTGTATCATGTTGATGCGAGGTAGATTTTCGCACGAAATATAATTATCCTCAATGTAGTAAAAAAACATAGTTTGTTCAAAAATATGTTGAAAAATGCTAAAAAAAAAAAAAAAAAAAAAAAAAAAAGGTTTCTGAGAAGATCCGTTTTCAAGGTAGGTAGTAGAAATTTTGTTGTCGAAGTTCGAACGTGGAATCTGTGCAGGAAAAGCGTACCGGTATTTTATCGTGTATGGGTACCCTTTACTACAATTACGGTAGGTACTCATGTTCATCAACGAAACCCTCGTCGGCCATAACCGAGAATTTGTTACAATTTTGTCTCCTTCACTAGAACAATAATGTATCGAAATTCCTTTATTATAGAGATTTTCGGGCGCATTACTCAGTCCCGAGAGAATCTTCTCAATTCGAAGAATTTACATTAAAATATATACAGATTAACTCGCGGTCATTTATTACTACTATATATGGTCACGCCACCCCTCCGTTATAACAAAAATGTGAATTACGTTGTTTTTCTCCGCTTTTAGTTTTAATCAGAATTCAGAAAGTTGTTTGTTATGCACCGATACGAGTATGTCAGGTACTTGCAGTAAGTAAGGTTATTGTTTTCGTTACGTATAATTTTGTGTTGTTTAGAGCTATTCGAACCAACATTTTGAGGCGGTAAACGTCACATAAAATGATCCAACCTATCTGAGGTATACGAAATTTTGTGCCGATTAAACGATGATTCTACGAAACCGATTTTCATGAAACTTAGCAAAATCCCTCTTGTGGGTTTAGAGATCTTTACAAATATCCTTCCTAAAAGTTATAATGGGGCTTAAAGAGTAGGTAGTGAAGACGTACGGGCTATAAAAGTAAGAGGAGAATAAGTTGGGTAAGTCGAATTTTATGCAGAGTAACCGATCGTCTGTAATCTGGCAAGAATTGCAAGTGAGGGATTCAGTTATTCGTAAGGAAAGAGGAGACCTAATTTTCGTGAGGAAAAGAACTAACATTTTCAACTGTTTCGTCTACAATTATCGATAATCGTGCAATTCAAATTGTTTTATTGTAAGTAGTTACTTTTTGTACGAAATATTTTCGTGGTCATGGTATTAGGTATTCAGTCGTTGTTAATAACGCCAGAAAAGTGAGTTAATATCGAACAAGAATCCAAAAAAAGATTTGTCGACCAATAAAACGTTTGAGTTAAAATACGGTCAAGGAGGACGCAAAAATCATAAATTACTTTCAGAGAAGGAGCGTTGTTGATGAATGAAAAACTCGAGCAAAAAATTTTGATCACTTCATTGGGATCCGAACTCGAGACCTTTCGCTTTCCGGGCGACTGCCCCGTCTGTATGTGTTTGTGCGAGTGAAATCAGGCACAAATATAACCAGGAAAAGGATGTGATTTTATGCAGAAAAAACTCGGCGCTTCGCGCCTCGCCAAGGGGAGCTGCGCCCCCTGGACCCCCACCCCAATTATCTTACTTTCAGTAAAACTGAATAGGATAGAGCGTGGAACACTTCCTTCTTCTGAAGCTGTTTTTTTAGTTTCTTCTAGTAAAGGATGTATAATATTATTATAGGAGGGACATATTAATAATAATTGAAAATTTTCTTCAACAAAAATATTTTTTCGCCATCTTTGCCCTCCAAGAAACTTTGGTTGATTCAACTAACAACTGTATCATCTCTATAACAAAAAAAGTTGAGTTGACCACTGTCTACTGACTACCGAAATTATAACAAGAAAAGTTGAAGTAAATTTTTCAACTTCATAAAAAAATATTGAATCATGAATGTGTTCTTGAACATTTGAACTACAAATATTCTGACTAGCTCATCAAAAAATTATCATTATCAAAGTTAGTCTTGAAATTAATATAATTATTGTACAAACAAATATTATAATTGAATAAGAATAATTAATATTATTTAAATAAATTATAATTATAATAAATAATTAAAATTATAATTAATAAAATTATAATTATGAATAATAAATTAAATTTATAAAAATTAATTTAGGAATTTTATTTTTGATATTTTTTTCAATTAATAAAAATTTAATATTATTACTTAAATTTTTTAGAATTATTCATTTTTATATTTTATTTGGATGAAAACAAATTTTTTTTTTTCTATTTATTATTACATTTTATTAATTTTTATTTAATAATTTTGTTAATTATTTTTTGAAAATAAATTCAATAAAATATTGAAAAATGATGTAAAAAATCTTGAAATTTTTTATAATCTTATTTAATATATTTGATCCATTAAACAAAAATATCAGAATTGATTATTGAATAGTATTAATAATTATTACTATAAATTATAATACAGTATTATTGATCAATCAAATTTTTTTTTGAAGGTATCTAATCCTTTATTTTTACATAAATTTATTCAATTTTATTCATTTTTTTTAATGATTTTATTCAAAAATTTCATCTAAAATTTCAATTCAATTTCATTATCGCTTTATTGATTAATTAATACAGTACATTTTCTTTTAACATGATTTGAATTGCCCTATGCCCTCAACGGGGCGAACGGGCTAAAGCGGATTATTATTATTACCTACCTATTATTATGGCTTATTATTAGTAATTATGAATTTAATTTATAAATTATGTTTTACAGTGGCGGATTCTCCTTTAAATTTACTTGAAATAAAATGTAATGAAAAACAATAGCAGTGTAACTGGCAGAATAACAAGCATGTAATCAACAGAATGACAGAACAATAAAAATTTACAAGACAAATAATGAAGCAGATAACAAAATAATTAACAACAAAAAAAAAAAAAAAAAAAAAAAGAAGAGAAAATTCCAACAAACGAATAACAGAAGCAAAAGCGATGCAACAAATATATAGGCAAGTCAACAAGTATAAGTAGCATTATTTAAATAACTGGTAACAAAAACAGGTGACAATTAACAAACAGAATCACAAAATTTAACTACAAACAATAGATAAAGAAATAATACAAAATCAACAATACAAAACGGCACAAATATCTTTAAATTTCAATATTTCAATATTTCAAGACAAAATTTTTAACTAACAACTTAAATCTGGATAGCTTTTTCTCCTCCCTGCACTCACGTGGAAGACCATTGAAGCCAATTTACCCCTGGTATCTAGCTTGCATACGCGAATGCTCCTTTCTCCAGGCTACATGTGCGGCAACCACAGAACATCCAGCTCTGGTTTGCAATCCGGAGTCATAGAGCTCGAAGAGACACTCATTTTTAAATACAAACATTGCCAACCTTATTTTAAACATCTCCTCCAGCCTTGCTACCTTCATTTGCTGGTAGATATCCGATTCCGAGGTTCGACGACAATGTCCAAGGATTGTCCCACATACTTTATTTTGTAATATTTTAATCGGTTTTATGTGTTTACTAGCACCCCAGTGGACAATCCCATAACTAAACACTGACTCATACAGGGGGACATATAATTTTTTTAGATGGGATGTGCTCATATATTTTTTTAAATAATAGAAGAGGTAAATAATTTTTCTCAGTTTTGACTGTAAATATACTGAATGTTTCTTCCAAGTTAATTTAGGATCCAAGACAAGACCAAGATATTTATATTCATCTACCTCTTCTATCGTTTCACCATTCATTTTCATCTCCAGAGTATCAAGATGATGATAATTAACTTATTATTATTACTATTAAAAAATTAATTCTGATATTTTTGTTTAATGGATCAAATATATTAAATAAATTATAAGAAATTTCAAGATTGTTTATATTGAATTTTATTAACCAAATATTGGAAATTATTTGACCTATTATCCCTATTTTAGTTGTTGTTCTTATTAGAATAATTTCTCTTATTATTCTCTAATAATGAAATAAAAAATGATATTTTAAATATATAAAACTCAGTCAAGTTCATATTTATTTTTAATTATTTTTTAATAATTTTTTTTATTAATTGATTTTTATAAGTTTTCAAAATTGAAGTTTATTATTTTATTAGTAATAAATTTTCATTTATTATCATTAAATTTAATTTATAATTAATACTTTATTTCAAGTTACTTGAAAAAAAAAATATATATTTTAATTATTAATAAAATATAAATAGCATTAATAAAATATATTTAAAATAAATTTTTGATAAGTATTTAATTATTCTATTATCATCAAGTATCACTTTAATAATTTTTATTACAATAAATAAGAACAACTTATTTAATAATAAATAGAGCTAGGATTCCTCGGTTTTTGTCGAATGAGTTTGCTTAAGGGCAGATCAGTAGAAATCAAATAGGAGTACGTTTCGCAGGGGTAGGAACCCAGGAAAAAATTTTTATTTTGCCGAAAAAAACCGAAAATGGCTATAAATGCCGAAACGGGTTATAAGAGCCGAAAACATGCATAAAAACCGAAAATGCTTAAAAATGCTCAAAAACACAGTGGATAATGAGAATTGACTATGAATAATCGAAATATGAGCAACAAGCAATCGTAGAAGAAAAAAACAATGAGGGAATGTTTCGATTTAGTCATGCTGAATGCATGAATCAACATATTATTGGCGGGTAGATGTGCAAGTCTGAACGTGTACACATATACATGGTTGTGTAAATTGTTGAGCGTTTTTTCTAACCAATCGATTTTAATGTAATTTTTTTCAATTTTTGGTCTTTTCACCATTTTTATCATGTAATTTTTGTTTTTGCCGAATAAAACCGAAATCGCCTTTTTAAAAACCGAATTTCTATTTTTTAACGCCGAAAAATCCTAGCTCTAATAATAAATATATTTTTTTAACCATCATTTTAAGAATTTGTCATTTTCATAATAGATAAACAATTTAAATTAATTATTAAATTAATAATTTTATTAATATTATTATTTATAAAAATAATTATTATAAAAATTAATAAAATTAAGAATTATGAATTATAAATTAAATTCAAAAAAATTAATTCAATAATTTTACTTTTGATATTTTTTTTTAATTAATAAAAATTTAATATTATTATGTACTTGAATTTTTTAGAATTATTTATTTTTATATTCCTATTTGGATTTTGGATGAAAACATATTTTTTTTTCTATTTATTATTTACATGGAACAGATCAGGCGTTGAAGGTTATAAATAAAAAGGGGACAATCTAATGTCTATGTTACAATGCGAACAATGTATAGAAAGAAGAAAAAATGCTTACGCAACAGCGTAATCATAACTGACTTTTCGCTTTGGATTTTCACTCTTTTTTTTTTCCACTCTTGAAGTACCTATACCGGTATACGTATATAGTAATCGAAATAATGAACTTAGCTATGTTATAGATCCATCAATCACTTTGAACGTACATTTTGAAAGTTATAATTTTTCTATCCTATGTTCGATCGATTATTCATAAAGAATTTAGCCAGTCAGTAATTGCTATACATACATAATAGGCCTCATGACCTCTCATGGCTTATACAATACGATCAAATTTCGACAGAATTGCAAAATACTGACTCCAATGTGTTGGCTGAACTTCCAGACCGGCAGAATGTAAAAAAGCAAATTCAAAGGGAACGTTTGGGAGGCATGACTACTCACCCTAAGAAGGTGGACTAGTTAAGTAGGACAACAGACAAATTTCGCAAGACGTTGGCTGTGGAGGAAATTTTCTATCGTTCGGCTCGTTCGAAGGTGTTTCCGATCGATGTCAATGATGTGGATGACGAGGAGACTAATGAAAAGGAACGTATTGGTCGAATCTTCTTAATTGTCGACAGGGCCGTGCCTACCATATGGCGACATGAGCAAGTTGCCGGGGCGCCAAGTCTCCGGGGGGCGCCAGAAATGTACCAAGAAATGGGAATTTTCACTAAAATTACATGGAATTTTGAAAAGTTTATGAGAATTTTTTTTTATTCGAGTCAAGAGAGTGAAGTGAAGAAAGTGAATCTGCGAGGAGGAGTAGTTGGTCACAAGAAGGGAGTTCAGAATGCAGTGAGAAACAATGGATCCGTGTATGGAATATGCGTCAGCCGTTTTTATTTCAGTTTTTGAGCCATCCTCGAGACAGAGAGTGTGATCTGAATATTCTTGGATCAGGTTTCTTACGTGGATGGTAAAGATGCTGTCGATGTCAGAATGAGTCGGCGAAAGTGAAGAGGAGGTTCGGCAGCTTCGGCGAGTAAACTAAGTTTGGGACTTGTTTGGAAGGCTCCCAATACCATCCTCAGGGAGGAGGTTTGAATGGTGTCTAGCAAGGAGAGGACCTATTTATTGGCCAAGTTATAAACCGGTGCAATTTGTCGCTCATAACTTCTTTTATCAGAGCTTTGATTATTTACCAAATTCCATTAAATTCTCTCAAAATGCCAAAGAACCTAACCTTACGAAACACCAGAGAAAAATTGTATGAAATACGTGTGCCTACAACACATCGTCGTGCATGTTGTTCATACTAGTCCACACTTCATCTGCACTGAGAAAGCTCTGATTTTCAATCCTACGAATTGAAAATGATTAGCTTATACCATTGTCGAAGAATCGGTCATGATCCATGTACGAGTATACAGTCATGATATTACGACGGTGTGAAAAGTATTGCCTATCGGGGAAGGCACAGGAATTTCGACCCGCAGCGAATCGAGCGGTGGCAAATCTACGTCGCGGCGAATTGTATAGGCACCCTTCAAAACATCTACCATTTTTACCGACTTTTAGGAGGTACATTGCAATCTTACGCGCGGTGGAATTTTTGGTGTGTGTGTGTGGGGGGGGGGGGTGTTTTCTTGGCGTTTCAGAAGGTCTAGTTCACGATTCCAACATTTGTTCTAATTCATATTATGTATGTATGTATGTACGTACTTTTTTTGTACCCGAATGTTCTGTGTATCTATTGGGTCGATTTCCATGAAATTGAGGGTTAATAAAGGGGTGAACGTGAATTTGTGTGTAGGATATTTTTTTTTTTCAATCGGATTAATAGTTTTCGTGTGGTGAGTTGAATACTAGTTGGTCAACTAGCGCCTAAGGCTTGCTATGGAATCTTCATAATTTGTTTCGAGGTGTTCCTTCTTTTCTTAGATGGGGAGGGGGTGAATGAGTGAATAAAATATAAAATGCTAGGGAAGCTGCGAAAAAGAAATTGTATCGGAGAAGGAAGTCATTTGGAATTGTTAATGAGCGATTTATTTGATCATCGATTATTGTACGAACCTAAGAAAATAAAGAAGAAAAAGTCGGTAATGCTTGCGCGCTGCGAAAGCTTTCTTATCAAGTATTCGTTGTCACGGGATCAATCTCTCACACAGTTTGTGGTACCGCGATTGGTTCAGTCTTTTTCCGTCGGTGTGCACATTGCTAGAGAATTAACGAGAAGTAGCGTAGGAAAAAGTTTTCGACGAGGCCTTCCATGCAGTTTCAGATTGCGGCTGTGCGGCACTCAATCTTCTCCTCCAGATCGTCCCTTGTCGGATTTTGAATTAAGTGTTGTGAATGCAAGCACGAGCACGTTTGGTGCTGATGTCATATCCTACTGCATATTTCATTTAGATCGAGGTATTTTTCGAAAAGTACAGGCTGCCGACTTGCAAGCGCGTTATAATAATAAAGGTGACCGTAGTACCAAGGAAGCTGCTCACGCATAATGGCAGTTTTAGCGTTTGTTCCTACTGCAGATGTCATGTATCTTGTTGTTTCGAGGAGTACCGACAGATTTTGAATCAATAGTATCTGGAAATGACTTACGTTCGAGGAGAGCGTGCCCAAGGGAGATGGAAAGCAGTAAAGGTATAGAAAATAAAGTACGTTTGTGTAACGAATTCGAAGCGGTCCTTCAACTTCAGGCTAGAACGAATAATGTCTCCGAAGGTTGGCATAACTGTTTCCAGACACTCGTGGGTCGTCATTACCCCAACTTCTATGCTTTCTTGTGAGAATCACAGAAAGAACCGGGTGACACGGAGATCATATTTCAAGTCAGCCTATCATGAAAGGAATTTCCATCGCCGTAGACTTATCGAAAGTTGCATTCTAAGTTTAGTTTTGTGCTACCAGGATTCACTGCTATGAAATGCCATAATTGACAGTACATTTTTAAGCTGAAATTTTAGTTTTTAATTTTTTGGAATAACAAGTTTTTGAACGCGCATTTCAGCTTTCTTGAAATTTTCGTATCGGGTATATTCTTTTTCGAAACTTTTTTTTTTTTTTTTTTTTTTTTTGGGGGGGGGGAAGAATTTAGTTAGTGGTAAATTCATGCAATCGTAATTTACTATGTAATGTACAAATGTGAGAAAAATTTCACCTCTTGATGAAAAATGCTAGATGACAACACTCGACTTAATTTTTTTCAAAAAGTAACGTATACCTTCTAAAAACGTCTTTATACTTCTGAATATTGAATGATTACACCAAATTTTGAAACCATCTTTGGTTTCTGCATAAGAATGACATTATTACGATACCAGTTCGAAAACGAAATTAATTTACCGTTACCTTCTGCGTACTTACGAGAATAAATAAAGGAGCGACGGTGGCGTTAAGTAATTTATAAGCGCGAAGTATTCACGCGCGCGCTCCCGAGTTTAATGTTTTCACTTGCGGCCAAGAGTACGCGCGACCTTATTGCGTAATTTGTAATACAAACCGAAAACTTGTATCTGTAGAAAATAAGTTCTGATATTTCAGCAAATACGAGTGAATCGTGCCCACGAGAGTATTTAATTATGTGCGCGGAAACTCTTCGGATAAGTATTTCGGGACTCGAGGAAGTTCAGACGCCGCGCCGCGCTGTAACGCAAGGTATTACCGCAGCAGCGGGGCTGTACACCAGTCCACGGTACTATACTAATAGTCGGATGAGTGTACAAGTATTGTATGTACGAGTATCTACCGTTTTTGCACTCGGAAGACCTGTTCGCCCTCTTTTTTACCCTTAAACACGCCACGCAGCTCCTAATAATACTCTAAATAACTTATACATAACTAGCACATAACTAGCGTATGTAATGGTAGTAGAAGTAATAGTATAACTCAAATACTGTATCTAACGAACGTACACATGTACGGTTCACTGTATACGTGCTCGTATATTTGTATAATAAGCACCGCACCGGTAAGATTCGACTCGGCTTGACTCTTCATAAGCTCTCCGTAGCAAGATGATCTTTTGCAACAACAAAAGCCGGATAGTTACTGTACGGCTTATGCGTAGGTGGATATCGCGACCCATTATACTGTACCTGTTGTAGTATACAGGAGATCTACTGCTGGTATGATTCGTCGCGAAAAAGACGCGACCGGAAGATAATCTTATCGCACGCATTATACACTACAGTATAGTAGCGCACACGATACGCTGCACGCCGCGCTACCCGCGTCGCGCTGGTTGTCAACGACCGCGGATCACACAAAACGGTACGTACGGTATATTGTTTCGACTCTGAATAATAGACGATTGACGTAAGGGCGAAAAGTTGTTGTTAAGTTTGCCGAGAACTAGTTAAATATGATGGATAAAATAATGTATACCTTCATTGTCATTATAAAAGATCTACACGCTCAAATCTTGCTGATATAGTTTTGCACTGCAAATATTTCTATCCTGTCGGTTCAACGAACGCCATGACCTTTCCGTCCGTGAAGTGAAGTCAACAGAAAGCAATTTCAAAACGAAAAGATCACACTGTCTATGTTTTTGAAATTTGATTAAAATTTTGACTCATTGAGCGCAGTAAAAGTACCTGGCCTATCTTTATTATCGGTAACTTATAACAAATGAATTTATCATTCATCCTCTGTGTACGATAGGTACATTTTTTGTTGAAGTTCAGCAGTTACGTGGGTAGATCACTCAGAATACGTGTATTTAAGGCTGCGTTTTCACGCCGCGCCGCGCCGTGTTGCATTCTAGATTAGAAATCATCATGTGGACGCGCCCTTATGGTACATCGAATTATATCTTTGGAAGTCGACCTAATATTGGAAGCTTCCGTGTAGTCTAGACCGTATTTTCGCAAATTTGTTGTTCTTTCGTTCCTTTCGACCAGTATTGGCTTTTCATGTTCGAACGGTTGTCGAAGAACAATGTTCTCTGGCTCGATTCGCGTCCGTCCGAATGAACCATTCTGTATTCATGTTGGATCATGTAGTACGGTACCTCCGAATAACTTCTTCTGCGGCGGCACCTACTGAACCTCCGAATACTCACAGGGTGGCCACTTCTGGAAAAGTCAGGGAATTTTGCCTAAAGTCAGGGAATTTTTTTAAATACGTCAAAAAAGTTCGAGCTGAAAAGTTTTTTCTTTCTTGTTTCTCTTTTTTTCCTTTTTTTTTTTTCTTTTTGCTTTTCAGTGGAGATTATGGTCTGGAAAAAACTGAAAAAGTCATGGAAAAGTCAGGGAAAAGTCAGGGAATTTTATTTCAGAGAAAAAGTAGCCACCCTGACTCACTGCCTGAAATTCAGGATCAATAACACTACTGAACAAAAAAAAAAAAAAAAAAAATTGTTTGCATTACTGATTTGAATACGTGATTTTGAAGTACTTTTTAACGCTGAATTCAATGCCGTTTTCCGTTTTTCTTTATCACGTCTAGATTTTTCATAATGTTGATGTCGATTTGCCCCAAAACGTCGCGGAACGCAGTGATAGTTGAGCAGTATTCAAGCTCGAACGTTCGTTACGTATCGCGTAAGGCTGCGGCGAAAGGACGCAAATAAACATCGACATTATGGAAAATCTAGACGTGATAGAGAAAAACGGAAAACGGCATTGAATTCAGCCTTAAAAAGTACTTCAGAATCACATATTCAAATCAGTAATGCATTTTTTTTGTTCAGTAGTGTAATTGAAAGTACGTATTCGATTATACCGAATAACAATTCAGGTCGTTCTCGCGTTGAAATTTTGTCACCTTAGATTTAAATTTCACATCTATCACTTTCACCTCTTTCAAGGACTTGAATGCTCCACCGAAGATATCCACCATCAGACCAATCAGATAACGAGAAAGATCCTTATTTGACGATTCTCGTCATATTTTTGTTTCTTTTTCACAAATCACTAACCACAAGGAAAATTCGATTTTCATACCCCGTTTCCAGATACTCATTGACCAATCAGATAAATTATAGTTTTCCATCATCTGTTGCGAATCGCGTTTGTCAAACTTCGGTTCCGTAAAAAGTACTCAGCTGTGTGTGTGTGCATAGATTCGATAATCTCGACCAAAAACACGAACATGTTTTGTCGGAGTTCACATCAATTTTATTGGGATTTGATGAGGAAAGGAGTGTTGCTTGCTTCAGATAACGCGGTCTAACTTGTCTACTCGAGCTCGGCTGAAAGTCGGGTCATTTAAAATTAATGACACCGAGCGAAAAAGTTTATCGCTTACTTTCAGAAGTAAATTTTTCAAACGATAAGCTATAAAATTAGAAAGAGTTCTAAATAGCTCGCTAGAGATGTGCTATGGAACGCGACAGATAGCGCACGCCGTGATTATAGGTTGAGATAAACGATAGCGGTCCTCTCTCTCGCTCTTTCTGTCTCTACAAGATAGTTTTCTGTAAATCTATAAACCTACACGGGATGATAATAATAAAAAGTCACGTGGAAAATGGTTCGTTTTGTTTTTTCCACAATATTTACTGCAGTTGGAAGAAATTATATTATTTGAAAGAAAACTCAAACGATTCAAATTACCTCGCAGCTCGTCAAAGGATTTGAATGGGGACATTGCGGCGTTACTCAATGAGAATGGTGAGAAATATTCTTTTGCTAGCCCGATTGATTCGAAATTCGTATCAATTTAATAAACGCAAGCAAACCTGAAACTAATTACGTACTGAATACGTGTGTATATTAGAGTACGATAAAGAAAAAGAGTAGGTAAATAAAATTCAAATATGTACCTCCTTTTGAATAACGCAGAAAAAAGAAAAAATAGAAAACTAGAATGATCATCAGTCCAATTTTTTATAGTGAGTGCGTAATTCGAACCGACTTCTTGTACTTTCTAGAAAATTTTATATTGTCGTTTAGTATACAGTCTTCTCGGAGTCTTGTGTTTTTGTTGCATACGTAGTACCTGACCAGAGCGCTTGTATCACGCTACAACAATAAGAAGCTAAAGAAGTTTCCCATTAACCGATGGTACTATAATTCAAAAATGAAATAATCTCGAAAAATAAGACTTTTGCAAAGAAACTGACGAGGATAAAACTGCTAAAAAAACAAAATTTTCTACCAATTTTATCATTCTATTATTATTCTTGAAGATTTTGCTCCTTGCGTCTCAATGTTCACCCTTATTTTCTTGCTAATATGAGTACCTAGTCGATTAATTTATTATTAGAACGTTACTTTTGCTCAGAGTATATTACTTGATAGAAGAGGGGACGCGGACGCAAGCGTACGTTGTCTTAAATATTTCGAGGTGAGCACAGAGTCTTGGGGCGATCAACAGTTTTCAAAAAATCATAGAAATACCAGTAGTTTACTGAACGATCAAAGAAATTTGGTCTTCTTTAGACTTCCCTGTAGACGGAATTTGACGCGCGAAGGAGTAAACTCAGCAACAATTACCTTTCTCATTATTTCCTAACTTCATTATCTGGACTATGAGAACTCTAAACTAAATATAATGGGTATTGGATTTGTTGGCGCAGCCAAAACGATAAAGATCATGTTTCATGTCTTTTCAGAATTTTGCCTAATCAGATACATTGTGGATAATTCTTGGTCCGATACAAGTCTACTTTAGTATACTGAACCTCACTCGCTCCGCTCCTTTGTTCCGCTTTAGTATGTTTCAGATGTTGTAAGCGGACTAGGATTGACGACTTATGACGTCACCGAACTTATGACGTCACCGAACTTATGACGTCATCGACTAATGACGAGACCGACTTATGACGTCACAAGCTAATAGCTTCATAATGACTCTCAGCATTTTCTTAGCCTATTATAAATCTAGCATACGCATTTTCACTATATTAGGATAAGCTAGACACTACAGAGGA
Source organism: Aspidiotus destructor (assembly GCA_035079395.1). NCBI lineage: Eukaryota > Metazoa > Arthropoda > Insecta > Hemiptera > Diaspididae > Aspidiotus > Aspidiotus destructor. Next base: position 1,314,145 of record JAVHKZ010000014.1, read on the forward strand.
GGGGGAGGGGTGGCTCGGATTCGCGAACTCGAACTCGCAGATTTGAGAATCACTGTCACAGTGAAATTTCCCATATGGATGAGACCAGAGCAAAGACATGAAACATATCAAAAAATGATTCATTGTAGAAAGCTGAAACTTGGCTCGAATAAACAATTTATTACAAGCTATACATTTCAGAAAGAATCATTCTTCTAAAAGAGAAGTAGAAATAAGAACCTTAATAGATACGGATAGAAGAGAATCTATAACAGAAAAAGACTCACACAGTCGCGTGAATAGTACACGACTTTTCTTCTCACAATTTTAAATAGATTAAAAGAGCCGGATATCAAGCGCAGCCTATCAATGATGCCAGATATCATCATCCAAGTTTGGTTTACTCGTGGGTCTAACCTAAATCTCGTTTAAAAACGTTAGTCTGAAAAAAAATTTGGTGAAAGTCGGTAAAAGTTAATTCCCATCGAATGAGACACCTCAAATCAACTGTAAGGAGTCCTATGAAGTCTTATTAATGACGACTTCTACTCTACAAATCGGACAAGTCATTAGAACAAGAGGTCGCGGGTTTGATTCCCGTTCGAGCCAGGAGACTCCTTCGTCTTAACTCCTCTTCTATCCTTCCGTGTAAAAATGGTTATAGATTACAGCAAATGATACAAAAAAAAAAAGGAAGCACACATGAATGTAAGAAGGATAGAATGAAAGGGTCTGAATTGTGCCGTCACACGCGCGAGATTATTTAGTACATTATACTTCCAATCCAATTGCAGTCGATATCGCACTATTTTAAATTAATTTGTAGAAGAAAGAAAATCAATCTGGTCACAAAATCCACAGTTGCATTGTATATTTTAGGTCGTTTCTCCATTTAGTCGGACGGTCAAGAAAGAAAAATAACGCTAGAGAGTAGATATTTCTGTGGTAGCCTATGTTTGGAAGAATAACCACGCAAAACTCGTAAATTCTGAAATTAAATTTCAGCCACTTAGGTACATAATTTGTACTTGTACTAATGTCATAATGACCACGCTGCGCTGTGCCTGAATTGTAGTTTTGCCGATTGAGTGCGTTGATGCGCACGAAGAAGAAGAAGAAGAAGAAGAAGGAGAAAAATATTTTATTTTACTCGCGGAAATGGAAAATCTTATTTTTTTACATTGAAAAAGGCGACGCTCGACGCGACATTTCACTTCTGCGTACCGCGGATCTCCGTAAGGATCAAAGTGGTTAATAACTTCTTTTACTTTCGTCTGTTTTACACAACGTCCGTGCCTTTTTCTTATACGCTCTTTTCATGATATATCGGCTCGGAGACAAAAAGGCTAAAATTAATTTAATTGCCCCCAGTCATAACAAATATACGCCAGTCGTAAGCGTATAAGTTAATGTTTTCTTTCCAGCAGCCATTCGTCGACACTTTGCGCGTTTCTCTCCTTCTGAAAAACGCGCTCGCAATATCTCTACGGGCTATACATATATATGTATTTATGGAAATTGTTTTAAACTTTATAAATCTCTTCAAAAGTTGCGAAAGCTGAACAATGAAACTGTTTTAGTCATCCTTCAGGTCAAAACTTTTCTTTTCTAGGCGTAAAATAAATAGCATTTTTCGTATACCCTGTATACAGTATATGTATACATACTGTATACAATATGGTAAAGTCTCTCGGTGTTGTATGCTGTAAACAAAAGCTGAGTTTTTTTTTTCTTCTTTTCTTTTCTTGGTTTGAAAAATTATTCTAAATTTTGACGCTTATCTGTCCATCTGTAATGTTTGCAAAAGAATGAACAGCATTCATAATCTTGACGTGTGTACAGTTTTCTGTTCTGCATTTCTCTCAAGTTGACTGTGTAGTTGTGCCGGAGGAGGCCGCATGACTTGATGAATCAGAATCATAGCTACTACTCTTTCTGGTTTGGAGTTCAGAGAATCAAAAAACGAGTCCATTGAGTGACCAAAAAAATGAAATTTATTCCAAACTATCGTACGTATCGGCGTGGCGATCTTTTATTTAAAGTTGTATTTTCAGATTTGAGTTGAGATGGAACTCTTGCATCATACACAAATAAGATTTTTTCTCGGATTTCGCATGTCTCTCTTTACAGTATTTTCAAAATAATTTGCTGTCGCCCTAGGTCTTGAGTTTCTCCTTTCCTACTTCATGTATGGTAATGTACGCATGTGGTATGTGGATTAGATTGAAGTAGTTGAAGGCATGTTCTTTCTCTGTTCCGTTATGAATTTTATATTTTCATCAATCGTATTTGTTGCAGTAATTAAATAATCTACACATATTCCTAAAATCTGTGTTTAGGAAAGCTGACCTACTTTTTGTTTTAAACAAACCCAAGTTATTTAATAATTCCTGAATTTTTATTGGCTCTTACTCCGGAGACGGATTCATATTCATGAAACTTCATGATCACTTTATTTTATCAGTCAAACTAAGCAACTAAAAAGCGCTCTTGGTCGTGACTATTCACTTTATTGTCCCTCACTATTGGCGAGTGTAGATAAAATGAAGAGTTTATCATCAGGAAGAATCGTCTGAGCGAGTTGAAGAAGCATTAGTTGTATCGTAATTGCAGAATATACGTATTATGGTTTATCATTCCGCATTAAACATTGTGAACATGTTGTAGGAGCGAATGTGAAATTTTACTCCGCACTTAAAAACTATAATAAATAGGTTCTCGAATTGAAAAGTGCATTTTGATGTAGGAATTGTTGTTTATCCCATCCAACAAAATTTTAACCTATGTACTTACATACTACGATCTTCTTCTTTGTTATCAATTGAGAATAAATTTTGAGATACCGTACTTGGATCAGTTGATGCTTCGTTCTGTCATCGTTTCGTATCATGTCTTAATTGCGCGCACGTGCGCATATCTACCTAGGTACGTATATACGTATGTATTTATCAGTATTTTTTTGAAAAGAAAACGGTTCCTGTTTCATGGATGAACGGATTATGGCTGTTCATAGAATTAATAGACGGATCATAACATGGTCGAAATGCTTGGTAGACGTGTGTGTGCGCGAAAATCGTCGCACGAGATCGGCGTAGGTGACAGCAGACATATCATTAATGAAATGCACTACGCGCGTATACAACATCGTGTGTGCTTACGATGAAGCTTTCGTGCACGACAAAGACAAACTTATCAGTTAATGTCAATATTTTCTGGTTGGAAGAAATTTGCCGCGAATCACAGTTGGTGCATTAAGATGTCGTGAAAATGGATGGGAGGAAGAGGAGAGAAAGTACTAGGATGGAAATATTTCCATTAAGAACGTACCTTATGTTGATGGTATGTTATAAAACGAGTTGTAATCGATCACGTACCCATTTCAAAGGGTGCCTATTCCATCGACGTGTGGAAAAGTCTTTATTTTCGATATATTTCGTGAAAGAATGGAAACATAACTTTGTTTCGCGTCATTGCGACTTACTCTTATTTGAAAAGGAGCAGAAGAAAAAAGTTGTATAATGTATTGGCAAAGTAAAAGAAAAAAGAAAATACGCAGTACCTGGCTATGAAATAGAATAATTCGTTTTTATTTGACGCGAAGTCATTTCTAACGGAAGCTTACTGAATACTACGCGCGTGCTGTTGAGATTGCAGGCAAGCAATTTCAAATCCATAAATTGGCATTTATAAGAAGTTGGCGGCGAACTTGGAACATACACGTGAGAAGACGATGACAAAATACATGAAAACAGAGAGAGAAAAAAGAACAGCGCCTTAGTTGGGATTTGATTAGATTATATGGCTGGAGAGATCAATCCTTTGCGCTTGAATCTGATGATACACTCGACTCCATTGAATACAGCGTGTTTTCATAACCAATACACGGACACCCGCCTACGGACACCCGCCTACGTCTTCAGAAAGCAACCAACAGAGACTGTACGGCCTGTTCGAGACCCCACCATGTTTTGTGGGCTGATTGGAAATTTTGGTTGAGGCGCACTTTTCGCTTAAAGAGCAGCTCATCTTATTTGAAAAAAGTAAATGCCTAAAACTGCGTGATGTGTTAGTGCATCAGCATATAATCACTCGAACTTTTATTGACGCAGGTAAAGAACGGTTTCAGATGACGTGGTAAGCCGAAGAAAATTGAGCTGCTCTAACGTCGTGCTGCCGAATTATATTTTGTTGCAGCTCGCATGATTTAAACTATTTTCTTCTGCTTGAAACCGTGTGAAGGGCATTAGCATGCGGGGTTGCAAGTTCGTCTAATTGACTTTTACATCAAACCCGATGAGCCTTGTCGACTTCAAACCAACGTCGATTTTACGTTAATTCGACTCGCTATTTCGACCAAAAGTAGTATCATAAAATCAAAATCGACAACAATTTTGATTTAATCGTATTCCGACTAATTTTAACCGCAAATTGACCCACGATAACTGCCCGTTGAACATTGAATGGCAAAAACTCCCCCATTATGTCCCCAAAATTTCCCCACCATGTCCCCATGGGGACGGGGACATGGTGGGGACATTTTGGGTATTTTGGGGATATTTTACATACATAATGGGGACATAATACGGGTGTTTTTGTCATGGGGACATCAAATGTTCAACGGGATGGAAATCGACTCAAATTTTACTGTCGACTCATTCTCGACGACGAAATTGAATTAACTGCCAATAATATAATAAAATGATAGTCTATTATCACGAGAAAGTAGAAAAGAGAGTTCTTTATTTATTTCGCAAGCTTTCGACACACAAAGGTTTCATCATCGGATGAACTAGTGAACTACCATGAAAGGGGTAGGAATACACTCACAAAAAATCAGACCGAATACAAAACAAGTGAAAACTTGGAGATTGGTGACCGCCAATCTGCCGAATACAAAGTTAAATTGATGTGTTTATGCAGAACAACGATCACCGAGACGAAGTCTTACGCGCAATTCATTGGAAGCGTGCTAGTAATCAAACTTCGTAATCACGCACCTCTAGATACTAACTATCTCAAAAGAAGACGTACCGTATATATTATGTGAATTTTTTTCTAAGTACATATGCAATGTGATGTGGCGTACCTGAGGATCGGGAACTTGTCAAAGGAAATGATTATGTACCATTATTGGATTCTAAATTAGAAAGTGATATCAAAGAAAAACTAAAGAGATTTGACTTTCTTCTTAACACATTATTTGACTCGTTTCGATACTTTTCCATGCGATTGTTGTTTTTTTCCGTTTAGATTCATTCTTCTCATTAACGCATGAATTTATAAGTCGTAGGTAATCTGGAAATCAAAGTTATGAGATAATTTTACAGTGTAGAGCACAAAGAGCAGTGCTGCGAGCCGGAATACCATTCTTCTTATTGTTTAATTGGAATGACGTGAAGTTGTGCGAGATTATCGCGAGCGCGAAATTTTGCTACACGAGCAAAGCGAGTGACGAAAAAATCGTGCGAGCGAGTCTCGTACTTCTTGCAAAAGTTACAAACTAGGTATAAGTATTTTTTTTTTCAAGTTACATACATGCTCAATGATTTTTCTGGCTCTGACGTCATATTGTTCGTTAACGTTTGAACAGCATGCCTAAAAAGGCTGAAAAGTGTACGAAAATAATTTATTTTTGCACTTGTGCAAAAATGAAGGCCGTTAACGACGTGAGTAGGTAGAAATTTGTACATTGAATGGTCGATTCGAATACAAAATGTGATACTTTTTGAGCAAGTAAGGGAACGTACCTAAACTACGTGACCATTTTAAGGATGGGGGGGAGGGGGTTAAGATTTTTGTCACGTGGTTTCATTGTCTAGGAAATTTAGCATTTTTAGAGCTGTGAAATTGAATTTCTTTAAAATCTCGTATACGCATTTGTTTCCTGAATGTAGACTCCAAAATCCTGTAGACATGTCCGAAAATAATATATAGGGCAATGTTGAGGAGGGGAAAAAAAATTACGTGAAAATTATTCGGGGAGGGGGAGGGGGTTCCAGTATATACTACGGATGGTGACGGGGGGGGGGGGGGGTAAAAAGTCGGTAAAAATAGGTCACGTAATTTGGGTTCGTTCCCTAACCTGAAAATGTGCCTTTTATTGTTGGAACTGTCAACTTGGGTACAAGTCTGATAAAAGATAACGAAATATGTGTACATATGTACAGAAGAGTGATTTAGAAGAAAAGCTGCGCGCACATTTGACGCAGCAATGCGATTAAGGGTCATGAATATCATTAATCCGATTAACTGGAAACATTAGACGACGACGCGACGTACTCAAAAGAGTAAAACAAACGGAGTAATTTAAATAAAGCTACAGAATGTCGTCGTCATAAGTTATACAAATTATAGATTTGAATTGCTGCATATATGCGATTGACACCTATCAGTAGGCCACATTTTACGTAGTGGGAATGTTGGGTATATTCTAGTTTTGAGAAGCTGTGCAGTCTCCCCAAAAATCGATCAAAATCACACGGATTCGCTATATCATGATGTCATTCGCGGTTTCTAATCTTTTTCTCCTCTTTGGTTGATACTTGTTTCGCATTGAGTCTGATTTTAGTGCTCCTCACCTTTTCTCGTTAGTTCACTATACAGTAGTTCATCTGATGACGATATCTTCGTGTATCGAAAGTTCACGAAGTAAATAAATACGCGGAGGGTCTTGGCGAAAGGGCGTCCGCCTCATGAGAAATACCTTGAACGGACGCCTTCGCACTCATATTATGCTCGAATATTGTCGTAGAAAAGCTCCCTTTTCTTTCTTCTACCGCTATCATAGATTAATAATGTCCGATCAATTTGGCGCGATGATCGACTTGGCTCAACGCTCAACTCGGCACCGAACCAAATATTTAAAAACGAGCCCCTACGAACTGCATGTATTAGCTGTTATTTCTGCATCGTGTGGTAAACACCGAACTTCTGTCAAGAAATAACTACCTACAAAATTTCCAAAATGCGATTTTTGTATCATACCGTAATTTGAGTCACCTGGACAAATGATTCAACAACGTGCACAATGTTTGATTTGCTGTCATTTGATAAAAATACTTGACGAGACTGCGTTCTGTTCTGATCAGTTCAAAGGAACATGATCAAAAGTAGATTTTCAGTTTGATGAACTCATTCCTTCAACTGATGCCTATAACAATGAAACTTATTAAGTACAGAAAGGGGCAGCGAAAAGCTCACCTATAGAAAGAGTTTCAATTCATCTTTGATAAGTCCGACTGATGAGGTAAGTCGTACTTCGCGATTACTCCATTTAACAAGTTCCACATTATGTTACAAAATAATTGAACCGTAGGTTAAAAGTATGGCGTTATTTGACGTTGGAGTACCGTTGGTTAAAACGTTATTATTTTATTGGTACATACCGTCTGCTAAAATGTTACTTGTCCTGTAGTAGGTATTTGGAACTATTTTAATGACGTCATAGGTTGACAACTCTTGGTTTATACTACCCTAAGAGATCTGGAGCGAGCATCAGCAAGGAAGAGGCCTGAATATCACGTGAAAGAATGCGTTTGGGCGAGACTTGGAGTTTGACTTCTGAGCCAATATTCAACCTACCCTGAAGAATGGAGGGCAAATTTTTGTGTATTCTACCCTAAGTGATCAGTGAACATTAGCGGTGAGAGTTACCTGAATGCGGTGGAGACTCGTCCTATTCTTCCCACTGATCTCAATAATCTCGATTTGGCCTTCCTAACTCGTGAGATCATAGGCTTGGAAAGTATCAGTATATATGTCACGGATAAAGTGAGTATTTGGTTAAGTACGCAAGCGCGGTAATTGCAACGCTAAAGATTTGCCAGAAGGCATACTCCCTCGTGACCGACGTAGGAACTGTCCTAATGACGCCGCATGCATAAGTTAAGTATCAGTGTATTCTTCTTTAAAGAATTATTGAGCATTAGTGGAAGCTTCTGACGTGAAACATCTTCTCATTCCAATAAGCTCAACTATCAACCTGAGGTCCCGCCCCCGATCTTGACTACCCTGGACCCACGTAGAGGTTAGTTTGGAACGAAAAGTACTTCGACAATTCAGTACGTATTTACGTATTGAAAATTTCAGAAAACTCTTTGTGTACGTATGTCAGGTTATAGGTCAGTGCAGTGGATGTATGTAGCTACTAGATAGCTTATTTAACGTTGTAGGTACCTTTAAATAACGTTTTAGTCGACGAGTTGACGGTACCGTGTACCGTCAAATAATCACTTCGTTAAAAAAAAAATCCTCGTATCCTAATTAGTAATTTAAATTTGTGAAAGTTTGAAAATAACACGTTATTTCCCGCTGTTTGCCATCTATGAGGTGGTTCTCATGATAAAGGTAAGTAAATTTTATATCAGAAGATAGTGATTTCACAAAAACTCGTCCAGTAATGCGCGAGGCGAGTGCTGGTGCGAACGCGGACTAGAACTGTTTTCAAATTTTATGTCTCAACATTTCCGTGGACGTGTTTTGTTTCACGTATTTGTACGAGGAAGTGGTAGGGGGAGGGAGGAATTAACTTCGGTAATTCGTGGTACGATAGCGAGGATGTGGTAGCTATTTGAGAAATTAAATAGTGAGGAGAAAAATTAATTTCGGAAATTTTGCTTCGTCATCCGCATTTTGTATTCGATTATCATTCCGTGCAGTTACCATTTTATCAGATGCTGTTTGTTTGTGTGTGTGTGTGTGTTGGTGTTTCTGGGTGTGCATTTATACATCTATATTCGTAATTTTGTTCTCGTTCTCCTCAGAGAAAATAAAAGTCGCTATTTCGTGCTGAACACATTTTTCTTCGCGCTCGCTCTTCGCACTGAGCTGCATACAGTTGCTTGAGTATAGCCGCGCGCGCGGGGTGTACTCGTATTTTCGCGAACGAGAAATTGCTAGGGCACGCGCGCGTAATTTTTATCTTTTAAGTTACTTTCTTCTCCCCCTTCTCCTTCTTTCCCATTTTCTTTTTTATTTCCTAGATTTATTCGTAGAAAAAACGAAAGGAAAAATCGACGCGTGTAACACAAAATAGAAAATCGAAACGTCGAATTTTGTACGCGGTTTATTAATTTTACGCAAGCGACGCACGCTCGCTGGTGTATCAGCTTCATTTGTTATTTATTATTATTATTATCATTTTTTTTTTTTTTTTTTTTCTCTCTCGTTCTTGATGTACTATTATTATTATACTTCTTATATTAGCATATTTCGGCAAATACGGAATTTCCACCATCAGACGCAAAAAATAGAGCTAAATTAGTTTACTCGCAAACATATATGTAAACTCAGCAAAAGGAAAAACATTCATATTTTCTTTAAAACCTTTCATCTTTTTCTTCTTCTATTATGATTATCATTATTGTTATTATTTTTTATTCATTCATTTTTTTTTTTTTTTTTTTTTTTTTTTTTTTTTTTCTTCTCCCCGAATTGGAGAAATGCTTCCATCTCTTTCGCGCTCTGGCTTAGGAAGGTAATAAAATAAATGAAAATAAAATTGGGTTTTCGTTGAACCGGATATATTGTACGCGATAAAATAAATAGGTACGATAAACTCGAACCACGCTAAAATTTATAAATGATTTATTCTGTTTAGCAAGTACAGAAATACGAAACTATAGAAGAAAGTCGCAAAATATATACGAGTTCCTGGGCGGCGCGGACGCACGCGGTTGCCTTATCGTCTAAACTTTATAAATATTGTGCGAGCGTCAACTTGGTAGAATATATATTTGTACAGCGTGCCAAAGTGCTCCGAACGAGGGCCATTTGCCGAGACGTTTCATCATATTTTCGCTACAAATAGTTTAAAACCTCGTGTTCTACTCAAAATACTTCCAACTCCTCTATTAAAAAACTTACACGGATATCTGATAAGCATTTTCAAACTTCATCAACTATCTCGTAATCTCTTGTGAGTTTAAATGCGAGCTTTCAAGTCCGATGTCGTTTTCGCTCTACTCCCGATATTGTTTAGCAAACCTAAATTTGATTTGACTTTTCGTGCGATTCGAACTCGAAGGAGCAAAGTTTGCGATTACACGCGCTACTGTAATAATTGTATTGTATAGTCCATACTTAGTATGTATTGAGAGAAATATTAGGATTACAATTGAAAAGTGTCAAACTCGCGAACAATATTCAAAATGGATTGGAACGAAGAAAAAATGTATTTTTGTGGCATTCGCGTATCCTGAGCTGTATTGACCTGTGTACGAGTATTATGCTCGTTAAAAAATAATGTAAAGAAAACTTTCTCAAAAGAATTTGAGCGATATTGTATAGGTTTGTGGCTTGATATTGAAGAAAAAAAAACTCATTTAGTAACCGTACCGTATACATTTACTAGGTATTGTGTACAATAGTTGTAAGAAGCAGGAAAAGTGAACAATTTTAAGAAATGGTTTACTTGAACTAGAATCTTATAATAACGAGTGAGGACATGGGTCACCACCATATTTAGTCGTTACATCATTATTTCTCTGTACAGTTCCCTATATAGCTGAGGATTTTAGTGATCTACCGAGAAAGTGTTTAGTGATCATTTTGATGACGAGCTACAATGTTTTGAGTACGTATTACAAAACGATTACGCGTGAACAAAAAGAAAGATGTTCCAAAAATGTCAGGCGATAACTGATAAGCGCGACCACGCTCCGCGCGTTGCCCCCGGCACCCCTGTACACAATCGCAATGACGACGACGAGATAAAATCTGAGATTTCAATAAGGGGGCTCAAATCATTTCTTGTATCCGCTAAACTGCGAGTAGTATGTTCCGAGAATTTCCAAAAGTTGGCTTAGATACGTTGGCGCAGCCCGAAGTTTTTCTTAAAACTTTTCGGACTGAGGAACAGCTCCAGGAAGTATTTAGTTCCATACCAACAGACAACGATAACACAGACATCACCACTAAAGAGTCCTCCTCCTCCGCTGAGGTCATGCTGAATGACCCTTTGTCGTCCGTGAAGAAGGCTTGCACCAAGTGTGGTTTTGATGTTTTTCCGCTAAAAATATCTTTCTGTGGACTCGGTCTGCGTCAAGAGAACATCTGCGGGAACAGGAAGGAGTCAAAAGATTGTCTCGGGTCACAAACTAAAAAATGAAGCTGCAGTCCGATAAGACGCTTTCTTGATCCAAAGGTAAGGGACACCGTACGGGTCCAAGTTCCACATGTTGATCGTGGTAAAGCAAATGCGTGGAACATATTATAGCCTGTGTACTTAAGGTAACACCTAATGCTTTCTTCTGATTGAGTACGCGTGAAGGCATTTTGAAGCAACTGTATGTCCAATCACAATTCCAACTATGCCACGAGAATTTTTCAAGTTTAGAGGACATTCCGACCCAACAAATGTCGCTCGGCCTGGTTGCTTCAGCGCAAGTAGTAGGTAACGGCCAGGGATTCCTTCAATGTGCGTAGTTCATGTGTGATTAAAAATATTTCAATTGTACACTCTTCCTGAAAGAGTACGTTCTTGTTCAACTGTTTACATTTTCCAGGAATTGTTCACAATTTCTGTATTGCAGACTTTAACAGTAGTAACTCGTATGCATGAATACTCTGGAAATAAGAATTTTGTATTGGTAAAATTGTAATTCAAAACTGTTCAAAATTTTGAAGAGTTCAACCTGTGAAAAACATATAAGTTACGTTTCAGTCCACGACTAAATTTATGTTCTTTGTTTTCAGGAACCACCTTTTCTTCTCAAAACTAGTGCACAGTTTCGGACAACTGTGGTAAATGGGCATGAAAACTCTTTTTTCCATGAGACTGACGTCACTAAATTCTGAGTCAAATGTTGAGCTCTTTCTCAGTCAGTAGGGTAGGAATAGTCAGTGGTGGCCTGACCGACATTGCATTGTGTCTTGTGAAACCGCATAACCAGATCACTTTCAATTCTTTTCCTCTGTTCTGAAACGTGATTTTGGATGACGTTGATACTGGGGCCATAGGTTTTTTTCTGTCCATTTTGCTTCTTCATGTCCACCCCACGTCCTTCTATGAATGATGATCATTATTCACGTACCATCGTAACTGCTCCCCTCTCATTTGTAACCATGTGTTTATATTTTGCTGTTTGAAACTTCTTTGTGGAGGGAGGGGAGACTTGTGCTTCAGACCACTTGCAGATGTGATGGGAATTTGCCTTAAATTTTATTTTTGCCTACGCATACTCCGGAACGGGTGAAAGGTGACGTCTGTAAAGAAAAGCTTTCTCAAAAAGCTGAGTTTATCATTCTTCGTGGTAAATATGACTCAATTATGGATTTATGCGGTCTCGGTGTCAATGTGGTTGTAGGTAATATCATTTTTTCAATTAAAATTCGACAGAATAAAATGATGAAAGAAGAAACAAGAAGATATTCTTGGCTTTTCCCTTTTCAGATCTTCAATTCCTTTCCTTCTTCAGATTTTCGCTCAGCTATGGGAATTTTTCTCGACTCCCGCTTCTCGTTTTGAGAATAGAATTTGTTCGATTAGGTACTTTTCTTTCGAACCTTTTATCGAGCTTGTATGTTTGTGGTCATTATTCTTTTAGAATTGCTTCTTGTCTTATTCCTGTAGCGCATAAGTACGAACTATGTTGTACACCTCACCTATCGTTTAATCTATTTTGCAAAAATTACGTACTATCATTATCATTAATTGCGCATCTTTACTGGAAAAACAGAATCGCTCGTTTTCTCTTCACGAAAATAGAAGAATATGAGTATATTTTAATCGAAATTGCGCGATGTTATGAAAGCAATAAATAATTTGCTGACGTAGTTTTCTTAGATATTATGAAATATTACTATATGCTGCACTCTACTGTCTATTGTACAGGAGTACAATGTGAAACCCGGATGAACGTTCATTATGCATAATCTTCTCTGATGTCTGACAGAAAGTTTTTCTCATTTCATCTTCATAAATACTGATGTACGTGAACGAGCGGCGCGGCGGCTCTCGTTAGCTACTCCAGTCGCTAATGGAATAACATGACTGAATACTCGTGCACACTTGCACTGCACTGTATTACGTACCTACATTGGAAAGCCGAGACTTTGTTGCGAAATGCAGGCAAAAATTAAGTCCTGTGCTTATACATACTTGTATGTAGGTATAGGTACGTGTAAGGTAAATGTTGCATTTGCGCTGCGCTCTCGACTCATTTAAGCGTGTCACGAAGACAGGCAGCCTGATGCCCTGCATTTTTACTTTACGCTAATGCGTGCTTAATAAAATTGTTTTCCATCATTCGTTTTTGTCGTGGAAAATACTCTGTTGTATTGATGCGTATTTGTCACGAATCATATTCGTATTAGTTGTTCCAATGATACGTGTGGGAGTATTTTTATCGGATAACACGCCTCATTAAGATAGGTACACGAAGCGATGCGATGTTACGTTCGGTTACGCGCGACGCAAAGCAACGCAACGTAACGTAACGTACCTTATATAGAGTGAAATTAGGATGGAGAAGGAACCGATAATCATCTGCACGCTATGCTCCGTTTTAAAATGTGTTTTTTCCTCGCCCTAATTGAATTAAGTCTCGAGAAACAAATCAAACTGATAAAAATAGTACCTATACAACAGGAATTTACGACGCGTATTGTGAACGGATAATCTACTATCTATTTACCTATCTATTTAATTTACTGGTTTATCACCAAACGTGGCCAGGAAAACTATTCGTTCTTCATTCGAGCATTTGATAGATGTATTAGAAAACGGGAAGAGAACTCACGATTATTGAGTTTTACAAACTACAAAATACTTATCATCAATCATAAAAATGGTCCGGAAGACGAAACACAGTTCGGAATATGAACGTTCCAATAGAATACCCGATTTCCAATTCTTACTTCCCTCCTACTTTCTCCTGTTTTTCTTTTTTCTTTCTTTTTTTTTTTTTTTCCATCTTTCTTTCAACCTTCAATCTCATTTCGTGCACATATTGTATAGGCTATGTCCCACCACCCATTTGAGAAACATATGGCTCTACGAGTACCGCATGACAGTTACTTTCACTTTCAATGAATGCAAACGTTCTTTCTTTCTTTTTTTTCTTTTTCTTCTTTTTTTTTATCTCGTTTCTATTTAGAAGAGTAATGCATTTTTGGAACTACTGTTTGGATGTACAGCCACTTTTCTCTTTCTTACGCGGTACGTCATTTTCTTCTTTTCAGCTGACAAGGAGAGAAAAAATAGTAAAATGAGCTCGAGGCGCTGGACCGACGCGTAAAATGTTTATTTCTGTGTAACTTATACCCTTTTCTTATTGCACGCGTGGAATATTTTTCAAATTTACCCGTTTCATCGTTCATTAATCACAAAATTCTTTTGGGAATATTCTCCGAGGAGGTACACTTAGTTCGTACAGCGAGTATATATGCTACTCGACAAAAAAGTTGACGCCGAAGATAAGAATTTGGTGGGTGCAAAAAAGATCTGGAATATTATTGGAATTGGCTGTAGGTGGTTTTATATGTACCGAATGGCGGTCGTTTCTAATCGACTAGAACGAGAAAGAAAGGAAAAACGAAAAAAAAAAAAAAAAGACAAATTTGGTTAGCGAACGCTCAAAAAATGGGAAAGTTCCGCGTTAGGTATACTATTTAAAAGAAAAAAAAAGGGAAAAAAGTATAATGATAATGGTAATAATGGAAATAATGAGAGTTACGAGCAAAGGAAATGAAAATGAAACATTTTTGTTCAGATGTGGGGAGTCATTATTTTCATAATGAAGTTTTATGTACTTACCGTAGTGGTAATGCGTGTGTAATGTGTATACACAAAGTAAGAACAAGTTCAAGAATGTACAAATATTCTAATTTTAATTAGCTTCATAGATATTAATCATAACATACGTAGAAGCTTACAGAATGGTAGGTATTGTCAACTCATTTTTTGTAGGTCGTGTAAGTTGAATAGAATTTCGTGTTCGGTTTTTCCTCTTTTCTTGTTGTTCACCTCCTGCTTGTCTGTACTGCAATGCTGACGATGTATCATTCAACACTTCTTCCTTGCCCAGCTCTCGAAAATATCCGGTGTCATCTTAAGTCTCTTCCTGCATCACAGAATACCTCTCAAACAATCATGAAAAAATCGTTCGTACGATGAATTACACATCTCCGATCCATCTAATTCGTATCAGGGGCGAATTTATAGGGGAGAGGGGCTAGAAAATGAAATGAAATAAACAATGAATTCTTTCAGGAAGAAGTATGAGAGATTGAAGGAGAAATTTTCATTATGAGCAAGTGAGCATTTTTTTTGGCACGTCAATTATCAAAAAAAGTCGTTAATTTTACCTCCCAAAATGCTCTTCCAAAATTGTCCCTGTCCCCATCTAAGTGCCCCTCTGGGCCCATGGTCCCAAGTGTAATTTCAAGGCTCGTTAATTTAATAAAATAATAATTGTATTGGTTTTCTTGGCGCAGCCAAAAAGATAAAGATCGTGTTTCATGTCTATTCAAATGGTTTTTGAGTG
Organism: Aspidiotus destructor; assembly: GCA_035079395.1. Lineage (NCBI taxonomy): Eukaryota > Metazoa > Arthropoda > Insecta > Hemiptera > Diaspididae > Aspidiotus > Aspidiotus destructor. The sequence goes on from JAVHKZ010000014.1 coordinate 1,329,609, forward strand.
TTCTCACAAAACGGAATAACCTTCGTCAACGCTACCATATCTGCGTATGTTCCGGCCTTTCTCTGAGGCGACTATGATCTATCTCTACAACGAATGTTCCTCCAGCGCTATCCAAAAGTTTTGTCATATGAAAGAATAGAAGATTTGTGGTGAAAATCAGATCGATGGAGATGTGTGAAATGCTGCGAAAAAATATGAATAAATGGTGCTACTTCTCTACTGGATAGCGCGACGCTCTCTACGAAGTACAAAGCTGAGTTACAAAGGACAACAAACAATTTTCATGAGGTCGTTGCAATGATGGTAAGTTCACCACATTCGCGTCACAGACAAGTTTTTTGATAAGCGTTGGGTAAAACCGACGGCACTCGGTTTATGGAAAGAAGTTCTAACGATTCTTTGTATCGAATGTACGAGTGTTACTGCGTATCTCCCGCGCGTTGTAAGACGAGTGTAAAAAGACCAAGTTGCAAGCACTTTTTCTGGAAAAGCGTTCACGTTGTAAAAGTATCTATTTTTCATTTTTCTCTTTTACTTACTAACTGAATAGCATTATTGTGATAGCCATTATTTTCGCCCTACTAATACTACTGTAATTCATTGTTTTCTAATTCTAATACATAGTAGTAGTGTACACGGACGCTGGGAATGGAAGATGGCGTATTCGTATTTACATGAATTTCAACTAGATACTCGCAGAAAATTCATGTGTAAGCTTATTGAAATTGTACCGTTTCACTCAAGTTATACATTATAATATTTTGGGGCGACTCTGTCACGAAACAGAAAATATCCATTCGTAAATCTAATAATGTATATAGAATAGACGATAAGCGCTCCAAATACAAGATTTCGAAGAAGTTTTTAAACTACTGCTTCAGAAAAAGTTGGCGCCATAAGCAGAAATATAACGCTCCGTGCACATTCATTTTCAAATCAACGACACTGAGGCTTGCGCTTTGTTATTAACGCTGGAGGTTAAAACTCTTTCGTTAATTGTAACAAAATTAAAATCCAAAGTTTCTGTACATACAGCATGTTCTCCGCGTTACCCCTCGCAACTTGATGACCTACGAGGGCGGCAATGTAATGCTGAACAGTTTTGATTCTTACGCGTTTCACATTATCTTAAATTCAAATATGGCGCAGTACAGCGAATGTCGATGCGTTATAAAATTACGTAATAAATAAGTATTCTATTGTCGTTATTCGAATTATGTAGATACGTATATATCTAAATTTTCAAACTACTATCAACAATATATAATACCGTACCTACCTATTAAGACTCACCCTCGCAAGGATGATAACTGGAGTCGTCGCACTCTCATGTGGAAAGACTGTGCACGTATATAGGAGACGGTAAGTTCAGAAATTGGTGCAAAGTTGTGGAGAACACCTTCCATCCGCCAGGTTCCGAAGGCTGTGAATTAGCACAGGAATCATCTACTGGAAAAGTATACATGTAATATAGAGAATCACATCAGTTCATTGGTTGTTTTTTTGAGATCGAAGCTCCCTCGTCTGTTTGAGTTTAATACATAACAAATAAAAACGTTATTTTACCGACTTTTCTTATTAGAAATATGAAATGTCATTTTCATTCAATTTATTTATTTGTGGGCCTATACAGTATATACTGTGTATATGTATACGATTTTTTGTCCACAGAACTTCTCTAAAACTATACTGAATGGAATTTTTTGAAACTCGGGGAGACGACAGTCTCATATTTGAAGATGTGTGCCTGCAATTTTTCTTTGAGGATCGAATGAATAGTTCTTGAGTTACTCAATTTATCGAAACATTTCTCACTACTATGACATTTTCTCAAAGACGGTCAAGTTATAGCTCTATTTATGTGAAATTATTCGCCTACAATTTATTTGAAGATTGAATAAGCAGCTCTTGAGAAATACTCAATTTTATGATTCAAGAACATTGTGTAACACTTATCCGCGAGAGGACACGCCGCTAGAAGCGCTACTTTCCACGTGACTCTGGAAGGTGATGCAAAAAATTTGCCCTATTTAAATAACATGGGCAGTGATTTTCAAAAGGTTTTGTATTGATTTGGGAGAATGTGGTATACAAGATATTGGGTGAGGTTTCTTCTATCAATTTTCAATGTTTCTTGGGTAGGTTTTCGCTTGAATTTTCAAGAAAAACGAATAAAACGAACGAAAATTCTCCCATCCATAAGACGCAATGAAAGCAATTATGTACCTTCTAGGGACACACTTCTGAAAAATTCCGCTCGGAAATATGGAGAGCGACTCTTTAGTGTCCACTCGCGAATACTTATCGAAATTTCTCTATCCCATTTATAGCTGCTGCTGCCTGTCTGTACGTCATGAGAAGCGGATTTTTTTTATTATTTTGTATTAACAGTATTTATTGTGACAAAAAACCAGTTAATCTAAAAAGTGGGAGTGACTCCGTCAATGAGTTGTGAATGCGTGAGAAGAAGAGTCGCGTACGACTCGTACTTTTTTTTGCAATATTTTAGAAATAATGCAATTCTTCACCCGAAAAGAGCGGAATATTTCGTGACTGAGTGAACTGTTTCATTACACTCCCTTACGCTTTGTCTCGTGGTAGAAGCCCAAGCCCTGCTGTTATTTAATCCGTTAATGCGATATCTTATTCTGGTGAACTAGTGTTTGGTTCAAACAATCATTTAAACCGCATGAGAAAATGCAGCGTCTGCGGCAGTGAAGATAATGATCAATGGTATTATTTTCTAGATAATTAAAAAAAGCGTATTCGCCATTCCTATGAATTAGAATTATGTGGTTCTTTATTACTAGCACCTTCAACACTTATCAACGAAGTTCACATGTATCTAAAATCTTGCTGTGAAATAATATGTATGATCCGCTTGTGAACTGATTCTACCATTGTATTATCATGATTACAAAGGCCAGCAAATCCCTTGGAATATTTTGTAGCTAATCGAGGACAACAAATTCAAACTCTAACATCATAATTTTTCTGGGAATATGTGATTCAATCAAAAAATCCTGCTAATATTCTCTCTTGTGGCGCTGATGTTAATAAGCTTGACACATCATCTGTGGTGGAATGGTTATCTGTGGGTGTAGACTTCTCTCGAACCTTGGGGCTCCGGTGCATTTTAATAAGCCAGAGAAAAATCGATCCCAATATAAAAATATTCAAGACATATTATTTAATATTTTTTATATCTTTTTCAATATCCCGAGTATACTACATTGCATTGTTGAGAGTTATAGCGCTTCTATTATGTTTTTACAAGAATATCCAGATCAAGAGTTTACTTGATTGTAAAACTGGTTTTTTGTCAACGGAAGTTTTACAATCTGCTCTCATTTGGTTAGTGTGGTGGCTAGCTCAGCAACAAACGTTTATCTCTGAACTTGACGCACTAACCTGTAAAAGAGAATTGAAAAACTCAAGTAGATTGTTATGCTTATAGTCTTCTGTTGAAACCAATCACATCTTGCGCGTAGGAGGTCGTTTAAGTCAGTCTGAATTGGCTTACAATATAAGAAACATCCTATGCTGCTCTCAAATAGGCATCCATTCTCAGTTTTTATTGTCCAGAATGAACATCCACGACTTTTATATGCTGGACAGAAACTTTCTGCTATTGGTTCACGATTTTGAATTTTGCGTATAGATGACGTCATTAGTGACGTTACTTACACATATTGTAAAAATGGACTCAGAAAATTTTCAAGATATTCTCAGGAGTGATTCTGAAATCTGCAAGTTCGCGAGTCCCCCCCCCCTCCCGACCTCTGTAGTTTCTAGCTTATCCTAATATAATGAAAAGGCGTAGGCTAGATTCATAATAGGCTAAGAAAACGCTGAGAGCCATTATGAAGCTATTAGCTTGTGACTTTATAAGTCCATGACGTCATAGGTTTGGTGACGTCATAAGTTGTTAATCCTGGCCCGCTTACAACATCTGAAACATACTAAAGCGGAACAAACGAGCAGAGCGAGTGAGGCCACCTAATCTCATCAGCCTTGAATATTCCAAAGTAAACTTATACTAGATCAAGCGAGTGTGCCGCGCCGCTCTAAAGCCTTAGCTTAGAACTCTCAAATATTCTTGTCTCGCATTATCCACAACATATCTGATTGGGCCAAATTTTAAAAAGACATGAAACATGATCTTTATCTTTTTGGCTGCGCCAAGAAATCCAATACCCACGTGAACTTTGACTCTGATGTAGATTTTTTTTTAATTTCATACAGAACAACTTGAAATTGTTCACAGTCTTTATTGAACAGCTTCGTCGATGAATGAAACGCAATACGTGTATGAGAAGAGAATACCCATGATGAGCACTCATCAGTAAAATGGAAGTTTTGTTAGCTACACTGTTATGATTTTGCCTTAGCTGAAGAATTTGTTGGCTGAATAAATAAATTGCAACGAAGCGCAACACCAAAATTTGATTTTTCCCAGTTATCACTAACGTGTGAAATTCTGGTTCCAGTTTTGTTTCTGGTATAGTTGAGTGGGTTGGTCTTGAAAAATTTACGAGTACGAGTATTCGTTCAAACACTGTACCAACGCCATCGTCGCGAAAAAGTATTTGTCGAGCGATGAGGACTAGTACGAGTAGCAGAGAAAGGCTCGTGTATCCAACTTGCGTGCGTAATTTGCGGCCTTATATTTTACGGGATATTTAGCGACACTCTCTGCGGCAGAGATTTATACCTTCGCTCGGTCGTGTCATTGGAAACTCTTCCGCGGTTTGCTATACATATAATCGTATACTGTAGCCGTAGAGCGGTTTCCCACTCTCCTACGATCGCGTTGGTAGATACAAAATGACACGTGAGGACTGTATAATTACGGAGCCAGCTCGGCTCTCTATTGTGCGTACAGTACTAAACAGTACAGGGAGGTGTCAGGTCGGTGCCGTGAGTGGGTGAGTGGAGCGGTACTCTGATAGAAGTGGTAACGATAATAACGATAGTGGGACGTTTTTGATTTCTCCAACCGCGCGACACATGCGGTCGCAATTTGTAATATACAAATACAAAATTAGTTCCGAGTATGCAGTACAGTATACAAATGTACCCACGGATACGATATAATATACTCGTATGCGAGTATTTACGAGGAAGTTTTATGCACCCGTAAATGTTACACACGCGCTGCAGACAGTAAATTCAACCCCTCTCTCTGTCTCTCTCTCTCTCTCTCTCTCGCGCTCTTTATTTTTCTTCTTTCTCACTCTCCTTTCTTTTTTATTTCTCGTACACACCCATTACACGCAAGGATAATGTATACATTGACAACATTCTGGAAGGAAAAAGTAATCAGGAAAAGAAACGACAAAAAAAAAAAAAGAAAAAAAGAAAAACTACATAACTATGGTACGGTACGTTCCAATTAATCTCAGCGTGAGGCTATTTGGTGAGCGCGTTTGTATAACCTGTATTCATTTTTTCGTTATTTTACATTTCATTTTTTCCGCAACGATGAGGAGTATAAATAAAATATATTTCTTTTTTGCGTGCTAAACGTGATATGATTTACGAATTTTACTTGTGAATAAAAACAAGCGCTAACCAGCAACGATAAAGAGCAAATTTCCTGTCAAATAAATTTCCTTCCAAACATTGTATCAATATTGAGTTTAGGAGGGATGGGAGAGAAGTACCAGAAATGAAGAAAAAAGCAAAAAACAAGAAGGAAGGAATGAGCAATAAAATAAACTAGCTGGACGAGAAGAAAATTGTCGTTTCTCGAGAGTATCATTTGCAAAATACTCACCATACTTACGTTTCTCAAAACTACCAAAAAGCGACTAATCCTTAAAAGTTATATACAAGTGGCTTAATGAACATTACACGTATTTTCTACCTCTTCTAGTCATTTCGCATTACTTTCTTCTTTCATTATAAGCGTTCGTTCGTTCGTTTCCTTAGCGCTCACTTCCTCGAGATATCTAGGTACATCATACCCAAGCACCACCAAAAAAAAAAAAAAAAAGAAAAGAGAGAAAAAAAAATTATATTTATGTACTCACAAAAACGTGATAACAAGTTAGGTTGTGGTTGACGTCGTATCGTAAAATGAAAATTTCATGACGCTTGATACGTATAGAACTTATCGCTGGCTGTCTTCATAAATATTTCATTTCTAAGACACTGAAAGCACGGCGGCGCGGCGCGGCGGATCTCTCGAGAAGAAGAGGAAGAAAAAGAAAAATTGAAGAATGGAAAGAAGAGTTGGAAAAACGAAATTAAACTCGGTTACGCAAAGGCTTATTATACTCGTAGACACGACTGTATACAAGTCAGATATTGTGAACGAAGTACAGTCCATAATGGAAAGGAAGCGAGGAAGTTAATTTTATCTTATTACCGAAACAAATGGATGTCCTTTGTTTTCGTTGGAAGTTATAAGGCAGCAGTAAAACTTATTTTCTCTCCTCGGACCGCACCATTCATTGTCCGCGTGATCTCGAGAGCACTATACCTCTTGGCTCCGCTTCCACTAATCTTTTATTGTGTTTTCGCCTCCCTCACCCTGCGCCTGCCCATCGATTCGTATCAAATTCGAATAACGAAATTATCGTGAAAAATGCACGTGTGATACGGGAACTAAAAGATAATCTGATGTCAGCTGGTGAAGATTATTCGGAAGACGTAAATGAAATATTGATAATACAGAGATACCAATAAAATGTATAATACGGTATGTATTGTACGAGTAATACTATATTATGTGTACATACTAATGAAAGTAATCTTCGTACATGTGAGCGCATGTGAAGTCAAAGTGAAGACTTCTTTTGCACCAGTGATGCGGATTAACTTTCCGCAATACCGTATCCTCTTCTGATGGAATATTGGCGCGGCGGGTAGAAAAGTATAAGGTGGGCTGTTAAAAATAATGACTTCGAGAGGGCTTTTCGGGAGACGGGGCAGCATAGATTCTTTGGCATTTTAATCGAGTGGCCTTCTTCTTTTTTTCTGAAGTGGCTGATTTACAAACTGCATGCCGTCCTGAAGATTTCTATCCCGTCCTCTCATTGCATTGGTGTCCGAATGAAGAAAAAAAAAATGGAATTTTTGGCTTCTTATGCATATTTCCTTCTTCATTTTTTATACTTCAAAAATTACCTTAGTATTATCCGAGTTTATTAGATTGATTTTTAAATTAATTTCTTTAGAAATGTACAAGCATACAGAATTTACCCATTCATTTGACAAGTTTCAAACTTCCTCGGGAACTGCTGGACGAATTGAACTGAACTTTTTAAATTACATTTATCTCCGTTTAGAGTGAAAATTTTTACTCTCATAGCAGAATGTTTTCGCTGAAGTAAAAGAGAGACTGACGATGTGTTTGATGAAAATAAAGATAGAAATCGAAACGTGGGTAATGAACATTGGAACTTGTATAAACATTGAAAAAATACGTACAACATGAAAACGGTGATTCTCTTTTCGAGACAAGGTCGTTTGAAAGGTACGAGTATTATGACATCAGTGTCCCCAAGTCGTATCTTATATCCACTGCTGTAAGAAAAATATTTCTTGTGGACTCGTATACTTTATTAAATTCATACAAAGTAAAATAGAGCTATCGATAATTTCTGATATTTACGGAAAAACTCGTTGTTCTGTGACGTAAGTAATCAAATTGAAAGAAGAAGACTCTTCCTGCACACCTGAAAATTTTATTATGGTAACGTTTCGAGCCACTAGTTTTCTGCATCAGACCTAGATTGGAACTGTTAAATGTATCAGTCAAGTGATTTTTAAAAATTGTCTACAAATTTCTGGAATACCTTCTTTTTTCTTTTTCTTTATTTCTTTTCTTTTTTTTTTTTACTTTTTTTTTCTTTTAAAAAGGAATACCTAGAAGAAATTGATAGCGATAAGGTGCGCGTTGCTGATATCACGGTTTAGACAATTAGGTAAGAGAAGGAAAAAAACATTTTTCCGTTTTTATAAAATTTAAGGCCAGTCTTACCACCACCGGAAAGTTGATGATTATTTGAAAACAAAACTTGGACAGATAAGAAGAAAGACAATCGAAACAGGTTTTATCGAAATTTAAAATCTCAGATTCTGATTAATCAATTTCCTGGCCAATATTGGTCTATAAAACTGATAAATTCAACATCCCCAGAGTTTTATAACCAGGTATCAATCTGAGTTTAATCGCTCATTGTGGTAAAACTGGAAGTTGAACTAATCGCCGACTTTTATCAGATCGTCGTTTGAATCAATCGTAGTTTTTACTCGATTCATACCACAAATTCAACCTCGACCCCGTACTGTCAAAAAATATGAAATTGATATTATGTAGTTGGAGCTTGGAATTCAGAAATTATTACGAAATCGATAATTCTGCCTTCATTCAGCATTAGCAAACCCTCTCTTACTCCTTCCCTGACTGGTCTGGTTCGTCCGATTAGTGACGTTGTTTTTCGTTGGTCCGACGCGACGTCATCCCGTGAAACCGGTATACTTCAATGCAGCCAAAACGATCACTATCAATCCGTTGTCGCTTGTGCTGTACTACCGTATACCTACGTTTAGAGTGAATAATGTGACATTCATACACATTTCATGAATGATTTGATTTGCAAATATTTTACATGAAACATTCTTCCCTGCAACAAGTAAGTCGTTTATAATTAATCAATTAGTGGTAATGAACAATAGGCCTATTTTGGAAGAAGTGACATCCCCATCGTCTCTCTCTCTCTCTCTCTCTCTATCGTGTGTATCACATTCTACTTCCGATTGAAGATGCATATTTATCACGTAGTCAGAAAAGTTTCAGCCTGTGATGCATATCGGTGTAAGTTTTCAATAGACTGGCTTAAAATGTTTACAAATTTTTTTGAAAAAATATTCTGTGGCGTTCGTTCTTCCGCTAAGTCTGTACAAGTGTTGCTCGTAGCGGCTCATTAATATTTAGTCTCGTCTCTAGATTTTTGCTACCTTGCTCCACCTTAATTTTCACCGTTTTTATAGTTTATTTTAATGAAAATGACTTCGTAGGTGCAATCTTCTCTGCTCTTCAAAACTATTTACTCGTGCTTCTTTGAGAAGTTGGTGAAAACTTATGCGTAATCTTCACGAAGTCACTATTTCTTAAAACTTGATCGGACTTCCCGTTGAAAAACGTAGTAAAGATTTGTAGTCTTCATTTTTACTACCTTACTCTGGTTTTAAGACGATAGAGCGCTATCTATAATACAGCCAATATCGCTGAATAGACATTAATATTTTCTTAGCGGTCTTTCCCTAATTCTTCCATATTTTATAATTTTTTTCATCAGATCTAAAATTTAGTTTGTACGAAGTTGATGGTGGCGCAATAGAAGCTGTTTAGCAATTTCTACATGTACAATTATTCAGTGACACTCCATATTTTACCGACTTTTCGAAGGAAAGAACCATGTCACGCAGTGTAAGTGAAGCCATATTTTGCCTTTTATCAGAGTGCGTAGATCACAATCGTGATAATAGCTGGAATGTATTGATCCTTAGAAATATGTATGCAGAAGCAAACGAAATTTTGTGTTACGTTAGTTTTAATCTTGGAAAGTATTGAGAAATTGATCGGAAAGTGAACTACATTAGAAAGGTATATTAAAAGTTGTGCTGGTGTTGAATCAGTTCAGATTTGGTCGAAGAGTTTTCGAGTTTTCTTAATCCAAAGATAAGATTCAAAACTGCAGAATTCCAAAATTTTCCGTCGTTGGCTATAGAAATCATGACAAACAAAACGCTCATCTCGTCTCCCTTGACGAGTAAGCTCCTCTGAAGAAAGTGTGTCCGAAGACGTGAATTACTTCTCAATTTTATTCAATCTAATTTGTTTATAGAAATATAGCCCATGGACCTTGACTAGGGAGGTTGGGGCCTTCCTCGTATCCGATTTTTCTTAGCCATATATATGTAGTGACTCAGAGGTTCGTTAAGCGAACTTGTTCCTACGCCGTTGAGATAATTCAGAGATATTATAATAAAGGCTCGAAGCTAGAATATAGCGATCATAAAGCTAGTATAAACCTAGTACATATATAAACTGGGCAAGGTGAACTCGCGAGGTGAGCCTAGTTTAGTACTAGTAAAATCATTAGAAGGAGGGGGGATCTTTTCTGTCTATTACATGTCTAATTCAAGAGATAAAGCTACTACTTATACTGTATAGCTATCATAAAGCTAGTATAAACCTAGTAATTGGGCAAGGTGAACTCGCAAATTTTCAAATCACCCACGGAGAGACGAGGGCACGCGTAAGGCAGGAGGAGAAAGACATGAAACATGTCAAAAAGTCCTACTTGTGAACTTGTGCTCGGGGTAATTTTTTCGAAAATTGGACTAACGTATTCTGAGATTTTTCACTATCAATCTAGAAATTTGGAGTGTGATGAGTCAAACATTGATTTGTTAACAATTCTGTGCGATAAAAATAGTGTTGCTGTGTATGATAAATTAAAGGAGTTGATGATGGAGATTTTCCAAAGTTCGAGATTTTTTCTTCCTTTCACTTTTCGACTGATCCATTAATTGAAGCGAGGGAAAGAGGGGGTATTATTTGAATGTATATTACTGTCATATAAGATTGAATGAAAATGATACTTAGTAAGCTTTGAAAATGTGATTGTTTTGGAAAACTAAGTCAAATTTGCTGTTGTAAACGAGAACGATAATTATTTTTTGTCAATTTCATCGAAAGCGATTTCTTTTTTTTTCTTCATTATATTTCTTATTCTTTGTCTGGTTACAAAAGTAAGGACGCGGAAAAAGTCTCATTTATCAATAAAGACGAAACATTAGGTAGCCAATCATAAACAAAACTGGGGGAAAATAGTAATGTGGGGAAATAAGAAAAGGAAAGTAGGATTTGTTTTTGCAAAGCAAAAGCTGTTTTTTCTTCCTTGACTGATTGTTCCAGTGGGACAAAATTTCTCACATTTGAGGAAGTACAATTAGCGGGACATAAATTCATTTCACCTAATGACAAATACCTGTCAATTTGTACAAATAATATTGTGTAAAATTACGTACTACTCATTCCGTATACTTACTATACATCATCGTCATTGCCTATAATAATTCCCAAACTCGTTGCCTGTTATAATGGTATGCGATTGAGAGTGTTCAATGATTTGCTTCGATTCTCTTGTGGTTGTTTTATTATGACCAGCAAAAAAATTCGAACAAAGTATTTTTTTATTTCTATTTTTGAAGCACCTGATTTCATATTTTATTGTATTTATACGTACAATACTATCATTAATTCGCTTATAACCTACGTGGTACGTGTTCCAGCTAACTTGCGTATGACGTCAAGTATGAGTGCGTTTGTCACGAAAGGACCCTCTCATACGAGTAAATAATGCCTTCTAAGTTCGAGGCGAGAATGTTTGAAAATAATAAATTTCTGTTCCGAAGTCGCTATTTGAACCGGATTCTTCGACAAAGTGTGAACAGAACAGTCTATGTATAGAGGTACAAAAATTTTAGTGAGTAGTAACCTTTACTTGATTTAGCTTCCTACGCAATTTTTTTCAAAAAATACCTCATCATCTAGTGTATTGCTACTAAAGATGGTAAGTGATGATCAGAGTATTTTCAATTATGATCTTCCAATGTTTGCTAGACTCTCCTTCCATATTTGATCCAATCTTATTTTATTAGTTTTCCCATCAATCAACATTCATTTTCACTCATCCTACAATATAATCGATTGCAAGACGTACTTTATTTTGATAGATTTATCCTGACTCCAGCTCTATCCAGTCACAAAGCTTTGTTGATCTATGTTCCGCGAAAAAAAAAAAGAAGACGCATCGGGCAGGTAGTTGCTTTATTCAGAACTAAACTCAATACAATTTCTTGAACATAGGCGGACAGAACGCTGCAACTCTGAGTACGCTTGACTCATCCAAACCCTTTCAGTGTGCAAAGGTACACCGCACCGCATTACTTACCGTACACTTGACTCGGCGATGTAATTTGAACAATCTGTGATTCTACTGTTTCAGAAGTTTTGTAATTTATTTTTATTCCATAGGTCAAGCAGTTTTTCACTGCTACAATATATTATTATACATTGGTTGCTAGATGACTCATCCGGAACAGTGACATGATGCATATTTGAAGCCGCGATTTGTTGAAAAGAAAATGAAAATATGTATTCTTGTATTTGTGCCGTGCTGTTATTGATCTTCTTTCGCTGTCGAAACTGGAAGGAAGATGGCTCAATAGTTGCCTATCTAGTTTCCCGTAAAAAAAAAAACGGACCGGGCCGTCACTCTCGCACTGCAGACGACTTGATAATGATCTGTGGTTCGTAATCATCGTTTTTAAACGTATTACTGACTTTGCAACCTCATATTTCCGGCTAGGGTGAACCGATTTTCTTGATTTTTCGTGGCATTGTTCGTCGAAGTGTTTTCCATCGTTGGCATAAAAATATTGCGCGAGCCAACCAAGTGGGAATGGGCGCGTCGTGTAAATTACTACTCGCGTTCTAAGAAGAGAGAAATTTGTATGTTTTTTCAAAAATAATTTTTACGAACATAATCAGAGAAGAGGAATAATTCCACAGAAAGCTATCGAAAAAAAATCAGTTTTGTAATATTATCCGAAGTACAGAATTATAGTTTTGAAAAAAAGATATCCGTCAAAAGTTTTTTTTTTGCACTGTTAGAACTCCACCAAGAGAAAATCGTATTGAAGACTTTTTTTTTTTTTTTTTTTTTTTATTTTCAATTTTTCTCAAAATTTATGACGTTCGGAAGGCAGATACCTCAGTACAAAAAGAGTTGACGATTTCAGCTATGAAATCTTTGAGAGATATTTTTGTTTTTTACTGCTTTTATTGGCTCTAATTCTACTTGGGTTTATAAGCGTAATAAACACATGTACAGTATATCACGCAACACAGCAAAAATTCATTCGGCTGTGGATGCGTATACTTGAAAAGAGTGTTCGTGAATGCCTATACTTGCGAGTGTAAAATTGATGGACCAGGTCGCTGTTGGATAGTTTTATTGATCTATTGTTCTACTGTACGGAAAGAAGGGTGTAGAAAAGAAAAGTAATTAAATTTATTTATGCGGTGCATTTATCTCGCCTTTTAATCATTAAATGATTTCACTGTCATGAATTCGTCATTATTTTTAGGTTTTCTTATTCCATCATCAGAAGGTATTTTCTACTCAGCATACTTAATTTTTGGTTATCGAAATCGTGTGAACGTTCGCTGAGAGAATATTTTCAAAAGTCGCATGACTATAGAACGATTCCAGGTTTCTCACTGTAGCAAACTGGCGATAACTTCCTCTGTATAAACGCGTTGGAAATGAAAAGTAAAAATTTACCGTTTAAAATACGATATCGTTGCGTATTGGGAATTCGTTTCGTTTCAATATGCAAATTTAAACGCATTTTGAAAAATAATTTCTCCAACGTATTCAGAATTGGTAAAACGTAAGTGAAAAGATAGGATATTTTATGGCGTGTATTCATGTTCTAAGCGAGCGTTGTATAGTTTCTTCTATAGATATATTTATACTATTACGGAATACGCTCCGACAAAAGTTTATTATGATCTATATCCGTATGTAGATATGTGTGCTTCGCACTTGCTAAAATATGCGAACCGCGTGTATTCGTCCGATTATCTGATAAAAGAGTAAATTTAAGACTGTTATTCATTCATATTTCATGAGCGAGTTTACGAATCATCCTTTGTTGTTACTATAGTCGTACAACGTTATATTATGGTACGTACAACAGTGTAGTGAATATTGTGGCCTAATATGGAAACAGTGTTACCATACTTACGATACGTGCTTTTTGTTTTCTTCCCCTCATCGTCGTCTTCTTTTTCTTTGTCGAGCAAGGTGCACTTGAATCGCCAGCATGGAAAACAATTTTTCATTGTCAGTACCACTGCACCGTCGGCTAAGAGAGATGAAGGTCCTTGTGACTATATAGTCATACACATACACATGCACAATAATTTTCGATTTTTCCGAGTAATATGCGGTCCGACTTACGAGCGAGCCATTTTTTGAGTCGTACACGAGTTCGAATATTCTGGGATATATTTGTAACCGTTTAAAGTTGACCAATTCCTCTCCAAAAGCAGAATCACTTGCGACAAAAAATCATTCTTCCTATAATCCTCTAGGTTACGCTGTACAGGTAAAACTCGGAGATTCTTAGGGAGGGTTGTAAAAATTGACGCATTATATTTCTTTCCATTACTGAAATACTCGCCTTGAAACGAAGGTGGGTGCCGTAATTTAAGAGCACATAAATTTACACAGTTTGAGAATCGACTTTCGCAGGAAAAGAGTCATGGTCAGTACGCGATTTCAAGTATACCGAGCAACGAGAAATTGATTCTAAATACGGTAGCTTCAAAAACACTTGAAACTTCGTACTGATGACCATAATTCACTCTTTCGATATTTCAAAGCTTGCGGTAGATATGAGGATAAAACATTTTTATGGATACTCGATAACTAAGGAAAGGTATATTGAAACTTTACGCCAGTCAATAATGATGATGGAGAGAGTACTCGTTTCTTTCTTTTTTTCTTATTCATTTCTTTCTTTATCTTACTACCGGTATTTTTCTAAGCGTGCGTTTGAAAAATACGATTGTTTTTTTATGCGAGCCGATCTGCTGGCCCGTAAAAAAATCTATAAAATATTTCATTGATGATATTTTGAAACTTGAAAGTTGACTGATGAATTTTCTTTTGGCAACTATCTGCTAAGCTGCTGTGCAAAAAATGAATGACGAACGTGCAGAATAGCGACGATTTGGAGAAACAGGCGCTCTTCTCCCAAAAAGGAGATATTTTTCTCCAAATCGCTACTCTGAACGTTCGTTATTCTCTTTTCATAACACTGACATGACGGTAAAAATGTAAGTTTTCACCGCTGAAAACTGTGGTGAAAATAGGTTTTTTCGCAGGTATCGAGGTGAAGACAAACAACTGTGCGGTGAAAACGTCACTGTTTTGGGTAGCGTGGTAGGGAAAAACCTATGTGGTGAAAAAAATGGTGCGTTGTACTGGTATCGTGGATACGTGCAGTGCAGTGCAGTGTGTATAATGAACTTGCGTGACTTCTCAACTTCAGTGCAACTATGTGCAGTTGAGTAAATTGTATTGGTTCCTATCAGCTCGTTCCTTGTTTGTACAACCGTGGCGTACCAGTGTTGTATCAACTTGATCATTACGCAAGCAGATTTTCACCAAAAAAAAAAAAAAAAAAAAAAAAAAAAAAAAAAAAATCAATCATGAAAAAATCCTATTTGAATAAAACAAAATTCATTGAAGTTTTCAGTGGTGAATTGCCTACGAAAACTTGAAATGTTACTCGTCAAAAGCCGACCCTCCTGGCACCTCGAGCAGCGAGTTTTATCTTGTGTCCTAATGTAAAGGGGTAGTTCAATGAGATCACACCACCAGACTATCCGTTTCGAGTCTTGCTGCGGCAGATATTCATCTCTTGTACTGTATCTCTGATTTCCCTTAACAGTTTCAAATCATCTGCGTAGAGCAAGCGCAAGAAGAATCTTGATTGCACCATAGCAGGAACAGATATGGACCCAGACCCCTATTGTACTTTAGATATGCATAAGAGAAGCTACACCTCTATTTGAACAATTTTGTGAGACCCTATCACAAAAAACGAAGTATTGTGACGTACCCAAGAGATAGCGATAACGTTCAACAAGATAGAGCATGAAGGTTGAAAAAATCGAGAAAAGGCGAGAAGGATAAGTTGCATAATTCGACCGTCATCGAGAAGCTTTGGGAAATATCTGGAATAGTTCTCGGGGGGGGGGGGACATATGAATCCCAAAAACGGTCGGACTAATTACCAGTATTGAAGTAGCAATTGTGATTACTGTGCTCTAGTATTATCTGAGATTGCATACCGTGTTCGTGTGTTTGGAGTGTCTGGGAATATTGTGAGTTTTCTGTAGTAAAAACACAGTCAGATTAGTCGTGAATGTTCTTCATCGTATGTATCCACTGAACGCGGTCAAACGTCACAATATTTATGGAAATGTATAATATTATCAATTTGAGAAGGCCTCCATGATACTATAAGATGAAATGTAAACTGGAGGTTGCTTTTCCAACGTGTTTTCTCCGCAGACTTCTAACAATTACTCGAATGAGGTATGTAGGCTTCATACTATACAATTTTAATACGAAAAAAAAAAAAAAAAAAAAAGATATAAAAGGAGAGAAAGGAAGTCATTACCTCCTTTTTCTAGGTCCGTTACTATTTTAACGAGGAACGGCATACTTATATTGTTCAAATTATTGGATTTCAATTGCTGATGGTCAAATTTCTCCAAGAATAATCTTTTTCCTTATTCGCACGAATAATCAAGAGAAATTGTTGCGCAAGAATTTTTTGCTGAAGCAACATTCTTATTGTGAGACTTGTAAGTTACATAAGGTTGATTTCCTTTGTATCGTCGTGGGCGTAGAACTCGAATAAGGAAAAAAGTTAATGATTCAAAACTCGTATTTCATTCATTTTACTTCTCCACGCCTTTCGCAAGCTGCAGTTAAATATTGGTTTTAATTTGCACTTGCATAATGATGATGAATCACATTATTATACATCCGGCTAAGCCTCATATTTTCCATTATTGTGTCAGAAATATTCCTATACTGAGGAACTACGTTTTAATGATACTTTTTACATCGGAGGTCTCTCGATGTTATCGTAAGAATATACCTACGTGTACAATAACATATATCTCGAGTTAACGATGTGATACGTGGTGTATCAAATTACGGATACAGGAAATGAAATCGACACATATAATGTGACCTGACTAAACTTCGTTTATTATTTATCTTTCGGTAGTATACATATAACCGTTAGACCTCCAAACTTGGTCCGTGAATGTAATTATTGTTATAAATTTTGTACAACTAATATAGGGTGATGTTACACTACTTTCCCGTAAGAGTTAGTGGAAAAAAGTGGTAACATCATTTGCGACAAGTGGCACTGACGCAGTCCGTAAGGGCGATTAGACAATGTAATGCGCAATATTTGAAGATCATTGCAAGATATTTGTAATTCAACTGTTGGTCTGTCGCATAGTTTTGAGAATAGCTTATTGATCGTCTACGAATTGAACTAGTTTTGAACTAGTGAATACCAGAATTTTCCTAAATTAAATACATATTCTTGAAACTATCTCATCAGCACTCTTGGATAAATAAGGTTGTCCGAATCCATAAAAGCTGAAGAATAGTTCGGCTCGGTTATTTGTGCATTCAGCTGTTACGTGAATTAAGGTCGGACAAACGGAATGCCCGACTGAGTACCTAAATGATCATTCAACTCTTACCTATATTAATGGAAGATTGAGTTTTCATTAATCGTCGTGTCTTAACGCTATTCAAATTTATGTGACATGTTTTAGTCGAATCAAAAACGAAAGCGAGTGTTTTTGAAAAATAATGCTTCAGCGATCGAGTTTAGCATGGTCGAGTATGTTTGGCAATGGCTTGCAGTATTCTTTCCTTTCTTCCGCAGGGTTTCTTGAAGAAGGAACATGGAAGACACAAGCTGATGTGATTTCGGATGTATAGGGGGCGCATTCTAGGAGACCAACATTGTCTGCTCTTTGCATATCCGCAATATCCGATATCATCGTAGTTTTGTTTGACCATTTGCCAGCGGCAATTTGATGACACAACGCATTGTACAGGGTGCGCCGAAAAGATGTTAACAGTTGAACGAAAAACTCCGCGAGGACTCCGCGACAATTTCGTGGTGTTCCCCGGGTGACTGTTGACATCTTTTTGGCGCACCCTATATACCATCTCCTCCATATTGCCCACACACACACACACACACACACAGCCATGAAGAAAATCTTACAACTGGTAATATTTTTCCATGTTCTAAACCTTATTCACTTTGCTCTTCATTACAGGTTCCATCCCCTATCTCACAAGCACTCACAAATAATCAAGATGACATCACACTGTCTTTTCAATATACTTACGTTTCATACAATTGTTCCCACTCCTTTAATTAATAATCCTTAAAACTGTGAATATTATCTTTAATTACAAGTATCAAGACGTAAATGCGCACCGCAAAGAATATTACAATCTCGTCGTACATCTGACGCATTAAACGGCATTTATAAGAATTCCCTCGAGTTTCGCTCGTGACGAAAACACAATGAAACGAAACGTTATTTTTGAACTGTAATTCTAATAATTTTTTTTGTTCTACCCGCGCTGTATAAACTGCAAAACTTTACCATCTCGTACGTACAAGTAGGTACGTCTAGGCCTATATAAAAATAATTCGACCTGATGCATCGAATCCTTCAATATTGGCATCACTCATCTACTCGCGCTTTCGTTAAAAACGTTCATCTTTGACCCAAGAGTATAATATACGCCCTATTTTTGTACAGAAATTTCACCTAAATTTCTACAATTGAAAGTTCAATTTTTATTCTTACGTATTTATTTTCTTTCGAATGTTGCTTTTTACTACAGGAAATTAAATTGAAGTTCCACATTTCATGTGTTTGAAAGAAGTGAACAAGGGAAGAAGGATTACAGACCTGAGACTGAACAAGAATTTATAATTTTGTCAACCAGTAGGAGTGCGTGAATGAATAAATGATTTTCACGTCAAAAATCAATGCAACAGAATAAACTGAACCAATACGTGCACTCCTTGTCTACAAAGTTCACAACGTCTGCATTCGAATATTGCGTGTTCTTGGCGTCTATCGCGTATTGTCCAGTTTCTTCAAACAAGCCTCGCTTTCTTGTACCAAAACGGAATACATTTGGACAGTGTACCAGATGCTTGCATATTAATCGAGTCCTTTTTCTCGCCTCAATAAGCTACGCTGATTGACATGGCATTAAAATACGAGTTACAACGCGACGCGACGTGCTTGTACCGTACCGTACTGCACCAGCTTCCCAAAAATAGCGTAACTACTCGTACTTTATCGCGCGTTATAATAATTTCCGCCATATTGAAGAATCTGCATTCGAATCTTACGAGCGACGGTTCAGTTGTACGACGCTAATCCAATCATTGTATCTTTCTACTTCTCCCGTTTCCTCTAATAGTATACGAGACACAGTTTTATCTTTTGTATACCACACGATGGTTAAGCAAGAGGTTCTACTCCTTTTGTCGAGCTGGAAATTCAGAATAAGAATTATCATGATATACCTAATTACGTCATAGTGTCGAACTCACGTGCGTGCTCGTCAGTCAAACTAATCTTTTCAGGAGGGATTCCGCTCGCTTGATCTCGAAACTTTAAAATCAAGCTCGTCGGATTCATGGTGAATCTCGCTGAATATTGCGTTGAACGGATGAAGAATTAGTAACTCGCAATAGGGTAGACTGGGTACATAATATACAGTTACCGTACGTTTACGATTTACGACGAGTAATGCGAATGATATATTCACAGGAAAAGAAAGCCGGATTCATTTTGCAGTGCTTGACAAGCTCAGGCTATACAACGCGACGCTACCAGCAGGCTTGTAACCCTTCCATCCTTTATCCTCAACTTCTCTCGTCGTTTCCTATTTTTTGCTCCGTAATATCCAACGGGAACGAATTTTGCGACTTGAAAAACCTCGTCAACTTGTCGAGCCAGTGGATAAAGTCGCGAGTAATTACTTTGTAATAGAAAGATTTTAACGTGCAAGAATAATCTAGACGCAAAACGAACAAACTTGGAAGAGAAGGTAATTTTCTTTCATTATGCGTGCGTGTCATCGTCATCAAACTCCAATGTACGTCGACACACACAAAGAAATGTATTAGATTTACTAATTATTTAAATATGTACTAAGATTCTGCGATGTGATCGTACGGTAGTGTGGCCGGTAAAAATGAAATTATAGAGAATTTGCAATACGGTAACCATCATCTCACCTTTAATATTCAAGTGAAAAACTGTAGAAATATTGATCAGAAACAATTTTAATTAACATCAATATCCATCATAATCAAACATTGATTCTAGGTAGTATAATAATACCTAATATAATACCTAAAAACACGGAAGAAAAAGTTATGAAGCGAAAAACTGCGTTCTATTTGCGACGCAACAAAAAAATTTTTTGTATCTTACCTACACTATTGTACTCCATTCGCCATCCTTTTTTCACTTTCCTAGCTGGTATCGATAGTTTCTTTCTGCGTCTCGGAAAACAGTAACCCATATCTTACTTCAAAGTCGTACTACCGAGGAAAATTTGTAAAATTGTAATTTCCAGTTTCTGAAAAAATCATCGCGATGCGCCTTTCTTGCGAATGCTAACTTGCAGTGTTGTCTGAAGATAATTTTCAGTTGGCGAACAAATCTCTGTGAGTCAAGACAATGTTTTATAGCTGCTAATATGCGGGCACTTGTGTGTCCATGAGGGCTTCCAGTATCCTCTCCCATGGCATCGAGTTAAACGCATTTCTCATGTTGGGGCTGACGGCTGCGCAGAACTGACGCGTAACTGTCACTGACTCGGCTATCCTTTTCAGCTCCGCATCTGATGTACAGCGATCAGTTTGAAAACTGTACCAACTGAAGATTATACCTTTTCCCTTCAGATAGCTCGGCTATCACTCTCTCCAGGAGTTTTCCAACCGCTGATTTCCCACATATTGGGTGAAAATTAATTAAATGAAAATTGATTTTCAAATGTCATGAAAAAGTTTTCCGATGACCCATCTCTCCCGCCTTCCATATGCCACAGACGCCGTGCTAGTGAAACGAATTTGCATCACATAACTGCAGTAGGTATTTGTCATGTGGACCGTAGCATACAAAATACGTATCTTGATTTTATCTCAATTATGTACTTACCGCAAGTATGATGTATCAGCCATTAAAGGTGAAACTTATATAATTCAAATTTTAAACAAAATAACTGTCGAAGGGTTTCTGTACAGTCTGCATTAAGCGACAGAGTTGTAAGCAAACGCGTTTGGTACGGCCACATTAAATTAATATTCGTACCTACCTCAATTTAAGCCTAATGTACACGACCACCTGTTTACTTGTACTTTTAGCAGAGCTGTTTGCAGTGCATTACATTGTATTTGTATTGTATTCCCAAGTACATGTGCGCTCAATTAAAATGCATAGAGAATGCCTTAATTTTTTCGGTTGAAAATGTGACGATAGCGTTGAGAAAATTATTAACGTGCAGAAATTTTATGACGCAATCATTCATGCTTGGAACTATTCCCCGCGTACGCTCGAAGTGGCAAATGAAATACAATTACAAGTTTAACATGCAGATTATTATACTCATTGCCAATTGAAAAAATAGTATCTAAGCGCGCAGGAAGAGTTATCTGAATATTTTTAAAATTAAACAGCATTAAATAAATGATTTCTTTCATCACAATTTAACGTGAGAAATAACCGGCAATGAGCACAGAAACAGAAACCAGCAATTCTCAAAGCAAACAATATGTCATCAAGGTTGTTACATGACAGACCTCCCTAAGGAAAATAAGGCCATTGACTATCCATTACGGGTGCATATGGATATTTCACTCTTGTCCTTTATATATACATATAAGGAAGCGATCTAAACTCAGATTTTGTCGAGCTGAATACGGCAATATAAATTTTTACACGAGTTCGCGCAAAATTTTCGCGATACTAAGCAAAATGATGTTGTAAGATTGACAGACATTTTGTATTTCGATGCGCGACGCTGCGCGAACCGTGCACTGCCGGTTGAACGGTAATACAAATTCAATCGAAGCAAAGCAAATACAATGGGTGAATGGCGATTTTTACACATTTTCCAGCATTGATGGCAGACGGGGGGCTACGCCCCCCTCCCTGTTGTTTGAAGGATATTAATTCAAATGATATGTCTGTGAGGAAAATGCCAAGGATGAATGGAGATTTTCCCAAGTTTTCCAATTGATTGTTTTGAACTGCTTAATATATTTCCTGCACTTCTTTTGTTCACCAATTATCAAAACAACGAAGGGTGGGGGGCTGCCTGATAACCGTCCTGAACAAAATCATTAGTGCAGCCAAGCGAAAAATTTTCTGTATCGCATTGCACGTTAATACTGAACAAACAAACTCGACGAAGCAGCGCGTAACTTCGGAACATTGATGCTCGCTGCCGCAGTACCGGCACTCAAATCACTAGATGCTTGTGAATCTTACAATTTTATTTTGCATCGTATCGCGAAAATTTTGCGCGAACTCATGTAAAAATGTATATTGCCGTATTCAGCTCGACAAAATCTAAGCTTAGATCGCCTCCTTATATATATAGGACAAGAGTCGAATCTCGAGACTTCAAAAATGTAGGTATAGATTTTGACAATAACGTTTTTCAAGTGACATTAAAGATTTTGCGCTCATACATACATGTATATTTTCTTCCTGAATGGTGGAATGTTTGTCAAGTGGTTCAGAAATGATTCCAGCCACTGACAAGGTGCAAAACTTGTACAAGAAAACGAGATTCCAAAATAGGTTTTTCAAGAAGGGCGAGTATGGACTGCTTATAGGAGCGGTCTCATGGGATGAATATTCCAGTGATGGTGATTCCTAGCAGCGTTAGTTGAAGTATATTATGGTGTGGATGTACCTTTTTACTGAATGAGTTACATCCTGAGACCCCCATTGGTTCACTCCACACAGACGTATGACATGTTACGACACGAATGGTTGGCGTTGAGGAAAATTTTTCTCGTTTTGAGTCTGGATTACTCTTCAGGATAGGTTTTGGCTTTGGAGGTGGGACCTTGGGTTTCTCTCAGCTGGTCTATGTGGCGTTTCAATTGGTACCCGAAATCTAGCTGGATACTATAATGTAATTTTCCAAGTCTCTTCTTGACCGTACTAAATCTCGATTCTGGTTGATTAGTTGTTCCATTATGGAAACGAGCGGGAACCCGCTGACCTAAATCGACTTCTCAAACTTGTGTGTTCTTCTCGACATTTCTAGCATGCGTATTTGGCTTGATTGCATCGAGTCTCAGACAAATTCTTCTATTTAGTGTGATGTGACCAACTTCACAGGGTGAGAAGTCAATCGACGATCACGTGCACCTAAGCAATATTTCCCCTTTAGTACGTTCGCACATCACGCAATCCTGGAAGGAGCTCGATCCCTGAAGGGAGCGAATCTACCTAAAACGATATTCGGCAACGTCATCATAGATCCCCTCAAGGCGTGAGCAACTCCCCGATTCGCCCGATGTGGACGTACAGCTAGCTCAGTGTAGCGGAGAGCATGATGAGACACTATGTCAGACTCGTAGGTATCATTTCAAGTAGACCACCGATCTATTCGAACGCAAGGAAAAAGAAAGAAGGGGACTTCTTCTTTTGGAGTGAAATTTGACTTCTGGGACGTTCCTGAGATAATTAACCGGGATATATCGTTTCAGAATCCTTCGATTTCCCGTAATAAAAAATTTATAAATTCCGACAAATTATACCTCGGTATTGGATAGACATTAATATCGGCAATCAAAGCAACCCAAACAATGTAAAAATTTATAAATTTTCGTAACACACATTCAAAAATTTTTGTTAAATGAAATTTTGACCGAAACGTGTTCTCGAAAAATCTCGGTGTTGTCGAGTTTTCGTTACGAGGTCGTAGCCCACCGCTTCGTGTATGCTGGCGAACAACGACTGACTCCAAGATGGTCGAACGAGTCCGATCACTTGTACGTCTTTTCCAGCGCTATGCCGCGACCTGCTCGTATCTAGATAAAGCTCAATAGAAGTAGGAGAGATAGGAACACGTAGGAATTAAAGGATAGATACTCGTATAAGAGAGAGAGAGAGAGAGAGAGAGAGAGAAAAGGAAAAGAAAGAAGTAATAATTTTCGATACGATGCAGACCGAGATATGAGCGTCGACTTCGTTCCTCACCAACACATACTAGCACATACGGTATCCCGAGTCGCAAAAGGTGGTCCCCTTTCATTAGGTATAATTCTACTGGGCTTTTACCTTCAAAATATTGTGTTGCACAAGCGTGCATGAAAATTTTCTGGACTTAGGTGACAACTGTACCTTCATCCTCGTGACATTTTTGAAAGTTTGGATTTCAGAGTTGGTACGTTTTGCTCTGCTAAACCATTTGTGCTTGATTTACCAGACGCAATGAACGTTTGTAGAATTCCACAGGCTTCACAATATGCTGAAAATTGATCGTTTGTAAATATTGTGGCGTTGTCTGCATTGAGATAACTACATTTCGCTGAGCCAGTGATGACTTATAATATTCAATAGTTTTTTCCAATAATAAGTTCACTCCTATAAGGCCTTGATCCAAGCGAAATTTTTGTTATTTATGTAAATGGAAATATTGCATCCCGAAATATTACCGTATTACATAGAGCATTCATATTAGTGTCTAGCATTGTGTTATTTCTCATGGACCTCGATGTAGGTACTCTCGAACTGAGAACATGAGTTGTATTTGAAAGAAATAATGAATATCAATCTCATAATCTCTATCCATTTACACCCCTGCTTCAAGCCTGACGAGGGCAACTGCGGATTTTGTCTCCGGGCCCGGCTCTATTAGGAGCCCACAGGGTCGCTATATTTGAAGGGAGGGGGCAAGAGAAATTTTTTTGGGGACCTGCTGTGTTCCTTGCCCCGGACCCGATTGAAGCTCTTGACGGGCCTGCCCTGCTTGTTTGTTCACCCGAAACAATTTCAATTCAGCTCAGTTGAGTCCATTTAACACTAACGGTATTCTTGAGCTAAAAATTGTCGAAAAAGTTTGTATTTTGCAATCGTTGGTTCTTGAACTATTTTTCAAAGGCTCTACCTCGTATGTGTTTTTTATATAACTAATCATAAGGAACAAAGTTAGATACACGGAAGTACGAAAAAATTTGTGAAATTTCACAATGTGTCTTGATTTCATAACGCCGCCGGTAACATACGCACCATTTCAAGGAACCATGGCAAATTTGAGATGAGTGAAGAAATAGAACGAAGAATTAATTACTTCATTAGTAAACCGCTGCGCGCTTCACAAATAAGTCGCGCATTCAACAACATGAACAAAATAATTGAATACTCATGGTAAAATGTGTGTAATTTATAATTCAGTGTGAAATACGTCGCACATACCTGTGAAATTTACTGAGTACTCTCCCAGTCTTAGCGTTTGACACGCAAGCTGGACAGCTTTTTCACGGAATAATATAGAAAATGGGTTAATAATTGTAGCGTGTACCTTTCCCGCATGTAATGTGGCTGAGTATTGTTTTGATGAATTGATCATTCGCCAAAATGATATCTGAGCCATAAAGAAATTCTAAAACAGTAGCTGTATTCGTTTTACCGAAAAAAAAAACAAAAACAAAAACAAACAAAATGGACTCGAGCAATCATAATTGCCAAGAAAACTTGATCGGAACCGAGCAAACTTAGTTTCCAAAAAAACTTGATCGAACCCTAGAAACCTACTCCAAAGGAGGTGCAAAAAGTTCCAACTTTTCTGCACTGAACGGGCAAGAGCTCCGGTTTCCACTGATGAAACAAATAGGAACACGGGGCGCACTCAGTTTTATTGATGACGTCATTAATAAAACCCAAAGTAAAACAAATAGCGTGCAACAAGAACCTAGTGCACTTTCTGCTGTAGGTCCAATTTTTTCGGTAAAACGACCTACATGTTGAGCTTCATATTGTTTGTACTTGCAACTTGTTAGACGGAAGGCGAGTACTTACTAAATTTGCAAAAAAAGAAGAAAAAAAAAAAAAAAAAACATATTTTCTACATAAACAACACCTCGAATTCATAAACGCCTACAAACTTCAATCTATAGTAGGAGAAAATGCTTGTGGGTACAAACAAAATAAATTCAGATTAGAAATAGGCCTACACCCTTTCGATTCCTCTTTACCTAACTACAAACATCGACTGCACGCACATGTTACCTATCACTCAAATGGTCAAACCTCTGGACAATTCGACAGGTGTTCGCTGGTTAAAGAGAGCACGTGTATCATTTTAACACGCGTTAGCTATCAGTACTGTTAGACGTCGTCCTGTGTAGAATTGTCGTGTAGTAAAATAAAAATATTGAAAATAAAAAATTCTAAATGAAGAGGACTACCAATTATTGTCATCGAAGAACTTTACCTAACCTGATAAAAAATACATTATCTAGTGATTACTTACCAACTTATCCAGTTTAAGAGATGAGATTTTAACGAGGAACCTGTTCTATGGGGGCTTATTTCAAAAAATTTCCCATGCGCTGTATCAAGTCCGGCCAAAACAAAGATCCTATCATAAAATATATAACTTAGCTCAAAGGTTAGACTGATGATACATGATAGGAAAAACAATTCAAGAATTTCGACTTTAAGAAAATGTTGACTCTCGAGCCCTTAGTATATGATAGAAGAGAGGGGCAGTTTCGATCGAGTAGATGTAAGTGTGTGATACGACTGTGATCTAATTTTAATTTGGCGACGATTGTACATCTAGAATTTCTGATGGAGGTTGACTGAAGTATATGGAGTAAATGATGAAGAGTTTTACTTTCAGGATATACACAGTACACCACGACACGAAGGACTCAGAAAAACGTTAAGACTCTTCAAGATTCGAATTCTCAATACCAAAACCAATGCGATCCAGAAAATAGGGTGTTCTGCGTTTCCCGTTTAGCTTCGTTGAAGAAGCCTTCTTTTTTGATTTTGACATACTGGTTTTAAGTTGAAGGAAAACATATAATTTGATGAATCCGCTTTTCGTTAAAATGTTGAATATAAGCGGGTTTAGCAAATCTTATTCTTTTTTTTAATTTATAACTTGAAATGGCTGTACAGTTTTAATGAAGATTATGGAAGATGAACTCGAGAATACCCGTACAATCACGCAATCGTTAGTATCTGAGGCTATACATATAGATTAGGTGAGTTGCCGTCAAGCTTGAAATTCGTATTTTTGAGCAATGGTTTAATTATAAAATGTATACCTTTGGGCGTTCCCCTAAAGAATCGAGTAAAAATTCGTCATGTCATCAAACATAATTATGTATAAAAATTTGCTCCCAGTACAGACCAATCAACTTAGTAAGCCCTGCCAATTTTCAAAATTGGAATCGAATTGAAGCCAACCGGTTTCGAAACGTGAAGTTCACCGAAGAAAAGAGTTTCATGTAGGAAACATTAGCTGGGATAGAAGATCTAATAGAAAGAGGAACAAAGGGAGGGAAGAGCAACGAGAAACACGCGCGAAGTTCTGCTCGTTTCCGGTGCGGGCTTCGAAGTTGTGACTTCTGTTGTGCAACGCAGTGCAGTGCGGCGAATGGTTCTGGTGACCGCCTCGAACGCAAGACGTTTTGTGTTAGAACTCTGTAGGAAAGAAGCAACGATTTGGGTGTTTTTTTCTTCCTCTATTTTGTATTGCTATTAGGAATGTCTGAGCATCTATAATTTTTCCACTTGTAAATACTGTAAATAAATGTGAGTATACTATGTATTCGTTTCTAACTCTACGCGTTCGGCGCGAAATGATTTTACGATCTCCGTACGTGTATTCGAATGATGACGAAACTTTGTCTATCGTTATTGCGGTATATTGGAAAGAAATATCGGGGCCTACAGAAGTCGGCACATCTGTTAGCAGTTTAGCTGCTACGATCTTGAAGTTCGTCACAACGACGTGTGGAGGATTCAGGAAACTAGGTCGTAAAATTGATGCACGTGCAAATTGTAGGTTGGGTTCGTCACGTACAATGTTCGGCTCAGGAGCCAGCCTTTATGCTTGAAGGATCTCGCAGAAGGGCAGTAAACGTTGTAAACTGGCTACCTCGAACTATCGAAATATAATACGAATATAGTTAGCTCTTACTTCGAGTGTAGTTCGGTTTACCGGAAAAACGTACGAGTGCGCGTCCATTCTTTCCTACGTAGTTTATCGTGTTACAAATTTAACTAAGTATCGAATTCAACTAAGTATCGGCGTGTGTGTGTAAAGTGTTTGTTGAGTGATTTGGTGTACTTTAATTTGAGTGATTTTGTGTACGGCTGAGGTGAGTAATCACTGAGCTCTTCCCTTAAGTTTATGATTAGAATTATCACTGGTCTAATAAGAGTCTAATAGGTGGCTACAGGGCTAAAGTAAAGTAAAGTACTAGTTACTCTAGAGTACGTATAGAATCAGTGCACAGTCGAGAAGTAGTCTAAACTGGTTGAGCGTAGAGCACGCAGTGGAACGTCTGGTATTTTCTACAGGGGTCAAAGAGGTTGACCTGATGTAGCGCAGAAGCGCACCTGTGGATCGAGTTTGAGAAGAGGACGAGTCTTGTCTAAGTAATGGGGCAGATCGTGGATCTGCCAGCCTCCAACGCAGTTGGGGATGATCTATGGTGTTGGTTTCTAGTTTATCCTCCGGTGGGATGCTGGGGAAGACTCCTTGAAGGAGTGTTGTTTTATGGGGGCTGTGCTGGTGAGTGTTGTAGCACAATCCAGACGGTAGGTTCTCAGCTGACAGGTGGGATGCCGGTTGAGCTGGGACCGGGAGCTGAAAAACGCAGATCCGAAGCTGAGGCCGGCTAACCTCGGTTAGGGTAAGAGCGTCTAGGCTCCTCCCTTTTGAGGCACTACAGTTGGTGGGATGCCGCTGTAGCCCGTTGTGGGGACTCGTCGCTCATTTGGTGGAAAGTGTAGTAGTTTCTTTATGGTGAGCTGTCCCGCTGAAGGGACTGATGGCTGCGTTGACACAGTGAGGAAACCTGTGCACTGAATTGTTTGATTATAGTATCGGTTATGTTGGGAAGGGACTCAACCATGCCTTTTACAGTTCTAGGTGATTGGCTGAAGAAGTTCGTAGGTCAGCTCCACCCACCAAGAGAAGTCAGTTCGGGCATTTTGACAGGTAATTACTTTTGGAGTTAGCTCCAGTAAGATCTTATGGCTGGATGGGGTCTTACACACTAAAGTAGACTATTGATTGTTTTTCAGCGTTTACTCCCGAATTATTTTCTTATTGAATATTGCATTGATATTGTATTTTTAAGGTCAAAAAATTTAGTAATTCTACAATTACGAATCGTAATGTATTTCTGTATGTGGTTAATAAATCAGTTCAGTGAACATCCTCTGTCTTTAGGATACCTTTTTTGATTCCTGGATCTAGATACGACGGAAAGGTAGTTCGAGCTTGAAAAAGAATCGTTATAACTACGTGTGAAAGTTGGACCAAAATTTATGAAAATCCGTTCCAGCAACCCAAACGTTCAGATGAAAAAGCCTGAGGTCATAGCGGATACAGATGAAGGCGTGAATTCACTAAGGATTTTAAACGAATTAGCTTTACTCGTATATACCGAGATATTCAAGTATACAATGTATACCTACTACAGTATATTCAACAAGTTTCTTTTGAGCGAGTGCTTCTTGCGCCAGATTTGTTTTTTCATTCGTGCTCACACGTTCTCTCTTCTTCTCTCATCCATTTACACCGCGGTGTTGAACGACTGTCTGTTAACTTTGAGTTAGTTTGTAACTCTTTCTATCCTGATTTCACGCGAATTCTACGCCCGCCCGTACTCGACTTGAGTACGATAGCCCTTATATTCTTCGAACGATCGCTCTTTTTTTCGTATTCATTCGAAGAAGAAGAATAAAAAGACACTCCGCCGTTTATCTCTTTCTCGTTCACAGTTTCATCTCCCCAGCGAATAACACTGTATACCGGTATGAGCTTAACCTTAATTTGAACAACTATCGCCGCTACACTTTCGCGCTCCCAATCCAATTAATTCTACCCACCGCAGATAAAATGCCCTAGAGTGCTGAAAAAGACGGGAGAAGAAGACGGGAAAAGAGGAGAAATAGAGAAAGAAAACCATTTTTTTTTTCCTTGGCAAGTTTTACGCGTACGAGGCGAATCAAAAGATGAAAAAAGTTATACATACGTTACAAATATATAATACGTATTCGTACGCGTATTATTATCGTTATATGAAGGATGCTAGTTGAAAAAGAAGTGTTCCCGAAGATCAGAGAAGCGAGTCTGTATAGATATCTGACTTATGTACGAATAACTTCCGCCTTATCGCCTCAAAATGAAGAAAAGAAAAAATGAGAAAAGGCGAAAAGAAAAGGGAAAGTTAGTGGAAATAATAATCGGGTCATTTCGAAAAAGGGAAATGGTGAATTTCTCTCCCATTCTTGGGCCGGGCCGGTCCGCCACCCGGTCCTATGGCTATGTAATATTATATAGAAAATATGAAATATTTTGGAATTCGAATCTCGTTCGTCCATTGAGAGA
Organism: Aspidiotus destructor; assembly: GCA_035079395.1. NCBI lineage: Eukaryota > Metazoa > Arthropoda > Insecta > Hemiptera > Diaspididae > Aspidiotus > Aspidiotus destructor. The sequence goes on from JAVHKZ010000014.1 coordinate 1,359,959, forward strand.
AGTTATTTGTGTTCGCGGCGCGAAAGCGGTCGCGCTTCTTACTCGACGATACTACTCGTATACGAGAGTATCTGCGTTTAGAGCTCAATTTTTATTCCGAACTGTTCAGTACGTGTAAGTCTTTAAAGAATCGTCAGTCCTTTCCGCGGAAAACTCTCCAGGAAAATAATGACACCGCGCCGTTCGAATACGTTATTACTGTATATCCATTCGACAGTGTGCTCGCTTTTGTTACATACTGTACGAGCGTACACCTCGCGTCGCTTCGTATCTGTATAATATGTAGACGTATAAGTATTTCGGGAATGAAAAAAGAGAAACAGTCGTTTTTGAAGAAGGACAGCCGGTCAGAGTTGGGAAAACTTTCTGAGTGTGTTACGTTTTTTGAATCGTACGATACTCGCAGCTTACCGCGTTAACTCTTTAAGCTGATAGCAAAAATACGAAAAAGGTTACCTAGATTTTCGACTTTATATTATTTTCAAACTCTTCTTCCCATAGTGTCAGCGTATATTTTTTGATCCTAGTTCAATAGACATCTGCAAAGGATTTAGCCTATACCTCTTCTCGGTGTTAGCTTTCAACGTGTTCTCGAATGAAAATTCAGCCGACAATGAAAACCAAACAAACTGAAAATGGCGAGTTATTGCGAAACACCTTTCGTAATTTTCTACATACTTAATAGGCGTTATGTATACACTTCGCGTAAGTTTCCTTGACTCGTCAAGTTTCTATTATGGTTTTCCTCTTAGAGCGACCGACTTGACATGCAAAGAACAAATTTCAATCGCGGAAATTTACTAAAGTGGTTTTTCATTACCATTGTGTCCAATTGCAGAAAGAAAAGGTAGACGTACGAGTAAATACAGATTAATATCGAAGGAAATTCATTCTGCAGATTTTTGCGATATACAGTATTGGAGTGCGTTTGGGAAAGTCAAGAGGTTTGAAAGCTGAGTTTCATGAGAGAATTCGCTTAGAAAATGTTCGTTCGCGGACGATGTTAAATGGCCTAAAAGTAGCAACAGTTGAACGGATTTGAATAATAGAATTAATCCGGTTCGCGAGGTCGGACATATTTAGAAAAACTCCACAATACTCAAATAAAGGATTTGAATAAAAACTTCCAGTTTTGACATGTTTCATGTCTTTTCGCTCTACCCCCTAAAACTTGAAAATGCGGCCAGGCGTCCAAGCGTGACCTTGGGACTCATGAAATTTTGAACATCGAATCTCAGCTTTATCCCTGATTCCGGACTTTGCGTCCGGGCGTCTTTACAATTCTCTAGTACAATAAATTACTAGCTTTATACTAGAATTATACTAGTCTTGAACTAGACTTCACTCTCTTTGATCTATGCAATAAACTAACGCACTTGCTTTATACCGGTGCATATGGATATTCGACTCTTGTCCTATATATATAAGGAGGCAATCTAAACTTAGATTTTGTCGAGCTGAATACGGCAATATAAATTTTTACATGAGTTCGCGCAAAATTTTCGCGATACGATGCAAAATAAAATTATAAGATTCACGAGCATCTAGTGTTTTGCGATGCGCGGCGTTGCGCGACTGAGCGACAATAAACGAGCGTTGTGTCGCGCACTGTGCGCTGCGCTGCCGGTTGAACGGTAATACAAATTCAACCAAAGCAATGCAAATACAAAGAATGAATGGCAATTTTTCCACATTTTACAGTATTGTTGGCAGGCGGGGGGCTACGCCCCCCTCCCTGTTGTTTGAAGGATATTAATTCAAATGATATGTCTGAGAGGAAAATACCAAGGATGAATGGAGATTTTCCCAAGTTTTCCACAATTGATTCTTTTGAACTGCTTGTCTGCTTAATACTTTTCCTGCACTTCTTTTGTTCACCAATTATCAAAACAACGAAGGGCGGGGGGCTGCTAGTATAATAAATAGTATTAAACAGTTCGTGCATGACTTTTATTGGAATATACTAGTCTTGAACTAGACTCACACTAGACCATGAAGACAGCGAACGAGCAGAGCGAGTGTGCCCCCGGAGAGTGTAATAGGTTGAAGAGCAGGTACCTGTATGTTCTATTTTGAGCATTGTGTTTGAATTTTTGATGAAATTGAAGAAATTTTCGTGATTTTCCGCTCTAGAGCCTCCCCAAATAGACCAAATTTCACTTGTGAAAGTACATCTAATTAAGAATTCTTTGCTGAGTGACATGGGCGTTTGATCATTTCTGTATCTTAATTAGAAATAAAGATATCACAATTTTTATTTTCTTTCATGGTTGGGTGAAAATTGAAAAATTTCTGTCCAGCACCTTCCCTAATGGACAAAATTTGATGTGCAAAGGTACACCTCATTGAGAATTCCTTACCAAATAATCTGCGCTTTTGATCATTTCTGTATCCTAATTGAAAGTGAAGATGTTACTTTGTATTCATTTTTTTTTTTTTTTTTTTTTTTGGTGGGGTTGAGGAAATTTTTGTGTTGTGCTCCCGTAGCGCCTTCCCTAATTGACAAAATTTGATATGTAAAAGTACATCCGATCAATAATATTCATTACTGAGTAACCTGCGCGTTCGATCATTTATTAGAGTTTTTATTCATGTCTTCTAGTGGTCTGAGAGAGGTCGTGTTATGATTTTATAATATAAGGTATAGATAATCCTTAAAACCCACGTTCAATTTTATACCGATTTGACGTGCTTGTATGGTAGGCATATAATAAAGCCAATAGCCAATCATTGAAAAGCCAATGGATTGTTATTTGTTGTACTTACAAAATAATTTCAAGTTTACTCAAAAATCAACAAGCAGCCTGTAGTAGACTGAAAGAGATTCAAGATGGGATGACGTCAGAATTTCTTATCACTGAACAACAGAATAGTTCATTCAGTCAATGTTCGAGAGAACAGAATAGGTAGATAGATTTCCATTTCCTTTGTTCACGTCAAAAAATCCTCTTTAGAGAGGAAATGCTTCTGATACTTCGCGCACCCTTCTTACTTAGAATCATTTTGATTGTGGAAAGTTCTTAACAATTGGTACTTCATTGCCATCGGTATACCCATGATCAGCCGATGAGTAGATGGAGAATAGAGTGGAAGAAAAAAATTCATCACATTATTTCACCCAAACGTCCGTATAGGTATGAGGAACAGTTTTGTTTTCACCTTCTACTATTCTTCCATCTCTTTTATTAGTTCGACGTATTTGTGATTTTATTTCCTACCGTTCTTTACTCGGTACTGCTTCATCAATTACCGGTAAGTACACTATAATATTCTATGCGTTAGTCCTGCCTTCTTCATCATAGTTCTTCTTTTTCATTGCACCCGTGTCAGTCCTGCGTCTGCATTGATTACTGTTCTGTGTATTTCGTTTCTGGAAGTATCTTCTCTTTTTGAACTAGTGTTTCATGTGATCGTGCTAATAAGCTAATTATTCCACTGCATCCTCTTGCTCTAGGTAGGTATTATTTGAGAACAATAGACCAGAATTTGGAGACTGAATAAGAACTGGATGAGCAGGAAGATCCATTTAAAGACAAACATCCGTGAGTGGTTCAACTTAGGAAACTGTTGCGTAAGTTGGATCATGGGCTCCAAAGTTGGATCACCAATCTTAGTAACCAATTTCCCAAATCGTCGGACCTAGAAATGAAGAGTAGCCGGAATTGGAGCGGCCCAACCCACACCCAAAGTTGAACCGGTTCAATTTTGGCTACTCTTTATCTTTCCTATCACTTCTCTGCTGTTTGCTTCAGCGCTGAGTCCAGATTGGGGCGAGGATCTGTTCCCAATTGTACTCACCCTTTACGAAGTTCCGTTAAAGGCTTGGCCACTACGTGTACAACTACCATTTTGCCTCCAAGTCCCCTTTTATACCTTTCGGTAGGTTTTGTCGACAGAACTCAACCTGGTGCTCGTGTAACTTGGAGCCACAGAAATCAAGGTTCTCAGTTGGCTCACTCCTGTCTATTTTCGGTCTTAGTTCGTATGGGTTACACGACTATCACCGGATGTTACCCATACATCAAATTTTGCTCATCTTGCCACATCCCTCACTACTAGTGCGCGGCTCGACCCTATAAGCGTTCAATGAGCTATGTTGCGTCTTATTTTTCGACTTTTTCGGATGGGACCTTTCCAAATGACGGCTTTAGCCAGGTTTAACAAGTTTTCCTTCTTGCGTGAAATCACACGTTGGACAGGTAGATTGTCTCTGCTCTTTTTTTTTGTTCGATATCCTCCCACGTTGCGATGAAGGCCTCTGCCTGGTTTATTATCCGGACTTTTCCCTCTAGGAATATTGAACTGCACAAAAAGAGAAAGGCGTTTAAACGAAAAATAGCACTACAAAAAAAGTACCTAATACAACAAAGTAATTATTGGTAACGAAAAGTGTAGTACACGAAATTTTCGTGTGTGCCCCCCCCCCTCTCAATAGAAAAATGAATTCAATAATTTTGAGTGAGTTCTGACAAAAAAATAAAAAACAATTGACGTTTTTGATGCAATCTTGTTGTGAAGTATGAGCAATTAAGTGTTGGAAGATAAAATGATTAGAAAAAAATTACTAACGAAAGAATAAGCAGTTTACCGAGAAAGAAGGAACAAGGAAATGAAAAGAAGGGGAAAAAACGACTCGTTTTAGTCATCGATATTTTGATAACTGAGAGAAAATAAAAAAGGATTGACGTGAAACACTGCGTAGGGTAAGAGTAAAGAAAGAAAGAAAGAAAGAAAAAAAAAAAAAAAAGTAAAATGAAATAAAAATAAAGTGAAAGTATGTAAACACTAAATACATAAAAATTAATGTAAGCCGTAGACGAAAGACGCGTGCGGTCCTATCAGAGTATACGGAAGGAAAATGCGCATATGCGGTATATTTTGAAGCGGAGGGCAAAGGCGGTCCTTTGGATTGAACTTCGGTAGGATTTTCACCACACGAAGATAGTTTTAGCCGTCTACGCGTTTTGATCACATTGGTGTGTAGAAGAATATTGAACTCCTTCGCTTTTTCCTTTGTCGTTTTTATTTTGTTTTTGTTTTTTTTTTTTATTCGTGTTTTGTTCACTCTAGGCATTTAGTATTCTTTCATGTTCTCTTATAAGTAACAAATTGATAATACTCGATTTGAAATGGGAAAATTTTTTTGCATGTTTTCCTCGCGTTCGATTAAGAACTTTTTTTTTTCGATTTATACCGAATTTTAGTGAGATTTTCTACGTATTTTGTTGGAACGATTTACGTACGTAACTTTAAATACAAAGTGCGGTAGATATTTGTACGTTATATACTTTGTTGCATTCCACCGGTAAGTAACTTCAACCAGAATTTTCTTTCACGACGTCATATTTATAGATGAAAAAATATTCAAGACGGTTTTTTGAGAAAAGATTAGGAAAAAATAAATGTTGGACCGGTTTCTCGATGGAAAAGAAAAGGCCGCCGCGTGTACTATTTACTATTATTTACCTAATATAATTGCGCTTGATAAGAAATTGCTATAGAAATGAATGACCGTGCATTATTTCACAGTCGGTAATCAATATATATCTGTGAAATAATTTAATGACGAATGTTCTCTGGGTAAAAGAATGACGAAAAGATTTTATTATTCCAGTAGACACAATCAATTGTACTGTACATACTCGAAGGTACCTACTAAATTAATATCTTGTGATAGTCGCTTTTTGTTAATAATCCTTTTTTCACCAAAAAAAAGTATTTAGATAAATAATACGCAGTCGAAGATTCGCATTATTTTCAGCTATTCCCTGTACAATAATTGAAGGTTTATTATTGAATTTTGGATAATAGATTGTGACGGCATCATACGATGGTGATGACTGGGTTACATTTGGATGGATCGTATTTGTAAGCTATTATCGTATTATCTGATTGCGGCGTTCGTGTCTCCCATGTCGTCTACGGTAGCTCGAATTTTGAACTCGAGTCTGATAGGAAAACTCTTACAGAAGAGTATGAGAAAACAGCTGTAACCTAACTTCCGGCATCGACGTCCGAACTCCTATAAAAACTTTTTTTTAAGTCGACATGCTCTTTTTTACGAGTTTCATCATTGATTGACGTCGACGTCTTGCCTACGAAGTGAAAAGATAATGCTACAGAAAAAGTCTATATTATTTATTGGTGAATCAGCATATACATAATTTTCATGCTTCCGTTTTTTGACCTATATTTTCACGTGGTTCAAAATTCTTTAACTTTTAAAGTTGAGAATTTTGTTTTAATGAATTATGTATCCTAATTATTTTGAAATAGTTCAATTTCACAAAGTACCTATCCAATTTTTGTGGACGATTGTTGACCGTGGAATACGACAAGCAATTCATTGCATTTGATACTAGTCGAAAAGTAAAATTATAATAAGATATCAGAAACGAGAAAGCTTGCAAAAATCCTATATTATGATAATGTCGTACAAGATTATTACGTTTCTAATAGTGTCGCAAATGGAATTCTCTTATCAGTACTTTTAAACTTTTATTAGTAACGAACTTGAAGCAGACAGTAACAGGAAAGCGGCGGAGGAAGCGGCATGTCGCGGGTGAGCTTTTTGCAAAATAATAGCAAAATGTTGAAAGACTGCGTGACTCGTCAAAAAAATTTTATTGACGGCTACCGCGTGAGGAAGATTTCATTCCCATAGACTTGTACTTTTAAAAGAATCGCTCATGATACCTATTTCATATTAGACGAAAATCGATTATTATTTTCACTTGATTACTACATACCCAAGAAAGTCGGATTTCAGAATGAGTTTCTTTAACGTCATATTAATTTACAGATGCGGTATGAGATAAAATGTTTTGAAGAAATTCAAAATTCCAATAAATCAGGAAACTGTGGTCTATTTTGAATGGAGTAATTGTGTTGCGCTTTAAAATTCAGAAATCTAAAGATTATCTTCTCTCTCATTTCGTCTCACATAGTCTCGAAATTTTATCGATTTTCAAATGCTGTATATACTTACGTAATATTGATGAGAACAATCAAGACAGAATCAAAATGCAGTTTTAGTACAACCCAATCACTGCATTGTTTTCATTATTAATTATATTTTAGTGACGTTATTTTCATGGATAGGATATGAAAACGCTTTAGGCTGATACCGGCGAACGAATACAAATACACCGTACATGCAACTAAGTATACAAGTGTAATAACACAGTGCATGGTAAAATTTCGCGAATGAATATTTCATTACAATATAAAATGCGAACAAAGCGGCTGCAGGCTTTGGAATACAATGTATAAATGTTGTGTAGTTTCTTTATTTCAATCTTCCGGAGATTGCGGTTTGCAATTTTTCCAAGTTTACAGTGCAACAACGAGTCGTAGGTGACGATTACGGTTGAAGGATGTAATATATGAATATTGTTGATTTTGTGGTACCGGTGCAGTCCACATAAAGTGTTCGTTGATAAATGCTTAGATGAGGAAGAAATGGAAAGCGAGAAAAAGATACCTACAGAGGTTGAAAGAAGTTTGAAAAAGAAAGGTAAGAATTTCTTTGTAAACGATAACTCATGTGAATGCAACAATGTTTTGGCTTCAATGATTTCGGCTTGGCAATTGATTGAGCTATAAATCCGACGTGCGGCGTGCTTCTTAAATCCACCATGCCTCTCGAATATCGAAAGTCGAACCTTGGTTAAAGTGTAGGTTATTAGCCCAGCGTACATTAGAGCGGTGGTACGTTATATACAAGGAGATTCGCAACCTCCTGATCTTGAAATTACTTGACCATACCTTCTATATGTTTCAGGATTGCAGAAATTATATGAAAAAGTTTTTATACGCAGCAACCTAATGTCGCATTTACACACTGGGTGTTCAAATATTTTTTCAACAATGTTGCGCCGATCCGATTCCATTCGATTTTATGGGGAATGTCGTATTGTGTTGAAAAATGTTTAAACACGCGGTGTAAATGCGTCATACACATCTTTCAAAATATTTCGAAAATGGGTATCTAAAAAAGAAATTGTCTACTGTGTCAATAATAATAAAAATGATGGAAATGACTGAAGTTAGTATCATAGGCGACCTACACAATATTAATAGCTTTTTACAATATCATATATTTTATTCTATGCAAGTTTGCAAAAGATATACGCTTTACGATCCTAAGTCAAGATTGTGAAATGAGAAATTTACCACTCGACTCAACTTGTTTTTTACTCGTTTCGTAAAAGTTTGCACTTGTTACAGCAAATTCTCATTTTACAGTCCTTAGGTTTATTTTATAGGCACCTAGGTACACTATTGTATCTTCGGTGAGAAAAAAATTTGCAAACAATTTGCATCTTTTAGGGAGCCGAAAATTTTCCAACATTTGTTCACCCATTTCTCTTACTCGGTAAGGAATTACTAAATGTTGGAAAATTTTTTGTTGCAAAAATCGTTTTGTCCTAAAAAGTTGATGATTACTCTCACGCGGGAAATTTTTCTTTTTATCAAATTATGACCTGTTTTACGAAGAGTAAAACGATTTCGCATCATCGAACGAGAGAAGAAGAACGAAGTAGAATGAAATAAAAGAAAATGAGATACGGATAGTCAAAAAGCTGTTGAGCCAAAACTTATTTGACCTTATTTTTTATACCATTCCATTCTCACTCTAACTGTAGTCAAAGTCTCCTTGTTTAGTCAGCTAGTGAGAAAATTTTTCAATAGCCCAATTTTCTAAGAAGTCTACTGCCAAATGGAGGGTTATTTACTCCATTTATTGCTCACTTTTGTCAAACCCCAGGATCTGCGGTTGGGGGTTATTTGTAAAGAGCCGATGAAGACATAAATTCCACAATAAGCCTAGGCAGACTATTAAGCGTCGTGACGGAACCTGCATACTGTTAATTAAGATATTAGTTTTTCCGTACTGTTGAGAAGCTGTCTGTGACCTTGCAACAGGTTGAACAACAAAGAGAAAAAGTTCTGAGCAATATTTCTTGGGGACGAAATACCATATCTGGGACATAGGAGGTGATCAGGAAGAAAAAAATGATGAAGGATCCTGTGGTTGTAATTGTTCCTGCAGAAGACTTCTTTGATACTCTGCTTTAAATTCATTGTAAAATCGGCCATGGAGGAAGAGATACAGTCTTATTTGCTATGAAGAATGAGTATTAAATTTTAGGAACTGCGGTGGAAGTATTTGTATCTCTCTGCCAAGTATGTAATTCAAAGAAACCGGATGAACATTGGGGTATCGTTGTGAAGCCAATTACAGCAAGAGATGACAATCTTTGTGCCTAAATTGGCTTGATCAATTTTCAGTCGACTTCTTGTTTTTATGTTTATACTCGTAATACTTATGTACGTATTGAACCTCGTAACAAACAAATTTTTCACATATTTTTCATTGCGCCTAATATGGGTCCGGCTCTTTACAGTCTGCCTGTTTTCATTAGGCTAATTGTACCATTTAATGTATCATCTTACATTCTGCCTGCTCTTTACAAATAGCCTTAGGCAGTTTGTAAAAAGACGGATTCTACGTTCTGCCTACGACATATATACTAATTATACTGTAGATTTTGTTTATTTACTATCATATATACTAATTATACTGTAGATTTTGTTTATTTACTATCATTTTTTCTTCGACTTCACAGTGAAAATTTTGACAAAGAGACGTTCTAGTAATTATGTAAAAAAAACTATTATTTACTACCTACACAGTATTATTTGGAAAGAATTTTACCTTCGTAAAAATATTTTTAGTCTAGAGTAATTTTATGATAGCTTTGTGTTACGTCCCTATTTGAGATCCTCTCTGAATAGACACCCACGAGGGCTCTGGCCCAGTAAAGTCACCTATAAATCTCTCACGGCTTCTCAATCTACCGGCTTCCAAGAGATTCCCGTACTATGCTCATCAGTACTTGCCACTGCCAGGACGGCGTTCCCTCCCTGTTCGGGTTCACTCGACTGTTGACCGGTTTCTTGATGACCGTCCTAAAGAGTACGTACGGCTGTGCGTTATGCACAGTCCCTCCGATCCACCCCGTACGTAGTACGACAACTTGAACTTCGTTAGAGGCAATCGGCCAGCTATCTTTTCGCGGGGCAACGGCCCGTAAGATCTTCTAGAGCAATAGCAGGCAAGGGCCACGTCTATATTGTTAGAAGAGAGTTGGCAATAGCAGGCAAAGGCCACTTCTATTGCGAGAAGAGAGTTAGCAATAGCAGACAGAGGCCACTTCTATTGATGCATTGTATACGAATTCGCGAGAGTGCGTAGTTCGGAATCAGCTGAGGTCGTAAAATACTACTTTTTCTCGTTTAAAAGTAGCAACTGGTTTACGATCGTTACGTCTTTCATATACACGCACGTGCGTTCATTTTCATACGAATATTTTCGAGTATTCGTCTTCATTATTTTTCGAACGTAACATTTGAGAAAACTTAAGGATTCCTTTTTGTGCAATATTACGTTCGTAAGTAATATACAGTACAGCATCCATGATTCTGGAATACTCTCTTCTTTATCATTATACTGTATTAGTGACGAATTCCAGCATTTTTCATCAAATTTTAAACAAAGTTAACTCAAAATCAGTAAAAACAATTTTAAACGATTTAAAAACAAATTTCCAATTTAGTACACATTTTGCTTCGTTTTCAAGTCACATTACCAAGATTTTTACACTAAATTTCATAATATCTTAGTCGTTTTTTCAAATCTACCATCTTCTGATAATGAGTGATCCTTCTCACCGATAAGGTTTTTTCTTTTCAATTTTTCGTGGGAAAAAAAAAAAAAAAATCGCAAAACCAGTGCGTTGTGCCAGGAATTTGAACCAAAACCAGTGCGTTGTGCCAGGAATTTGAACTTGTTTTTTTATATTTTTTTCCTGGCACAGCGCACTCGAAAAATTCAAACATATGTGCGATACAGATAGAAAAAACGTTGTGAAATGTATATTTTATTTTTTATGTGGCAAATGTGCGGGGAGAGCCGAATTTTTTCAATCTGTATCTTAGCATTCCCTGCACGAATAAATCCTTTTCTATATGTGCGATCCTTCACATGCGCGCGATTTTTTTTTTTTTTTTCAATCGAGCGCGACAAAACCTTGTAGGTAGGTATTAAACCACAGTCGCTTCGTGCACCCGATTACTCATAGCTGTATTTATAATTGGGCCCATCTGCCCTACAAAGTGAGATGAACGTATATCCAAAATACGAATCTAGAGAAACATATCTTCTGTTTGGTTTACCTATGAGTGTGTGCGTGTGTGCTCTGTCTGTAAAATCATTCAAAAGTGGATATACGCCCTATTCCTTTGTCGGCAAGTGGGGCGTATATCCACTTACGTGAATATTAGTAAATATCTCCAAAACTAATGCTGTTAACAAGAATTTGAAACGACCATCGGATTCTTAGATAAAAGATCAAGAAATCTGCCGGATTGTACAATAATTGTTTCGTTCTAATTCAACTTTTTGAAAAGAATATACCATTCTCCGAATCGTTGTTTTGGATATACGTCCATCTCACTTTGTAGGACAGCCATACTATAGATATGTTACAGGGAAAGTCTACAATTCAGTCAATGTAAAACAATGACTATAGTTATTGTCATCAATCACGTAAACTTTTAGGGAATGTATGAAATTCAAATATTTTTAATTACATTAACTAAAAACTACTTATCGTGTACATTTACTAGTAATTATTAACAATCGCGGAACGTCCGTCTATAGCGAATGTGTGAAAATGAACCATTTATAATATTATATAGAATGTATTACCGTGGACAGGCGAATATTATTAAGGCAATGTGTTGACATATTGTCATAAATTAAAGGGGGGGGGGGGACAATGTATTAACATATGTGATTTGTCACGAGAAAAAACCCTTAGTCGTCAAGGAACGGATTAGCAGTTTAGCGTTTGTATACGTGCAAGCCTGCGACTACGTTAAACCGTTCCTGCTGATCCGTTCCTTGACATCTCGTGACAAGTCACATATTGTCATAAATTAAAAGGGGGGAGGAGTTATTTAATGCAACATGGCGAGTTGTTATGACGCTTTGAATTACATAATATTGCACTTTTTACACATAAACAGCGTTTTGTATCGCATTTCTTTGTTCACGAGCAGCAGAACCATTTCCTACTGCTGCCGCTGAAGCTACAGAACGTAGGGACGTCCCTACAGTTGGTACATCCTCCAATTTTATAAACTTTTCATGGCATATAAGTGGAATTGCGAGCATACAGCTTTTTGAGAATACCGTGACGCGTACCTAGCTTGAAAAAATTATCAGGAGTCACTTCCAGCACGCATGCCATCACGTTTCGCGCGTCCGTTTTACCTCGGTCGACCTGTGGTACTTGAACTCGCCCTGTATCGCCTACCTTAGAATCGGAAAATTTTCGGTCTGATTGTATAATTCCATCCTTTTAGCCTGCGTCTCTAGATTTTCTTTCAGTTCTCTCCTTCTCTTGCCAATACTTTCCTTCCGCAAACAAAGAGCACATAATTAAAGATGTTTGTAGAGGTATTTCTTGTTTGTGCATAATGAATCATAAACTCGAGGAAAGAATTATTTCGATTACTGTACACTTTTCCTGTAGGCTCATCGCGATTGTCTAGAATCACTAGCGAATATCGACATAAAAGTTAAATTCTATACTCTTCCTGCTTCTTGTAGATCTTGTTCACAATCACTAGTTATTGTAAACAGTACTGTTTGCGCGATACATAAAACACGAGTCGGGCGGGAAAGCCGCTTTATTGCAAACTGAACAAGATACAATACTTAACATGAAATGAACAGGAACAGGAATGAGTTATACGGTACGCTAAGGTCAATGACTCTACGCTGCACTCTGAGTAAGCTTGACTCATCAGAACGTCGTCAGTGCAATGAATACGCATGCATTGATACGCGAACAGAAAATACACCGCATTACTTACCGTACACTTGACTCGATGATTCGATGAGAAATATTATATTTAAAATTTGTTCATAATTAAACAAGTACCTAATTGTAGACATTCCCTGTAAAATATACCCTAAACTAAGGTTTGGTAGCCTTGATACTGTGCAGCACCTATTCAACACAAGTGCAGACTAACATCTCGTGAGTACTGATTACAGCCTTGTGAATCTTTGATGCACGTTAGTCTTTTGCACCAAAACTGATGTGTGGCATGGCATAATTATTATACACTATGCAAGTGAGTTCACATCATGTCTCTCTCTCTCTCTCTTCATTACATTACAGTCATATTAGTCTTATATACCAAAATGTAGTTTGGTGACCTTGATAAGAAGCGTTGATTCAGGAAATTTCTCATCACTTTTAAAATGCGAAAAAATTGAATAAGAAAAGCGAGTAAGATATCTTGGAACTTACCTATGAAGAAAACCTCGTTGACAAGATTTGAAAGAAAAGAAAAATAAATACCAAATTTTAAATCTGTCCCTAAATTGTTGGAAAGTATTTTTACTGATTTCAAGTTAATTTTGTTGGAAATTTGACAAAAAATGTTTGAAATTTGTCATTTTAATGTGACGGGAGAAAATGTGTTTCCTGATCAGGTAAACCGTACTACTTTTGTACTTCCTTTTCTGGCAAGCTCGCTGTGAACTCTGGAGAAATTTTTTGAAGTATTCACAATAGAAATAAAGGGAATCAGGTGCAAAGAAATTCTTTGTTTATCTAGTTACCTGAACAAATCTTCTTACAACTACTTTTCCTCCACTCAATTCTCACTTCAAGCAAATCAGCACATATCTAGTTCATCCAAAATTTTTATGTAATGAAAATTGCCAATAAGTTTTTACTTTGCCGAGTGTAACCGTGATAGATTTAACTCAAGGAGGCACTTAGAAGTTAACATTTAATCCTCTCTTTTGCGACAGCGTAACAAGAACAACGCAACGGGTAGAAAAATGATGAGGTTCTTTGCCTAGTTGTTGGTCGGTGTTAACCGAACACGACGCGACGTTCCACGCTCGACGGATTTACTCGTACCACCATCAGTACTATGAATATTTATAGATATACACGCCAAATCGGGGGTATTAAAAAGCGTTAACACCAGAGATAAAGTTACGAAGTTTTCTTAGTATACGCGTATTATGTGATGTTATATGAGAGTGAAGAAAGAAAAAGAGAGGAAAAAAAAAAAAGGACTCTTATACGGCATTACTTTCTGCGCTAGACTGAGCAATAAAAATGAAAATTATATTTTCCCCCTCACTTTTTTCTGGTGCATGTAATCAATCATCGTCGGCTCATATTCTTCCTCTTTCCGACCAAGAGCATTAGCGCGTTAGAAAATTTTTTGAATCTGCTTGAAAACGCCGTAGTCGCCAAGATTTATTCGGAAATTACACGAAAAAAAAAATAATAATATCAAAATTGACAGAACAACTGAAAAAGTGCAACTAAGAAAGTGAATACTTGTAGCTTTTAAAAGCTGCGAATAGTGGTGTTGAGAAACGTTTCTCTGGGGACTTGATTTTGGAAAACTTGAATTCATCTCTGATGTGAAATCATGTACACCAGACAAACGACGTACATCAAATAAGCAGAAAAAGAAAATGAATATCGGATTAGTTATGATTTTCGTGCTAATGCTTGACAATGCAAAGTACTATTTGATAAATCATACAGGCCTAAATTCCCATCAAAGTCAAATGATTTGTAAAATGTTAATTTTTCCAAATCCAAACTAGAAGGGGATATGGCCTTAGAGTGAATAAGAATGAGATGAAATGACCGATAAACGATGGAATGAAGAAATATTTTCCCACAAAAATGGTAAAATGAACGCTATTGTGCTAGTCAATCATGGATTGATACCCTCACATCTCTAGGAAATGCAGGCCATGACGAATTTCAGAGTCATGTTTTCTTTTTCTGATCTAGAGGAGTAAATAAAAATTTGTGCTGATATTTCCGACCCCTCACTCCGGAATGGGGGGGGGGGGAGGAGGAGGCGTAGAAATGAACCCCTACATAGTGAGTTATGTAGATTATAGAAATCTTAGACCGACCATTAAAAAATGTTGATACTGTATAGTGAGTGTCAGTTGATTTACGCTTAGTACGTGATTCAAGATCGTTCATTAGTGACTCGGTTATTTGGGGTTAACCCCCCGAAATTTTGGTGTAACTACGCCACTGTCACAATGGTATAGAAATATGTGACAGTAATACTTTTGAATGCATGAAAAATTCCAAGTAAGAGTGATGTCTAACTGAGACGCCAATATTCCTTGCAAAACGAAGCTAAATATTGAGAGTATCATTCTGTGTCGGTAACATGCTGTTACGATAATAGCTGAAATTCGCACATTGGGGTTCTTCCTGAGGAATATTACACATATTCTGTTCTTGTAACACATGTTGTCACTTTTGCAGATAAAATGAAAATCCTTCATACGATTAGGAGATCTTTATGTGAAGGTATAACAATGGAAAATAAAAATATGTAGTGCTGAATATACTAACGATATTCAAGTAAAAGGCCATTGAGCAACATGAGCTGGTGCATGGGGACCGATCAAGCGGGGAAAAGCATGATAATGTTCGAGGAAAAGTAGCAAAGAGTTAACAAAACTGTCTGGCGCCTTCCTCCCCTTCTGCCGTGACTGCTGGAGTGGAAGGAGAGTACAATTATTCCTTTCATCCTCACAAGTACAGTGTAGCATTCTCGCTTGAACATGGCAATATTTACGCGAGAATTCAAAATAGACCAATCACAGAGTTTCGCTGACAAATTTTGGCATCTAACTGTAAACTTATAATTCCTCGCATATCACGGGGAGCAATATCTTCATTCCTCTGTTTAGTAGGTGAAAAAACGATATTCAAGGTTTTGCGGATAATCGCCATATTAGTTTCCGTGGATCAAAATGTTAGATGTGGCGTAAAAAAAAAATTTCCGAAACATTAAATAAGCATACTTCGTTGATGCCACAGCCAGGCAGTACCGGTGCGCTTCTATTGAAATGGATCATCTATTATTGATGAGTTTAAGCTCTTACTTCGTGTTTTTTTTTTTTTTTTTTTTTTCGTATTTTCTTCTTCTTCTCATCGGACTTCTACCCTTTATTATACTTTTTGCCATGAGCGCTTTCACCTTCTCATTCCTGAAATCTTCTTCGTCCCGTTCTTCTACAGGTACATTAAAGTGTTTTTTCTTCTTCTGTACACAATCACCTCGTTGTCAACTTCTTTCTAAGATCAGTTTCATGGTTTGAATGGATATTCTCCTCTGTCGCGTCAACGACCAATCTTCGAGATTGATGTTCCTATACAACGGAAATTAGTACTTACGTATTTACAAACGTTATCGTTAACGTTCTAAAGAGCCGAGAATGATTAATTTTTCAAGTCATTCGGTTATTTTTTTTCTTATTTTATTCTTTCCCTCCTTCTCATCCTACTTGCAGATAACGTTTTCCTTTTCATTCCAAGGAAATTTACGGAGTAAGTACTTTTTTCTCTCTATCTCTCTTTTTTCGCGTTGGCGTGTATTCTCTTGTTGTTAGCTTTTCTAAGCGATTTATTCGAAAAATTAATTCCGAAAAATGCTCTCGGTATGGCGCACTGAAAATGAGAATGCATAAATATCAAGAGGAAGAAGAAGAAAGTGAAAATAAAAAAATATAAATTTTGGAAAATACGCTTTCCTACTAGATGAAACAATGAAAATCTTATAGACGATGAGAGCGAACAAAGAGAATATACGATATGTAAAATTGGAAAGAAAAACCGCCTACAAAAGATGGATGATAAAATTCTGATGGTGTTTCTTAGGAATAATACGCAAACATCGTAACGTAAGTACTAGATGAGGGGAAGAGGAAATAATGCCAGAATAAATGAGAAATCACGATATGGTCTGAGCGACATGATCTGAAAATTTTCGGATTCATTTCCTAATGGAAAATTGTAGCGTCGTCTTATCGGTGCGGTGGTTTCGATTAAAAATAAATAAGAATACTCGTATGTAGGATTGTAGGTGTGTGTGAGAGAAAGGGAAAAAGAAATACTACTAATAATAAAAGATTGTATACTGTATAATACAATGGACAAGATAACGTTTGAAATAAAATTCGGAGGAATTACGAAGAGGAAAGGGGAGGGAAAAATAGTAAAAATTACATTTTCTATAGTTTTTCGTAAGCGATTCCTTTTTTGGGGCTCTTGTCACCTTCGGCAAGGCAAGAGCCCATATGCAACCGCGAAAAAAAAAAAAAAAAGGATTCTCACCCGAAAAAATTTTTTGTGACGTCACTCAAGTTATACATACATTCTCTTTTTTTATTTTTGCAAAGCAATTTGTACATTTCGGAAGTCTTTCATTTTATTAATGAAGTCAAGGAGCAAAAGGATTTTTTTAGCGAGGAGCCCGCTATCCCTTTTGTTGGGGGTACTCCCAGGAATTTTTCGTCTGCGAGCGCGAGCCAGGTTGATGACGTCACGGAGAGGGACTTGGAGGAATTTTGAATCTCGATTTCTCCCCTTAATGATGGATTTGGAAAATTTTTGAAAAAAATTTTCATACCTTATTGAGAAATCTGCTGGTCCAATGGGTTCCCTGCTGATGCCATTGCATTACTGCTATGGCATCTAATTTTTTTCTTCGAGTTTGCCATCCCGTAGGTATCGACAATGTTCGGAATCTTTTGTTATAATGCATAGAATCAATTGAAATTTCAAGATATTTTCGGAAGAAGATGAATCTGAATTCTGATGGAAGAATCGGAAACCTACATTGTTATTACTCCCATCAAATACTATACATCAACGGACTCAAGTTAGTACCTGGGTACTTATAGTAACAGCAGCACTCAGCAGCACAGAAAAATTAACGTTTATTTCTTCATTCGTGCACCCTTTTTGTCTGGCATTGGTTTGCTACTCGCTCCAACTTCTTGTTAGATAATACAACTTCATGAACATTAATTGCTCGATTCCTACTTACTCGCGAATGGCCGTCTTTAAAATTGCTACATCACATTTTTGCCCCAATTATTCTGAATTTGATGCTAACACTTACGCACTCGGTGGAAATGTGTTCAACGCGTTTAAAAGTTTCTATGCTGTGCTTATTTAAATACGGAAAACCTACACAATACTCCGTCAGGACAAACAGTTTCAAAATAGGTTTCCGCTCCGCTTTTTGTGTTAAATAATTTACGTGAAAACTAAAAACCACAGCGACGTAAGTTATACAGTATGTATGATGTATTAGTTTACATTTTCGGAGGACCGAGGCGTCGTATCGTTGGTGTAATTTTCTTTTTTCACGTATACCTACGTACATGAGTTACAAAGTTTAGCGGATATAAATTGTTTTGCACATTCCCAAGACAAAATGAAAGCGTCAAAATAAAATTAATATTTTCAATAAAAATATTCGGCTATATACAAAAAGGAAGAGATAGAGAATGTACTGTATGAAGAACCTATATATATATACGGTATATGGGTACAGCTACGGACTCAGGGAAGATAGTACACGGTACGCGAAAAGATGAAAACTGTCGGTCATATGAACAGCTTATGACGCTCACTATCAAACAGTTGGCCGGCGTCTCTCGCTAAAAAATTCATTTCACCCAGTCTCGTCCGCATTATTATTAAAGACGTAAGTACTTCCTTTTTCCAGCGCTGTTCTCGTCGTGTTCTCTCGCACTCAGTGTCATCTGTCGAACGAAGTTCATTATAATCTTTCATCATGCATCTTGCATTAATAATTACTCTTTGCAACAGAGGAATGCATACTACGTACTTTGTGAGGTCACCAAGACATTTTGTAAAAATTATGCATTCATGATACTAAATGTGACCCTAAGGTACAGGTCATCACCTTTTTTTTTTTTTTTTTTTTTTTTTTCTATTTTGTTGCAGATAAGATTTAGTATCAGTGTTTGTTTTCATTTTCTTGTGAACGTAGATAGGTAGTCAATAGAGAACAAAAATGTACCTCGAAAGAAGAAAATTCGTTCTCTATTTTCATTTTAGTTGAACGTTGATACGTGAAAACTTGAAATTGTTATCGAAGCTTATTTTATTAGTGTATCAGCTTTTGATTATGGCTTTAGCTGACGTGCATCGTAGTTTTAGATGGTGTAAAAGCTGAGATTGTGTTCTCATGATGCTGTGCTCTAGACTCTCTAAAAGAACCAAAAGAAGGGATAAGACGTGACACGGAAAATTTGGTTTTAAATTGAAATCGTTGGTTTACTAGTGAACAGTTTTCCTTTTTCTTGGTGAACCTTGCCTGGAAAAGGCTGCATTGCATGCTTGGTATGTAATAGTCATTATCACCGCCCTACCCACGCCCCAGCAGTAACTCATCCCCAAACTATGACCCAACTGTCGACAAAAAAATGAACAATCGCAGCCAAGACCACACACACTATCTTTCTCATTCATCGCTCGGCCCAAGGTACCGTACTAGTTTGTCGGTCCAACAGCGCTTCTCAGAGGATCAGCTTAGTCAGTACACCCAGACTTGAACTACGCGCAAGACAAGGGGTTTGGAAGACAGCGCAAGCGCAGGTGATCAGCTTTGTCTCCCAACCTAAGCCCTTCGATCCAGGTGACACACATCGCAGGTTAGTCTACGGTACCAGAGCAAGGTATCTTCATTCATTCTTCTTTCCACACTCATTCTACCAGTGTCCGTCCACAAACCAGCCAACGCTTTGCAAGGCCACAACCTAAGTCATTCCACCATCGGAGAACAGGCAACACACTGGGTACCCCCCCCCCGACCATGCTTTGGAGAGGTCTCTTTGGAGTATCTGAATAAGAAAGAACTTTTAAGCTAGAATGATAGAATGATGCGACTCTTCTATGAGACATGATTTCAGATTAATGATTCGTTATGAGAAATAGTCTTTTATTTATTTTTCTATTAGGGCTATGAACAAAATTTTCAACAGTAAACATAAGCAGGACGAAGACGTACTCCAACGAGTAAAACGAACGGGGTACTTTAAATAGAGCCACAGAAAACAAAATACTGTACACCGGAGAGCTTTCAATTAAAACACCATTGTCAACGATGACATGAAAACAACTAAAAACCAACTCCGGCTGGAGACAAGAAATACCGAGGAAATAATGACTGAACTAGCGAGTCATCAAAATGTGAGTCACACTCATAAACTAGTTCAATCAACCCCTCATCGGGTATGTACCTGTTGAGCACATTTTTATATCTATGGCCACTGGTAATAAGATGGTCCGCAAAAGCCGAATACCCATATACTCCTTTTCCCAGGCTTACCTATGCTCCTCTATTCTAATTTTAATCTGGCGGCCAGTCTCGCCCATGTAGACTTAACTACTGTCGTTGCACTCCGCTCTGTAAACGCTGCTTCTTTCGACCAATGGGATAGGGTCCTTTAGCGTGACAAATAGACTCGTGTTAAGATTGTGATACACTGGGTAAAACCCAAAGGGACAGAGCACACGACCCAATTGAGAAGAAAACTTCCTTGAAAACGAGAGCCTTACTTTTAAGGTCGGATAACGGGAAAGGTAGGTAGTAGAGTCTAGGCATTTAGGAGTTAACTTCCTCCGAACTCTGGCCAGGTGTTTTATAATTAATAGCTCTTTTTGGAAGGCGAGCTGACCCAACGGAATACTGCGGTCAGCCGATGGACGAAGCTATTAAAACCCGCAAATTTGTGAGCAACAGGGCAGAAGGATCTTCTGATGTGAACCGTAATATCGGTCGAAGTATCTTTCCTGTGGATGGCGAATTCATGGACGCCGTCTCTATCGAAGATTCTTAGGTCGAAGAAGTTGATAGATGAACCGCCTACTTTCAACGTGAATTTGATGGAATGATACTGATAATTTCGATATTTGAGAAACTCCAAAAGGAGATCCCAGGAACCAGTCCACATACTCAACACATCGTCGACGCACCTGTGCCAATAATATATTTCATCCAAAAACGCATGGCCTGAGGAAAAAAGATCAAGCTCAAACTTAGACATAAAAACCTCCGAAATGAGGGAACCCAGAGGGGAGCCGATAGGAATGCCAACCTTCTCGCGAAACTCGAAAAATTTCCCTTCAAATTTACAAAAATTGGCTGACCAACAGATATTGAGCAAATTGAAAAATTCTGCTAATTCTTTGTGACATATCTGAATGGACTAAAAGGTCTTCCATATGTTATATGGCATTAGCTCTAGGAATGTTTGGAAATAAGCCGACCACATCGAAAGAGCATACGGTTTTTCTTGGCGGAAGAATATCGTCTTTAAGCCTATCAGCCAGGGAGACCGAATTCTTCACAGAGTAGGGAGACTCCAATTCTACTGTAGATTTGAACCAACGGTCCAAAAATTTCGCCAAGGAGTGTAAGTAGGCGAAGATACAGAGGAGACAACTGGACGCATCGGAGTATTCCTGTTATGAACTTTTGGTAGCCCGTACTAAAGGGGAGGCACAGGTTTGTGCTCAAGGAGCAATATTTTGAGCGAGGGAATTTTAATTATAAATTGGCAGTTATTAATTACACGCATAACCTCTTTCACGTGTTTAGGGAAATTCAAATCAGCATTTTCCTTTGCGCCACACTGGTTATTTTCATGTCATCGTTGACAATAGTTTTTTAATCGAAAGCGCTCTGTTGTATTTAGTTTTCTGTGGCTCTATTTAAATTACCCCGTTCGTTTTACGTTCGTGTTACTCGTCGGAGGATGTCGCCGTCCTATGATCTTGGCCATAACTTAACGAATCGGCTTGACTTTATTGAAAATTTGGTTGAAAGTTTTTTTATTTTTATACTGTATACTGCGCTTTGCAACTGCAAACAAACGTAGTTCTTCCCCCTTCCGACGGATCCAGTTCGTCACTGTGATTACCCGATATTTTAGAGCCTTACTTTTAGTTGTTATTTTAGAATAATTATCTTGCGTCAATAATTCTTGATTCCGAAGTTGTTTGAGTAAACACCTGTACGAGTAGAATATATACGTGTTACTTGCTCTTGTATCATTCGCACCAAATTCCACAAGAACTATACGGTATTGTGTACCGCATCTCTCTATCGCTATCGGTATTCTGTAAATGGTATTCACTACTTATGTAGGCTTAGTGGGGTTTTGTTCTTTAATAATTTACCCTTCTCCTTTCTTACTTAATATAGGGATGTCGGTCCTAACTTGTGGTGCGCGCTATCCTACCTTGGCATGAAATCATCAAGTAGATATGAGAAAATACACGAAAAGACTTCTGCGGGAGATGGGAATGTCTGCGTGGTTCTGATTCGGCAATTCTAAGCTGTAGTTAAGAATCGCCCCTTGAATGATCAAAATTATGATATTCGTATCGCGTGAATAGTAATGTAAACTAGGTACTATCCAATAAGAACTGGTTTATTCAAGGTTCTTTGTACACACCTACAAGCTATGATTCATACTATTTATTATTCATTTATTTCAAGTAGGTAATATCGAATTAAGCGTGTTTTTCGAGAACTATTTCTTTTTAAATTGACGAAGTCCGCACATTCTCTTTTTTTGCTGAATTCTTCGCCCAGCGCCAATATACCTATAAACACCATACTGAGCAATTAAAAGTTTTTTCCCCGTTCAAAAATGAGAATAGATGATTCTTGAAGCTCTTTTCACGCTGAATTCAATGCCGTTTTCCGTTTTTCGAATCTAGCTCAAGTTTTCTTGTACCTAATCTTCTTCTTCATTTATGACAAATGGGCGCGGATCATTGCGGAGCGCATCAACGGTAGCAGTATCCGAACACGTGGACGCGCGTCTCATTCCGCACCGATGTGCAGCCACTTTGTCGCGTATAAAGAAGAAGATTACGAGAAAACTTGAGCTTGGTTCGAGAAACGGTAATCGGCGTTGAATGCAGCGTAAAAACAGCTTTAAGAACCATCTATTCTCATATACCTACTTTTTGGACAGAGAAAAACATTTTAATTGTTCAGTGTTGGTCAAAAAGACTCTCCACGACGATGTGACGAAAAGAGAAGTGAAAAAGAGAGAAAGTATAGGAAAATCGTGAGTACTTGAAGGTGTACCTAAATGAGAAATAGCTCGTAGAAAGTTCCTTACACACACTCACACATATAGGTTGAATCCGTGGTCATTAGGTATGCGAAATGAATAAAGCGATAATTTGAGTTTGCTGAAGCACTCCTTTCGCGTCGAATACAATTAGGATGGCGCTAATTCACTAATTTATAACTCGCGTATTCACGCATTTCGCGCGGAAACACGAGTATGAATTTACGCGTTGATTTGCCTTTGATTGAAAAAGGGGGGAAGCTCATCGTCGTAAAGCGCGTCGAACGAAAACCGTGAACATAATTACGTTTTGGCTTCGATGTAATAATACTAGAAATAATAAAAGCAGCCAAATAACAAAACTACCAACTGATGTACACACTCACACACAATCATTATCTACGCATACACTGTCATAATACCAGTACAGGTGCTTTTTCCGCGCCTATATCGTATACAAGCTTCATGTTTCGCTATGCTATGCCCACGAATCTAGCGACGCGACGCGACGTAGCAGTACGGCGGACTGTACAGTATTCGTAATTCGTAATAACCGTTCTCCGCGACCGCAACGAATATCCGAAACTTTCCCCAGAAACGCTTAATTTGTTTATTATTTCGATAGGGGTAACCCTGGCGCCTCGTTTTCGTGTTAAATATTCGATTGATCCCCGGCGGCGTATATGTTTTAATATACAATACGCCGATATACTCGTGCGAGCACATGATGGTAGACCAAACGCTTATACTCGTAATACCAAACGGCGTTTCGTACATTATTATTTCTGCCATACATTCGGGAAAATAGTAAAATTGGTAATTCAGAAAGAAACCCGTTTTATTATTATTCATAGGCCGGCCGAATCTGTAATATCCGTATCTGTGTGTGAATTCACCGTAGGTATACCGTATAGTAACACATTACGGTACGGAAAGAGTCATCGAATAGGCGTTACACCAACCTATCGAACAATTTTTTTTTTTATGAAACATAGACATTAAAATAATTTTTCTGTATCGCATCAGATCACGAGAGTACTTCCGCTCATCGATTGCGTTTACCTACGTCCTACGCGATATCTTCTTGTCTCATATTCAAAGAATTTAGATTCTTACAACCGTTGTCGAATTATAATCAAGAATTTATTTCAAAAAATTATACAATTTCAATAAATTGTTGGAGTTTTCAAACCTATACTGTCTAGGACAAATGTGAAACAATTTTTTGGGACGAATAATAAACTGCGCAAAAGAAAAGAGGCGTTTAAACAGAAAAAAGAAAGGCAGAGAAGTAATAATAGTGACCGATGAAAAATTACAAAAAATTATGATCCAAAATCCCCCACTCCCCCCCCCAAAAAAAAAAAGAGAAGAAAAATTTCGAAAAGTTGAATGCTTCATGCAATCATGTCCTGTGATACAGTTACTTCTACGAGATAATTATGCAAAATTATAATTAATTATTCCATCATAATTAATATTACTCTCTGCGATAAATCATAAATAATAATTTCTTCTTATATTAATATCCCCAGACATTTGAAATTATATTCACTTGATAGGAAATTGAGAGGACTGCAATTTTTGTTCCATACATTATTCACAAAAAATAATCGATTTCATCAATGGGTTGGGTCATGGTGAAAAACATGGTGATCACATTTCCAATGGTATTGTTGACGACATTGTAACCGAACACAAACTCTCGTCGCAGCGCGATTGATGCGATAATTTCAAATCGGTTAGAATGATGTGTGTGTGTGTGTGTGTGTGTGTGTGTGTGTGTGAACAACGCGCAACCTTACCACCTCCTTCACACTTATACTTGGCTGTACATACTACGGAACACTGATGAGTACGTCTGTTCTGTACCCAGTGAACTGTCTGTACCAGTTCAACAGTAAGATCATGCGGAGGGGGGTTGTGCAAATCAAACCGGTTCAGAGAAACTCACATACAAAGTTTGCTGATGGGAGTACATATAGTGGAGCCTCGTTGATTTGCTATCTCTTCGTTGGAGGGCGATTTTTGACATGGGATCTTAGTGTTCATTGTACATTCTGCATCTCTACTTATAGACAATTATCATTGAGTCGGGCACCGTTCACGCTAGTGAGAGTGCCCATTTTGTGGTACGTCCATGTGAAGGCAGTGAAACTGCGCATCTGTGGCCCACGCCTTTTTATTCGCCTACAATATATTCTAGGAAATTTAGTATTACAAAGATACGTCCGTACTCCGAATCTCACTTAATGTCCATGCATGATAATAGAGATCGGAGAAGTTTTTCAGCTCAGAAAGAATACCGATGAAGCAATTGGCTGTGTAATTTAAACGCCATTAATATGAATTTGATAAAGGATTATCTAATGAACTCAGGGATGAGAAATTTTCTATAGCGCATTTTTGCCCCTCTTTCATCTTCAGTTTGAAAAGTCCGAATCCACTAGCCTTCTCTGGGGCCCAAAGAATTTTTCAGCGCACTTTTTTAAAATAATGAATTTTTCCTCTCGAATTTGGGAGTTTGTAACCTCAGGGTCTCTAGAGGATCGTAAAATTGTTTGAAATATTTTTCCAAATTCTACAGAAAATTTAGCATGAAAACCCGTGAAAGTTTATTGAATTATTCATTTCAACTCTACTTCGTTTTTGGGGCTTATCGACCTCTGCGACCCCCAAATATCCAATAAATTGTTTGAGTATTTTATGGGGAAGTGAGACTTTGGTGGCAAGAATTATATGGGGATAACTACAAATTGTGGGTCAGAGGAAATATTTTAGGTTTTCTTCTTTCAGTTAAGCAATTATCAATCGTGAAGATCCTACGAAGTTTCGACCGTGGCGCCATGACTGAAATTTCATACTTTCCCTACAAAATACTGAGTCTCATGAGGTTATTCACACCTGCGTATCGTTTTAGAGTGAGACGATAAAATGCCGAGAAAGAAGATTTGGGAAAATTATCTGTGCCTAAAAGGAACGATATCACATCCCACATCCTGAATTGATCGAGGTATTACTTCGGAAATTGGCCTTATTTGTGGTGAGAAGAGAGAGTCTGATGATCTTCACCACGAAGAATTTGACCTACATTATAATTTTTGAAAAATTTCGATAGAAAAGCAAGGCCTTTTTTGTGAGAGAGATATAGAATATGTTTTTTGTTTATTCCTCATTCCTTTTCGCGGCTTAAGATCCTTCGTAGAGTCTTTAATAAATAGCTTACTAGTGTATTAACCTTTTCTCCTTCTTCCCAAATATAGCACAAAAATTGAAATTTTCTAAAGTTCCCTTCGTCGACAATCTCTGTCTGTAAAGTAGAGAACGATCGGAGCTCATAAGAGGATGAGACTATAGACAAATATTTGTAGTCCTAACATAAAATTTTCTGGTAAAGCCAAATGAATGAAGATCATGTTTCATGTCTTCTATGAAGTAGAATGTTTTGCTCGTTCGCCCCCTTTCTTGGTCTAGTATAAGTCTTCTTTGGAATAAGTTAGGCTAGTGGCTTTTGGAAAATTCACTCACCCCGATAGTCCATCCCCCTTGAAGCGTTGCTCATCTAGCTCATTGCAGGGGCGGAGCCAACATGCAGTATATTGGACTTGAACCAGACTAGGACTCCTAGCTTCATACTAAAAATATAAAATAGGAGGGGAGCTAGAATAGGAGCCACGTCGGGTTTTGTATAATGAAGGCTTAGCCTAGTATACTGTATATTATAGAACCTCTTATACTGTGTTTTAGCCCCGGGCCCTGTCTAGTTCACCTCCAGTATCCTATATATTATAATTTTAAAATAGTATAATACCATTTACAAACTGTATAATACTACATAATATTATACTAGAGAATTATACTGACGCCCGGACGCAAATTCCGTAATCAGGGGTAGGGCTAAGATTCAACAATGGGAATTTTTCGAGTTCACGGCCGGACGCCCGGACGCATTTTCAAGATTTAGGGGGTAGAGAAAACGCATGAAACATGTCAATAACTCGACAAACTGTCGAGTCGAAATATTTTCGACGAGTGCTTATGCAATGTTATCCTTTAAAAATCGTATCGAAATCTTTTTTTTTCTTTCTTTTTTATGCGAGGAAACGCCGATATGTTACACTGATTTATTCAACAGCGCTTAAGAAAGTCGTATTTGACTAGCGGGTAAAGTAGCGTTTCTACTCATTGTGTTACCGTCACTCGTGTTCCACTTGTGACGGGAAGTTTCAAAACTTGTATAAACGTTTCTTCCCCACTAGAGCCGCTTGATGTAGTGTGCTATTGGTGAAGAATACAGGTACGTGCGAGCTTTCTTGAAAGGATGATAAAAGTGTTTTCATATTTATGCATTCCGTGTAGTAATGTATGCGTGCTCGTATGAAACAGGCAAATACATACTATATTATTTCACAATTTTTCTTTAGGCGTAAAGGGGAAGTGTACTGAGGAAAGAAAAATTGTGAGCTTGCACCCAATGTATACTTCTTGGAGTCATACTTCATCTGTGTCATCACACAACATATACAAATAAAAGTAGAGACGAATACGTAAAGAAATTAAGTAATTGAAAATTTTCCTTTTGGATGCCTGTTGGTGCGTGCGAGTGATTTTCCGTTCTGAAAAATTTTATTCACCTTTGATTGCATTAATAGCCTACAATTTAGAAGCTAATTATTCGTCTGAAGCTGTCGTAGACATCACTTTTTGTAAACAGCGTCAAGGTGAACTTTGTTATATTTCTTCTATATTTGCTTTTCTCTATACAATACACTAGGTTCATAGCTCCAAATTGACGGGCTCATTCCATCTGTTAAACCTAAAACTCTGAACCATACGTACTTCAGGCTAGTACTATTAAAGCATACTGCACTATCGTAGGCTCATGGCTTCATTTCGACTCGTTCGTCTCCTTCTATATTGCTCATCGAGTTTAGTATTTCCCTGTACACTATGTATCAAGACTCGTCATATTTAACGGGGGAGAAGGAGGTGTATACTGGATGTTGAGAGTCTAGTACATTGAATGTCCGGCCCAGTGTATCCTAGTGTAAAGTCTCCACTTTTTTTGTACATGCAAATGTGTGTGTGTAAATCAGTACCGATAAGTATGGCTGCTCTTTCCTTCTCTCCTCCTCTCCTTTTTATTTTTTTTTTTTATCTTCTATATTCTTTCCTTATTTCGTTCATGGTTTTTCCTATCATTAAATACTCTGTATTCAATGATTATCCTTGTATTATCCTGTCCTCATTCTATTCTACTTGATTTCATGACCATATTTGGTCATGAATTTAGGTACTCTCTTCCTATTCGTCAATCCTAATATTTTGAGATGGAGAGGGTATGCTATCTTATCATGTAATGTGAAGTTTCGGTCGACGAGCGTTTCGCTCGCTGCACGAAGACTTCGAAGAAATAATTTCTCGTATTCAGTATGGTTTACAGATCGTGTGGCGTCCCCACATCCTGTACCGAGTTGTGACCTATCGTCGGGCCTGCTCCATGCTACTTTTGCAGGTCGTGTGTTAGATGAGTTAACCATGTTTGTGAATTTTAGTATGTCAAAATCTCTGGGTGTAATTCTCTCTTTGAAATCCATACCAACTCGTCTGGTGATTTCTTGCAAGATGAAGTGCAGTACCTGAGTACTGCCTCTGGATACCGATGATGGCGTGAGTCGAGTTACCAGTTCACAGTATAAAAAGTAAACGATAAACTAGTCGCTGCTGGGAGTCGCTTCCTATTGCGCGTAGCGGAGACTCTAAACCGAGAAGTACATGTTTTTGTCGTCGTTTTGATCATGTCAACTCTCACAAAGTATGGGTGTAGACCCTGTTTTATGGAATTTTCGAAGTACTACATCAAGGACGGACAGTCGTTGGACGAGGGAAGCGCTCGACATCCTGATATTTATGCCGATAGGCGGATAATTAATCGAAGTATCTTTATCTATTATGGTAACGTACAATATTTTTCTAGTCTTGGGACGTAATAAATATTCATGTGTTGTAATTTCTACCTCGTTATTTCGATACTTCCCCATTTTAATTATCTAGAGCGTCAGGGTGTGCTCAGCTGTTTGTTCCTTTAAAATTCCCTCTTTTTCTCGGCGAATTTTGTATGGGGGAGTGTTTTCTGAATCTCAAACTAAGTTGCAGATCTACCTGGGGAGGCGGAGTCATTTCATACCTTGTCCAACTTGGATGTAGGGTCCCCATCCATGTCTTTCAATAGTTTTTTTTTGTTTTTTGGTTCTTCTAAATTTTTCTTTTTAGTTGGTCATTTTTCTTTTTTTATTGGACTGACCATCCACGTTCGACAGCTAGTTTCTTCTCCCTCCACTGGGATTACCGTAGACGAGTAGATGAGAAAGTAATCTATCTCCCTATGAAGAGTCACAGTGCCCATTCGGTCATTCAAAGTTCATCAAGTCCAGTTGTAGTCGAATTAGGGACAGTACGTTCCTTACCTAGTGAATCCGTTCTCGGCCCGCCTAGAGATTGCTCATGTTCCACCACTGCTTAGCTAGTTACGGCCAGAGGACGCCTCGAGATAGAGATATTCTCCTAGGTGTGTCGGGTTCTGTGAGACACTATGGTAGAATCGATTTTTCTTCTTTTATTTTTCGATCTTTATTCTAAATTTACCCCCCATAAGTGAAGTAAGAAAAAGCCTCCATCTCGACGTCGGTGCTACGGGAGATCACTCTTTCGAGTGACAAATATAGAATAGGGTTATGTCGGTGTGGACAGTAAAGGGATACACCACACTAGTATGTATATTGTCTGTCAAGTCTGGTATAGAGGAAGATGGGTGCTGTTGTACTACGCGCTCTACCAAAATTCTTGTGTTCTACCCTGCTTGCAAGCAGGTTAGCGTTACCCAGAAGACACCACGAGGGGTTGGGTGTGGGCACCAGTCGTCGGATCTACGTAATTCTGTGGGTGGTTTACGGTTTGATGGTGGTAATTTTCCGCCGTCAGCGACTGGTATGCTGGCCACTCATCTGAGTGGATGACAGATCCGCGTGCACACTCCCTCTTGATCAGCGGTATTAGCGTTTCAGACTCTTTATAATGAGGCTGCCACTTTCCAGCTTTATTGTCTTCGTACTCTTTTGATCACAAAGAAGCTAACCTAAACCAGTCGTTTTACTAACAGACTGAGACCTCATAGCCTACATGTAAACAGTGGAAATTAAGCCCAAATATTTCCAATTTTAAGTAACAAAAGTTATTACATTGTCGTTTTCATTGCATTAATAACGTGTATTACAACAACAAAATGTATAAAAAGCGTCGAGAAAATTTAAGAAACAAAAACAAAAATTATTGATAGTTACTCTATTCTCAGAGCATGTTACATTCGAATGACACCATGAGTTACACTAAAACAGGCACATCGTCGAGTAGATGCGCCGCTCTGGCGACCACCGAACGGGGACTGGCTCGCTGCAGCTTCTAGTTTACCGGGAGGTACCACTTTCGAAAATGCAGCCGCAGAGGGTTGGAGCTCACTGCGTGGGAGCCTTACACAAATAATCGGCAATCGAGAAACTAAGCAACACCAATGTACATCACCTCTAAACTTTTTAGAAGCATGCAAAAGCATGATTTATGATACGGCTGGTTGACTATTTACAAATAGACTATGAGGTCTCAGTCTATTTGTAATACGACTGTAGTATTTATGATATTTCATTACTTCGGGTAAACTAGAAGTTGGTTACTTGTCTATGCATTAGAGGCCGAATTTTCAAGCACAAAACATAATATTGTCCACCATCTAGTATAATAATCCTTTTTTTTCGTGGATTGCCACGTTTACACATACAAAGTATCATTGGTACTCACAACTCTGGATAGGTATTCTAGAATTTCATCAAGTTTTGCCCCTTTTTCTTTAAAGTTAATTTTTTCTTTGTGTAAGAATTTGAATGCTACGATTTGCTGTCGCTTTTGGAACCTGAAGAAAAACTCGGACAAACTACGTGTTTATTCGTACATTTTGCTACTCTCGATTCGCTCGAATTATTTCTAGTTTCTTTCTGTTTTCCTTCCTTCTATATTTCTAATTGAAAAGAAATTGCCTTCTTTTGAAACCTGATTCAGTCATTAAAAAAAGCTTCGTAATAATTACTGTACGTAAACTGGGCAAATGCGCCAGCGAAATAAAATTTACTCTCTCAGTAAAACGGTTTAATTAAAGACAAGTCGTGAGAAAAAGAGGGAAGAGAATATAGGGGAAGGAAGCAGCATGAATCTTTTACAGTCTGAGAAGAAATGTCGACATTAAAGCTCGTGCTTAGAGTTGAGTAGTTGAGAATTAATTCCGAATTAGATAGTACGAACGAGAGAACGAGACAATCTATAAAATTATTCCGGAATACAAATTTTCTGTGTATTAATATTTGTATATTATGGATGAAAGATTTTTTTTTTTTTAGTTTTTCTCGTTTTCTTTTTTTCCCTGCTTCTCATTCACTCCTTTCTTCTCTCTCTCTCTTTCTCCTTTTAGTATTGTCCAGAAAAAAAAAAAAAAAAGTAGTGAAGTTTGGTCGCCTTCATATCCTATGGTATAGAACCACTAATGATGTAAATCCATCTAGTATATGCAAAAGTTTGGCCTATATAAACATCGCACCTAATTTTTTTCTTCTTCTTTTAGCATAGCTGATGGTTATACTGTAATAATATAATGGAATATAATGTAGGATAAATTTTATATATCGCACCTCTGTTTGAAGGGGTGACATAGTGTAATGCGGGGTTCTCGGAACAAGTGGTGAATTAACGAGGGCTCATTTCATTTTGGCCAACGCCGAAAAAAAAGTAAGCCTAGTCGGCCGGAAGAATTGAATTAAATGGAATAAAGGTAGAAAAAAGATGAAAAAAATTTGACGTGAAATGCACATACGATAATTTGCTGGATGTTTGATAAAGCTAGTGCGTAATTTGTCGCAGAATACGAATTGATTCAATATAAAATATTGTAGGCCTAGTTTCAAATTTTCTAGAAAGAAAATGAGCGCGAAAAGGGGAAACAAAATGAGGATGCGAACGCCTGAAATGATACTTGAATATTTTAGTCTTTTTTTGTGTCGGAGACAAACAAAATTAGCAAATCTTCTTGTTTACAACCCTAACGTGGAGGACCAACGGTACGAATGCCCTCAAAAACATTTTTTGTCAAAATTATGTTAATGTTTCCTTATTTAGTGTTCATTGAAGAATGAAAATCAAGACGTTTAATTCTACTAGTAGCTATACATACTTAATATAGTCCATTCTAATGTACTTAGCTAAAAATATTTCTTGTCAGTGAATAACTAAAAAAAATGAGCGTGTCTTTATATGTGTATAATTTATTTATATCATGACTTGAATTGAATATGATTTTCGTTTTTTTTTTTTTTTTTTTTCTTTTTTTTTCTTATCAGAGCATTTTATTTTGACTGCGCACTTCATTCATACCTGCTTGACTATATTACTTGATGCCTAAATAGGTTTACTTTTGCCTTTGCGAAGATTACAAGATTTGTTTTCGTCACATTATCGGTAAAAATTATCAACTATGAATTAATAGCTCTCTGAGACTGTGACAGGAGAGTCAAATTAAGAATGAAGTATGACACTATACGTTAGGTTATATGCGTATGAAAAGTTCAATTTTCATCTTGCTGCGTGAAAAACCCTCGATTTGAAGTACTATATGTACCGGTATATTGCAGCTGAAGTAATGTCTAGATTGTCTCAATTACGGTTTCAAAACTTGATAATTATATTATGTATGGTCGTATTTTGAATGATGAATGTAGGTGATGGGCAAAGTATTTGGAAGAGATATGCGAAGGTTTATAATTGTGTTTCAAACAGGTTACAACTTCTTTGTATTTGTACTATTCTCAAAGCGTTCTTCAAATCCCTTCTATCTTCAAACTACCGTAGTTATTCTTTTTTATTGACATTAACTCTTCATTTTATAATTCTATCTGGCGTCCTTTCCTGTTTTCGATAGTTTTGATCGTACTTTTTATCGGATAGCTCTGGGAATTTCCTTATGCGACAGTCAAGAACAGGCCTGATGTACGAGATGAAGGATGAAAATAAAAAAGTAAACCACTAACTACACGCGAAACGAAAAAAACATAATATTTCTCCTGCGGGAATAAAGAGGAATACGAATACATAGGCAAGAGTATCATAAAAAAGTAGAAGTTATAATCGAATTTGTGCTTTCTCTTTTCATGAGAAGTGTGTATTATTCTGGAATAGTTCCGAGTAGATATGCGCTTTGTGACATAATCTGTAAGGCGTCACAATTTTTATTTTTTTGTGCTTTTGCTATATTCTACCCTCTCGCATTGATTTGCCGGCCATATTTTTACTCGTGAATATAACTTACTACCTATCTGTTTTGATGTAGACTATACGTAATTCTAAAGTACTTTTTAAGTGCTGAATTCAATGCCGTTTGCCGTTTTCTCATAGCACGTCTAGTTTTTTTCATAACGTTGCGATTTGCCGCGGAACGTCGCGGAACGCAGTGATAGTTGAGCAGTATTCAAGCTCAAACGTACGTTATACGTATCGCTTATGGCCGCGACAAATAGACGCAAACAAACAACGCAACATTATGAAAAATCTAAATGTGCTATCAAAAAACGGCAAACGGCATTGAAATTAACGTTAAAAAAATCTTCTGGCGGAACCAAATAGAAAAAGATCATGTTTCATGTCTTCTAATAAGGTAGCATGCTCCGATCGTTCGCCCCCATCTTGGTCTAGTACAAGTCTACCTAAGTATATTGCAGACTGATGAGGTTAGGGGGCCTCACTTTTTTGTCTAGTATAAGTCTACTTCAGTATTTCAGGCTGATGAGATTAGAGGGCCTCACTCGCTCCGCTTGTTCGCCCCGCTTCTTATCTAGTATAAGTCTACTTTAGTATTTCAATAAAGGGTATTCCTTCTACTTCAGGCCCAGTATAATGAAAGCTTCCGACGCACGGATGTACGCAAGCAAATTTCAAATTCAGTGTAGGAATCTGGCTTGATCTAGTATAAATCTAGTTTACATTTCAAGCTAAAATATGTATATCAGGCCTTTATAATGTAGGCTATTCCTACTACAGCATACTGATTCAGGCTTTGTATAATGAAAGCTTCAGAGACCCAAGGTCATTTGCATACGGCGAGGTGGTACTCGCAAACACGGTGAGTTCACTGCACACATCAAAGAGAGATCTAGCCTAGCTAGTAGAGACTAATACAAACTTCCCCTTTGTATGAGCCTATGGTATAAAAGAGCTTAGTTTAGAATGAGCCTGTGGTATTCCTAGTATAAAACTAGTTTAAACTAGCATGTAAACTAGGCAAGGCGAACTATGAAGCTTCTCTTGGAGTCAGAAGATTTAGGCCTTCATAAAGTGTATATAGGTTTAGTATAATCAGGGTTTTGCCAAGAGTCAGACGACTTGAGAAATCTTGGTATAAAGCTAGTATAAAGCCACCATAAAGCTAGTATAATGCTCGAATATAATCTAAACAAAGTGAACTCGCGGGGTGAACTCGCGTTAAAAACTCGCAAATTTTCGAATCACCCGCGTGGTAATGGAGTGGGGGGTGGGCACTCGCGTTAAAAAAACTCGCAAAATTTCAATAGGGGTCAGGGGGATCAGGTCAGTGCAAAGACATGAAACATGTCAAAAAAAATTCAAAATCACGTATTCAAATCAGTAATGCAAAAATTTCGTTCAGTACCGGTAGTGTATTAAAATTTTTATGAGTCTCTTCATCACAAGAATGATAATCCAACGAAAAATTTTCCAAAACTCTCTAATCACCTAACAGATGTAGACGTTTTTATGAGAAGTGTGGGAAGAAATTGCAAGTTTTAAAAAGAGCCAATGAAGTACCGGGAAAAGTATTGTGCGGGATGGCTACCTATTAATTGGGCGCAAACGATTGGGCGCAGTCGTCAACTTGGCGCCGCGCCGGTATGAATTGGGCGCGAGAAAGTTGAAAAAAATTGTCGAAAATACATATTCATCAATTCATTTGAGAAAGGGTGGTTCTTATTTTTAACAGGGAACCTGTTTTATCGGGGGGTAAACTGAAGGAAAATGACGGGCGCCGGGCGCCGGCCGCCGGGCGCCGTCCGGCAAGAAAAAGGGACTTGAAAAAATTTTGATGAAGTGATAGGAGGGGGACTTATCCTCTCTGCTTCATGCAGTATATTATACTAGGTTTATACTACGTATTATACTAGGCGTATACTAGGTCCAATCCTCCTTTATACTAGGTTTAGGCATCCTTCATGCCATAAGCTTACAAGATCTTTATAATATAGCTTATAGTAGCAGTTTGTCCTAGCTCTGTACTAGGTCTTAGGCTTCCTTTATACTACTGTATTAGTGGTTTTACTAGCTCTGTGACGTCATCAGATAGTGATGGCACGATGATAGTGACGTCACAGATCCCCATCGTGACGTCACCAGATCGTAACGTTGTGTGACGTCATCAGATTATGACGTCATCAAATCGTGACGTCATCAGATCTCCGAACTGATAACAGGATAGGCCTACCGGGGGTACCACACGGGAAACCACTAAAAAAAAAAAACGCGCCTAGAACTTGACCTAATGAGAGGAGATCTCAAGGTGGTGAGGAACAAAGTTCACGCTACTTGAGACGACAAAAAGCAAAAAATGACACTCACATGATTACTCCCATAAAACAGGTTCCCTGTTTGCCTCAATTGCCACAGGCAATGAAGGCAATTCCGAGCAGCTAAGTGTGTGGGCTGCGAGTTTTTATACACATTTTGTGTACCTGCAAGAGAGAAGTGCCACCATTTTATAAACACAAAAATTTCCTTCGATTTTACACCGGTTTTGTTTGAACTGTCCTTGGAATGGGTAATTGATTGAGTGATATATTAACTTACTTTAGTTCTTGCAAGAAAAATTTGTCATTCCAAGTTTGTGAGAAAGACGTGTGCAATTTTTGAACTCAGGAGTCGCGAATTGTGAAAAAATGGAAAATAAATGTGAACGTGAGAAGAAAAAGTTTTGGATTTGTATACATATTTGACAAGAACAGTTCTGATGGAGTAATGATGTAATTTGTAAGTATAGTAGATCAAGAGGTATGTTTCGTGTATTATTTGCTCATTTTAAATAAAAACAAGAGTACGCGCTTCTGGCGATGTGAATTGAAAAAATATAAGAATTGCATCGCTCGATTACACGAGAAGGATGGTGTTGTTGTGAAAAGAATCAATCGCCATGTCCACAATCCAAATCGAGAGAAAATCGTTGCGTATGCTGCCAGAGCACTGGTCGAATCCTTAGTTCACAACTGGAGGATGTAGATGACGCCTTACAAGGGGTTTCATCAACAGTGAGGGCAATGAAACGACTGCTTCGAAGGGTGTGACAACGTGATAAGCGTGAACCATCATTAGCTCCAAAATCATTGACAGATTTATTCATACCTATTGAATACACGAAGTATTTCCAGTTCTAGGTGTGAGCGAACAGTTCCTCCTTTTTGACTGAGGACCTAGTCAGAATCAATTCTTAATTTTCGGTCGACCATGTTCGGTAGAGGCGAGTAATGTGATGAAGAGTGAGAGTGGAAATGACATGCGACTTTAATATCGAACGTACTACGTGCTTCGTTTAGATTTTGCGTGCCTGTAGAGTATGATTTGGCGATGGTACTCTCAACACCTCACACCTCCACTTTTTCCAACCAAGTTCATCCACATCTGTGTATTCTACTACCGGGTAAAAGCGCAAATGTATATAAAACTCAAGTTTGGTGCAATAAAGAAATGGTGTGATTCAACATTGGAACCAGATATATTTGAAAGATTGTAAAATCTTAACAAATCATGTCGATGCAGTGAAACCACTGAATCGAAACAAAAAGTCGAGAATCCCGTAGGAAATGCAACACGAAAGAGGTATTTGCAGGTTGATGAACGCCTTCGGAGAATAGTTGATGATTACAATGGAAGCACAATCGAATATTTGAGAGCCATAGCTTACAATTTCTGAATGAGAGCAAATTGTATTTCTCGTTTTTTTTTTTTTTTTTTTTTTTTTTTTTTTTTTTTTTTTTTTTTTTTTTTGGTGCCCAGTTGATTAGCGCCCAGTGTCGTCTCTCATCTTGTATTATCATCAATATTATCATACCTTCATCACCATAAAGCAAACAAAAATTTTTGGGCGGATGTTCATTTGAGTATGTCCATTCGGGTCTTTCGTTATTCGGGTACAAGGCTCTTCGGGCTCTATGTTCTTCGAGATTTTAATTATTCGGGGAAAAGGCATTCGGGTAAAAGACATCCGGGATTTTAGTCATTCGGGACAACGTATTTGGGCAAATGACCGGATACCGTTTGTATCCAATTGATCGGTCACCGTGTGGGATAAGACCCCCCCCCCTCCCTTGCTCCCCCTTATTTCAGTGAAATAATTCTCACCTTCATTTTTTTTTTTTTTTTGTAGCATTATATATGTAATTACAATTCGTGACTCATTATTGATTACCCATGGCTGACCGTTTATGCCTCAATTTCCGAGGACTCGGTATGTTTTTATGGTTTTGAGTACCGTAGTGAAAAAGTAAAAAGTCTATACTTTCGATGTTTACGTAGTACTATACAACTTATTTACGAGTTAAAAAAGGAAAAACGAAATACAACGATATTAATGATTTGAGAGAGCGCGGAACGAATGACGATATCCTGCACCGTATACAGTATACATCGAATATTTCTACGTAAAGGTTTGCATCAATCAATGGGAAATCCCATCGATGTAGCCGGTCGATCAGAGTCTAACCAGTGCAGTGTTAACAAGTAGTTATCCTAGTAGCGAATGGGATGGTAACCATACACGCGTGCATGTAACGGATATTAGAAAATGATTACGTCATTTTTATGAAGTTAGGATGAGAGCTTGGTAGTCGGGTATGAAATGCGGGAATGAGTTCTCCGGTCAAGACAGGCTCTGAGTATGTAATTTACTATTACAGATGAGCATTTTGAAATTTTCAGTACTTACGTACTCGTCCATCTTGGTAACTGGAATAGAAAGTAGTGTAGGCCTGAGATTTAGGCCTGGCCGGGCCACGGTAAAAGAGTTTGAAGCCTTGCTCAGCAAATATTTAAAACGTCAAAATGCGGGCCAGAGCAAAAAATTATTTCTAATCTCAGGCCATGGAAATTACGGGAATTCTTTGCGTATGAACTTGCATAAAATGGACCTACTTTATTACGACGCGTATATTTGTATCATCATGAGAATGCATTATCATTTTGAATATACGTTTAGGCCTATCCGTACAGAAATTTCTCGTCGTCGATGAGAAATTTGCGTAGCATTACATCGCGTTGTCATGAAAAAGAAGTCGTACTCGCGCTGTGACTATACGTATGAACACACGAACATATACGACGAATACGAATGTACCTTCAATAGACTCGAATGTGTCCGCGATTAAATACATTGACCCAAAAAATTGCTCGCGACGTCGCGAGTCTTTATTTACAAAAATGGATTGCGCTTTTGACTTCTCTGTAATAACTAATGGGAAAGAGAAGCTCGCGGAAAACGAGGTCTTTGTTGTAGTCGTACGTATTTTTAAAAGTATAACATCGGGGTTAAAGTACTTTTTGAAATCGAGTAAGCTTTACGAGTAAGAGTACGTACAAAAGCAGATTTCCCTCTCGTCTCGCGGTAATCCGATACCGATGCTGGTCGTCGCGTTCTGTGTAGAAGACTTTTCGTTATGCGAAATGGAGCGAGCGGTATACGTATTACTCGTACATCGAGAAAGAAAAAAAGAAAATACGCGATATAGTATACGGTGTACATAAGCTGCACTGCACTCTACAAAAAGAATCTCTGCGTAGTGAACAATTTTCTGTTTTTCCTCTTTTTTCTTTCTCTCTCTCTCTCTCTCTCTCTTTTCGCTTCAAGTTCAGCAAAGTTGAAGAGACGGAGCGACGATAGCGTTTTCGATTGCTGTATTAGAGATATAAAAATTGACCAATTAAATGCTTAGCGCTTTCAAAAGTTCTCGACTTGTCGGCTTTTTCTTTTCTTTTTTCTTTTTTTTTCTTTTTTTTATATACCTATTATATTTGAGTGGCCGTCGAAAGAATTTCCTGTTCTTCGATCCTCCACAAAGATTACGATCAAACGTTCTTTCTTGCCGAGAGATTTAATCCTGAATTCCAATTTCGAAGAGTGTACCCAATAAAAACGAGACGAACGCTGTAATCATCTCTCAAACTCGCGTATGTGTAACGACATAACTTTGAATGAAAACGTATTCAAAATAATATCCTGATTATCCGAATGGTTTCGAAATACTTGCGAGTTTTTTAAAAGCGCAAAAATATTGCTCCAAGGAATAAGTTCTTCTTTGTGTATCAACTTCGATTTTGTTCGATCGAATTAAACATAATACTCGCAATAATACTGTATACTACTGTAAACCTGTGTATAATTAATTATGTAAAAGAACATTTTTCTTGTTGTGTGTTTCAGGTGAGTATAATTTCTCCAACACAAAAATCAGATCTGAAGCAACTGTATTCCCAGACATATAGACCAATTTTTCGTTATGTAAGTTTTCTTTAAAATTATTTTCAGAGTTGACATAGGCTAGTTCAATTCAAATGTTGAGCACAGTGTTGCCACAATAATCTCCCCCTTATAGTGATGAAAAAAGAAAAAAATGAATATACACATGATTTGGCAACCTGGTAAAAAAAAATAATCGAAATGGAACCGGTATCTACGTACATTTTAGTGATTCTTTAAGTCGGCAATGCAGACGTTTGAAAGCGCCGTTTGCCTTTGGATTATGCGTAAAGCTTTCGTAGAAAAGAATGTACAGTAGTATGACGAGACGTAACGGTAATGAATGAAAAAAATGGTACCAGAAATAAGAAAAATATTCTTCTCCTTTTATTGTCAGTATTGCGCAAAGCAGTTGTGAAAATGTACAGTATACCTAATTTCAAGAAATGAGAGACTGTGAAAAATTGTATAATTTATCTTTCACGAAGGTGGTTAAATCATAAATTGCGGCGAAGCAGTCATATTGTCATGGAGGGTACAATATATTGGAAATAATTAGAAAAAAATCGTGTGCGTAAAGCGTTCATGATCTCGAAATCGAATTTCTGGTCCTGTTTTTGACATTTTATTCGTCTTTTAAAGTGTTTTCCTCGTCGCTCTTCTTTTTTCTCTCCCTTTGTACTTCTCTCTTTCCTTATTACTCGCCCATCAACGTTGCTTTGTCCTGTGAGTAACTTTTCAGAGGAGCTTATTATCAGCATCGCGTACACTCCTCATGATCCGCTACTTTCTGTCTCTCTCTCTCTCTCTCTCTCTCTCTCTCACACACACACACACACACACACATACACCCACACAAGATCCAAGGCTACGCGTCCGCGTCGCACCACATGATTGTGTTGATAGTCTTAGAATAATTTTGGCTTGGGTACCTATTTCTGTTTCTGGTGAACAGGTTTTTGTTTGTATTCACTCAAGACGAGTTAAACTGAGAATCGATCTTTTCTTTTCCTACTTTTATAAATATTTTTCTATTTTGAACTTCATATAATTTTTTAGAAAAAACTTTTTCATCAAGTACTTCTCCTTCTTTAATATCAAAAACGGTGGTAACCTTAAATATTGAAAAATTTGTTGCAATTCTGTAAAAAATGTATAGTACACACATCTCTGTAAAATAATTTAGATGAACCGTCAAATAGCAATGGCGGGCGTTGCGTAGCTGACAGACTGAGCCATGGCGTAACCGTGCGCCGCGCCCGTGCACCGCGTGGCGCGGCGCGTGTATGTACTTCCAACTATTTTATTTTATGTGCATCAATTTTGTTGCCTCAATTGTACGTGGTTTAACGGCGAGTCTCAACGAAAAAATGAAGAGAACGTTTTTCAAGTGAAATTATACGGGGATTATTTTTGTTGTGAGGAATTTTTCTCCTATCCTCAACCTTTCTGGAGATATTGATTTTTGAGCGCCATTTTACCCCCTTTTTAGTCCCCTAAAGAAAATTTTGAATGACACGCTTTCTGGAAATGTTCTCTGCAGTCATGACTCTTACAATACCATGTATCATTGTATTAATAAATTTTACAGTATCATTTCACTAACTGTTGGTACTATGTACTAGGGATCAGCGCCAGATTTACACGTACGCAAAGTACGCAGTTGCGTACAGCGGCAAAATTTGGGGGGGGGCGGCAAATTCTTGACAAAAGTCGAAATCAACAGTTCAAAAACAATAGATAATAATTTATAGAAAAAACTGGAACAGAACAGTATTATATCAATAATTAAGAAACAATATGTTTGACTGCTGCGAGCCCTCGTGATTATTTTTTACGGTTAGAGGAGCGGAATTTTCCATAATGCTTACAGCGGCAACATCTTTAAATCCGGCTCTGCTAGGGATGAAAGTTAAGTTTCTCCCTCCGCTTGAATTTTCTTGATTATTATTATTTGAAAGATTTCTTGCGTCTGTTTACATCTTAGTTTCTCCAACTTCCAATCTGTCTCCTTTCTCTCCGCTCACAAAATTCACTGTTGCTTTCCTCAGAATCCCGTTCAACAACCCTTCTCAAATTCAGGCCTCTTTTCCCTATCTACTCATCAACCTTTTTGTGAAAATCTCTGACGCCTAACATTTGTACAAACTGACTAACTTACCAATGAGCATGAATTTAATATCCCGAGAAAATTTTAATGGAATTTGGAAAAGGATCAGAGAATGCGGTAGAAGGTAAAAATGGAATGAAGCAAAAAAAAAAAATTATATATAAAAAAAAAGAAGGTCCGCTGTCAACCACATA
The DNA here is from genome assembly GCA_035079395.1 of Aspidiotus destructor. Lineage (NCBI taxonomy): Eukaryota > Metazoa > Arthropoda > Insecta > Hemiptera > Diaspididae > Aspidiotus > Aspidiotus destructor. The sequence continues at coordinate 1,401,919 of JAVHKZ010000014.1, forward strand.
CCGGTGGTGTGGCGCTACACCGGAAAAAGAGGCGGTTTTACGTCGAAACATAGCTGAAAAGTTGGAACCAAGCCTGGGGAGCCAGTGATTTCTGGCTCCAGCTCCAGCTTCTCAAAAATTGAAGAGCGGAGCGGGCTGGATTTTTGCAGCGGAGCCGGAGCTAGCTGAAGCTCTTGATCTTCTGAGTGAAGCCTCGAGGAGAAAAAAAAACAAGCAGAGTTAATATTATCAATTTCACCCATATCACGCCATTGTCAGCCTTCTTTTATCATTATTATCAATGAATATGAAATAGTTTAAATCAACATTCAACCAACAGTAAACTTTTTTTTTCCACTCGGTGTGAGCTTTCATAGGGTTCCTCAATGGTTCTTTGCTTGCCGGTTCTTCTCTCTCTCTCTCTCCTTCTAGTCGGGTTGTCTCCAATTCAAGCTTCAAGCCTTAGGGCTTTGGATTTTGAAATTTGTCGAATTTTTCTTTTTTTTCATTTTGACTGAAGAGCAGCTCCTGAGCTTTTCGAAAAGGAAAGAGCGGTGCAGCTCCCAAAGAGCTGAGGAGCTGACCAAAGGAGCGGAGTTTTCGGCCCTTTTCAAGATCAAATTATGGCTCCAGCTCCTAGCTCCGGTTCCTTAAAATTTAGGGAGTGGCAAGCTTGGTTGAAACATAGAGAGGCAGAACGATAAAGAAATAATAAACGTCATTTTCATTGTGAAATGCAAATCAAACGTGAACGATGATGGGTAAATTTTGTGAAAAAAAAATGATAGGACTGCGACGCGACGGTGCCTCGCGCCGCGAGATGAAACGTAGCTGTACGCACTTGGAATACCTGCGAATACTTTATGCATAAATACCTGTATTTTCTCCCATTACCGGTGTACTTACCTATTAGCTCATAAATTGAATTGATCAACTTTTACTCCAGTTTCGTACCCAGTTTTAGGTAGGTACAGTGAATATAAGTATTAGTGCGGAGCAGATGCGCAGCGCAGATATAGTTACAGTTAGAGCATTACATCAGTATGTGCACGGTATACCCGGTCGGTAGGATACTTTATCGGACTGTGTCGGAAACGAAGGTGTTTAATGAACGATAATTTAATTCGAATACGCGGCTTAAGTGCTGCATCGCGAACAGCGCGTGTACAGTCAGCATTTAAAACACAGTAAGATATTTTCCCTTTCTAGATCCAGTCTTCGTCGAATAAGAAAAGCGTTTAAAGTATGAGATTATTTACTCGCGTGCACGGATACAGTATCGTATATTTGTGTACAATCTAGGTATGTGCGCACGAGTAAATGGGTATATGTTATGTATGACAACGCTATGTTACTCTATTTCGGCTTCTACACTTTATTATGGCATCTAACATTGTAGACCGCATGAAATCTGTATATTATAACAATACAGTATACTCGATCCGTTCTTCGGTGCACACAGAAAATTGTGCAACGATACCGTAGAAGTAGGTACGACGAAAGGATTCTGCGATTACACATGCACATGTCTACGTCGTATGTAGTGTACGGTATACGTATACAGTATGTAAGAGTGCAGTATACATTTAAAATTCCTGGTGAAAATGTGCACAACAGCACCTTAAAAAAGATGATCGTACAATCCGTAAAATATATGTACAGTATTCTGTACCAGTGTACCTGCACACTCGCGTAAAGTATACGTACTATAATGCATTCGTAGTGCTATTGCTTTCTTGAGCGTCAGTTCTGTTCCATTTCTTTCTTCAGGCTTATATTGTTGTTATTTTAATTTACCGTTCGAAAGACAACTCGGAGGAGCTAGGAAGAGAAATGGCACCGCGAATGATGAAGATGTCTCGAGGCTGACTTCAAGAAGGGAAGGAGGAGTGGTTTAGTGACGCCTCGATCTATAACTCATATCCAACAGTAGTGTACGAAGTCGTATAAAATTTTAACTAACTCGTACAATGCATTACTTATTTAGAAAATTACTTCGTAAACTCGATTACCCCTGTTCGTATTTTCTGAAATACGCGAGAGATATTTATCGACGCGCTGTCTTCCTCCCTTTTCTTTCAACATATACTCGTACATGTAACATTAGTTAGTTTTCCAATAAAACATTTTACGTATTTGATTCAAGATCTCGCACTCGATAACCATTAAAACGACGGTGAAATGTAACTTTTTGTTTTTGTTTTTTTTTCCTCTATTCTGAATTACGGCAACGACGACGGTTTCTGTATCCATACCATTTCTATATCCACTACACAAGTTTTATCGTATACTAACGTAGTGTATGTATGTATATGCACTCGTACATAACGGTGAAACAGAAAAGAAGAGAGAGAAAAAAAAAAAAAAAAAAAGTTCTTTTGGGAAAGAATTTTTGTTCTTTTATCAGTTTAATAAAGTTGACACCAAGTCTCTGCGTTGTTTCCTATTTTTCTCTTTTCCCGCTCTCTCGTATCCCCATGCTATACTATTCATTCTCTTTCAATAATACGACAAATCGATATAGTAATGCACTTTACTGTATACGATACGAGTTTTACCCACAGGACACTGTCACAAGCGAGAGAGACCGCCGCTTTCGCAGTCTCGAATTCAACGAAATGCCGCGTATAGTAAAACGAAATACGAGTATAAGTACGCAGTTAAAAAAATAGAGAAAAAACTCCTGTCTGCCCGGTTTGTATACTCGATGAAATCTGACAAGTGCTCTTGTGAGACAATTTTTAAATCGTCGACAATAAAGAGAGAGAGAGAGAGAGAGATAGAGAGAGAGAGGTGTTCAAAGAATCGTTTCAATTAAGCAGCTGAAGAAGGTCCTTGGCTTCAGGTGAAAATCCGATTCAACTATTTATTCTTTCGGAGTGGACAATTGAAACGTATTTTTTTGAGAGACAGACGAAAAAAATGAATGAATGAGAAGAAAAAAAAAAAAAAAAAAAAGCTTTGTTTTGCGCTACTTTTTTGGTATGATAAACGATAATAAAATAAATCACTCCTTAACAATTCCAAATGATTTCACTCTTCGATACAATTTCGTTTTCGCAACTTGCCAAGCATTTTATATTTTACAAGCAGAAATGCCCGTCCTTTGGACGGAACCCTTATACGTACCAAACTCTAGATTTTCCTACCCACCCGACCACTGAGCAGTAGGCAATTTACCAAAGACTGAATCCATAATTTTGTACGTCGAATTTTCTATAATAGTTTTGGATCACAAATCATGTAAATTTCCTATTATAATGTTTGACAAAATCGTTGAACCGACAGCTGACGCTATACTACCTTTGTCACAAAATTATTTGAATTTCTTTTTCACTCATCACTGACCTTGAAAAATTCTTATATTTATATGAATGATACCCAAAGTAAAATAATACGCCCCATGATCAATAAAATTGGACCACTCCTCCTAACTATTTCTTCTCTGAATTTCTCACCTGCAGTTCTTAACGCCACAGATCATCACCCTAATTTGTATGGAGCTCGGTTTTAACCGCCTAACTCACTCTCCTAATTATACTCTCTGACCTTTGTACCCTCATTAATCGCATCAAAACATCCGTCGACCCTAATTAATATCTATGGAAACTTCAAATTTCTCCAAAAGCGCCAGATATGGTATATAATACTCAGTACTCACTAAGAATAATTATTTTGTTTCCTAACTTTTTTTCTTCATGAGTGATCGTCTTCCAATCACAATTGACGTCGTGAAGAACAAATCTAACCCTTATATGTGCTTAGCTCAAGCTCGTAATTTCCAAAAGTTCCACGATCCCCCTGTACTTGTACAACTACTCTTCCTCAATTATTATCCCATTTATTCTCTGATCTCTGGGCTCCTTTCTCTCAAGCACGTTAAAACTTTCTTCCATCCTCAACGATTAGTCTGTATGTTCTCTGATTGATATAACGTCATGAAAAACTTTCCTAACTCACTGGATCTATAAAAATCAAGCACTTCCGCACTCACCCACACATACCGTCGCTCACTCGTGACCTTACTGCCCGCATTGTAACACGGAACAATATTGAGCAAGGAATTCACAATCGTCATCGTCCAACTTGTCCTTGTGAGTTGTGACACCTCACTCACCAAGAAAGGAAACTACCCGCAGAAGATCACATGCCGTTATTGATCATATTCTTACTCGATATTAAGCTTTAACGACCCACTTTACTCTTGTACCCATACGACTCTTCTCGCTCACATCCACTACGTATTCATAATACAAAGCAAAAGTTAACAAATTTATCATCAGTTCTTGTTTAATAATAAAGCAGACAACTCTTTTCTGCTGGTCAATAAATCAAGGCCTCGGCTACAACGATCTAGACCCACTCTCAGCCTCTGCGCTAAAGTTGAAACCTCCCTCCCTCAAACGCCGCTTCCTAACTCTTAGGTACTATTGATTTTTTTGCATCCATGCAGCTCAACTCACGCATCTTCCAATCTACGCACCCGCACTCTGCTGACTCAATTCTCTCCTCCTCCCTCATGAATCTGAACTATTTAAACACCTCGAATTGAACCATCTACCCCTTATCTTATCATCCACTTCTCCATAGCCTCCTCCATGTATGTTCGACTCGATCTAGCTAATAATATCCAAGATCACAACACTGTATACCGACAACTCATTATAAACATTGTCTCTATACCAATTTTATGACCCACCAGCCCTACTTTACCAACGGATCTAGTCTGGACTCGAAACAGGCAACGCTTACTGATTCAAGAAATGATAATCAGTCATTGATTGAAAAAATTGCAGGATAGGCCTTACACGCCTGTATTTCTCATCTCCCTCGCTTTACCTTTTGCTCAAATTTCGACACGACTCTTATTCAACTAATTTCCCAAATCAGCGCATTCATTTATTCCTGTAATCTCTATCATCCGTTAATTATACATCTGTCTACGTCCTGAGGATCCGGATCATAACTTCCCTGAACATCAAGCCCCGAAAAATAAGCATTCAAACATCCTAAGAGGAATCGTAAGTGAAGCAGTCCCTCCGACTTGTATAAGCGTCATAAAGAAATCATTCTCTCCCACCACACTGGTCATACGCGTTCCACCCATTCCAGCCTTTACAAAAATTTTATCCATTGACCATCTCTTCACCTGCCCAACTAATTATCCTCAACTCCAACTATAAATACACTCTGATCATCCCTTAATCAATCACCAACAACGATTGACTTGTTTTCATATTTAAGAATAATTCATATTCGTGGAACTTCATAATCCTTCCAGCACTTACTCACCTCTTCTTTGTACGCACGACTCTCTTCCTTTCACTTTGCAGTATAAAATAACAAAAACTTTTCCAAGTCGTCATCTGCGAAGTCGTATGTACTCTGAAATTGTAATAGCGCGTCTCACAAAACGCCTAAACCAATTCACCAAACCGAAACTTTTCTGAATCTCTGACCCACAATGCCACAAACCATCACTTCAATTTGAATGAATATTGATATTAACCAACAAATAATTCACTCGTACATACTCTATAACTCTTGCGCTCTTGCTGCCGGCATTAAGGCACACCGATTTCATCCAGCAACTCGCTCGGCACTCGTAGAAATACTCAACGCTAGCTTGTTTATACTCTGGAGATGAAATAACATATCTCACAATAAACTTAAACTACTTTGCCAAACCCAATCTTTTCCATATCTCTCTTCCTTAATTCTCAACTTTACCGACCATTACTTCAATGTGAATGGAACTACCTAACTCACTCGGTAACTCTATCCACATTACAACACGAAAATTTACTCCTTAGACCCTCTCATCTCTTGACCTATAAGTTTATTTTTGGCTCGGTCAAAAAATCGTAGTCGTAGCTTCGTACGAAAGTCGTGATATTTTTCCACGGAAATTAGTGAATCATCAACACATTTCCCGTATACCGATCGAAATTATACGCGGCCATCAATCAACACTTGATCCGGATTTCCAAGCAATTTCGTCGATTCCGTGAAAGTAAAAAACTTTGATTTACACCAGCAGACTGTATGATGAAGAGATACAGCCAATGACATCTAACTTTCATCCCTCGCCAAGGCTTTAAAAGGGGTTGTTTCGTTTTTTAAACCCCCCTATGACAATTTGAGCACTCATACAAAGCTGCATTCCAAGTCCCATCAAAATCGGGTCAATAGTTGCCGAGCCTATTCGACACGAAAAAATTTCAATTCCTTTATAACATAGATTCACTCATTCGCCCCCACCCTATCCAAGACGGAAAAACTTTAAGAAAACACACTATGAAGATTCCATAGCAAACTTTACGGGCTAATGAACCAACTACTATTCAACTCACCACATAAACACTATTGATCCGATTAAAAAAAAAAAAAAAAATAGTCTACAAAAAAATTCACGCTCTGCGCGTTTATAACTATAAATTTTATTAAAATCGACCCAATAGATACAGACCAGTCGTTGCCGACAAATACCAAATATTATATATGTCACGATGAAAATGCTGGATTTCACGCTCTGACTTTGAACTTGCGGATCAAAAGATTTTATTCAAGTGAATCGAAAATTTTTCTTGAGGGAGAGGGGGTTGGGGGGGGGGAGAGAGAAAGAAGCGTTGAAAGAAAATTGACGCTTCCTCGCAAAAAAAGTTTACGCGATTATTACTGCAATCTTTACTTTGTAGTACAGGTATTATTTGTTACTTCATGGACATGAATAGATGCGTTTATCTTACAAGGTTCTAGAGCGAGTGATATAATCACGAGCTGCGATGAACCGTGTATGTATAATACAAAACTTTTTTTTATAAGTTCAGATTATGAAACTATGAACGGATCCTCTCCCCTCTGCCTCTGTTAAAAAACAAAATTGAGTGTTAGATGTAAGGCAAAAAATGGATAGTTTTCATTCTCACTCCTTTCCTCTCAATGTCGAAGTACTGATGAGAATCCACGCTTGTATTACAGTTTACGTGCGCAAATTACAGGCTACAATCGGCGACTTGAACCTGTGTTTAAAACAGCTAGTTTACCTACTGAAAATGGCTGATCCAACCTGTGACTAAAAATAATATTTATACCCCGCAGCAATGTAGCCCACAAGAAAATAGGGGGCAGACGCAAAGCGTACGCACTAAACCGATACGAAATTGCTCATGGCTACCGTTCTCCAAACCATTGACCACATCGACTCATTTCCCCGGGCAGCTGATAGCGAGAGAAAGAGAGACAGAGAGGAAAGGGGGAAACATTGATAGTAAATAAATTAGTCAATTCGTCGTAAACAAACGTGGTTGGATTGCAATATTTCAGAAAAATGTTCATGAGCGAAAACTGTCCTCAGCAAAGTCGAAAAGCTGAACTTCACGATGACGTTATTATATTATGAAAAAAGTAAAATTTAACGTTTGTGAGCGATTAGTGTACTTAGGTGAAAAATTAGTTGGCGTTCTCCATTTATCAAGTACAGCAACGATTTTTATTTTCCGGGAAAGAGACAGCACTCGTGAAATTCATAATTATATGACAGTTCCTGTGATGATGTTCATAATATAGTAGACGAGGAAATGGGGAGGAGAAATCAAAACTGAAAATTATAGGTTTTGCGTTCCGCTGCAGGCGGAAGTTCGTAACGAGAAGCGTTATTCATAATAACAATTCTTTTCCATGATTGACTATCTGATTTTAGGTTTTCAAAATTGCTCGCGTAAAAAATAAAAATGGTAATCGTGTCATACGATTCGGGCGAATATAGGAAAATATTGTTGTAGATATTTCATGACTCCGAGTTAGGCTGCAGCAGATCATAAATCCAATAAAATTCCATTAAAAACGGACTTTTCGAACTGAAAAAGTATAAAGGAAATCGGTGATATTGGAGATACAAATTATCATTCGCGTTTTTTATTTGGTATTTAACGCGCCCGTATGCGTAGTAGACGTACAGGTTTTGTTCCAGTCTCAAAGGCAGTAGAAAGCGTCTCACTTTTCCTAAATTGGGTAGAATGAGAAAATATCGGGGGTGGTTTGAAAAGCGTGGATGCTTGTCTCGATCACATTTGTAGTCTTTGGTATTCGCTCTGAAACTGCAGCAAACCAATTTCAGCCTTCGATACCATTACCGCGAGGGACAGAACTCGAAGACCTGAACAAGAAGATGAGAGGACGAAAGAAAAGAGAAGACACAAGAAAATCGTGTGAATGATATATCCCCGCCTGAGATGACAATAATCTCTTGGCGGAAATGTACCGGGTAAGAGATATTTCTTTGCCATCATTGCAATTCTCCCTATGAAATATCGACGTCATCCGTGATCATTGAAAAATGATAAACGGTCAAATTTTTTTTTTTTTTTTTTTTATTGTCCAATTTCTCATGCGACTTTTTTCTTTTGCGCAGATAATTAACATACTGACAACTTTCGTCGTTGCTTAATTTCTCAAGGGAGTTCTTTCTCTTGGTCAATTTTTGGTGTCTTTTGAGACGTCGCGAAAATCATCGAAATGTTTGTCGAAAGAAAAATATAAAAAAAAAAAAATCATGAAGTTGTAGCGCCTACCTGTTTTCTTTACATGCTCGTTTTCATTCGTTGAGATTAGAAAAAAAATACTATAAAGTAATGTTCAATTTGAGTGGATAGTATAACAATAATATGATACAATAAGAAATAGCAACCGAGGTAAAAGAGAGAATGAGAAATAGAGAAGAGCAAAGTATAATGAACGTACCATATTCTCTTTGCGAAAAAGACTGTGAAAAAAATCTAGATGAGAGAAAAATAAAAAATATAAGGAGAAAAAAAGAGAATTTTTGTCCTCGTTAGAATCACTCTTCGAACATTAGGCTCTTCCGTACCTCCGAGTCGACATTAATTTTTTCTTTGAAACATTTGAAGTAAGAAACGTGAATCGTACTCGCTCTCTATAATTGAGAAATGTTATTTAAAATTCTGTTTCCTTCCCTCTTTCTATGATTATTTCCTTCTTTCTCTCCCTGACGAGCCGATAATAACTTCACCTTCACGTTGCGTTGTAATCAGGCACAGAATGCTGCGTATAAAACGACTTTTAAATCTCTTTTCCTACAACTTACCTATGAAAATTGACGCGTTTTTCCTCGCCAAAAAATTTAAAATTACGGTACGGTAAGGTAAAAATATGTGCATGTTTTATAACAAGTGCCAAGTGTACGATCGCTTCAATTATATTGAATCAGTCAAATAAACTTGATTCTAAATAATTTCATTTGTTACGAAAAATCAAAAGCTTTCATAGAAATTAGAGAAGAAAAAAATAAAATAAAACAAACAGCCAGTACCAGGCTGGAAGAGGGTCGGCCAATCTTTTCTCTTGAATTTTGATAGATTGATTTTCCATCACGTCGCAATATCAAATTGCAAAATATTGCTGAAATGCTGCTTGCTGAAATGCTGAAGTCCTTTATCCAACCCTAACAGAAAATATTCGTGCATGCACAAAAATGTTTACCACATTTATATATGTTACGCCGAAACCGTCAAATTGCCAATTTGATGAAATCGCGGTAAAAAATTTTGCCGATTTGATGAATTTGGCAAAATTTCTGCCGATTTCATCAAACTGGCAGTTTGACGGATCAGGCCATAGCCGTGATCAGGCTTTAAACATGTAAACAAGCAGACAGTACCAGGCTGGAAGAGAGTTGGCCAAACTTTTCTCTTTAATGATGGATTGATTTTCCGTTACGTCACCAATAAATTGCAAAATATTGCAAAATGCTGCTTGCTGAAGTGCTGAAGTTCCTTCACATCACATTTTCAGCCATGGAAATACTTTGTATTATAATGACGTATGCCAGTTAATTTCTCGTGAATTATAATAATATGTCGTCGTCAAAAATTTTTTTTCTCTCGTCTTCCATATTTTTGTCCTGTGGAAAATGTATTCTCATGGTCATCATTTTGAAATCCTGCTATGTCATTTTCATTATCCCGTGCTTCCTGTTATTATTCCCGGGCCGATAAATGGGTCCCATTTCAATTTATTCATAATTTTGAATAATCAAGTTTTTTTGTTTCGGAAAAATAATGGCTAGAAAAATGTTCAGTCTCACCCTAGCCGGTAAAAAAAGTATGAGTCATAGTAGGTTGCGAACTTTAAACCGTGTTGATGTCGGCTAAGTCATATCAGCCGATGCGAACAACAGCCAACAGTAATCTTAGTCCACGGTCCCGTAACGCGACGCGACGGACGAGATGCGTGCTAGCATGAGAAGAAGTGAAGCTTCATCAACAGTATATGTGTAAAGATTATAGCGTAGACGGTGCGCCTCTCATGTTGTTTGAATTTTGTATTTTTTTTCTCGGCATAAAATTTGTAATTATATTTTCATTTTGTCAAAAATCGATATTAGCGACTATCCTCCAATAAGTACACATATCTTTGGACATAATTTCTATGATTATTTCTCAGGTTTCAATGGATAAAAAATACTGATAGGAAAGAATTTTTCATTCAATTATGTTCTTGCAAAGTTCAAAAATAAATAAAATAATAATCAGTTCTTCACCTGGAAACGCTAGCCCAATTCCGACATTGCATTGGCTCAAGCAAACTTCTCGCAATTCATGCGTGTTTCCTTTCAAATTTTCGCTCCGTGTCCTTTATTCGTACTCGTGTCGTTTCTTGACATTCGGGTCGGATTGCACTATTCATTCTTATTTTAATCGTAAAATCCTCCGATAAGTTATTTTTGCAAAATTATCTTATCATACAAGAAAATTCACTTCAAAAACAAAAAATTCCACCCAAAAAAAAATGATAATATGAATACCTAGGAGAATTCTAGCGTACAATACTCTGTACAATACTCGTAGAAAATTTCCTTATGAAACTTAGGAAAAATCTAGAAAAAAAAACTAAAACGTCTCACACTCCTTTGCAATAAAATGAAAAATGTATTGCTCAATTGAGTAATCATGACCTTTGAACTTAATCGCCTGTCTCAAAAAGAAGAGGAACCAAGTAGAAGTATCGAGTTTGGTCTGTTAGGTTCTGAAAGATAGAAAACTTGGTTAAATTGATGACGTACTTGGTAAAAAGAAAAACTTTACGGCCAAGTCCCTACAAATATAGTAGAAATGCGAATTATTTCACTATTGGCTCGCTCAAATTTCCGCTTTACATAAAAACAGACGCGACGCGACGTTCGAGAAGCAGCAATCAGAGTACCATTTGTTAATTTATAATTGTGATAAAGAGATGACGATATTATAGCTACTTTTTATCGAGAATGCGGACATCTAGCCTGAGGTACACGGTAGTTGATCCATACCCCCTGAAACATCGAGAAAACATACCGGACACTAAAAATTCCTTCACTCGCAAGAAAGCGCTTAACCTCCTAAATCGGTAAAATGAAAACTTCGATCGTTGTTTAATCTATCAAGAATTGGAAAAAGCTAATAGCCCTCTGCAACGCTAAAGCTCGTTTATAAAAATAGAAAAAATAAAATTGGAAAAAGGGAACTCACACAGTTAGGAAGTGCCCTTGACGTTTTGTTTATGTACCTGCAGTGCATAAAGTGGATGTGGATGTGCGCGTTTTTTTTTTTTTTTTTTTTTTTTTTATTTTTTTTTTAATTTCGAGCGTTTTTCTCTTCTAAATATGATGTACGTACAGACTAGGTACGCATTTGTAATTCTTCATGAAATACAACCAATGAGAAGTCGAAGGAAAAAGGGAAATACGTACACCTAAAACCATGGAAAAGCAGAGAGCGCGCGCGGTGTATGTTATTTCAATTTTTTATAAAACAAACAGAAACGGCTGCTACATTGAAAAGATATGAAGTTCACTCGGGTAGTAAATAAAATATTCACGTGGAATTTCTTTTCTCTTTCTATTTCTTTTCTCTATTTTTTGGTCCCTCTCTCTCTATTCAGTACTATACGATATGTAGCAAAAAGACATTTGTCGAGGGAATTTAAATTCTCTAACACTTCATAATGAATTCTATTATCTTAAATATCGTACAATAGGATCGACCATTTTACGATGCATAATTTAATAGCAATCAACGAAGCAAGGTGTCCATAATACGGTTCGTTTGCAAAAAACTCACGATGTTATTGACCCGACGGAAGAAAAGTTGTTCATCGATTATGTGTGTACGGAATTTTTTTTACTGTTCTCTCGCTAATGAATATAGCTAGAAAAAGTTGAAGAAAAAGAGGGAAAAGAGAAAATTTTAATTATCTCGTACAATGAAGAACGGAATGTAGGAATCTAGAGAAAGAAGTATAGCATCAGGGCCAAGGCCGTATCAATAATTTAAGTTGAAGTATTGAACGTTTTTGTAAGCGCAGCGCAAGAAGCTGTCGATTTTCATTACGCTAATTTTCAAAAACTGATGTAGGTACTCTATGTGGGTATACTTTTCACTTTGAGGATGGTCAACTGAATCAGAAGATGGACGAGAAGGATTTCTTACTGAATATTATGTAAATGCATTGAGGTTTAAGGAATCCACAACGTACCGAAGATCTTCATCATAATTAAAATGTATGTATACAAACTATTTACATAATGTTATTGACGAATTCAATAAAACGTGTCTTACATGATGGAAGAGGAAAGAGGATTATTTATGCTTTCGCTATTGTGTTTGTGCGTTAAGAATGGGCCTAAGAAAGGACGAAGTTAGGTAACTTGAGAAAGTGTTTCGGAACGTACCGTCATGTTGAAATAATGGTGGTATGTGTTCCCAAACTTTTTTTCGAGTTACTTCACTTCTTCGTCATTTCTGGCGACCCTTTCTTAACTCGAACAGTCTGTGCGCAAAAAGTAGCACATCTAGCATCAAACTCTTAATTTGAACAAATAATAATAAAATAAATCGTACTTAACTTTTATTTTTTAACGCGGTTCCAAGCGACACGAACATGCGCTTATCATCAAAATCTCAGTAAAATTCGACTAACGGCAAGAAGAGTATTCGATACAGAGCATATTATGGTAATGATAAGAAGTAATTTTACACGCATAGACAGGTGCAGGCAAGGAAAGAGTCGTCGATCTTTATTAAGAAAGTACATTGTAACAGTTATCTTTCGAATAAGTTAGTAATACTTTCCAATTTAATTTTTTTTAGGAGAGTGACACAACCTCATTTTTGCAGTCAAATTTGTGACCAGATTCATTAAAAGATGGGTTGCGAATGTTTATTTCACAGTGCAGTATCGGGTTTGCATAATTATGTAACGTAGGTCTCCACAGTTTAGGGCTCCTCCCGTTACTCGCTACCTGCAGGGCAATTTATAAACACCACTATGTTCTTGAAAAGGAGGGTTAGGTCTCGATGGGCTTCGATGGCTGTGAATCGTGTGTGTGTGGCGGTCTGTTGTCCTAAGTCCTCTAGGAGGGAAGCGATCGTGTTTGAGATGTTTTTATGAAACGGCTGACAAATGTATTTCCGCTGAGTTTAGAATGTTGCGAGAAGAGTTGAGGTGTGCTTCATAATACTGGCATATTTTTTCTTCTCTATAACTCGATCAATATTTACCCGCCACCAATCATTAATTATCATTTGTGAAGCTTCGTACACTCTTTAAAAGGACCAGTCGCATGTCGATTTTTGACCGTAGCAACTATGTAAAAAGAGAAAAGACCAGGTAGCGTTTCATGGTTTGATTGTGATTGAGCAATCAATTATCAGTACAACTACCCCCGAGTCACATTTTGAAAGAGGTTTCAAATTACAAATTTTGATTGGCAGGCCACGAACTTGGTAGAAGTTTTGAAATTTGTGATTTTTGACTCGCAAGTCAGTAGCATTAATCAATTGACGCAGTGATTTGGGAAGTTATTTTTCAGTATTGTTCCATCCTTACCTCAAAAGAAGTAAACTATTTGCTGCAGTATTCTGATTTCTATTGATGTTTCAACGGCACTCAGCAGATTCGTATCTCAAAACAACTGGTTGTTGTGCCTTAGTAAATTTGTCCTTGGTTCTGTCACTGGAAACTAAGCCTATACTTGATTCAACTTGAGCACTATCCGCGTGCCTATGAACGCTCGCTGCTGTAGAGGAGAAAGGAGTTTGCTACCATGCATAGAAGAACGAACGTACAATGCAAACAGTGAAAATTGTTTGACTGCACGCCAATAATATTGGCTAGCAACATACGACTGCAAAACGCGCGACATTAAAATTAAATGAAGTAAAACTTTCTTCTTTTTTTTCTTAATCAGTATAGGTACCTTTAAATCATATATTATATTCTCTTGCAGAAATCATATAGGAGACGTAACGCATCACGCCAATAAAAGAAGAAGAAAGCAAAAAGATAATATGCAAAATTTACTGTTTCTACTTACAGAAGCGTGCAATAATTAGTTTGAAGAAGAGAAGTTACCTATGAGTATATTATATCGACACCCAAAATCAGAATATGGCCGCTTGCGAAATCTTTTGTATTGACAGCCATTTTCCTACATCAACTTGATTCAAATTCACTGACCGGTGACCGCAAAGTTTATTGGTCAAGTTCCAACGTTTGTTTTGGCGACTCGTGCGAAGTTGGGAAAAGCGGTAGTCTTAGTCTCCAGACGATTTTAATTAAGTCGAGAATTGAAACTCATATCGTGCACATTTCTATCTTTGCCGCGTACTGCAACTCAATAAGAACAACTCCTCCAAAAAGTATTTTTGTCTGTAGATGTTTGCTTTTATTTATGCGTTTTAAACTCTCCTCCCATAATGAAAAACGATTTTGTTTAGGAAATATTTTTTGCTTCACGCAGGAGTACCCATGTTATATTTCTGTAAGGGTAATTTTCTTATAAGCGCACAAAAAGGTATTTTTGTTTGTTTCCAGTTTCATTCATGTTTTTCTCACGCAAATTTGAATGAAGAGTACGCTGCTTTTTATGGTCGTGCGACAAAGGAAAAACATTATACAATCGAATATCACCCGCAGAAGTTTAGGGCAGAAGTTTAAGTAACGTTGCGACGTCTCTGTATGTGCTTTGCTCGAGACCATGATAATATTCTACTGAAATGTAAACAGTTCACAAAATGAAAGAAAAGAAAAAAGGGACTACGAAAAATAGAAACGAGATGGTATTTCCCAATATGAGTTGCAACACTTTTTATTGGCTTTCTTGTTAGAATGCGGCAAAGTCTCTGGGGTCGTATCGAACAAAAAACATTAAAAAGAAGTCTTTTTGTAGATAAGAAAATTACACGGAATACAAAATTTATTTCAAAATCAACATTTATTCAAAACTTACAGAAAGTATCGTTTGCGTTACCCTCATACCGTATACCACCTCGAGAGTGAGTTGGAGAATACTGAGAGCGAAAAATTTCAACTGCATCAAATTACTTACAGAAATATTACTGTATTTGTTTTCGCAATTTTTTATTTTTATACCAGCTATAAAGCTCATCCACGCCAATTAGTTTGCTCATTGTCTTACCAGTCATTTTACCACATACTTTTTGTCTGCGGTCCGCCTCCGAGACTACTTGGATGGATTTTTTTGAAACTTGGCCAAGTTATGGTGTTACATAGCTAGAATTGTACACCTGCATTTTTTTGGATGATCGGGTGGGTAAATTTTGAGATATACCCAACTTTTAAATACCTATTTAAATTTCTTACTCTTATAATTCTGATATGGCTAGTTGCATTTTTTTTTTTTTTTTTTTTGATCAGTGATATATTGTCAATTACATTTCTAATTAGTGTTGATACAATACCTGGTTCGGGAGAAATCTCAAATTGAAGCGTCAACTGATTTGAAGAAATTTGTAAATACTCAACACTTCAGGTAGTTGCTTTTGTCATGAAGAGTAAAGGGTACAACTTAGATCTCGTAAATTGTCAGTGAAATCATAGTGCAGCAATCCTCTGTCCATAATCTTTTTGTTTTTGGTGTTACTGAGTTTAGTTACAAAATGTTGAGGATAGGTGGAGAGTCGCAGTCGTCTGATAGTGCTTCTATGTGATTGTAAGGAGTTGCCGAGTGAGGCGAATTAGCGGCAAGAAAAGATAATATCATGTTGAATGATTAGAAGGGCTTATCAGAATTGCAATGAGAATGTCAGAGAGGCATAGGATACGTGATGAGATGAGTGTGTGAGAGTCTAGAATGACTAACTTTGAGGCTAGTTCCTATAAAAATTTAATCTAATTGATTTATAATTCACCGATATATGTAATAATTAAAAACTTGAAAACCTAAATTATTTCTTCTGTGCGAGTGAGTTGATTTGAGGAGTCTGAGAGGGGATGGGAATGTTTTCAAATTTGAATACCTAGCTTGTTTGGAGGTGATTTGGGCTTAGACCAATGATTGAACCAGGCATGGATGATGTATTTGTGAATATGGTTGGAGAGCTGGCTGATGAGTGGTTAGTTGCCTATTTGGCTGCTTTTTCGATTTTTTCGTTTTTTGAGATGCTCTTGTGGCCAGGTGTAGCGTGAATTTAACAGCTCATGAGAAGATAAAGGGTACAGGGGCTGAGGATAATATTAAATGATGCTAGAGAATCGGTGATGACTAAGAATGAATAAGAGGGGCGAAAGATGGTAAGAATATATGAATCCTATTGAGCGAACAATTTATACTGAAGATAAGATTTAAGCGCAATGCTTAATTTCAGGCAGAGGTGAAAAGTTGTGTGTTGCATACGCGGCTTAATAAGCATTTTCTTTATTTGTTGATTATAGGTATTTTATGTCCGAGTTAGTTTTTTTGTCGTTCAACTTTTTCTTTCGCCGTAATGAGTGTTGTGAGTGCTGTCGTAATTATTTTTTTTCTCTTACCGAGAAATGCGTGCTAAAAAGAATTATCATTGTGCATAAAAAACAAAAATCTCATTTGCTCTCATAGATAGTAAGCCTTTGAACTGTTGTCAGTAGTCGCACCTAAAAGAAGAGAGATGTTAGATCTCTCTCCAATTTTCTTTATAGACCACTTTCTCTGAAAAATGAAAAATTGGGATTTCCTTGGGAAAATGTTGAGAAACTAATTTAAAATACATAAAATTTCTTTCAAATTTGACTTTTACAGTTTTTCTTTAAAAAGTATGAGATAAGTAATTGTATGTGAAGGGTCAATCTCCATAAAGTAGTACAGCCCAAGAAAGTGCTCCCCCAGCGCTTGGTGGATTGTATTGAACTAATCGAAGTGCCGTCTCGTTTTTGTTCGAGTGATCCAACTATTTCTTCTTATAAATGACTATAGGACTACCCAAAAACATGAATATTTCATGAATAAATAAATTAAAAAACAATATTTTAAGTATAATTTTCTAAAAAATCGTATGTTTTGTCAAATATAAAATAAATGTTTTACTGTTCCATCTGAGAGAATTAAAAGAACATGCAATAACTGAGAAATTGGGATGGCCCATTTTGTCTACTGATGGGGAGGGGAGGGGGGGGGAGGTCAACTTGTTATTCTGTTTCTTTTGTTTTGAAAATTGATTGATTCCTTGTAGGTACATTCTGTCTTTTATTTTTTTGTTAAGTTTGAAATTCTCAGGGAGGATAGAATTTCGGTGTATAAAAGTAAAACAGCTCTTCTAGTAATACATAACCTTTTTTCTTGTTATTGAAAAATATCTTGACAAACGTTTTTCATGGTTCGAGCAACAATATGACTATGGAACACCCTGTGTAGTTAATTTTGTGGACAACGAACGCTTCGACGAGAAACTCGTTGTACCGTAAGCGCTCGTAAATAACTATAGGTATTATCAAAAGGTGTGGATAGAATCCCGCTCTTAATTAATTTCCCGTCGATATACAGAAAATTGTAATTAATGATGCCATCTGTCGAAAAAAAAAAATGATATTGAAATTATTTTTCGCCGGAATTTAACGTAATTAATTTTCTACCAACGAAAAATTTTCACATCGTTTGAATAAGTTTTCTTGCTATTCATTTGCGCGCCTGAACTTTTCTAGAATATATATATATATATATAGGATGTATACATATGAATAGAAAGTAAATATTCGCGTCATTTAAAATGGGGGAGAGAAAGAGAGAAAAAAGGTGACCCATTTTCTTCGACAGGCAATAAAAGTTCATTGACGGTCTGGATATTTTATAACAGCAAATACTAAACTATATACGAGTACAAATACTGTTTATTGTACACACGTATTTTTAAAACTATTCGTTAAATAAGAAAAGTTTTCTGCGTTCCGCCGTTACCGCAATCTTCCTCCCTCTCATTGTATGATGAATTTGCATCAAAATGTTGCTCTCTTGTTAGATACACCATCCACACGGTTGGTTGGTGTACACTTTCAGAAAGGTAGTTCGTTATACGTATACCCGGAGAATGCGTTGAGTTCAAAAAGTTTTTCCCAATACGTGCACGATGGCTGCTCGAGTCAGCTGTTCAAGCGTTAATTTCAAACTCGGTTTTAATAATGACCAAGCCGAAGAGACAGTTTCGAATACCAATCACCAGAGACAGCGGGTACCGCGGTTGTATGATCCACCCACACTACGTGATGTTCGCTTCTCCCATTCGAACATTCGAGCGTTGTTGGCATTTTTTTTTTTTTTTTCTTTCTACGTCGAACATTATGTTTTTTTTTCTTTTCTTCCTTTTCCTCTTCCTTCCGCTTCATTCCAGAATCTTCTAGTAACGACTGCGTTTCACATTGAGCTACATTCCATCGGATCACGTTGGAATTAATTAGATATTGCGTTATTTTTCTTATAAAGTTGACACTCATAAGAGAGGTATAATAGTGGTAATACGTGTATTTATAGTATCGTGAATCTTAATATCTTTTTACACCCATAAAGTAGCAAACCATTGATTTATTTCGTAAGTGTGATGTAATACAGATAAAAAAATTGAATGGAAAAAAAAAAAAAACTTTCATTTGTTGAAATTACAGTTTTAAAATGAATAATTTAATAAGAGAACGATACATTCTTAAAATTTCGCGCTCATTAAACTGAAATAACAATCAGTAGAATGAGATTCATTTTTACTTCTATGTAGTAGACAATACCAAAAGCCTCATTCTCCTAAAATTGTTATTTCACAGATACAAAAATATTCAACTTTGTATAGCAGCGATGAATCATATTCCACGTTTGTGGACGTCTGAACGATTCAAACAGTTCCTTCAAGTTGATTCTCTCTACAGTCCTTGAAGCTACTTTTCCAGTTTGAGCTCAGCAGAGGTTGTGAGGGGAGCGAAAGAGAATGTTCAGAGGGGATAGGGACGCTCAAAAGCTCTCTAAATTGTTCCTGGAGAAAGACATATTCCAACATTTTCCCAGGGGTGACACCCCTGAACCCTCTTTTTTGCTCCCCTCGCAACCAGTGCTGATGTAACCTCAACGTGCGCCCCTCCCCCATGTTATGATCCTAGCTAAGCCCCTGCTATGTACCTGCCTTGAGCCAACTTGTATTTCTAAACTATATATAATATGGGTATTCGTATCCATCATTTTGTGAGCGAAATAGTTATTTGTGCAACAAGGGAGAAAAATGAGCGATTTCTCAACGAGTGTGAAGTTAGCAGCGACACAAGCCAGAAGCGAGGGTCGATATTCGCACTGAGTTGAGAAATCGCTTTTTTGACCGTGTTGCACATAACGTTTTTCTTTACACGATGAAAAAGCAAAAAGCGTAGTAGTTTTGTTGCCCGCGTGTGTTCATATCTCACCTAGGGTAGATATGAAAATTCATATCTACCTGTTCGCGCATGCGCAGTACTGATATTGACACTACCGAAACGCATATTCACGCAGCGTTGTTTCGCGTACAAAACGAAGCGCTTTGTTCTCGTAAATCGAGTAGGATAAATTGCGTTATTGTATGAGTGTAAAGAAAAGAATTTTTTTTCACATATAAGAGCAGATGTAAAAACTAAAAATCGTTTTTTCCAATGAACGATAACTCAAGATTAGCTCGATGAATTTTGTTAAATTACCATCGTTGGAGAGGGAATTTCACTGATAATATATTACGTATTTTCCTTTCGATTTTTCGCTGCAAATATTATTTTCCGAGTAATCGATTCTTAAAAATGAAACTTAGATGACACGCGCCTTCTTGCCTGAACAACAGTTTGCCACTGGTTACATTGGTTCGTGAACGCTTGGCCGTAGAAACCAATTCTATTATTCACGTTATGATAGTTTTATGTAGGTGCATCATTGTCATTGTGGAACAATCAGTGAACTTGGAAATAGTTCACGCGACATATAACTCGAAGTGTGCTCATCCAACTTGAACATTTGCTTCACTTACTTTCAACTTGCTTCGCTGACGTTCTAGTCACCCATCAGTTCAAGTTGTGTAAGTGCCTAAATCAAAGTCCATTTCCATCAGATCGCGCGGAATCCGATAAGGACAGATCGTCAATTTTTTTTTTAATAAGATTGTACCTATTTTGAGAAATTCTATTTGTTATAAATATGTACCCACCTACAACTTACATCAATTCATTTTAATAGAAGTCCTCACATTCGAAATGGCATGTATGTAAATTTTTACATCGAAACTGCGCGTCATTATGAATTTACAAACCTCGCACACACACTGGTTTTTCAATAGACCTTGTTCTTCAGAACGTCGATTTGTCGACAACCACGTCAATGAAGCTGTAGGCCTACGGTTTACGGCATTTTATTTTTGTACTTAATGCTATTTTTTACTGTCCAGAAAATATACAAAATCGATATTTTTCTTCTACTTTGTTTATAACTGTATGGGATGCAAACTCGTACGTATAATCTCTAAATTAGACTCGAGTGCTATGTATATTAAGTAGAGTTCGGGTATATTTGTAGCTGAGTTATCTGTTGTGTTTTCCTTTATTGCGCGAATTTCGTATCATTCCGAACCAATTGAAGAAGAAATCACGATTTATTGAAAACTTTCGCCCAAGTATGCGCGGACGAATTCAAATTCAGTTGGCAATTAATCTGGTAAATGCGTTCAGGATTAATTATTCAAATCGTACCTTTCGATTCACCGTAAGTTGACTACACTGCGGGGTCGCATGTGTAACACCTAACACAACAGCAGGCTAAGTTTAGCGCTGAACAACTCCCATTTCACAATAGCCGCATAAGTGCTGTGTGTGCGTGCGTGTGTGTTAATGAGAGAGAAGAAAATGTGTGACGTCGGAAAGTGCTCTTATAATATTCAATTTTGCGTTCGCGCTCTCAATTTTGAAATAGATTCCGCATCACGGACGCCTGTGATGCATAGTATAATTTTCAACATTCTTGATGGCCGTGCCCTATGTGAGATGTTGTTCAACAGAAAGAGAATTATGTACTTGAATTACAGGAGTGTAATTTTAATTTCATGGTGCGACTTCATCGACCCACAAACTGAATCCATTAGAAATCGATACGAAACCGCAAAAAAGAACTGGTTGTAGTACAACGTATATCATGGAGTGATGGCTTTGAGTAATTTTACATTGTTCGAGACTGTTTAAATTTTGATTCTTAGGGGGTGCCAATGTATGAGTTTAGATTCGACGTGATCGAATGGTGTTTGTCGCGGATGAGCAGTGTAGAGCCAGAGCAGACAAAGTTGACGGGCGGGGGGGGGGGGGCGTTTTTCGGTGCCATCCTCTAAATTATTAAAGTCTCTTCTGTGTTTTGCGATTAGTTCGCCCATAGTATTCAGCACTGCAGTCCTTACGAGTAAGGCGGTATATCCTTGAATGTTCTTCAGTGTGGGCCTTGTCTTCTGGTTTGAAGAGGAAAGCAATGGAAGACAATAGGGTGAAGGCCTAAATTGTAACCTTATTGTCTTTGAAACACTTTCGTAAGAATAAAAAAGTGAGTTCTCAGGAACGGAAAACGGATCCATTTGGTCTAACCGCAGGAGGGGAGGAGGAGGTTGGCGATAGAATTTTTCAAAGGAGCGGCGACGCCATATAGTTTCCGAGAGTTGACTTGAGAGTCGTTGAGGATGGATAAGTCTTTGAGAGTAAATAATTCTATGTCGATTGCTTCTAAATGAAAGGTTCTTATTCCAGTCGGCTAAAAGCTGATTGCAAGGAAGCCAACTTGTGTTGACGAGGCTAGAGAGATGAGTTGTCGATGGAGAGGTCAGTGTGAGTCGGTTTCCAATGGACTTCGAACTCAATCACTAGAGTATATTATTGTGTTCGATTATTTCAATTATGAAATCTAGGTGATTTAATTTTCATGTTGGAAAACTTTGTATCTGTTCCTTTAATTTTCGTTTTGATGTAACTCGGTATACTGTATACTATATCTTATTGTTTCTTTTTATAACTCGTTCTCTATATGTTTGCTTTATTCGCTTGCGCCCTTGATCGCTATAATTTGATTTAGATACGTACATTATTTGTTAATGTAATTTCTCTTCTTTTCTTCGTTGTTTCAGCACACAGCCGAAAAATTCCACTCCGGAGTAACAAGGACAGAGAAGACCCATAATGGAAAACAGATAGAAAATGTGATCGTTCTGGTTTAACGCGGACGTATGAATTATTTGTCGGATATAACCTGAAAATTTTCCAAGAGGAGGAAAAAGAAAATCTGCACCTCCTTGACCACGTAAAGATTATTGGAAAATAAAAGAATTACACATCCGAAATCATAAAAATAGTATCATACCTATAATTATATTCAGTTCCTTTCACTATTCGAAGTCTTTGTCTCTCATAAGATTCTCGTTACGCTATCATCATGAGTTTCGTTTGGTGGAACGACATCAGAAGAAAGAGGCCGCCGATCCATTTACAATACTGGAGGTATTTCTTACTTCTGGAAGAAATAAATGTTTTCAGTATCAGACGCGTTTAATCTACAAAAAAATAAGGACAAGCGACTTCAAAGAAAGAAGAAGAAGAAGAAGAAATGAAAGAAGAAGAAACATGTTTCCTCACTCTCAATTAGCTCATTTTATTTCAATAAATTCTAGCGTAATGTGTAATTTTTAAGTCCACGGTTGCCAATATTACCGTTTTTAGAATAATAATCATTCATGTCCACGTCCCGGACGAAAAAGGGTAAAAAAAAAGCATTTACTAATAAATTATATCGATATACCGTCGTAATTTCTCTTTATTTTATTGTTGTTCGTTGATTCGTGTGTTTTTTTTTTTTTTTTTTTTTCTCGTAATTTTATCAATTTAGTCGTGCTTTCTTCTTTTCCTCTTTCTGATGTGTGTTAGACAATTTTTATCTTCATTTTATATGTATCCAAGAAGTTCCTAGGTCATATATATCAGATAGCATTTTTATTTTATCTTTTTTCGCCAATATTTTTATATTCTTTCTGTTGCTGGATAAGTGTTCCTTTTCAACGGCCGCGGTCCATTATCTGTGTTTTATACCTATATAATTTTTATACGCATTCAAATATTGTTGGAATCGAGCCCCGCGCGCTGAATTCACTATACGAGCTCGGGTCGTCGTCACCACGTTCGTCCTGTGAACCAGTCATGCTCTGAAAGTGATGGAGAGAATTGAAGATTTACAGAATACGAGTATCACTACTACTGCTACTACTCCTTCTACGACTACAATTTCGTCCACGACTACAACTACTACAAGCATACCGTCTACAGCACGATTAGTTTACTTCACATTATTTGAAGACGAGCGAGGCCTACTCCTAGACGGCAGTAAAGTCAATTTTAGCAACGCTAGCGCGTTAGCTTACAGCAATCAAACTTTTTTTATCTACGATACGTATTATTCAAACCCAAGCGGCTACTCGTTGCCCGCCATTATAGTCGCTTCTATTTTCGCCATCGTATTAATGGTATTCGTCGTGGTCGGTAATCTATTGGTGATCGTCGCCATTGCTACCGAGAAATCGTTGAAGAATATCCAGAACTGGTTTATCGCCAGTTTAGCGGTAGCCGATTTTTTCCTCGGTGTTTTAATAATACCTTTTTCGCTCGCTAACGAGCTCATGGGTTATTGGATATTTGGCGTAATTTGGTGCGATATTCATTCGGCCGCCGACGTGCTTTTGTGTACCGCGTCCATAATGAATTTATGTTTGATATCGTTAGATCGGTACTGGTCCATTACGCAAGCCATAGACTACCTTAAAAAGCGAACTCGTACCCGTGCGTCATTCATGATTGCTTTCGTTTGGACTTTGAGCGCTGCCATCTGCATACCGCCTCTTTTGGGCTGGAAAGTCGAGAGAAAACCGGAACCTTTTCCTAAATGCGAGGTAAGTGATGATATAGTGTGTAGACTATTTTATTTTTTCAATTTTCATAATCTATTTTGAATTTATGTATTACTCGGAATTCTGAAAAAGTCAAAAAATCGTCTTTCTACCTAGAGCATAATAGCTTCTCAACGGTGTGCTAAGCTTACCGATTGATTTTATATGCGTATAAAATAACAAAAGCATCCACAGGTACACGCCGCGCCAGTCGTTGGGTATAAACAACCAATAATATAACTGGAATCTTTTAATAACTTTATGTGGAAAAGGGCGAGTACTTTACCCCCGTCATGATTCCGACAGAGGGAGGCTTGACGTCTTATACGATGTAGATCATCAATTCGCGTATGGACCGTGGAAAAATTGCTCTCTATCTTTACTGTGGCGACCGTTTGAAGAACTGATCGAAAACAGGATGATTTCAGGAAATATGTTTTTTTGGGGTTTTGATCATTGTATTTAATGCGTAGTACCAGTCAAAAGTGTCCGAAGAAGCTATTACAACAAATACTCCAAATTCAATATTATCAAAGATATACAGCTTGATGAAATAGCATTTGCCTTATGGGAATAACATCCTCATCCTATTTGTGGGAACGAGACTGGCGCCACTACTGGCTTGTCCATACCTACGCGAATTGGCCTATCTTGATAGGTATCTATTTACTTTCATTTTAACTCTAATAACTATAGTGGATCACCATGTAATTTTTTCATCATCTTGGCATTCAATAACGCATCTCATAAAACATACTCGTACATTAGATTTTTAATAAGTACGAATTCCCTTTACCATTATGAACTGATTTTAAGTAATCAATTGCGAAATACTACCTATACGAGAGCCACTGCTTTGTCGCTGAAGTACATGATTGTA
Organism: Aspidiotus destructor; assembly: GCA_035079395.1. Classification (NCBI taxonomy): domain Eukaryota; kingdom Metazoa; phylum Arthropoda; class Insecta; order Hemiptera; family Diaspididae; genus Aspidiotus; species Aspidiotus destructor. The sequence continues at coordinate 1,427,002 of JAVHKZ010000014.1, forward strand.
TAAATGCGAATACTACTCGTTGAATAGGTCTTCAGCCTATTCCTATATTACGAAATGCTAATTTAGTCTGAGCGGAAAACGAGAAAAAAACGCCTTGTTCAATTTCTAACATACGATTATAATATATTACTAGGGGACTGCGCCCCCTGGCGGCGCTACGCGGCCCAACCCCTGCCCGGGGTGGATGTAAAACTTATTATAATTGAAATTGGCAGAGTAAGTGTTTAACCATAATGAGAAGAGTAAAAAACAAAAATCATTAACCTGATGATCCTAGAAATGAAGGATTTTCAGCAATTAAATGAAACTTGACACTGGTTGCAATGTCTCTGACACAAAAAAGGAAAAATCGAAAGAACACGGGAAAATTATGTGAAAGGAATGGGTCTGTTTTGTACAATTTCTATTCATTATAATTACCTTTTGGCACAGTTTTGAAAGAATGCTACTCTACTATTCACACCCAATTTGTGATAAAAATTAATCTTCCCTGTGGATCTCAGATGAATAACACAGGTCCCTCATTACTTAAAGAAACATAAAAGCATACTCCTCTCCATAATTTTTTTTATGTACATCGTGTAGAGACTTATAAGATTTTACACAAGGGTTAATTTTGTGCAAAGTATCCAAGTAATTCGACATGCCCACCGTAGGTTCCACTTTTCATCATATGACCACTGCACTGTAATCATTTACAGAGTCTATTGTTGTGTTATAAATTTTACTGTTGAGGATAATCTCAGAATATAAATCCCAATGATCGACAATATGTTTCACTATTGCTTTCCGTACTAAGTAAAAACAGCTCTGTTTCTTGTAAAGACAATGAGAGTGAGACAGAGCCCTAAAAAGGCAATTACCATCTTCCCTTATGTTGTCTATACCCTGTGCGGAAGTTGGATGATGCAATTTTTCAACGGGGATTATACCATTAACTGAAGCCACTTCTGAACTGCTCTTCGTAGAGGACAATTTTTCAATATCAAGTTGTAGAAGAAAATGCTGAACTTCGCTCTATTCAAAATTACATATTCGAATTATCGACGCGATATCACAAATATTCTTAAATACAATATTTTTCGACACCAGGTATAAGCACAACTCCGACTGACTACGACAACTTGACATTGGAAGTAGATTTTTGAGAAATAATCAGATCGTAAATCAGGCAAACCTGCCCATCTCAGAAAAAAATAATGATGGTAAAAAAAATTAGAAAGGAGGCAGTAAAAGAAGATATAGGTTTATCAAGACAAAGCCTTTGGCGAGCGCATCTTTTGTGCAAAGCTTTTTCTTTCCTACATTCACATCCAACCTCATTCAGCACACCAACAAAAAAGCAATGTATGAGGAGGACAATATTCACGTTTTCCAGTGGTCTGAGATAGGTCGAGTTATGATTTTATAATACAGTATAGGGTAGATATCAAAAAATGTATACAAATGTCTTACGACTAGGAGATCACCAGACTGTCCTGTTCTCCGTTTGAAAGCATTGCTCACTTGTCATATACTAATGTGGCCCCTAAGATTTTATGGATTGCCCAAATATCATGGTGTGATGTAGACGTGTACAATCCACACCAGCATAAGCCCAAAGTATTTTACCCGCGTAACATTAAAAACGAATCCAAAGACATACCTTGATCATCTTTCTGGTTTTTCTATGATGAGTAAGGTTTATTGGAATTACCATCTAACCTAATTCATTACCTCTCGCCAAAAAAAAGATTGATCTATTGAGTTATTCGAGATATAGTTGACCTACAAAACGAATCAGTTTTTTTGGATTGCGAGTAACGCAGTTTTTGATGATAGAATTGAGTAGAGAACGACGAAAACAACCAGCGAGCGAGGGAAGAGTAGATTACAGTATACTTGTATTTAACGTTCCACCTTCTTTCTTCGGGGATTCCCGAACTCTTCATAACACATTAAAATATAACAGTCAAAAAAACATTAAAGCGAACAGTTCATTTTTAGTTATACCATAGTGTCATCGCTGCCTTTTTTAAGATGAATGGTGGAAAAAACGATGGTGCACAAAATAACGTCTCAAACACCAAAATACTATACGAAGTAAGTTTCCGCATTCCTCTGTGCGTTGTAACACCTTCTTTGTCCGAGAATTTGCGGAATTTATGGATATGCACCTCGCGCGTATCATGAGACATGTATAACGCATCATGCCAGCACGCTTACGTAAATGCTGCCCGTATTATGTATATAGTATAGGTACCTACTACTGTAAGTATACATAATAGAAATACTTGTATAAAATACTTCCTGAATAATGCTTTTTGATGTGTTCGCATACCTTCACTACCTACAATAGAGCAAATTTATTCACGAGTTGCATCTCCTCCTCCAGCTACAATCCTCCTCCTATTACCTCCCTTCTCTTTCGCTGAAGAAAGAATTTATGCGCGTGTGAAAGACAAGAGAGTTGAAAAAATTGTTAGTAACATCGTGTATTTGTCATTCATCAAAATTTTGCGAACAAACGCTCAATTCCAAAATTATAATTTCACATTTCATTTACGTTGCTACGAGAGCTAGGAAAAGAAAAGGCAAACATTTTCTTTCCCCTTCTTCGACCGATCCGCCTCGTATTTAATTATATTCATCTTTGCTATATAATTCCCTTCTCATCTCATGGAAGGCAAAATTTTGATTTCTTACGTAAGTTGTGAATGCGATCGTATGTCTTTGACAGAATTCATTTCGTTATCTTCTTTATCATTTCTCCTATACACTTGCTTCTCTCACACCATTGGCTTTCCATTCTCTGCACGTTTTCTTTTTTATTCACACTCTCTCCGTCCTCTCAAGGAAACGAAAACAAAAAGTGGAAGTTAAAATATCGATTTTTCGAATACTCGGTAAAAAATTTAGTTCGCACTAGAGCTTACCTCCTCCCCAAAAAAGTTTAAAAATCGCCATAAAATTGCTGACTCATTTTTACGCGACTACAAAAGAAAAATAAAAGTCTGGCCCCCTCCCATAAGTTTCATATAACTACGCCCTTGATGATACAAGTAGTTTTGTGTCATATACTCCACTGAACGGCCCTTGTTTCACTTTTCGTGGCAAGAAAGAGCCTTTCTTCGCTGCCATGACCAAAAGTACTCCTAGAAATAATAGGGTATAAATCGATAAATACGATGATTGCTTTTCCAGAACAGTCGAGTATCATTTTTATTAATGCCTCGTCCTGTGTTATAAATGATTTGTTTTCATCTGCTTCGACTTTGCGCGACAAAATTGTACTGCACGTTTTGTAGACGCCGACTTCGCCGCCGCCGCCGCCGTCGCGAATTGGAATTCTCTCGTATCAGTGTAACGCGAAAGTGCGAAGCTCCGGTTCTTATCGCAATTATTAATCATGTTCCAATTTCATAATTAAATACTCAGACAGCGTATTTTACTACATTAAAGACGGGGCCCGGCTATAAAATGATACGTCATTTTGTGTGTACGTTAACGTTTTTGTCGTATACCAAAACACCATTCATTCACTCTCTCATCCTGATGCGAATATTAGCTTTTGCTGATGAATACCAAAACTCGATCCATTGTTTTTCGTACACAGCTTTAATTAATCCTAAATTCCACTAAAACATCGCCAGATATAGATTTTTCTTCCCTTTCGGAGACGATTAGGAGGCTCGAGGCAATCACCTGCCTCATAATTCTGTACGTCGACCTAAATACATAATCTAATAAAATCTGAAACGTGAAAGGAACAAAACGTGTTGGACGCATGAAATTTTGAAATACATCAATATTTGTAAGCCAAAGTACGATTATCATGGTAAGTAAATATTCACAAAACTGGAGGGGATTCCCGCTCGCTTTTTCATTGCGTATAGCCAAAAATTCCTTTATGGAGAGGTCAAGAAGAAATGGACGGCCACGGTCCTGAAGCAAGAATTACGAATTTTTATTCCCTTTCCTGGCAACGCGGCTGCACTCTTTCGTATAGAAATTATTAGTGTTATGGCGTATCAAACCTCCGAACCTCACGCGTAAATGAACGTATATCCTTGAAATAGTGACAGAAATGACAACCGAATAGAATCCTACATTAAGAGTATGTGCACCATCTAGTCACACACACACACACACACACACACACATACATACACAACATGTGCGTATAACACAAAATGGTGTGTTGTGGGCAGCGATTTTCGCCCGCGGATAACTCGATGAATAATTTACCAAATTTTTTAAAACATCGGCTAATTATTCTTGAAGTTGAGTAAAATACGGCTAATCATTCAAGAATTTTCAAAATGTCCCGAGAAATTGTCAGGAAACTGTTACGATCATATCTCTGATATAGTACCCTCGAAGACATTTGCATTGGCGTCAATTCTGGGCGTCCGCAATACTGCATCACCATCTGAACTAATCTTCACTAATACAAGATCAATAATTTCTCGTCAACCATGCACATTTTGCTTTCATCAACCAATCAAAATCGAGCATTGGAATCGTCAAATATCATTTAATTAATGAAGTTTGTTCGTACAAACCAATTAACCGCACATTTTGGAGCTCCATTTACGAAGATACGCTTTTTTGAGATATTTGATGCTTTAATAAATATTAATTATCTTTGGACAAGATTCGCAACCCGCAATACTTTACTTTGTGTGTGACTACGTGTTAGTGACTAGGTAGAACATACCCTTGAGACGACAAATCGTAAAATATTTGCCAGACAAGATTCTTATTATGTCTTGACGAATAGGTACAATTTCAAATACGTACAAAGCGAGAATAATACTTTATAATTCGCAAGAAAAGAGCAACATTTTGGGGGAATTAATGACTGGACTGTAAAGAGTGTGTCGCTGGCTGCCTTTCTCCATTTATGTTACTTAAATTAGGTAGTACTGTAGTTCCTATACCGCTATAGAAATGCTATATGTACTGTATACGGCTGATTTGAATAACATGATTAACATTTATGATTTTTGTAACTTCGGTACTAATTCCTGCCGCTTGAGTACAAAAATCCAGCATCAGAGTTTCCGGTATGATTAAATGGACGTTGCGTTGCGATGTACTTGGGTGGTGGGTTGAATAATTAGCCGAGTATATCTATTATACCGAATCTTGTATGTATAATTTTTGCATGTTTGACAGTTATGGATTATCTTTACATAGTTTTTGGGGGCTTTTGTCTCTGCAAGCCACGAGCCTTTGTACATCCGCGAAATAAAAAAGTTTCCTGCCCGGAATATATTATGACGTCAATGAAGATTTGTACACTCTTTTGGTGAAGATTTTATTTTTGCGTATAGCATTTGTAAAACGCCGCCAGATGTCGCGTCATTTCTTATACTGTATTGTCTAGTTTCTTAGTGTACACGTACTGTATCAACCCTCTGGGCTGATAACTCTGACTTGTAATTATTATTATAGGATGAATATAAGTACGTGTAATTTAATTCTGTCATTTTGACTGAATAAAATCTGTTATTAAGAAAACCGTTTTACAAATTAAATTACATACGTAACGTAAAGTTAAAGATTTTTCATAATGACAACAATTACTGTTCACATCGTGAAATCCGATGATAAACGATTCGATGTTGCTGGTATCTCTGAAGACTCCCAAGTATGGTTTAGATTTCCTGACGAATTCCAAAATTTAGAAGAACATGATATCTTGAAGAATAAGAGTATTGTGAAGAATGCTGTAAAAGCTATAAAACCAATTCTTGGTTATCGGAAACTGCGCTTAGTACTTGATGACGATCTCAGAGAAGCTTACTTTGATGATGCTAGTAACCTATGTTTCAATAAGCTTCCATTGGAAGAGATACTTCCTACAATGGCCAATGTTCAGCAGTCGTCAATATCTTCTATAAGTAACGAACATATTCTTATTCAACAAATTCGAGATCTTGAAACGCAGTTGTCGAATGAACCTAGATTGCATCAGGTAGAGAAGCGATTTGTTTTGGAAAAATTTGATCGTAAACAGAATGCAGCTGAATGGTTAATACGATATGAGAAGGAAGCTGATCGAAATCGTGTCACTAGGGACCACCAACGTATTGAAGCGCTACGTTTCTTCCTATCTGGTTCCTCATTAGACTGGTATGAAGCAAACTTCAAGAAATGTGGATTAACAACATGGTTAGAATGGAAGAATTCATTTCTCAGTGTCTTTGTTGAAAAGGGTTGGTCTATTGTTCGCAAAGCTCACGCATATAAGTATATTGGTGGATCAATCATTGATTATGCACTAACCAAAGAACGTTTATGTATTGACATTGAACCCCAAGGAACAGAATTATCAAGAATTAATTTGATTGTTACTGGTCTCCCATCAGAAGTATCCGAAGAATTGGATCGAGAAGAAATCTCAACTGTCCAGAAACTATTTGTGGAATTGCGGAAGTTGGAAGATACATTCAAGAAAAAGAGAAGTAAGGATGATACTTCAATCAATAATTCTAGTGCTTGGAAGAAACCTGATTTGAAAGCGAAAGAAAATTCAAAACCAAAGTCATCTGATAAGAAACCGTGTACCATATGTGACTCTTTTGGCTACTCAAACCGTTATCACCCATCAGATGTATGCAGAAACAAGGAGCGGTATCTGGCTACTAAAGTAAATCCAAGCAGCGCAGCTTCATCAGGTAAGGTAAATTTAAATACCATTACAGAAACTGATGATTTAAAAATTGAGTTGGAGAATTTAAACTGAATAGCCCGGGAAAATTAAATCCTCTCATAAAGATAAATGTTCTAATTAATGATAAGATTCGAATAACGGCAATTTACGATAATGGTTCCAATATCACACTAGTGAATGAAAAGATTGTTAAAAAACTGAAATCAATTTTAATAAGAAATAAAAATGCCTTTCGAACATTAAATGGATATAATTTTACTCATGCCCGGGCAAACCTAAAACTCAAAATTGGAAAAATAATTGAGAATTTAAACACCTATGTGGTGAGAAATGACCAGTTTTCTTATGACCTTCTTCTAGGTCTAGATGCAATAAAAAAATTTCACCTCATACAAGATGAGAATTTGAATATCCTCCAACGTTCCCCTCAGAATAATAATAATATGGAACTTATTCAACGTTATCCCATTTCTGAGAATGTTGAGATTGAGAATGATGAACTTGATGGATTTATTCAAGTAAATTTTAATGAATTTATAAATTCGACTGAATTCAAAACAAATCTTTATGATATTAAAGATGAAAATAAAAGGAATGATATTGAAATGCTTGTAAAAAAGTACAGCAATATATTTGCTAAAGATAAGTTTGATATAGGTAGAGTAAAATCAAGTGAAGCTGAAATCAAACTACTGAATAATGAGTATGTTTCTTCTCGTCCTTATAAGTGCTCAATCCCTGATGAGCAAGAAATAAAAACTCAGATAAAAAAATTACTTGAGAAAGATTTAATTGAAGAATCTGATTCCCCTTACTCCTCGCCAGTGACCCTGGCTTATAAAAAAGATGAATGTCGTAAATCTCGAATGTGCGTAGATTTCAGAAAGCTTAATAAGCTAATTGTTCCTGAGTGTTACCCATTTCCTACAATTGCTGATATTATTGATAAGGTTGTAGGTTGCAAGTATTTTACTGTCATGGATATCAACTCAGCATTTTGGTGTATTCTACTCAAACACTCTGATCGTGAAAAAACATCATTTGTGACAAAATATGGAAAATTCCAGTTCAAAGTCCTTCCTTTTGGTCTGAAGAATGCACCCGCAGTATTTCAACGAATTTTATCCAATATTATCCGCCGGAATAATCTCGATGAATTTACAATTAATTACATTGATGATATCCTGATATTTTCTCACTCATGGGAGGAACATATTTCTCACATTGAACAATTCTTACAAGCCATTATTTGTGAAGGCTTCAAATTAAAACTTCTTAAATGCAAATTTGGGTTGAAATCTGTTCAATATCTTGGCCACCAGATTAATGGAAGTACAGTTTCTCCAGCATCTGATAATCTAGCTGCTATTCAGAAATTACAACAGCCAACTGACAAAACTGGAGTCCGAAGTATTTTAGGATCAATTAATTTTTATCGCCAATATATTGCAAATAGTGCTCAAATTCTAGAGCCCCTGCATAATCTCTTACGCAAAGATATACCCTTTAAATGGACGCCAGAGTGTGATACTGCTTTCAATTTAATTAAGACTTATCTATGTTCCTCACCCATTCTTGCAATTTTTGATCCAAATAAAGAAATAATAATTGAAACTGATGCTAGCTACAAAGGCCTTGGAGCCACCCTAAAGCAACCTGCTGAAAACGGTTTTCTTCATCCTGTTTTTTACTTCTCAAGAAAGCTATCTACTCGTGAGAAAAAGATGGAAGTAATACACCTTGAATGTAAAGCTATTAAAGACAGTATTAAACGCTGGCAGTATTACCTGATTGGAAGAAAATTTGTGGTTTGTAGTGATCATAAACCCCTTGAAAACCTAACTACAAAATCCAGAACTGATGAGATATTAGGGGATATGATTAACTATTTATCTCAATTCAATTTTAAAATTATTTATAAAAAGGGGAAAGAGAACATCATGGCTGATCTACTATCCAGATTCCCAGTTTTGGAATATTTTGAAGAAGATGATGTCCTTCAAACTGTTAATTTGCTTCACCTCTCAGATATACAGCAAGATCAAATAAAATATTTACCTGAACTTAAAACTGCAAAGAAGATAGAAAGCAGAAATGGTATCATTTTCAAAAATCTCAATGATAAATCTCGCATCTTCATTTCTCCAGAATTAGGAAAGAAAGTGATTCAAAAAGTTCATGAGTCATTTGGGCACATTGGATCAAACCAAATGGTGAAGACTATCCGCCCACATTACTATTTCCGAAATCTTGACCAACTTGTTACTGAATACTGCCAACAATGCGCAATCTGTATTGAGAACAAAACTCGTCGCCGCCGTATTATTGGTCTCCTATCTCAACTTGGTCCTGCCTCTGCTGGTTTTGAAATAATGTCCGTTGATACTATTGGCGGTTTTGCTGGAAATAACTCACCAAAACGATACCTACATCTTTTGATCGATCATTTTTCCCGTTATGCATGGATCTACACTTCATCTACACAAACTGCCAAAGACTTTATTTCCCTGCTTCAACCCATCGCAAAAAAACATCCAATTTCATTACTCTTAGCTGATCAATACTCGGGTATCAACTCCAATGAATTCAAGGATTACCTAATCTCAAAAGATATTCCAATTATCTTTACTAGTGTTGATTGTGCAGAATCTAACGGTCTAAATGAACGGGCTAATCAAACGCTTGTCAACCGCCTTCGCTGTAAAATCCGCACAAATCAAAGCCGTGCATGGTCTACCCTAGCTCAAGAATGTGTATCAGAGTATAATAACACAATTCATAGTTCAACAGGCTATGCTCCAGCATATCTTCTCTATGGAAAGAAATTACCACTCACTCCACTACTTGCTGATGATCCAACACCCTCAACGCTCTCTGAGGATCGCCAGAAAGCCTTTGAAAATTCTCTCAGGGCTCATAATCGGAATAAAGCTCGGATTGATCGCACTCGCTCAGATCATATTTTCAACCCTGGCGATTGGGTCTATGTAAGCAATGGCAGTAAACTAAACCGTCGAAAAACTGATCCTGTTCGCATTGGACCTTTCAAGATATTGTGTCGCTTGACCTCATCCTTCTATGAAGTTGCTTGTGGAGAAAGCTTATCCGATTCTTCCTTTTTCCACTCCTCCAAGTTAGTGCCGTTTTCCTGTGGGAAAACTCCCGCAGCGGGGGAGGTGTAAAACGCCGCCAGATGTCGCGTCATTTCTTATACTGTATTGTCTAGTTTCTTAGTGTACACGTACTGTATCAACCCTCTGGGCTGATAACTCTGACTTGTAATTATTATTATAGGATGAATATAAGTACGTGTAATTTAATTCTGTCATTTTGACTGAATAAAATCTGTTATTAAGAAAACCGTTTTACACATTTTTCAAATTTGTCATATAGTCTTCGAAAGAGTTTCCTCCTCTCTTGTTGGCAACACTTTAATCTTGACAGGTCAAGAAGAACCAAATCTCTCGCATGTTCCAGATCTGAATGGAACAAGAAAATGCTGTTTTATGGTTTCGTATAATCTTGATATAGAGAAAATTTGGGTCTCTTGAGCTGTAGACCTCATCAGTTGAAAAAAAGCTGCAGATCTTTTGGCTTTTAATTATCGAGAGAAAAAAATGAAAGGTGAATTTCCGTTATCTTCTGACTCAGGAAAAATAGAGAAAACTCCTAAGAGATCCGGATACTAAGAAGCAGTCTTATTTTTTTAGCGATTTTTCTCTGTTTATTTGCGAGATAAAAAGCCTATAATCATTCAAAACTATGGACAAATTGAAATTGACGAAATTTGAATGTTTGGTCAAGTATCGCGGTGATATTGCAAAGTCGGTGGTGTTCACGTTACTGTTTGAGCTTTTCTCAATTGTGGGTACTCTTCTCCCGCGATGCATTTTATTCTGCTTGAGCTCTGACTGAAAACGACTCACTTTCCAAAAAAAAAAAATTCTTCTTCTCTCAGGGATTATAATATGTTCAGCAGTTTTGAGAATATTGTAATATGGAAATCACGGGCCCGTTAATGGAATTGTTGTTTGCACATCACAAGAAGAATTGGATGAAACAGCGAAGTCTTCATGAATGCAATGACCAATGTCCGTAAAATCAATCAAAGAGCGTCTATCTTTTTCAAGCTCTTTAGTTTTTCGTTTTGATCTACTCAGTGAATTTTTTTCTTTCCTTCAATATTACAATATAACGTGACCGATGACTATACGTATAACGTAGCGTATTGCGCGCATTACGGATGCCTCGTGGTAGTGAATGCATCGCGCAATAAGCTCTTCGCAATTGTGAGTATACTATTTTTTTTTTTTTTTTTTGTTTTTGTTTTTATTTTCTATTCCTTACTTTCTTTAAATTATTGCATATGTTCAAACCTTCGCAACCCATATGTTACAGCAAAAATGCTACGACATAAGAAATATGTAGATGATATATGCGAGGGAGAAAGTCGAGCGTAAATACTCACAGTGGCGCGGAGTGCGTACAATTGGTACTGCGAGACTTGTGATAAGATTACGCCTACTATATTGGAAAGAAATCTCTTCTCCTTCTCACTCGTTCACTCGCTGACTCTCTCTCTCTCTCTCTTTATTTATTATTATCTTTTTCATCCCTATCTATGTATGTATTTTATATCTAGACACACAAACCCAGCTCATTTTTTCGTAACATATTTTATCGGGTATTGTAAATTTCAGGAGTGTTCGTAATACGTACGTAAGAAAGTTTTGTTCTGTGTATGTGAGAGCGAGTGAGAAAAGAAGAAGAAAAAAAACAGAGGACAGAAGAAGAAAAAAGGACCGAGGAAAGGAAAAAAAGGAAGAAAAAGGACATAGCAACGAAATAGATAGAGAACGAAGTGAAAAAAAAAAAAAAAAAAAAGGGGGGGAATTTGTATATAAATCAGTACGTGGTGAACCGGTAGCTGATGGCTTCTCTCGTTCTGCCTTACTTCACCAAATAAGTGATGTGTATCTTTTTCGCATTAATTTTCTTTTTACGCATTACTCGTACTGTAAAAGGAAGGTAGTCTTGTAAGTAGGTGTACGCGTGTTCTGAGGCTACGCTCACCTACATTCTTACGTTCAGGAATACGACGTATGTATTTGTAAACGGAGATATACCTGCAGTCTTCGTACACTCGTTACAGCACCTCCAAAACGAATGTGTGCGCGACAAAGAGTAGATGGAATCTTGATGGAGAGAAATGTGCGTATCATCGGAGGAATGAACTAAGTCACCGAATGTAGTCAAGCAAAAAATTTTTCGTAATCGGAAAGACATCGTAGGTATTCCTTCCATCTGTCTCTTTCGCGTAAGAAGTTCTTTGATACGCGAGACTAACTCTTAATTCGATAAATACTCGACGATTTGCGAATATTCCATTTATGCACGTCTCACTCGCGCTGGTAGAGACTCTATCACGCCTTACCGCACCCAATATCATTTAAGCGAATTGACAGACAAATTGCTGTTCTAATAATAGCTTATTATTCAGTTGTATACTGTTTCAATCTGCAGAAAGTTCAAATTCGAGGCTCCAATATTTTTATACCAATGTCGATGCACACCCGTGGTTAGCATTGCGCGTTTCTACGTCACATTTTGTATAAAAACAAGTGATTTACTTGTATTGCCAAATTTTCATTTGTATGCGGTGTAATTTGACCGAACGCAATTGGTCTATGCGAGTGTCTTTCTTATTCTACAAAAATATTATATTCTTTTCATTCCTTCACTAAGTAACGGGAAGAGTGAACAACTACCAATACTCATTAAGGAAGAAATGAAAGAACGGTCTGCCGTGGCAGAGTGATAGAACAAAGAACCTAGCTAGTGATGATGATATAGATGAATGAATTTGTTCCAGCTTGTCTTCATTTATACTTTAATATATTCGAAAAATTATGTATAAAATTTTGTTTGCGCGTGAAAAAAATGATTGTCACGCGTTGCCGCACGAAGGTACGTTTTTAATGAAGTTTTTACACCCGCGCATACTTTTTGAAACAAGCTACATTGTACTCTTCGATAAGAGATTTGAATTCCATATGAGAAGTTTTCATTCATGTGATGCGGTAAATATTTTCAAGCTTTTTTCTCATGTTTTAAAATGAGTGTTGAATACTTGAAACAAATTTAAGACATCATCAATTTAGAAAAACTCTTCCTTAGTTTAGAACCAACGAAAATTGGTCCATACCTAGACATCACATCATAGTCTTGTATTATTATACTCGCGCAACAAGAGGAAGCAACAAGCACTGCACGTCTACAGCTAAGTACTATGTAACCTCCTTCACCTATATGCCTCGAGAGTACCTCAACCCTCGACTAGATCTCAAGAACTGTTGACTAACAACCTGGTCCTCCAATGCTCCTACGTAGTCGCGATGATGTACATACAATTGGCATGGAATGACTACCATTAAATAAGTATAGCCGAGCAAAAAAAGTTGGATGACTCGAACGTGCCTTTTTTTTTTTTTTTTTTCCTCTTCTTTTTGTTCAATAGCACGAGTTTTTCTCGTCTACGTCATAACAATGTTCGGAAGCGCTTCTATTCGAGAACTTTTTGATGTTCACATCACCAATAGTTTCCGCATAGACACTTTGGTACAATTGGCGGGGAAAAATATTTTATTAGAAGAGCTCTTCAACACCGCCAATACTTCACCGCACGATGTACGGAAAATAATCATATTATAGGTGTACATTTTTTCCCCCTTTTATTATACTCGTATAGCAGTACTCATTATTCGGGAGCTTGATATTTTATATAAACGTTGCGACGCGACGCTATTCTTTCTTCTCTTGTGTTTCACTTTACCTCCACACCATGTACGACATTCATGTTTCAGAAGGCAGTATTCAACTTCATAATATCGTATTTATGGGTTAGTATTTATGTAACATCAAATACTCATAAAAGTGCGAGGAGGGGAAAAAAATAAAAAAAATGAAACTTTAATCGTCTCTGGAATATATCAGGTTTCGCGATTTATTTTAATGATAGAAAAGCGAGGAAAAAATTTTTACGATGTTTCGGAAAACATAAATACGGATGAACATCTAGCGCTTGTTGTTGAAATAGTAGAAATTTTAGAGGAAGAAGACTGAAAAGAAAATATTTCAGATTCTCTGGACAATATCCACGGGGGAATTTCCTGACTGTAATACTGTATTTTTTCTTTCCGCAACCACAGTTACTTTTCTTTTTCGTCGTTCGATGCGATCCGTTTTATCAACAGCTTTTTACCAATCCGCATATTGCTGGTGGAGAGGTCTCGTGGGTGGGAAAAAAAGGAACTGATTCACAGCTGATGTATTCCACGATGCGTATGCGTATACTGCGTAGAGCAGTGCCAGTGTAAACAAGCAATGAAAGAACATAATAATATGTACTTACCTACACAGTATACGTATTTTGTCTTATTTTGTCTTTTTGATTCTTTGGAAACTCTACCTGCCTATCTGGGTTTGGTTTATTACGACTATTTTTATGCTTTGTGACACAATAAGGTCAGTAATAAGGAAGGAATTATTTTGAAAGATGGCGCGTTCACGCAAGACCTTGGATAAGCGTACACGTTCAAAAAGACATACCTAGGTAATAGAGTACCTATAATAATTGTTGATTCTCAAACTAAAATTCTAATAAACAATATTCAGTATTCACGCTAATAAGTACTTGTCTATGAATTATTTATTCTTCACAAAAAGTTCAACAAAGTGATTACAGAGTGTGTACGTAATGTATATGGTTTGGAGTGGAGTGGAAAATTGGGTGGAAAATTATACCATTTTCCGTTCATTTGCATTGAAAAATTGTGAATCCTTTTTCAGGTATTCATCCCTCCTACTTCGAGGACAATTTCCACCATTACGCGGGCAAAAAGGAGATAGGATCTGCACGGTATATTCCGTTCAAAAGAGATGAAATTGAAATGCGTTCCACCCAAGACAAATGTGAAACTGAAAAAAAAAAAAAAAAACAAAAAAAAAAAAAAAAAAACGAAAACGAAATTATACAGGCGTCCTTCATCCATGTTAAACGACAAAAAGTCACGCGCCAAAATTGCGATCGAAGAAATAAAAAAAAAAGAAAAACTATTTTATTGTTCTGCTTAGTTTTAACGCGTCGATACATTTTCCGTGAATTATATCAGAGGAGTCTGATCCATATTTTATTGTGCATCCCCGTTGCGGTATTCAACCACCCATATCTCATTCAATGGGTATTTTGAAAATGTTTTAACAACAAAATTGCCGTGACGTCATTCATAGACAATTGTGTCGGATTGAGAGAGGCTAATGCGATTTTTATAAGATCATTTCGATTGTACCGTACGTTTAAATTAAAAAATTGGAAATAAATAAATAAGCAATTATTACGTGTTTATATTCATTATTCGGGATTAGGAATTTCAAGTCTTTGAAAATGTACTTGCGGTTCCTTTTTTATTTCTTGTTTTCAAATATGAACGTGAGATTGAAATGTTCCTGTGTATTTCTTATGGAGCATTTTTTTTTTTTTTTTTTTTTTTCTTTTTTTTTCTTGATCCGACGAGTAGGTTATTGATGCGGAGCTACTAACCTTGCTTTGTAACGTCACGACAATTTAGTCTATTAAAATTGATAATATTATTGCATACGAGTATATCGACGGAACGCGATTCGGTTAGTACAGGGAATCTAACTAACGATTTTTTGCAAATTTGGCAAGTCTCTAAGGAGATAGAAAGTTGGTCCATTCATGTTCGTGGAAAACAGAGTCAGAACTAAAAAAATAAAATCGCCAGTCGCGTTGAATTCTACGTAAAAGGGTTACATAAAATCAGAATGAATAATCCTATCGTGTCTGAAAATGAAGGCATATCATGTTCAATGATAGTGGGGTAAAGAAAATTGACTGTCGAATTTTCTGATGAATACAATTTTCCAAGTCACGGTCGGACATATCGAGGAAGGGATACCCAAAAAAGTAAACACCAAAAGTGAACACAATAAATTTTGCAAATGCCATATGCAGTGTTTACTCTTTTGATGAGTACGAGTATCTCTCCCTCGAGTCGAATTTTCTGTCAAATGTAAACGTCCAATATGTTCACACAAATATTACTTGAAGAATCTTCTGGCAGAGTTGAAGAGATGAGATTATGTTTCATGTTTGCTGTGCTGTATCTTAGATCTCTGTTTGCTCACTCTCATCATTAGCCCAATATTACTTTGATAAAAAGCCTAGTATTAGTCTGATAAAATGTGTATTTGGCTGAGTAGCTTGCAGCTCACTCGTTTAGCCTATTAGTCTAACATTCTGTATCTGAAGTTGACTAGTTTTTCGGGACTCATTCGTACCCTAGCCTAGTATACTGTATAAGTCTAGTAGCTTATATACTCAGAAGTCATATGCGCACGCAAATTTCAGAACTAGTCTAGAGGAAAAAGAAATACTCAAAAGAAGAGTAAACACTGAAAAAGATAAATTCAATAAAGACCGCGCAGTAAAGTATAGAAAAGCCGAGCGCTTTCGGTTAAATTGCGCTTTCATTCCGGTCCCGAAGCTGGTTATTAAACCGAAAACGCTCGGCTTCTCTATATTTTACAGCGGTCTTTGAATTCGTCTTTTTTAATGTTTTACTTTTCTTTTGAGTATTCCTTTCGCTCAATGGATAACAGAGTAACTTGGAGAAACGTATTCGTATACATGAAACACGCGTCTAAAGTCAAAAAGTTCGGCAGAAATGGAGTCATTAATATGAAATAGGCTATCATCTACAGATTTTTCTTCAAATTTAATACTTATGCCAAATCTTTTGTACAGAGATACTTGAATCATGAGTCCCTATTGGAGCGTATCAATGTTGTAAATTTATGTTATTTTCTCTTTTGTTCTCAATAACATAGGTACTTATACATAATTGCAATTTATTCGGTATCGGTACTCTTGCTCAGCAATAAAAAGAGATATCTAATAGCGCGCAGAGAGACTTGAAAAAAGGAAGAAAAAAAAAAAAAATGGAAAAGAACTTTCAACGACAAACAATGAATGAAATTTTATTTTTGTATCGTCCTAATGGATTTCGAGTGACTTGATACATTTTTCCGGAGCCGCGCAAAAACTTCGTGTTCTGTTTCGCAGCTAAGTTACATTCTTTCCATTTTCCGTGCGACAGGTCGATGAATTGCTTAAATTAATTTACGTCAAATAATGCGGATAAAAATTTCGTGCTAGAAATACATTCACGTCCTTTCAATGCATTACGCTTTTTTTTTTTTACTTTTTATTTTTCCCATTCGTATTAGTACAACTGTAACTAGGTCGCAAAAACCATCATACAATTTTTCATTTTCAAATTTCTCAAAAGATCACTCGCTGCAACCAAAGAATTAAAGTGATGGAAGAGAAACCAAAACGGGTTATAATGTGTGTATTGCCATTGAGAAACATTATTTTTTGTTCAACTTATTTTGATTATGGGGTGAGCTTTGAACTTGAAATGTCGTTCAAATCTGCTGATGAGAAGGACTGATTCAATAAACTAGGAAAACTGTTCGTAATTAAGTAAATTGAGAAAAACCTCATTTTTTTCGCTATTCTATCATGTTTTCCCAAATTATTACGGTATGTATTCATTCGCATACTTCACTTTAATTTAAGTATCAAATTTTTTGCCTTTTTTATTTTTTCGATATCTATACTGCTATGTACTACAAATTTGGCCAAAAATTATTCATTGTGTGGGCAGATATGCATATTTCATGTATAACAAACCCTTATCAATAATGAGCAACCATCAAGACGCAATCGCGTTTCTATATTCTAGAAATTTACTGCGCCTTATTCATTAATTCACCATATCCGGCTGTAGTGTCAACGAAATGAGTTAGTCACCGCCGACGTATTTCTCGTTTTATTTGTACGTCATGTAAGTATACTGTATAGGAAGCGATTGACAGAGGCGAAATTTGTACTTACTGTAAATGGTCATTTATTTTTTGAGCAGGTTACTTCCAGCCTAATTTTCAGAACAAATCATGCACAAAGAAATGAATTGTCTTTTCGTTATAGTCGTGTCTGCTGGCATTAATATACGATATAGGCTATATGCAGACATTCTTCAACGAAACATTTCGGTATTGACCGTATGTTCCAGTATTATTGAAGTACCTACGGTAATAAAACGAACGATATCGCTGCACTTCGCGTTTCATTAAGTCCTGTCAAGTAAGGATAATTAATCGTCGCGCGCGTCCAAATAACAATAACGCTCTCGCTATTCTCACCAGCTGATCATCGAGGCGGCTAAAATAAAATGTAACTGCGAAAGCATTATTCGTGAAGAGACGACGAGAGTAGGAAAACTGTCATTCTACAGCTAACACTGCGGTGCAGAGTGAACTGCCTGCGGAGGTGAGAATTGTAGAATGTAATTCTGCACATACCGGGTACCCATACATGTACATACCTGCGAATGAATATGATACTATAGGATATGCACTAGGATACCCTAAAATATGTACAGTGCAGTACAGTGGTGTTATGCTTATGCTTTTATTTGAGAGATTGATTTTACCCAAATTACAAGTAGAAGCGATGATAGGGTAATGAACATTATATCAGGTATTCGTGTCGATGGGCTGACAAGATACAGTATCTGTATACAGTATAGCTAGTATACTGTGCAGTATTACACACTGCAGTGCAATGCAGTGGGCTGTAGTGCAGTTCTGTCTCTTTTAAAAGACTGCCATTTTACTGTGTGAATCCTTCAAAGGTCTGTCTAATATGGCAAGCGTCGAGTGGTGAGAATCAAGAAAAAGAAAATCTCTACTTCAGTTCTAGGACAAAAAAAGATCATCGCAGATGATCAAATACTTTTTATTTCACAAGAATTTCGGAAGATTCTTTTTTTTCTTTTTTTTTTTTTATTGAAAAAGAAAAAGTTTTTCATCCTTTAGCGGTGCCACCGTGAGTAGAGTACTCATGTACGTTCTGGCGCACTTGACTTTTCTCTTTTGATTCCAGTATATTTTGCATATTTTATTACTGTACGTATGGTTTGTAGGCAGGCCTGTAGCCAGGGGGTGGCAGCCACCCCGAGCGCCACGCCCTAACGAATTTCCAATTACACACAAAAAATAGGCCCTTTGAACGATATATGCCACCCCTGAATGTGTTCTAATGCCACCCTAAGAAGAACCTTCCGGCTACGGGCCTGTTTGTAGGCCTATCTGCTATCTATTTTTATACTTGTTTTTACCACTGTTCTCATCATAACTTCATGCATGATTGTTCAAACAAGTCAGGGAGGAGGGTATTACTTTTCAAGTTTATCAATTCCTACTTATTGGTTACTTCCTTTTAGTTTGTTGAGAACATGTTCTGAACCAGAGGATAAAGAAGGGTTATTCTTTATGATCTCTTCAAACCAGGTTTCAGATTCTAATTTGAGGTTCTTCAATGTATTTGCAAATTTTACGCAAAGAAATGAACCTGTATTGTACTTATTGTTTCAGCACAAAAAGGAAAGTGGGCGAAATTTTCTCCTTCTAATTGGCTTTGAAACAATATAATTTTTCTCTTGAAAGCAAGAGAAAGTAAGCACGTCGTTTAAGAGCTCAAAAATGAATTTACCCTGCTTTTGTAGTTCCAAATTGAAATCATTACGATGGTTCAAAATATCTGTGAGGAAAATAGGCGGGTAGGAGATGTGAGTGATATTGGCATTTAATAAGAATGTGCCCTCCTATTTTGGAACACCCTCTATCTTTTCACGCCTCTCCTCTCTTATCTGAATTCCTTTTTTCACGGGTTCTGTATTTTTATCTCTTGGATTTAAAGTTGTAAAAGTATTATCTGTTTTTATTACGGCTTCTGTTGTTGTACCTCGATTTTCATTCCTCTGGAGTTACTGCTTCACGCTGAGGATTTGTCTATTACAAATTCTTGCTATAATTAACGGACCTCTGCCAAGGACTTTATGGTATTTTTATGCTCTCAACTACATTCTCTGGATGGTGGTACTGTTTCTAAGTGAGATTTGTTGTGATGTTTCTTTGTATCTGTTCAACATTTGTACCACTCCATGGCAGGTGCGCACCCAGGAATTACATTATTCAGAGCATTCAATTTTTCTTTGTTATTTGTCATCAACAAACATCCATAAAAATTGAAGTAGATGGTGCTACCCTTTCAATAACTTCAACTTTCGTGTTTGGATGGTAACAATTGGGCCTACCTAATGTATTTGTATTCAAAAATGAAAAATCGTCTTCCTGATCAGGACGTTCAGTACTCTAAGTTTCACTCTCAATACCTATTCAAGGTCTTTAGGGCGGAAAAAAATTTCGAATATACATTTTTAACTTTTTTCAATAAGAGAGACACTTCACGCCTAGCAATAAGACAATAAGAATCGAAATAACTCAGAATAATGACAGGTCGATCTATGACAGCTAAGACTGGTAGAACAATTGAAGATTGATTTGACAAGCAGTGCGTGGATGCAAATTCATGTTATTTTTAGTCTGCATTAGGTCAGTTTGTCGGTCGGGCAAAATACTCTTATGTTTTCACCACGTCACACGGTGCCCAACTGACGCACACAGGGTTATTTACTCACATCTTGCTACCTACGGTCAGTTTCTTTATACAGAATGATTCATATTAGTTCCAATATGTAACTCTCTTTATTTTCGATTTTGAAAAAGTGCTTTCAACTCATGTTCTAATGCTGTAAAATAGAGTATTTTTTTAGCCTTAGAGAGGTGGGGATCTACCCCTAGCCCCCCCCCTCCTTCGGTACGCACCTGCTACGTAGTACTACTTCAAACAAGTATGTCAAAACAGCGGTCGAGCATGGTTATTATGGCTTTGAACACATTATCTGTATGCTTATTTCTCAATCTGGTTTCTATCATGTGTTTTACTGTTCTCCTGTTCTGCTCAATTCTCGAGTATTTATAAACTTCACCCCAATGTAGTACGTTTATTGTGATTCCATCCTCATCTTTAATCCTAAATGAATTTTTTCCACGAACCATTGATGTCGTCTTACATTTCTCAATTCCAAACTCCATCTGTATGCTTTCCTAGCATTTCTGTCATGTCGACCAATAAAATATTCCAAATGAGTGCGGGCAAAGCCTATTGTATTTGTGTTTAAATCTATTGAAAAATCCTTGCACAAACAAAATTCCAATTTTCAAATTTCTTCTGTATGTTGCATATGTGATGTAGCAACATTTGCGAGGAGCGAACTTCCGAATAGGTTTAGGTTGGTACGACGGCACGCACTGCGATAGTGTTGGTGTGGAGATGATGAAATTCACTTTCGTACGTCCACGTTATTTCCTAATCAACCGCCGCGTAGCGACCATTTTCCTACTTCCCCTTTCGTCTATCCTTATCTGATATCTATCCTTGTACTTCTTTCTTCTCCCACTATCTCGGCTCTGCAGCAATCTATCGCGGTGAGCGTATGCGAGTAAAATTTTAAGTTTCACCGATGGGCTTCGGCTGGTCGGTGAGAGAGTGCGGTTTAAATTTCGACGTCGAAGGACGTGTCTTTTCGAATAGGAATTTTTACTCGTACACGCGACTGAAAACGTGCTTCTCCCTGATTCGATGTGCCGTCGAGGGTTTAGAAATACCGGTGGATTTCTAATGGCGTGGTCCGATAAGGTGAGATTAATTAGCGAAGGCATATTCGATTGATGTATCGATGTGTCAATTAAGAAATATTTATTACCGATTGATCGAAGTTCTATCAACGTGAACTCTTGTGTTATCGATCTAAAGTCGCGAAAATTTGATGTCGCGCCCAAATGCTCTTCGAAAGCATCTTTCATTCGATTACGTGTTTAAGACGTCAGACTGAGGAAAAGAAGTCGTGTACCAAACCTCAGTATAATAACTCCGAGTGTACATGGGGCTGTATAGGCTACATCGATCGGATCACGCTCGAATTTAGTGGGTATTTTGTCGAGTTGGTGAATTTTGGATTGCGCTGGCCGTAAACAGATGGCAATCGTCTCCTTCTATGCTTTAACATCTACATTGACAACGAAAATAATCGGACCAAAGTCACCTGGATTCGAAGGAGCAGAAAGATCAACTTACCAAGTTTGCTATATTCACTTTATTATTATAATGATAGATCGACGGATTCCCCTTGCAGCTTTTGTACACGGCTGTATCGTATGCAAATGCTAGTCACTGGTTATGTCAGCTCATTTAATAATATCGTTAATATTTTTCCTGTTATCGAAGTTTTCGAATCTTTTCTTCTTAGTCGATGAGTAGCGAAGGTTTTATTTTTCAGAGATTTCTCAATATCCCGACGAATTAAACGCGAAGGTGATTATGCGTAGGAGCATTACTACAGTCTGCGAGTTGTCAGCGAATACATTCTTTCGGCCCTATTTTCTAAATTCTTTTCATGTTATCTGTAGCCCCTCCCCTCTCTAGATATGATCGACTGACTTGTGCAGTCCTCGTTATTTTCAGGTTTATCGAAGAGCTTGTTCACGTACTCCATCGAACAAGCGGAGTTTATGTTTATTAAATTTTATTTTATTTCTCGATCATAGTAGTCTCTTAGCTACTGGATTTATGATTTTTACGACAAACTATTTTCTTCTGTTTGGCGGGTAAGTAGAACCCGCAATCGACGACAACGCTAGCCTCAATTATCATGATATTTCGTATAGCCTATGTGATCTCAAAAAGTGAACCAAAAACTGATTGTGGTCTATCTTCAGTTACTCACGCCTTCAGAAAGATGTGTTCATGCTCTTAGCGCTCGATTGAGCTAGTCGGCGCCGGTCCCCTAAGGTGGAGGGGAAGCGAGGTAAGGGTCGAATATTGTCCGGATGTTGGTTGTGATTAATTCGAGGATTAGATTTAGTTACGACGTTTCGATGAAGTACGAACTCTTGTCTCATTCTCGTCTATCTTAGTAGAGCCGCGTGTCAATATGTTCCTAAAATTTACGTCTAGGTTTCATGTGCTCGTACTCGTATGCTCCACTCATACGCTGCTACATCACACATACTAAATAGTGAGTGATGGAGGGAGTGTGGGATGCGGGTAGGGAATTGGAAAGCGGGTCTTCAGTGCTGAACATGAATTAGGAATATGTGTTAGAGCTTAGAGCGTGTAGATATGAACAGCCGTGCCCGTTCTCCGGGTACCGTACGCGATCGTCTAGCGTCTCTCGCTACTTGCTCTATTCAACTACTTCCAGAGAAGAGATATTTAACTCTTGGCTAATTTTAAACACAGATTTCAATACTACATTGTTCTATGTAGTATTGAAATCTGTGATTTTAAAGACAAAAAACGCATATATTTGCCACGTTAGCGCTGTAATCGCTGTTGTATATCACCACTACTACTACACACCTACTTGTGTTTTCTACTACCACACTCAAAAATATTTGGAATGCAGCCTCCTCCGCTGCTGCAGCGTGCGTATTAGCCAATCATAACGAAGCGATCGTCGCGCTAACGTGGCAAATTAATGCGTTTATTGGCACTAATTTTTGCATTGAAGTTATTCTCTGACTACTTCACTCCATGTGTGCTGCGCGCACCTCTCGCATGCACGTTATCGTGTATACTTCGAGCTCTTGTCTCGAGCATTCATGTAGATTCCCGTAGTCGGGTTAACCCGCTTGTCAATGCCTTGTGGGATATGCATCTCAAGGTCTAACCCTCTAACAATAATGATCACTATAAGGCGTTCTGATTTTATAATAATAAAAAAGGGTTATTGCGATGAGTTAAAGTTCCGAACTGATGCTGTTGCAGGAATATGTGATTCTTGTAAATAATTATATCCACAAAATAAGATAGGTTTAGCTTTTTGTAGGATACGGGAGGCTATATTGCTGAAGAAAAGAAAAATTGAAATCAATAAAATTAATTTAATTTACTACGGTACAACAGAAAAATCGCGATTGGACCGGCTGTACGAAGTTCTCGGTCAAATTTACGATCTTTTTTTTTTTTTCTATGTGGACGCGCAGTTAGACATCCGCACTCATTAGCATAAAAGCGAATGGAATGGAGTGCGAATTGAATATTCACACGTCGGGTGCATTACGTAATCGGTATACAATTTCGCCTGCTTAAGGTACTGTGAATCTATTTGTATGACCTCATTATCATACACAGTTTTGATGTTCGCCATTTAATTTTATGTAAAAATTGTAGAATACACCATACCATACTCTGCATCTTTGTAACTAGGTATTGGACCGCACCCTATACGGAAGTAAAGGATTGGTAACAGCTTGTTCGCCTTCTATACATTCGTGAATATGATTAACTCGCGGAAAAGAATTCTACAGCACGTATGATTCACTTAAATCTCATATTTTGAATTCTATTTGAAATAATTATATGTATACCATGTATACTGAGTCCTGACGCACACCATTAGTGATGAAATTATTAATTAATGAGCACATCGCACTATCGATACAATGGAAAAATGACAAAAATTTCAAGTTGTATACCTACCTAGACGATTTTGCTCTTCTTCTCTAATCGAACGTGTCTAAAGAAATTTAAAAAATGAATGTCTCAGTATCACGTATTGTTCTTTAAATTAATATTTTGTACGCAGAACCGATTATTGGCGAGGCGCAGCGCGGTGATTGTGGGTATACAGTATAGCGTTAACGCTGATGATCATCAGAGGGAAATAAAAATGGCAATACATGAGCGTACATGCTATTTGTGCCGGTTCCATTTCTGTTAGTATTGAAAATAATAATAGTAATAATGAGCCTTTATTGAGATGCTTCTTTTTTTAGGTGTAGATACATTAGGTGCATATACGCGTAAATCTAGGACTAGAAGTTTCTCGGCCCGTAACGAGCAAAGGTTTTTCACTATCTTCACCATTCAATGTATTGTCCCTAGCGATTTGTTCATATAGTTTTTGTTGTTCCTTCACCTTGCTGGTTGTCTTTTGGGTGGTTTATAGGATCCTATATTGTAATCTTGTATGCCCATCTATTATCGTTTAATTTTGCGACGTGACTAGCCCACCTCTTTGTCTTCAAATAAATTCTACTTGTTATTAAGTATTATTTATTTGTTGTTTGACTTTGGATATTTCAGTTCGATCACTTATCCAACATAATATAGTGTGATTTCCTTCGCTTTCAACAGAAAAACGAACGCTCAATAATAAATCTATTAATAACTTTTTATCTTGGGACTAATTCTGGTCGCTGCTAAATTCCATATTATAGTGACCGCGGGAAAAATTTTGGGAAGTATCTCAGGGGAAGAAGAAGGAGCAACTTGTTGGAAGATTTTTAATTAAACTGCATAACCTGTTATTTTATATCTGTAATTTGCATCTATCTTGAAAGCCGACTTCTGTCGGGGAGATGTTGACTAATAAATAAATAAATGGAGTAATAATGACCGAATAGGGGCAAAAGGATGCTATGTGTACCTTTGCTGTTCTCCAAGAGCTCATCGTCGAAAGTTTTTCTGTTATGCTGATAAGATGAAATCAAATACGTTATGGTGATACAGAAAATGAGATATTCTGAAAAAAAAAATCGAATAGTTTTCACGTATAAGGTTCGTTGATAGACTGATATTATATTGATTGATGTATTTATGCGTACATAAAATTAACTGTTTATTTTTAGCACTTTATCTCGTGGTTTATATTTTGTCGTTATATTTATTGTGGTCTAATAATGACCGAAACGAGGTATACCAGTGGCGTATTTTGAAACTCTCTGGGGGGGAGGGGGGGTCAAAAATTTTCGAGAACACAAATTTCAATTGAGCAAAAAAAAAAAAAAGAAAAAAAGAGAAAAAAAAAAGGTTATCGGTTGGTTGAAATTAATGATTTTTTAGACTTTTGGAGGTCCTATGGGGGAGGGGGGATTTGATCCACCCCCCGTAAATACGCCACTGAGGTATACTACTGAAAAATTTCTTTTTGAATGGTATATATTTCGTCCTCGTTGTTTTGATGCACGCGCGGAGCAGAAAATAAATCGTTCTCCGATCGGATAAGTCGTGAGAGAATATAACTTCATTACATGCATTTGCGGGTTGTGGCAGCTCAGAGAACCCTTGAGGAAAACGTAAATTTTTTAAATTAGCTTTCCTCCGCCAATCCGGTTGTACGTTGTAACGGGCGAGATGAAATACTCGTGGAATGGTCGGCGTGGTCATGGGGAGGGGGAGGGGGAAAGTCG
This sequence comes from Aspidiotus destructor, assembly GCA_035079395.1. Lineage (NCBI taxonomy): Eukaryota > Metazoa > Arthropoda > Insecta > Hemiptera > Diaspididae > Aspidiotus > Aspidiotus destructor. Next base: position 1,452,908 of record JAVHKZ010000014.1, read on the forward strand.
AACGTATAATTTTCTTTTACCAAGTCGCGCACTTCGCCAATAAACGTAATATATTTTATCGTACAAAAGTTACTGGAGCGTTGCTTCATTGTTAAGAATATTGTCTACGGAGACTCGTTGACCAGAAGCAAACGTTTCGACGAAGAAGAATAATAACCGCGGACGGGACGCATTTCGCGAGCACAAAGCAGCTGGAGGGCGCGAAACGAGCTTTGCACAGCGCGCGCTACCTTGTTATTGGCCGTTTAAAAATTTTTGGTCTGAGAGGCACGAGCGACGTCATCACAAAATCGTCTCGTTTTCAAAGTGTCCATCGCTATATACGAGGTGTCAAAAATGGCACCAAAAATATGAAAACTCAGATCTTGATTACAAGTAATTTTTCTGTTGGTTTCGCTCAATGCTGACGCTCTCTCTTACATTCGTAATTGTCTGCCGCAGTTACAAAAACCAAAAGTACGTAGTAGGTTTGTGCTTTAATTCTGGTGGTTCGTTATCGATAATTTAATTATTGCGCATTCATCGTTTTGTGTATTTTTGAATGTTTCATATATGTTACGGTCAGTGTTGTAAATTTCATAAAACAGTTACCCATTTTTTTATTCATAATACTCTTCTTTTTTGAAAACCCATTGGCTTCAAAGTTTTTCAATATTCATTATAATCACTTTGTCTCATCATAGTTCTACGTTTTTGCTGCGAATTAATTCCTCAAATATGGCAGGTGGTCGTGGAAACGGTGAGAAGTAAGTATCAGGAAACTATATGTTTTTAATGCATTGTCCTCTCCACAAACTTCTCTTCAATTAATTCAGCAAAAAAATGGAGCTACGATGGGAATAAGTGATTCTAATGAATATTGAAGAAAATTGAAGCCAATGTGTTTCCAAGAAGGAAGTTATGAATAAAAAATCGGTAACTGTTTTATGAAATTTTCAATATTGACCGTAACATAAATATTTTAGAGTAGAATCAAAACCTCAAAATTACGTGTCGGCATGATTGATTAATGATTTAGTTGCCTGATGATGACCGTCATCATACGGTTGAAACCGGTAGCGCGTATTACCCGTATCTAAATTAAATTTCTGTTTGTTCTAAATTCTTTCGATTATTATTATATTAAAAATTCCTTGATCTCTGAAATTGGTATTTTGATCATTCGCGGGTTTTATACTGTTACGTGTCTATGCACCTCTAATCAACATATTATATATATTTTTTTTACTCTCTTCTCTCTCCCCGTCTGATATCAATTGTACAGAATTGTGATTAATAATATCCATGTATATGAGTATATGTGACCGGCTCGGAAGAAAGACGGCTTATGCCTAAAAAATCGGTTTTCGGGTTTGAACGGATTTTTTTTTTTTGAACCCTCCTCTTTCACATGGTTTTGACCGCTTCAAGAAATCTGCACAAAAACCTAACCTCCAAACACCTTTTGTAGACCATTTCATGATCAAAATTGTCAAAATTACTGTTTTTATTGGATAGATTCCCTACTAATAACGTATATTCTTGCTAATTGTCTGTGATTCTGGAGTTTCTGTGAAGAGGATGCTGCTTGAAAGAGATTTACTGTAATTTCAACAAGAATGAACGCAACTAAAAACACACGAGAACAGTCGAGTCCAAACAAAAATCATAGACGAGTCCAAACAAAAATCATAGACAAAGGAAAAGTCGGGAAAAGATCTACCGATTGCTATGGGCGCTGGGCGGCATCAATTGTGGCTGTGAACGTGTTTGTTGATAATGCAATAAAGAGCTACAAAGCGCAAAAAAATACTAATACAAGCACACACTACCTCCGATGAACAAGTAGAAACGTGGTGAAAACATCGCGCGCCGAAAAATACAAATAGAGGAATAGGTAAAATCATCAACACGGGGTGGTCTACGCACACACACACACTCGTATACGTTGATAGCGACGAGCGAAGTCTCGTATTTGATGGTAACACTGCCTACAATAACATTAGCCCACAAGAAAACACCGTAAAACTTCCCAAAACAACAAAAAAGTGTTGCCAAACTTCAAACGCGTTTTTCTCGAAAAGTGCGTTTTAGGCATAAGCCGTCTTTTTTCCGAGCCGGTCACATATTATGAAATTGAATTTAAGATTTAACTGAAATTGGTCCGCATTTTTTTTAGAGGGCGAAGACTGTAGGGAGAGAGAGAGGAAAAGTGTAACATCGTACATAGTTCCAATCGGATGTAAATAAAGTTATAGTTTGTATCGTGTCCCCTGTCTATTGATTGTTCTGCTCTTCTCTTCACCTAAAACAGCCTACAAAATCACAAATTTAACGTCACCAAAATAATATATATCCTGCAGTCGTGCTCTAGTGTTAGTGTAGCTCATAATATGAGAAAGTTAGCAAACAAGGACAATAAGAAATTGGAAATCATTTGTTTTTTTTTTCTTTTCGAACAAAGATTTTCATCATTATTGTGCATCACGTATTTTGCTGAGTTTTCACTAATTTGTTTACGTAGGTATTGATTGGTGGCCGAGAAGTGGTGTCGTCGTTATTTTGAAACTTTTAATTACATCATTCGTTGTATACGATAATATCGATTCACTATTGTGTTGGATGCGGTGGAGAAAGAGACAAATCGAGATGTGCATGGCTGGATGCCAAAATAAATAGATCTCGCAATTTTGAGAAATTCAATGGTTCGGAAGGTCGTTCTATTACTACAATTTATGAAGGTGAATTCTTCCTATAACTTGATTCTTTAGTTCACGCGAAATAACGCTTTCAAAAATCCGAATATATTTTTTGGAAATTGGAATATTATTGTCGCTTTACTCTTTAAGAAAGTCTTATATTGCTCGGGAAAGGATAAATAATATTATCTGCAGTCATCCGTACCTACTCATAAATACACAGAGTATAAGCGCACGCGTCTGCAGATATTTTCACCGCCGTCATGAAATAAAAATACCCTTTTCACGCGATAAATAGTTTTGATTTATGTATTTCCATCGACTGAATGAGGTAGCCTACATAATAAGAAAAGGTGGTAAGTCGACTACCAGAATGAACAAACAGTTTTCAAAACATGTCCTATCCACTGTAAATTGACAATGAACTGTTTTTTTCATTTATAGCTCATGATGAATGGAAAAGTTCTGAGAACCTCCTACTTTCAGCGTATAGTTACACAGACTGATTGATTGTATATATACTTATGAGTCATCTGCAAGTTCGAAAATTTAGGGGTTATACCGAACGTTATCCGATATCAGGGATATATTGGCGGATGGATAAAGAGAGGAAAGCGTTTTGATAAGTGGACACGAAGTACACAATACCAATAATATAAACTCGCATGCATACTGTATACGTATAAATCTTGCCCAGAGGTAATTTTTATGAATTAATATTTTATTCCTGATGAAGTTGCGCATGTAAAATTCTCATGTAATGAGAAAAAGCTAGGCTTTTCTTAAGTAATCCAGAAATAAAAGATTTTATTCTTGCTTATAGAACTTGCGCAATATTTCATGTACATACTTATATAGTTATTTGATAGATGAGAACAGGAGATGTCACAGTCTGGTGAAATAAGCTGAAAACTTATTTGTAACGAGTAATATTTGTACTCGACCCGCAATTATGCATTTCAGCGACAAAGCTGTGACTCTCATAATGTATTACAAACTGCAACTGATTATTACAATCAGTCAATGATGGTAAACAAAAGTTATCTTGAAAATCAAACGTTTTTTTTTCTTGTGAAATGATGTTATCAAATCTCGACGTTATGCGAGAAAAATTTCTTGGTGACCTAGCACACATAGTTATTAGAGTTAAATGAAAGTACAAAGTCTATTACGATTGATGCGTAGCTTCGAGATCATGAAAGTGAATTGATTTAATTAAATTTTTTTCCGTAACAAAATCAGTTAACCGAATCCTTTTCCATGCGACGAGTATACTACTCCTTAGTCTGTGACTGTTGAGTTGAAGCTCGCTGGGATATTTCACTGAAATAATTATACACGTATCGGACACGAGGTCCGTTCTGTTAGACTAGATTTGTGGAAAAAAACTTTCACGAAATTTTTGGATCTAAACCGCGTACCTTTATACGCGGATAATATCATCAGCCATTTGACTCTTTGGTATTATACGAGCTATCTTCTATAACTGGTAGGCTAGGCGATTAAATTTCAAGCCTTAAAAGTTAGTGTAGGTATAACATGAGTACATGCGAATACAAACTTTTCTTTTAGCAAAGTCAAACATTGAAAACTATTAAGCTGTTTTACTCTCTGGTGCATCACCTTGATCGAGCTCATCGTCTCTATCAGTCTAATATATACTATACTATATTATAAATATGACGTATCGTATATGAGAGAATTTCATATCTTCTTCTTATATCCTTTTCTTTTTTTCCCAAACGAGCTGTAGGTGCTTAGCTAGTGTCTCCGCGGTATTTCTCCTCCGTCGTCGTATCCTCGAATGAACTGACATTAACGCTCGTACGTGAATCTACCATACACGTGACTATCGTCGTACTGTAGGACGACATAATATCGGCGAATTTTTCCTTCTCACGTTTTGCGAGAAATGTTAAACCTTTTAAGAAGTTTCTGAAAATGATCGTCTTCTCTCGCACCAACACACTATTCTCTTCGTCGTCTGCCAACATTACGCGCTAGAGTAAAAACGTAATACGTGGCGAGTTTACGAGATCACCATCAGCGATACACCCATGCCCGCTGCTGTCTCAAGCACGCCGTCTTCGTCTCGATCAGTAATTTTTTAGGGAATTATGGGTCATTTCGCATTTAAAACCGTTATTTATTATTATTATTATTATTATTATTATTATTATTATTATTTTTGTCGTACTTCGGTATATCCACTAACTGTGAGTTATTAACGTAACAAACAATACTTTTTATCGAGAAGACAGAAAAAAAAAAAAAAAAACACTGTTTACTCGTACGAGTATCTTGTAAAATGGAAAAAAAAAAAAAAAAAAACGATTTATGGAGTAGAAAAAGAGATGAAGGAAGAATAAGGTGTAGTGATTCTTCTATCCGGCTTCATAGCGGTCAAACTAACTTGAAGAAAGTTTCAAAATATTGACTTCGAATTTTCACGATGTAGGATAGTGCGACAACGGTATGCTCCCAAATTCGTTCTGTAAAGGCCTGTTTTCATGCATTATAATTACGTACATATTGTTTTTTTGTTGTTGACGATACCGCTCATTGAAAGGTAAATCAAACTTATACCGCAATAAGTTTGTCGAGCAAATATTTTTCGTTACGTAGGTATAGTTCAATGTTGTGTAATTTGATCAAGTCGAGTATAAGGGATTCACAAAAGTTATATCTACAGACCAGATTTCCGGCAGCTGAAAAATTCATTATCGGCATCAAAATTAGAAGAATCGGCATTTTTTGGTAAATGTAAAAAAAAAAAAAAAGTATTTTCGACGAAAAAATAAATTTTTTCAAATTACTTAATTCTAATTCAGTTTTAGGATTGAAAGAGGTTCAAAAACCTTTTAAGATCAAGTGCATTTCGACGGTTCTGGCATGGAAATTATGGCGTCTGTTACTCAAAGAATGTATGATGTTCTTCCTGCGAGTGTCGATCAATCGATGACGTTCTGTGCGCGAAAGAAATTAATTGTACAATTTACCTCACTTCTTTGCATTTTCGGCGGTGTTACGACTGACGAGTTTTGACGTTTTCAAATAAATTTATCACCCTTTCGGCTAATTTCTGCAAAAATAGTATATTATAGTACAAGTATGAGAAGTGCGCTATTAATGACTTGATCTGATGATTCGCGAAACGAGCCGGAACGGCGAGTGAAGCGAACAGACGAGTCATATCGGGCACTTCTTATACAAGTGCTAAATACCGAGGAATCCGGTTTCTAGATCAATTTCAGATAACGAAATGGAATATAAATCTTATAGCGGTATCTCTCACTCTTATCCCGTGATCAAGTAGTGCTCTGATTGAAAAAGAAGAAAAAAAAAAAAGGTAAAAATTGTTCGATAACCTCAGTGAATTTTTATTTTACTTTTGCTGCTCAACTAGGTATAGTAAAATGTTCAAAGTCATTTCCATTTATTATTTTTCTTTGTTATTCGACAATGTCGCGTGGTGCATTTCCTCGTTGACGACAGAATCCTCGATCGTCAGAGCCAACCTACGAAATTGTCCGACTGATGAGCTCCATTTTGTCGATTTGATGAGTGAATCGTTTCCCGGTGGAAGACGACCATTGAATGGTTTAGACATAGATTGCATTACAAAATTTCCAAAAGTGATCGTATTTTGGAACAAAGTACTGCGAACAGAATTAATTTTGCTAAGCAATGAATGTCATGCTACATTTACATTCCATTGGAATGACGACACAGAATTTGAGAACGGGCTGGTGGCGAAAGCTGTTCGCAACATGCTGATGGATCTACGAACGATGCAGCGGACTGACGAAATAGTCACCAGCGCCATTTTAACCGTTGTCCAAGAGAATCTACTCGTAGATACTTTTTGGAACTGTAGTGATCATCAATCGACAATATACGACGAAATTTTTTTCCACCATTGGTTGAGGGCAATTAACGAATCGATGTACAAAGATTCCGTACTCCAGGATGAATACAACCTTAAACGAAAGCAAGCCGCGTTGAATACGTCACAAAGATTTCTTCGTGCTAAAAAGCTAAGATTCACCTCAATCATGGAAGTCGATTCTCACGTAGAATGGTATTTGAGCGGTAGCAGGATCTTGCGTGAGGCCTTTGTTAATAAAATATTTTTGAAACGGGCTTCAAATAACCCGTGTCAAAGCAAAAGCATGGACGATGAGCATTACAAACGTCATTTATTAGCCAGAGCAATGATTAAGTTAGCTGATGACAAAAATGAAGAGCGTTCTGTACTCAATCTAGTGTACGAGACTGCGCTATTGGATGTTGCTCTGGATTCGCCGTGGAATGGACATGCAGGCGTTGTCGAACAGAAATTTTTCATATCTTTAAGACAGATACTTGAGGAAAGAACTGACTTGAGTTTAAAATTAGATCGGACTATTATATTTTTAGGAATATACGATAAATACTTGAAAAAACTGCAAGAAAATACACCTGTATAAGCCTTGCAGGAGAGGAAGGGTAGAATTGGAGACGCTCATCTATTATGATATTTAGAGACATACTGTACACTTTCAAGTTTTTAAGCATCGTGCACTAAAATATTAAAATCAATTTTCCGCGACAATATCTCAAGTTTTGTTCGAATGTAACTGAAGCCTGTACGCTTAATAATTCGACCTGTAAAAGTCAGAACTCATCTTCCTTTCCGTTCATATACCTATTATATTATATCTATGAAGACGAAACAATCGCAAATTACGATTCACCGGTAATAACTAGTATTTTGTAGGTACATAACATAATACGATCTAGCTATACTATATTAACGCGGAAACAAATGAAATTCAAACATTACTCGTGGGATTCATAATATTATAGGTACTTACCAGCTTACGAATATTTCCTTTCTCGAACGCGAGGAATAGTTATACGTACCTATCACCGCCTTATCATCACGTACCCGTAGGTGGGTATGTCTGTTTACATTTTCTCAAATTATCGGTGAATATCCTTTTAGACCATGCGTACAATCTTGCCGCGTGTGAGTGAAACATTTTCCAAAATTTAATCAAGTCGAATCACATCGGGTCCAGTCGAGTCGATTCAACGGAACGCGACATCCACATAATGTTTCTGTTACCCCCTTATCGTGTGACACGATACGAGCAAGGATAATCACCATTTTGTTTGTATCGTATTTCCCAATTCTCAAAGTACTTACACTGAGAAAAATTTTGGTGGATATTATATGGTGAAACCTGTCCAGTCGAGTAATTTATAATCATATCGAGCGACTATTCGAGAGAAAAAAAAAAAAAAACTCATACGGTGGAGGTACCAAACTCTTCATATACTTCAACATAACTTTATTTTGTGAATTTTTTTTTTCGGTATTTATATCTTGTGGCCAGTAGGTAGGTCATGAATAGGGCAAGTAAAAATATTTTTTACATATAATTTTTGCCGCATTTAGGAGGAATGGGGGTGAGTTATAAACGTGTTTCAGGACCCCCTGAGTGATTCTGCAAAAGTTTTTATCACATATTTTTACATATTTTGGTCGTCAGCACGTACAATCGCATATTTTGAGGGAAAGCAAATATAATTAAATATTTTCGAAGAAAAAGTACATTTTCCTATACCCAAATACGTAATTCAATAGAAAGAAAAGAAATCTTGCAGAACTGCTACGAGCTGACTGTTAATATTGGGACTTGCGCGCACATAGAATAAAACGTGGTTTAGTTCATCGATAAGGATAAGGTCGGGCGTCCAGGCGTCCGACCGTGACCTTGGGACTTATAAAATTTTCAACGTTTTCTCTTCGGCCCCTAAATCTGGAAAATTGTCCGGGCGTCCGGACTTGAAAGAATTTCGGGTGAGGTTAGGTTGGGTTAGGTTTAAGGACTTGTAAAAAATCGTTATACCTGGTGGGTAATTTGAAAATCTGCGAGTACCACCCCATCACTCTTTCTCTTCGTAGTACATTAGGTGAAAAGTTTCAGACGACTGGCGAAAAGACATGAAACATGATCTTTATATTTTTGGCAACGCCAAGAAATCTTTAATTTTTTAAAAATATTTACCATTTTTGTCATTTGAAATTTTTAGCACATATTTTCACATATTTCAACGACCTTTACTGCATATTTCAGGAAGAATAAACACATATTTTTACTTGCCCTAGTTATGAAATTATAATGACCACTGAAAACGTTACGTCCATTTCTCAAACTTTCACGAATTCGACCGAGGATCGTCTCAGACAGACAGCAATCATTTCGCCAATCATTCCCGAAAACTTGAAGTTGATGAAAAAACAACAAATTCTCTCATCTTTTGATTATTTTCTTCAAAATTGTTTGAATTTCTTTCATTTATTTGTTGTATAACAGAATATAGGGTACTACGGTATGGCATCAGCTTCCATTGAGCCGATTGCTATACATTACAACATGATGCTCGAAAAATTAAATATTGAAAATACTGTACAAATTAAATAGAAAATGTTGAAGCTCTTCCGGTCAAAGTACCATCTCTGAGCGATGTAAACAAGCATTTTTGGTGGAGGAGAGAGCAAGGGGGGTAGTACAATTGAAATTTTGATACGACATTATCAATCGGTTTGCTGACCCTCTTGCGAGGGGTCTTGATTTCTCTTTTGCGACGATGAACTTTGGCGCGAGTTGCCTACAAATGCGAAGTTGGATCTTCAATCGACTAATTTAAGAGACATCACTTTCCGCGTATATTCGAACAAACCTGTAAACAAGACGTATTAATGATTCTATTTCCAATACACCACGAGTAGCGACTTAGGCATAGTACTCGTAGGCGCGCTATATCACCTCTCTTTCGTATCGTTGAAATGCGCTTTATATACATATACAGTATTTAGCCTAAATGTAAATATTTACGAGCGAAAACATGAATCATCTAACGGTAAGTGAATCATCGTCATGAATCACCTCCGAAAAATGCTTCCCGCGCTTATATATAATTTTAAACAAATAAATGTATACACGTGATTAAAAGATACAAAATGTATCTTTACACCCTCACACTTCAAAATTCATTAAGAAAGTCACTCTCATTCTTTGGATTGAATATTAATTACCTATCAATTGAGCCGCGGATGTTCATAGAATGAACAATAAAACTCAGTTTATAAAGTTTATGAGCATATAAAATCACATAGAGTAGTTACCGACTGAAAGAATCCAATGAGGAAGCGTGAATTTTATATTATTTTAGTATAGAAGTACCTAATCTGAAACCTACTCGAAAAAATTCATTGCTCCATATGTACAAACAGTGAAGATGCGGGTATCAAGTCTACAGGAGTTGACTCGTTCACTTATTTTCTCGTAAATGTGCATTTTATAGTTCTTGTTACAATAACACGTTCTTTTGTTTCAGAAAAGAAAAAAAGAAAAAAAAAGAAAAAAAAAGAAAAAAAAAAAAAAAGTATAAAACATTAAATAATCCAAAACAAATAACGTTTTGAAAAGTTATTAATCCTGGGGTGTAAATTTAATTAAAATGGTAGACCTAATGGTAGAATTTCCGATGTATGATTGTTTGTAATTTTCAAATGAAATTTTATTCTTTCGCTTGAGTTTTTATTCTATAATTCTATACATTCTGACGTTGTAGTGTATATGTAGAAAAAATTTGATATCCGTGTATATAAAAAATTTTGTGAATTAAAATACGTTTGCCGATCATACTAGCGTGTTTGAATTACGTATACACACAAAATTATTTTTTTATGTTCCAAACAAAAATGGGTTTTCGAATTTTCATTTTATTTAGGCGCGTTCGAGTGTATACAACAAGTCTAGAGTATACGACAAGGTCCCCTGCAGGGTTGTTTTAGGAATACTACTCGTCAAAATGCTCGAGTAAAACAAAAAAAAAAAAAGATAGAGAGAGAGAGAGAGAGAGAGAAAGAGGGATAGAGTGAGCGGGGGGGGGGGGGGAGGAATTCCGCGTTGGATTAGGGAGAAGCGACGTAAAAAAAAAAAAAAGTCAGCAAATACGTTGTCGTATACCATGTATGCTCGAGAAGAATATATTTTGTAACAGCTGACGCGTTCCTGTCAAATCTGCTACCGCAATGACTCGTCATGGTTTGTATCACATTTTTGCGTACTCTAAAAATATTTTTTGCAATATGTAAATAACGCTTGTTGTAGATATACAGATTTGTCGACTGCATTTTTATCGTAAAAGCTTCTATTTTTGTACTTCGCTAGATTTCAGTCCTTTATAGCCTTATCGTTATTGAAAATTTATAAAGCTGCTTCGTAATTTGGTTGTTCACTGGCACCGCACTCGTTCGACTCCATTTTCTTTCTACAAAATCGACAACTGAGCTACAAAAAATTTTTCACCTTTAGGAAAATAAAAATTGAAGTCGACACGTATTAAATTGAATCGCATCTTGTCGCACCGCCAAATCAGTAATCATTCGAACGGAAAATTCGTATGCGAATAAAAAAACCTATGCGTCCTTGATTTTTATTTTTCTCCCCAGCACTCTCATTTATGAGTGATATGTGTGCCAACTTGTGTTTATGAGCTGGATGTTAACTGATATAGTTATCATTCTAATCACATTGCAGAAATCGTTTCTGAACTGGCTAAATGAGGCGTGAGATGGGATGAAGAACGTAGGATTTTAGTGAGAAATAAAATTTTAGTGTATTATAAATAACAAGTTGAAAAGCCCGTCCGCGTCCTCTGGACAGAATCCTCGTTTGCAATTTCTTGAACGTTCGACGATCCCTCTCCATTTATGCGTTTAGTAACTTCTTTTCAGTTGTTATTCCTGGTCCTCCTTGAGAGGCCATTTCCATCACTTCAATGTTTTCCTTCATTCTCAACGTTTATTCTGTTTCTATATTCATTAATACCACGCCATAAAAAACTTTCTCAACTTACTGGTTTATAAAAATCAAACGGATCCACATCCGCACACATATATTCTTACTTTCTCGTGACTTTACCGCCCGCTTTGCGTAACACAGAACTACCTGTCTTTATTGTTGACTGTAAACTTATTCTTGATTGTCAACAGCCAGCTCTTATGTGTAACATCATATCCTACCGTATGGCGCAAATCATGGGTGGCGGAAGCGGGGGCATCTCCCCCCCCCCCTCACAAACGACTGAAAAAATTGAAAAGTACATACTTGATTTACAGATACTATTGCAAAAATTTCTTCTGTTCTTCTGAATTTTTTTTGAAAAATTTTTGCTCCCCCTGAGAAAAATTTACTCCGTCACCCATGGCGCAAATATATATTTAGGTAGGCTAAAAAAAAAAGAAAAAATGGAAAATAAAAAAATCACGCATTTACATAGCTCTCTATTCAACACATTTGTGACGTGGAATAAAGAAACCGACCTTACTGCTAAAATAAAATATTAAAAAAAAAAAAGATCCGGTGTTGCTGGGAAAGAAAACATTGAACTAAAAAGAATAAAACAAGATTTTAAATTGAAGAAATCTCTGTAGTAACCAAACAGAATTCTATATACTATTTTATTTATGTAACTGACTGAAGCTGAAAAAAAAATACATAATAGTGAAATTAATTGTACTGCAACTCAGCTGTATCCATCATGAATTTATCAAGGGGCTGTTTCTTCTTCATTTGGTGATGTACAGATTAAATGAGTTACAAATTACTACTTATGCATAATGAAGATCAGAGTCTGGATGACAGCAGTGTTGCAGTACAATTAATTTCACTATTATGTATTTTTTTTCAGCTTCAGTCAGTTACATAAATAAAATAGTATATAGAATTCTGTTTGGTTACTACAGAGATTTCTTCAATTTAAAATCTTGTTTTATTCTCTTTAGTTCAATGTTCTCTTTCCCAGCAACACCGGATCTTTTTCTTTTTAAATATTTTATTTAATTATTTTTTAGTTAGGTGACAATAATTGGTCATTTTTAGAGGTTTTACAGGCTCGTGCTTCGCATGCGCCGCGCCGCGCGTACTCGCGACCTCTTTTTTGCAACGTGCTTATCTTCATGGTGACTAATATTTTCTATTTGTGAATATTTACCGACCTGGATTCATTTCTTCAGAAATATTTCCTCTAATTGAAGTCCAAAAAAAAAGAAAAAAAAAACACGAGAACACACGCACGTGAAGTGCAGCATTTAATCTGAACGTGCTCTGATATTTTCTTTGTAGGGGTAAATACGCAGACAAATTTGTGTAATTTCTCGACAAAATATGCTTCAAATTTCATCATTCAACAGCCTATGACACTCTACGTTCAATGACGAATCCAACAAAAAAAAAATCAAGACTCTAGGTGCTCTGGGGAGCAAGATACAAGGGTACAACCCAAAGGATAGAAAAAAGAAAGAAAGAAAGGAAGGTCCGCTGTCAAACACATACCGGGGTGGTATGGCGCGCAACACCGGAAAAAGTCGACTCTGAAAAACGCGTTTAAAGTAGTGGAGCATGTCGTTCTGCTTCACTTTAAACGCGTTTTTCCGAGTTTTTTTTTTTTTTTTTCTCCTTTCTTGGCAGTAAGGTCGCGTCGGTTTCTTTATTGCACGTCACATATTATATATAAAGGATAACTGGCTATTGACTGCACATTATATACATTCATTATTAGTATATGAATGAAAAATCACGTATAGCTTTGTCTTTCTTGAACATAAGGGCTCAATTGTTCATATTTCGTATTATCGTAGCATGAAAATTATGAAGATACATCGAGTGTTCGGATTGGGAGAAGGGGAGTCAAAAATGCAGAATGAGAGAGAATATGTTCATTTTTGGTGGGGGAAGAGTAAAAATATGCAGTTTCTCATTTTATTGTACCGAATCGAAATTACACCAGGTTCCGTGACCTACCCTGACGAATGGCCATCGTACCAGTGTTTACGCCGCTTAGGTTACAAACACGACACCGTCAACCATCAGCGCAACTTCATCGATCCTGATGGTACACACAAGCGGTAGACAGGAAGATCGTGGCTGGAAGGAAAATTTGATTCGATGAAGAAAAAACGAGGCATCCTTCAACAGCATATCCAATCACACATCGACACCATTGACGGGCTATTTTCTCGATTTCATTCGGATTTGAAAGGAAGACCGCATACTATAATGTTATTTCTTCTTCCAAATCAGGTAGACCGCATAGTACCCAATCTACCTATTTTGTGTTTTGTTTATTCGTTCTTTTCGGAAATAAATTTTATCGTAGAAAAGCATATAGGTAGCGTGACTATCACCTTCCGAGATGACAAAATAGTGATAAGTTCAAAGTTTCCATTGCACTCTCGGTACCTACAGTGCGTTATTAATTATAGGTAAGCTTGGTATTGGTACATTCATCAAATTAGGTGTCGTAAATGAGGAACTTCGACAACCGAGTGAGTAGGATATTCATTTTTGACGACAGAAATACGATTAGATGGCTTTTTGGACTAATCCTTGTTTCCTGCTGATTTCCTATTCTAAGTCACAATTGAATATAGCCTAGGCCTATACCCATTATTGTGCAATTTTTGTTGATGTCTGTAGGTATAAAAATAATAGGTGTTCGCTCTTACCGGTACGCGATCACGACGTTATTTCGATTCTCAGTTCATCAAATTCCATAACCTTCTTCATTGTTGAAGGCAACAGTAATTGACTCAAATTCATTACAAGCCCGTTTTATAATGTCCTTTGTCAACGATTTTAAAATATCTAGGTCTTGCAATAAAATCGCGGACGACAGACCGACGATCATAATTGCGGTTTAAATACTGATGTGTAATATAGTCGCATATACCTCGAATATATCACTGAGGTAGGTACATTCGTGATGTCTCATCCAAATTTAGAAGTCACGACGACTCCGCAAGCATGTAACACTATGTTGTACACGGTCTCTTTCGTGAAAATTAATTACCGCAGCTAAAAAGATGAATCTCGGGATTTACCGACAAATGTTGTAAAGAAGAAGTGTACTGATCACGCAACATTTTACATGGTACCTACGTGTATAATATTAATGCAAAATATATAGCCGCACCAAAATCAATTTAAAAGTCTGTTTCATGAATTTTAGTATAGGTACTCATCTCCAAGATTAGAAACGAATCATGAGAAAAATGGCGGGGAAAAGAGAAGCTCGTTACAAAATTGAACTCTACAGTTACGTTATAGGACGAACAGGAGATGAAAGGAAACTATTTCATCCTCTATTATTAATACATATAATGTATGCGGCTACACGCTGATGCGTCGCGTCGCGTTCTAAATACCTCGAGAACGAGATGTACGAATGATAGCCTATTCGCGTTAATGGCTTGTGCTATCTAGATGTTATACTTATTTTTTGGTTTTCCTACAACTATTGGAAAAATGAAAAAGAAAACGAGAGAGAGAGAGAAAAAAAAAAAGGAATTAATTGAGTAGAAAATGGTTGAAGGTAAATAGATTAACATTCCTAAAAAGCAGTTGGTATAATACATTTTTTTCTTTTTCGTACACAAGTACTCGTATCGAGCTGAAAAATGAGCTATCCATCTTTTTATGATTATCGCAATGTTGAACGAACAACAAAATGCACGAGCGCTTTCGATAAAACTAAATATCATTATCAAGTGCATGACGAAATAACTATGAGATACGAAGTGAAACTGAATGAACAAGAATAATATGAGAAAACTATATAGGAGAACGCTCAAGATTCCACTGAGGAACCATCGTGAAAATGATGAGAGGAACAGATTAGTTTGACTCTCTAGTCTAGAAAATATACGTGGTATCGATAGAGTTGATTCAGGTGACAATAATGTCGAATTAATCAATGAATGTACCTACGTTTGTAATCACCGAATCAAAGTACAGTTGACCTCGTTCTCCTATTTGCACGGGCTAGCTTTGTTTTAGACCGTGGTATGTACAAACAATTAGTTATTGCTCCATATTTTTGTGCGACATGAGTTCATAAGTTGTAAGACTCGCGAGATGAAAGATGAACAAGGCGGGGACCAATTGTAAACGTACTTATTATTCTCTAGTTTACATTTTATTCCTAATATTTTTTTTTTTGCGCTTCACTTCGTTGCTGAAATAACAACAAAAATTTAGAAATAATCCCCTTATTTTTTAGGTACCTCGTTTAGTGAGGCATCAAGTTAACAGATAGATTGACGAATATTTTTAGAGGTAAAAACAAATATGGCATGTAAAACCGATCAAAAAGATGCAACGAATAGATAGTGAACGCGGCGGTGCAATTATAGGAATGGATTATTCTACACTTGTAACTTCTCTTCGCAACCAAATTAATTCATTTGAACAGATTTACCATAATTTTTTATCTTTTTGTTCTTCTACCAACTTTATAGATAGAGACTCGCAAAACATTCAATCGGTGTGAGAGTTGAAATCAAAAAAAGATATCCTATTGAAAATCACTCTTCTTCAGTCTATCACAGGCGCATTGAGCCTTTTCCTCGCATATTGCAAAAATTATACCATTTGTAGCCTTCTGTTATAATGCGAGCTGTAATAGGATTTAATGTAAAAAATATTACAGTTTTCAACTTCTAGTCATTAAGGAGGCGCGCGGTCGAAAATTAATAATGTAGGCGAATGTTCGGAGTTGGATACAAAGCTGTTGCACTCTGCCGAATGAAGCTCGACTTTCGCCAGTAAGTAGAATGTATCTCGTTTTGTTAAATCTTTTTCATCTTTTTTCACTCAAGTATATCTACAACGAAGGAGAAATGTATAACGTGAGTTTTCGTTTAATAAAGTACAAAGCTTGAGTACATCGCGTATAGTTGAATTAATAAGCGACCTAAACTTTGTATTTTTATTAGTTATTTCTTCGATTGAGAGCAGGTTTACTGCTGATCTAGCTTTTTAAAGTTGGCCTACTTCAATGGCAACGTCATATTTAGTAAAGCTGTAAAAAGTTTGAACTTTCACATTACTACTTTCTCCGCGATATTTCACAAATGCGACCGCGCATGATTTGTGCTATGCAGATTTCTGCTATCTATTTGTGAACTTATAACTATAGGCTATATAATATGTAGCAGACTATAGCACAGTACATATTATTTGGTATTTCGTCCAGAGCATGAAAATACTCCGTAGAATAATTTTTTTCTCGCATAAAAATAGACAATCGACATACATTAGTACTTACATGAAACTTCGACCTCATTCGAATTGTCAATGCCACCGCGCGTGAATTAGTGGAATTGAGTGATTCCAGAAGTTGAGCTAAAACAAATATGTGTAGGTAAGATAGACAATCCATTATTCACTTTAAATCAGAAAGTATTAATAGCAAATTGGGACATTTAAATCTTAATTGATGCCAGTAGTTTTTGTAAATCCGCATGGAGAGACGTCTGCCAGCCTTGACTACCGAGGTCTGAGTCATATACTGTATAGCCCTTGAAAAGAACTGGATAACCGTAGTCAAGAGTTTTTCGTCGCTGATCTGCGAGGAGCACTCGCTCAATAATGACCTTCGAAAGGAGAGCTGTTACAAATATTTTAAAATTATACGTACAATTCTTGTTATACTTTGAATTCAACTCAGAGGCGATCAGAACTTTACTTACCTTTATTAAAAAGGTGAAAAATCAAAAGACAAACAGTTCGTTTTGCTTTTCGGAATGATTGTATAATAATATTTTTAAAAATTACTCGCGTTCAGCTTTCCTATAATATGGTGATTCCCGTAATTGATTTGCTACAGGTTGTATATTTTGCCAACCGCATAAACCGCTACTATACTGTTTAGTTGAATAAATCCGAATCATTTTTTTGATGCAAATTTCGATTTTTCTTTAAAAATCATTAAGAATGTTGAGTAATCCGTGGACGTTCTTTGGTTTCGAAGAGGATATTGTGCGTCGAATTTTCACGAGATAGCGCACCCTTATTTGACTATAACTGAGCGAACATACCTAGTATGAATAAAAATACAAAATTCACCACAATTTGATGATACCATGTGTGAATACTATAATACCTACTTATTTTTCCTTAAAAAAGATAATTTACACTATATTTAGTAGTCTAGTTTTATTTAACTGTATAGGTTATAAATTTTCGGGGTCTTGGTGAAAAGCGAAAAATCCGAAATGCGTTATACCGTATAGTAGTACGCATATTATAATACGATTCTGATATTATACGAGTGCTCGCGAACGACATAGACTGAGGAAAACATGACAATTAAAATTCATGAACTAGAAATCCTTAATCGTACGTTTCTTCCGCGTTTTCTTCTTTTCTTCGTCCTCTTGGACTCGTCGGCATTGTCGTTATGTGCTGGTACCTACCCGGTAATAATAGTGACGGGAGAACATTAATTTTAAAGCACCTCTCGTGAATTCCACCGCAGAAGATGCGCAGGAAAAGTATAATGTTTTGCGGAATTTTAATAGCTTTCGTTCACGAATAAAAATTCTGTTCGTTCACGTACAAATGAGTGTGTAATGATAATGAATATTAGGTGATAAAAACTGCGAATGTTTGAATAGATAAGCTTATACGTACGTATGTCTCAGTCTGAAGAATCGATACCGAGTTGCGTAGATACATTCTTTTCCATCCGCCTATTAAAACAAATTCGCACATTAAATTTGAATGATTTTCTCGCGAAATATTTGCCACTCAGCGTTTGTCAGAATGAGAACGTACCTACTTGAACGATGGAATGAGGCATCCATCTAAGCACAGAGAAAAATTAGATGCCATTGCAGCGGGGAAGCCGCTGTCACCTGTCACCTTATCAATTTGTTGTTGCAACTTGCGTTTTCTATATCAGCTTTTAGTATGAATTGCAAAAATTCTAATTCTCAACATTTCTTCGAAAATGATGACTTCACAGACACAAACGTTTCCTGAGAGTGGCCCCCAACAAAATATAAAACAAGTTCTATATCACTGGCAGAAGACATCGTCCACGAAACGATACCAATATTATATTTTATGTACTAAACGCGCTCTCATGATCGAGTGAAAGAACTTCTTTTTCAAATCCATTTTGTAGCTTATTTGTGGCTCTTGTCTACCGATTTTCAATGTACCTACCGTACAGTATTTTACGTGAGTGGTTTTCGGCTTTCTTAATCACCTCATGTCAGACACTAATGGAGCAATCAATGAATCTATACGTATTAGGATTGCTACACCATCGAATGGGAAAAATAATATATCATCATCAAATTTACATATGTTGGGGTGTGTAAACACATTTCTAATAATTTGATAAATTCTGGGGACTACAGGGACATTTAAAAAAAAAATCCCGTTTTATCAAAGGATATTAGAATAGAAGTAGATAGATTTTAGTTTATTGAAGTTGTTGAAAGTTCTTTAATTAAATTTTTTGAGTCGCGAAAATCGTATTAAGAACGAAATTTCGTAACTTTTCTGAACCAGGAGTTCAGAAACCGATTTAAGATGTAGGTAGGGGGAGACAAAAGGGACGATGGAATGTATGGGAGTGTCTGCTTTGCGTACTTTCGGCATCTCGTAGAACATTACATTGGAACGTCCCAGCTTGGTTTAATTAATTATAAATTTGTGATGAATATATTGGAATCCTTCAAGTATGTTTTTAAGTGAATCATCTGATCCTCCAATAATATTCGTAAGATGTACTTACGTATATCGCGCGATTCATTTCAATACTCTTAGCGCGAATAGTTC
Organism: Aspidiotus destructor; assembly: GCA_035079395.1. Lineage (NCBI taxonomy): Eukaryota > Metazoa > Arthropoda > Insecta > Hemiptera > Diaspididae > Aspidiotus > Aspidiotus destructor. Next base: position 1,472,277 of record JAVHKZ010000014.1, read on the forward strand.
TGTGACATTCACGCGAATACATTTGCTATAATCAACATTTTTTGCGTTTTTGTTACAGGTAAGCATATTCATCATTCGTATCGAAACTCAAAATAAGACTGATGGATTCTTTTGAACTACTTAGTGAAGAAGAAATTGTCGACATGCCCAAGGTCCTTCTATTATCCGAAACGAATTGGTTAAGCTTCATCTTATTGTACAGGTGTTTTATTCTGGACTATACCTTTCACGATTGGTCGTATGTATAGCATAGTGGACGGATACTTTGAAGTCCATTATCAACGCATTCGAGTACGTGACACTATTTCAAACATTAATGAGCTTAGAGAGCCCGAACTTTTCCTAGTTGATAAGTATATATGTATGAATCAGAAGATCAGAGAGAGAGGCCTTAAGAGATGTGTACTGTTCGCCGTATCATCCAGTATGATCGTTATTGTACCGTACCTATATGAACTGAGGTATAGTGAAGATAATTCAGATTATCAAACGTACTCTCCATACTTCTTACACGGCCATACTGACTTCAACAACGTTCCGAAGTTGTGTCTTTTTCACAATTTGAAAACCTAGGAAATCCAGTATTCTTGCGGCATTAATCAACTATTCAAATACTGTAGAGCTTTCCCGTACCAATTTTCAGTTGTATATTGTGATCACGTTAGGTCGTATGTCTCTAAATGATTACAGCGGAGTTCGGAGCAAATCCTTATCGTGGCTGAGCCGGGCTCTCCAGTGAAAGTAAACGAAAGGCTCAAATTAAAACTTAGCAGTAAAACCAACTTGACTTCTAGTCATTATCATTTTAATGAGTCATAAGCTAAGCTAGATTGTAAGCGAGAACGTATTGTATAGTACCCGAGAAAATAAACTAATTGCGTATCGCTCAGGCAATGTAGCTAAGATTGCACGTCAATAAGGAAAAATTCAGGGCAAAGGTTTCTCTTCTAGAATATGTCCTATAGGGTCCCCTGAAGTGTATCGTGAAAAGTTTACTCCCTACACCTACGGGCTGTTTTTGAAGGGGGCTCCAACGTCAGCCAAATTCAGTTTTCTCGATTTTTCTCGGAAAATAAGCCTCCTACAGAAAAATTTCAAGGGACCATAAGTGTGACCAACTATATACAAATAATTCCGGTTGTTGTTGTTTCCCATTTTTCCCTTAGGTACCCGCTAATAAAGAAATGTACGACGGAGGAACTACTCCAGGCGCCAAATTCGGGATTAAAAAAATATACATTTCGAACGTAGCCACATGATCTATTTTATCTATTTGTACATCTACGTACACAAGTAGATGTATTAAAAAAACTATTCATTTTGCCGAATCGAAGTCCGAATCGTTTTCCTTTTTCACAATGACAACTGAACTGGTTGAAATACCTTCCTCCAAGTGTTACAGTTATCCATTATGCATAAGGAATACTCAAAAGAGGTGTAAACATTAAAAAGACGAATATAAAGACCGTGGTAAAATATAGAGAAGTCGAGTGCTCTTGGTTGAATAACCATCTTCGAGACCAGAATGAAAGCAAACCAAAAGCGCTCGGCTTTTCTATAACTTACTGCGGTCTTCGCATTTGTCTCTTTTATTGTTTACTTTTCTTTTCTTTTGAGAATTCCTTTCGCATAACTTCAGTGTAATCGGAGCATGACTGCCTTGCGCAGCTCTTCCATGCTGACAAACATTTCAAACCTGAGACACAGAAATACACCTATACCCATTCCTAAAAACTGTTACTCTAATCAGATTATATCGTGTATTACCTCATAGTAACAATTTCTACGACAGGTGCTCTGCATGAGATAACACAGCCTTTTTTGCATTCGCAAAAAACTTTTAGGAGTGCCTCTGGTATGAGAGGCTCCGCGCTCAGAACGGACCACAAATTATTTTGTGTGTCCCGTGTCCTTCCCTAGTGTGTGTAGCGCATTTCGTGCTCTTCCTAACCACAGCTTAATCAGGGCATGGTGGAGCAGAGTGATCTTAGGGGACACTGCAGCTGTTGCTTGGATCTCACCAGAATATGAGATTCTTTTCTTAAAACCCGGAAAGAGTACCGGTGCGCAAAAAGATGTCTTCTACTATGGTCAACGGCTACAGCAACAGCTGCAGTATCCCCCGCATAATGTTGTATAACTAGTTACAAATAACCCGTCCTTCCATTGTGCAATGTCATTGTACTCTCATTGAAGCGACTAATAGGGAATGAACTGATCCCGCTGAGTAAGTCGGGACTACGGTGAAGGAGGTAAGAAAAAAACAAAAGAGGAGGGAGTAAAACGTTGGAGTGGAGTGAGCTCGTCCTTCAGATAACCCAACGTACGAGTACCGCATACAAAGCTAAGAAATATTGACGGAGGAACAAGAGGGGCATTTTTTCTATTTCACGCGTTGAGGTTTCAACATATAGTTGTATGTAATAACAATGACGGGGAGGGGGAAGTCCTTTTTAGGGTCGGCGCGCTTTCGCTAGCCGACCGTATTACAATCCTTTTTTGTCGTCGTCGGTTCCTCGTTTGTCTCCTTCAGGTTTTCTCCGTTACGTTTTCTTATCTTCTTATCTTACCTTAGATACACAACACAATGGAGAATACCCTTTTTATTATTATTTTTTTTTCTTCTTCTTTTTATTATTTCCTTTTCCTATTATAAACTGCAGTATTCAGGTAGCGGAGAAAATTCTTGTCAGTGCGTTTTTAACTTTCTTGGTAGAATGTATTACTTTTGTCAAACGCATTTTCTTTGACTATCTTTGTGGAACATATCTTTCCTATCTCTTCGCATCCTTATTGTTGAGTTTTGCTCGTTGGTCAGACGATAAACGATAAGAAAGAAAAGAAAGACATACGTGAGCACACCGTGAGCACACCGTCTCGAACTATTCACATAAACGAAAAAAATATATACAAGCGTATTTACAGTGATCAGTGTATCCGTATCAATAATTCAACACTTATTATTATCATTCTTTATTATTAGTTCTTATTATTATTTTTGTTTTATTTTCGATTATTTAGAAGATTAGTGGTTGTAATTTTATTATTTCTATTTCAAGTTCATTTTTTTTTTTTTTTGGTTTTGAATTCTTAACCTTTTAGAATCTGGAGGTAAGATTATTGTTATTACTATTACTATTATTCCTTAGCTATGGAGTTGATTTTCATGAAATTTAGAGTTATTGAAGTCATGAACGTGAATTTGCTTGTAGAGGCTATTTCTTCTAAAAATCGGATTACCTAATAGTTTTTGTGCGGTGAGTTGAATAGTAATAGGTTAACTAGGTAGCCCGCAAGGAAAGGAATGTTCGCTATGGAATCTTTTTAAGGTGTTTCATGAAGTGTTTCTTTCTCAGAAGGAGGGAGGGGACGAGAGTGAATGAAAAATAATTGTATATCCAAGAACAAAGTCATTTACCTTATGGAATGATTTCATTCTTATGAAAACAATAATTCTCTTTTCTGTTACTACTGAGGATGCGCAAAGCAAAAATATCCGCAAGAATATCCGTTAGTAAGAATCCAAAAGTTTTTTTTTTTTAATTCTTTTTTTGAATAGATTTAAAATGAAAATCAACCCGCCGACCCTCCTAACACCTCGCCCGAGGTGCTTGTTGCAGTCGGCTCTGCATCAGATGATCATCGCGCTCTGGTCTCGTACAAACATCGACGAGTTTTCCTACATCATCATAACCACGCTCGGTGGCGATGGCGATGGCGTGACAGGCGCTCTATCGTGGCGAGTTTACCAACACGAGGTGTAAAATACATCAACGTTGACGTCTATTGTTTAACTTGTTGTTGATCTTCAATTTAAAAGGATTCTCGAGTAGTTCACTCTCGTACTCTCTTTCAACGCCACTTATCCTTTATTATTTTCGGAAGAGAACCAGAAGCTCGCGTTCCTGTATACCTCTTTTCCTCAACAATTGTGAACCCGACATCGACGACATTAGCCTCAAACTGCGTGCTCGGTTGTTTTCGAAAAGAGGAAAGTTTTCGGATATTATTTCCGTTACGTCGACAATATTATTGTGTACGGCGTACCCGCGCGCGCGAGCTTTTAAAAGTTAATGTATATTAGGTGTCTTCGAAGTTGTGTACGTATTTCTATCGGTTTTTGTCTTTTACGCAGCAGCGGGGTGTACTCTTCTCTTTTGGTGGCTAATTCAGGGGTTTTTCTTTTCTACTCCTCTCCTGTTCCCTCTTTCATTTTTTTTTTCTTATTGTTTGCTCTGGTACCAGCGTCTTCATTCGCCGCTCTGTATTTATTATTAGAATAATGCGAAAGAATGCAGAAGGAAGGACACGCGAAGCATTCTAGTTATCTCAAAAATATAAGTCGTTTCAAAATAATGTTTTGTATTTTCGACATGCTTCCGCGAAAATAACTTAAATAGAGTTTAATGACCCGGCAACTTCACTTTTCACTCTTTTTCCTCTCTCTCTCTCTCTCTCTCTCTCATATTTTTTTCTTCTTCTGGCGGTACATCATCATGGTTGAACGTGTGCACGAGATCACGAGGTCAATTTTTACGAAGGATTAATTTATTACCAATTTTTGACGCATAAAATCAAACCGATAACAATGTATCTTCTCTTACCCCTGTCTCTTGTTCTCTTCCTTTTTTCGCCATCATTTAATTAATTTTTTTTTTTTTCAAGAAGTAAAGTGTTGGTAAATGTAGCGCGACGCGAGTGTTGCATTTGTACATTAGCTTTGAAACCTTCTTAACTTGGGAAATTGTCGCGCTTTCTCATACTATGTATACTGCCTCGGTGAATGCTAAACTTTTTCACGCGTCATTATTTTGTTCAGCGTGCGCGTTAAAATTAAGAGTATTTCTTAATTGCCGTTGTCAATTCATTGTGCGCAAATTTTCGTTCCAATTCACTCAGGATGCGCGCGCGCGATGCGATGTTGACGTAGGTAATGAGTAACTCTCGTGAACGAAATTCGTAATCGTCGTTACGACAAATGCACGAACAACCCGTTCTGAGGAAAAGAGGATCTGCTGTTACTGTACACATGTACGATTATCAAAATAAATACCGAACAGAAAAAGAACGTTATGAACGCAATTTTAACGAGTGAATACATTTTAAGGACTCATAGTGATATCAATGTGCTCGAAAAATTGAAGTAATTCCTTCGTGTACACGCGTAGGTAGTTCTTGTTGCATCAATTATTGTCAACCAGCTTCGTAAATATGTGTATCTTTATATTTGTACAATCCAACAAGAGTCGCTCCAAGAGCATGTTTCCTTACAACATTTCGCCATTCGCATGTAAAATGATCTGTAGAGGCGCTGTCGTTGATGTCGAAAAAGTGATGATGGCGTATTATTTTGTGTGAAAAATGCATGAAACAAAAATTGCAGCCCTCTTCATTTCCTGTCGAGTGAATAGAATTTCAAATGTCTCTGGGATGAATTTTTTAAGATCGTCACCTTTTCGACAAGCTTTCGCAAATGACCATCACAGAAAACATAAAGAGCGCCTTCTTCTTTTTTATTCGCGAATGGAACCTTACAAAAAATTGTATAAAACCGAACTGAGGCATTGTCATTGTTTGTGACGCTTTGTAACAAATCACTTGGAAGTACTGAAATGACTTTGTTCAATTCTAGAAAATTTTCGAAGTTCATTGCGATTATTGTGTTTGACTTTACAAAAACTGGCCGAATTAGTTTTTTATCAATGTTTTTTCTCTTCATCTGCCGCTCAAAATATAGAATTGACGTAAATGCTTGTTGATAACTTTGTGAGTAAGATCTTCTACTTCAACTTCGTGAAAGTCTCAGCGTATACGCGTGCATGAAGCTGATCACGCTTTGTGGGTTAATCCGCTTTGTGTAGTCCTATACCGATAAGATTAGGTTCGAAAATACGTTTTGATTGCATTGATGAAGTTTTTCAAGAAACATTCTGAAACAGATTTGTTAAGAATAATTCTCCAGACCCTTTTCCATTTTATAATTATGTTCATCTTAAAAATTTTTGTAAAAATAATTACATCGTGATTCTATGTAGAAACGTCAATTCTATGTACCTTGTGAGGTGAAGTAAGATTTTGAAGTATTTCACTCGTGGGCTGCACATTTTGAGACAGAATATTATTTTCTTTGAAATATCTCATATTCATGTTTTCATGGAGAACGTGACGCGCCCGGTAAGACGCGACGGCGCGGCGCGGCGGTGACTCGCGTCAACTTGATCGTGCTGATTATAATTGAACTACCTTACATTTCTCTGAGTTGTGTAAGTTTCGAAGGTATCGTGTACACGTATCATCTTATTACTTCATGATTATAGGCAAATTCCGACGCTTATTATTTGCAAGAAAAATTATTCTGAAGACGTTTGACGATTATCAGATTACGCGGATCGATTTCCTACGGGCAATATTATGTTTCTGCTTGCTAACTTACCGTTTCAGGTGAGATCTATGGATGAGTTCATAAAGTTTCGTTAGAGTATAGTGTTGGAGGCCTCGTCTCCGCGGTATGGATTTGAGCAGCCGCGCCGCGTTGAAACTGTGGTATAGAGGATGAAAAGAAAATAATATATGATTTCACGAAGTAAAGAAAATTATTTAATGAGACTTTGTCTTAATCAACTTCGGAGCACTAACACGCGGGTAATTTCGATGATAAAAACCGCTAATAATTTTCAACTTTTCCCTCTCGAGAAAAAGTAAATTAATCTCGGGTTATACGCTACGCTACGAAAAGATGGTTGCGCGCCGCGCCGCCTCGCCTCGCTGCCACCAAGCGTGCTACTACTGATGCACGTTGGAGAAAGAGTAGACGATAGGATAATGGAAATAAATGGATGCCGATGATTAATAGACGACATTTTCTGTTTTTACCGTGGTAAGAAAACAGAAAACTAATAGTGGGGCATAAGAATCGGAATAGGATACGGGTGGTGGTCTTATTTTAAAACTATGCATTGTGCATTTATATATACAGTATAGTGCGTGAACGCTGGACTCGCATTACCTATTTTATTTTTTCGAGCTAACAAAAAATATGATACCCACCGCATAATAGAAGTGCTTTTTCGTTGGTGTTCAACGGGATCAAAAATATTATAAGTTATGATGTATATAGGTTGCTAAGTGAAATTTTCTAAATGAAACGACCGACGCATCAATGAATGATGGAAGCGACGAGAAAATTTCTGAAAGGCGCTAATCCGATCGATGAGATAATACCTACTGTATAAGAAAATTAAGAACCGCGAAAGTTTAATGTGAGTAGAATGTTTCGCAACTAGTTCGAAAAAAGTGAAAAATGAATTTCAAGTATCAGACGCTTTCGCCCTATTTTGTAAACTTCGCTTCCGAGCGTATAATTTTTTTACGTTTAGCGCGAATTGCGTTTTGCAGAGAAATGGAAAAAAATTCTTCTTACGCAGCCCTTTTCACCTCTGCCTGCAATTAGGCCTTGCGCTTATATCCTATGTTCAAAACTACAACTTATTCTACAAATCATACCCTCAATAATAAGACTCGCATATTCTCATCATCTCTCGCCCCTCTAATTCATTCTTGATTACCAACGATTCTCATCTAGCATCATTTAATGTTAACTACGGCCGCGCTCTTTCCTTTATCCTTTCATAAGCTGTTGAATTTACGTTTTAATCGCTATCTTCAATATCAACTCCGCATTTCAATGATCTACGTGTGCGTACCTAGCCACAAGGGCATCCCTGGAGATAAAGAAATCGAAAAAGCAACCAATCCCTCATCAACCAGCTATCGAAAGACATTCACAAGTACATCATCCATGCCTGGTTCACTCATTGCGGTCGAAGCCCAAATCCCTTCCAAACAAGCTATTCCAAATTATTTCCATTCCCTAAGACTCCTCAAATCAACTCACTCGCAGGGAAGAAATAATCATCACTAGCCTTAAAATCAGTCACCCTATAGACTCACACTCATTCGCATAACATCACGTACCTATCCTATGCCTCTCTGACGCTCTCTTTGTGATTCTGATATCCCCCAATCATTCAACACTATCAGCCCTTACAATCACATAGAAGCACTATGAGACGACTCTCCATCTATCCTCGACATTTTTTATCGAAACACAATAACACCGCCACTCGCCAAGGCTCGTGCTGCAACAGTCGCAACTCATCGGCAATCGCTTACTTTTCCAACTTGTATCTAGAAATCTACTATTTTTTTTTTTAAACACATTTTTTTGATCATGCACGCAAGAAGAATTGTGAAAACGATTGAATTGCGTATATTTTACATCGTGATGGCCTATCATTGCGGTATTATAGTGGTAATAAAACAAGAAAACTGTACTTATAACTCTAGGATACCTACTATAAATCGAGAAGTATCGAGACAGAATTGGACTTGCTTCGAATTTTTAATCCAACATTCACACTTTTTTAAAAAGTAGTCATTTTAAATTGCGAAAATAAAAGTTCAGTAAAGAGAAGACGAAGCGTGGATTTTCTATAAGAAATTTGATTCTATTATGTAAGTACCTATTTCATTTATTCGAAAAAATTTCACTATCATTTTCGGTAAGTTATCATTCTGCATTAGCATCAGTAGGTAGTCGTACAATCAGTGGGATTATAGTGTATAAGACTGTGACTAGAAATTCTTTGATTCTTATACAATAATTGTATGTTTTCTGGGCGTACTTTCTTACATAGCATTCATTCCGCTGCTAATTATGCACAAGAGTCCCGCATCTCGAATTGCAGTAGGTTCGCGAGTTTGTGGTTACAACAAAAACTCTTATAAATAAGATTTTCATTCAAAATAGAAGCCGCTGACTGGCCGGTGACGGCGAGCGCGTTTACAAAAACGGCGGCTCTTTCTACGAACAAAAACTCGTTATAACGCGTGAGTAATCCTCCAAAAATTAGACTTATACTACTGTGAGTACTGTGAGTAAAACAAAAAGACGGCGACGGCGCCGAGTAAATCTGATTAAAAACTTTCTGTTTTCTTTTTTCTTCTTTTTCTACGTTTGAAATGAAGTTCATTAGAAATTTCTTTCGAGGAAAAATGCGGATAGAAGTGCTCACGTTTCTTTGTATTATTTCAGCGAATGTCATCTGCAACCTTTTACTTCGTATTCTATTACTTGGATTTTTTCGCCTACAAATCCAGCATAGAGGAAAAGAAGCAGTGCGTAATGTGAATGCGACTAAAAAGATTTATTTATACTGCTATCTTGCTCCAACTTTGTTCCGTCTCAGAGAAATAAAAAAACTCACGGAGGATTGTGGTGCAAATGCTTTTAAGACTTTTCGATGAAATTAAATACGGATGATATTAATTAATTTTACAAATAAATTGGTCGATTAGTGACGAAACAATTAATAGGCCCACTGGTTGGAATTTTAGTCAATCTATAACTCAAAATTTATTATACTTCTAGAGCAGACACTGAAACAATTTAGTACGTACTTGCCCTATAATACCGTGAAAAGTTGATGATGAGTTGCGGGTTATTGATACTGAATATTCAAACTTATAATGATCAAAGCATGGGTGAACATCAGAATGAAAGATTAGATCCTCATCATAGAATTACGATGAGTATTCAAGGTTTTTGAATCCGAAGAGAATTTCATTTTTCAAAACATAAATTCGAATATTCGATACTCGATACATTTCGTTCTGCGATTGTAGAACGCAAAGTTCGTATAATAAGTAGATAAGAACAGGAAATAATGCTTACATTTTATACAAAAACAGTTTACAAAGAAACTGCAAAGCGGTGCCTTTCGAACTTGTCTGACGAGGCTATCTTTTGAATCATTGAATTTCAATTGATGAACAAGGCAATTAATTAGCCTTATTTCCCTAAATTTTGTCCACAGAAATACGAAGTTTCAAGATATTCCATACGCGTTATTTAATCAACTACCTTTGAGAAAAAATCGCAACATGTGACACACCCATTTTTTGTGTGTCTATGAGTGAGTGATCAACTAAAGCATACCCTTAATTTGAAAACGAAGTCCTATTCTGTGATCGAAAAACTGGACATTAAGAGTAGTTATTAAATGATGCAGTTGGGTTTTCGCAAACCAACATAAAATTGACCAAGTTGAGAGATACTTCTGCTATTATCGAAAAACAACAAATGAAACTACACAATGGTACCATAAGATAAAACCACACTTCCACACGATTGGGACGAACTCACGATCGAAAACTGATGGTGGATCCCTACATATTTTCGACCCGAGTACGAGTATGCAATTTCAAATACAGTAGTTTTTTGTTCAAGAAAGAAAAAAAACGTCATCCGCAAATTAAATCTCGTGAGCCAATTGACAATGAGACGTAACTTTTCATTTTACTTTTTATAGGTAGCAATTCATTAACCATTTCATTCTGATTTTTTTTTTTTTTTTTTTTTTTTTCATTCCTTTCAGTTTGATTGTCTTCGTTTTCAACGTAATCGAGCGCGATGCTCATTTTAAAACAAACTCCCGACACGACGCGACGGTTTTTTCCTTCTTATTTGTTTGTTCGTTTTTTAATGTCGCGCGTTTAAGATACCGTTTGCGGAAGGAAAGCTTCTCATTCAGAGAAAATTACCTCGCATTACTGAAGAAGATTTATTCTCTATACGTAGGGTACCGAGAAAGCGCCTACGATAAATATAATCGGATCAGGAGTAATAGTTTATGGCCTGTCTAATCGTTTGAGGTAAAATTCGGGCGCGTAAATCGCGCGCCAATAAAGAAAATATATTTCGTCGTCGTCGAAGGGTTGGGTGTGTCGCGGCGAACAAAAACACACTACGAAAAGACGACGACGAGCGGTCCATCGCATCGCAACTGTTGAGAAAGACGGACGGTCGGGGGACGACATTCTTTCCGTTACGTTACGTTACGTGAAAAGGAGACAACGCGACGCAACGAGTTATCGACTGCGATTCTCGACTGCGTATACTGTATATGTGAGCGGTGGTGATTCGTAATTAAATACGTATCGTAGAAACAATTGCGAGATTATAATAAAGGCAAACGCGGCGAGGATTATTAGCGAGCATTTTAAAACGTAATTAACGCGATTTCCATTTAAATGATGAGCCAATCTGTCGCTGTCGCGAACAAAACTATCGCATCGCTGCCACCGCCGAATGCGGCGAGTGTAAATGGTCTCGCTAATGACGGAAAAGCCGAATACGTCAGCCAGTTACATGTTCCCATCTTATACGTATACGAGTACAGTACATAGTTCGTTGTTTTACGTATTTCTGATGGTCGCGTCTATACGTAATCAAATCGCGCTATCTTCTCTTTAAAAGTAAAGGAGTATCGGGGGACATGCTTTTGTATTGGGTAGCAGCACATTTTGATCGTCGTTGCTCGTATACTGACACGAAGTTATATTAATAATTTCTCATATAGAAACTAATTTTGGGGCAAAAGTTTCGCCCACCACTCGCGTTACCAATTGATTGTTCCGGTTTTTTTGTTATGCGTGAAACCAGCGCCGGCGCCGCCTGCCTTGATAAGTAAAATTCACTCACTGAGAAAAATTATAATAAATTTTCCTACATTTTCTTGGAAACTGCGCCCAAGAAGGAAAATGTAAAGGAGAGCGCTTTATTTTATGCGAGTGCTCGTTTGTACTAATTGAAGACTGACTACAGAGGTTGCTATACAGTAATCATGTACATTTTAAACAATTCTGGCCCATAGATTTACTAAAACCTAATGATTTGACTTACCTACACTTTCATGACCAAGTAGGTTATCAGAGGGAGGCAGACGCGTACTGGAATAAAAACTATAGGCCTAATACGGAGCAGAAAATGTTGAGAGTTTATTTGGTTGGCTCTGTTATCAGCAGCTAAAACGATTGTATACCTAGAAATATATTAAACATTCCTCTTGATGAAAGAGTAAGTCAATTCTGAAACCTCGAGTGTTTGATCTTTAGGTTCTCTATAATTTTTTTTTTTTTTTTTTTTTTCTCGTTATATTTGTTATTTGCTGACGGCATTGCTTAGCTAACGAATTTTAAAATTTTCGGTTGTTAAATCCAGCACAACAAGCATTCTGAATTTTTGACTATGATACTTAACACATAGCTGTACATATAAATTGGAAAGGTTTTTTCGTGATAGACCAATCTAGATATATAAAATAATGCACAGCTTTGCCATCACAGGTTTAAGTATATTTTCACAACGCGACAGGTACACAATACAAGAGTACCTACGTGACGTTTCGCTCCTTATCTTTAGTTTTTGAAAAGTGTTTTACATAGTTATTACTATAATTACTGAAAGCGATCTTAATGCTAGGGTCAAGCTTACAGAGGTAATTACTTATGATGTGACTGCTATTTCCAATATAAGGTAAGGAGAAAAATTTAGGTTTTTGAGGGTCACATTGTTTTTCAGGGCGTCTAAAATTAAGAACACGGTTGATAAATTGATTAGGATAGCCATTATCTTTAAACATAGATTTCAATTCCTGAGTAATCTCAGCTTTTACTGTATGAGCTACTTACGTAGCAATATGATTTTTTTGTTTACTCTTTCAATGTATTTTAGTACCTGTTCAGCCAGCAATCGTCATGCACGTGGAATGAGTATTAAGTTGGTTATCAAGAGTGATTTTCCAGTTTATGAAGTTTCGTTGTAACTGATGGCGCGGACAGTCCGCACAAACTTGTTAGAAACAAATTCAAGTTGCTTTTTGAATCGTGTGGATTTTATCGTATAAACTAGGAAATTCTGTAAGACAAACGTATACCAATGTTTTGCTGTCGAAGCCAAAGTTACAATATTGACGTCAATTAAAAACAAAATATCTGAGTTGTTATCGTCATTAAGTAATGTTCACTTCAGCTTTGAGTGACGGCATTTGGCGTTATAATTGACAGCTCAGAAATGTGTTGATAAACAAATAATTGAACCTCGAATTGATAAACTTGTGAAAAGATTACTTTGTACAACACAGTCGCATTCTTGGAAGCAACGGAAAAAATTGATGGGCTTATACGTACATATATTTTGACTAGCGCGCCGCCAACCGCTAGCCATGTGTTCTGTGAATATCTGTATTTTATAGATACCTACCTATTATTTGAACTTTGTTGGTAAATCGCGTTTTAAAAGAGGTCGATTTGTTATTTTTTATTACTTCATGTTTACTTATAACATTTATTTTATCGTGTAGCTTGAAGACAAAAGAGAGTGGCAATACACAAAATATACATAACCAATAAGTTATAGGCAAAAAATAAAAACCAATAATTATAGTAAAATCTAATATGGGTAGAAACCGATTTGCTTTGGAAAGCAAACTTGACCACCAAAGATTGCAATGCTGCAAAAAGCAGACTAATTCATCGATATTTCGCCAGTTACAGTGATTCAGGAAATAGAGGAATAGAGGGGCAGCTGGTAAGAAACCGCAGCCGTACTAACGCATTAGCTACATCAATCTGTTTAGACCTATGAAACGCATTCAGTTTTTTCCTGTATGAGATACCGCATGCAATTCTCACATTTTTTTCTCTTAAACTCGCGGTACCTTTCCTCCTGATGTGGTTTCAAAATCTGAGGATGATATTTACCTGATGAATAGTTTCTCGCGTATTACATGAGAAAAGTGAATTTTTCAAGAAATTATTATAATCATAATGTTACGCTCAACCACCGCATTCGGTCGCTGATTAAAAGAAAAAGTGTTTAAAACGCGCAATGGAAGTCACAATTTCCTCCAAATACTTGATGGAGACTTTTTTTTGACACAAAGCGTAAAAGAAAATTCCCCCCTCCACAACATGATTAAAATCATAATTTTGCGTCGTGAGTCCAGAGTAGTTTCCAGTACGCATCATTTTCATATCTTTGTTCTGACCTCTGATTTTGAAGTATGCGTGTGCGTGTGTGTGTGTGTGTGTGTGTGTGTGTGCGTCCGTGCGTCCGTGCGTCCGTGCACATAATTTTGAAAAATTTCAAAATCCTGATCCCTACCCTGATTTCGAAATTTGCGTTCGTGCGTGTGTCCGACCGAATAACCTTATACAGTATACTAGATCTATACTAGGCTGAAGCCTTTATTATATTAAGGATTATACTAGCATTATACTAGTTTTAAAATATTCTAAACTAGGCCTATACTAGATCACGAAAAGGGGCGAACGAGCAGAGCGAGTGAGGCACCGAAATAGCGATCCCCAAAAGCTATTGGCTTGAAATTTTTGAAAGTAGAATTATACTAGATCAAGTGAGCTTTCCAAGCGCTATCATCTTGAAATATTCTCGGCTGGACCTATACAAGATCCGCAAGTGAGCTCCCCAAAAGCCACTAGCTACCGAGAAAGACATGAAATATGAATAAACATTTTTTACCGCCTTTTCATTTTTGAAAAGTGAGGTATTACACCCGACACAAAGTCAACAGGGGGAGCGGTTTTTGAACTTTCTCGACGTTTTAAAGGTTTTGGATCATTATTAGCCTAATTTTAAAATTTCATGTTTCCTTATATATATATATATATATATATAAGATGTGGATCAACGCGAGAAAACCCACCTGGCTGCCTCGCGCAACAATCAAGAAAACGCGTATGTTGCGCGAGGCGGCCAGGTGGGTTTTCTCGCGTTGATCTACCGATTTTCTTGTTCGCGGGTCTACTCCAAAACTACCGGTCGGATTTTCTTAATTTTCGGGGAAGTTGTTGGGTATAACCCGAAGTTCTGCAAACGCGTTTTTTTTTTTTTTAGATTGAATGAGTAGTTGAGTAATTCTCAATTTTCTTCTAATTTCTTACTGTTATTTCTCGGAAGATATTCATCTTATCATCTTCATAATTATTGCATTACGTCAAAGTGTATCCAAAGTCATTGTTTTGTAATTTATTATATTTAATGGATGAGTAATTGTTGAGTAATTCTCGAAATATAAGTACGTATAAGAGTCCTCAATTAGAGTTCTTTCGTCCGCAAAGCTAATGCATCACTATTGGCTGTGAGAAGTTTACTGTATGATCGACAAAGTCAACTTTTATTAGATACGTGTTGCGCGTAAGCCATGGTATTGAATAGATAGCCGCGTATATTCTATAATTTTCGCGCCTGACTCATATTCCCGTTTATTATTATTTTTGTTCCGCTGAATTATTTGAGAGAGATTCATATGAATGAAATTTCAAAACTTCAAGAAAAGTCGGTTATGCTTACGCCACTGCGTGAGCTTTTTTCTTCTTGTCTACATCCTCCGAATTCAAAAACTCTTTTGCTATCGTCGTATCTTTGCTCAATCATGATCTGTTCTTTGGAAAGCCAGCAATTTTTCTCCCTACAGCGACTTATTCGCAAATGAAAATTCCTCATAACGCGCGTATTGAAAACTGAAATTATTTTCTCGTTTTTCTTCTTTATTTAATAAGCTATATACAACAACTCAAACGGCTTATGAGCTCGACAGTCATGTTACATTTCTATAAATAAGTATTATATAAGTACATAGTAATGAAAAAGAAAATAGAAAAAACGTTTTAATATTATAATGAAAAGTTATTGTAAATTGAGTGAGATGTAGGTGTTTGTGAAATTAGTGGTTGTATATGTTACGCCGAATTCACGCAATCGAGGAATGCGCGCAGTAAGTAGAAATTTT
The DNA here is from genome assembly GCA_035079395.1 of Aspidiotus destructor. NCBI lineage: Eukaryota > Metazoa > Arthropoda > Insecta > Hemiptera > Diaspididae > Aspidiotus > Aspidiotus destructor. Next base: position 1,487,930 of record JAVHKZ010000014.1, read on the forward strand.
GATGAAAAGCGCGCACTCAGCACAAAAGTTGCGGAATCTGTGCACAAAATTGCCGAATGCGCACAATCGGCGGCAGATTAGAGCCAATTGCGCGCATTCAGCACATGAAGAGTTTTGGTGATACACTGTTTTTGTGCAGTCGCCAAATGCGTGCACTTCTGCGCACAATCAGCGGCAGGTTGTAGCCGATTGCGCGCATTTGGCACATGAACAGTTTTGGTGATAGGTGCACTGTTTTTGTGCAGTCGCCGAATGCGTGCACTGCTAAGAAGTCATGTTGCCGAATTCTAGCGCCAGGTACTCAATACAAAGTTGTGAGGTAGAAATATTCAGCTTGTTTATTTCAGCATAAAAATAATAGCATTTGTGATGCAGCAAAGTGGTCGTATTTTTTGCGGTTTGTAACGATTTGAGAAATGTAGAACTCGGAAAAAAAGAAAACAAAATACTTACAAGAAATCTTAGTCGAACATGATTAAAATAATACAAAGATGAATCATGATGAGTGAGCATCTGAGTCGTGATTCAAATTGTAAGAAAAAAGAAACGGAAATGTATGAGCCTACTTTTTGTTATTCTCGCACGTTCGCCCACAGCTGTTCGCCCACCACGACAAGCTGAATTACAGCGCAACCCGGCCTTCACGCACGCGCACCTTTTTGTCGCACATTGCTGTGGCGACGATTGCAGCCGTGAATGTAACGATATTCTAAAATGAGAACTAAATGATAAAATCAACCCTTCCAAATAGCGGTGAGTCAATCAAGGTACGTATATTGGCCTATTACCCCGAATATTTGCCTATTACCTCTTCATTGAAGGCGCGTACTCATCAAAAAAAGGTTGCCGAATACGTGTCAAAAATGATTTACTTCCTTTCGATTGCGCGCACTCAGTAACCTTGTCTCTGATTGCGCGCACTCAGTAACCTTGTCTCTGATTGCGCGCACTCAGGAAAGAGGTTGCTGAGTGCGCGCTTTCATCAAAATTTCTACTTACTGCGCGTATTCCTCGATTGCGCGAATTCGGCGTAACATATATATTGGTTTGAGTGTATCGGTAAGTAAGAGATAATTGTAGTTATAAATTATGTGTTCGTGTTTTCTTCAATAAAAATGAGTAAAACTCGAGTTCTGGCAATAATTGAATTCTTAAAGTGCGACGTGCTCAAGTTCAACCGGTACCACGTCGATAACCCTCGTTTTTTCCTACTTTTTTCTCCTACTACCCCACTCTGAGGGAGTCAGAATGAATGGGAATAATATTAGGTACATTTCTGTCAATACGTGTTTCATTTTTTCGATCTGTAGACGTACTATATGAGAAATCATAAACTTCGCATCAAATTTCGTCCTCTCAAGAGTAGAATCTTTGAAGGACAAGAACATTAACCAAGTAATACTGTTACTCAAAAGCGTAGTTAGATGGTTATCTCGAGGTAGGATTTTCAATTGCTTTCGATAATTGCAGGAAGCATTAATTGAATTTTTTATATCCAAAATAAATGACTGATGCGCTGTTGCAATTTTGCAAAATGACGTACTCTATGTTTGCAACTTGCTCACACAAGCTCCCTGTCTCGTCCGATTTGGTTAATGATGGAAAACAGTTTGATGTTGTCTATAGGAATGAATTAGTGATCATACTTTCAACCTTGAAACCAGGTTGAACCATTACTCTTCGTCTTGACCAATTGAAAAAATTAAATGAGTGCAGTACCTCTACCTCCTCTCCGAAGAGAGTGAGAGAGAGAAAGAGAGAGAGAATCAACATTTACTGTATCGCATGCCTAAAAAGTTTGAGAGCCACTTTAGGTACAACCCGATTAGCGCCGGAAAATATAAGTTTGTAAAAAAATTGGCTCGGAGAAATAGAAAATAATGGATTTATTTGATTTCGAATTTGATACCTACGATGCGATGTTGTGAAATTACAACGCAATCTATAAATATCTATAAATAAAATGGGTCTAAATTCTAATTATTAGATTCACGCTTCGTATTTTTTGAAAATGTTTGTACACGCCCCATTGAAACATGCGAAACAGACTACCTATGGGTAATGTGGAGCGTATTATCGTGGCAGGAGGGTTGTAGCGGTTATGAAATAGGAAAAATAGAATAATATTGTTAGATTTTGTAATATAAGGAAACACGGTGCAAAATATTGATGAAATTGAATGTGACGTACATATACAGTATAGACGCGATGTTTTGCGGAGTAGTCGAAAAAAGAAATTGATAATGCAAATGAAGAGAAACGATGATCCAAAATGGTGTTTTACATTATCCGCAATCGGGTTGTTGAGCGCGTATGAAAAATCAGAGTACACGAAATAAAGAGGTACTTGTGGATGACAAAGCGGGCGTCTCATGTATAGTTCGTCGTCGCCGTCGATAGTGATATGTAAATTTTGCGAGAAAATTGTTACACTCGAACAAATGCAGTTTATTCGCGAACAGCGTTAGAAGAACATTATTCCTCTCAACGTTAAAGACGATAAACGTTCCGCGCGCGTAATGATGTACGCCTTCTTACACGATATTCGCAAAAAATTGTAAAATTTCATTGATTATACCTAGTGATGGAGTTTACTCAATTTCAAAACGAGATTGTTGCAATTTCTGTGGCGTGACAATGTTTTCACTGAGTTTTTTCCTCGCGAGAATGTTTGCGCAGCGCTGAGATTCATAAAGTCGGGCTGTTCTGTATAAGACGTTGTATAATATGGGATAGATTTGTAGACGAACGCGGCACCGCACCGTTTTGAAATCGGATGTAAACATGCAAAAATATGAGTAGTCTTGATGTCTCTTCCGTCAAATTCTATTCGTAAAATTACATTTGTTTGGATATGACCGCGCTCCTTGGATTTTGTTTTTGTTATAATTACCTAGAAATTAGACCCAGGGAGATACCATAAATAAACTGATCAAATCAACATTTCAATAAGGATAGAAGGACTTAGAAGAAAGTGTTGGAACATATAATTTATGTATGTATACTGCCTATGTAATCTAATATATAAAGCAGAAAGTTTGTCCGTCCGTCCTCCTGTCCGTTTATAACTCGAGAACTACTGGGCCAATCGCTTTCAAACTTTCAGGATATATTGTCCTCATCCCAGAGCAGCACATAGACTCATAAAAATAAAAATTTGACGGGGAGGTGCTGAGTAATTTCAAAAAAGGGCGAAAACAATGACTTTTTTCAATAAAAAAAAACGTGGTGGTGTAGCTTGCCATCGAACGCGTTGTTCCAACGTTGAGTGCAGCGCAGTTGTGAAAATACTATTTTTGCGATAACTCGAATATTATCCATTTTTATGAAAAATTGAAGAGAACAAAAATTGTTGCCCCTTTAATTTCCTTTCGAATGAGCCCAATTCCAGATTTTTAGGAGGAAATTTTGGAACTATTGGTATTTTGACTGATGCGTATTTTGAGAGAGCATTTAAACCGGTTGCTCTGGATGAATCTACAGAGACTATTCGAGTTTTACGTATCCAATTTTCGATTTTGAAAGGAGACGTTTATATAAAATAATTTCTTGAAAATTTGCTCTTCTTTTGTGACGAGTAACTATACATTAGGTAAATATCGTCGTCAGAGTTTGAAACTAGGTACCTAAGAAAAGGTACTGGGTTCGAGAAAGAATTAAGAAAATTACATCCGGTTTCTCATATAGGAAACGACTGAGTTCGTCTCATGCCTCTACACAGACTGATGTAATGCTTCGGGGATATGGCAGGCTTTTTACCTACTGTCCATCTATTTCCTTAATCATTGCGACGGTTCATGAATTAGTCCGTTTTTTGCTGCAATACAGCCCTTATCTGTCAACTCAGCTCTTACCCTTAAAATCGAAATATTTACAAAACACGCTGATATCTACTCAACACACAGCTGGCGGTCAGGCGCGCCGGAGGCGCGCCGCCAACCGCTAGTACAGTATACAATCAACGTTAAACTTTCTAGTCAGCGACCGATCTAGATATCCGTACACATACTGCTAAAACAATCGCTGGAATGTTGTCTCAGTAATATAGCAATGACGACTGACAAACGAGAGAGGTTTTAGAGCTCGCGTCATGCGAGATACTCTCGGAAATCACCAGTCGGCGGCCGAACTGATGGACTACTGCGTTGACGACCTAACAGTCACGCGAACTCGTACAATCCGTTCTAGTTATAATTATAACGAGAGGTAGTGCGTGTCGTACCGTGCGCACCCCTGCCGTACAAAGTTGAATTGACGTATATTCAGAACAATAGTCTGGGAAACTGAATAATAGTTTTCTAGGTGGTAGATAGGGATATAATCGAGTTATTCCCTAGAGATTCCTTCCTAATTTTCAGCAAGGAATTCGAAAATGTCATCGGATTTTTCAAATTTGTCTATAGTTTTTGAGATATGCCGACAAAGAGATCGACACGTACATACATAACTAGCAGAGTACACACACTAACCATTCTTTGTGCAAAAAATACCGTTCAACAGATTGACGTAATGCAGCAGATACATCAATTAATTCAACTTTGTACGGCAGACCGCTTGTATCCCTCGCGCGTATGATCAACAAACATCGACGACTGTCGCTGATTGGCCAGAATTATTCGCGCAATTCATTTCTCGATTGAATCATATTATTTTCCCGCGTTTTTGTTACTAGTACAAATCAGTTTCTTACCTTCAAATCCAGTTATCTATTTTTTTTTTTTTTTTTTGCAAGCGCTGCTATTGCCTACTTGTGTAAATTATACCGGTATACTTATAAATTGTCGTGTATATAATTAGTGCATACGAGTATTTTCGAAGGGTACCATTGACTATGTACAAAGTAATATTATGTAGTCAATGATCGTAGCGTACACAAGAACTCGTATTAGCTATAAGAGCAGTCGAATTTGGTACCTAACGTTCGTTTATAAAGAAGGAACTCTCGCGACGATTTGATACAAACTATCGACGTTCGTAATACCGACTGCGACTCTGAGTAATTTTCACTCACTCGCTGCGCTATAGCGGAAACTAAAGATCGAAGACATTGACTGACGAGCAATGAGAGCAAAATGGAAGTTTTATCCAAACTCCGGAAAGCTGTGCAATAAGAATGCCCTTATTTCAAAAGCTCGAAAAAGTTCTTTTAGTATAGTACTGTATTAGGGCGTGAATATTTTATACACGAATGGGATGGCATGCGGCATTATCGGAGCGTGTCGCACTCGATCGGTAATTTTCGCGCGTAATTTATACTTGGGTATAGGTAGTAAGAATCGCACGCATTTCCTTCTCATGAAAGGTCCGATAAAAAATAACAACATCAATTTTTGATAACGGTTGTAGTATACGCGGTGCGGTAATGAGCACAATATATACAATGATGTTACAAGCCTCTATATTTGTCAAGGTCGGGTCGTGTAAACGCGTCTTGGAGCTCAGTCTAGACAATGATTTAACGAGTGTTGAATTTTTTCATATAACGTCAAAACGATTGCCCGTAACTACATACAATAATCATGTACGATAGCCTTGGAAAGGTATCGCGTACGTGTATTATATACCTACATAGCGATCGCGTACTTTTCTCATCGTCTGCATCACCTTGAAACTTATTGCGTGAATACGAAGAATAGTCTCGATAACGTAGGAGTAAGCCGTAGAGATACTGGCGCAGCGTACTTTTGCCGTCGTTTCGAACTTTTCTTTCATAATTTCACGCGCATTACAGCAGATACCATCTGTTGATGCGAACAAAGAAAATGATATTTTTGCCGAAAATTCGTTACGTTCTCAGATTTTTGTGAGCGATTTCGTCTACGTATACTGTACAGTGAGTGTGTACATGTACACAAAGCTTACCTTTTAGACGAAAAAGATTTGAAACTTACTGCCACGCCGCGAAGTTAAGTCTGCCGTATACCAAATTAGAGGAGAAGAGAGAAAAAGAAAAGAACTTTCTTATGACTTATGCCCGTTGAAACAACCTCATACATAAACTTTTCTTCTGGGAACTTGCGACAAAAAAAAATATGAATATTACTGTACGTAAACTTACTCCTATACTTGTTGTGAATATACCTCGTAGACCTATACAATATCTACTGTGTATACGTATTTACGATTGTACTTCGGAAACTTCGTATCTACGTGAGCTTTTAATGAAAATAAAACTACGCCATTTGTATGCATTCAATGTTTGTTATTAGGTAGGTAAGAGGAGAATTTCTAAACCCATCCAATAAGATGGAGTAAACCTTCCTACACGTCAAACGTAGTTGACGACTGTTCCATTTCGTCATTCATTTCCCCAAATAATATGTACTCGGGTAACGTAACAACGCAAAAAAATACGATCTCCTCTCTCTCGCGGTACTTACAATAGATATCGCGCATCATTCCCTCAATTGAATCGGTCACTTTGAAAACCACCCTAGTTTACGGAAGTAAACCTCTTCGATGAAAGAAACACAGCGACTCAAAAAACAGTGTGATTGAAATGTATATTATCCTAGGACAGAAGAAGTGTCCCTGAATCAAACTGTGTCAGCAGCATTAAAGCGCAAAGTGTTCATCACCGTCTCCCTCCTACCCGTACTCGGAAAGTAATTGGACTTGGGTGGTTTTCAAAATGACCGATTCAATTTTTGTGCGAGTACGTACACTATTTTTTCTAATAAATACTACTAAGAATCCTGTAGCGGGTCAAAGTTGATCGTGATCATATTTACAAATATTTCAGTTCAATTCCTTTTTGCTGAAGCAAACGTGAAAAATATAGGTACGCAATAATTTTACCTCCAAAACGCACCAAAACGTACGTTTGTGTGATTTTGAAAGCTTGATTACGACGCTCGTTATTGTGCTCTCCCATTACCGTCGTTCATTAAGTCATCTGTTATTGGTCTCGATTTTAAAAATTTGTTTGAATGGCTGCGTACATTTATTATATTCAAACTAATATTTAAAAAAAAAAAAAAAAAGGAGTTTTTAAATACTTACGATAGACAAAAAAAAAAGTCCTGTCTTACACTCATTTGCATAAATGATATTCCAACTAAAACTCTTACCCAAATTACGCCATTTTTGATGAGTAGGTATGAAATTTTTTGTATTAGTTGCAGCGTTTGAATTATTCATAAAGTAGATCCTCTTTATGGTTACATAAATTTTGTTCTCATTTCATTTCCAGGTACCTAGTAAGATCTTCATTAGGCGTATGTGCCTCACTTTTGGTATCTAACACAATTAATGATCGCATCGTTTGTTCGACAGTACACTGAATCATTGCTTCTATAAACTAAATTTTTCTTATCTCAAAGTTCTGGACGATCTGTTATTCTTTCACGTAATTGTAACGGTACTTTTGTTCGCATGATTTCGTTCCTATCAAATAATACTTAATACACTGAGCACTTAATAGTTGTTTCTGAAGCTAAATAACTACTCCAGAACGTTGAATAAGTCGTCAATATAAATTCGAAATGAATATTATTTTTACCGAGAGAGAGAGAAAAGAATAATAAAAAAAAAGAAATGGCAAAAGGTGTTTTCGAATATAGTATGTATATGCAGTAGCGTATAGGGACCGAAATTCCGGCGATTCGATCATTTTTTCATTCATTTTTTTCATTTTTGTTTCTCATGAAAATGGGTCCTAATTTTCTGGTGATTTCAATTTTTTCAGGAAACCTCTCCCCTAAAAAAATACGGGTCCATTGATATAAAAATTAAATGCGATACTTGAACTTCTGGAATGGTGTTTTGATATTCGACCTAGAGAATGTCACCCATCAAAAACAATCGAAGTCAAAGATGTCTCGGAACGGAAATTTTTTTCTAACAATTTTTCTCTCATGACTTCTCTACAATGAATTTACCATCTTTAAAAAATTGCCGAAACTTCTATTTTTTTTTTTTTTTTTTTTTTTTTTTTTTACTCATATTGTTAGGTTACAAGAATTGGATTTTTACGGAAAGATGTCAAGTCTTAGTTCATACTTTTCTTTTCATCCTTTATCAACAATATCACTGTACTATTATTTTGGTAACGTATCTGCGTTAGTTTCGATCGTATTTTGAATCACATCACATTCTCAATAATTGTTGTCTTTTTACCTATTTAAATGTGGCCTAGTTAAATACGACAAATGCTGCTGGGGAGAATGACAGTATCATCGCTACCTATTCTAATGTAAACTCGCACAAACAGGATCTTAGGAAAAGAGGCCGTTACTAGCTAATAGGGCGGGAAAAATATGATATTTTGCTTAGATTTTATAAGCCTTTCTCATGTGCATAATGGCGCTTCGGGCACGATAATAATAATAATAATAATAATAATACTGAAAAAGCAGGGGTGGGTGAAAGTAAAAACAGTGGAAATTGTGTTATCAACAACTGGAACCTACCCAAAAACCACCATACAGAACTTGTTTGATCTTGGATGCGGAAGGACAAAAGTAAGAGCGATCCAAAAGGCCACAATCTTGCACACTACGCGCACAATTCGGAAAGTACTTGGCGAAGACTAAGTACACACTATCTATAGACATGATACGTTCCTCAATAGAATGATAATACCAGTCTTCTGTCAGTCTATTTCGTGCCCCTCCATTTTTTTTTCTCATCATTTTCGTCGAGAAAAAGATGAAAAAGAAAGAAAGAAAGAAAGAAAGAAAGGGAAAAAAAACGAGAAATTGGAGGACGCAGCAGAATAGGATATAATTTCGATATTTTCTTCATTTTCGAAACAATGAGTCTGTAAGTATGAAAAATATGCATGATTGTTGTCCATACATCACTGGAGAACTATTTCGTCACATTCAAAATTTCACGTTTTCGTTTTGAGTACAGGAGTTGAAAGGATGAACGCGAATGAAAGTAAAAGATATAGTGCACCGGTGAAAAGTTTCTTGGAGGAAGAAAATTTATAATTTATTTAGGGAACAAATAGAGAGAGGGAGAGGGGAAGAAGAAATAAAGAGGGGAAAGCGAGAATGAATCGCAGCCTACAACAGATCCTCATTACGTATTGTACATTTTCTTCGATATGAAAAAGATGAGAAGCTGAACTTATGCCGAGAGAAATAAAGAGGAAGGAAGTTCAAATTTACGCGTTTCTCTTACGCACTCATGCGGCGATGGAAGAATTCGAGTCGACAGTAAATTTATTCTATAATACGAGTATATGTTGTACGATAAGAACTTCTCGAAAAAATTGTGTACTTTAGGCTCGAGAGAAAATAATGTAACAAGCCCGAAACAAAAATGTACACGACTGAAAGTGTTGAGCACTTCAGTACTAAACTTCTCTTCGACGAAAGATAAATAAAGAATAAGTGTAGAACGCGCAAAGTAAGAGAGCAAAGATAATTTTCCAATTTCGAGACTGATGAACGATAAATTTAAAAATTAATCATTTTTGTGCATGATGTTACACACACACACACACACATATATGTTCCAGCAATTTTTTGATAAAAACAAATCAAGCGATTACGAAGACGCCCGTCAAAACGTCTGAGGGGAAATATTCTCGTATACTATTATACTGGAAGAGTGAAGTAGAAGAAGAAAGGGAATAGAAGAAAGAGTTAATAAGAAAAACGGAAAAGGAAATTGAAACTCAAATGCCAGCAAATTGATTCATCCCATCACGTATACGAACTCGTATAACTTTTGCTTACTCGCATATATTCTACTTGAAACGTCCGCTCCGGTTTATTTTGAAAAGAAGAAAAACGCCGTCGAAGTTTTTACTTGCGGCGCAGGAGAATGACGACGCGACGCGACGCGACACGACACAAAATCCGCGTAAGAGATAACCAAATTTCGTACATGACTGCGCTTAATTTCCCAAAAACTGCAAGACACAATCGAGTCTCGTACATAGAGCAAACATCTCACTTCTCGTCTTCTTCTTACTCCCTTCATTTTCTTTTTCTTTTTCTTCTTCTTCTTCTTCTTCTTCTTCTTCTGCCTTAGTTTCTTAAATAGATTCAATTGTACAGATATCGAAATACTACATGGAAGGGTGTATCGCCTCGTCGTTAAAGAACATTTATTTTGTTTAACCCAAAAAAGAAGAAGACGACGCGGGCGAACAACGATAAAATACAGAATTTCGACAATTTATACTGGATGTCCGGAATTAATTTTTCGAACACGAACGAATTGTACCTACACAAGCTCTATAATAGTATATCGGATTAAAATCAATTAAGGCGACAGTTGAATTAATAGAATGCCAAATGATACCGAATGATAAATGACGACTGTTAAACGTTTTTTGGTTTCCTTACAAAAGCAGTTGATGTATCTTGCGTCGTGAACGGAGGGCTCGACGCGGCGCGGCGAACGCGACGCTAGCGCGCGTTTTTATTGTTTTTGCACTCTCCGCTTCTATGCTAATCATTCTAAACAAAAAACGTCTATCGTTGTATGTAAACGTTTCTACAATTTCTCTAAGAATTGTTCTTCTTCATTCCCGCCTTCTCCATCACAGATCGAAGTTTTCATTTATTAGGAAAAATGAAAATCAAAAATAAGCAATGAACGAACCCTATATTTTCATTAATTGATGCGAACGCAAAATGTAACCCGAAAGCATGGGAAAAGATTCTTCAATTCTGACGTGCGCGCAAAACAAGAACAATATGAAAAAAAAAAAAAAAAAAATGAAATTACTGTACCTACTTACCAACAGAAACCGCTGCAGAAAAAATACATAAAGAATTTTTTTAAATACTCGCCAGAAAGTATTTCAAGTAAAAGGGCATGATGAGCAGAAGGTCTCTAAATTAGGTTATCTTACGTAGGTTCAGGTTAGAAGCTATCGAAATTAGCGCTATTTATATAAACGTGTGTGACGTGTTCCAATAGATGTATTTCCTTCAAAGTTGTATTTCCTAGCGTGATCAATCTCTTTGTAGGGTTTTCTCGACTTCAGGAGATATTGCACTCGTGTGAGTGGTGAAATTTTAGGTGGGGAGTGTATTTTCTGCGCATTTCAGAAGGTGTGGATCGCGATTTTAACATTGGCTTAAATTTATACATCTTTTCTTTTTTTTTTTCTTATAATACAGTATGTGTACAGTATAATATTCTTGCACGCTGACGCTCGCATAGACAGAATAGGTAGTCGTAGTTTTGTAGGACAAAGAATAGATGTAGCGAGTTGTCAGTTGATTTACGTTTGGTACGTGAGACTCGGTATTGGGATGTAACAAACGTCTACGGATCATTGGAGGCCTGGTATCAAGGTAATATTGAGGTTCGATTTTTATTTAAGTATGTTCGTATGTATGTACGGTTTCAATTTTTGTGCACAAATGGTCTCTGTTGGTATTGGGTCGGCTTATATGAAATTAATATTGAAGTCGTAGATGTGTACTAAAATATGAGGTGATTTTTTTGAAAATTGGATCGATAGTTTTTGAGATTATTCTATTTTTAGTTTAGAAAAATTTTGGGGCGCGGCCAGTCGAATATCAGTTTGTAAACCAACCCGCGTTGAAAAGAATGAATGTTGCTATGCAAAATGAAGAGTAATTTTATTTTTTATAGAAGGTGAGTACCTAACAGTTCTTCCATGTCCAATGATTGAAAATTTGATTCTTCGTCTTAGTTTAGGAGGGGTATTAGAGTACCTATGGATTACTGATATAGAAGGGTGTATAACAAGGCTGAGTCGCTGTGCGCCTCAGTATACGGGTCTCTTTGTTTTTTTTTTTTCTGCTCCTTGATTCTACCAAAATGAAAGACTTCCAAAATCTACCAATTGTTACGCAAAAATGCAATAAGAAATTGCTAGGCAAAAATAAAAAAGCCTTTGTTTTTCTTCTTATATTATAAAAACTAGATTAAAGGAGGGGGAAGTTAAGACGGAGAGGGAGAGAGAATAATTAAGGGGTATTGGATTTCTTGGCGTAGCCAAAAAGATGAAGATCATGTTTCATGTCTTTTCAAAATGTTGCCCGATCAGATATGTTGTGGATAATGCGAAACAAAAATATTTTAGAATTCTAGGCTGAGGCTTTAGAGCGACACACTCGCTTGATCTGTCTCGCTTCTTGGTCAAGTATAAGTCTACTTTAGTATATTTCATGCTGATGAGATTACTGAACCTCACTCGCTCCGCTTGTTTGTCCCGCTTTAGTATGTTTCAGATATTGTAAGTGGACCAGGATTAACGACTTATGACGTCACCAAACTTATGACGTCACAAGCTAATAGCTTCATAATGGCTCTCAGCATTTTCTTAGCCAAGTATAAATCTAGCCTACGCATTTTCATTATAATATTAGGATAAACAAAAAACTACAGAGGGGAGGGGGCTCTCGGACTCGCGATTTTGCAGATTTGAGGATCACTCCTGAGAAAGTCTGTAGTATAAATCTAGCATACGCATTTTCATTATATTAGGATAAACAAAAAACTACAGAGGGGAGGGGGGCCTCGGACTCGCGAATTTGCAGATTTGAGGATCACTGCCACAGTGAAAATTCCCATAAGTATGAGACCAGAGCAAAGACATGGAACATGTCAAAATAAGAGAATGTATATATAACTAAAGTGACGTCACAACACGTTTTTTTGGGTGAGAATTTTTTTTTTTGAAAGGTGAAATTTTATCCGTAAATTAATGGAAAATATTGTAAAACGGCTTTCATTATCACATTATGATGACACCTAAGCTGTGTCGAAACGTTGATAAGTTGATTTAAATTACATGTGATAATAAAAGCCGTTTTACTATATTTTCCATTTTTTTTTTTTTTTCCCCGCTGTAGCATATGGGTTTTGCTCCTTGCCGAAGGTGGCAAGAGCCCCGAAAAGAATACTTGGCAAGCTTCGAAAGTTTACTCGTTTTGAAAAACAAAGTTATTTCGCTGTAGGAAACTATAACGGTCAAGTAATATGACAGGGCCAATAATGAACAAAATGGAGAAAAGAAGTAGAGATGCAGGAAAATAAGAAAGAGAAAGTCGTATTTACTTTCGCGCTGCAAAAGCTTCTTTTTTATTCCTTTAGTCGTTTTAGTTTGCATCAAATAAATCTTCGACGTAGCAGTTATAAAGTTGTGAGTTCGCACCAACGGAGGACCAATAATATAGTATACTGTACATAGATAACATAATATCGTACACCGTTAATGCGAATTAACGGTCGAAGAAAACGAAAACAACGGTAGCAAAGTATCGATACTCAGAATAATAGTATACTTTGTATACTCTACAAGTATATGCAAAGTGCAAACAAAAACATTTTAATGGAAATGGCAATAGCGTGTGTACACGATTATAGCAGAACAAATATTTAAGACGCCAGAGAATTTTTCGATAAATAAAAAGCATGGGAAACCATTAATATATCCTTAGTGAAGAATGTAAAAGTATCTTATGCCATCCCGAAAACGACCAACATATTCACGTCATAGAAAGAAAGAAATGGAAAGAAGAACGAAAAAATTATGGATAAATTGACTGACTAACCGGATATCACGAGCGTGCGTTGTGATGGTTGGTTGGTCGGAGGAAAGTTATTAAAAAAAAAAAAGTTTTTTTTTTTTTTTAGATTATTATATCTACGCTCACAATGATATAGGAATTGAAGAAGAAAAGAAATTGAAATGACGTAGAAAAAATACAAGTTCCTGCAGCCCAAAACAGAACGCTTTTGTAAAAGAAGTACCAATACTAGTTCACATGAATTTGGAAGCATGAAAGATGAAAGCGTAGCCTACTTCAAGAGAGAATAAAGAAGAAGGAGAAGGAGAGAAAGAAAAAAGGAGGACGACTAGTCGTTTTCAATGTATATAAATGAACGAAAATGCTAGCTGGCCGCTACAATAAATTAAATGTAATTTTTAAAAATGCCACCAAATTGTATATTATCTTGCTATATTGCGCGGATTTACGGGTAAAAAGCTCATTCGGAAGAAAGGGAGAATAGTTTTGCTCCACGACAGGGCACTCCGGAAAAAAGAGATGATGAAAAAAAAAATGATTTTTTGCTTTTTTTCTTTGTTCATCTTTTTCGAAATACTTAGGGAGTGAAAAAGCAAATACTAACCGTGCTACGAATACATTATTTTTCCCTTACTCTGTACCTTCCCATGTTTCTGACGATGCCGGCTCTGATAAGTCTGTCTCCTCTTTCTTAAGTATATGTATTACGACATCACTGTCTCGCGAATGCCGCGTACGAGTACTTATGCGTCATCTTCTATCCATCTTCGTGGAATGGAGTCAAAATGACGAGACAGGTATTTAGTATGCAGTCTGTTCTGACAAAATTGACGAATTCAAAAAAAGATTGACGAGGTGGAAAAATGGGGAGATTCCGAGATATTTTTTGTGATTTGTATATAAATATTTTGGGAAAGAAAACGATATGCGCTGAGCCATTTTTTTTTTCTTCAAATAATCGAATTATAAAATGTATCTAATACATCACACTTTTGCTGGATAAGTTGCCTTCCCTTTTCGTCTTTTATTTTCCCTTGCTAAATTCTCATTTTCTTACGTTTCTTCCGTTTTGACACTCCATCAGCCTGAGACCGATTAAAGGAACACAGTTGCCAATCGGCGCACTTTGGTCTTTTTCGAGCTTTAACTTATTGCGAAAGGTTGAATCTGTAAATTTGCTGGCCTCTGTAGGCCACACACCATCACGTTCTTCCTCGTACACCTTGTTTGTCCGTGTATGACTTTGAAAACAAGGATCAGTTCTTCTACGAGTACATTTTCTTCTTTCTTACCAGCCTCTTCATCGAAGAATTACCTCCTCCACTCTTTTTAGTCCTGTCGAATATGACAAAAATTTATTTCTCCGGTGGCTGTCGACGAGGCTTACAATGCTGAAGAGGACCGGATCGATGATAACTGATAAGTTTACCTCGTCAAAATTGAACCAATGCCAATTCTCTGTAAGATGACAAATTAGATCATATTCTGGACTACACATACCTTTATACTGTTTTGAAATCTCGTATGAGCACAACTATAGTTTACTCCTAAGTATATAATCTACGTACCTAACGTGCGACTGAGTCGTAAGACTTCTCTTTTATGCACGATTGGGATTTGACTCGTATTCTATCTTCTCTTTCATCTGCATTTCAACTTTCTGGCCACTTACTCTCACCCAACCATGTAATGTCAAGTTTTCACCAGCCACTTAATAGCAGCCTAATGGCTACAGGTACAGCAATACCACGATTGCCCTCCAGCGTCCACTCTGTCAGTTCACTACAACCTTATCCGCGAGAGCCGAATCCTGCCTTGGCTCACACCCAACTCAGCCGGTACTTCTCCTATCTGATTGGCCCATTTCCAAACCTGTCGTCATCTGACTGTTGTGGATTGGCTAACGGGGACTCGACATTTTATTTTATTTAGTAGTGTTCATTTTATTGAGGTGGTACCGGATCACATGAATAGTCGAAAGAACGCGACCAGAAAGTTTTAGAAAGATGAAAATCGGAAACAAGACATGGAGGCGAGAGAACGTCCAAAGATCTGGTCAAATCCCGATGATGTACCAAGAAATAGTCTGTAGGTCATATGCAAGAGTAAATTGTAGGTGTGTTCGAGCAAGTTTGTAAAAACTTTCAACAGGAATTTGAAGGAAAAGACGGGGTTGGCTCAACAGCAAGATGTGCGCCAATAAAGTGATAGCGTTCTGCATGTAAAATTTTGGTGAGAAAGACGCGAGTATTTCTTGAGAAATCTTCAAATTAAAGAATACACTCATTTGCTTAGAACTCGGAAGTATTTCATGTAGGTAGTTATTTGATGAAAATAAGACATGTAAATGTTTGTCTAAACTTTTTAAATATATGTACTTATAATCGTATTGAACATTGGATGATTGGTTTCTGTGTTTTTCCTTGAGACTGAATTATGATTTGGAAAAACGAATGAGATTTTTTCTAGAAGAGAAGCATTTAGTATTTACTAGTACCTATGCACTATCACGTGTATACTTACTCGCTTGCTACGCATTTCAGCGGTGAAGCGAAAACTGCTGACATGATACGGGAGTCGTTATCGGTATACGTATATGCATAAAATTCTAATTGGTTGGCGTCGCAAAACTTACTTATTCCGGATCCAGAAATTTGAAGATCATAGTATATGAGGTAGATTAAAATTATAGGCGTTGTGTGTAGATACAAGCGTTGGTACAATTATTCTTTTATCAGCAAGAATAACTTACGTTCGGCAATGACTTCCACCTACAGTACCTATTTTATATCCTGAATAGAATTAAAAAAGTAATAAAACAGAGAGAAATAAAATATACTGTGAATGGGGCGGGCACCGATATCTATACACTATCTACAATTTTGTAGAATATCGCGCGAATTCAATTCGACGAGTCAAATTTTGCATGCTATACGTATACTGTACAGTATAGTATACCTCCTCCAGTAAGTAACGTCTTCGTTTATCGTTTCCGCCTCGTCTATAGCTGCCTTGTATATCGGGCGAAAAATAGGGCTGGAAAGATTATTATACAATAACGATTTGGTATTCCTTCTCGTTAAACGCTTTTCATCAGAGACGTTCTACGTTCCTTCTATTATTTGCGTTATACTGTGCTGTGTTTACTTGTATCCAATTCTCGACTACATATACTATACAGAACAGCAAGTGAGAAAGAAGACTATCCGCATTCTTTCCTTTTCATCGTCCTTATTACGATGCGCGCCTAAAAAGACTCGTTAAATTTTAACGTGCGCACGAGCTATAGAATAAAGGACGAACAGGAAAGCAATCACCTTTTCTAGGATATCTTAGGACTGAGTCATTGGGAATCCAATCGCTCATGTAGATGTTGCGGAAGATGGTGTTTAAACACGCTTCCTTCGGTCATGAAAATGCTAATATATACGAAGTCTATACAATTGTCAACAATCTCCCTCTTGCAACTACTACATACCGTATACAAAGAGTGTGGAATAAGTGACGTCATTGCGGATAGAATCTGAAGAAATCTTCATTAGATAAATTGTTTGCATAATTGAGCGTAGTATTGGCAGAATTTATCGACATTTTGAAAGTTGTTGATAGATATAGCGCGTTTCTCTGTTACGAAATAAAAAACTTGAGAAATTTGAAATTTGGAAGTTTGGTGCTAGGTAAATCATTCGTTATTATTGTGAAGATGATTGTAGGCCGCAAATGCGTTACAGAATAGAATTATTCAGATAATATTGAGTACGGTAGATGTTTCAGTCCCAATATACAGTATACTACTGGAATCCTAAAAACTGTTCGGTGCCCCTAATCCATCGAAAATGCAACCAATTGTCCTCCGAGTATCCCTTGCGTTTACCTTAAGGGTTCTGGTCTTTGCAAAAGGCTGTCACCAGAGTATCCGCAGCTTTAGAGCTTCCCAAAAGAGCCGACAAAACTCCCCTTTTGACCACTGACAAGACTCGTATTATTCAACACGCCCATAGATAAGCACGGTCAATCGGCTACCTCGAGTCTCAACAAAGTATCCAGGGCCTCACTTTTGCAGTCAACGATAAGTCCAATATTACCGCTCCCTAGGACCACCGACGTCACCAAACTTTACTGTAGTAGGCAACCTCAAGTGGTACTGATTGAAGATCCCAAACTCTATTCAATATTTACTTAACCCTCTTGCGCTTGCCGTATGATGTAATACTACAATACTTATATACTTGAATCATTTCTAACTGAAAGCAAACGAATGTAAATTACAAATATGCCCTGTGAACCACTCACCAATACAATATTAATAGCTCGATATGTATTTAGATTACGAAGAGGAATACCTGCACATACCAATACTCACACACCAAATTGAATCTTAATTACAGACAGATACATCCGACTAATTTATAATCGAACCAAATTTCGACGCAACAGAAATACAAAATAACACAAAGAGCCTCGGAAATTCAACGACCGACTGATCTACGTATGACACGAAGAATGTAGAACTATCCTCGATGACAGCGCGAGTCATCTTTGAACACCAGTTTCTTGCACAAGCCTATTTTCTACATTCCAATATTCCTTTTTCAGCTCGCCAAGAAACACTTCAACTATAGAGCGACACAAACGCCTTCAATTACAGTAAAAAACGTCGAAAATGCAGTAAGTTCGCGTATGTGAATTTGTCATGAGAACTTTATTCCTTCCCTCTCTTCAAGGAACTCGGTGCTATGTCTCGAAAATAAGCGATTGATTTATCTCTCTATCGTGAAGCCAATATGGTCATACGGTATCGCTCTATGGGGTACGGCCAGCCGATCCAACGTTAATAAAATCCAAGTTTGGCAGAACTACATCCTATGTACCATCACTAACGCTGTATAGGTGTAATGTGCTCGTGAGGTGAGACAAATAAAAGTAAATAAGGACGTGAAACGAACTTGCGGAAGAATGAATTTAATAACACACGAACGATAGCCAAAGTGAGTTCGCGATACCGTATAAAATCGACGAAAACGGCGTGAGCAAGATTTATCTTGATTACAACATTTGAAAGTAGAGAGGGCGATTAAACGAACAGGACAATGAACAAGAATAGTGTTATGAAGATAACGAAATATACGAGTGAATATTACATACGAGGTATACGCTGAACGACGATCTTCATCACGATTTAGCTATCTGCACTGGCACTGTTCAAGAAGAAATTGAGCGCTCAACTAGCTATTACGAAGCACGGCTCCACAATCATTATTAACCCCTCAGCAATTAGACTTTTACAGAACTTCGAGGACGTCCGTAGACTGCGAAGAACACGCCTACCTTTCTAACTAGTTCTATAGACTAGTGTAGTTATGTGTACAGTTAGATAACTACTGGTACTTACTGTAAATATAATTTGTAATAAAAAAAAAAGACACGTCTTCAGATATACTGTAACGCTATAATCTGGTCCAGTTTCAAAAAAAAATTATCCAGTAGTTTTGGAGGGGTTACGCGGGTAAAGAAATTTTATAGCGTTATAAATACATATATGAGGAAACTTGAACGCAGCGTTAAAAGTTGGTGAAAAAACGTCAAAATAATGGTATGGATAGACGGATGACCCATTGTATACTAAACGTCAATGATCTGTACCGCGGATTGTTAGGATTGAGTGTTGAGATGGCGCTACAATAAAGCAATGTTTCAATACCACTTCACGTCGCGTCGCGTCGCGTTCCTTCATGCTAGCAAGCGCGGCGCGGGCGCGGTGGCCAACACAATTCCTGTTAAACAAGTTGTATACTTGATTTGCCGCGAATACGCTTCATCTGTTACGGTCAGTAGACGTACGATTGTCTAAAATAAGCAATGAACTCTTCTTGCTACCAATTAATACTTGACTCGAAAGGTCGCCTCGCGAACACAGTGCGTGTGTACATTACTTATACATAATTATCTCATCAACTCGTTTCCTCGACATGTTACAACGACTCACCGCACGCACTGTTTCCAATTGAAAGGTCAAAAATACAAAATAGTAGATGTCATCTTATTCTATTTGTATCTTCCAAGAAAAACACGGATGGTGTAGGAATTTATTCAATCCATTTCGATCAAGCTACAAGGATTTTCATTTTTCCGCGACGTAAAAATTGTTACTTGTTTACCAATCATAGTTTGAAAGCGTCGAATGCATAATAAGAAGAAAGTGTCGCGTAATTTTCAATGTGAAAAATGGAAAAAATGACGCGTTATTAAAAAGATTTCTTCATGTCGGCTAACCCGTTGATATTCTGACGCTGTTGTCTCATTCAGATTCCTCTATTGCGAAAACGACTCCTGAATTTGACTCTTTTGTAAACAGACAAGAATTCAAATCGTTGATCTAAACAGTCATCCATCGACGAGTTTCATGCGACTATTCTCGACAAAGTAGATAGCTTTCTCACTCGCTCACCATACGTGTCTGAGCTTCTTCAATAACTTTTTCCAAGCTCGATGACAAGAGGAATTACCATCCACGTTCAGAAATAATGTAAAGTTTCGCGAATATGTCCATTAATAAACGACTCTAACCATTCTGGGGACACAAATTGATCTAAACCCGTGACCCAATTGAGACCAACCCTTGGCAAGATCAAGTCTTTTCAGAACGAATAATAAGGAGAAATAGTATACAGTATTATACTATACGTGTGAGTGAAATGAGCGTTTACCCAACGAGGCAAAAATTGCGATTTGAGCCGGAGGCGAGTCAGTAGAGCAATTTGCCGAGTTAATGAACGTTCCGTTTACGATACCCACATGTATTGTAAGATATTTTTTGTTCTATAAATGATGTTAAAACGAAATTTAATTAACGAACACGCAAACGTTATTGGCTGATTCATTTTTCTTTCACGCTAATCTCGGTGTGGGTAAAACTAGTACACTTTGACCGCACCTATAGATGCAGTCAAAACGCTGTTTTGACATCATGTGTAGGAAAAATTTCTTTACATGTGCGAAATATCGGCGTTCTTCTTCCTCTCTGATCATTTTCTTCTGTTCCTTTTTCCCTATCAAAATGTCATCGTACTGGAGTTGTGCCTCGTAGCATCTGCTTCAGGGATGCTAAAACTGAACTCCTTATATTTCATCTTACTAATTATTAATAATGACTATGATGGTAATAATGAATATTATGAAACTGGTACACGTTATGAAGCAAATTAGAAATTTCGTTTCGAATCATTTATTTTTATGGTACTCGTTAGGAAACGCCGCGATAACAAACTAAAGTAGGTGTGTTGCATTCTCGAGCAGTATATCGAAGAAACATCGCGTGGCGCACTGTCGTCTTGGCGTGAAACCGGCCGTTAAGGTGAACTCGTGTTTCCAGGTGTCTCGCGAAAGCCCCATGCACGCCCCAATGACGACCATCAGCTAATAACTTATCTCGTAACGCTAATCATACCTTCCTCTACTTCACTTAATTGTGGGTATAACTGTGCAAAGTGAAAAAAAAAAAGCTTCCTTGTTTTATTCTCAGTATCAGTCGCAGGAAAATTTACACGGGAGAGAGGATTTTCAGTTCGAGTGGGAATTTCATTGTCACGGGTGTAATTAGCCGTGATTAATGAAAATCTAACTCAGGGTGTCATGTAAATTACCGCGATACTGCGTACAAACACATCTGCGGCATCACAACGGATCAGCTCGGTATCCTTCGGAGTATACTTTTCGTACACATCTGCAAATTGTTTCGTTTTCTTGGTAGATTTTCAAAATTAGCAGTTGCCTCGCCCAGCCTACATCTCGGCACGTAAACGTATTCATACTCTATGCGGATCATCTATATTCTTTGCAGAACAGCAGCGTTGTACGTACTGTGTATTGAAATCGTACGGATAGGAAAACACTTCTCTTCTTTCCTTCTCAAATCTCATGACTCTCGAACTCTGTTTCAACGCGTGCTTATTTTATGATTCTCTCTTGCACACGTATACTTTCTGTTTATAGATAGGCAATTCAATCGGTCGTATTTTATTAGGAATTACACCAAGGAGAAGAAGAAGAAGAAGAAGAAGAAGAAGAAGAAGAAGAAGAAGAAATCAGTACCTATAGACCGCACGATAAATAGCAATTTTCACGATACGTTCTCTTGGTGACAAGCTGTCAGGAAATTGTGCTGACAAACGTTAAAATATTATTGTTGATTGTTTCTACACCTGCTTCAAACGAAATCTGTATTACGACTGCAGATAAAAATAGAATGAAATTAATAATAACTTAGTATTGTCAATTACGTAGGTATACAGTAAAACTTGTGTTAAGCCTAAATGCGAGGGGACCTAAACATTTTTCTGTTTTACCCAAGTTTTCGCCTCATACAAAACTTGTGTAAAAAGAAAAATTTTCGTTTCACGCAAAGAAAAAATTTAATGCATCTGTTCTATATTATAATGTGCGTGCATGTATGTATTGACTCTACATAAGTTTGTAAGAAAAGATAGGTACATTATGTACAGTACAAATTGAAATCAGCCAACGATGCTACATTTCATCTGAACTCGTTTGACGATTTTTTTCTGCGGCAATCGAATTCTCTAAATTGTTGTTTACTTGGTAGAGAAGGGAGAAGAGGTCACTCGAAATTGAAGTTGCAGAAAAACGGGCCAAATCATTACGAGCCTGTCGAGCATAAGTAATTTTTCGTTCATCTTTCTCGCAACATCGCATCTCCATCCTCGTCATCTGTCTGATTCTCATCGTCACTTCCTCCTTCTGTCTGTATTATGTAGTCAACGGCCGACTCAATATTGGCGTCGCGTCGGTATTGACAGCTTCACCAATGGCCACGTAACCTTCAGCAGTTACGGTATAATATTGTTCTGATCTAGTGTGTGAGCTACAGAAGCCAAACTTTCAGATGTTTCATCTTGGATGCGTCATATTATTTTTTAAACTTTCCAGTTCGTCTTTCTCCACGAACTCGAAATGCTCGTAACGCATTTTTTCTCAGTCTCTCACATTTGTTCGCTAATCTATGCGTGTCCCACTTCTACTTACTCCTCTTTAGCAATGTAATTTTATGTACGTGTATTAATTTTTACGTGCTATACTCGCAATATAAGTACGTTTGCCGTCAAAGCACAATATTCCACACAATACGTCGTAAAAATTTTTGTCGAAGTTACCTAGCTGCGCGCTTAAGTTTCACGCCCTCTCTTTCATGCTACTGCTCTTTGCAATAAGCAATATTCGTCCTGTGGCGAAACTTAGCGCGCCTCACAAGTACCGTTATGTGTGCTAGGAAACTTGCTGCACTTAACTGTTGTAGCTCGAAAAGTTTTCGATACCTAGTAAATTTTTTCGCGCCTCACGCGCGTTTCCGTCGAGGCAATCACAACACTCTTGATTCTCACACGCCATAAGAATAAAATATTAGGAAAAGGCGATACCTTTTGAGAAAATTATGTAATGAGAGGTATTGATGGCGTATATCAGTTGAGCCACTCTTTTGACGACAGATAGGCTGGCGCCAACAGAAGAAAAGATAATATATGTAATAATAAAATGTTAGCTGGTGATAACGCTAGAAAAAGGGCTATAATATTATATTAAGGAAAGATTTTCTGGCGGATTCGAATCAATAAAGACCACGTTTCTCACCTTCCTCAGTATATTTGGCTGTTGAATGTCCCCATTCTTTGCACAATACAGTGGGCTGCTTTTCTCAGCCTAATATCATGAGTCTAGTATGGAGGCCTAGTAGAAGTTTAGTACGCTGCGTACCTTAACAGAGTTTGAACGAGCGCTTAACATTTAGTATACTGTATTGTGGATGAAGTCTAGTATGAGACAAATATAAGATGAAAACAAAGCTAGTATACATAATTATACATAATACAAGGGGAGGTACTAGTCTAGTTCATATCCGAGACTATTTCGTGTACTGGAGAGCTGTACAGACGCCCGGACATCTGGGAGCAAATTTCGGCATCAGGGGTAGGGCTGAGATTCGACGTTGAAACTTTACCTTGTCCCAAGGTCATGGTCGTGAGGACGCTTAGACGCCTGGACATAAATTCCGGAATCAGAGCTAAGGCTAAGGTATATTCTTCGACGGTAAAAATCGTCCAACTCCCGAAGGCATTAGGGTGAGGGTTCAGAAGTCATGAAACATATTGAAAGAAACCAAATACGTAAATGAATATCATTTTTAATGTCTCTTCAAATTAAAAATAAAACTTCGCTTTCGATTCCCAATATTGTGGATTAGAAACGAAATTTTCTTTTTCATTTACCGGTTCAATTTACGGTTAGAAAAACAACAATACTAGGTAATTTAAAAAAGTACATTTTCAGGCGGCCAAATGTGCACGATATGACTCGAAATCAATTACAACCGAAAATTACCATTGGCTGCGTAAATGTATAAGTTTCTATAATTTTCTATAGAAAATTCAACAAACGATCGCGAAAATATGAAAGTTTTCCTTTCAAATGAAAATAATTAAGAAAATCCAAACGGCCAGAGAAACTTGACTTTCATCCTTTGTTACGGTTTTAAAGAAGGAGTTTTTTTCTCTGATTAGCTTATCACCATTTAGATCTTTGTGAAAGGATTCCGTAAAAATTTCGTTAAAATTCGTCCAATAGGGGTCAACCAAAACGTTCACTTTTTTTATTATGTAGACTGCCTGTAGAGATACCCTTAAGTGAATCGAGTGGTTACATTAAAATTGTGCACTTTCGTTTTGTCGATATTATTTTTTCCAGCGATTAACTTGTCTCAATCATCAATTATTGTTGTCTAAAATAATTGAAGAGTAAATGGATAATTATTTACTTTTTTTTTTAACCGCGTTTCGTGCCTTGTTATTATAGTTATAAAAGAGGACTGTGATACGTACGTTCCATACGCTGCTTTACCTGTACCTCTCTGTGTATTAAAATGATGCCTAACCGCGTTTCGTTTTTCTTTATTTTTGTTGCAGCCTAGCAGAGATCTCTACTACGTGGTGTACTCGGCTCTTGGCTCCTTTTACATACCAAGTTGTATAATGGTATTTGTCTACATCCGCATCTACTTTGCAGCGAAAGCGCGCGCTCGTCGTGGAATCCGCAAACCGCAATCGCGTCCACAAGGCGCAAAAAACCCCGGCAACGCAATGTCCTTAACGTCTGCACAAAAAAAGACGCCCAGCTGTATAACAACGGCTCAAGGTCCACGAATATCCGTACCCATAGATACCTGTTCGACTAACAACAATTCGCCCATGTCAGTTACAATAGAAGCGCGCCCTGCTACCATACCCATTGTGACGTGTGACTATGCGAGCGATGCAAGCACCAGCGACAATATGGACACGGGTAATGATCAGCATCGCACCGAAGCCCGTGGCGGCGGAAAAGATACGCTGCATGTGTTCACGACTAGCAAGCCGCCACCATCGCTGAATAGCGCCTTTCGCGGCTCGACGTTGACAATCAACGGAGACGTAATGGGCGCGGGTGCGAATCGGTGTCGGGCACCAAGCACCGTTGGCATCGATCCGGACCTGGTAAGCGAATTCGATTTGTCCTCTTCGGACTCGGGTGTGGCACAGAAATGTGTGACAGTAAAACCGCTACGCTTGAGGCTGTGCAAACCGATTTTTCGCAAGGGTACGTCCAAGACGAAACGCGAAATGATCGATATGGGGAAACTCGCGGATTGCGGTGGCGGGAATGCTTCAGAAGTCTCGCAACAACTACAACAACAACAGAAGCCGACTAAGCAGCCAAAACCGCGCGATCCGGAACGCGAGAAACGTCGTATTGCGCGAAAAAAAGAGAAACGAGCCACACTTATATTAGGTTTAATCATGGGTTCTTTCATTTTATGCTGGTTACCATTTTTTCTGCTTTATATATTAACTCCAATTTGTGATTGCCATATACCTCATATCGCCTTCGCAAGCGCGTTCTGGTTAGGTTACATGAACTCGGCTTTGAATCCGGTCATATATACTATATTTAACAAAGATTTTCGAAGAGCATTTAGAAGAATTCTATTCAAATGATATTAGTTTGTACGCGCCTTTCAAAATAATGTACAAAACTTGAAATGAGCGCGCGATATTCCTGCGGCGGTGACAACGGCGGCGGTGGTATATCCTTTGAAACGCTGTTTTTATTTATTTTTCTATTTTTTTTTTTTTTTTTTTTTTTTTTTTTTTTTTTTTTTTTTTTTTGTAAAAGAGAAAAAGAGAGGAATAGAGAGAGTAAAGTGTATTCCGTCGAGCAAGAAGAACGAATAAAATTACGTAAGTGAGCTGAAGAAGAAAGAAAAAAAAAAGAGAAGAGAAAGAGGACGAAAAGAAAGTAGAAATGCGTATCTGCTTACCAACCTACCTACCTCGAATGGAGCGTTTCAACCTCGTTAACGCGACTTCGTTTACGTTCAACTAAATTGGACGACCGTTACTAATTTGATGTTCACGGTAAAATCAAAAATAACCTTCGAGTTGTGTAGAACGTAACGGAGAACGGAACCTGATTGAAGCGTCTCTGATAAGCATTGAGGTACGGTACTTGGTTCAGTATTTTCGGACACACGCATTTATTTGCTTTTTTTTTTTCGTTCGGTACCTACGCTAGGACGCGACGTTCGCGGTATAATTGACGTTTTTGGAAATGTTTATTGGAATTCGTTCCCTTTAAAGATTTTGTTTGATTCAATCGCGGAACTGTGAATGGATATCAGCCTACTACCTATCCGAACACGAAAAAATGCCGCGCGAAGAGAGAAAATAATTTTGAACAACAATTAACGTCAGTTGTATAGGCGATTACTCGTATTCTGCGATTAGACCAATACTGTGTATCGAATAGAATGGGTCGAGACGAGGGCGAGGCGAGGCGAGACGAGACGAGGCCTACTGGTTTTTGAATTTAATCAAGTTTGACAAGGAAGTGGTCGCGAGCGAAATGAGAGAAAGGAAATGGCCGAGTTGGTTTGTTAGGTGAGGGTAAAATAGAAAGGGACGAAAAAAAAACTTGTTCAGCGTGTATCTCATCTCATTCGGATAGCCGCTTGTTTGTGAAAATAAAATATTTCCACAATAAATCAAACCAGAGAGGACGCGACAATAATTGTGTTTTTAAAAATTTTCGGTACCATACGCAGAGCTCGCGAAAACGAAGTGAGTTTTTAGACTTGGCAAAATTAGTCAACTTTTCATCGCACGCAACCGTGTGATTCGTTCGTTCAATTTTTCATCGATGTTCAACAAAAGAGATAAAATGAGGAAAATATTTTCCAAGATTCATGTATAGGCCTACATAAAGTTTTCACGCTTACTTGATGCGCAATTGCTTTCTGAATGCGAGGCGAATACAAGTGACGGAGATGCAACGAGGTGAAACTTGGCCCTTGGTCCAATACAGTATAGCGAATTCCACTTCTTTTGGAGGAGGTAATCAAACTCGAGTGAATTCAACAATGAAATAGATATTACTTATTGTACTTTTCATACAGTTGATATACGAATAAAAGGAGGGGGTGCAACGTTGACAGCCGTAGGAATATGAAAAATAATAATATTAAAGGCGTACAGGACTAAATTTATTACTGATGTCATTTATAATCCATTTCATTTTATACCGCCGCGCCACTTTTCAAAAACTTCTTGGTGTTTCTAGCCCAAGTTGTAGCAAATTGAAAGGAACGCTGTAAATTGACCAAGAATTACTCATCATTCTACAGTCACGAATCATTGGAAAATCTCTAAGTCAAAATTATTGCCTATTCTGGAATGTGCAGGAAAAGTGAAAAAAAAAAATATATATAAAAGTGTTTATTTGACTCCACACGACTTTTCCTTTGCGGCAGCGGTGACGATTTTATCGCGGCAAAATGTATCTGTGGCGAGGCGAATTGTTATAGGGGACCCAATGATAATAATGATAAATTCAAACTAATTATAGAAATTTGTTGTAAATTACTCATTACCTGTTATTGCTGCCGCTTAGGTAGATTACGCTTCAGAGGGGAAAAATGCGCGATGTTATATTTTCTAATCCCATCTTATGATACACTTCGGTTAAACTGAAAAACGACCTGAAGAAAAGTTTCTTTTACAAGTGACTGAGAGATTCTTATTTGTTATTTAATGAACGGATGAACTAATTTTGACGATAGAAGCTCGAATGAAAATCAAAAGAAAATCTGCGTATAGTTATAAATACGAGGGGCCTACCAAAAGTCTCTGCCGCACCTTTAGAAAACCTACTTAGGCAACACTGATCGGTCCAGCTGTTTGAATGTGTGTTCTCTAGGCTTGTCAGATAATGTGTAAAAATTTCTGTACAAATATGTCGTCTTTTACGCTCGTACTGAATTTTTAAAGATGGAATTGCCACTTCTATGAGTGCCCGATGAGTATGAATTGAGATATGTGGTTCAATTTCTCGCGGTGGAAAATTACTCTGTTAGCGATATTTCAACGCGTTTATCTACCATATACGGTGAGAATGCAATGGCAGGGCGTACAGTGAGAGATCTTATCAAACAATTTCGGGAGGGGAAGGCAGATGTGCACGATTCGACTCAAAGTGGTCGACCAAGCGATGCCGCCACGTCAGAAACTGTTGCTGCAGTGTTGCCAATCGCTAAAGCGGATGGTCGACGTACAACTCCTGAAATTTGTAAATTGTTGAAGGAGGACCACTGTATCAGAGTTTCCGACATGACCGTATCGCGCTTACTGTCTGATGCAGGGCTATCCAAAGTGTCGGCGCAATGGCTGCCCAAATTGTTGACATAAGAAATGAAAGCCGCGCGCTGCGACGCAGTGACCTAATTTCTTTTGCTGTACAAATGCGATCTGGAGATGATTACAAGGGTCGTCACAGGAGATAAATCGTGGATTTTTCAAGTCACCCTCACCCGTAAAGAGGATACAAAGGTGTGACAGAAATAGGGTCAACCACCCCCCAAAAAATGAGCACACATCTCAATTCACACGCATCGGGCACTCGTTGAAGTGGCAATTCCATCTTTAAAAATTCAGTACAAGCCTAGAACACGACATATCCGTACAGAAATTTTTACACATTATGACAAGCCTAGAGAACACACATTCAAACAGCTGGACCGATCAGTGTTGCCTAAGTAGGTTTTCTAAAGGTGCGGCAGAGACTTTTGGTAGGCCCCTCGTATGAACACCTGATTTCTGCACGCCGCGCCCTTTCAAGTTGAGCTCCAAAACTGTATCGCCGTTAAACTTTTTTCAAAGAAGACGACGGAGTAAAATAATGAATTATATGACAGACGAATAGGTAAAATCAATAAAGCACTTGTAAAGCGATGTAACAGTTGGTTTCTACGCGCTAAATCGAGTATCAAATGATATTATTAGTATACCTAAGTTGTTTCAATGCAAATCAAACGTTTTCTCAGAACTTTGGAAAATTTCATCCATGGGGAATGGAGAATATTAAAAAAGAAGATTATTATTCAAAATTTTTCTTGCCGTTCGCACTCATGCTTGACGACAACTTGGTCGTTCGGTTTGAATTTGTAGAAAAATGTTCTTCAATTAAAAAATCTTATATTTACAAAGACAATTCGTCCAATTGTCGTCAAAAATTTAGTCCATTAAGAGAACGCGATATTCGATGAAAACTTTTGCGTACTAGAAAAAGAAAGGAACGAAATACGACTAATATTCTTTTACAGAAATGAAAAAGTTCTGCTATCTCTTTTCTTTCATCGAAACTTTCATCGTGAGTCAAAAGATCAACTTTCCGTTTGCCTCTGTTATTTATTAATACGCGTCATTAGATCCAGGCTTTCTACTTCTAAAAAATAAGAAGAAAAAAAAAAAAAAAAAGAAGAAGAAGAAGAAGAAGAAGAAGAATGAAAGAAAGAAAGAAAGAAAAAAGAAAATAGATTGATATAGGAACAAGAGAGTGATGAAAAAAACGTTTTACTCTCTTTCCGAGTCGACACACTCGGTCTATTAATTCATTCCGACTGCGTGTTATAATACTTCATGATGATTAACATAAGTAGTTCAACGATTAAGTACACTGCACTATTTATAGCTTCAACGTAATTTGTGAGGGTGAAAGCACTTGAGAAGCGGAAAAAGTGAAAAGAATTGTAGCAGAGATGATTCAAAAGAAGGTTATTTTTTTCGGAATTCAATTACTTAATGATATACCTATTAATAATAACATATTATTTGAACCGTCTTCAATTCGCGAAATACATCGAGTGATGCGCTATCTGTTGGCGGCCTCTCTGATTGGTGAACTGAGACGAGAAGGTGATGGTGAAGGAAAAAGTTCTGCTAAAAATTCCAAATGGGGTTATTTGGAAAGAAGTTTCTGATACCTAGTTATAATTTTTATGGAGTCTCAACAAATAATCAATCGCTCTTAGTGGGAAAATTTGAAAGAAGTGCAATTTCGTACGTCGGTGGCTCGGCCCTAAATATGGGAAGGGATACAATTCTCTTTCCATTGCAAAATCTTTCATACCATCATAATAATTGTCAATTTACGTTGATCCCCAATAAAAATACCTAATTGCTGGAATCATGCCACTGTACAATTTATGAAAATCACACGGATCACGCGAGTTTGATGCGATTGTTCCGAGAGAAGAGCAAGCGGGACCAATTGAGTAAATCGGAATATTTTTTACTTTTGTTGTATTTTTTATTTTTCTTGCTCGTACAGTAATACTGCGTACCATACCTAATATAAGTATTTTCAAATTTCTATGTTTTATAGTTTTCCTGTTTCCGGTAATTATTTTCTACAACCTCTCCCTCCAAACGAAGAATGTCTTTTAATTTCATTTCTTCGTTATCTAAACCACCCTTTGCCAAAAAGGTTTTTCAAGCCACGTCACTGCATCTCCGTTAACCTTTGTCTTTTTTAGTCCTGATTATAAACACAGAGCTTGACTTTACAGTCTTCTGTTTGACGAAGCCGTACCTATTAATTTCAGACTATGTAAATTTTCAGTAAAACAGTGCCATATCTCCCACAAAGCTGACAAAACTCAGCTTCAAGTGGCAAAATTTCGAAAGCGGTTAATTTATCTAGAAAATGTCAAAAATGTGTGAAAGAAAATCTAAAAAATAGAGACAGATGTTCAGGCGTATAAATTAAAGATTAGCTTCAAGGCGACAAGGATCTTAATCTGTCTCTGTCTTACTCAGTACATTTTTTTGGATGTTCAGGTCTATATGAAGGATCATTTTCCGGATACCAATAGGACAAAAAAAAACAGTAATAATAATAATAATAATAATAATAATGATACGAAATAGTGTTATTTATTGTTTTTCATCATTTAGTAAGTACCAATCATTGTTTGTACATGGGTGAAACTTTTTTCAAAATTTTGATCAATTTCTCTATAATTCAAGTAGGTTTCTGAAAAAAGAAAGAAAAGGAAAAAAAAAAAAAACGTTATGTTTGTTGAGAGCGCTCTTCAGACCACCACAACAAAGTATTCTAATTGAATTCTGAACGAAAACAAAGAATTTGGTCATCTTTTTGTGATCATCTTTCATACATTATAATTGTGTATAGACCATGTTAAGTAATACGTACACAAAAATATACTTCTTACAATCGGCTCCGGGCGCCGTATACGATCGATAATAGTACCTAGCATTGTCACCCTCGAGAAGAATACCATATTATTTTGTAAGAATCATAATACATACTTTTAATGATTTTAACTGTCTTCCATTACATTCTAAATGCTCTTTATCAAATCTTGTATTATTAATATCGTTTTATTCCAATATTCATTAAAAATTTTGTCCCCTTATTCGCGTTATTTTTTAATCTGCTATTAACTATTATCTTTCATTTTCTAGCATAATGAATAACCAATCTAGAAATATTTTTACTGTATCTATTATAATAGGCATATACACCTATAATTAGGTATTTGTTAGTAAGGTTTTTTTGTTGTTCTTATTCAGTAAGCGCACAACGAACTGTCATTGAAACTTTTTCCCTACAATATTTTTCATGTCGTGTTCCATTTTTCTGTTAATCATTTTCAGAAAAACAAAAAAATGTTTAAATAATACGTATTTATATGTTTCTTTTATACTCGTATAAATATAATATTATGTAGATGTGTGTCTACATGTCACATATATATTCCTTCTCAACTTCCCCCTGTTTTTTTCTCTCGCTTTTTGTTTACATTCTTTTGAAACATAAGTATTATTATTGTGCATTATTTGCACATGTTTCTGTTGTATTTCTTATGCTTAATTGAATTTCTTTTGTTCTTTATTTATCCTTTCCCGTTTTTCTTATGTATCAAAAATATCGTTTAAGTTACCAATAATGTAACGCGTATGTGAAGGTCATTTTTCTTAAGTCACAACTGAGTGAAGAAGGGTCTCATTATGGTCTGTATACGTAGTATCCGTATAATACCTACTGAGT
Source organism: Aspidiotus destructor (assembly GCA_035079395.1). NCBI lineage: Eukaryota > Metazoa > Arthropoda > Insecta > Hemiptera > Diaspididae > Aspidiotus > Aspidiotus destructor. Next base: position 1,519,852 of record JAVHKZ010000014.1, read on the forward strand.
TGATCGAATTTTGTTTCCTTCCCTGCCCAAATACATTTTCATGATTGTAGAAGTTACCATAATTATGTTGGGAGAAGGAGGCTGGGTTGAATTATATAGGATAAAGATAAAAACGAATGCAGATTAGCATTCCTAAAATTGAAGAAAATATTTTTATTTCTACAACTGAAACTAGATTTTCCAATTGGTCATCTTAAATGTTACTTTTATTACTACCGTTCATAATATTATCATCATTACTTCAAATTTTTCTTCCAGAAATGGTGAAGACAGTTGTTGAATCAAGCCGCGAAATATCTTCAAATTGACTACTAAGCGATTTTTGTGCATTTTCATCCCTCCCCTCAGATTATCAAACGAAAAAATACCCTCAATAAATATCTAATGAGCCACGAGCCTCATCAAGGCGATTCAATCTGAAGCTTTACCAAATATTTTATATTTAAACAGGTGAATATTCCAAATACGAGTGGTAGGTAGTTAAAAATTTGTAGGAAAATTTGACTTTTCTATTTTTTTTAATAAATAAATTTATGAGCCGATGTTTCGACTCCGAAGTATCATTTTCAGGGCTACATCACAAAGAAGTTTAGATTTTATCAGGTTGCATTCCATTATTTATTTTCAATATGTAATATCATACCTTAGTCTCAAATCACTCGAACTCAACTTCTTTGCGGAAATGGCGCTTAAACAGCAATGACTTTGGAAACTCTCCTACGAAGTAAAAAATACGATCGCTCAACAAATATTTTAATGTTAAATCGATGTCAATGACAAGATGAAAATAAGTGTATTTATAGGAGAACAAGTTTGAATTATAGCCGCCAAAAGATAGGACTTCGGACTTGATTAGGCTCACTCACCTTTTTGATAAATATAATGAGGAAAATCAACGATAAAATGATTATATTGTGCGTCCGTAATACTCGTACATAACGATCAAGTCATGTTAAAAATTATTGAGTAAACTTTTCGAGCTCCGAAAATTTTCGAATCGCAAAAGATCGTATCCTCTCTTATTCAAAGCCTCAGTTGGTCTACGTCTACGTCAAGATGAGATTGCTTTTGCGCGGAAGAAAATGGAAGTTCTTTTCAAAAATTAATTAATGTTTTTCTGTTCATCAAAAGATATCATTAGCCAAAACCGATTTGTATAATGATCGAATGTGTGTGCGAGCGAGTACCTGATATGTACCTATTATTTATTATTTTTTTTTTTCATAAAATTCCCGGGGGCTCTTTCTTACGCATATGTAAGAGTTTATAGCTAGAAAAATAAATCGATTAATTCTGCAAAAATCTCTACTTTGACCCTGCATTAACAAAAAAAAAGAACAACACAATTTTCTGTCTAGTGAACGAGTCAAACATGCCTTTGACTGTAATATGTTTTGCGTGATTCAAATTACTCGTATGTACCGTCCCTACAAAGTATGTTCAAATAGTGCAAAGATACTTACAGTCTACATCTGTGTGATCGGTGATATTTACCCAATCTCATTCTTCTAATTCCATTGAATAAGTACCTATATTCCTACTGAGTCGCAAAACAAAAATACCTATGACCTTAAATTACAGCTATAAGTATTTAAATATAGGTAGGTACTATGTAAGTTATGAGCATCGCATATCTATTTCTAGCTGCTGGAGATAGTAAAACAGCTGATGAAGACTGAAGAATTAACGTTTGATTAATTTTCCTCGCGAGAAAATAATATCTAATCAATTTTTTCTCATATTTCGTAATCCTCTTCATTCGCGTGCGAATATCTGTGGAACGAAACAGGTGATTGTGTAGAGAGAAGAAGAAAATTCTGATTGTATTCGAATGGAAGACGTCATTTTTTATGCTGCCCGATTGTGGGTCTGATTCTGAAATTTTTCAATATTTCATTTCTCACTATCATACAAACCTTTACGTTCTACGTCTCATGAATAAGAGGCGTTCGTTCGTGTTTCTTCTTGAATATATATAGAAGCTCGACGTTCAAATAGGATTGAAACTGTTTCAACGGGGAAAACACAGGAATTTCATTTAGAAGGAAGAAAAATACCATTCCGTCAAATAAACTCCCAATCTAATTAAACGCAAAATTTTCTTTTGAGATCTCCTATTCGGTCGGCGTACAGCGCGGCGGTTTTTCCTCATTGTAAAGTAAACAGAAAAGCCGATAATTACGCAAACCCATACTACCATACTACTGGAGAAGAATAAAATTTACATCAAAAAACGGGAATTTTTTAATAAATAATTGTGCGGCGTTAACAATATTTTCTTGTCTAAAGTGTCCGCCAGCGAAAAGTTTTTCAGGAACTCGAATATTAATGAGATTTTTATACATTAATATTTGTAGAATAAATCCTTCCTTATAAGCATTTGAATATAATCGCGATAAAAGTCAAAATTTTGGATGAAAAATATTTGTACTTAATACCTACGAAAGGGTAAAATTGTGTGCATGCATTATGCGCGCGTTTTTTCACATCTTTATCAATATTTTTTGTTTCATTTTCATTACCTATCTAAGTACATTCTGTTATCTATTTCTTCACATTTTTAATGTAGGGGTACATACACCTAATGTTCGTGTACAACAATCGTTCCATTAATGATCGGTTTCGTTTTATCTTTCCTGTTATTTTCTTGTTCTTGTTGAACATACATAATTATAAAAATAATATCCTCGAGTGTACAAAAGATACACATGAGCATCATTGTTTTCCCCCTTTTTTTTTTTTTTTTTTTTTTTTTTTTTTCTCTCTCTCTCTCTCTCTCTCTCTCTCTCCTCTTTTTTTTTGTGTTACTTATTCCAAATATTTCTATTTTCTAAGCCTTCATGTTTTATTGATATTATTTAATCGATTTTTATTCGTAAATTTTAAAAAATTAATGTACAGTTTTACGAGGGTGTACCTAATTCTTACGATGAGTTAAATAAATTTCTTATTATCAAAAGTCCTAATCATTTCTTTATAATATTATACCTATAGATACATGCGACTTCCAGGCAATCTAATCTAATTTTTTTGTTTTGTACGGGCCAAGAAAAGTTGAAGCTTTACTTGTCTGAAGTTTTATCACTAAAAGTTGTCTGCTATAGTTTCCAAAAATATTGAAACAAAAATTGCTTAGTCTCCATTGTACATCTGCTCCCAAAACGATATTATATGCGCCATCAAAAAATGTAAAATTTTGTTAATCCATAGTTTCAAACTTCTAAATACGTATAATGAAGGCGTATATCTAGCATTACCTCCTTCCCCTTTCCTTCACGGAAACAACGTTACGGTATCTGTGGAGTTGAATCATCCAAGAATAAACTTCTCAAGAATTCATATAAGGATCCTCAGTCAACGTGGAGTAATAATGAAACAATGCGGATTTTATTCACAGATCGTAAAGTATAAACAAAAAGAAAAGAAGACATGGGCAGGAATGTTTGCGATTGATTTCCGTGAGATCAATGTCGCACGCATTTGCCGAATATAGTGTACAAGATATCTTCAAAATTATTTTGAATTATGTATTTACCAACTAGTCGTAACGCATCATAAATGGGGGTTAAGCCCTTCGGAATGCGTGTATCACGTTTTGGTTGATGCTCACATGTACCTCGACTTCTTACGTTGGCTCGTTACTGTGTTAAAGTAATGGGAAGAAATAGTGAGCCGAAGCGAAATAAGGAGCCAAGTACATTACACGCATTCCATGTATCTCCATGTTCGAGGGTTATGCCGCAGCAATAGTCAATTAGTCGATCGCCAACGTTTCCGAGAGATTGCGTAGATAATTTAATGACTCACATAAGATCGAAATAGGAGCAAATCCGTTAGAATTTTCATTCTTTAACTACGAATACGAGTTCAGGATATCCTAAACTTTAATTTTCATAATCCCTGTATTACAAGAATTCATCACTACCTAATTAAACTAAGTACGTAGGTACCTAATATTTTCAACGATCGCGGAAAATTGTTGAAATTTTGGAAGTAGAATATCTCGACTGGTGAGGTGTTGACAAATGAATGAAATTTGAAGAGAGAGAGAGAAATAGAGTGAAAAATAGTAGGTACGAAATTAATAAAGTACACCAAAATTTTCACGAAACGACGCATTATTTTCTCATACATTTCCTTCCTTTAAAATTGATGAAAAATAAGTTTTTTTCGCTTGTGACAACGAATAAAAGTCTCGAACAAGTTACAGACGTCTATGAAAAATAACGCCGTTCTTTCAGCCACATTCTTCGCGCGTAAAACCAATTCATTGGGAATCTTCCGTTTTTTTTTTTTTTTTTTGAAAAGAAAGACAGTTGTGATGATATTCTATCTCATGAAAAGGCGAGCGCTGAAGAAAAAAACAATAATGATCCGCTCTCGAAGAGATATCGGCATTCTTTCATTCATTCTTGCTAAATCAATCTTCCTGTTCTCACAAATTGGAAATTTATCACACGATTGTAAACTGCAATCTATTTCTACAATTTGGCAGCGTCATTCGTTATGTACACGATTTCCTCTTTTTCTTTCTGACGCGTTTCTCTCTTCTCTTCCAGTTTTCTCATAAAGTAGGATGGAGAAGCGATTATTGTAGATTCCAATATATACATACACGTACTTATTACATTTTGTCGCAACGTACTCGATTGCGTATTTTTTCTACGTGCTTGCGTACAATTTCCCACTTCATGACGACGCAACGCAAAATTAGGTCTACCCGGCATATGTATACTACTGTACACTTGCTTATTTGGATAAACGTGGATCATCCGACTGAATGCATCTCGTGCAGCGTAGGTATAGGTACCTAAGATAAATTTTCTTGAAATTTTCAAATAGGCTAGTCTTATGAAGAGTGCTGATGTACAGCATCGGAACTACAAAACAGAAGAAGGAGTAAGTAAAGAACGCGTTAAAAGAGATCATTAAAACATTATGAGATAGTTTTCCTCAATTCTCTCCGAAGAGGTAGGGGAGAGTCTGATTTTATTTTATTTCTAACATTTTATTCTACGCAGTGATGGTTTCTACCGAGCTTAATTTATACGCTTATCTCTATTTTAGACGTACGGTACATTTGTTTGACTTTATAGACTCGTCATGCGACAAAATGTATTGCGCAAATCTTCCGTTAAACCTCTCGACCTATTTTCAATCATTGTCCATACGTTGCGGCTGCAGGATTCGAAATTCGAACGTCGAAGTCCACTCATCGAGAATTAGACCGTACCGTCATTGAAATTTTTCGAGTTTCACTCCCAAAATAAGAGGCATAAAATCCAAGGTTTCAGTGCAAACCGATATTGCTAAGAAACACTTCATTCTCTTTTCTCTCCGGCAAGAATGTTTATTACTATGAACCTACTAAACTATTCCACTGATAGAGTGACCATCTACACCCTCTCAAAAGAATTGACCAAAAATCAGCTACTGAAAAAGAGTAGGTAGGTACCGAATTTGGCACAGTTTTTCAGCGGCTGATGGGGTGCTGATACAACTACTGACAATACGTCATACCGCGGTACTTTGTCCGTTTCAGTAATTGTTTCAGTACCAAATCAGCTGCTGAAGGTACTGAAAAGTGTACCAAATTCAGTAACTTTTCAGCTGCTGATATTTACGTAAATTTTTTGTTAGGGCAGTGAGGTGGTGCTTTAACAATCATCCTATTTTACTTAGGTTGGCCAGTCCCAGCTTCGTATCTGCGTTCCTAGCATCCGGCTCTGACTCCATTAGCACCCAACGAATCTGTTATAAAGCTATACTGTCTGCTCAAAACCATTGCTTATCGTTTTTTCGTAAATCTTTTATTCAGCGTTGTACCAGAGGTGAACTACTTACAAACCGACGCATCGTCAGCACGCGGTGCCTATCGTGGACTGGGTAGGTATCTTCATTCTTCAACTAATGCGAAGGCCAACAGATATGAGCTTAACCACTTCGACCATATAGGTCTAAACACGATAAAATGGTTTCAAGTCCTTGAAGGAGAGGTAACTTTTTTGTCCTTAGTTTTGTCATCTCCGTCTCCTGAAATTTTTTGAAAACAATTTTAAAAAAACGTGAATATCTTCCAAGTAAACGGAGGCATTTCTTTTTCAACATTTTCTGGTTGCAATAATTCGGCTTCAACGTCTTAAGCAGTATGCTTCATAAGTCCATGAAATACATACCTACAAGGCACTCCAATCTTAGACATGACTCGTCTTCTTCTTTTTACAGATGCCTTTATGCGAATCAACTGTTTTAGACCTCTGTAGAGAGCGAACATCACGCGTAATAAAAAATTATTAAACTGTTCCTTAATTGCGCAGTGATTCTATAGAAGAAAATGACGTAAACTAAACTCCATAATGCTTTCACTTTTCGCATTATGTTTTTTTCCATGCAATAGATTCTTAATTGTTTATAAAGCACCTAAGTTCTACAAATATTATCTTCAGGAAAAACCTCAGTAACTACTACTCCCCTAATCCGCAAACACAGAACTCGCATGAATTCATCACTTATGACTGTGACAATGCTACTCGGAAATTTGTAATTCTTACACTTTTGTACACGCACTAAAAAAGGTGCAGTAGATAGGTAGGTATTCACGGTAGATTTCCTCTACGTAGTGTTTTCAAATATTGTAAGATGAAGAGATGATTTTTCTTTTTTTTTTTTTTCATGTTAAACTTTTAAGCTTCTTAACAAGATACCAAACTCGTGAAGAAAAAACAAAAAAAGAGGAAAAAATGAAAAGAAAAAACGAGAGGTATACTCGATAAGAAGGAAATATTTTCTTCGTTATCACATTACTGACACCCTCTGTAGGAGTTTTTCGTAAGTGTGCGCGAAGGCGGAGACAAAAAGAATTTTCGTGAATTGTTCGCAACTAGGACCGTCAGATTGCATCCTTGTCTTTCACTTAGTTGATATCTTGCCGAGCAGATGTCGCTGAGATGATATTTTTCTCGATTACCGTATGTTGCAAGTTCGTACGTATCAATCTGTTCAAAGATATTTTCCATTCAGCTCTCATTTCAAAAAGTTTTTTACTTCCTCTAGTTTGTATAATATTATTGGTGTTAAATGGTTTCCTGTTTTCTTCTCATGTATGTTCTATACTTGTTTCATTTTGGAATAAAAATCGTACCTTTACTGATTCGAAGCGAACAAACTCGACAATACTTAAATATCGCTGACTATATATTGATAGATCGTTCATCAGTAAGTAAATGGTGTATTTCGTTCCTTATTTTTGTTTTTCTAACAGAATGTCGCCGGCTATTTTTTTAAATTGCTCCTGCATACGAATTCTATCAAGTAGGCCTATTCCCCATTACTTTTGTTTCGTCCAGGCCATGCTCGCCCATTTTTAAATCTCAGCCTTTTCCTATCACCACTTTTGCGTCCTAATCGCCCATAACAGTTGTGTTAAATTTTCCTTTCTCTTTGATATTTTTTGCAATTCCGTATAAAATTTCTCCTTCGCCTCTTCTTGTGCGACATTTACCGGTACGTATAGATTTGGAATTTGGATTACTGTCAGGTATATCTCTTTCTGTAGTTCAAGTTTGACTACGCCTATATTCTTTCCCTTCCCTTTTCAACAGGGCTGTAGCCAGAACATTCTTTTGAGGGGGGCATGCCTCAAATTTTTTAATCTCTATTTTGGAAAATTAATTTGTTGAGGGGTGGCAAAAACACAATGCTGGGAGGGGGGACGCCCACTTTTGCCCCCCTGGCTACGGCCCTGCTTTTCAATGCTCCGACGTAATTCTTCCCATATTTTTCCATTCATATATAAAACCTCCCTCCTTTCGGACCGTTTATCTCTCCACGAAAGTAAAAATAGTTTCCATTTTTTCTTCTTCTTATCAAGGCTTCGCCTTCCTTGCGAGTTTCTGGTAAAGCTACTACCTATGTTATTTTATCTAGAGCAATCTGAAACTCGTGTAGGCACATTCTTTCATCCTTTGCGAATCCTTTCTTAACGGGGAACCTGTTTTATCGACATGTTCTTCGAAAAAACGTTCACCAAATGTATTAAAAAACTAGGAAGAGTCAAAATGCGCAGATTTAGAAAGATCTAACGACAAAATTAGACTGTAAAAAGAATGTCATCCTCGTGAGGCACTTTTTCTTTTTTATTGTAATAGTGTTCACGCAATAAATTCGTCTGTCACACACAAAAAATTGGCCGAAACAGATTCCACTTTACCAAACTTCGATACATGACAAATGTAACCCGATTTTCTACCTATTCATCTTTCTGGATGAATTTCTTGAAGAATGTAGCAAAAGATATAAGTTGTTACCCACCTATTTGTATAGGCCTATTTTGATTCGATTCACGCGTTTATACCTCATTGATCCTCCTAAAATGAATTCGAATAATAAGTTCCTGGATGTAGGTATTTGTGGTTACACCAAGAAATTTTCGCAGCTGTTTTAGATCGTACACTTTTTTCTCTCTTACCAGGCAGTTTCTACAAATCATTCAGATTTTCACCGTATACAGTATAAACGTGACGCATTATTCTTTTCTCATACTACTGTATACATATATATATAATAATATAGAAACCTTTCTGGAAAGCATATCTACCGAGCTATGAATACTCGACCCTCTAAATTTGGAACCTACTAAGGGAAAACTTCACATCAAATAAACACTTACTTGAATGAACGTGTGATACTTTCACTAAAAAGTATATTTTACTTTTAAATTGAATTATTTGCATGCTCAAAATTTAGGTCCTAAAAGTTGAATGAATCACCGAGCGAAGTTTATTTCATCTTTTTGCTCCGTCGGTTGCCGAAACGTTTTTACTCAAAGTTTAAAGACTCGACTGACTAAATTTCCACCTAGATGGCGTATATTTCCTATAAGATCAAAAGAATAGCAGGGAAACGTCCTTACGTACACGCGCTGTCATCAAACCGTTACCTCGCTGTCCATATTATAACATATACGTCATCGCATTTTGCTGATCTTGTGTATAAAATACACTATACTAAGTTCAGACAAGGGATGACGTCGTTTATACACTGCACTACACTGTTGCGATGCTGATCTATGATATAATATGGACAAACATCATAGATACGAAAAAAATCTTGGAAGAAAGCGAAAGTCTGTTGGAAGATGTTATATTAAGAAGAAAGAAAAGATAAAATAAAAATAAAAACACCCCGAAAGTGAATTGGAAGATTTTCTGTGGTACGTGGTAACCCCCCAAACATCGTTTTTCGTTAATACCTCAGAGAATGCGCATCGTAAGTAAAAATACAAAAGTTACGAAATTTTTTTTTTTATGAAATTTCATACTTATCAGATCAACTATTGATTGACAAATTCACTTTAGGCTTCTAATCATCATCCCATAAGAACGTTGTCGAATGAAACGCTTTTTTTGGAAATTTCTTCGTCGATATCTCGGAATTATCGACGTGATGTAAGAAAATAAAATAATATGAAGATATGAGAAAGTTTTCTCGTAAAATTTTATAGGTATAACATGAACCTAATAAACATTATCCTATACGTGAACTAAGCCTAGACGTGCGCCTCTTACAATACGAGTAGAATGAAGTTTTCTAAGACTAAATTTTATAAAACTACACGTCATGAAAATTTCCTCTTAAAAATTCATAAACGATCTCACGCTATTCTCAGTGGACCAATCGTTCGTATGTGCGCTGGTTATCATCCTCATCATAAAGGCATCGTCATGTCTTTACACCGTGGTAACGGTTTTCTATTATTGTACTAGGTACTTACCAATTATAGGTAAACTTCACTCAAATATAATATTATCATCTTTACTATTGTAGACTATAGGATTTGTTTAAAGCTTAATCTACCTTTTGCATGTAAAATCCTGCTTCCTATTCCCCCCCCCCTTCCCCACAAGACTCAGAATTACTCATTGTTGAAAAAATAATGTTTCATCAAAACTATAAGAGGGCTCCGAACAGAAGTTAATGAAGTTCATTTGTCCGGTATGCAAAGTAGATAATTATGATATTATGTAAGTTATATATAGCGCTAACAGAAACCTGGTTGCATCCAGTAATAAACTTATAGTGAGCTTTTTGATGAATCTTATAACGTCCAGAGGAAAGATGGAAATAATTTATCGCGTACGGTACTGGTTGTCGAAAAACGTCTTTTGACGGAATGAATAGGCCAACTACAAACAGAAGACGCTAATTGTGAGAACGTTTAGTTAGTTTAAAAATAAAACTAAATAATTTTCACAAAAAGAGTAAGCCATTGTACATACTCGTAAGTTTATTTCACTTCCTTACGGAAAGGCGACAAACGCTTATCATGCAGTCCAATCAATTTATAGCTGGACTCAATTCAGACAGTATAAGTATTTCTTTTCGTGAAAGTGGTTAGAATACTAAAGAGTCCTACTCGCCTCACCGCACCGTTTGTCAACCTCTTTATAAACCACCGTTATACCTTTCAAAATTCAGTTTTTTACTTTTTTTTAGAAACTACGCATTTCAGAGAAAAAAGGTTCAAACAAAAGTTGTTCCTCATCAAATTCACTGTAGCATACACCTTTCACTTATTACTCCATGCCTATTGGTCGGCTCAAAAATTGCTGATTTATAATAAATTCTCCTTGTAATATTTCATTCATGCGGTGCAAAAGTTCATCCCTGAGAAGTGAGAACCGAGATGATTTTCTATTTAAGCAATGCGACTACAAATAACCAACACAATTATACCCTATCAAAAAAATTGACCAAATCAGTTACTGAAAAGTAGTACCGAATTTGGTGCACAGTTTTTCAGCAGCTGATAATGGTGCTGATACAATTCTATACTGACAATACGTCATACCGCGGTACTTTGTGCGTTCAGTAATTGTTTCAGCACCAAATCAGCTGCTGAAGATACTGAAAAGTGTGCCAAATTCAGTAACTTTTCAGCTGCTGATATTTACGTAAATGATTGTTTTGATAGAGTAGTCTAAACATCTTCTCTTAATCAGTTGCATTTTCTTTTAATTAGTACATGTAATCCACTCAGTCGTCGCTCTCTCTTATCCTGTCACACTGTTTGCCACAGATTCAGTTCCTCTGTCGTTTTTATCTTGTTATTGTTTCATGGACCTTTTTTTCAATAATCTGAATGGACGCGACAGATGTAGAACCGCGTCATGGCCTCTCACATCTACGTGTGTATAAGAACGCTTTACCGTCTGAACTTTCGTGTTGGTGGCGTTGAATCGACATTCGCAGTCGAAGTTGAGGCTCATAATATTATGTTTAAAAATAACGAATAGTAGTAGAGAATTGTCAATCGATTTTACGTTTTGTTCGTACGTTAAGCTTGTTCATTAAAGCTGGTATCGAGGTATAACGAAGTTCGATTTTTACACGTGTACCATGCTGCTGCTGCTGCTGCTGCTGCTGCTGCTACTGCTGCTGCTGCTACTGCTGCTGCTGCTACTGCTGCTGCTGCTACTGCTGCTACTAACATCAGCACCAACACCAGCCTAAACAAATACGAAATACTCAGGAGAGAGCATCAACAAAAAGGGAGGGAAAAAAAAAGCCAGACCAAAGAAGAAGAAGAAGAAGTGGAAGAGGAGGAGGAAGAGGAGGAGGAGGAGGAGGAAGAAGAAACCCTTCCGGAGAGGCCAGAGCCGTGACGCACTACTGGTGAGTTTCTAGTGAGCTTCTAGTGGTGACTAAAAGCCCTGGTGGAGGAGTTGATACGCGCGTGCGTCCAGGGTATAGGAGTATCTGAATTCCAGGTTGAGTGCTGAGAGCTCCCTCGGTTAATATGTAAGATAGACCCATGCAGTAACCTCATTGTGAAGATTAGAAAGCGGAGTACGTGTTTGAAGTCGCATGTATGATCTAGTGAGAACAAATCTTCAGAATGCGAAAATGTACTGGATCGCTTTATCGTAATAAGTGGACTGACTGAATTATGTCTGCCTATAATTAATTAGACTTAACGTTAGTTACGAGTATGATATTATGACCAAATATGGTGATATTTTGTATGGGATCGGACACTGTGCGCGTAATCAAACGGTACTTTTTTGATTTCAATGTTCGTATATCAACAATGGAAGTATAATCGAGTGAAATAAACATGTGTGTTAGAAAATGAGGGAAAATATCAAAGAGATAGAGAACGATTGCTACGAGTGAATTTACGATGTGCGAATATACGAATGTTTACGGATCGGATAAGAAATTTTTCTAGGGGAGAAATTTATGGATCTCACACCGTCATATTCATTGACGGACAGTGCACAGCTCGCAGAACTCAAGGAGAAAATGAAGCCAAGCAACTCTCAATTAGAGCCTCCGAATTTCCGACACAATGGCCTAACGGGTGGATACAACTCGGTGCCGAAGGTGCGGTTTGTGGGGGACCACTTTGGGCGTGCGTGCACGCTCACACGCTCCTCTTTCAAAGGCAATTATTCTTACTTTAAATTCTACTCAGTGCTGCCCCGTAACTGGCTCATCAGACTGCGTTGAACAGCATTCTAATGTTCAATAGATAAATAAAATATGCCTAAGAACTTTTTTTTTTTTTGGGAGGGGGGGGGGGGTCAGTAGAAGGAAGGTTCTTGAATTTGTGGTGCGCCGTGGTGTCCAGCGACTTGGAAAAGGGCACCGTCTAACAAAGAAAGTTTGAAAAATTTCGACCTCCGAGTTGATCCATAGAGCAAGTTCCCTTCGTTCCTCGTTTATTTTCGTTAAGGAAATCGTCGTTTCTTCCCCCGGTGAAGGTAAACTACATATATTTTTCAGTCATTAAGAGTATAATATTAGTAAGTTATTCTTCAACGGGGCCAACTACCAAAATTCTTCTCAATTGTATAAAACGCAAAATTTTATTCGCCGAATGAATTGTTTGTGTCAAAATATTACGCATATACGTATATAAGGGAATAAAGGAACGAAGATTCATCCAAATGTTATTTTAGGTAGGTATATCACACATTCATTTAAATATTATGCAAAACTTATCTCGTCGTTGAGCTCAAAACGTACTACAGTAAACAACCTTCATTTGCAGAAGACTAATTTTATTGCTTTTGCTTATACCTACACATACTTCTAAAATACAAAATATATTAACCCATACCGAAACATTTCGTACAACAGTCTTCCATCTCGTACTCAACAGATTGTGATAAGGTATGAAAATGAAAGTATGCGAGTTGTACTTTATATTATTTGAGACAGGCGCGCAGATACGTTGTAGAAGGGTGATAAACTCGATTTCCTCTCTCTCTCTCTCTCTCTCTCTCTCATTCAAAAACGAAATAATTCACAATTTTAACGGATGAACGGTGTAAAATCACTGAAAAATGTAAGAACCTCCTTCCGAATTTACTTGGATCTTCGCGCTTATAATATAGAAAAGAATGGATACCTATCACATAGCTTTAGATATTGATGAACAAGTTTTCACCGTGAATTAATTTGCCCACGGGGTGATTTGCTTAATTTCAATCAACAAGGTGATATATTGAAAATAGGTCAATTCGTCGCGTACGATTCGCCGCCGCCGCGTACCTACCGTAATGTATTCCAGAGTGATATCGGCCGCACCCACTTTTCGCCTTAAGGTTTTTTTGTAGGCATAAGCGTTAGCCACTTGATAAATTTACCGCAAGTAACGAGTGTATGTATTCGCCGCAAATTACGTGCGGTAATATTTTCTCAAAATTGAGAAACTTCTATTAACGGAAGTTCTGCTACTGTAAATTTACAAAAATAAATTGTTAAGAGAGAAAAAATGGAACGCAGTGTTTGGCTAAAAAGGGTGTAATTGCGAAGCAAAACTTAGATGAAAGTAAAAAATAAGTGAAAACAGAAAATACAGGCTGACAGCATTACGCGTATGTATTATAAATAAGAGGGCTGAAACACACGTACAACATCATTACTATACGGCTACTACAGGGCTACTACAATGATATTAGGGTATAATACAGAAGAAGAAGTGCTACGCTAAAAACGTTCGCGAACTAGTTCTTCGTTCACGCAGATAGGTAAAACTATGAATTACACATATCTATGGGATGTTCTTCGCAAATAATAATCAATGATGGTTCGGCTTTCGTAGTCAGCGACAATATCAAGGATGCGATCATTTAAAAAAGCACCGACTTTCTCCTCTTGTGCGGGGAAGCTCACGACTCATCTCCATCGCGTAGGTACTCAGAGTCTCGTAATTTCTGGAATTGTCGCACACCATCAATGGTATTCTAAAATGATGAATGGCTACAGGTGACTTTATCTTGTAGCTTTTGGATGGCCTGCTTCAGAATAAATATTGGTGCGTGACTCTGCATTCTTTTTTCGGTCGTTGAAATTCTACCAAGGTAACGAAAATTCTCAAAATTCGAAGACTCCGACCAATTATGCGCAATTATCTTCAAGTTATACGAGAGAACGTCTACCAACCGTAGATCGACGTACTCAGAAGGTTACCCCTTCAAGCAGGGGTTCTATTATGACGGCGAAAACGTTACTTTTTTCAAGGCCAATTTGTTGGTTGCAACTTACTAACAAATGACTTGTAGTACTTTTTCTATGGATATGTGACGCGTAATTTGAACATTTGATAGATGCGCACTTTAGGCAGAAATTTTGGCAAATATACGCGCATTGAGAAAACTTTCTGTCGAGTGCGCGCAATTGACGAACAATGATTTTCTTATTTGACAAGAATTGGCGACATTTTTCTGCCGAATGCGAGTGCATTACGCAATATGAAAATTCAAGAATGATGCAGGGGAATACTTTTTCTCTTGACCTTTTCCCTAATTTTTATATTGCAACGGGAAATCCATAGGTATTACGGATGGGGTTATGGTAAAAATTTCTACTCCCCAATAGATGCGGAAGCCATTTAAATTAAAATGGACTAGAAATGTCGAGTTATGAACCCCCGAGTAGTGAAATTTTAAAAAATGTCATCTCCGAAAGTATATGAATATACCCCTAAAGATGCAAGACGTACTTGGAAGAATTTTAGTGTTTCCGAAACGAAATACTCATTCATCTAATATATAATTGTGTCCTCGCTGTACGCGCATCACTTGACGCAATGCGATTCAATTCATCGAAGAAAGGTATACCTGCACGCAACTGTCTGTATTTCTTTCCTATGCTGACATCCTGTGTTCATCCTATGTTCACGAGAACCGGATTGGGACGCTACCTTTCTATTTTCTCAACGTTAACGGAAATACGGAAGTAGAATATTTTTCTGTCTTCGTTCATTATATTATGGATCTCTATACCTATACTGTGATGTGTATATGTTTGTTTATCAGTCCACAGCTTTCAACCGCATTTGCCTACCAAGACGGAATTGGTTTTTGAAAAACTTCTCACCATTCGAGTAAAGCATTTGAATGAATTTCGACGGTTCGGCTCCCTCAGAATGAAGAAATGGGCAAAAAAATTTAGAAAAAAAAAAAAAAAAAAAAAAAAAAAAAAACGAGGATTATCAACAAAGTAAACCTGCTACTTACTGTACGCGGTGTTCCAAATGTTCAAATGTGTGAGAGAAAGAAAGACCATAAAATTTAAGAGAATCCACAGTCTCTTTAGTTCTCAACCTACACATTGAATGTTATTGGTAAAAGTAAAGTATTGTCAAAAGAGCTGAACTTTTGAAAAATGTAGAGAGCTAGCAAAGCGGCCCCTTGAGACGCAAGATACCTTTAAAATCCAAATAGCTACAAATGCAGATATCTACTCAATACAGGGCTGGCGGTCAGCCGGGCCAACCGCTAGTTTATCATAAAAATGTTTACGGATTCTTATAAAACTAATTTTCTGCTTCCCTCGCCTTCGTCAACTAACGCAATTACTCACTGTCATTTATGACGTTAAAATTGTTCGACGAATAAAATATTCTTGTGAACTTCACTCTTTATTAACGCCCTAATGTCGCACTGGGGGATATTATAGGGTAAAACCCCTTCCCCCTTCTCATAGAAATTACAATTGTGATCTTTTTATGACGTTTTATCAATCAAAAACACCAATAACCATGCCAAAAAAAAAGTTATCAACCACTTTGCCGAATCCTTGTCGCCCTCCCACCCCCCCCCCTCATACAGAAACGCACTCCCCTTTTATTCAAATTTTAGAAGCGCTCGTCTACTTTTTTTTCCAATTTTGATAACATTTCAACCGAAAAATACACTCATCATAATAATATTCAATGTCGGAAATGAAGACGAAATCAAGCGCATTGTTGAAAAAGTGTCCATACTGTACTCCACAAATTTTATACAAGGTACGTATGTATTTCAACAAAGGGGAGCAAAAAAACTGTTCTTTGTGGTGGGGTTTCGGCTGTAGAGAACAACGCGTACACCGTGGGAGGAGGGGCGAGTAGGTTCATTAGAAAGTACTAACCATTAATTTTTATCTTCACCTTAATTATTCCTTTAATATAATATGCGATATGCATGTCTAATATTCCAGCGCTATAAGTATAATTTGATCTTAAGGTCGCAATTAAGACGGCAAGTTCGAGTATCATCGCTTTTAGCTCATTTATTGCAACTTCTGTTCCAATTGTTTTCCTCGTGCTGACGTGCTTATCATACAAGGTCTTCGTTTTTCGCATAAGATATACACGTGTATGTGTGTGTGTATACTCGTACATACGATATATGTGTACAGAATCGATACTCAAAATTAACTCGAAAAAATCAGAAGGGCAATTGATAGCAGTTGAGAGCCACTATCATCATACATCAATAATTACGCCATAAACATCATCCGGTCTCGTACAGACAGTAATGATTTATCTTCAACACATTTACGACGATAGCACAATATTCAACTTCAACATGATTTCACCAAAATACACTTCCAAGTAAATCAACGATGCCAAAGTCTACGAAGTACCTACCGGTAAATAAGTAGGCTAGTTATAATTATACGTACGCATATAAATGCACAATATGTACACGTATATGCATAAACAATATTATACTTACATAAATACAAATCACTAAATATTTCCAAATCGCGCAGATGCTTTCAATCAGATATTATCGTTGCGTAGTTTTAGCACAAATAATGCATGCCGAAAATCGAACCTCTCCAAATTAGGATCGAAGGGAGAGGGTATGTAGGTAGTGACGGAAAAAAAAAAAAAGAATAACAAGAAATTAATGTTTAATTATTCATTCACTCATACCTATAGAACAATGTATTAAAAAATATATATCATCGACGCGACGCACACAACCCGGCACGTCACGAATTTCGTATCTTTGTCGTGACCCAAGACTGAGACAGGGACTCTCGCCGTGATTTAGTTCATTATTGCCCTTCAAATCGCACAAATATCGTGAGCGAAAACACACGGACGAAAAGAGAAGACTGCTGGCCAGGGGGAAGGCAACATGAAATTGGTACAATATTATTTTCTTAAAACGATTCAAGAATGATAAGGCAGAAAGGAGAAAAACAAAATAAAACAACGTAGCCTACCTATACATAGGTAGGCTACATACAAACGAGTAACGACTTGACGAATCAATGACGAAACAGAGAGAGAGAGAGAGAGAGAGAGAGAGAGAGAGAAAAAAAAGTAAATCTAGAATTGAATTTTTAAAAAAAGATGAGAAAAAATGATTAACGAAATAATAGGGAACAACAAAATTTTGGTAAAGCATCTCGAGAGCGCACGCGTTGGTGCCATAGCCTACCCTCTCATGGGACGACGTTCTGCCTGTTCTCGCATTCTCGGACATGTGATATTTGGAATGTGCGAATGAGAAGAACTTTCAGTTTACAGTTGCGTTACGAACTTCGTGGTAGCGTTTCGAATTTCGTCGCGTTTTTTGGGGTAACTTTTTATCGGCGTGCATTTTTACGTAGGTATTTGATACCGGCATCCGTACCTACAATAGTGTTTCGTTATTTTGCTGCGTTCGAAACAAAACAAAACAAAACAAAAAACATAATTACTTATGTAGGTATTCATAAGTACAACCGTGAAGTTTTTCTCAATTGAACTCATAATCTTAAAAAATTGTGTCCAACGTAAAATATTTAATACCTATTAACATGTTCTTTATTTTTTTTGTTCATTTTTTGATGAAAGAAATTCGAATGATCGTTAAGACACCTTGGTTATTTTCGAAAAAAATAAAATGTTTTCTGTCGGTCGCTTTTTAACCTCAAAAGAGTGACAATCTAGATGTTTACACAATGGTTCTATGATTTACCGAGGTGAGTCGATTTTCGTAACAACGTCGTCGTAATATTAGGTACCTATATATTATTATTATTTTAGAAAAAAGAAAAAAGAAGAAGAAGAAGAAGAAAAAAAAAAGAATAGAAATCACAAAGCGCCATTCAGTAGCCGGATCTTTCGCGTCTGTTTTACTTTTTCTTGATTTTTTTCTTCATCATCTGACTGTACTCAACGGAAATCCCTGTGAAGTTTCAAAACGCAGAAAATGTGGAATTTTTCTTTCCGTTTCTAATGAGATCTCGATCCTGATTTTTCTCAATGTCAAAATTCGAAATCTAAGAAATCTGGTTCCTTTTCTTCTGTCAAGATCCGGAAATCAGAAGCTTCCTCACAAACAACCATACCTATGTAAGAATGCCCAATCCAACACTATGGTAATGAAATATAGGTAACGAAAATAATAATTATAATGCGTAATAACAATAATCACAAGTATAGTGATAGACAGTCGAAGATATCAAGTCATGAGGGGGGTGAGGAGAAACTAATGGTAAAACTCAACTCACCCAACTTTCATGACTAAATTTTGTTAGAAAAAAAATAATAAAAATAAAATTGAAAAGAAAGAAAGAAAATAAAAAAACTACCGGTATACTATGATAAAAAACAACTGTCATTTCGAAAACTGTTTTGGACTCTTTCGCCGCAAATTTTGACAATGCCTCGCAAAAATAAAATCATACAAATCCTCCTTGATGTTACAACACATGTTCGACAGGAAATTCTCTTCTTCAAGCTGGATTTTTTTCTGAATGACGCTAGTCAAATATGAAAAGAAGATGTCGAATGAAAAAAGAATGAGGTGATCTAGGCCTACTCGTATCAATATGGGTCATCGAAAATCAAGACCGACGCGACGACTGCTAAATAAATTGTATTGAAGAGTGCGTCCACAAAAATAAGTCTGGAAGAAGAGTGTTGAAAGACTCGCGTTGATAGATTGCGTCAAAGAAATTTTGAGAGAGGTCTGGAGTCGAACCATATGCCACGGTATGAAACTTGAATTTCATTTTCTATACGTACACATCATGATCAAAATCAGAAAAATATATAGAATCAAATATGATGTGGGAGAGAAACGCTACATCTCATGTAGCCTATAATAAAAACACTGGGCCAGATGTTATAGAAGTTATACTAGCCATACCATATGCCCAGTGGTTTTCAACCTTTTTGAGGTGGCGGCACATTTCTGATGACAAAAATTTTTCGCGGCACACCAATTCAAAATATAGGTATAAGCGTTTAAACATTTTTGAAATGTATCCGACAAACTGCCTAAAGCGAGATTTGCGCTTGTGATTTTTTACATACTTCGTTATTACGGGAGTTGATTTTCGACAAATGAACAATAAATGCGCATTCCTTGTTCGAATTTTTATAAGAGTGAGAGCTGAGTAGCCTTGTTTGCAAAAATAAAGGTGGAAAACGGAAGTAGTATGGTGACGCTTTTTCACACATTGGCGGATATTCTCACCAGATCTTGACCCAAAATTTATCCGTGGATATTTCATTAAACTTTAATTGTAACATTCTACCATTTTTTTTAGTAAGTACAGTTCTTCCTCTTCAAGAAGTTGCAAAAAAAACTAAATTCCTTTGGAATCTCGCGGCACACCTCGAAGGGGTTTGCTGAACATCAATGTGCCGCGGCACACCGGTTGAAAACCACTGGCATCATGCTGATTAAAGGACCCTTTATCTTCAGAAAAAAAAATTACCGTCATGTTCGCTTTTCATTGCCTGTCATGTTCGCTTTTCATTGCCGTTTCAAAAGCTGAAATGTGACAAACAAGAAGCAAAAAAAGAATAAATATAACGGCAAGTCAAAAAGAAAAAGAAAAAGAAGAAAAAAAAAAAGAAACCTAACAAACCTCAACTTATGAAATTTACAGTATTCGAACTAGTCATTATTTATTTTTCAATCGCACGTTGAGTAGCCTAGGAACATTAAACATATAGGCCACTTACTGTACTTCACAGAAAGAAAAAACAAACAAAAGTTCCTTTCTCAAGCTGTTTTTTTCCTTGAGCTTTATCTCTATAGAACTCATTCGGCAATGTCTTTTAATAAAGAAAAAAAATAAATAAATAAAATAAAAATAAATAAAATCCCTAGCACCTACCTCCCCTTCCCAGTAAGTCGATTTTCTGAGAGGCTCAAACCTTTGGTTAATATGAGTTTCAGGTATTGATATCATTTATTTCGTTTTAGGATCCACTTTTTAAATAGAAACAAAAATAAATTAAAAATGTGAATGTGACCGCGGTTTTGACGTTAAACGTCATCTTCAGACGAGGAAAAAAACATATTATTGTATTGAAAATTGTACAGAATATAAAACAAACCAGGAAGAGAAAAAAGAAAGGTAATTTATCAAAAATGAACGAGAAAAACAAGAAATAAAATGATGACGAGGAAAATTGCAGTCAATTGCACGAAAAATATTGCACCTGTAGAAATGGTGCGGTAAGAATGGTGCGCTATAGATTTTCGATTAGACCCGGATAAAAATGAGGAAATCATTCGGGAAGATTCCTACTAATATCGACTAGTAGAATTAACAATTCTCGTGACACAGATGAAATTCCAAATGTGTCTCTAGTTCATGTCAATCAAGAATGATGACTGCATAAACGGGCTATAATCGTACACGTCATAGGTGTCTTCAACCGCGATGATGCCGTCGACCGAAAAAGAGGTACATAATCATATTCACATAAGTGCGTCATTGCCTCCATTAGTTTCTTCGATGAAACATTTTAATATAGAGAGACATGAATGGCGAGGAGAGAAGATAAAAGTGACGCGCGTGCACTGCTCGTAGTAAGCACGTCACTTTGAAAATTTAGAATAGATCCAGTCCAATACCTATGAAAGGGTTATTAGAGAATTTTATTAAGCGCAATATTGCCAGCTGCGATTCGGAAGAAATGTGACGTCAGAATACATCGATTTATTTTTCAATCCTTTCATGCATTTGCTCTTCGACGAGAATTCACAAAAATTTCATCAAGTCTAATAAACTGTATATTCGCAGATACACGTTGTGAAAAATTATAGGAGAGAGACAGACGCCAACTACGTACCTATACGAAATGGATATTTTTATTTTACTTCTAGCTTGGTGTCTACAGTGGTATTCAAAGAATGCGCGTATCCAGTTAATAATCTGTGAGTTCGAGAGTTTTCAAACCCCTCGGCCTATCGTTCTTGCAAGATAGTCATACTGCTAAAAACAGAAAAACAAAATTAAGCGATGTGACCAACTTCACAGGGTGAGAAGTCAATCGACGATCACGTGCACCTATGCGATATTTCCCCTTTAGTACGTTCGCACATCACGCAATCCTGGAAGGAGCTCGATCCCTAAAGGGAGCGAATCTACCTAAAACGATATTCGGCAACGTCATCATAGATCCCCTCAAGGCGTGAGCAACTCCCCGATTCGCCCGATGTGGACGTACTGCTAGCTCAGTGTAGCGGAGAGCATGATGAGACACTATGTCAGACTCGTAGGTATCATTTCAAGTAGACCACCGATCTATTCGAACACAAGAAATAAGAAAGAAGGGGATTTCTGTTTTTGGAGTGAAATTTGACTACTGGGACGGGTCATCGAAGAGAGACGCTCCTTGTCTATCGATGTAATTGGGATTGATAATGGATCAGATTCGTAATCACCTGACTGAATAAAAAAAAGGGAATAGTAGACGCAACTAAAAATATAAAATCCTACGGAGAGACAAAACTAAAACTATTGCCAGGTGATGGACGGAAACTTCCTGTACATCAAAATCTCATCTGGAAACAAAAAGATGTCGTGGAACCCGAGAGATTTGGTTCTTTTTCGCCTGTCAAGATCCGGAATACGAAATTATACCCACAAATAATAATTATTTACGTGTTCCCAGCCAAAATACTGTAATAAGAGAACTGAAAGAATTGAGTTACATATATTCGATTTTTACAATTTTTATCGCATCCTTTGCGTCTTCACGAACACGCGTGAATACAGGTGAACGTGCAGAGATAAGACCATTGGAAGTCAAGCATAATTAGTGTGAATGACAACCAACGATTAAATAATAGCGATGAAAGTACCCGATAAATCATTGAAGTTCTTGGATACCGTATCGGGAAATCTAATCTGCACCAACTTTCAAACATTAACGCATAGCAGAAGCGTACGTTCCTTGTTGGCAATCGCGAGTAATGTAACTTTCCGACCATATTTTAGCACGGTAGTGTTAATTGAAACGCGTTTCCAATAAAATAATTACTCAGCGTAAATTACACTCTAATAATTCATAGTTCGTATTTGTATTGCTGTTCATTAACGAGACCATTAAGTAGTAGGAGCGCGATGTCACATATATTGACCCGTAGTATCTGGCTCGTCGTCAAGAGTGACCCTCTACGAGTGGTGCAGAAAGATATGCACTAATTGATAAATATTATCATTTAAAAAAGTACGGGTGATAAGACGCATCTCTAGATGTTTTTTAGCTCGAATAAATTCGTGTATGCGTATTTCATTGAAGTCGGCGCAGCACCAAAAAATACCTACATACGTATTAGAATTCAGTTCGCCATAAACAACAGTCAAATTTCACAAACGTAATCGAGGGTTAGTTCATCCTTTTTTTCGTCAATTTTTTTCTAGAAAAATAGGCTGATGACTCAAACGTTTGTCATTTGGCGCTAATGCCATTAAATTGTACAGTATACACGTGTAGGTATATTTATCTTCGTATCCGTATCATTCATCAAGTGTGAAAGTTGATAATCTATTTATTATGTTTGATAAAATTGTTTACTGGTTCCGTTCAACTTGAGATTCGAATGAGTTTACATTATACCGTCCTTACGGATAATTTTGAATACAAAATCGATCGGACGAAGCATTAGAAAATGAAACTCCGATATTATTATACCTTAATAATTCCATTCCGAAATTAGTTTTGTAGAGAGAGATTTGTTTACGAACAGAGTGTCAAATTAAATGAGATAACTGCGTGAAAAAAATTGTGCGTTCATGATACATGCGACTCATTTTTTTATTGACACAAATTTTCATTTTCATCACATAGGTATGCTTAGTAGCCGAGATATTTCGATTGCAAATCTTCTAAAATGACGTTTCAATCATTGAAAAAAAAGTTTAGTGATCAAAGTAATCGCGACAAAAGATACTAAGAAGGTAATGCTTATTTTTTCGACAAATTTTTGCCTTATTGTCGGCCAAATGAGTAGACTGTATAATAAAATGGCTAAATCATACAAATGAGAGAGTTTTAATCATGAATGGAGTTCATTTGGAAACTACTCAATGGTATAATACCGGTACTATGCGATTAATGTTCTGGTGAAACTTGAATGGCGGCAACTGTTCTGAATATTTATTTTAAAATACTAAAAATAAGGCTTCCACCATCATCCACTGGAATTGAGTAAATTTTTCGTTACATTCAACGTCAAAGAATCCGACGTATTTCCTGAAACGGACAAAAATATAACAACTAAGAAGAAACGAAAGAAGTAATCTAAGGTATTGGAGTTCGGGCATCATCTTGTTTAGCGACCGTTTTCTTTTTCTCAACTTTATACCGAGTACTTAGCCTATCATAATTATAATCATCGAAGAAATTTTATGCTCCGGAAGAGTTGAGAATTTGTAATTATGGTAACATCCATGAATATCGTACCTGCCTGATTATGACATTCTCATAGCTCGCATAGTTTCACACGATTCGGAGAAAATTTGTCGTTTCAGTTTGAGTCGAAAGGCGGCTGAAAATCTATCGACAACCAACTTCAAAAGCTTATGCGCTAAAAAAATGTGAAGAAAAGGGAAGCGAAAAGAGATCAAGGATACCGAGCAAAACAACAGAATTATAATTTTGTTTGATCTTATTAGGTGCACAAATCAATTGCTGCATCAGGTAAATTCTTAGTCCTCTATGGAGGTTTGCGAAATACTCTTTGTAGAATTAAAATAATCCTTTTTCTTTGTCGAGCGTATACATTGCAGAGATAGAAGTTGTAATTTTTATAATTTTGCCGATTATATCGACAGAATGTCGCGATAAAAGAAAAGAACTATGCATAGAACGAAATCAGTCAGTATAATATAGGCATACGATTCATTATTACTGCGATTTGCTGGAACTCAATCGAGTAGATGAATAGCAGGCCGATATGTATCCAAGCAGTCGACAAATTTCAAGTTTACGTAGGATAATGCGCCAAAGAATATTACAATTATAATATCTACAACTTGAGCTAAGGCTAAAATATCGGAAACCGGATGACTCCAGCGTATATTATACTGAAGAAGGAATCGCATAAAGATAGGTTTAATAATGTACGAAAAAGGATACGCATGAGAACACGTTCCCAAGGTTCGACGATGTACAATTCAGTCACCAACAAATATCTCAAGTACCAATATTTAAGGAACTTGACAATTTCATTCCATGCGTTCCACATGCCTACCTGATTGAAAAATGTTAATTATAAGCTAACATCATCATGTTACAAACGTTTCATTCGAGTTTCATTTCACGAAAGATTAATCATAATAATATTTCTTCCATTCCTCGATTCGATTATAACGAGGTACTTTTTAACGCTCTTTAACTTGAATTTCCGCCGCTTATTATTCAGTTAACGAAAGAATGATAACAAGCAAACGAAACATAGATCAACCGAATGAGTACCGCGACTAAACTTTAATAGACCGGAAATAGGTTGGAGTTCGAAAGCATGGTGGTGAATAGACTTCTTTCTCAGTGACGTCACGTAGCACTGCTGGCTTGCTGTTGCTGCAGTCCCCTTTCCCCTGGCTACAAGGGCACTAGGCCTTCAAACCTTTGAATAATTTGTGTCGAAATATTTCAGGTTCAAGTATTTTAGGTCAGAATATTTTAGGTTAAAATATTATAGGTCAAAATATTTTAGGTCAGAAAATTTTAGGTTTAATGGCCTATTCCGATTTATATCACATTCCGTCGAATAGAAGAACTGAGAACTCTGATTATAGAAACTAAGATGAAAACATGAACTGAGCTGTACACTAGATACAATCATTGTAGCTCGATACCGATTACCTACATTATGTTTAGATCACGGTATACTCAACGATCATATTTATTCTATATTCTTGTATAGGCTTCAATACTCTACGTACTTTCATTCAAATTGATCGGACCAATTTCAAGAATTCACCTCTTATCACTTTTCTTCTGAGCAGTTATTCATCGATAGAAAATGAATCTTACAATTAGAACATTCAATCAAATTTATTAATACGCAAAAGTTACTCATGATAACAAACACTTTTTACGTTGTCACCTTCCTACTTCATTCCTTGAAAGACCTAATTGTTTCATTTTATTCGCATAAATATTACGACGCCGATAACGCAAATTTTTGAACAAGGCATTGTAATAATACAAAAATACCCACAACTTATTGCACTGTGGACTACTGTAGGTGACGTCCGTGACATGACGTGAGCGTCTTGAATGATCCGACAAAGAAGAAGAAGAAAAAGAAAACCAGCAGCCAGTACCAGGCTGGAAGAGGGTCGGCCGATCTTTTTATTTCTTGAATTTTGATGGATTGATTTTCCATTACGTCACAATATCAAATTGCAAAATATTGCAGAATATGCCGCTTGCTGAAATGCTGAAATTCCTTCTGATCACACTTTCAGTGACTTCCATACTTGAACTGAGCTACAACAACGTTTAAGCGTGGGGATCAAGTATATATGTAGCAAAGATAACTTTCTGCTGATCAATAAATTTGTTCATATTTAGAGCTTCAAATGCACGCTTCCCCCTAGGGGTGAGGGATAGATCTCTGGGGCTCTAACCTATGAATGTTGTTTAGGCATTTGCATAGAGGATATATATTGAGTTTGGTCAAAATTGGTTCATACTTAAGGCTCCAAATTCACGCTTCTCTACTTGGGGAGGGGAGGGGAGGGGATCTCTAACCTATGAATGTTCTTCGGGCATTCTTATGGAGGATCTATATTGAGTTTGGTCAAAATTGGTTCATTGTAGCTCGATACCGATTATATGCTTCAATCAGGATACACAACAATCATTTTATTTATTCTGCTATACCGCTTCAACACAACTTTCACTCACATTGTTTGGACCAATTTCAAGAATTCATCTCTCATCACTTTTCTTCTATTCTGTAAAAACAAACTATCGAGGAAGATACAGAAACTTTATGAACAGTTATTCATCCGCAGAAAATAATTTTGCAGTTTGAACATTTGATCAAATTTATTAATAGGCAAACGTTACTCATGATGACACACACTTTTTATATACATTGTGGCGTTCCCACCTCATTCCTAAATAATTGTTTCATTTGCATTCACGTGAAAACACGCATTCAGGTAAAGACACGCCGACGCCAATGACACTAATCTTCAAATACGCAATCCTAATACCTACAAAATAATAGCTCAAAATTGAACCGCACTTGCTTGAACCTCAAAATGCAATGATAACAGTGAAAGAGCCAAAGACACAAGGCTATTCAGCATAGCTCACACGGAAATACCCACAAACAGAAAATTAGAGCATTCAATCAAATTTATTAATACTCGCCTACTAGCCGCAAGGCACGCCTCTCATACCAAAACAAAACTAAATAAATTTGTTACCTATTCCAGAAGATTCTAAAAGAAAAACAAAAGTCAAAAATTTTGCGCAAAGTCACCCCAAAATCACTAAATTTTTCATGCATAACGGAAACAAATACAAAAATAGGTAACAAAAATAACAAAACTTTTCTAGCTAAAAAAACTAAAAAAGGAAACAAAATTACAAAATAATTTTGTTATGATAAGAAATCTCCAAATAACGGGACGACGTCGATAACACCAATTTTCGAATACGCGTTTTTAATAATGATAACAGGCAAAGAGCCAAAGACACAAGGCTACTCAGCCGGGCCAACCACGGGTAAAAGACGCCGACGCCGATAACACTAATTTTCAAACACGCAATCCTGATACAAAATAACACAGGATTGAACGGTACTTGCTTGAACGGCAAAACGCAAAACGCAGTGATAACAGGCAAAGAGCAAAAGATGCAAGGCTACTCAGCATATAGCATACACAAAAATACCCACAACTTACTGCGCTGTGGACTACTGTACGTGATGTCCGTGACATGACGTGAGCGTCTTAACTGATCCGAAGAAGAAGAAGAAGAAAAAAAAAGTGATTACAATATGGTCGGCCTCGAGAACCGGGCCGACCCTAAAAAGTGATTGTAATACGGTCGGCCTCGAGAACCAGGCCGACCCTAAAAACGTTGTGACCTGTGACACGAACTTCAAAATACCCACAACTACCCACAACGTAACGCGCTATGGCTATGGATGCTATGCCGTCACGTGAGCGACTGAACTGTGAGCGACTGAACTCGTGAGCGACTGAACTGAGCCGAAGAAACAAGCTATGTCGCAGGCGACATAGTAGCAGGGTCGGCTTGAATCTATTCAACTTCATTCACTGCCTAAATATTTCTACTGATTCATTTTCCTTCGTTACAAGAAAGCTCAATACCGACTTCAAGTTCAATTCAGGATACCTACTCAACAATCATTCATTCATTCATTATGCTTTACCGCTTCGATACTCCAATAATTAATTCATAGCTCCCACCAATCGATCAAGAATTCCTCCTATCACTTTTCTTCTATTTTCGATGAAAACAAACACCCAACAATCACTAATTTCGTTGATTTGGAATAACCTTAAATAAGGACTGTTGATAGTCGACAGCAACTAGACGTACGTGATAACGTTCCCTCAACGCTGACATTATTCCCGTTCGGATCCCAACGAGGTGATCTAAATTTTTCGCTTGAGTTTTTCATTCATCAACAACCCTCCTTCTTTTCCAACATCTACTTCAACATTTTCATCGAAGGAACGAGCCATGATTCACTTATTTAAACAAAAACTCTCAGCACAAGACACGTACCGGTAACTAACTTCCCACGTTTGTCTTTCTCGTCATGAGATAAGGATAGTTACTAATACAAGCCGCAATATCATGATAATTGTCTTCCAGTTTAATATGACGTGTCCTATCGTTGAAGAAGGAAGAAAATAGAAGAATTGCGAACTCAGATTATAGAAACTAGAATGAAAAACACCAACTGCGATGTACACTAAATACAATAATTGTAGCTCGATACCGACTGTATCATGTTTAGATCACGGTACTCAACGATCATTTATTTATTCTACTATACTGCTTCAATACTCTACTTTCATTCACATTGTTCGGACCTACCCCCGATTCCAAGAATTCATCTCATATCACTTTTCTTCTATTCTGTAATAAGCAAACAACCTAGGTACCAAAACTTCATGAGCAATTATCTATTCATCGATAGAAAATAAATTTACGATTGGAACATTCAATCAAATTTATTACTATGCAAACGTTACTCATGATAACAGACACTTTTTACATTGTCGCGTTCCCACCTCATTCCTTAATAATTGTTCCATTTTATTCGCGTAATTATCGCGTAATATTAATACCACTACGACGATAACGCAAATTCTGAAAGCCGCGATCGAATCATCAAATGTTGAATCAAACACGAAACGCAAAACAAATAAAAGAGCCAAAGAAACAAGACTAAACAGCTTACGGCTCGTTCGAACATGACGTCAGAGAGACTGAAATGAGCCGAAGAAGAAGAAGAAAATTAGGATTGTAATACGGTCGGCCTCGAGAACCGGGCCGACCCTAAAAAAGCGATTGCAAGAGGTTTGTGGCTCGACTCGAGCACGAATCAGAAATCAGTCCGCAATCCTTCTCCATAGAGAAAAATCGTACCGTAAACGGTTAGCTCTTGAAGAAATTGAAATTTGTCGGCATTGCAATAACGGAGACGTCACCGTTTTGAACAGGTACATTCCGGAGGAAGGATTGATTGAATTAGTATACGGGAATGATTCACATTTTGATGACTCGCGGGTTCAATCATGATCTCCTTCGACTCTACAGCTATTCTTGTTGGTGCTCGGTTCAGTCGCTTTCTACACATCGAAAATGACTTATTAGCCGAAAGCGCTCTGTGTTATTGAAAAATCTTGCAGTCATTGTATTTGTGTTCACCTTACTCATTTGAATATAAAATTAAATAGGTAATGGAAAACCGTAAATTGCAAAAACGAATATCTTCTATTCTCTTAATGAGTTTTGATTAGTCAAGGGAACATAGCCGGCAAATTAAATTCTCCCTATGTGTAGCAAAAAAATTTTCTCACCGTAGGTATCTGATACATATACGTAGCATTGCTACACAAAACATTTCCCATGTGTAGCTGGTGCGAGCTTGCTACACAACTTCCGCCGGCCATGCAAGGGAAAAGTCGGATACTACTCATACGACTGCGTGAGTATTTTTCTAATGCTTACAGATATTTGAATAAATACAAAGAATGTGTAGCGTCCAATAAGTACTATTTGTAGGCATAAAAAATAACCAATACCTATCACTCCATAATTAAGTTAGTTTACTAACAGAAGGATGTGGAGAGAAAATACAATAGCTGTGAAAATAATTTGTCTATACCACTTATCATACTTACGTGTATATACCTACTGAGGGTATTTATCGAAATAAACAAAAAAAAAAATAGTGGATTGTAAAACGTTTACAGTAAATATGTACTTACCGTGAATATTCACTCCACTCGTAAGTCGTGAAACATAGTGATTGATGAAAAGAAATAAGGCCGACTGACTGTTGGAAGGGACCGAGTGATTGTTCAGTTGGTTACATTATTTTTTGATTTCGTTTCAAGAGAAGAAAATAAAAACGAAACTGCGTTTATACGCACGTACTCCTTTACATTCGATCCCTTTCCGTCCTTAAGGTCGTCGAGAGGAAAGAATAACAAATTATAAGTCTGAACGGGAGCAGTTGTGGGAGAGTAGTTTCTAAAAGAGATTTTGTGCACCTCAAGGGATATCTCGGCTGCTAACAGGAATATGAAAAACGTTAGAGAAAAGAAGAAAGTCCTACAACAACAAGATTTTACGTGGTGTTTCAGGAAAACTGTTATTTTATTTTTGTAGGGTGTACACGGAGGCTTTCCGCGAAAAATACTGTTCGGGTTAGACGCAGATACAAATTATACTCTTCGCGTAGAAGTTCAAATTCTGTTATTTTCTTATTTGCCGTTTCCTGGCTGTCGCACATAGAGGAAAGAAAAAGAAGTATTTGTCGTCAAATGACTCGAATTGCTAAAAAAAATTTGAGCTACCTACAAAATAAATAATGAACGCGTACCGCATACAGGGTATCAATTCACGTTTCTCCCCTGAAAGTGGCCTACATAAAAGTGCACAATAAAACGAAGTAGGTATTTTCGATAGCAACAAGAATGCCATTTTGCTACTTTCTACTGAAATAGCCTATCGTCAACTGTTTCCTAAATCCTACTTCGGCCTATTTGTGTAAAATATTGAACTGATGTTGTTTTTATACCCACGCTAATTTTTGGCTGCGGCAAGCAAGTCTTTATTCTGAGTATTAGTAGAATCCTGATCACTGCACTGTAAGTCTACTGAGTGAGTAGAGTTATTGTTTTTCGAATCTTGAATACTCGTATAGGTACCTGGTTACTTACAATGAGAAAAAAGTGAAACTATTAAAGATATGCTTCACTTGTGAAATCGTACATTAAAAACATTATTGAAGGTACCGGAAAGAGTTTCTCACGGCTTGAGTTTCCAATGGATCTTTCCGACTTTTTGATATGTTCTTCAGAAAGGCTCAACTCGAGGCGGCATGCAAGCAGAACTTGAAAAATTTTTTCTCCATACGCTTTTTATTTCATTTTGAAATCATTAAGGGTTACGCTGTCGAATCCCGCTCCTACCGAATTTCGTCTTTTTTTAAAAAAAAATAATCTACATGAAAAGACGATTCCGAAAATATATACCTTTTTCCGAATAACTCATTTTTTCGCCAAGAAATCGTCAAAAGAAGTTGCGCAAAAACGTTACAAATGTACAAATGTAATACGAGTGAATGCCGCACTAGTGCTTCGTTACAGTGTCCGCGAGACGCGAGAGCGATGACCGAAGTGTGAGACGTGGAACGTGAAGTCCTCGTCTCTACGTACACAACGAAATTTTATTTTCGTATTTCTTTTTTTTCACCAATTTATCCTTTTTTTTTTTTTTTTTTCATCTTCTGTTTTTACGTTATCTACGTTTTAATTCTTCTGTTTCTGTCGTTAATTTCTAGTTTTTGCTTTCATAACTTTTTCACGTAATGAATTTCATGATTACAATGTGAATCATCAGAAACGGGGGGGGGGGGGGGAGGGGTGCCGTTTACAATTAACGAGCGAAGCGAGTTGATTGTCGAATTGATTGTTGTTGTTTTATACAGACTCGTTTTTCAATCTTGTTAATCAGTAATTTCAATTCTACCACAAACAACTCGCTTCGCTCGTTGTTTGTTTAACGGCACCCCTCCCTCCCCCCCCCCCGTTCATTGCTTTTAATCTTTCGTGTGTAAGAAAATAATAGTATTGTTATCACTGATGTGTACGCGATACGAACAGTGGATACGAATAACACCGCGATACGAACAATATAGTACATTTGTAGCGTTTTCGCGCAACTTCTTTTGACGATTTCTTGGCGAAAAAATGAGTTATTCGGAAAAAGGTATATATTTTCGGAATCGTCTTTTCATGTAGATTATTAAAAAAAAAAAAAAGACGAAATTCGGTTGGAGCGGAATTCGACAGCGTAACCTAAAAGGTTGTCTAATTTCTGACGTAAAAATTTTTTGAAGCAAAAATTCGGATTTCTGCTTTTATAACCCTTCAAACATGGAACTTTGAGAAACTTTTTGCAAAGTCTTGTGAAATCCTTCCTCAAAAGAACTATCCACGCCCGCACGCACACCCGACGCGACAAGCGCCGCGTCGTGACCGCTGGTATGCCGAAACTTGCAGGGTATTCGGAGATGTATACGCAACTTATCGTACACCGATTTCGAGATCGCCAACGGGTGAAGCACACCTTCAAGGAAAGATAGTCTTTCTTCAATTTGAATGATGCAATGGTGCACAGAGATGGCTGAACCACTTCAATTAACACCAAACCGTAAAACCACCTCATCCGCTATGTTTGTTTACATAGGTGAGAATACCTAGCTCTACGTTTTCAATCAGTTCATGCGTGATAATAGCAAAACAAGATAAAGTTAGAAAATGAAGAATCAGACACGATAAGAAGAAGAATAAGTTGTATATACTTTGGTCATCCTCTAGAAATTTAGAGAAAGATCTGGAATAGTGCCAACGAGTATATGAACCCGGGAAATAGCTCGACAGCCGTGAATATAATACTCGCGTATATTATTGTGATTGCATATACGGTATGACCGCCTTAATGAAAGGCCAGATTATGCAGAGAATTGCAATGTTGTGCAAAAGGGGACGACCTTTTCAAAGGTTCCATAAGATCAAATTTGTGTAGAAATACGGGAGCATACTTTGAAAAATCGCCAAAAAATCGAGGGAATCATTTCATCATCTTTAAACGTGGTCCTCGTTATAGCTATTATCCTTACGCGTTGTCTCTCACAATGATTTTAGATTTTTAGGTTCAAAAAGTACTTATCCCGAATTAATTTTCAAATACTTTTTTCTCAAAAGAATGCACGCTAAACGCCGATACGCGCGTGCATTGGTTGATAGAGTGTTGGTGTGTACTTACCGAACCAAACTACTGATAACAGCTTTCTTCAACATCGCCAAATCTGCAAATTCTGGTCTTCCTTCGAGGCGGCAATGCATACTATGTGTTCTAGCGTATATTAAATGTGAACAGAAGTGTAACGCATTTTTGGTACAAGTAATAAACTTGTGGTAATTTGAGGGCTATTCTTTAGCGTTTGTGACTCGTGACTGGTGGAATGTCACATAATATTATTAATACTTAGCCACAGTAGTTTAGTTCGGAAAATTATATTCGACATATATATTAGATCATCTCAAACATATTTTGAAAGAAACAAAAATCAAAATGAGAACTGGGTAGTACCTGCCCACGAAATTCTTGACAAAATCGTAAATTAAACCTACCAGCTACAGATTTCATTTTCTAACACTACGCAAATCATGAATCATTGCGACAGTTCTTATTCTAGAAAATACATCTGTTGAATGTTAAAAGATGATGATAGGATGAAAGGCGTTCGGAGTAGAATTTCTTTCCCACAAAAAGAACGTTATTTCAGAGACAACGTTAGGAATTACAACTTTGTCGCACTCGCCTACAAGTCTAACATGCGGTTTTTACTATTTGCAATTAAAATGCACTGTATAGGTTCTATTTATTGTCACCATATATTTTATTGCAAATTTTGCTCCCATACCAAGAACTTGAATTGACCCATTCCTTTATTATTCTGTCAGCTGTAGAAAACATTTTTCGACGATCTTTCGAAAATTTCTCATTTTTAGAAGTAAGCAATTCCGAAGGCCGATTAACTCCACAAAGTTACTCATTCATTATACAAAGTATAGAAGTTACTGGAAAACTGGCTGAACGGATCCGATGTTTTTATTCGACGCTATCATCATACCTGCGTTCTGCTTCGTGCAAATCGCCAGCAACATCTACAAAACTTTCGGAACTTACTCTAGGTACCTACATCATCGAAATCACTAATAATTCAATTTGTTTCCCAATTTGAATAACCATTTTGATTGCGCATATTGTTGAGTAGACGACAGAAATAGGTACCTATTTATTATCATTATAGGTACTTACCTGTCGGCGTCTACATCATGTACGTTCATGTACGTACGTAATTCCAATTTATTAACCAGTGTTTAGGAGCAGCTGTTTCTTTTTTCCTATTTATTTACTTCAAAAAACACCAAAGTGCGGCTAATCTACGCGCGTGTAGGTAGACGCGCGAAACGATTTTGTTCAATAGGTACCTATACCATACCGGCAGGTGACACAGCTCGTTTTTCAAAATAAAGTACACTTGTAGGTATATTCTTCTATGCAAATATGTATACCTAGTTAAGACTGATATTTGTGAAATAATAAACTGAATAGCATTATATTTACTTACATATCAGCGCTAATCCTATTCGTTTTTTCGTCATTTAAGTTGGAGTACGTAATGATGATTGGTATAGATAATGTCTTACGCAGAATAAAAATATTTTTGGAACTTGCATGATGATGGGAGTAGCGGGATAGGATTAGTAAATTACAGAATCTTGAGCTTAAAGTATTAATTTAAACCTGTTTAAAGTAGGAATTTTTAGAATAAAACTCGTATTTCGCAATTTTACGATTTCCTTTTCATCAGAAAAATTTTCTGAATCAACCGCGAGTATACTCAGGTCGTCGAAATACAAGCGGAATACGAACTGCTTCACAGATGATTTAAAGATGGGAGACGTAGATGGACACGTTGCTTCACTGATTTTCTGAACTGATCTCTGAAGGATGCTTACAATAAAATATTGGTCATCACTGGTGTCTGAAAATTATACTTGAAAATAATATAAATGAGCGATATCGCGGAGACTATAGCGACAAGGGGAACCTATTTTAAACAAACTTTTAGTTAGGTATAAGAAAAATCAAACATTAGAGGGGTGCATATGGATATTCGACTTTTGTTCTTTATATTATGTTACGCCGAATTCATGCAATCGAGGAATACGCGCAGTAAGTAGAAATTTTGATGAAAACGCGCACTCAGCAACCTCTTTGCTGAGTGCGCGCAGTCTGCACAAAAGTCGCGGAATCCGTGCACAAAATTGCCGAATGCGCACAATCAGCGGCAGGTTATAGCCGATTGCGCGCATTTGGCAGCTGAACAGTTTTGGTGATAGGTGCATTGTTTTTGTGCAGTCGCCGAATGCGTGCACTGCTAAGAAGTCATGTTGCCGAATTCTAGCGCCAGGTACTCAATACAAAGTTGTGAGGTAGAAATATTCAGCTTGTTTATTTCAGCATAAAAATAATAGCATTTGTGATGCAGCAAAGTGGTCGTATTTGTTGCGGTTTGTAACGATTTGAGAAATGTAGAACTTGGAAAAAAAGAAAACAAAATATTTACAAGAAATCTTAGTCGAATATGATTAAAATAATACAAAGATGAATCATGATGAGTGAGCATCTGAGTCGTGATTCAAATTGTAAGAAAAAAGAAACGGAAATGTATGAGCCTACTTTTTGTTATTCTCGCACGTTCGCCCACAGCTGTTCGCCCACCACGACAAGCTGAATTACTGCGCAACCCGGCCTTCACGCACGCGCACCTTTTTGTCGCACATTGCTGTGGCGACAATTGCAGCC
The DNA here is from genome assembly GCA_035079395.1 of Aspidiotus destructor. Classification (NCBI taxonomy): domain Eukaryota; kingdom Metazoa; phylum Arthropoda; class Insecta; order Hemiptera; family Diaspididae; genus Aspidiotus; species Aspidiotus destructor. Next base: position 1,555,553 of record JAVHKZ010000014.1, read on the forward strand.
GTGAATGTAACGATATTCTAAAATGAGAACTAAATGATAAAATCAACCCTTCCAAATAGCGATGAGTCAATCAAGGTACAAATATTGGCCTATTACCCCGAGTATTTGCCTATTACCCATTCACTGAAGGTGCGCACTCAGCAAAAAAAGGTTGCCGAATACGTGTCAAAAAAACTCGCAGCCTACACACTTAGCTGTTCGGAATTGCCTTCATTGACTGTGGCAATTGAGGCAAACAGGGAACCTGTTTTATAAGAGTAATCATGTGAGTGTCATTTTTTGCTTTTTGTCGTCTATTTTGAACGTGCTTTTCCCATCATAATATTGTAGCTTGATATACAAATTTTTTAAAATTCCCCCTTTTATAGCTTGAAATTCTCCAATTATAATTTACTAAATGTTACAGCTTGCCCCCATGCAACAGGTTTCCTGCTATTTATTTTTACAGCCTGTGTGGTACCCCCGGTAGGCATCCTGTTATCAGTTCGGAGATCTGATGACGTCACAATTTGATGACGTCATAATCTGATGACGTCACACGACGTTACGATCTGGTGACGTCACGATGGGGATCTGTGACGTCACTATCATCGTGCCATCACTATCTGATGACGTCACAGAGCTAGTAAAACCACTAATACAGTAGTATAAAGGAAGCCTAAGACCTAGTACAGAGCTAGGACAAACTGCTACTATAAGCTATTATAAAGATCTTGTAAGCTTATGGTATGAAGGATGCCTAAACCTAGTATAAAGGAGGATTGGACCTAGTATACGCCTAGTATAATACGTAGTATAAACCTAGTATAATATACTGCATGAAATCGGTGGAGGGGGGGGGGGGGAGTCGACAACCAGATTGCTGTTTATAAACAGAGCTCAAAACGGCTAATCTCGGTTCCCAAGGCAAATCAAGAGTAGCAGTCCTTTTAAGGTTCCGTCAACACCAGTTCCCGTATTGGTTGGTAGTTTTAAAATTAAAACCGTCATTATTTTTCAATGAAAGTTTCCGCAGAGAGACCTAGTATAAAGGAGGCTTGGACCTAGTATACGCCTAGTATAATACGTAGTATAAACCTAGTCTAATATACTGCATGAAGCAGAGAGACCTAGTATAAAGGAGGCTTGGACCTAGTATACGCCTAGTATAATACGTAGTATAAACCTAGTCTAATATACTGCATGAAGCAGAGAGGATAAGTCCCCCTCCTATCACTTCATCAAAATTTTTCCAAGTCCCTTTTTCTTGCCGGACGGCGGCCGGCACCCGGCGCCCGTCATTTTCCTTCAGTTTACCCCCCGATAAAACAGGTTCCCTGTTAAAATGATTTACTTCCTTTCGATTGCGCGCATTCAGTAACCTTGCCTCTGATTGCGCGCACTCACCAAAGAGGTTGCTGAGTGCGCGCTTTCATCAAAATTTCTACTTACTGCGCGTATTCCTCGATTGCGTGAATTCGGTGCAACATATATATAGGTATATAGATATGTTACCGGCAAATTATAAAATCCGTCATTTCATGAAATGACTAGTCATTTTATAAAATGACAAGAGCGAATTAGGCAGATTATACTGTATACATATGACTAACAAAGTTAGAAGTCTTGACGACGAGGAGGGTGAATTATATAAACAGTAGTTCTGAAATATTGCAAGAAGCAACTGGTCAACTGATATTTGAAGAGTCGTCCCAGTACTATCCTGTAATTTTGCTGTGCTTGCGGACGGAAAGCTCTACATTGTAAAAGCAAGTGTCACAGCAGCACTGCTGCTTCTGCACAAAGGCTGAGATGGGGAGAAATTTGAAAAGCTCCAAAAGCCATGCGTAGGGTGGATGCTTGAATAGTATCGAGGAGTTTGATTTTGGACGTACTGCTTTGGCTGTAGATTGTAGCACCGTAATCGAATTGGGAAAGAATAAGACTTTGGTATAGTTGGAGCAGGAGTTTGCGGTTACATCCTGTCTAGGTACTTGATGATATTGATAGCGTTCAGGCATTTACCTTTGAGTGACTTTCTGTGAGGCATCGGAGAGAATGTTGACTGTGGAGCCTTGGAGAATTAGCGGATGAATGGGGTTTTAGGACGTCGCGTCGGTGTTTTTGAAAGATGACAAGACCTGTTTTATCTGAGGAACTGATATTATCAAGCGTTTTTTGGAGGAGGCGTGCTGCTCTGTAAGGGTTTGAAGATAGGAATGAAATGCTATAGTCATCCGCAAAGTGGCGCTGGATGAGTGGAAAAGAAACACATTGACCGATATTACTGATTGCGGTTTATTCGCGGACGCGTTTCGGTACTACCAAGGTCTGTTTCAAAATTAACAACATTTATGGATTTTGAAGCATATAGCAGTCCCATATATTTGCATAACTCGACGTCTGACCACGGGACATAGTCTTGGGCTATTTGTTTTGCAATAAGCGTTCCACCAAAAGTCCAGTCATTTCTGTTATCTTACAGTAATCTTCAAGTAGTGCTACTATTTCCACTGTTGGTCTTTAAGATTGTATTTACTCAATATTTAAAATATTAACAATATTTAATTTTGATGTAACTACCCCCTTCCTTCTCCTGTTACAATTTATCTGCAATTTCATGCATTTTTAGTTCCATTAAAAATGAACTTTCCTTATTTCACAATGTGCCTATTGATCATTTAGTATTTTATAAAATGATGCCTAGGCGAATTATACACTTTATATTATTGCGTTTTCACAATTTGCCTGAAAATGATTATCATTTTATAAGACGGAATTTTATAATTTGCCGGTAATATATATTATATAAAACAAGAGTCGAATACCGATATGCACCCCATTGGAGAATCAGACACTGAGAATTTTCATGCATATGATATGAAAGCGACTTCCAGCCAGTGGTTTGCTCAGATTCAGCTGAACGGCTCGACGTTGTAAAAAATACCGATATCCTCAACTTGAATAGAAATTTTGTAAATTGTCAGTTAAGGCACAAAGGCTACATGCAGGAGGCTGTTGCAAATATGCACTAATTCCACAGAAAAAGGCTCAAAACAGCCAAGAGATAGCGAAAGGTAGTCGAACGGTAGAGTCACAGACTTCTGATCCAGAGGTGCATACTGCCTACAGTTCAAACCTCGAATTACTGGCAAGGCAGAAAATATCCGTGTTTTCAGATTTCTACTTTTCAAGATTCGTCATTCAAAAGAAAACTCAAGTGGGTTTCAATTTTATAATGCGTCACGTTTCGTACCGGTAGCTGTTTATTTCGAATGACGAAGAGTCCATTTTCGAGAGCAGACGTTAAATTGATCCAAACAAAGGACATAAGCTTCTCAACGCATAAACAATCATTCCCTCCTTATTTTTTTAATTTAAAAAAATATATATTTTTATTCATGTCTACGTATACCGTACCGTAAGATAAAAACGACATAGAAACGACGAGGTTGGGAGAGCTAACGATCAAATAACTATGTTCGCGAAATACTCCTACAATCTTATTTGAGAAATTTGGTGAAGCGTGACTTTTTACAAATTAAAAAACAGCATAAAATATCAAACAAAAGGAAACGAAATCGAAGAGTTCGTTTTATTCTCTTTCGATTTTTTGCTCAAACAAGTACCGTATGGTATGAATGTACAGTAGGTATTATACATATTATACAATACTGAATCCTTCGAAAGGCTCGCCTTCAGATCCCCCCTCTTGTTCGAATCCTGGGTACGCCACTACCTTTGGCCCAATTTTCCTACAGAAAAATTGATTGTAGATATAAAGCACGTCATATACTGTATCTATATCAGAAAAAGTACAGCTTCAAAATTGCTGGAATTTTGTGGCAACCACTCAACCAGTGCAGTCCAAAAGAAAGCTTAGAGATCTTAGAGGTTTTAATGTACCAAAGAATTTTCACGCACAGAGAGCGAATAAACCAAAACATTCTGTTTCAAAAGCGACAAAAAATTAATCTTATTTTTGAAGTGACTCGCTGTTAGCTTTTCCATTTCATTTCTTGTCTTACGTAGCTATAGGACAGGTATGTGACGCGTGTTTAGGTACCACATAATATAAGTAATGTAATTATATCTGAACTCAATTTGAAAGATTAATCAACGTTATTTATAGACCTCGAGAGATCATTTTACTTGAGGGGCAGAATTTGAACACATACTGTAAGTAGAATATCATAGTCACACGCACCACATTATTCAATCAACAACATTCTACATCAAACGTAATTTACAATGAACCTATACGGGGTAGCCTGGGTAATTGTTCGGTTTTACACAGATGTCGTGGGCTCTCGCGTTCTTTCGTACGTTGTAATAATGTTTTTGCCTGCAGTACGATATAGGCCTAGCTTAGTTTTAGTTTGAAGTCAGACGAGTATTTTGTCCTTATCAAATTTCAGAAATTCACGATACCGAGTTACCTACCGGCAGAAGCTTCTGTTACAATCTATCTCGCACCACGCGGTTAGTATATTACAGTTCATCGTTTTCTACTCCTATGGCGTGCGGTGAAGTGGAGGAAATGCGCTAATGGAATTTTATTGACAAGGGTTTTGACAACATTTTACTACGCACCTACCAATCTTCGTATCGAGTCAGAAAAAGAGAGCCTGCAGTTACCTATTATTTTGAAAATTGATCGAATATTAGCTTCATATGAACCACCAATAATAATAAAAACTGTGCGTACAAGTAAATTCATACTGTGACGCAGCGATGATTGAAATTTGCTTTATTATTAGAACAATGGATGAATTAATCGGCGCAACTCATTGTATAATACGTATATCGTCAAAGAACGTCATGCGATCTTATTTACCCAAAGAGTAGAAGTACCACATTTCAAACATCTTTTTTCGTGAAAAGTATTTTTTTTTTAAATACATAGATAGGCCTACTTAATTATTCATCAATATCAGACGGAAAAAAATAAAATTGGCTCTGATTTCCTGAAATTGCAATTCTTACGCAATCTTTCTTCTCCAGTATAAGAAGAATTTAATACTTACCGTATGCAAAGGTCGACACCACGAGTACAATAGAGTAGATCTTCATCATTATAGACCACTCTCGATATCAAGAAATCTCGTTTTGCGGGTAATAATACAGGGAGAAAATGGAATGGCTGCATATATGACATGAATTTTTGGGAGAACATTTTGTAACTACTACCTATTACGTATTTACAACTGATGGTGTTATTTTACGACAAAAATATTAACACATGCTTTCACGTTTTATGTGTTATAGACAGGTTTGAAATGAAACGAACAATTACGATGGATAAGTCAATTTGTTGACCATAAATATCTGGAGATCTCCAGCCGACAATATTATGAGCAAATCTGCCGTGGCGGTGACGCCAATGAACTTGATGCTGGCTGTTGATTCTTTTAATCTGAACGCGACTGAAAATAACGCTACCAAGTCCAATGAAACGGATACGCCTTTTATCCGCGAGTTTGTTGAAGATAAATTGGTGCAAATCATCTTTTGCATGATTTACACAAGTATTTTCGTACTCGGCTTGATTGGCAACCTGCTAGTTTGCTTTGTGGTCGCACGTAATCGAGCCATGCATACAGTTACGAATCTGTTCATCACCAATTTAGCGCTTTCAGATATACTGCTCTGTATTTTGGCTGTGCCATTTACACCTCTCTACACATTCACAGGTAAACCAGATTTTTTTTCACACTCATAAAGCTTAGCTACTCAGCATATAAGTAGATAATTTAACAAAATACCTTCTGATTTTCCGGAGGTACAACGGAGTGACAAAGTATAAGTACAACAAGTTGCCCAGCTCTGTAATTAGGCCGCATGTTTAAAATTTTCGTAACTATCTGCAAATTCTTCATTTTGTAACAATTTAAAAACAAAGAAATATTATTGATGATGAATAGAATAAGTAGGTACAGTATATTTATACGTAATACAGAGGAAGCTAAGTCGATAAATGTTGAGAACAATATTTTCGGTCTCGTTCACTCTCCTTCATCGTTGATGCTTTCTTCTACCAGGACTGAGTACGATTGTATAGGTAGGTAATTATGTAGGTATGACTTGGGTACGACCACCTTTTATTGTGCATCGAAAAGTTTTACTCAAAAAGCCTATACAGTACTACCTTAGGTATTGTTTATAATTAATCGACTGATTTTGAATACGACTAAGGAGAAATCGGCTCACCCAGCAAAGAAAAGCGATACTGGTATAGTCTACTCAAAATACTAGATGATACTTTAAATCCCGCGGTGAAACTTGTTCCCAGTTGAAACCCCCAAGCCCGGGAATGAGGCGAAAGCAAAAGGAATAAATGAGTTTTGAAGATGGGGGTTTCGACGGTATAGTTTTTCCTAGGCAGGGCTTCGGAAGGGATCTTCCTCGAAAGAGGATGAGCGAAAGATGTAAGTAGAATCAGTCCGTACAAATAGATGCATTACATTTAACCTCGAATGTACCGTCATAATTGAAATTTTTCACAGTCGTAATGTACACTCGAATGATTAAAAATTTTTGAATGCAGGTGATTTATAATTAATCGCAATCGTACTTACGCATCTGCGTTACCTACTGATCAATAGAAAATTAGTAATAAAGGCTGAGATAGGAGTTTGATCAAATGTCGTAAATACGATAATAAAAATTTTGTAGTGAAAAAATAAGAATAGGGTAGGTACGTACTCGTAGTATGAAAACTAGAGATAAAATTTTCTTCAATAACCTTCAAGCTTTGAATGTATTGAGAAAAAACTTGGAAACTTACTCGTACTTACCCAAACATTATCGGATTATTTGTGGATCAGCGTGTACCTAACATACGTAGTTTAATCTTTTTATCCAAAGAAATAAAACCTATCGAGACGATAAAAATATCATTTTGTCTTTTTCAGGTCATTGGGCTTTCGGACGTGTCTTATGTCATCTCGTGCCATTTGCCCAGGGTATCAGTGTTTATGTATCAACATTAACATTAACGTCAATTGCGGTCGATCGATTTTTTGTAATTATATATCCGTTCAGGCCACGTATGAAGCTGTCCACATGTATCGGCGTCATAATCGCAATTTGGACATTCGCTATTCTGATTACACTTCCCTATTGTCTCTACATGTTCCAAAAGCCTATAGACGGAAAATTCTATTGCGAAGAACAATGGCCAGTCGATATAGTCGCAGTGGTAAGTGCTGTACCAGTATCTAATGAGCTGTCTCTTGAGCATTCCATAAAACTTTGTTATCTACCGCGCTTAAGTGGAACTTAAGTATCTTTTATTATACCTAGTTCTGTACATAATATTATGAAACAAGTCTTGTCACATGAATTGTAGAAAGACTATCATTCCTTAAGGGTGTGCTTCACCCGTTGGCGAACTCCGAAACGGTGTACGATAAGTTGCATTATATACATCCCCAAATACCCGGCTAGGTTCGGAATACCAGCGGTCACTACGCGACGCTTGTCGGGTGTGCGTGCGTGGGTAGTCCTTTTGAGGAATGATTTTACAAGACTTCGCAAAATGTTTCTCAAAGCTCCATTCTTCTTTATCATCTTCAGAAATGTTGTACAGAAAGGTTGAATTTGAAGCGGTATCGAAGCAGAAATCCGAATTTTTGCTCGAAAAAAATTTTATGTCAGAAATTAGACAAATTTTTGATAATTTTGAAGTGAAATGAAAAGCGTATGGAAGAAAATTTTAAAATGTTGCTTTTATGCCGCCTCAAGTTAAACCTCTCTGAAGAACATACCAAAAAGTTAGAAAAATCCATTGGAAATTCGAGGCCGTGAGAAACTTTTTCCGGTACCATGTTTCTAATGCTTGATTTCACAAGTGAAGCATACCCTTAAATGGAGAATGTGAAGCTGAACCTAGCGGCTAACCTAATCAAGAGTCACTGTCGGAAATTTCAACTAATGATGAAATAACGAAGTATAGAGTGAATGGTGCTGGACAGGTATTTTATGTACGTACGCTGATGTAATCGCGACTGCAGGTTGTGTATTTTTGGATGTGAGTGGTCACTGTACTTGACTTTTGGGGCAATCAGTCAAAATTGTTTCCATCATCTGCCGTATTGTAACATATTTTGCGGCTTTTATTTGTATTTCAAGTCCAAACGACAGTTTTATTTTACATAATATGTATACTGTATGCTTAGGCATGGATTTTACAATGCTATAAAACCAACTCCTTATTATTTTTCCAAGTTTTAAAAGTAGGCTTTTTTCAATGAACTGTTGAGCTGAGCCAAAAGACGCGCTTACCCTTAGCTGTTTTGATTTTAAATGGGGGTTGGTACAGGTTAGTACAGAAAATGGTCTTTTTTCAATTTCACTTGATCCATCAACCGCCCAACATAGTAAGCTCCATTATGCTGAAAAAATGATCTAGTTTAGATGTAGGTGATCAAAAAATGAAAAATACGGATTTTCCCGCGTATATACTTTTTGAAATGTGACGTTTCGATTACCTTGTAGTCTTCATCAATCGAAACTGTTGAGAAAATATGGAAATCAACAAAGAAGTCGAAATATAAAAAGCAAACAAAGATGACAGTTGTACCGGTAGCCGGTGAAGATACCTCATCATCGATTACTGTAGTACAGTATAGGCTCTCATTTTTATCAGTCTTCATAATTTCGATCACTTTTCTGTTTTCATAGGCAAGGATATTAGATCATGATCATCAAATTTGAATTTATGTCTACATTTTATGAGTGGCAGGCCAAACCGGTGTAATATCATTTTGTTCTTCTTCGTCGTTTTTTCATGCTGGGAAATTCTCTTACACAAAAGCTGACAAGTATCACCAACATAAGAACTGGGGCAATTTTCACAAAGTATGCAGCAAATATATCATACATGATTGACAAGTGCATTATCTTCTTTTCTCTTATTATTTCCAATTTTTTCCGCAATAATTTCGACGATCGTACGCTGCGCAAGGAAGGAATTTAGTATCATTAATTCAATATTGATTATTGACTTAAGTATGTCTATTAGGTATACCTATATTTAAATTAAATTATTGGTCATCTACAATTTCTAAAAAATTTCAGACGCTCTTTTTTTTTCGGGAAAATATGAAACTTGATTGGCTGTTTCCTTTTTTTAATTCAAACTTCTATTTTTTCTTTCACGCAAATCAAAAGAAGGATAAGATTACAATATTTCTTTGGGTTACGTACTGAATTCGGAAACGGACACTCGTGATCGCATTATTACACTCCCCTTCTCAAATGCCTCCGACTGTGATTATGATGACAATTATCAAACACTCATATATAATGGGTATTGTCTTGGCAAATTTGTCTCTATTAAAAGCTCATTAATAATATAGGTACCATTGATAATAGTTATTTCTGGATAACAACAAATGAAAGATTTTGTTTCCGTGTTCCACTTGTGATGATTACCTACAAGCATTAAACATAATATGATGCCACATGAAGTCTCTCAATGCTCGAAGTTCGACTTGATGTGGCATCGAAGCAGAATTTTACAACTTTCTTCCGTACACTTTTTATTTCGCTTCAAAATCATCGAAAATTCGACTATTTTTGGACGTTGTAAAACTCTTTTTTAGCAAAAATTTGAATTTCTTACCGCCTTAAGTTGAACCTTTCTACGTACAACATTTCTGAAGATCAAAAAAACTCTTTGAAAATGATGCTTTGTGAGAAACATTTTGCGAAGTCTTGTAAAATCATTGATCCTAAAAAGGACTACCCGCGCACGCACACCTGACAAGCTTCGCGTAATGAGAGCGCTGGTATGCCAAACATTGCAGGGTATTTGGGGATATGTGTTTTTGCAACTTATCGTACACCGATTCGGAATTCGCCAACGGGTGAAGCACACCCTTAGGGAGAAATGGACGTAGGTACATCAAACAAATTACACTTATCTCCCGTAATTGAATCATCATAATTCATTAACAAGAAGATGCTGAACCTATTTCAAAATAATAAAATTCTCAGCGTTGCGGCACATCATAATTATGCACTAGAGGAAAGGAAAGATTAGAACGTTACCTACTCAACCGCATGATTATAATACTACCGGTACTTGATAGCCTATATTTACAAATTCCACTCATTTTCGGCCCAATGATCATCTTTTTTGAAATAGTAAACGTTTAGTTCTCCCATTAAGAATACGGATGGTCATTGTGCTGAAAGCAATGAAATATGCGGTTGAGTAACGTTTTAAGCTTTTTCTTTTCTCTCGTAGATACTGAACCAGTGTCATCATATCCAATGTCATTTTGACGCGATCGCATCCTTTCTTCCAAGATGAATTTACGTGAATCTTGCTTCGTAGGTATCTTTTATTACGAGACAACCATTAACAAGAGAGTCGGTTTCAAGCTCATTAATGAAGCATGATCGATTCTGAGTCACACCGTTATAGTACTCTTTATGTTGAATTTATAAAAAGTTATTCTTGGTTTTAATGATACCGTTCGCAAAAATGCTACCTAATAAAAAAAAAAAAAAAAAAAAAAAAAAAAGTAAGAAAGAAAGAAGGAAAGAAGAAAAGAATCGAAAAGTACCTGTTATAATGCCTACAGTATAATTTCCATAACATTTTTAAAATATTCAAAATTTACGCCTCCAAGACGCTTATTCTATTACAGTCGCATTATATTTTGGTAAAAATGGTATCAACAGTTTCTTCCCTCGACCTATTTTTTCTTTTTCATTCTCTCTCTTTGAAGCTACGTATTTTCTCACTTTTTCATTTTTGTTTCTCATGACATAGAAGAAGATTTGTAAAGGCTTTGCTTTCTTTTTTCATTCTAACAAACAAAAAAGAATTTACGATCGAGTCTTCAGACACGAAAAAAGACAATGAATGCGAAAAAGTAGTTTTTATTTTTCGCAAAGCTAAACTCCTATATAGTCAATTGAAAATTTATCATTATAACTATGGATCCGTTATGATACAAATTTCATCAACAAGCCCAAGGAGAAGAAGGAAAAGAGAAAGACGGATGGATTAAATCTAGAGATGGAAGAACAACATGAATTTTTCGTTACAGGAATTCGTGCAGGTTTAAGAAAAATTGTGCTGATTCAAGAAACCTGGAGGTTAGATTTTCTTTGTCTAATTTAAAAATGGTTAGGGTTGGATGTTCAAGGAGATGTACTTGAAGAAGGAAATCATACACTAAAAAAAATTTTGGTGGTACTTTTAACTAAAAAATATAATAAAGCCGGTCCAGTCGAAGATTATAGTCATAATAACTGCAGAAAAATACAGTTACACTTACGAGAAAAAGAAGTGAATAAAACTAAATTGCTTAGTTCTTTTAACAATAAAAATCGCGACTGAATCGGCTTTACTATGTTCTTCGTCAAAATTACGATAATTTTTTCTTCGTGAATCTTTGTCATAAGCAGCTATTGGAAAAAGATACTGGTAATTCTGGGGTTAGGAATAGATTAACCTCGGAAAATTGATATATCTCGGATTAGAAATTAAAGTTATCAACAGCCTGACAGACGAGAGAGCAAGGGTGAAACAACTTGACCATCGTTAAGATATTATTTTGTCGTTTTCCTGAATACATTTTAAAGTGCAATTCCTTTCTTGGCGCTCCGACCTTTATTTGTCGTTACTCTGTAAATTTTTAAAGGTCAACGTTTTGTTCGGGCGTTGTTTTGACACTTTTTGCTGCTGAAACCTCATTTTTTGACTTTCATTTAAATGTAAACCTATAAAATATATTATGCAAACTAGTAGCTCTTGTGACCTTACATCTTTTCCTTTTTACATAAAATTGAACAACCATTCTATACCAACCTAAAATTACAGAGCTTCCCAGATTCATCGCGAAAAAATACGCTGTATCAGCACAGCATTGCATGTTTGGGTTTCCAACGGTTCCTACCACAAGTGATAGTAATAAAAAACACTACGCTCAAAGTTTGGCTTGCATACAAACGTTGTTGCCTATCCAGACGTTTTGAAGGTGCTAACATGATAAATTGTCAATTTTGTTTAGTGGTACACCTCGGTGCACGCCAAAAATTCAGTATTTCCTGTGAAAATTGGATAGTTTTCGTTGAGAATATTTTAATTCATAAATTTTGGTCCAAAATTGGAAAATCGTTTTAACAAAAACGAGCCCAAGGGTACTTTAGGCCCTTTTCAATTAAAACACGCTAATGCGTAGGGCGCACTCTAGTGAACATGTCATCGAAGTTTTAAATTGTACTGACGTGCCTTCGTTGATCAATTGTCTAAAAACATTTCATTTACTTAAAAGTAAAATTTTGAATGTTAAAATTTCAAACACGTTTTTTTTAAAAACGAGATTTTTGTACTTGAGCCCTTTTTGCAAAAACGGATTCAATATTGAAAATTTTGATTGAAAAATTGCTAGGATTTTTTATTGATGAGTTTGATTTCCAAAATTTGTTCATGTTTGTAAAGAATCACGTAATTTTGATTGGAAATTGAATAATTCCGGTCGTGACTTTCGTGTTTTTTTTTTTCATTTTTTTTTAAATGCCCAATAATTTTGTAAATGCAACTTTAAAGTGCCAAAACTTTTCATTTTTCGTACCAAAAAATCTAGACCCTGCTAATGAATCAACGAAGCGACGCGTATTTCAATAGGATGTATTTTTTTTTTTTTTTCGAGCATGTCCAATACTTACAGAGTGACGAAACAAACAAAATAAGCAACACCCTTCTTTTAATAAGCGACGTAAGCAATTGTTTCCTTTCAATTCATTCTCCTCAATATTGGTGCACAAATTTCGCGCCAACGAAATCGATTATTCCATCACAGACCAGCAAGAAAAAGAGAGAGGGGAAAAAAAGGTTGAACTATCTTTTATTAAATCTGGTTGACAAATTGAATTCGCTTGAATTAGCAAAATCATAGGATCGATACAGTTGATATCGAGGACACGTGGAGCGCATAAGTCTTTCTCTCTCATTCATTTCCATCAATGCGCAATTTAAGAGTCAGCACACAATGACAAAAAAAAAAAAAAAAGAAAGAAAGCTTTAGAACAATATTCACTCCCTACAAACTTCAACCCTCTTTTTTTCATACAATTTTCATAGCTTTGAAATGCCTCATGTCATTTCCGAAAGTATAATTGTCGAAAGTTTGAACTATTGTGATTTGACGAGACTCATTCGAGACTTTTGCTCGCTGAGAAAAGAGATGAGAGAGAGAGAAAAAAAAGAGACTAGGCCTACCCACGCGAAACCAAGATTATCGCATTGTAGAGCTCCGTTTTCGTAATTTCTTGGAACATCATTTATCAATGCAAGTTACACTCATCAATCATAAAAAGCTCTTCCTTCACGTTTTGACTCCCCGCGAACTTGTGAATTGTCTGCCATAGCAGACCATTAGTTATAAATTCACGACTGAACAGATAACTTATCACAAAACGCCGAAAGTGCCGATTTATGCGGGTCCAAGAAAACAATATGTACGTAGAATAGTACGGTTTATAAGGTCGCGTTACTGAGGTGTTCGCCCAACCACGAGTTCATCAAGACACTATCGGGAAAACAACACTCAAATACCTATATTTTCTTCATTGGAAAGATATATGATGAAGTGAATTCTTCAAAATGTTTTCAAATGGTTGATAAATACGAGCGAGTTCTTAGACGGAAATCAACGGGCAAATTGAATCTGCTTGTGCAGGAAGTAGGTATCATACTTTCAAATAGATTTGAGTACATTATTGTACACACATTGGAACTCAAAAGGATACTTTTCTCCGATACAGTTGAGTAAGATTGATACCTAATTATTATTATTATTAGCAACAAAGTTTTTCGCTCTTTCAACTGCAATGTGCCTTAAAATAGAGCCAGCAATTTTCCGTGTTGTTGCGACTGCATTTTCTTTTCCTTATGTTTTCGTTGCTCCTAGCTTCGGAGGAATTTTACTAACTTACCTACGCTAGAAAGTGTATGTCACTTATACGCATGCTATCATTTCTTTTGGGGAAAGTTTTTGTTTCTGAAGTAAATTGTTTTTTTTTTTTGGAAAGCTGGTTTTATAAAAATGAATGGAGACAATTGCTAGAGAATTTTATGATACAAACAAAAACAAACTTAATCCGACCCAATAAATATCAGAAAACGAGTATAAATAAAGGACATATAAAAAAAAAATTTGAATAACTCAATGTAGGAATCACAACAGGCATTTGCAATCAACAAACTGAGTAGCCTATGTTATAGATATTGCCGTTTATAGCAGGAACATATTTGTGGCGGTTGAAGAAAAATTCTTTCCTATCAAGTACTACTCTTCATACATTGGAATTTGAAACATTATTACAGAATATATCCAGTGTACGAAAATAATTACTCGAAAATTTTATAGGTATTTGAATTATAATTTTATTATGTAACTTAGATGAAATCAAAGTGAAAATACATCGATCATTCTGCTATAATAAGATACGCCTACCTACCATCAAGATTAGCATAGATATTTTCAACATATTTATGACTGTATGAAATTCTGCAGTAATTTTCTTTATAATTATCTTATAATAATTTTGAATTTTGCTAGAACTCTTATATGATATTCATTATTGAGCTCCACTTCTGAAGGGAGGGAGGGGAAATCTGTTGCAACATTGTACAAATTTTATAGGCTATACTCAGTACCTAGTCTACTAATGATGAAACGTATTCGCGCAGACAGACGTAACATGCGTCACCCACAGATACTCTTTAAATCAAAAAGTCTCCAGGCCTATAACACAATTTTTGTCGACAATTTTCTTCAGAAAGAAGCAACATAACAATTCTAATTTGTGTGAGTCATTCAATGTGGATATAAATGTGGAATAGTAGTACAGTAATTTGCAATTTCTTACATTTTGTTGCAGATATACGGCGCTCTCACGGTCGTCCTACAGTTTGTTATTCCGTTCTTCATAATTGCTTTTTGCTATGTGAAAGTTTCGACAAAATTAAACGACCGTGCCCGCAGCAAGCCTGGTACAAAGAACACCCGAAAAGAGGAAGCGGATCGCGAACGTAAGCGGCGAACTAATCGTATGCTGATAGCCATGGTCGCCATCTTTGGCGTGTGTTGGTTTCCATTAAACGCCATCAATTTAGTAAACGATATTTTTCCACATATCGGTCACTGGAAATACTACTACCTGTTCTTCTTTGTAGCACACGCTCTTGCCATGAGCTCGACTTGCTACAATCCATTTCTGTACGCTTGGCTCAACGACAATTTTCGCAAAGAATTCAAGCAAGTGCTACCCTGTTTTCAGAACTACAGACGCTTTCCAAGATCGCAGAGCGGCGGACGGATTGGTTGGGGCCGTTCGGAGCGAACGTGTAACGGCAACGAAACTTGTCAGGAAACATTGTTGCCCACGTCCTCCGTCATTATGACCGCCAGTAAGCACACCGAAATGTCGTCACTCGAAATGGTGAGTATCTAGAACGCGGATATGTTTGTCGCACAAAATACTGATGCCTGCTGCTCAAAGATATCATTCCTTGCGCGGAACATTCGGATTTTAAGAGCGGTCATTTTTATCATAATGAGTCAATTGATTCGTACTTATTTGCAAATTTTGTATAAACTATAAGTCTCGCAGTGCCTACATCAAAGACAGCTGTTCCATAGCTTTATTTATTTAGATTCTTTATTCTCTACCGTTTGGCATTGTCAGTAGGTGTACCTGATAGAAACATTCTCTTATTTCGTTCCCACCCATCTTTCACGAAGCGGATTTCACGACAGGTAAATTTCACGACAGCAAATTTCACGAATAAAATTTTCCGACAAAATTTTCACGACACGCTTTTGTCACGACGACTTTTTTTCACGAAAGTCCCGACAGTTTTTCACGACAAGCTTATTTGAGCTGTGTGAACAGTGAGGGACTGGACTTGAAAGTTCCATCGATAAACCAAGTGTTACTGTTGCACAGCAATTCAATATTCCTACGAGTTGCGAATACTAGAACCCTGCTGGCGACCACAGGGACGTCCTCCTCTTCGTCTTCTTCGTCGGGCTCCTCTTCAGAATCGCATTCCGGTCTGGAATCCATCAACATAAATTTCTCTTCCGTCAACGTTCGTTGATACTTCTCCGGTAACTTGCGCAAGTGAAGAAGAGTCTTCGGATTCGGAGGCAAATCCTTTTCTTCGTTCTCGTCGCATGGCCTTCCGAAGAGACTCTCGTTCGGGGAGCTGCGACAGAACTTCCGGTGGTACCCCGGCCAACTCAGTACGCAGGATGCGACTCGGCGGTTCAGCGGGATTGTCCGCTGCCTTTTGTTTCAGGTTGTTGGTGATTTCCAGAGCACGTACCTTTTCCACGTTCGGCGGATGCTGATGGGGAGAGTCGTTTGGACCTTTCAATACCACGAGCGTCCCATTCGGTCCGGGGTCGTTAGTCGCCGCACGCGCCGTACACTCTTTCGATCGTACTTTAATGCAATCCCGATCGGTAGTATATGAATCTAAGAGTAACTTGTTACCTTCTACTTTTGGTGCCATGGTGAACATTGACGGATAGTGTGCATCGCGTCGTACGGTTATCATTCCTTTCATAACATAACTGCTTAGCAAATTTTCAAAAATTACCTTGTCGTGAAAAAGTCGTCGTGACAAAAGCATGTCGTGAAAATTTTGTCGGGAAATTTTATTCGTGAAATTTGCTGTCGTGACATTCGCTTCGTGAAACTGACCGGGAATCTCTCATTTCAATCTACGTACAAATATGAAATAACAGCTACAAACACGTACGCTGCGCTGGTGAAAGATTATTTATTTCTTGCGTGTTTTGTAAGTGTTCTTCTACAGGAGCATTCTTGACCAAATGTTGGACAGGAATCGCAAGTTTATGAATGTAACCGTAGCGACTACACCAAGTTGATTTCTGTTGTATTGTGTCATTTTTATGATTTGACATCAATACACAATCCCATTTAGCGATTTCATTGCTTCCAAAAACGGCTCCCATTTTTCACAATAGGATATTGCCTTTATCGAGGATCCGAATTTATGAATCAATATTGGATGATTGTATACGCATAATACACTATCATCCGTCATTATTTACTCGCGTTAAATTATCCTCCATCAAATTTATTAATAATACTGTATTGGTGTTTTTTCTATACTACAGTAATGGTTTGCCAAAAGACCACAAATGATGGTACAATAATATACGTATCCAATTTGAATGACTCGTATAATGTAAACGCTTTCAGTCTTAACCTAAACTCTCGCGTATTTATACCGAACGAGTCGAGTGCACTACAACCGCCTTATTGTCTGCACAATTATTAATTCTAGATAATTTTTCATTCGAAGAGTGAGTAGTACGTAGTAGCTCAAGAATGTAGACAGACGACCAATCGGACGAATTTATTGTCGTTGCTGTTGTGATGTGCCTTATGACTATGTAACCTATACTATATACAAGATAATTTAATGCACAGATGGTATTATAAAGGCCGTAAAACTTACATTTAGTCGCGACAAACGTTTCTCAACGATGAAGGCGGGTGGCGCCTGTACGAGGGGACGGGGGGAGGGGGGGAGGAGAAGGAGGAAAAGGCGAAAAAGGCGCAAAAATGAATGTGCGCCTCTTTCCACAGTAGTACAGTATTATACACTGTTGTAAGGCGGTTATAAAGTATATTGATCGGTAAATTAGGTTTACTCTTGTTTATCGTATTTCAAAAGAAATTCAACTTCAAGAACGGGAAGCTTTTAATTCAGCCAGAAACTATACCGTATATGTACGGATACAGTATGCTCGTACAAATTCTTCTTTAGATACTTACCTAACACAAAAAGGATAATTTTGAATAGATTGACATCAAAATTGTCATCGTCGTCGTCTCCATTCTCGGAAATTACTTACTTCTTAGAATTTTCTTTGAGTTACAAGAATAAAATCATCAATCATCGCGAGAATGGCTGAACAGTTTTTTTTTTAATTTTTTTTATTTTCACCATCAAAGCGAAAACGACCAATGAGCAATTTTTTCGCAGTAGACAATTTAATAGTCACTCATAATAATCACTTAATGACGATTTAGGTGAAATGAATGAAAAATCATAATTATGCAGGTGAGAGAAAGTTCAGTTTCCAACAGAGTATCAAAAAAATACGTATTACGTCGTCTTTTCCTAGCCTACAGTAAATGGTTCGTGTGCGGTACTATACAACATCTGTCTCAGAAAACGCAAACGCGGAAGAGTCGACTGATGTGAAATGAATTCCAATCTAGCAGTCTGTTGTCTGTTACCGCGAGCAAAAATTAAAGGTTGATGTTTGCGATTACCAGTAATATGATTTTCATTACTCAATGAAAATCGCGAAAAAATAAGCAGCACAAAACACAAATAATTGCAATCGAACGATATGAATTTCCTTTTCCTCCAAAATAATTTGTCTCATTACACTGTTTTAATCCATAGGAAAATTATCACCTCATATCGCGAGAAATCATTTGACCAGGTAATGACAAATCGTGTCCCAGTTGTTCAACTTGAATCTATAAGCGTTACCGCTTATTTTGAATTAAAACAATAAAATTTAGGTTTCTTATTTGATTAGGCCTACTTGTAGGCAGATTTATTTTTATAGGCCTATACTTGGGCATATAAGATATTTTTTTGTCCGCGGATCTCGTCCAAAAATGGATGAACTTTTTTGAGACTTACGCAAATTATAGTTTCATACCTGAAGATGTGCACCTACAATTTGTTCGAGGATCGAATGAGCTCGATTGATGGTAGGTAATTCATCAATGCGTTTCCATTCGCGAGTGAATATATGATTCTCTAGGTCACGGTTTCAATATTTCCTTTTGGACGTTTATTGCATACAGATAATATAAAAAAAAACTACCTGGTACTATTTTTTCAATTCAATACCCAATAGTTGATAAAACATAAAATCAGTGTTGCCGTACAAATATTCCAACAGATAGCCCATGAGCCCGGAATTCTCTACGACGGTCTCGTACACAATTGAGCTATCTGTAAAAAACCATTTTTTTCAGGAGAGCGTTTTGCAAATTTTCAGCCCTTCTGAGACGTCAACAATTGTGTTTAGGCATAAATAAGCGGGGAGGGGGGGGGGGTGAAATTTGACAAGTATCAGGAATAGTATGTCACAGGGAAAAAATTCCGGAAAGAAACCGGCGCGGTTCACTGAGGCTGTAACTGTGACTGGGTATGCACTTAGCCCATTTGACCTCCCCAATTATTGTACTTGGAACAATTGTGCAGAGAGAAGGTGGTAGTTAGCACATTTTGTATTTGAAAGTGTGTCACTTGGTACATTTAAATCCTACGTAATTGAGCTAAGTGGTGGTATCTAGCTGCTGATTTGTATCGCGCAAAATGGGCTGAGTGTGTATTTGATTGATACGGGCTTCACTTAGAACATTTATGCATTAGAAAAAGCTGCTTGGTCAGTTGGCTCAAACAGTTTTCACTCTCTATTGAGCTTGAAAATTAGTTTTTGCAATTTTCATCAGTGTAGACGGATAGAGGGCGTAAAAATTTACAAGAATATGTATCAAACTCATTTTTGATAAAATTCTTAGTGTACGAGACCGTCGTCCAAGTCCCTATACTAGCCGATAGAAGGTGACAATTTTTCCAAGTCCCAAAAAGGGAATTTCTACAAGTCTCAGCGATAAGAGTCGAGGAGGTGACTAATTTTTCGGAATCCCACAGATGACTATAGAACAACCAAAATTTTTCGTAAGTTCCAGGGACTCACGCCCCCCAGCGATGTAGAAGAATAAGATCTGAAGTCCATTATTTATTTGGGAGCCCCTTCACCTAACTACAAGTGCCTAATACTGTAATTAATTGGGTTAATGAGTTATTTACTATTCTATATAGTTCTTTGACCCGTAGAACACGAATCTGAAGTCCATTTTTCATTTGAGACGCCCCTCCCTTGATCACAAGTGTCTAATTACTGTGATTAACTGAGGTAATGATTGAAAAATGAGTTATTTACATAAACAACTGCTCTAAACGGGCCGTATGGAAAATGATGTTTCTATTCTTTCTCTTCTAAAATATAAGAGGCGGATATACCGGCTCGTTTTTTCTTTTTCTTTTTTTTTAAATTCTGCTCTAAAATAAAATATACATGTATTATTTATTTTTTATTGCCTCCTCAGTGTACACATGAAGATTATATTTTTTTGCTGAACTCGATCCCTTTGAACGGAGATAGCCTTTGAAAGCATGAGATGAACACTTTGTGAACGAAGAACTAGTTCGCGAACGTTTTTAGTGTAGCACTTCTTCTTCTGTATTATACCCTAATATCACTGTAGTAGCCCTGTAGTAGCCGTATAGTAATGATGTTGTACGTGTGTTTCAGCCCTCTTATTTATAATACATACGCGTAATGCTGTCAGCCTGTATTTTCTGTTTTCATTTATTTTTTACAGTCATTCAAATTTTGCTTCGCAAGTACACCCTTTTTAGCCGAACACCCTTCACTCAGTTCTTCGATTGGAATAAAAATTTACCCTTTACAACCACAAATTTCAGCCTTAGTTTTGAGCAATTTTTGATAAAGATAATATTTTGCCGGTGTTACCATTGGATAGACAGTCTTCTCGCACTAGCATTAGATAAATGAATTATTCTTGGTTGTGTTATTTATAGCAATAATTATAGCATTTTTGAAGGCTTGTTCTGGCGCGGGGGCAAGTTGGGGCAGAAAAGGCTTGTACAGAGTGAAAGTAGAAGTTTGTCCGAGAAGAATGACGGATATTTTATCTTGGAAGGTTTCAGAACTCATTTTATACAGCCCTATTTTTATTGATTACTCTACAAGAAATAGGTACTTTCAATGTGCTTTTTACGCGTGTTTATGAAAGTATAGGTCAAAATCATATGCACCACGTGAAAGAGCGTGAAAAATACTTTCAGAATGTTATGAGACATATTTGTAGCCACTATGTGCATACACATTTCGGTAGCATTGAAAAAATCTCTAGCAAAATAACCGGATTACCCCACTTTTTACCCAAATTTGTTCCGCTGTGTTCCTCGCAAGGTTCTAGTTCAATTCGGCGCAGGACAAATCGGCGCTGAGGAATTCGTCGCGGGGCTCATCTCGGCGCGATAATAATATATTCATTTTCTTATGATTTTGAGCTTCCGTTCATGAAACAATTTTTGACAATGAACTGCAGGAGTACTTAGATAATGATCTTGAAACTTTGTTGAATTGCTCTACATCGGATGTCTTTTTACAAACGGTCGTAGCATGGTTCAACGCTTTGAAATTTCCTGGTGGATTGTCCATGAGGGACTTTGAACCGAGATTCTCGAACTAACATTAGTGCGGAAGGTAGACATTATGGGATCAAAACCGAACTCCCCTCTGATCATCCAACACTGTGGTCTGTTATCAATGAATTGAGGCAATTTGAAAAAGAAACGCAATTTGGAGAACGCCAAAAGTGTCACCGGCGCTCCTTCCTTTTCAAAAAAGAAACGATTTGCATGCCGCAACCAGCGACTACAAACAATCTTTAGTTTGAGTACGATTTTAAAATCCTAAATTCATAGATCATTTGTAACTTTCTTGCAATTTTCTGATTGCGCCGACTTGAAGGAGAAAGTTTTAAGCCATTTGCACCGACTAATTTTGGCGCCGATTTCAGCCATCGCGCCGAAACTTACGCGCCGAATTGAACGGACACCGTTCCCCAAATGCAAAACGATACTGACATAACCTGTTGTGAAAACACAACTTTTCGTCCTGTTTTAATACATTCATTTTTTTTTTTTGGCCGCCTAAAAAGGCGTTCTATCCCACGTCGCGCCGCGGCGTGGAGTAAAACCAACTTTGTACATGTTGATTGTAAATTTGTGTTTAGTATAGTGATCAATTGCTACTACAGTACAAATGAATCCGGAACACAAATTTACGATCTACGTACAATGAGTTTCAACTAAAATTACCTTTATTTGTTCGAAATTTTTTTCAAATCCCCCTACCGGTATTTTACAACTTGGTGAACAGAATTTTTTTTTCTCCCCAAAGATTGCGGTGAATTTTTCCAAAAGACACTTCCTCGAATAGTCTCCATCCGCGTCTTCTTCAAAACCGCGATTTGACGGAAGGACGGCGGAAAAAATAGGTGTCCTGAATTGAAATTAGAAAATTACTATATTTAATTTATAACATTCATGTACTATTGTACTACTGTATACTCAACAATATCTCGACATTATTTGCATTCTATGTTTCAGGATGGCGGTGCGAAAAGCAGATCGTGGACGGGTCAAAACCACGATTCCGTCGAAATAATGTTGGTTGCTTTTCCAACAACAGATGATAAGGCAAATTTCATAACCCATACAAATAACGTCGTGCACCATTCTTCTCTCGACGAAGAAGACAATAACACTCAACGAGTTTGAATGTTTTTTCGTATCGGACAAAAATTTTTTTCAATTTCATTCTCCGGTAAGTATGGAATCATAATTATATATATTTTCCTCTCTATTGCTTTCTCTCCCACGAAACTTGCTCTGTATATTCCTGATAAACAGAAAAGAAAGTGAACAAGAAATAAAAAATGGAAGATGAAAATCTTGAGACCTACTTATAGAATTAGCAATTAGATAAATCTCAAGGCGCGCCATTCACCCATTTTTATGCATGATCTACACACACACATACACATTTAGGAGATATATATTTCATTTGATACACAGATTAACGCGTTTCCTGAACGCATATAAAAGTCTCGGTCATCTCTCATACAACACGTTCTATATAGATAACTTCATTGAAATGTTCTCTCAAAAATTCTTACAAATATATATCTGCCGGTTCATATATTATTACATCCGTAGTTGCGACAAGCTAACTCCCTTGGAATAACGAGATTTTGGCGGTACAAAATTCAGATTACGCGAAGTTGGGTTTCCTAAGTTTAAACTTGATCAAAGCGCAGATTATTTTCTTCGAGCGCAACGCAGATGCGAATCCCATCATGTATTTTGCTATACCGCCGCACTGTATAACGAAATTAATGCGTACAGCTGCCCTTCCGACTCGACTCGACTCGTGAGTCCAACCTGTGAATTTACGAAGCGCGAGGCGCCGCAAATATGGCAAGCCATCGATTCTTATGGCTCGTTACTTTCATATGTTCCCTGCACTCGGGTAACCGCAACTGAGTTTTCTGCGTAATTTATGGATTACGATAACAACACTAAGTACAGTACATGTACCAAAAATGTATTTTTCTTTCTCGATCTCTTTTTGCGTTTGATATTTACAGAATCGCCATCAATGACGCGTCGACTTGGTTCACGAAAACAATTTGCAAATTCATATCAGTAGAAGATGCAACCAACTTATGATGACATTGAGAGAAGTAAATCTTTGAGGTTCAATTTCAATGCTTAAAACTGCAATGATACCTAACTTCCGCGACCTGATGCGCATTCTCTGAAACAGTGACGAGTGAAATGGCAGACATCGTCTTGGGAATTCTTGTTGAGAGGCTCCTTTGAGCTTTCGACGCGAACAACTTTTTTTTTCTGTACCTCAATCACATATATTTAGTTCTGAAATGGACTAGCCTGCTTGATGCGACACAACCAATTCAATCACTTTCTCTAATGATAATTCATCAGTAAATACGTCGCGCATTTCGCTCGGCATTCCATATAATGAGCAAGTGGTTGAATATCTTTTGATGGAAGTAAAAAAAATGTCGACACGAACGACCATACCTATGTATGTGGAAAGGAATTCTG
Organism: Aspidiotus destructor; assembly: GCA_035079395.1. Classification (NCBI taxonomy): domain Eukaryota; kingdom Metazoa; phylum Arthropoda; class Insecta; order Hemiptera; family Diaspididae; genus Aspidiotus; species Aspidiotus destructor. The sequence continues at coordinate 1,579,356 of JAVHKZ010000014.1, forward strand.
AGCATTCATCACATTCAATGTTGTGTTATCAACTTGAAGAAAAAAAAACAACTCAAACCTCGATGTTCAAATTTTAAGGTCAATGACGCGACGGAGCAAGCATTAGGTCAACTTTTTCTTCTTAGAAAAGTGAGGAATTTACACCTCAGTAAGGTGGACAGAAAGAGAAAGCACTTTCGACAATTTGTAAGGTCCTAGCAGAAAAATTTCACCTTTCTTTACTTATACATCTAATGGTACAGGCCATAATGTGAAAATGAGTGAGCATGTGATTAAGTGAATGATCAATTAAGGGAAAATATTAAATTATACTTCGACACGTTTCATTACATAAAGAGTTATTTTTTTAAATGTCGAAGTCGAGTTAGACATAGGTACTATGTACCTATATTTGGCAAGACGTTCAAAATTATCATCCACAATGTCCAATTAAGTGTGTGACCGCGAATGAAATGACAGGTCTTGATAGCAAAATGCTTCTTTCTCGAGAGAGAGTCCTATATATAGACTACCCGCTCTAGTTTACAACACCGCTTAATGCGTGCGATAAGGAATAATAATAATAATCAAATAAAAATATAGAAAAACGGCAATTGAAAATACGGGTTGCCATCAATTTGGCGCGGACAATTTGGCGCAAGGGTTAATTTTGCGTGAAAAATCGGGAGTTGGATGGGGAATTCCCAGCGTAGCTGCCTACTGAGGCTGTTACTTCTGGTCTTGCCGTCACTACTGCAGTCGTTGCAGCTGTCGTTGCTGCTGTCGTTGTTGCAGTTGCGGTGGCAGGTGCGGTTGCTACAGTTGCGATTGCTGCTTCCATTGCAGTTGCAATTGCCGTTGCGATTGTTGCAATTGCTGCTACTGTTGTTGCAGTTTGTATGTTGTGGTTGCTGTTGCTTCTGCTGCGCTTGCAGCGGCGGCTGACCGTGCATCACCAATTTTGCAGGTTGCTGCTTCAAGCATTCTTCAATTCTTTCCTCTGCAACTCGATTTGTAACTGCGCATTCCTTGGCAAGTAGCTGTTCGGACTGTGGCCTTTTCTGAATCGCCTCTTGCACTTGGAGTTATAGTATGGTAATCTGCTCCTGTTGCTTACCCAGCTGGAGCCTCTGCTGCTTTACTCTCATATGGTGCACAGAGTACTCCTCTTACAGCTTCATTATCTTGGGGTCCTTCTTCATGCTCTATTCCTTCAACGTTGCAATTGCACGGTTGAGCTAAGCATTCATGCACCTTCCTCAACTTTCCTCCTGGTAAGTTGGGTGGAGGGGTTCCAAGGGGTGTCAAAATTTTTTCGTCAGGTGAGGAATCTCCATCACTCTTTTATTTGTTCTCTTCTGCCTGTTAGCATCAGTTTCCTCTGGTGAGGAGTGATATCTGCGTTCTTCTCCATGCGTTGCTGCTTTGGAAGAAGGAGGAGGCGCCTTCAGAACCTTCGAGGAGCGCGGTTGAAGACTTCATGTAGGGTAAACTCTTCATCTTTTGCACTAGCCATGTTGTGGGCCACATCGACCTTTTCGTCTCCCTCATTGTAGGATTCTGGGATAACACCCCCCGACCCCTCACCACCTGTGCGTATCAGCATGAGAAGCCAGTTTTCTGCATCCAAAACGGAACCAGTGTCCGTTTTTATTGTCATTACATCTTAATACAAGTTACAGTCAGAATTCTCATCCAGGAAGCGGTTTCCATCTTCCCAGATCATCTTGCAGAACCATACATTCACCACGAGCTGTTTGGTCCTCACAGAGAAAAGCGCACACCTTACGCCTATGACCGGATTTCCATTTTCAGAATTTTCCTTCTCTAACCCAGTCACTGCGGGTGGAAACTCCACCACGGCCAAGGACAAAGTGGTGTGGGACGTGAAAACGTCGATGGCGTTACATAACACCATACAAACAGGACGTGAAAGCTTCAAAAGCAAGTACGTAACCCATTCATATAAGACATAAGGCCCACGTCTCAACAGCAACCCACCACCAACCCAGAACCCTACCATATGCCAGTCGCGTAGTTACGGGGGAGGGGGGGGGGTAATTTCCTTCGACATAGGGAAAAATAAGAAAAAACATATAATATGTAAAATTATCAACCTTAACCCCCCCCCCCCCCCCGAAATTTTGTTGTAACTACAATACTGTCATACGCAGACACCAGATGTAGACGGAGAAGTGAAAACAGTTGCAGCCCGCACCACACTATCTTCACACTCAGTACTCAAAGCCAGAATCTTAGTATCCACTAGGGCACCAAAAACATACGGCTCAGTCTATCACCACAGAAGGCGCCCACAAGGGGCAAACTCAATGTGCACCCACCCGGCGCGAGACACCATCATTGTTTGTAGGTCCAGCAGCGCATCCAGGGGATCAACCTGGTCAGCCAATTTGAGCTCCTCGGTCCGGGTGACCCTTAGCCCAGTGAGTCAGCCTAGTCTAAGGTCCCAGAACTGGGTCTCTTCGTTCATACATCATACCACTCAATCAATCTGTGTCGCACACTTGCCTGTCACCCCATCCGCAAACCCACCAACGCCCGGCAAGGCCACAGCGCAGGGCACGCGACCACCCGAGAACGAACGAAACACTGCCTAGGCTCCCACCCCACCGCGTCCAGGTGGTACCTTGCAGGGGAGATAGGTATTTTTATTAGGTCAATACATAAACTCCGAAAGAGTTAACAGACAGTAACTCCAATGTAAATCGCTTTATATGTACAAAACAGACTTGGAACGAAACACACGTAGCTATATTATGTACAGTATAATATATAGCTCATGATCTGTAAAACATATTTGATCAATAGGTACCCAGGATAAGGAGATCGGTAGAATTCTCTTTCATGACTTATTGGCAGCTATAGTTTAAAGAAGATCATTTTTTTGATTTTTACGTACACATAAATATTTTTCAAATGGTTTTTCAAGATAGAAGATACTAAACAAACCCACCAATTTACTGTTTTCTAATCGAATTTCTCTTTCTTTCCCTGTTGCGTAAATATAGCAAAGATGGCCCATCATTGTTACAGGTTTTCCTTGGTTTAAATTCTACTGTATCGCAATATACCTACGCGAGAGTTCCAGTACCTAATTTGTATCGCGCATCTATAGGTAATATTGTTCTCGATCAATTTTCCCTCCGCAGGACAGTATATGATAAATACGAGTGAGATTATCAATAAAATATAGTGTACAGCGAAACAGTTTTAGCCGGACTAAGTTTCAGCCTCCTTCGGAAAATTCTGCTATTTTATTCTCGTTTGATTTCCCTAATGACATCAAAATGCAATTACTCGTATTTTGAAATATACCATAAATTTGGACTTACAGTTTAAACTAATTGCAATTTAAAAGCGTATCTTGTTTTATTTGTACATACATGTCTTCATGATGATAAATAAAAGTCTTCCGTTAGTTCAGGATTTCATATAGGTACCTATTCCTTCCAAAAAAGAGAAATTAAACGCAAAATAATTCTTAGAATCGATGTGTCTATACAATTAAATATTACCTACATTTATAAGTATTTAAATGACAAGTACGGTAGCGACCAATTTATATCTGTGAGTGAAATACTCTTTCAGCATAAGTTTCTTTCGGACCCGAACTATTGTCATTCTCAACGTAAATGGAGGTTAGTTTCACACTTTGAGCTTTCAAAAATTCTGTTCTCCTTTTTACTCGTGTTTTGTTTTTCTCAACAAAAATTCGGTACGGTAAGTATTCCTACTATAATACGTAATGTAAAATGTGGGAAATTTTGCGTAAGGGGAAAAAAGAAGAAAAGGAGGAATGCTTTGTTTTTGAAATTTTTGTCTGAATTTCTGAATGCGCTGGAACAAAATTATAAAAAGTAGTACGAACACGGACAACAATTGAATATTTACGAGCTGGACTTCATATAATTCATCAGTAGTTTAAGTACAATTTTAAAATTATAAATTCAAAGATAATTACCATCAATTTTAAAATTATACATTCGAAAATTATAACTTTCTTACAATTTCTCTGTTTGCGCCTACTTGAAAAAGAAAATTTTATACCATTTACGCCAACTAATTTTGGCATCGATTTCAGCTATCGCGCCGAATCGAACGAACACCAAAAATCTTTGTCTCATAATAATAATAATAATGATACTGTCTGATAGCCACATCTTAAACGTAGTTTTCTTCGTCTCTACAATTATTTCTAATCTAATTTAGTCCAGTACCTTACGAAAATATCTTGTGGGCTGACCAGAGTTTTTTGAAACTAAAAGGGTAGTTCCCAAATTTTCTTGCAAATTTCCTATCTTACAAACAAGAAGAAAAAAAATGTTCTGGTGGAGCCGAATAAATAAAGATGTCTTTCTCATTCTCAGTATACAAGCATTTTGCTGTTGAGTGTCAGTAAGGGCGTGTAAATGGAATGATACGCTTAGCAATTTGTATGTATTATCTGTGCTATATTCCTCAGTCTTGTTCAGTAAATTCCAGGAGGTTTGTCGAATAATTTCCATAAAATAAGAAAGGTGATTTCCTAAACCACCCATTATCGATTAATTTGAGGGAAGAAGAATGGTAAAGAGGTGTATTTATAGATTTCTGAATGAACCACGAGGTATACTGTACACCAAGATCTTTCGAAAATATTCTTAGGTACCGTTAATTCGGTGAGTTTTGGTTATTCCTTCATTGTGCACTAAATTAGCCTTCATCAAACATGGGCTCATGGGAGGTGCACGCGCAGATTTTTAAATTACCAACGGGGTATTTTGTCCAGTGAGTGAGTGAATTACAGGACTATTTTTTTTTCAGAAAGTTTCTGGAAATTTTGTCCTGATTCCAAGAGGTTTGAGAGGGTACTCGCAAATTAGCGTACAAGATTCCCTGGAAGAAGATTCAAATAGTATATTACTAGCCAAGGAGCGAAAGCAACGTTTTGATGGCGAGTTCGGCGTGTTGCGAAGCGAGCCGAACGAGTCATCAAAACGTCGCTCGTTCCTTGTCTCGGAAGATATTTTTTTCAACGAACATCGCGAAAGCGCGTTTGCCTGCCGTTTTCTAGGAGCGAAAGCATTCATTTCGCAGATTGCACAAACACCAACGAACACCGCGAGCGAATTATCGATAATTCATGAGCAGCTGGAAAAAAATTTCTACAAGACAGAAAAGTAAATTTGGAGGATAGAAAAGTGAATCGTGACGTCACAGTACAGAAACGGTTGCGTCAAACTCGTTTTTCTTAGCTTGCAGCAAACGCGCTTGCAAATGGACGCTTTCGCTCCTGAAAACAGCACGAAAACGCGCTTTTTCGCGGTGTCAGTTTTTTCTTCAGGTGTACTTGAAGATTTTTCGATCACCTACGGGAATAGAACCTTTTCTCAAAAAATCTCCAAGTTCGTTGAAGGGGAAGGGGACGGAAAAGGGGTGTACTCGTGGATTTCCAAATTAGAGTCAGGTAATAAGGCTAAAGATATGAAATAAATCAAAAAAGGTCGTATAAAAAGAGTGTTGTAGAGTATCGCTTGCTTAAAAAGCACTTGAGCATCACTTGAAAAGAGTATAATGAGTATTGATTTTTTTTTTTTAAAAAAGAGCGTACTCGTGAATTTTGATAGAGTACCTTTTTTTTTTTTTTTGTCAAAAAAGAGAGTAAATACTTTCTAAAAGAGTATATTATATTGCCATTCTTGTTTATGCGTTCATCGAGTACCGTAATTAGAGAGTTTCATCCGTGCAAAAAAAAAAAAAAAACTTAGTCCTTTCTTTCTATGAGCGTGGACCCTTTGCCAGCCATCACACATACTCGTATTAAAAAATATGTTATTGACTGAAAAGTGAGATAGATTTTGAAACTATTCGCCTTTCATTTAAAGATAAACTAAACTTATTCGAGAAGCTTGCAATTCTACAGCATTAGTTTGTAGTGTAGGTTTGTACCTAGTTCCAATTATCATTTCGCTACACGGCCAGTCGCACATCAATAAAATAAAATAATAATTATGTACTTTAATTAATTTCACTCTTTCAAGTCGATTTAATTCATCTTATTATATTGCCTGTAAAATGAAATCGGACAATAAAATTATTATTTTTCGCATTTTCTTGCTACAAATATCCATAATATTTACATAAAAAAAAAAAAAAAAAAAAAAGGAAAAGGGTTTATATTTAAGTTATGCTTCAAATGGAAACGAAAGACGATCAGCAGGACAAACTTTTCTTCTTCATTTACGTGCCTACAATATTCAAATGAAAAAAAATTCGATTATCCTTTTGCATTTGATATGAGAAAATTGAAAAATTCGTAGGCATCTACTCCGTTCGAAATGAATAGTGTACCACAAAACCGAACGAATTGGATTTCCAATCGACAAAAACCAACCAGAATTTCTAGACCGTTGTCCATTTTTTGATAAATAAAGTACAAACACAGCAAACGAATTTTTCCATTTGAGTCGAAAGTATATTGATTTTTTGCAAAGAAGAGGAAAAAAAAACAACAAAGTACAGTACGAAAGAATGAATGAACCACAAATAAGTTTGAAAAAAAAAAAGAACGAATAAAAAACCATGAGAATGTTGATTTGAAATGAAAAATAAAATCATCCCTAAAGAAAGAGGGGAAGAGAAATAGAAAGAAAATAGGCTGTCCATAATTATGCTTCGACTTGATTTCACTTCTAGGTAGGCAAATATGTTATGTATTTATCCGGTCATAAAAATCTCAATCGAATACGAGTACGTTCCTCTCAAAATCAACTATGGTCGCTCGATCAAAGCACCAGCAGCCGTTAATTTGCCTCTCCACATAGGTTCACGCGCGAATAACAAAAAAGAAAGAAAAAAGTTGCTTTTAGAATATTTCCCTCCTGCCAGTAAAACATAAGCTATACCTACCTATTGCACAGAAAAAAAAATGTTCAGCCCGTGTTGGAGGGGGTGACGTGAATACCCTCGTTCAGCAAAAGAGTTGTCATTGTGGTATGCAAAAGAAACAACATTGAAATTACCGATTCATTTGTGACAATCACAGAGTTGATGGAGGTAAAGCTTGGAAATATTGTTAATTGAGAGCTAATAATTAATGTAACGGTATAGAGTTGGTAAGAATTAAGATTGATGGGTGGGGCTATCCTACAAATATTATTCCATAAATTTCTAGTCAAAAGCCAATTCAAGATAAAATTTGGTAGCTTCAGTAGCTTGATCGAAAATATCAATACGGAGTGAAAAATTTATAAGTTTCTAGGAATAGTATATTGCTGTGAGGGCAGCGAAAGTAGGGAATATCGCAACGAGTTCGATGTGTTACTACACGAGCGAAGGGAGTGTTGTAAATTGAACGAGTTGCGATACTTATTCGATGTCCGTGCTGTACGATATTTTTTTAAACGTTTCACACCCTGATGTCATCAATTTAGCCCAGCAGTGGCGATTGGAAAAGAACTTTCGCACACTGTATCGACGCTTGTGATAAACGCGATTTTCGTCGCCTTCAATTTGTCTACTTTCGTTACATAAGTTTAGAAAAATTTAAAATCTCTTCTTGGATCTACCTAGGTCAGTGGTTCTCAAAGTATTCCCTTTTGGGGTCGCGAAGAAATTCAAAGTGGGTCGCGAAAAATTTTGAAAATAATTACCTACAAAAAAATTAGAATCAGCACGTAAATACGCTGAAATAGAATAAATTACGAGTATACTCTTAACTAGAGAGCATTGCTGCATTCTGTAACTACTCGTCTTCCTTGTGTATGCGCACAATCAAACCTGTCTCACTGCGCGCTATTAAAACGGCATTTCTTGTACACGCTGATGCGCAGTGTATGTATACGACTGTAAACAAAGAATGTTTGCAGTAATCACCCGTTCATCATACTCGTAGCTTTGAAAGATATTACTTTTTTCCAAAAGAAAGAGGATGAATTGCGAGTATTGAGATCAGAAATCTCACGCCAATGAAAAGACTATGGATGCGTCTTATTTGATCTGTTTGCAAATTGCAAAAGCTGGACAAGCGCATACACTCTTCGAGACTCTGGTTATGCCAGCGTTGAAAATAGCAGTTGAGGTTAAAATGTGTGAAAAAAGCGTCAGGACAAGAAACTAAATATGGAATGAGATGGGTGACGGATGTGCTTCATTTAGGTAGGTTCCGTACCGCCGCGGCCGGTATATTGTTGAAATATCTTTGATTTATATATTTTATGTTTAAAAATACCTATACCTACTTATTTGTACATGTGCAGTGTTTAATTACTTTCTTTACTCGACGTACTCTTCCGATTTGAGTTTCTGGAGCAGTATACCTGAGCAGAGAACCAAAATAAATTATCAATTTGCGGTTCTCCCATCAAATTAGAAAGAAAGTACTCGTATACAAGTGGTATAGGATAGAAACTTTATGATACTCGCCGCGCGGCGATTAATTACTTCGTTCTGTAACGGCCGTTGGTTCATTATATTATATGTACTATATGAGACGATGTATACGAACGCTTGCGGTCAGTCTCAATTCCACTTACCGTATATCAATCGCACTCCGAGTACTGCACGCGTCCTAATGTGAAAGCTAATTCAAAACTTTCGATTGAGATACTCGTACTCGAGCCTGAAGCTTCTGTGAATCTCAAATTATCGACAAGAGATTACCTACGAAACTGACTCATACATTTGTCTTTCATACACGTTTAAATGACACTTCAAGAATAGGTTACATGAGTACAAAGGGATAGTATTTTTAAACTCATGCATCCGAGGTCATTCAGTTTCGTTCCCACCCACTTTCACGAGGCGAATTTCACGACAGGAAATTTCACAAATAAAATTTCCCGACAAAATTTTCACGACACGCTTTTGTCACGACGACTTTTTTCACAAAACTTTTTTCACGACAGTCACGACATTTTTTCACGACAAGTTTTTTTGAGCTGTGTGAACAGTGAGAGACTGGACTTGCAAGTTCCATCGATAAACCAAGTGTTACTGTTGCACAGCAATTCAATATTCCTACGAGTTGCGAATACTAGAACCCTGCTGGCGACCACAGGGGCGTCCTCCTCTTCGTCTTCTTCGTCGGGCTCCTCTTCAGAATCGCATTCCGGTCTGGAATCCATCAACATAAATTTCTCTTCCGTCAACGTTCGTTGATACTTCTCCGGTAACTTGCGCAAGTGAAGAAGAGTCTTCGGATTCGGAGGCAAAACCTTTTCTTCGTTCTCGTCGCATGGCCTTCCGAAGAGACTCTCGTTCGGGGAGCTGCGACAGAACTTCCGGTGGTACCCCGGCCAACTCAGTACGCAGGATGCGACTCGGCGGTTCAGCGGGATTGTCCGCTGCCTTTTGTTTCAGGTTGTTGGTGATTTCCAGAGCACGTACCTTTTCCACGTTCGGCGGATGCTGATGGGGAGAGTCGTTTGGACCTTTCAATACCACGAGCGTCCCATTCGGTCCGGGGTCGTTAGTCGCCGCACGCGCCGTACACTCTTTCGATCGTACTTTAATGCAATCCCGATCGGTAGTATATGAATCTAAGAGTAACTTGTTACCTTCTACTTTTGGTGCCATGGTGAACATTGACGGATAGTGTGCATCGCGTCGTACGGTTATCATTCCTTTCATAACATAACTGCTTAGCAAATTTTCAAAAATTACCTTGTCGTGAAAAAGTCGTCGTGACAAAAGCATGTCGTGAAAATTTTGTCGGGAAATTTTATTCGTGAAATTTGCTGTCGTGACATTCGCTTCGTGAAACTGACCGGGAATCCATTCAGTTTATGTTTGTAAACAGCTGTGGAGGTGACCCATTCCTCAACGCGAATACTGTCCGAACAGTGCGGCGTGCAGAAAGTACTCATGCAGCGTGCAGAAAGTCTAATCTCTATCTTTATACATAGCCTAATCGCACACGAGAAATATCATACGTAGCAAGCAATCTGCACTCATGTCAGTGTAAACACACTCGCTTTGCGGCTACACTAACATTTGTGCAGCAATTGTTTGCTTTCAGTTTATACTTTTACGTGTTGTGCTTACGTGCAAAAGTGTACTCACTTACAATACGATGTACGCGTGTCTTAAAGCTTTGTACAGTACATAGGCCTACACGTGAGTCTCATAATTCATTTGTACGAAACTTGTTCAGTAAATAGCCATTCATTTCTGCGCACATGTTTCTCCTTGAGTGCGTGCTTCACCCGTTGACGAACTCGGAAACGATGTACGATAAGTTGCAGATACAACCCCGCAAATACCCTGCAAGGTTTGGCATACCAGCGGTCACTACGCAAAGCTTGTTGGGCTTGCGTGGGTGGTCCTTTTGAGGAATAATTTAACAAGGTTTCGCAAAATAATTCTCAAAGCTCCATTTTTCGACAAATTTGTTTGATCTTCAGAAATGTTGTAGGTACAGAAAGCTTCAACTTGAGTCGGTATAGAAACGGAACTTCGAATTTTTGTTCAAAAAAAATTTTACAACATCCGGAAATAGTCGAATTTTCGATGATTTTGAAGTGAAATAAAAAGCGTAAGGATTAGAATTTTAAAATTCTTCTTGCATACCACCTTGAGTTTGATCTTTCTGAGGAACATATCATCAAAATTGGAAAAATCCATTGGAAAATTGAGCGGTGGAAAACTTTTTTCCGGTACCATATTTTTAATGCTCGATTCCACAGAAGTGAAGCACACCCTTAAATCAGTTGGTCGGCTGAATTGATAGATGATTCAAAGTACTCAGTGCTGTACTCAAATTACTCGATCGAGCTCCAGCTTTGTAATATGATATGTAGGCTCATTCGACAGAAAATTCATTTCAATTGAAACGTTGTCCGCTCGAAAGTTGTGTGGACATCCACTGGGAGCATTACCCAGAAGAATTTGAAAATACGAATGTAGGTACATTAGGAGGACTACTGGAGCGATACATGTACGACAGATACTTTAATAATATTCAACCGAGTACCCATAACAGTGTTGAGGTTTTTTGCTCTTTGCATTGTTGTGCACGACACCCGAGAGAACAAGATATTCGTAGCTCATTTGAACAGAGTGCTATAAGTAATTTATTAATTTGTAAATTAGTATTCGATTTCCGACAATTGCAAAATCTGAAAAGCTCGTGTGTAACTGCTAGGCAGTATTAAATGATTATTTATGTAGAGAGAACGAACGTTCTTACTCAATTTATCGGTATTAGGGTCTTGATGCTACTGTTCATTACAAATACAAATTCTTTCCCTCGCCCTTACATTCTATTCTGCACTCAGTAGGTCTATAATGAAACTATCTCAATTCTACCTCATTTTCAAATCTGTGAGAAATATTAATGATAGTGAAAAGATATTCATTTGATATTAGCGACCTCATTTTTATTACCCAACGCGGCACACGGAGATGCAAGCATTTTACAAAACTCTGCTAGTACGAATGCACGGCAGAGCTCGACAACGTATCTAATAGAAACATGCGACAACACCTATAATTTGCAACAACTTCCTACTCTCACGCTTACGCTTTCTTCTGAAAGCATTACGCGTATGAAAAATTTACCTTCTCCGTTATGTTTCATGCTTATTTTTCTCATTTTTTGCCAATATTGATAAGCTCGAGTTGAGTCTTTGTAGAAAGTACAGTATTTTTCACTCTTTTTCTTTATATTTCTTTCTTCGCGTACATACGGAGAAATATGAAGGTATTTTCTTGAAATGGTACCCGATTTATAATCGTTTCCTCCAGCATGATAATATATAACTTCAGTGCAGTGTTTACTCTTTCATGGGTACATAGGTACTGTAGGTATAGGCAGCTTTTCTGTCATAACTAGCGACAAATTTTTGCACAATTACATCGTGAGAGCCCACGAAAAAAAAAAAAAATTAAAAAAATACGATGGTATTGCTCGTCTTATTATTATCAATTTGCTTATTTGACTGAGTAATGAGAGTGGACGCAAATATAATTTTCTCTACCCTTCTTCATGTCTAATAATGAGACGTTTAAGCTTGTCACGTCAAAAAGAAAATCGCACTTTAATTTTGATAGGTAATATTTTCATCTTATACTTAGTTTCCAGAAATAATTATTGTAAAAAAGTAAGAAATAAAATAGATAAAATAGGTAATTGAAATTATTACACAGACATTCGTTAATTCGAGTAGGAAGTTCCCCTACCTAGCTGTACAATCTAGATCTTACATTAAAACCCCACTCACTCGATGTAGATACTTAGGTGGATCTTTAATAGGTACCTAATTTTCTTTTAGTGTTGTGTTACCTGATCACATCTTTCCTTTTATTTCTCATCTTTCGTCCTTGCATGCGTATAAATTCAATTTATTGATAATTTTTCAACCTCGAGTCGATCTTTATTATTATCTAATTTACGGTAGGTATTCATATTGATATAGGTAGCTTTCAACAAAGAAAAAATGTATATTTAGGTCCTTGGAATAAGACGTAGGTACACATAACTGGTATCGATAACGCATTGGCATCATCCAGATATGATACTTACAAGGAAACGGGGAAACATCCAGCCAGAAAAACGACAGCTCCAAACATACTGTTATACGTATACTTACCTACGCAGGCGTCTACCTACATACCTATGTACATTATACGAGGAAAGAAGAGATCAAGGCACGGAAGTTAAAAGTCATCATTATTTCCCAAACAAAGTGGGTAATTGAAAGAGTTTGTGAATCTGCTTTCTGGCATGAAATGCTGCGAAACAGTGAGAAAATTAAGTGATTTTCCTCATGCGAAGCTGGTGCAGTGCCTACGCGTTAACACCGTAAGAGCATTCCGCGGAGAAAGGATTTTGGCTTGATAATTACTTTCTCTGTCATTACGTTCACGGTTGAATCATTAACGCGTTTGCGCCCCAGTCAATTAATTTGTTTCACACTTTTTGCGCGTAAAAAGTCATATGAATCACAGAGGAGAAAGGTGGAAAAATGACCTGGTTCAAAATATTAAAAAAAAAAAAATTGTAATTACTTTGAAATTTCAGACAGGTTCGTTTTGAAAAAGAAAATCAATAAACGGTTATGCTGCAGAAAAAAACAACATTACGGACCGCTGAATTTGTTGTGATTCTTGAAAAAAAAATTACTCAGTGTTCATTTAATGCTCGCATTTTTTGTAGAATACGGTCGGTGATAATCAAACAAATTCGACGCCCTAAATCATCAGACGCAAATATTCACTTTAGTCCGTGTATCAACGTCATTAGGTACTTGTTTCAATTTCATGCCTGACAGTGAAGTAATAATTATTATTGGTCTAATATTGAAACTAGCCTACCTATTATTTACCTATTTTATTTCTTATTCAGACGAATTCATAGTAGCCTATCCTATTCAACACATTTCAAATGTACAGTAGGTACATATTAGGAATTTTGCTATTGTCAAAGTTTTTTTTTTTTTTTTTTTAATCAATAGTCTACGTATTATTAGCATTAATTAATCAAAAATTCACATCCTACTTAAGTACCTAATGTAGCTCGTCCATGTACTCAGATCACTTGGGTCCTTCTGATATACAGAGTTTATACTCCAACGCCTGTACCATTACAAAAAGTTTAGTTTGCTCATTCACGTTTTGGCATATTATCAAGAATATTAAGAAACTTTACTAGACCGTATAGTGAGAACGAAAAACTGAAATGCTGTCAGCACCAACCTCGAGCACGACGGAACAAGAAATGAAACTAATCATCGAGTTGTAAATCATAAATAAGCTCGATCAGACCTTCGTCTGGTATATGCCTGTTCAGCATAATTAAACCTCCACCCAGTATTCTAAAGACGAATCGGTACGTTCAAAATGCGAATTCTTCTTGTGGAGAAACACTTCTAAACTCTCCACCCGGAAGCTGTGCCCGTTAGCAATTAGATGGTCAGTGAAAGGCCGAAAGCCGAATCTCTCGATCTATCCTTTTGCCAGGCTGTCTTGTGTTCATCGAATGTAATATTCAGCTGACGAACAGTTTCCTCACTGTGAACGCCCTAATAATCTTTACATTCTAATTTATATTATGTATAAACGCCACTCTTTACATCTTCAGGAATTCGATTTTTCAACCTAACAAACTACCCTTTGCCGGTGACATCAGGTCGGAAGCCGAAGAGGTGAAGGCCCCGTTCCAATTAAAGAGAGATTCTCCAAAAAAATGCAAGCCTAATCCATCGCAGTTTCTCGCGGCTGATAGTACGGAAGAAGGAGATAAGAGGGGCAAGCCATTTCCTATAGTAATCTTCTTACGCACCAACGCGTCCATGTCCAAATGTTTTATGGTCAGTAACTCCTTTCTGACAGCAGTTCGACTCAAAAAAATGTCAGTAAGTTTATGGACTAAGTTGTTGAAAGCAGCGTATCTGTGGGTAAAACATCACGGTCGACGTATCTTTTCTATAAACCTAAAACTCATTCATTCCCTCTTCATCATAGACAGTATAAGATCCAAGAAGTTAATCGATGAGCCTCCGACTTCCAAAGTGAATTTTATGGAAGGGTACAGCTTATCTAGAGATATACGTGAGAAACTCGAAGCAGAGATCTCGCGGGGACCAGTATTGGGTCAGTTGTGTTCTTGTCTTCGCTAAGGATGACGATTTAGTAGAAAGCGCTTCGTTGAATTTTTATTTTCAATTTTTGCGGTCTTTTGCATCTAGTTATTCGTCAGAGTATCAACTTTTTTAATTATGAATAGCCGTGGTTTAGAGTCTCGCATCATTAATTCAAGAAAATATGAAGTTTTTACGAAACAGAATGGATAAATTTTAACACAGCGTTTTAATTAGACAGGTTGTTTCGAGTCATACCAACATATAATAGCGATCTTAGAAGATGCAAGCTAATATACAGTCTAGTATTAAATAAACTACTTATTTAAATTTGGTCATTTTGTAGTGAGAAGAATAATTTATAGTCTCAATAGCCCGAATGCCATACGGCCAATCACTCAATATTATTTTGAGGTAAGTTAACCTACCTACCTACCTATTGTGTGATAGCATTTGAAAGCAGCTCTAATAAGATAAAATCATCACATTTGTTCATCAATTCTTGGGCGTAAGTTTCATTATTCATTTATATAACGTCTGAAACTTTCAACTAGAGTGGCTTCAGCCTACGCACAAAATGATACGCAATTTTGTTTAGCCCAACGTGAAGCGAATACTCGGGCGGGAGCAGGATAATGTTTTTTCTTGGGTAAATATAAAGCTAAAGCACATCAGTAGCTAAAAATGTACAACACAAAAATGATATTTAACGAGCCTTCTTCCATCAAGTTTATTATCCGCTTGCGATATAGTTTTTCAATACCCTTCTTAATCGGCTCCGCTGGCGCTTTTCGCACGATTCGATTAGTTTCAAGTAGGTAAGTGTAAAATGTAAAAACGAAAGCACGTACCGCCCAAAGAAGCAGCGTCGGGTGAAAGTAAAGAAAAATGAAAAATAATAACCACGAGCTAAAAAGAAAGAAAGAAAAAAAAAACGCGGTATCCACGATTTTAAACTCACAGTCAAAGAATCATCAAAAAAATGACTTGTTGGACGTGGAAATAAATTTGAGTGTTGGTACCGATGAAAAAACATGAATGCGTATCGAGAATCCTGATGCGTTCAGAATAATACTCGTGTCTTGCTACCGGTGAAATTTCAAACTAAGTGTACTAGTACAGTTATAATAAAATAATGTAGCTTCTCGGGCCCTAAGAATGTAGTTTTTGTATGTGTGTGTGTGTGTGTGTGTGTGTGTGTGTGTGTGTGTGTGTGTGCGTGTGTGTGCGTAGACCAGCCTCTGTTGATGATTTTACCTATTCCTCCATTTGCATTGTTTGGCGCGCGTTGTGATGTTTTCACCACCTTTCTACTGGTTCATTGGAGGTATTATTTTTACTGTTGCCTTCCTTTTGTAGCTCTTTATTGCATTATCAACAAACACATACCTTTTTGATACGCACTCGGACAACTCATATTCTTGTCTCTCTTTCTCTATTTCTCCATCTTCCTCTTTGTCTTTTTCAAACTAAACTAACGTCGCCACTACGCAATCGTCGCCACTAGGCAATCGTCGCCAGCAATCGGCGCCACTACGCAATTGTTGTGTTTTTATTTTTTTTTGTTTCTTCCAGGTTGGAAGAGTTACTTTTCTAATATTCTTTGTTCAGGTTCATTTTTTGCTGTCCCAGTCCGTCCTAACATTACTTCTCTTTTCTCCAAAGTCTTTTAGTGGACGCTTTCACTCTTTTTGTCTATTTCAGATGTCTGACTTCCCTTTGTTGCTCTTGCATCTCTATCTAAACTATTTTTTATTGCTATCCAATCCTCTTACTTCTCTCTTACCCTCTAGTTGAAACTTTTTAAATCTATGATAACTTGCTAATTGCATTGTACTTTTTTGGGGCTAAGGCCTTTGGCCTAATAATGCCAACCTTTTTCTCTTGTGCGCATGCACTTGATCGCTGTGACTTAGAACTCTGATAAATTTTCATTTGTCGACGCAATGACTTTCATTCCTTTGTTGTATAATTAATTTTGCAAATGATTCTCTTTTGATTGAAGTTTCAAACTCTATGTGCTGCCTGAAATGTTGCTGTTTCTAATAGTGTTGCCATGATGTGTTAAGAACTCTCGCTGGGAGCCATCTCCCCAAACCGTGCCCATTCCATCCAAGATGCATTGATCATCTCATGTCATGGAGACCCCAACCATAAAGGGGCTCCTTACATTCGCCATATTTTGCCTGTAGACCATCATTGCAAAAGTGATTAAAGAGGGGTCCCAGCTATACTTTCAAATTACAAATTACAGACAACACTTCTCCGGAAGAAGTATAGAGGAAGTATAATCAAATGGCATATAGATTCATCGAACTACAACACAATACAAACCAACCAGTACCCCTTGCACATGATTTCAAGACAGAAAATCATATTTGATTGGTCCAGATAAATTGATATTTCAAATAAATTTCTGATGAAATTCCTTCATTTACCGTGAACTACCCTTTGAGCACGCTGGAGTAGAACAGGTAGAGGAACATTTGTCTGCAGGGGTACAAATATCATGTTTAGCTTCAATTCTTACTTAGTTATTTCTATTTTCAAATAAATTTCTGATAAAATGCCTTCATTTACCGTGAACTACCCTTTGAGCACGCTGGAGTAGAACAGGTAGAGGAACATTTGTCTGCAGGGGTACAAATATCATGTTTAGCTTCAATTCTTACTTAGTTATTTCTATTTTCAAATAAATTTCTGATAAAATGCCTTCATTTACCGTGAACTACCCTTTGAGCACGCTGGAGTAGAACAGGTAGAGGAACATTTGTCTGCAAGGGTACAAATATCATGTTTAGCTTCAATTCTTACTTAGTTATTTCTATTTTCAAATAAATTTCTGATAAAATGCCTTCATTTACCGTGAACTACCCTTTGAGCACGCTGGAGTAGAACAGGTAGAGGAACATTTGTCTGCAGGGGTACAAATATCATGTTCAGCTTCAATATTCATACTTCGTCATTTCTATTTTTCAAAGAAATCTCTTCTAGGCTGATAAGAGCCATATTTTGTGCAATCAGACTTATTTGCATTCATCTCTTAGAACAGATTATGGTCAATCCAAGGTGGTTGAATATTTTGGTTTTGCAAATTAACCACTGTTAATTCTTGGATTCCTCAATACACAAATTTTATGAATTTTGAAATATTGCTTTAAGGCTTCTTGAGGCATTATGATGCATTGTGATAGGCACGGATGAAGTATTAACAAGAAAGCTGTTGACATATGTGTCTTTGGGCTGGGAATCAGTCTGGAATCTGCGTCACTCCTTATGCTGTCATCAATGGCCTTGAACTACTTTGGAGACCTGAACTTTGGCTTTCATAGGCCTAACATCATACATAATGGGCTGCTACGGTGGAAATTATCAGATTTTACAGACCACCTGCAGCTTATTGATAGGTTGCGACCAAAGTATGAAATACATACAAAGCTTGATGTTAATGGACACCAAAACCGCGGTACTACTGCCCGCCGGCAGGCCAAGTGGTTTGTCCTTCTTCTTGATTAATGCCATCCCGGCTTTTTCCAATGTGTGGGGCACACCCCCTCTGCTGAGGCCTCATTGAAAGCACTTAGCAGCAGACATGATTTCCATGTTAAGAAACCTCAAAACTGCTGATATAAAGTATACAGATCCACCTCAAATGTACTACCATCTGTTTTAAGGAATGAGAATACAAATACAGTGGAAACTCTTTATAACGATTCTGAAGGGACCGATTCTGAAGAGACCGCCAAAAAAATTTGTTACACAGAAATTCTTCTTTTTCATTTATTTGACAGTAAATTCAAAGTACACAGGTACATCTAAGTATTGACATGTTTCATGTCTTTTCTTTACCCCCCTATCATTATAAAAAACCCGAAGTGGCTCCTATTCTAGGTAACCTCCTATCTTATATTTTTAGTACAGAGCTAGGAGTCCTAGTCCAGTTCAA
Source organism: Aspidiotus destructor (assembly GCA_035079395.1). NCBI lineage: Eukaryota > Metazoa > Arthropoda > Insecta > Hemiptera > Diaspididae > Aspidiotus > Aspidiotus destructor. The sequence goes on from JAVHKZ010000014.1 coordinate 1,597,860, forward strand.
GTCCAATGTACTGCATGTTGGCTTTGCCCCTTCAATGAACTAGATATGCGACGCTTCAAACGCCATGAGACTCAGAAAAGACGTTAGCTTGAAGTCATTAGGCTTATACTAGACCAAAAAGGGGGAGGGCGACCGAGCGAAGCATGCTACTGTACCTCATAAAAGACATGAAACATGATCTTCATTCATTTGGCTATACCAGAAAATTTTTAGTATCAAGAATTATTATTGAAGTTAAAATCGCGAGAAAAAAAAAGAAGAAAAAAATTATTTCTCTAAATAAATTTTCAATCTTTGTGATTCTGGATTCTAGTCCAAAGGCCTTTAATCTATCTATCCCCTTTAGGGATGTCATTTTGACATGTTTCATGGCTTTACACTCACCTCACCAATCAAAAAATTTGCAAGTACCACCCTCTTTCAAATATTAGCAATATACTAGAGTCAAACTGGCATATTATGATGAATAACGAAGGTGATCAAATTTCACTCAGTGACTAGCAGCCTAAAAACTCTGGAATAATCTACTGGAGAAATATTGTAAATTAATGAATCAGAGTTTACACTTTTTGCCCAAGTTTACAACGCAATACCATCTGGATGTCATTATTCCTCATTCGCGCTATTACTGTACAAGGAGCCTTGGCCGTCAACAAAATATTAATTGTTGCCGTTGCCCAGGACGCACCACGTGGAGGTGGCTCCTATGCGTCCCAAGACACTAAAGATCCTAGCCTACACTAAAGACAAAAAAAAAAAAGGAATCCCTATACATAGAAGACTGTGCACAACCACAACGGTTCACCGCGTCTTAGAGGTCTGCGAAGCTACCCGAATGTGGTGCACTGTACCTACATCTAATTAAATTATAATAAAAAAGAGAGAAGGCGCAGACACCCACGTCAGTCAACCACGGATTATCAAGACTGTTTACGACCACACGCCTCAGTTACAACCGCCGATGGTTGCCTCTTCATTGGCGGAGTCAGTAAACTAATACTGCGCCCCAACGCGGCATATCCGACGCGGGTGCACTGAAATCGTCAAGCACAATATCATCGCGCGCGCGGCTAATCCGCATTATGCACTCAATGCACTTCCTGAATAAGACCTAACCATCAAGTAAAGTATATAAGAGTAATAGCGCGAACCAAAAATAAACAACACCTTTAGTCAAACTTTGGAGTTGTCGTGCCACCCATGATTCAGAATGGACCGACCGCTACAAAATGACGATGGTTTCAATTTTAATTTTGATTTAGGCCTAAATTAGAATAGATATGATTGATGGTAGCACAATATCACCGCACGCGAGGTATCCGCTTTATGCGCTCAATGTACTTCCTGCAATCCACCCATTCTCAACACTTTGGAGTTGTCGTGCCACCCATTTTTCAGAATGGACCGACCGCTACAAAATGACAATATTTTTAATTTTAATTTGAAATGAATAAAAATTGTATCAAAATGAAATCAATTCGTTCAAATGGAGAGAAAGGTGAAAAGTCACCAATACCGGTTGTCCAAACAGGAGTCGTCGACTTAAACACACATATTTCAGAGTGCAACAGCTACTCCGGAATGACTGTTGGTACACTTATAAGCCCTAAAAATAATTTAGGCTGAAAGAAAATACACATGTTAATTAGAATAGTTTCGTTAGTATCCCAGCATGATTAGTTCAAGCGACACCGGTACACATAAGAAACATGCAAAAAATAATTGGTTTCAAAAAAACCTCATCATGCACGCGAGATCAAAACGAAAAACGGAAAAAGAAGCGCGTCAACTTTCCACATCTGCGATAAACATACTGACTGGTTCAGAGGAATGAGGAAAGGACGAAATGCGCGCTTGTTTGTATACGTAAGGTGACGTGTGCAAACTTCACCGGTCCTTTCTTGCTTGTTGGTTGAATGATTCAAAAGAGAAAGTGACTCAACGAATTCGAGGGGTTTCCACAGGTATCTGACGGCACTTCAACAATGCTTGTTTACACGACGTGAATATGTGTATGTGTGCCTTTGTATTATATCATCAGTTGCGCGACGACACTCACACACATGCACCATGGACAGTAACAGCTTGATTGAAACTTTACAACTGAATTGTTTCCTCTCAACAATTAATAACTCGAGCATTTTAAAGATGTGCTTTACCATTGAAATACTTTGACAGTTCAATGGCCTTTTTCTAAAACGGAATTTTGATGAGCGCAGTGTTCTTCAAACTGTCAATCTTCAAGGTATTTCTGATCGATCACCAACCTTTTGGAGAAATTGTCAAAATATAAGGCCATCAACTGAATACACTTGCATCGAGTGGCATCTTACAGGGAAGTTGTCATACGTGGGGTCAATTTGAAAAATTTGCCATGCGCTGGGTTGCATCAGCGTCCGGTGAATACTGAGACCCTGGCCTAATGAAGGCTTTGGACTTGGAAAAAAAGGCAAAAAAAAAAAATAATCAAATACATTGAGAGTTACCAAAAATGAAATAATTATAGTCAACTGGGAATACATCGTATCATAAGTTGAAATTGACAATTTTTTGCGTGCAAGGAGAAAATATTACTTAATTGAAAAAACGAAGGTTTTTCCCGCACAGAATTTATTTATTCGTACAACGTTTCGTCGAAACTAGTCGACTTCTTCAAGTACCGAAACCTTTTTCAATTAAGTCATAAGTTGAAAGGAATAAAATCATTGTTTCAAAACGTGTTTCAAATATTTTGAACATTGTTTAAAACCGTTTTAAATCGTTTAATTATGATTGAAGACACATCAATGGAATTTCAACTATTGTTTTAAATACGTATCAAATGTTTTGAGTATTCGTTTTAAACATTGTTTCAAACAACATTCTATTTTTTTTAGTTTTTCAACCCTGGAAAAATTGTTGAATATTCATTCTTTATTTTTTTAGTGGAGCACAATAATAAAAATAAGGGAAAGAACAAAAAAAAAATAAATAAATAAATTTTGAACATACTTCCGTTCAAAACTCAATCTTCACTTTTTCTAATACTTACCTCTTGTTTTGCTTGTGCGGCGCAAAACTGGTCGAAATGATTTTCGCATTTCAAATTCGGTAAATTGTACAAATATGTACCGTATTTGGTGATGTAGCTCGATAATCAAAGAAAGAAGAATTAAAGTTGGTAAAATAACACGTTATCATTTTTTTTAGTGTCAAAAATACCCTGGTTTTCTTCAAAATCTTGATAAAAAATTTGTTATACAGAGTAAGTCGTTCATTATAAAGAGATTTTTTTACAGGTAAACTTCGTTGAAGGGGAGGGACCAAGGAAAAATTTGTAAAATAGAGGAATTTGTTATACAGGAGTTTGTTACCAAGAGTTTCCACTGTATGACAAAATATGGCTTCCTACAGCACTGGCAGTCTCGAAAAGCTATTAGCTTAAAATTTTCTTAAATAGACTCCTACTAGATCAAGGAGGGAAGCTACCCAAAAGCTATCATCTTAAAATATTCTGAACTAAACCTACACGAAATCCGCAAGTGAACTTCCTCAAAAGCCACCAGCTATTGAGAAGGACATGAAATAAGATCTTTATTCATTTGGCTATGTCAGAAACTTTATTTAAAATCATCAGCCTATCAAAAAAATTTTCATAAATGTCAGCAGCTGGAAAGCTGAGGAAGGCGAGATATACAGAGGCACGTAACTATGTGGTTCAATCGACGGATAACGAGCTGTATGAACACACATCAAACACAGCTGATTTTGGCACACTTTTCAGTACCTCAAGCAGCTGATGAGCTGCTGAAGAGCTACTGTTCAGCTACTGAAACGCACATCATGTAATTTCCCTCCCCCCTTTAATTAATGATATGCGTTTCAGTAGTTGATCAGCAGTTCTTCGGCAGCTTATCAGCTGCTGAAAAACTGTGCCAAATTCGGTACTACTTTTCAGTAGCTGATTTAGTCAATTTTTTTGATAGGGCAGTTGCTTATTGACATGTTTCATGTCTTTGCTCTGACCCCTGATTTTGAGCTGTGCGTCCGTCCGTACAATTGACATTTAGGTCTCTTACGCTTCATTATCCTAGGCTTGAGTCAGTATATGCTGTAGTAGTTATAGCCTTCATTGTATAGGCCTAATATGATCCCTACCCCAATTTTGAAATTTGCGTGCGTGCATCCGTCCGTCCGTCCATACAATTGACCTTGGGTCTCTGAAGCTTTCATTATACTAGGCCTGAATCAGTATGCTGTAGTAGGTATAGCCTTCATTATATAGGCCGAATATACATATTTCGACCTTGGGTCTCTGAAGCTTTCATTTTAACAGGGAACCTGTTTTATCAGGGGGTCTTTAAAGAAAAAGTGTCCGGCGTCCGGCCTCCGGGAGGCAACTTCCTTACCTAACTATGACCTTGAGAATGACCTTGGGACTTGGAAAATTTTTGACCTCCCTCTTTTCATCCCCTCTACCTCCCCCCAAGACCCCTCCTATTTAATCATATACTAGTATAAAGCTACTGTGCTTCAAGGAGGGGTCCTAGCTTATACTAGAGATAATACAAATTGCTAGGTATATCAATATTTTCCAGTTATACAGCCATAATTACCTATGACCTTGGGACTTGGAAAATTTTTCAGTTCCCCCTCCTATCATCTATAGCTCAAAGATTCCAGTTATACTAGTATATAGCTAGTATAATAAAGGGGAACTTCTAGCTTATATTAAAGATAATACAGATTGCTAGGCATATATTTATATAAAGCTACTATACTACAAGGAGGGGTCCCAGCTATACTGAAGATAATAGAAATTACTAGGCATATTCTAGTTATACTAGTATGAAGCTAATATAATAAAGGAGAACTTCTAGCTTGCCTATATCAAAGATAATACAGATTGCTAGGCATATACTTGTATGCACTGTTACCATCAAATACAAGCGAGACTTTGCTCGGCGACGTCGAGTGTGTGTGTGTGTGTGCGTGCGTGTGTGTGTGAGGAAGATATTAAACTGCACGGAAGAAATGAAAATAGAAGAAGTTTAAGAAGATGTGTCCATTTTACATTTAAATTTCTGCGCTTGGGAAAAAATGTAAGATCATGGATATGTCTCGCTCAGCTCACTCATTATTATGATTGAGTACCTAGGCTAGCCCAATCCTAGACTGGGAGCTCACACATCAAGTTTTACAACGGAAGCCCGGGAAGGATCTACCACAGTCGTACACTTATTTTTCAAATAATTTGTATGAAAAATGTTTGTCTGCACTAAATGGCCAGAGACGTCGCGTTGCAACAAATCGCAAGAATTTGACTTGATCAGTTTTCGATAACCCGAGTCAATTTCAAAAAACAGATAACGGCATCGTGATCAGCGTCGAAAATACTTCTACAATCGTATAAACTTGTTCATGCATTTTTCAATTTTTTTTTCTTTTTCTCTTTCTTTTTATGTAGGTACTGTAGTGATAATGGTTGTTCTTGATAAGTATTTAACCAGAAAGATCTACACCTAAAATGTGCATCAACTTATCTCTCTTTTAGCACGATAATGTGTACGGATCTTTAAATGGACTTCCAAACTCGTCCTTTTGGTCAATGTTAGTAAGAGGTTCATAATAATTTGCGACATTAGTTTTATACAGCAGCCAACAAAAGCATCGTGTCGAAAATTGTAGTCGTACCTAACAAAGAAAGAGATTTAAAAAAAAGTGTGTAGGACGTTTAGGGAATTAAAAGAAAAATTAACACGAGCTGGAAAACTGATCTAGAGATCAGAAATAATATTTGGTAATCTCTTGAAACATAATAATGATAAATGCATGCGTAAAAAGGTGTGAATTCTCTTTCATGAAATTTGCTTGGGTGCAGGGCAATGTTAATACAGCGTAGCAAAATAAGAATGGTTAATAATTATGCTTCCGAGAATACACTGCACTGCACGCATGTTCTTTGCGACGTCAAAAAACAACGTACATTCAAAGTTTTTTTTTTTTTTTTTTTTTTTTTTTCATAATTTTTTGTGTAGTGCGCCATGGGCTAGATGAGGGTTTTACGTCCAGTTTTCCCTCGGACATTGTGTTACAACAACGCAATCATGAAAGGGTTCGAAAATGTTGCATTCGTGTTGCTCCGTAACACATCCTACTATCGTTCAAGTTTGTTTAGGCCAGTGGTTCTTAACCTATGGTTTGCGAGACTTTTTAGTAGAAGACTAAATTCCCCTATAGGATTACATGTACGTAGATGAGGGAGAAGAAGAAATACAACAGGAAAGGGTACTTATGTGTATACGAAAATTTCTGGTGCTTCTCAAAATGGTTCGCCTCTTCAGAAAAGTTGAACACTCTTACTTTACACTGTTTACATTTACCCAACTGTTGAATTTGCACATACCGTAGTCTATCTATCACCCCCCCCCCCCTCTTTGGCTCTGATAAATTGAAAACATTGGGAAGAAATCGTTTACTAGTAGGAAGCTGTTTTCTCGGCATTTCATTGTTCATTTCAAATTTTATTAAGTTTTCAGTTTTGAATTTAGCTTACCTACTAATAAGTCAAATTAATTGAATTTGTGTTATACTTGAACAAAATTCAATTTAAAAGAGAACCACTTCAAAGGAGAAGGTACAGTATAATATACTCGTACTTAGCTCTTACTTATGCGAAATTTATTTCGTCCAACAGCTGATCTATTCCGGAAGTAAAATAAGTAGTTTACCGTGTTTTTTTTTTTTTTTTTTTTTTTTTTTTTTCATTTTTTCAAAAGATGTTCTAAACATTATTTCTTTTGCAAACAAAAACCAGAAGAAGAAGAGCCTCATTGATTTTTTTAGAATTGAGGGAAATATAATAACTAATTTCAGTCAATTTTTCCTTTTCTCTCTTAGTTGATGTTCAGTTATCACTTCTCTTTAAGCGATTTAATCTTCCTTTTCTATTTGAAATTTGCCACTAGTCCTGATATCAATGGAGTTTTCCTATATAACTGTCGGTATACCTAACCTAATCAAATACATAAATTTTCGCAAGAGAAACAGCAATTTAGGGTTAACTCGTGGAACATGAGTACAAATGCAAAATTTCTCATCATTCGGAATGGAGCTTAATACCTATAAAAAAATTTAAAAAAATTTTTCAACCGCCGCGCCGTTCTCATCCTTCCACGAGTTGCAAACTCAATGAGTGAGAGATGATCGATTTATGGAATAGGTATCATTTTAAGATGACTCGCGCTAACAACGACGCGACGCACGAACGTTTGTCCAGGATACCCGGTGATGCAAATTTCTCGAAAGATTACCAAAATTACAAAAAATCCTATAGTAAATAATCTGAACAGACGGGTGTAATACCTCACTTTTCCACTAGGAAAAGTCGGTTAAAAGAGGTGAGAAAATAGAGAGATGAACCTGTAGTGTCAGCGTGCCTAGGTAATCCTGATACGTAATGAATGACATGGAATGACTTCACAAAAAAAAAATTCTCAAAGCTCCATTCTCTGACAAATTCTTTTGATTTCTGGAAATTTAGTACAGAAAGGTTTGATGGAAAGCGGTATAGAAACAGAAATCTGAATTTTTGCTCCAAAAAATTTTATAACGTCCAAATACAGGCGAATTCTTGCCAACTTCAACGTCTTAATTTAAAAAAATGTATACGAACAAATTTTAAAATTCTGCTTCTATACCACCTATAGTTGAACCTTTATGAGGAACATTGAGGAACATGTGAAAGAATTAAAGAGATTTATTGAAAACTCTAGCAGTAAGAAACTTCTTCTGGTACCATGTTTTTGATGTTCGTTTTTACAAGTGAAGCACAACCCCAAGTTTCTAAACGGCGGCCAAATTATGCAACTTATCTTTCTCGTATTTTCTCGATTCTTCACCATTCATGCATTATCCTGTCATGTTACCGCGTTTTATACCGTATACGCCGCACAGTATTATCCACTTATAGAAGGCAATAGTGACAATCTAGAGGCCGTTCATTCATGTCATACTGAATAACAAAATGACTATTCACTCATAAGGAAGACTGAGTTTGAAAGGTAAGGCGGTCTTGCTATGAGATTTTACCTAATATGAATATCTCATTACAACAATTCTCAAACAACAATTTTGATGACAAAGACAATTTTGATGACAATACATCTTTCGGCGCTCGTCATTATTTGAAAGTTTTAAGATCGGGGCAAAATTTCGAACACAATTGCCGCGCCATAGAATATATCTCGTGATTTTTTCTTGAGATCGGTCTCCGGGTTACGGTACATCATAACTAGCCGCTAGTAAAAATTGTATCTTTGACGTATCTGGCAAAAGAGCGTCCGCATAATGTATTTCTCATGGAACAGACGCCCTTTTGCTAAAACCCTCCTCAATTGTATTATTATAGTATGTTCACGTTAGGAAAAGGCTACTCGAGAAAGGGTATAAGCTTGTATCGTTTCATACTAACTTTTTGAAGAACATGGTAAGTACAATCTATTTGAGAAGTTTGTACCAGCTGGTACGAACTTCTCAAGTGACATAACTTTCTACTTTCTTCTGGCCCTTTCTTAACGTGAACAGACTATAGGTGATTCTGATGTGTAGAGAGTTTTTTCAATCTCACGCACAATATCAATACCTGCTACTCGCGGCTTTCTTCTTTATAGTAGCCTTTCTTGTTAGCTTCCTCTTGCCCGTAAGGGGTCGAAAGGAGGAAGCTCCTTCCTTGTTTAAGTTCTACTCTCAACTTCTGCCTCTATTGTTACTGTAACAGCCTGGGCCTCAATTACGACCAACGTCACGTTTTTTTTTTTTTTTTTTTTCACCTCTTCATCACGCTGAACGAGTGGTCGGAGGATGTCGACAGGGGTAATATAGAGTGTTATGTAAGTGACGAACATTTTTTGTCGTTGGTTGTAATTGGGGCCCTGGTTATTTTCCCCATAGCGACGTTGCCATACTTGTGTCCAGGTGGTGTTCCACTGCTCTTCTTCTGACGTCTTCTGAGACGCCACTTCTGGCTCTATTTTACGGCGTCACAATTTGGAGAAGAATAACTTATATCGTAAAAAATTTACCGTATAGATCGTAGCCAAAATGGGTTAACTTCATAAGTACGAAGAATGTACCGCTAGTTTCAGGTGAACATAATACGAATATATTTACACGAATTCGCGAAGCGCGAGTTGATGTACTATACGTACGGTGAGCAGAATTTTTTTTTCAAAAAAGTAGTACTTTTGGTGAACATATCTATAATTTGCAATATGGGAAAAATGCAGTAACATCGTAAATACGATACAGTATACTGTAGACATAGCAAATTTAAGTATATTTTTTGGAGCCGTGAATTTCTTTGAGAAGGCCTGCATCTCTCCACAGTCGTAGTCAGAAAATTTCCAAGTTTGCATTGTTCAAAAGTAGTACACTTGGTAGTACATACAAATTTTATGGCAGTACATTTGGCTAAAAAGAAGTATTGTACTACCAAAAGTAGTACGTCTGGTCACCGTAACTATACGTGACGTAAAATCCGTCACAATCCGCGAAGACCAGTTATGAGATGTAATACACTTTCACCGCGCGATATTTACCAGCTTTTAAATTAATTATCTAATGATGATTGTATACTTCCCCAAACTATGTAGTTTAGACCATCCCATGAAGTGAGTTAACTTTAAGAGAGAAAAAGAAACTTCTGATCAATTCGTTACCAGCTGAAGGAGAAACTGTTTCCATTGTATCGATTCTTATATTTTTTCATTGTCGAACTTGTGCAAATAATTGAAGTTGAAAAAATAAGAAACCAGAAATTCGAAATAGTTTGTTTACCTAGTTATTTGAATTACGTATTTAATCGATTCAGAACGTTATCGTAAAGGTCTACACCTTCGTCACATCTTCTATGGCTGATGACTGCTGTTGCCTTTGCTGCTGCAGCTGTTGCTGCGACTGTGGTTTCTGTGGCCATGTTCTGGCGTGGCTTGGGCTGCAGTTCTTGCTACAGCTTTTGCTACTGCTTTGGTAAGTGGCTCTTACGGTTGCTGTGTCTTCGAGCAAGAATGAGAAGAATGAAATATTTAACTTTACTCTATCAATATCAAAATTTTAAAGCTACAGGCGGCCGAATTTCAAGGAACGCTTACTAAAAATACCTACGCTGTAAAATGACAGTTTTTTTTTTTTTTTTTTTTCTGTAGCGCTACATGTGTAAAATTTAAAAAGAAAATTAGTCGGAAAGTTTTCGGGTTTTCAAAGAAAAAGTTTATGCACGCATACGAGTACAGAACATCTCCGGTTCTTATAATGAGAAAGAACTTTTTTGTTTTTTTTTTTGGTGAGGATAATGTAAAGAAATTTGTTTCAAATTTCCGTTTCGTCTCTTATACAACCTGCCTGTGTGCCTCCGTTTGCGTTTGGAAAAAAACATATTGTTCGATAAGATTATTTTTTTGCTTCAAGTGCTCACTCCGTTTTAGACGCGCTCACACATACACACACAAGAAAGAAAGAAAGAAAGAAAAGAAAATAAGAAAGAAGTATTTTTGCAATAAATTTTGAATTTGAATATACTAAAATGTTCGGCGCGGCGTGTCGCGATATATAAGCGTGTGAGAGTACGAGTCGGCTATGAAAGAAATTGAAAGATTTCATTTTCTCTGTCTGAGAAGTTATTGCGTCCGCGTTCGCGCTATTATTTATCCATACGATATTTAAATAATATTTGAGTACTCCTTAAATATACACAGTAAGTTTAATTTATAATACGTACGAACACCCCACCATCTCACTTTCACAACGTGGTATTAATTTTTTTTTCGCGTTTTATCATAATTTAAGACGATATTATTTGCGCCCTGTTCAGCGTTGTCGTCAATCTGCGTTAGAAAATCTGAGTTTTCAATTCGAAGGAGCGCGGAGCGTAAAAGTGTTCATTCAGAAAATTGTTAACGGTGAGGCGGTGAGTGAAAGGGGAAAAAATCTAGAGGAGAATGTGATAAAAAAAAAATTTCCATTCGTATTAAAACAGAAACGAGATGGGAAAAACAACGAAATGTTGTATATTAAAGTACCCGACGGTCTATCTGATTTTTGTTGTTGGTTTAACGAGAACCGCATTCTGTTACGATTATGTATCTTCTTTTAGTGCATTGTCCTTTGCGATTGGTCGTTTAAAATTATATGTCCGCTATAATAATGCAGCTTTCATCTACGTTTGTGAGCGTGGCTCGAAGAAAAACAATTTCTGCGTTCATTTTGAGGGTTATTTGCGTTGCATATGGGTTTTCATTATCGAGTGAACGCTTACGAAAGCGTTTATACGTATGTATACTCACGTGAACGTTAATCATGTACGGGATTATTCTGCTTTATTCTTTTATTTATGCTACAAGCCGCGCCATATACAGTAATACATGTCGCGTGATTAAGAATCTGATTCTCAAACCGCGTCGAGTCAGCGAGACGATACGATGATTCAATGTAGGCTGTATAGATCTTACAAAATTTGAGGGAAAAGGAGCGCTATACGATCAGGAACAAGGCCTCTCTCTTAAACCAGCGCTTGCACTCTTCAACATGCAGCTGATGTTTGGTATGAATGTACGTACGATGTGCGCATGGCTGTGCCAAGGCGTGGACACCACGGGTGAGTGAGCGGCAAAATCGCAGGCATTTTAACAATTTTCTTGAGATACGTCATTAAAAATTATGTAATAAAAAAACGTAGAAAACAACAAAAGTTTGCCCTTAAGATGGGGTATCAGAAAGTTGGTTCGCCCAAAGCGCCCGAAAGGTTCGGCAGGCGCCTGAATATTGGAGACAAAATGAAACATCGGGTCGTCAGCAATAGCATAATTATGAGATTTCAACAAAAACCAAACGCCAACGCTGATCGCCGGTAGAATGTGAACAAAGATCGACAGAGGTAACTGGCAAAATCTTGTTCGCGAGTCGCGGCTATATATATTTTTTTCTTAGTGCAATAAGGACAGTGACTTTTGCGCTATCCGGAATGGTAGAGGAGGGACTGTGAAAAATGTCGACTTCTGAGCCGTACAGGACAAGGAAGGATTCCTCGTTTGCCTTGATGAGCAGCTGACAAAGTGGCCTGCGTGTTTTTGTTTTTTGAATTACATAAATGTAAGAGACACGATACTGAATCAAGGTCCTAGCGATGTCTACATCAGTGCAATTTGAAGAGGAGTGTTTTCATGTGAAATTAAGAATGTTTTCAAAAAAGCCTACCTACGTTTTTGTGGCCACATACAGAGGTTCGCAGGTGTACGATCAACGTGGATTCGTTCATTTGTAGACGCGTTCGCTTTTTCTAGAAAATTATACTCGTGAAAGGATGTTCAATACGCGGAAATTTTGTGAATACCTGCGAAAAATATGATATGAGTAATCAAAGGTTGTGAAGTACTTAGATATTTTCTGGTTGAAATGGTAGTGTCGTAACACGTCCTAGTACTACGTATAACTGTAGATTGTGAACTGTGAATCATTAGGACGCGGGGAAAAAAACTTCGATAACGTGGTTTCCTTTCTCATTGATTTCCGATCTATAGTTCTATCTATGGGTAGGATTGAGTCAGTGTGTATTCGTGAGTTAGGCTATAGAGAGAGCTAGTGGATGTATAGTATAGCTCCCAATAACAGCTAGAAGTGTATGTGTACACTTTGCCGGTATAAGAATGGCGTTGTTACCCAATATAGTGCAAAGAATAAAGATTCGCAAAAGCAGTCAAGTATTTTAACCGTACATTATTATAGAAAACGTAAGAATTACTGCGGTCTGCTTCAGAAAGTAGTGCCATCACCGCGCCCGTTTCGCTCGCCACGCCAAAGTATAACCTAATGAGGCGTAAAATGAATAGAAAAGACAATATTGATGAATCTAGATTAAAGCATCGCGCTGGAAGAGTGTAAAAGGCGAATAAGGGAACTAAATAATATTTAACGTTAAATAGCGGAAAATTGTTCGACGAAAACGGTATACGTTTGCGGTATATCGCGCTTACTTCGAGTAGCTGGTACCCGCAAATACGCAATAATTTCGTCAAGCCCATCGTCCGTTCACCCGGATTTTAACGCAAAAATTTTGCACGCACCCACTTATTTTTCAAAGAGATACGTGATTGAATTGCGTAAGGTTGTGAGTACACGGGTTTGAGAAAAACACAAGTGACCCAATTTTGTTCTCGCGTAACATAGGAAATAAAACAATACGATTGTTGAATTAAAACCTATCACGCCGTAAGTTATATAGTTTTGCCAAGATTTGTCAACGAAATGGATGTCGCCAAAAACTCAGGGCTTCTTTCAGTTTCCAAGTTGATCATTTGTTAGTGCTTTTTCTTTAGCCAGAGTCGAACTTCTCGAAGAATAATATTGATGAGAGGAGGAAAGAATCCGAGAAAATTCGATTTTATAACAATACATAATTGGTGAGGGACTTTGAAAGTCCGACTTTTGAGCTGTGTATGATAAGAGGAGGAATTAGAAACTTTTCGATAATCGAGAATTGAAATTTTTCCAGGTCCTCCTTCAGTGATATATAGCCGGAGAAAACGACTTTGCGCAAATGTCCTGAATTTAGGATGACTTTGCGCAAAAAAAGGTAATGTTTTTGCGCACAAAAGAACTGCTATAAGAAAGCAATGACATTGCGCACAACGAAGTCTCAAGTCTACAGATGTGTGTAGATAATTATGATCATATGGTCTTATACACGTTTCAGAATGTACACGTTCCATTCTAGGTATTTGTATTCTTGACTGCTAAAGCGTCGATTGAGTGCATGCAATGACATGTTGCCTGTTAAGCCTATTTGCGCAAAGTCATTGCAGCCATCAAAATGTATTTTGAAGCACTCGAGTGTATGTTACAAGATTTGTTTTTTTTTTTTTTTTTTTTTGTGATGAAGAATGAAAATCTAGAGAGTGAAATTCGTCAGGAGCACATCAAAAAGTATAATAAAGATTGTAGCCGACTTTACAATTGACCTCGAAAATTCTCCATTCCTGGATCTCGAACTTTCTCAATGAGAAGAATACATGCGTAGCCATGCTTTTTTGGAATCTTGGGCCAGCTCCTCGACATATCATGAAAGTTCGAAGCTTTGGTAAACATAAATGCAATTTGATCCTCGTAGAAAAAATCTGTTTCAAAACTGAAACTTCCCTCCGCCATGAGTCGCGGGTCTCCCGCAACTCTTGCTCCTTGAGCAAGAGCCTGCAAATTGTCTTTTCTTAGTCCTCATGTTTCGACTTTACAATTATGATTCAAATTTTGAAATAATGAAAGACAATCACCATTTCTTCAGATAATTGCTAAGCAAAATCTTTATCGTAACGCTACACTAATCGATTACTCATAGTATGGGTATTCAAAACTTACCACGCAAATTTTTATATCTCTGGTTAAAAAGAAAAATTTTCCCGAAATGATCGCTTAGCACATATTAATTTTCGATAAACGTCAACAAAAATGATTGCTTAGCATTTTCAATCAATAAATTAATGAATGATACAGATTTTTTATCTCTTGAATCATTCATGCCCCCCTCCCTATCCCATTTTGCAACTTCTCTTTTACATGATAGGTAATTAACACAATATGAGATAGTTTGGCTCTAGTGCGGGCAGAGCCAAACTATCTCATCATATTGTGTTAATCAAATCCTTGCACGTATAAATTTCCAAATTATCATGATAGGTAATTTAAAAATTATGTTTTTTTATGAGAACAGCGGAACGCTGTTAGCGTGCTATTTTCAAGGAGGGAATGCGTTCGTTTCGCAGCTACAGGACAGAAAAGTAAATCTAGACGAAAGAAAAGTGAATCGAGACGTTTCAATACAACACGCTTGCCAACGAACGCTTTCGCTTATGAAAACTGCACGCTAAGAGTGCACTTTCACAGCGTTTGTTATGAAACAATAGTAGATTTCTATACAAGTTGGAAAAGTAAGCGATTGCCGACGAGTTGCGACTGTTGCAACACGAGCCTTGGCGAGTGCTGTAATTGCAACAAGTCGCAAGCGCTTACTTTTCCAATGTGTGTAGAACGCTATTTTTTCTAATAAGTGCGAGAAAGCGCATTTTCCGAAAAGATTATTGCGAATTAAAACGACTAATATACAAACAGTGAAGAAATGAAATTAGAAGTAGTGAAGAAATGAGATGAAACAGTGAAGAAATGAGCGATTTTCCCCACTGTTCCGTAGCACACTTAGAAGTAGTGAAGAAATGAGATGAAACAGTGAAGAAATGAGCGATTTTCCCCACTGTTCCGTAGCACGCTTATAGCGTAACGCAAGGTAGGGCAATCACCAGTTTTCCCAACGCTTTTCAATTGAGAAAGAGCGCGCTTTCGTAACACGTATTAGGAAAAAGATATTTTCCGCGAAATACTTGTACGTATCGGTAACTACTCATAAAACAGGTTTCATGCTGTCAGTATAATTATGCATCGCAACAAACGGTATCGTAAATAAATTCTAGCGGTTTAATAATAATCAATAGGTATTATTCTTTTACGTAGTATACATATACGTATGTACGTGAGTGCACACTTCAAAAAATTATTTTTCGATATTGCGTTACACCGTGTCGTGTCGGTGCCATGGTCATCTCTTTTCCAGAATAATTTACTTTTAATATCCAACAGAAGACACTCGGCCATTATGCTAAAAAAAGTAAATTATAGGTAACAATGTCGATAAATCGAACTCGTTGAACAAAGGTCGCGCCCAAACTGGGTATAATAACAAAACCAAGGAACGTTTTACAACGTGGATACCAATTTAACTTGAAATTCACATGGATGGAAGTGAAAAAAGTGAAATTCACCTTTCTTCTATGGGGTATGAAAGTTTCTGTTTTACAGATGGCAAAATCTGAGCTCTTGGATCATTGTTTGATGAAGAGAGCACAAACTCGAAGAGAGTTCGTTGTCGACTTTAACAACACGGTTGATGAGACTTTGACGAACAGTTAAATTGGATTATCGTGAGCTACGTTAAAAGTTCGAAGTTCAGTCTATCTCACAGAGACAACGATAGATCGTGTTTTACACTCTCCGTACTTACATTATTTTGAACTATAGCTAATTCGCCTCCAACGTGTCTTAATATCATATCACTTTTCACATAGGTAGGTATAAAAGTTATATTCAGAAGGTTTAAACACGGCTACTTCCTCACAAAAGCGCAGTAGGTAGTTATGTATGCTATCGTTATAACGACCATCATGACATCGCAGGAACGAAACTTTTGTAATAATAAAGTTATTCTCTCTGTATAATTGCTTCGCACGTAAGGTATTCGAAATATTATCAATTTTTATTTTGCTTGGTGTTTCATTTTCATGTTAGTGTACGAAATAATTACAAATAGGTACCTACCTATCTTCAGTCATGAGAAATGAATCCGCAATCATCTTTCATCATTAAAAAACAATTATAGAAAAAAAAAAAGAGTGTACGTACAGTACTATAATCCCTTCCAATAGAATTTTCTTTGTAATAAATTGAGAAATTCGTTTCAATCTGAAACAGATAAATTAATTAGAAAAAGAAAATAGTAGGTACTTATCCATTCCATTATTATTATTTATTATATAAAGGAGAAGCGCGTTTTTATGTTACGATTAAACTCGACCAATTTTTCGTATTTTGAGTTGTTTTTTGAAATGTCGATTGGTATATTAGACTGAAGAGGGTTATAAGGTACAATGTTTTTTTTTTTTTTTTTTTTTTTTTTTTTTCTTTTTTTCAAAACTTTATCAAAAAAGTTCTAAGCAAATCCCAAAGTTTCGCTAACTGATTCTTAGAAGCAGGAACCTGGGTTACACGCGTGTAAGCGTGTAATTTGCGTTGCCTATGCGTGGGTCGTTGTTTTGCACCAGTATTAAAATGCGGCATGAAGGGCACGCGGTGGAGGGAGGAGGTTGGATGAGTGGGCATTTGTGGCGGGAGTGACTGAAGCTTATCTATAGCGTCGATCAACGATCATAGTTGGAAAACGAGTAGAAGTAGGAAAAGATTTCAAGTAGGGAAATTTGTCGTCAGTCAGTGAATGTCACAACTGGTACTGCGATCTATGGAATTTTTGTTGATTGAGGGTGTGCTTTACTTGTTGGCAAACTCCGAATTCGTGTAGAATAGGTTGCCTATCAATTCTCTAATACCCTACAACGTTTGATCTACCACCGGTACAATGTACGTTCTGGCACACTTGTGGAACAACAGTTAAAAAGCCGATATTTCTTTTTTTTTCTCAACTCACAATTCAACTCTTCATACTTAGCTTTTTTAAAGACAAATATAACTCATTTCACACTATTTTTTCTTACTCACTACTCCAAAAAATTTCTAACTTTTGTATCATTTTTGTATCAATTTCATTCATTTTATTCAAGATTCTAGGTGCTCTAATATTGAGTCACTCATTCGTCATGACGTTTTTCTTATGCGCTAGGCTTATTTTTCACAATTGCACAACTATTAAAATTCAGTGCCGGAACTATTTTCAGAGAGTATGAATATTTACATACTTTTATATCAATTTTGTCATGAACAAATAGTTGAAAAAATGGATGATTTCAAGAAAGAGTTGATACAATTAGGTCGTTTCCAAAATTAGTTTTTCAATTAAAATAGTATAAATTCCCTAGTTTTTCCAATGATTACCCTACTAAATTCCAGGAAGTATCACCATACACCCTCATAAGAGACTTGACATTTAAACGTGTCCGCAGAAGGAAATTATTTAGTTTTCACTGAATATTTTGAAGAGAAAATGTACGTCAACCGTGTAGTTTGCTAGAAATGAGGCGTCGACGTCATGACTGAGGTCAAGAAAAAGAAATTGAACAATTTTTGTTCAAAATTTGCTAGAAATGAGGAGGCGTCGACGTCACTGAAAAAAAAAATTTGGCTTTATGTGAATTTTTTGTCCAAAATTTGCCAAAAATGAGGCGTCGACGTCATTGAAAAAAAAAGTGGTTTTATATCACATTATATAGATACTACTACTACTACTACGCGACGCTTGTCGGGTGTGTGTTGGTACATACGTGGGTGCGTAGTTCCTGTCAGGAACTCAAAGCTCGAATTTCTGATTAACATTCATCATTTCGTAGAATGTTGTTCGCGAAGGCTTAATTAGGAGCGCTATAGAAGCAGAATTTAGAAATGTGGCTCCGAAAAGATTTTATGGCATTGGAAAAAACGCCAAATTTTGCCAACTTCAACAGCGTATGAAAAAAATGCGGAAGAAAAAATCCAACTTCTGTTTCTACAGCGCTGCTCTTAATCAAACCTTTCTGAAGAACATTCCAAAAAATCCGAAAAATTACTGTAGTTCAAAATTGAAGTCGTGAGAATTAATTTTTGGGACCATGTTTTACGCACACGTTTTCACAAGTAAAGCACACCCTTAAACAAGACGATGCGCATAGCCGGAGGCAATGTTATGAAATACGAGTTGTAACATAATTGTTAATTCTTTCTGTGATGATTTTCTCTACTTTCTCATTCATATTCGTACTACGTAAGAAGATTTCAATGATTTGATTTTATTGACGCACTCCTCCCTGTGCAATTTGTTGAATGTGTTCCAATGTACGTATTTTGCTATAGAATCTTACAAAAGGAAAAAATACCAATAGAAGAAAAAGAGAACTTTTTAAATTTTAATCAGCTTGTGGCATTGGTCAGAGAGTAGGCTTATATTAGGTGAATACCTAGTCATAAAAAATTAGACACATGAACGGGCGAATTTCTGCGTTCGAATATAAACAGGAAGGGAGAATAAGTGTACAAGAGATAGAATTGGGAATATAATAATCATCAACTATTTACGATGTCTAGTAAAGCTGGTGATTTAGGAGTAGACCGGCTTCACTACTTATGTTTTCAGAAAGGAATGAACAAATTTTACTAATTCACCGCAGTTTCGTTATCGCTCGTCGATGATGCGCTCGCGTATATTTGTATTAAACTGCGGTGAATCAGTAAAATTTGTTTATTCCTTTCTTATGTTTTCAGTTGAAAGTACCACTACATTTTTTGTCAGCGTCGATGATGAGTTGAACTATGATAAAGAGGATGAGACAAGAAGGGTATATAGAGGAAATTCAATAGAAACGGAAAACAGTATGAATAATTTCAAAATATTACAATGTGTATGCATTTTCATGAACGAAAATATTCAGTTTGTAAAAGTTTATCATTTTTGAGCGCAAAGTGACGGCGCGACGTACTCTAAAACAGTGCGAAAATGTAACGAAGAGTGCAAAAATAAGTCCTTCTATACGTGCAAATAACTGAAGCGCCCTTCAAAAACTAATTGCAAAATAAGCTATTTCATCACCATCATCCCAACCATACTTACTCCATTATGGAGCGCGAGGTGAGTATTTGCGCTCATTTTGCGCACAATAGAACGCGAATTCCCATACAAAATCACTCCGGGCATTCGTTAAACGATTTATTTCTACCTTTTTCTCCCTTGCCAGTTTCTCCCATGTACTTCCTCCGGCATTCGTGTATCTTTACGTTAAGGAGAATTGAGTCGATATAAAACGAACAGAAATAAAGAAGTTCGTATTCGAAAGGACATAGGGAAGCGCTAAACTTTCTGACACTATTTTTCATGACATAATATACAGTATGTGTACATAAGAGTCCATGTATGTTTTGCCCTCCTCTTTCATACCTTATTAATCTGTTATACTCGTAAAAGAAAAAGAAATAATTTGCTAGACCGAACTTAATTTATTTACGCGAAATACGTTTTAGGTGAAGTTAATATTATCAAGCTCGAACAGAAACTGAAGTTGAACTAAGATAAGTTGACGGCGAAAGAAACCGGTGAGTAGTGACCAGAAAGATGAATCATAATTAAAATAAAACACCGTATCTTTACAACTAGGGAAAGGAAAATTAAGAAGAGAAAAAAACAAAACGATCGGAAAATAGGGAAGCAGGGAAGGCAAACGATGAAGAGAAAGACAAGAAAAGGAGAAGAGAACGGATGAAGGAACAGGAAAACATAAAGTATACAGAGAAAAGTGGAGAACTTGAAATCTCTGTCTACGAGGAGGAGGAGGAGGAGGAGGAGGAGGAGAAAAAAATGGGAAGGAAGAAAAGATGAGTGAGCCGAAGGCCCAAAAAGGGTATTCAAAGGAGCTAGGAAAGAAAAGGACATGAAAGGAAGAGAGGAGGGAAGGAAAGACGGAAACCGAACTATGTGGGAGGAAAGGTAGAATCATGATTCGAGAGGAAAGAATTTCTCAATTAGGTCATGATCTAGAGGACGCCCATTCGAGCCTTTTGTTTCTATGCCATATTTGGCGGTTATCGTTCAACATTTTGTACCCCCCCCCCCTCCTAAGGGGAAGTGAGATTGATGCAAACCAGTAACTGAAATAGAATCTGTTCTGATGGTAGAATTTGTGGTGAGAAATGGTCTTACCATAATCAGTGCGAACTACAGTACGAAGCTTAAATTAAAGACAATTCAAGTTTGAAAACACTAACAGGAGGTCTTTGGGTTTTTCGTTCAAGTATACTGTACTCTTCGGAAACTGACCCCTTGCATGGTGTCAGTAGGCTTTAAAATATCTCGCGTTACGCACGCTCCATTTTGCAGCCAGATGATTAGGGCTAAGCTTTTGAAGAAAATTTGTTCTCAATATTGAGCATATTTTGAGTCTTTGCGGTGAATGATTTTCATGTCACGCACTCGAAGCACATTGGGAGAAACAGCTAGTTCGGTAATCATTACTCAAAGAAGATGACTCGCGAAATAGGTAACGAAATTTTGCGAATAAATGATAAAATTTAGGTACCTAATGATTATTGAATAGCTGACCATAGTCTTTTCCCCAGAATTCGGTAATGATTGCCGAACTTTCTTCTCAGCGCACGTTTTCTTCTTGATAAAGTGCAATTATGCCACTATACCTACTTGTCGGATGTAATTGCGTAGCACTCCTGTGGATGCGTACAATCATTCCGAGGTCGTTTCTTTATCAAGAAAAGACTGAATTTCTGAATAGTAAAAATTCAAACAATTTGGCAGCTTTCTTCGCAAGGATCACATTTCATACATTTATGGATGTAATGCGAATGTATTTATGTAGGTATAATGTAGGCATATTATAGTGGTGCTCGTAAGAAAAACGGTATTTTCCTCTTGTGCGTTTCCATTTTTGCAAGAGAATTCTTGTTTGCTGGAAAGAGAATATTTAGAAGACTGGATAAAAGAAAAATAAATGAATACATTATATTTATCCATTTTGCATTGCGCGCTTTAAACGCTGAATTTCATTCGTCGATAATACCTACACTGTGAAAATAAGGCACAGGCTTTAAAGGTGAAATTTTAATTCGCACTCACAATCGGATAGAAAATCTTCACAATTCACATACAACCTATTTATTCTTATTTTTGGAGTGGACCAAGTTAGTGCTCATAAAAGACAGGGTAGTTTATCGTTAACGGGCATAATATTGAGAACATTGGACGAGTCATATGGGCACGTTGAACTAACGGTGATCTGTAGGCAGCAATACTCGTATACTATAACGGTGGAAACTAATAATTCGACAAAAACGTACGAATCAAAGTGAAGTTGGTGCTTTTTGGCTGTAAAATGCGCGCTGGTCGGCTGGTTGGGCGAATGGTGACGCGAGGATTCTGACCTGCATCTATATTGGCAAAGCGTGATGCCGAAATTTTGACGGTATTCAATTGGTTTCTCTTTCAAACTCCAGTAAGCGGCTTCAGGATTATTCTATCATACATAGGAGGTTGGTCGACACTTAATTCCGATCCGCATAACAGAGAGTTAGAGTCATTTTTGTAAAAAGTATTATAATGACGTGTAAACGATTCACTGGATGAGACATGAAGACGACGATTTTGAAAACACATAAGCCAAACGCCATCAACAGCTGAGCAAAGTGGTTAGCGGCGGACCGAACATAATTATCATACACCACGTGTATGTACGTGTAACTTTCAGGATGGTATGAAAATACAATTTTTCATTTCACCATGCCATCCATCTATTTTACGTTCACTCTATTCGACTCGGATATGTACGCAGAGTTCACGCCGAGAAACATGTGAGAGAAAACTGGAAACTTGGTCTAGGAGTTTACAATTTCAGTTAGGTACCTATCTAACTTAGCTTATTTTGTACATTTTTTCTCATCTACTCACCTCGTCGAGTTCATGTTATAATGCGTTGTCAGGGTAGATAATAAAAAATAACGTCAAAGACTTACCACACGGCGATGGCATGGCGTACATAATATTCTATTACGAACTGTATGAGTATATTTATATATGTATGCATATATGTTTGTAACTTTGGCACGGTTAAGCTCATCACACAAAAAAGAGTAGGTACACTGTGAGTTACATGTCATCGCTTGCCTTATTCTATCATATTAGAATATCACCTTTAGATACGATAAACCATATAAAGTGTGACCTAAATTTTTTTGCGAATTACCATCCAATCTAAATGATCAGATGAATCATGTATATAATGTTATTACATATACCAAAGGAGACTCGAAATTCTATACACGACACAAAAACTGGAGTACATACGAATTGTGCTGTCTCGAACAATGAGAGAAGGGAAGTTGAAACAAAAATGAAAACCCTAATCTTTTTACTAGATTAGTACATTATCAACTTCTCAATTGACTATAAGAATTAAATCGCAAAATGCTGGCTGTAGCAGTAACACATGGTGATATGACTGTCTGGGAACAAATCCCTCTACATCAAATCATCAAGAAGTCGAAATATTACCGTCTCAGGGGTAAGCTATAGCCATCTCAAATTTTTACCTTGCAACGATTGGCTGTTCCTTGATACAGTCATTATTATTGTCCCATCTAATTGTCATAAGGCAAAGCTGTCTACTTTGCTCGTCTTTTTTGCGATGAAGATCGTCCATCTATTTGGAGTATAGGCTACGCTGTAGTATAGGCGACAGAATTTTTTTTCTCACGTGCGTAATAAACACTCTTCCTTTTTTTTTTTTTTCTTCTTCTTCTTCTTCTTCTTTCACTTCTAATTTATTATTATTGTGGCTTTCCACCAGTCACTAGATAGTGGATACGCACGATAAAGGACAGTTACAAAAAATCGAACCTTATTACTTGTAGGTACCAAAAATTCACAACACTTTCGTAGGCCTACACTTTAAATACACGTACATACCCTACGCAATCACACATAATGCGGGGGTACAATCATCACAACAATTGCTAATCCAGTACTGCTCGTTATTTTGGCTATTTCTTGGGCTTTTATATCCGCGGACGCTAGTATTCCAGATATTTCTTCAAGGTTCTAGACGGCGGTTGAATTATGAAACTTATCCTTCTTGTCTTTTCTCAATTCTTCACCATTCATGTATTAGCCTGTTCATTTTTATGTTATTGCGCTCTTCTTATAGCACTCTCACATTGGCCACACTGCCCTCTCATTAGTTCTGATTCTAAACATCCCATTCAGAATCTGCACCCAGCCAGCCAGACAGACAGCCAATCAATTTTAATTTTACCGACTTTTCCCAGCGGAAAAGTGAGGTATTATACTCGTCTTTCAAAATCCAATATTCTTGCAACCTCTCCAAATACATACCTTTAATTTGAAATTTCAACCTCGGCCGGCATGCAGTTCCAGCTATCAATGCATTCGCGACGGTTATAGCCTCCTGGTTTGGGAGTGCAACAACTTCAATCCACTTTGTCAAATAATCTCCTATCTAACTGCAGTATAAAACGGGTTCCTCAATCTGTCCGGCAACATCCTTTGCTGTACCCTCACAAGGATACCAAACATTGTAAATTTGTATCCTTGCTCGGCCTCAAGTGGAGGGGCCTTCACCTGCTGAGCGCATGACACACAATTATTGGTGCCAATCTTCCCCATCCAACTGACAAGAAGGCCAGTAATATCGCTCCCGTATCTCGGACAGCGCCCTTGTTACATCAAGGTGTCTTCCAAATGAGTTGTTGTGAATAACCTTCAATATACGTCAGGTACTAACTGATTCGGAATGACTTGTTGCTGTTCCAACATTCTGTAAAGAATCCCTTGTTCAACCTGTCAGGAGTGCAACTGGCACCACAGAACCTTACAGTTTAGTGATCCTGAACTGAATTCCCGCCAATTTGGTTGACCGTTTTCTTCCTTTCTCTTCAAAATAAAAGCAATATTTTGATCTCGCAAATGGGCATCCCTCATATTCAAGATGGTATCAAACCAAGTGTTCTTGAGTCGGCACTCTGATGGATCTTTTCTTTGCAATGTTGAATATCAAAGGGTATAGGTCTGCAAATATTGGATTCATCTTGCAATTTGCACTTCTGGTTCCAAGGGACATTATCCATTATAAAGCAGTGTGGTCAGTCATAAACAAAAATTTTAGTCCATACGTTTGAACGCCTCACCAACTGCCAGTAATTCTCCTCTAGTAAAACAGTTATTCCGCTAGGTCTTGGTCAGAACCTTTCTTTTCTTCAAAATTGTCAACTTGAGATAATATAGCTTCAATGGTCAAATGACTGCAGTCTGCGTCCAATAGAGATTTTTTCCAGGCTTTGGAAATGTTAATGTAGGTGGCGAGCACAACCTCTTTGGGTGGTCAAAAGTATTTTGACATTCTGAAGTCCACAAAAATGTGTTTTTTTTTTTTTTTTTTTTTTCCCTCTAAGTTGATCTAATGGTTTTGCAATGTCAGAAAGCCTTTTTAAAAATCTGTGGTTGTAGAATTTTGACTTCATGATGATTTTCAGGAACTGGCTATTTGACTATTGTTTCTTCCTTATCAGGATCAGTCTTGAGTCCATTGGCTGATATAATATACCCAAGATATTTGACTTGTCTTTAAAACCAGGAACATTTCTTCATGGATAGGTAACATCAATCCAGCTTCTTTTCGTCTCTCAAACCTTAGGTGTTCTAAGTGTCCCTCAGATGTCTCACTGAAAACAATTAGGTATGTCATCCATATAATAGGCAAGACATACTTTCCCAATAAGGCCTTGCAGAGCATTGCTCACAAAACTTTCAAATGTGGTTGGTGCATTTCATAACCAAAATGGCATAACATTGAATGCCATAAACCTCCGGATGCTGAACGCGGTCTTTCCTTTCTTATTCTGGTGTACCGCAACTTGACTGAAGCCAATCTGATTTAAAGGTGGACTGTTCCTTTATTCCAAGTTACTTCTCCAGTCACTGTCCTTATCTGGTATTTTTCTTGTTAATTGAGTAGGTAGGTTAAGAAAAAAACTCATTGCATACATCCTGAGATGTTGCGAATTCTTTGCGTGTCCTATGCGCAGAACTATCTCTACTTTGTTAACTTATACCTTTAGCGCAACCTTTTGTTCGCCGGGCTTAATAATCATTTTGTATTTTTTCAATAAACAAAATAAAATTACAACATGAAACATTACTAACCGAACAAATAATTATATTTTAATATTTTTTTGATTTGCAGTATTTCATGTTGTAATTTTATTTTGATTAGGTATTGAAAAACATGTTCCGCAACATTGTGGCTATTATTAATCGCAAACAATTTTGTGTATGAATAATTCTAGCTCTCGAGTAAAGTATTGCTGTTTCGACTACACCGCGTTAAAAATTCGAGTATCTACAAATTGGTCAGAACGTGGCGTGGTGAGTTGTGAAGTTTTGATGCAAAACCACAAACGCAATGCCATTATTATCAATTTGGAGAAGGCGCGCCGCGCCGCCGTATACTTCACAGATTCTAGGTAGGTATTTTTTCCTCGATTGTATAATTGGAAAGAATATCGTTCAAGCCGTACCTATAGCGCCTTAGCAAGATTGTAAGCTAAGTCAACCTTTACAGTCGTGGAAAAAAAATCATGATAAGCAATAATACAAAAACGGAATCTTATTCTCACGCGCTTATCGTAAGTCCGCAAAAAGCTGTGCACACATGCTGTCTACTGTATACATTGTACGATAGTTGATAGGCACTATCTTTACTCGTCATATCATTCGGACTCGAACGAGACAATGATAGATATTCTTTTTTGCGTGTCGTCAAGGGTATACATTTTCTCGTTCACCTACTTCTATTTCCTATCCTTCACTATTTCATTTTATTCGTTCTAAACGAGAGCTTATGAACATAATGAGACAACTTCCCCATATAATCGCAGATAAGTAATTTGAGAGCGATACCTCTACCCGGGTGATCAATAACACGTAGGTATACCTCATTCACGAAATCGATCCCATATCGTGCAAAATCCGCCTTGTCTGCAGATATTTGTCGCTAAAGTAATCAATCAGGCATATTTTCATCGTGCTAACAAATAATTTGTCATCGACCCTTTCTCCCTTTAATTGGATTAATTTATTTTCGGAGTGGTCTGAAAAGACAGATATATGTATGGTCGTTAACTTATTGAAGGGAAAACATGTACCTATCGCGTCTGTATCTCTTCTTTCTCCTAGAATGAATTGTTGGTTTGTTTCAGTTTTCCATACATACAAATCTTGAAAATTATTTTTATACATCTGTAAAACATCATCGTTGCGACGCGACGAGTTTTATTTTCTCAATCAATTTGATTTCTCATTTCTTGCTATTCATTGATTAGGTACTGATTGGTGACATAAATGATCAAATTTTTTTCTTTTCTTGTATGTCACAGGTGGAAGTTTCCGAGAGTTTCGTTCAATTTGGAGTACTTTTATGGCAAAATTAAAAGTACCTACCTACCTATTGTAGATACTTTTCACGTAGCCTACACTATTGGATACAGTCTAGGCTACATCAACATTTTTTGTTTGGCACCGTACCGTACTTCAAAACTTTTGAGACTTTATTTTTGTAACATTTTCTTATTTTAAGAACCTCGGAATTTTGAGGATGAAATTGTTTATGAAAATTTGACGCTGTACCGTATACGTGTATTTTTATCTTATTCTCCTACTCTTTGTTGTATTAAAAGAGATCAAATGTATGCGCGATGGAGCTCAATCTACCTGCCTCTACCGGTATGTTGCGCTAGTCTTCTGCACTCTCAAGTCACAAGCCTATTGCTGTTCATTTTCTTTAGGTACCTACCTATATAAGCGTTTATTGCGAGTGTATTTATTATTTAAAATGTGTACGTGTGTTTGGGAACATTTTCTTGTGCATTTGATGACTATTTCAACTAACCATGCACTAGTTTTTTTGTAATTTTTTCAAAACTTGATGGTTTTTACGATTCCATTAAGAAATTTCAACTTGCAACTGACTCGTTATTGCCGTCAGCAAGAGCCCTATTGCAAATCGACATTTTTCTTTCCATATAAAACGTCTCGATTGTGAAAACTTTAACATTTCATTTTAGAAATGGTTCGACAATTGATCACTTGAAACTTTTTGAATTCAATATCGTCCTGTAACAATGTATATTCCGTTCATAAAAATAGTTTTTGTTTGAAGTAAGTATAATTAAAAGGCTCGTGACACCTGATAGAAATAATTATCATATTTTATTTATTTAAGTCCCTATAAGGATGGAGGGGAAAAAAAAACACAGTTTGCAGTTAAGATGATTAGAAAAATACATACGTACTTTCAAAGGACACAAGCTAATTTATTCTCGGCTCATCACGACTTGCGAGAAAGGAAAGCCTCAGAAAGAATTTTAAGGAAGAAAGAGCTCGATGTAGGAGTATAGAAATAAAGTCAATTGAATTCTTGGAAAGATGTAACTAAATGAAGTCACTTGAGAAAAGAGATAGTAGGTGGTACTTGGTTTTTATTGCAATCTCTGAATAATGTTCGAAAAGCAAATAGGTAGATACCTACTTACTGTATTCGATGTTCACCTGATGTAAATACCTCACCAAGGTTTTTTCAAAAAGCACAAAAGTAAGACATAACCTGATTCATAAATATCAAAGGTCCAAGTCCTATTTGAATACTATCCAAAGTTCATTAAGACATGACTAAGGTATTTTCTCTTTACCACCGCACAATCTATAAATTTGCGTCTAATGCGTTCGTACGACCTGAAACTTGAAATGAACCGAATTATGCGCGTCAACGTAGCGTCGACACGTTCTGAAAACATGAACACCCCCCCCCCGTATTTGTGATGCACCACTTACCACAGTTTATCATTATTTGTTCAAAACAAATTATCGATTCCCATGAGAAATGTATGGAAACGTTTCGATCATTCTGTTTTAAATGTAAAAGAAAAATATAGGAAATAATAAGTCCATATATTTAGAATCTGGAAGTTCTGAAGTACATTTCTATGAATATATCAGTAGGTAATTCTTTATTCATCTTTCGTTTTCAAATATTGACAAATGATCGAAACGTCCTGTGTATTTCTTATGGAGTCGAACACATCCAAACGGTAAACTGGGACTTGTGTTCAACAGTTTCCTGGATTCTCTGCGACTATAGAGCTCTTACCCTGTATCACATTGCATACGTCTACTCGTGTGTCCGAGCGTATCTATTCTCCTAAAGTAAAGAAATAGTTACTTTCGTGATACGGGAACAAACTAAGCGATTTCTTAACGAGCGAAGGCGAGTTAGCGACTCGAACGAAGTGAGGGTCAATAAATTTCGCGCTGAGTCGGATTTTTCTTTTTTCACAAACAAAAACCATTTTTTCTTTTCAGGAAAATCCTTTTCTCCTTAATTGTCCTTCTTTCCTCCCGCTCAAGCCAACGACAGAAATGAAGCGTTTCATTCCCATACATCGAGTCGGAAACTTCGGCGTTTTTGTTCATGAAAAAAGGAAAATGAAATATAAGCACCATAGTGATAGGAATCAAGCAAACGAGTATGCAATACATGGTATAGAAGAATTAAGAAGAGCTAGTTACGAGGTGTTTATTGCATGATCGTTTTCTTTGGTGTTGGCAGATTGCGGCCCACAGAGATGACCTTTTTGCGGCCCGCGTGTCGAGTTCAGACATTCTTTTTGCGGCCGAAAATGATGGTGAGTTGCAATCCCTGCAAAAGTAAAATTTACTTCTCTTCTGGCATACACGTCATTCTTTTCTCAGGATAATTAATCGTTTATTGTCTTCGTGTTTAACCTTGCACTCCAAACGAAGGAACCCAATCACCCTGTCAAGAAATTCACTAGCTACATGTAGGAGAATTTTGTGCGACCTGGTACTCTCTTGCTCCCCCCCCCCTCTCACATAAACGGGCAAGAGCATAGCCAGAACAACAAATGCGTGCGAGTTTTTCAATAATAAACCGAATATTTACTCGTACTGTTCCAACATTCTCATTCAACCATTTCTTTACTCATTGATGATCTAGAAGTGTAAGAGAGAACTTATTTGGGAATTTTATCCGTCAATAACGAAAAATTTCGAAGAAGAGCGCGCTGCAACAGTATAGTAAGTACATTTGTGAGGCACCGAACGGTTTCAAAGAGAGACATACTGATAGATTTGCATTCGCTAAGAACATGTTCCGAAAGCTTTTAGTAAAGAAACGATCTTCATAAACTACAATATTTGATTTCTAAATAAAATTGGCCGCAATTTGGTCATCTTTAGGCCGCAAATGAGCGTTTTTTGCACTTGAAATAACCCGTTTGCAGCTGGTTTCGCGAACAGACATTTTCACCAAAGTATTTTCCTCGAGAAATCGGGTTAACCCTATCAACATACTCAGCAGCGGAACTCCTGGCGAGTGTCTGAGTGCTGATAAGGTGAAGCCGAACTCTCGAGGAATATACTATTGAAAGAAATTTCACGAAAAATTTCGTTACAAGTGCGAACATTCTCATTTTATACATACCTATGAAGTTGACTCCATATTCAGAACAATAGTATAGGCAAGCGATCTAAATCTTCATACTGCTGATACTGATAGTTCGTTACTATACTTCTTATTTGTTCTCGATGATTTATTCCTTTCCAATTAGGCATCGCTTTATTCGTCAGCCGAAATACAATTCGGCACTACCCACTTTTGTTTCGGCCTGCTTATTCTGGGCTCGTTCAAGGCGCGCGGGATACTAGTTGGGGTGATTGTTTTTTTTTTTTTTTATCGGTACACTAATAAGCTGAATGAGGAAAATACGTTACCTACTTTCATAAAAATGAGCGTCCTCCCGAAGGGGTTCCCATAAATGACGCCGGTATTCACCCTTTAGGATACTACCTACGTCGGCAATCCGAAGGGCTCGGATTGACAGTGACCTGGCTCCATTATCTCTTCAAGGTCCGCGCGCTGTGCAATGTACGTCATTCAATGATAGAAAATAACAGTGAATTGGGTGGCGTTGCGCGTCATTATACGACAGAAATCAAAAAATTTATTACAATAAGACTACGATTTTACATCAGAGAAAACGACGTCTCCGCGTCATCAGTCATACAGTACTGAGAGGGAACAAGAAGATTGGAAAAGTACGCAATATTCTGAAGATAAAAATATACTAGGTACTTGTATACATAAATACGTGCCACTTGGTCGACGTTAGTCAGAGGGATGAGATCATCAGCCAGTTCTTCTTGCTTAGTTATTAATGTGCTTGCATAATCCGATATTACCCAATTTTAGCAGGAAGGTATAAGACGATAACCCTGTTGAAGTAGAGTAGCGCGGTTCAAGGAGAACTCAGAGGAGCGGTGATTACAAACTCGAATGTGCCGATTGCGGAGTCAAATACATTTGTCAAATATTCAGATCTTCATCAACTCGTGTCAATGAACATATATTTTCTCTCGAAAAGGATACAACAGTTGCAGTTTTTTCCTCTTGCGCTGCTCATCTGCTCGAATGCAATCATTCCTTCTTCTTGCGATCAACGTTAGGTACTTTCTTTAGCACAGAAGATTCAGCCCGGTTCCAGACCAAAATTCGATCTTGCGACACTCATATCGCTCCTTGGTATGAAATATAAAGGCCTATTGCTTAGAACGCGAAATTATTGAAAAATCTTTCTCATTCACAAATTGAGCGATTCAGTTGCCTATTCCGTGAAATAGGTACAGTACTCAATTACGAATATATTTTATTTTATCGGGCGAATAATTCGCACTCTAGGTATTAAAAATAATATTTTTGTTCTGTACCGGGGTACTTTTACGCGTAAAATATTTTTTTTATTGAATATACCTACATGAGAAGTGTGATTATATTATTGTATACTTCGTCTCTTTTATTAAATTTTATTTTCAATTTTGTTAATTTGCTCGATGTTTCTCATTTTTTCTACATGGATTGAACTGATTTGTATTTTAAATGTGAAAATTTCAAGTGTAAATTATTGAAAAAGGTTGTTCTTAACTATAATCACGGAATACTGGAACGTGGAATAAATATCGTGAAAATATTTTTTTGCTCGTTTGTATGTACAATAAGTACTATTTCACCATCTTTTACACGAGTTCATCAAATGAAAAAGAATCCGAAGTCGAGTAAATGAAAGAAAAATGAAAATTTTCATCAACTTTACGCGAGCACTCCCTCAGTCTTCTGATACAAACGGTATTTTGGGACGTTTTTTGAACATAGTAAGAAAGTAGACCTAAAAAATAACACGTAGGTATCGCTTGATTTTGGTGCCGAGAAAGAACCGGAAGCGTTTTTTGATATTAATTTCTATTGAACAAATACGAACTAATTTGATAGGAAAGTATATAGGTAGGTAGTGTAGTAATTATATCGGTGTAAAAACGGTTTAATATATACAGGTAATTCAATTTATAATTTTCATTGTAATATGTTATGCCCGTGTACCCGTATAGGTTTATTAAAAGGTTCTTTCTTTTGTACCTACCTCTCCTCCGCTCCGCTCGGCATCGCTGGACTGGCCTTATTTCAAATAGGCTCCACGATGGGCGTTTACTATTTCTGTTTAGTAAATCTATAGAATACCATCATGGATACCACAATTTTTGAAACGAGAAGCACCCCGTACTCTTCGACAACGGCACCTTTGCAAGAACTCCGAAATTCGGAAATATAATTTCAATATATACCTTTCTCAATACCTAATAATAATTATACCGATTCGTGAAAAATTAGGTATCATAGAAAAACAGTGACTTCTTTCTCGAAAAACTGAAAACAAAAAAACAAAAACAAAGTCAATTCTCATGTTAATTTTTGTCCCCAATATTCTTGAGCTCATAAGTCGGTACTTTCCAGGATGTTGTTCATCTTTTTGTTTGAGAATGGTCTTGTGATAGACGTACGTCCAGCTCGTACTTCTTCCTTCGTTCTGCATCCCTTTCTCTAAACCAAAATATATCAATGAGTCTGAAATTCCACGAGTTTGTGATCGATGTTTGACGTAGGTATAATCGCAGTAGGTACTCAAAAAGAAGCATGACCTATTTTTTGAAATTTTTCCGCACCCGCATCCTATCATCAATATAGCTCCGATTCGAACTCAATATCCAAAATTTTCGTACGTCCCCCTCGTATCACCAATAGCCCCAAGGTAGAACTCATGGCCGGTACCCGGTGTGGTTCCGTGCACAAAACGCACCACACAACGAAGCAGCTTTTCAATGCAACGAGGAACAAAGGGGGGGGGGGTTAATTGAAAGACAGCTCTGCACCACATGGGAAGAACTAAAGATGCCGGCCCTGGTAGAACTTTTTGCAAGTTTCTCGGGCGCACCCATTATTTTCCTCCAATCACCCCACTCTCTCCCATCATCCCATCAGTCATACCCTGTATGCATTACATCAGTCTGTAACGCATGAAATGCTCTCGAATGTTTCCTGTATGAAAAACCGGATATAACTATCCATCACATATAACTCTCTCAAAAAAAGGTACTTTTTTCTCCGTGGTTTCCAAATCTGACCACGATTCCCTGATACATAATTACTTGTATCACAAAAGAGGAGCGAATGTTCAAAAAATTATTATTACTTAAACATCTTTTTTAAAATCTAAAATTGAATTGAAGTTACAGCTTCAATTTTTTTTTTCAAAGTAAAACTTGTTCCAGATTCATCCAGAGCAATTAGTTTGAGAAGCAGTTCTACTACATCCATAATTCTCGCTTCTCCCTAATTTTTTCGTTCGTTACTTCACCCTGAGGAAGCCAGAACGTTGGAATTGATTTAAAACCTTATCCAATTGAGAAGAGCTGAGTCGAAGCATTTTACTTACAAACTTGCAGTTTCATATAAGTTTTACCTACTTTGACTTCTTCAAATTTCATCCGCAACTCGACCTTGTTATAGGATAGAATGACGTCAAATGACTTTAATTTTCTTTCTATTTTTCTTTTCAGCTCACAATATTGTATTGATAAATACCTTCCTCAACCTAATAATAATATGGCCTATCTTTTGGTTAATTTGTAGGTAGGTACCTTAGCTTGCAAATGCGAACTTCTACTTCATCCTGAACAAATTGCAGCACAATCATTGTAACGTGAAAAATGTATTTATTTAGATTTCTTTTTATCAGATGTGTTCGCTCTTCTGCGGTTCGACCATATCATTTTATAGAAAAACATTAATAAAAATCCGAATGAAAGTATGATAGTGATTAAAAATAAAGAAATCGCGACGATAACATCCAATAAAAAATATTTATACCATGGTAAATTGGCGGCGGCGGATCGACATTCTAAAGCACCTTTGTGCCGAATTACGTATTCAACCCAATAGACGGCTGTATCAAGCGCGGACATGGGCCGATCTTTAAATATGGAAGAGATTCGTTTCATATTTTCCGAGAATCTAAGATCATCAATAAACAAGTTTCGATTCACTCGCGTATTCGATTAAATTCGCTGTACGATACAAGGTTGGTTGGCTTTCTCTATACACGTGACATAACTTCTTTGGTTGACCTCCAAAGTTTGTTTTTATATATTTTTCTCATGTATGAAACCATCTTACTTAAGTTACTTCAAGATCATTTCACGAACTCACCTTTTATTATTCAGCATTATCTGCAATTTATTCAGGACTGACTCATCGTTAATATCCGTGTACTCTAAAATCTCAGCCGCACCATGCTTTTTCAATACATTCAAGTTGAGCGTCTGATCCGCGTAAAATGGTATCCCAAGAATTGGCACTCCTTCGTACACAGCTTCGTTAACTCCGAGGGCTCCGCCATGCCCTATGAATAGCTTCACATTGGGATGCGCTGTGATTAGACAATAATTGATGCCCCAAAAGACCGAAAGAAAAAATGAATTCAGTAAAATTTGGAGAAAATATATTACTGTATGTAAGTACATATTATCGTTGTTTTACGAAATCTCGCGAGATTAAACAGATGACCTTAAAGGAAAGAAAAATAAGTTTTTAAATGGAGCTGAAGTAGATAAGTGAAAAACAGAGAGAATCATAACATCAAGAAGCTCCCATAAAGAGCGGAAGAACTTGCGGTGACATCTCATTTTTTTTAGTTTGAGACAAAAAGTCCACGCTGTATACCTATACTTTTGTACCGGGGCCGTGTCGTTGTTTGGATAGCGGATAGAGAGTTTTTGTACAGTTAAGAAACCTACTTCGAAGTCGAAGTATTTTCTCGATTCCTCTAATCGTCGGAGCTACTTTTGCATTTGCCAACTTCAATGTTTTTCATTTAGGTACTGTATAAAAGAACCTACATAAATGTCTACACATACGTAATTGATTTATGAACAAAACATGATGATCCGTAACTTGTTCCTCTGCTTGTCAAACCCCATTCGTTTTGTGGCCACGTTCAATTTAATATTTCGATTTTTATCAACGTCAAAAGAAAGAAAGCCAAAGCACTTGGAAATTTACCCAATATATCTCTCTGAGGCATCCATTTCCTCGTAAGTATCTTTTCCGTTTGTTCTGGCATCGTATCGCTGCCCCATTTCCAAAGAACTCTCTGTGGAAGCTTTGAAAATGCTTTCAAGAACGCGCGTCGTTTTTCCTGTGGCATAGTTTCAACCTTTAACAATGATCCTAAAGAAAAATAAATTACACCGTGCTCTGATTCATTAATAAACTCTTCTATATCCTGTAACAATCGAAACATTTTCAAATCAATGATGAGCAGCGCACGACTTTTTAAAACGAATGAAAATTTCAAATAAGAGAAGACAAGGTAAGCAATCTGTGCAGAAGAAAACA
Source organism: Aspidiotus destructor (assembly GCA_035079395.1). Lineage (NCBI taxonomy): Eukaryota > Metazoa > Arthropoda > Insecta > Hemiptera > Diaspididae > Aspidiotus > Aspidiotus destructor. Next base: position 1,633,007 of record JAVHKZ010000014.1, read on the forward strand.
CTTACACGCAGTCGCAAGAATTATACTTGACTTTTCCTCTCTCAGTTTCACAACTCAAGACTCATTCCCACTCTTCAAATTAAATAGGTACCAATCACCTAACAATCAAGACAGATATTTGTAGAATGAACAATAAAACTTAGTTTATAAAGTCTATCATCATGACGTCGCATCAACTGAAACAGAGTAAAAGTACCCATAATCCAATAAAGGAACCTGAATTTTATTTTATTTCAGGCTAGAAGTGATCTAAAACAGCTATAGAATTAATTCAAGGAAATTCATTGCCCTCTCCCCCTGTCCACCTTGCCACGAGGCTAGCTTTGCAAATTTATACTTTGATTACTTCTTCGAGTATTCTCATTTTAAAATGATTCCAATGCGTACAAGTGCTAGGAGGAAAGCTCAAATGATGTTGATTTGAGGGAGGAATTTAAGTACCTAATACTCGAGTTTTGTAGAACGTGAGGTAAGGAGAGTAGAAATTAATTATTACTCAAAATCACAGGGTGAAAATAAATCGGATGCAACCGTCTGTGTATTCTTTGACAACCTATTTAACGTGTATATTCGTAAGTTCATTTCACTTGTATTGGCGGAGCAATAAACTGCGAGGACTACGAAATATCTGGCAGGTGAAAGTGTCTATTCGTTTGTGTCACAGCAATATGCAGCTGAGTTATCGAAGACTACCTATCGTACAGGTAATCAAAGAGTTTTCCATTCATACGACGTAGGTACTCCTCCTCTAATGAGTAAAGTGATGGAGATATCGGCGTAACAAAAGTATAAGATGACTCGCACAACTTTCCGTGGTACTTCAGGAAAACGCGGGGGGAGTAACAAGGTTTCATTTTAACCTGGGCTCTCATAAAGATTTGGGTTACACTCAAACTTACTCGTATACAAAGATTATAACAAGCTCACGTCATCGTCATCTCAGACGATAAATAAATCATACGACAGCATTCAGATTTTTGAAGAATTTGCATTATACGAGTCATGTAGTCTACAATAAAGAACTGAAAGAAACTTTTTGATCACTCTTTCGAGATTGCAATTAAAAGAATTTATGATGCTGCTTAGTTTAAATAGGTATACGATAAATATAATACACGAAGACCAACCTGTGGCAGTGGAGACGCTTCTGTGATCTGCAAACCTCCTACCTCGATAACGTTTGGTAGTAATGGTTTCGGTTCGCTCACGCTGAAGTGTGAAAAAGTCAAAATCAAACTGCTATTCCTCGCTATCTCTTCGAGCGATGGATTCGCGAATCCTAAATATTCCTGTTTCATTAATTCTTGCTTTTTCAGCGTCGAATAAAAGCCAAATTCCGCGTACAAATATACTAAAGTGTTGAGCAGACGTTGAGAGAAGGTCGAATCACTACTCGGCACTATCAGCGGCGAGTACTGAAAACTCATGTAGGCAGGGTTGAAAGGATTCCCAATCATATCCGCACCCCAGGGTAGCAGTGAGACCGGACAAAACCACACACGTGCGCTGACGTTGAACTTCTCAGCAAACGCCATCATTGTGGTGGAGGAGAAAAGTTCCGCGATAACAACGTCAACAACGATGCTTTGTGAAGCGAGTAACTCCTGGACAGGTGGACAAGCGAATGTCGTGCGGTCAAGCTCGGCTAAGGAGAATAGAATATCCGTTTGGTAAAACGGATTGTGACTTTTGTACGCCTCGTCCAACTCGTAAATGGCCATCGACATGCGATCGCAGGAACTTACATCGATGACGCGGTAGCCGGCTGGTGTTTCATCTCGCGGAAAAGGACTGATTACGGTAACATTATGGCCGCGTTTGGCCAGCTCTACCATCAGCGTATCGTAAATGATGAAGTGACTTTTAGCATTGAAAGGAAATATACCCAAGATGTTGGCACCGCGCGAAATCGTGCACCATAGTAAAGATAGAATAATTTGACGCGTCAAGAAGCGGCACGTTACACCGATCGCGATCATCTCGTGTCTACGATGTAATCGCAACATACACTGCAGTGTACAGTATATCTACTCGTATGTATGTAGACGCATAACGAACGATGTTGAACAATTTTATCACTTTAAACGCCAACCTGTACCGTACCCTTCCACCGCAACTCGCTATTAATACCTAAATGTGGCACGCTAAGTCGCTGATTGAAACATTTAAAACCATTACAACCGCATACATAATATTATTATAACTTGCATCAGGCACTCGACGCGACGCAACGTAGACGTACACTCGTATTTGGTCGAGTTATATTTAGGTCTTCTCACTGCGTTTGAACTAAGTTATACCTACGAACTATGATTTTATAGCGAGATTATTATTGCGAAATAACTGGAAATATTAGTTAATTTAACGACTATACCTACCAAGCTGATGCCACACTCAGTAATGAGTGATTAATTATTTTATTAGAGACTGTGCGCGATCAGTAAAAAATTATATTTTGATGTTGGAAATGGGCATTTATTTTTTTTTTTTTGCTTCTTAGATTGGATGATTAAGTAGTTGAATAATCGTCAATATACTTACCTAGTTATTCTCGAATGTCCTGATGTTGCTTCTCAAAAATTATCAATTTTATTATCATCTTTATGTCGTCGTATGAGTGCTTTCAAAATTATTACTACAGTATTATGTAATTTTGTTAGGTACCTATATCAATATTGCATGGATAAATGGCTCTTAAAGCAATCTTCAAAATATAATATATACGTATCGACTTGAAAGGGTTGAATCTCGGATGTTCAATTTCTTTGAATTTTTTCGCCTCGAAATATAATGTATCAGATACTCGTAATCATGTGGTCTTCTCCGGCATCTTCTCCTGAAGCACTTTTGTCACAATATTCATGCGCATGCGTACGTATGATCCATCCCGAAATATTACAATGTTGACAAACAGGTTCACAAAGAGTGCGTACGTACTTATTTGTCTGAAATCGCAATCACGAACTGTAATGAATCAGAACTATATAATTGCATGTTTACTGCGTGAATATATTTCTCTTTGCGTTAGAACCTGTTCCATATACTGTTCGACAATCGTCGCGTGAATGAGATATAAATGTCATTGTCAACCCTTTTCGTTTTTTTTTTTTGCAATTTTGCCGTTTCTATTTGCAGACAAAAAGCCTAATTATTTAAGATTATAGAAAAAGAATAGTTTTAAATGTTTAATCAAGTATCAATAATTATATCGAAGAATTAGTGTGACTTAGCTTTTTAATTACGAATCAAAAAGTAGTATATTAGAGTATAGATATAGTGGAAAAATTAAATGGATGGAACGCAGATAGTTGAGCTAAATTTGAGATACTTCTCAGAAATTTTTGCTCAGACTATAGAAACGGATGTAGAACGTACAAAGGTTCTTAAAAAAATGGTTCAGGAAAAAAAAAAATTGAATTGTCTGCAAAGAATCGTAACTCGAGTCGTGCTTGAGTAGCCATGGAGAGATGAAAGACTTGACATGTCATATATTCTTTTCCCAACTTTATATGGTATGGCCTAATGGTTCGTGTAATTGAACTTCATAAAATTCATCTTTTCCCATTTTTTTTTTTTTTTTTTTTTTTAATAGCGAAAGGCCACCGGTTTACCATGCTCCAGGAGACCAGCGCACCCATGTCTGCTTGCAGTGCCAATATACAAATATAATAAAATTGTTGTAAGTATATCTAACTAGAATCATTAGAGCGTATTCCATAAATTTTTCAAGAAGATAAAGATAATGGAGCATATTATATTCTTGATTTTAGATAATTGAATTTTAGAAAGTTTAATTGATAATACACGATAAATACTACCTACCTAACATTACAGCGGCCTCTTAGGACAGAAACGATTAACACGCCAACGCCGAAAACAATAATTTGTTTTCATTTTGTGGATAGTATTTATTTTAATGGTAACATTTTGTCTTACATGATTATAATGATTGTGCTCTGGCATTCCTATCTATCATCCTATAAAGCATTCACCTCTATCCATTTAATATATTCGGATACACGGGTGTAAATGTCGGGAAAAGCTGGAACCAAAGCGCATCCAGTTAAGCCATAGCTTACAATACCGATAAGCACGTGCTTTCCCGTGGGACCTTCGATGGTCAACGGGCCGCCGCTATCACCCTAAAAATATGGAAAAAGTGACGTTAATCATAAGTTTAGCGTCAAAAATGATCAAATTTTTCTTGAAATATCTAGTTTCATTCCTAATTCAAATTACTTACAAAACAAGTGCCTTGTAAGGCGGGTGGAGCAGCACACAACATTCCCGCGCCCAAGGTTTCTTCAATAATGCGAGAACAATGGAAATTTGAAACAACCTCCACTTGTATTTTCTGTAAAATAGGGCTCGGTGTGCCCATAGGAGAGCTCGTGATGCCCCATCCTCCGACCGTCGCCTTCTTATTCGTATACATTTCGTCTGCAATGAATACATACTTATACGGTACTCAAAACATTCTTTCAACGATCTATCGAATATGCTACGAGTATAATTGGTGCTTGTATACGATACTCATTTACTCACTGGGATCAGGAAGACATATGGGTTGAATGTTGTCGGCAAAACGGACTGGCGAATCAAGTTGCAGAAGGGCGATATCATTATCCAATAAGAATGGGTGAAAATGAGAATGAAAGAAGATTTTCTGCACTTTACGCACAACGTGACTAGTTTCGTTTGGCGTCATTAGATTGTGATCACCAATATGTAATTTGAGGTCTTTAATTGGCGTATCTCGCCTACAAAAATAGTAAAAAATCTATCATCAAAACAAACCTTAGAGGATAAGAGAAAGCTTCCAATATTTTGCTGCATTATTTCAATCGTCATACGTCAACAAGCAATGAGCAGCAGTTAGAATGAAATTTTCGTTGATCAACGCGCCACCACAGAAGAATAAGTCATCCAAAGCGATGGCAACTTGCCAAGGAAATTCTTGGACCCCTGCATCGGTTCCTCCAACAATACGGCGTTCAGCAGCTTCGTACCTGGAATATGGATTTTGCTCGGCACTGACTTGTAGATGTTTTTTCGTTGAACCTGAAGAATACTTTACCTTGTACAAGTATTCTTACATCGCCGAGAAAACTTATTAGCCATCCACGAAATATTTGCATTTAAGATAAACGTATTGAAAGATTGTCTAGAGAAAGAGAAAGAGAGAGAGAGAGAGAGAGAGAGAGAGAGAGAGTCATATTTACCCCTCCAACCGTTTAATACCATCCTCAGATCTCTAATGGTAACATCTAATAATACTTGCCTCACCTACGTACATAGTACGACATTTGGATAGTCTCTACGTTAATCAAGATCGATCAAGATCAGAGGCGAGACATCAGGGTGGCTAGAATGCTCAGACTAACGAAATAGGCGGCTATAATAATGGGTACAAGACTTAGGCTAAGAGATATTCGCCCGTGCAACCGTGTCTAAAATTCGGGTTAGGGTTTTTTGCAAAGACATGATGCGAGCTCAAAAAACTCACAGATCACTGTGTTTGCTATTACTCTTTCATTAGTAGTCATTACGTAAATACGGTAGGTAGAAATGAGTGAAAACCTGTTCCACAAAGGAATTTTTCGACTCCTATTTCTCTCAAGTCGAGAGTCAAAAATTTATTTTTTTCCAAAGCTTCATTACTTATGTTTATCCATTGGCTTTGCTAGATTCAAGTCTCTTTCAAGTCACTTTTCTCATCAAAGTTTAGTCAGACCATACCGCGCTGTTTATAGACAGTTAATTCCTGAATAATTTGTGTTACAATAGACTCGTCTTTTTCAATTAGATATGGAACATTCTAAGGTAAACGGGTATCAGAATTCTGAAATCGTAAATTTGAAATAATATGAGACCTTTCATTCTTGTATACCATGGAAAAATGTAAGGAAGATTCATCGGCCGGAAGCAAGCTGCTTTTCAAGACTTCGACTAGGTTTCTATCTTTACTTGTGTAGCTTCAGTAAATTTCGAATAAATTAATTGAGCTTTTAAAAAGTTACCCTACCTTGGTATTATATCTGCTACTCTTATAGGAGTGAGACACAGTAATAGATCTCGAATTGCATTATCAAAAGGCACGAGTACGGTTCGCCCTCATGAATGTGAATAAAAGTCGATTCAAGTTTAAAAAAATTAATGTGTATCCGTGACTGAGTTCGCGCGCACGCGTACATATAATACATTTTGTTGGCTAGTCGCGGGTACGACAAAGACTCAAACGAATAGAGAAAATCAGGTTTTCTCATTCATTCACCTCTTCAGATTCCATCGTATACTTACGATAGGTATACACTTACTGTAATAGTACATATTGAAGATCGGTTCCGGATAACTCCACCAAATTCCATTATTCGACTTGCCATCAAATTCTGGCAAAAAGGAGAGCGAGTAACGCGAGTGAGTCGGTGTGAAATGACTTTCCGACGGCGTTGCTTCCTTAAATGTCATTCCGCATGGCTGAGGAGCTGAGAATGATGAAATGATTACAAAAAATATTCGTGGGTCAGTATATTGAGTAAGTATATGCTACGACTTATAGTACCAGCTTGTGGCGAACTGACGTGGAACGGCTTTTGGCATTCCAATGTGACAAAGCATTACAATACGATTTCACAAAAGCACCTTACCTTTGAACTCGTAAATCTCGTTACATGATAGTTGAGTTAATTTTATATCCCAATCGTAGGTCACGTCACTTTGAATGAGTAAAGCAATTTTCAACGGTTTATCTTGTTTTGGTTTCACTGCCACGGTGGCTAAAATCAACAACAATCATTTCGTCAAGTCTCTCTTTATATTTTGAATGCTTTCTATGCCCACAAAATGTAAATGGGTTTGGATGATGAGATTGATAGATCCTTCTAAGTTACGACTCGTACAGTTGGAAAATTGAAGAAGAATTTTTTTTGGGGGAAATTTTTGTAAGGTAGGTTGGTATTTAATTCTCTTTGATAGTGGAAGCTGAGCAGAATTGAAAAGCAAAGCAAGATATACATGCTAATAGTTTAAAAACAAGAAAAACTGTCTCAGATAGTTTAGTTATACAGTGTATACGAGTCTCATACCTACAATAAATAAGAACGACATCAAACCTTTATAGTCTTAGAGAAAAATGGAACTGAAATACATTCTGTAAATAGAACAAAAGCCAGCTGTATCTTCTTACCAACGAAATGCTGAAAGATCAGATACGTTTTAAAAATTGAGATACGGATAGCTAGACTTTTAACTCGTTTGGGTGCAATATCATCATCGATTTTCATTGACCCAGCGCCCCTTCTTTTCATTAGCCGTTAATAAAAATTTTCCCGAAGCTTTTGACAAATATTTTTCAAAAAATAATGTTATTCGCTTTATTTTATATTCATTTTTATAAGGTTAGTCAATAAACATTCATGTGGGGGCAGATGAATTTCTGGAAGTAGAGTTAGATATATAGGAGGGCATAGGATGGATAATTTTGTCTTTTCTATTCCTTAAGGGTTCGAGCGCCGAATTTCAATCGCCATTTAAAATACAGTCGTAAAATTTTAGAATTAGTTAACGGAATTAATAAAATTTGAGAGCAGGGAATAGCTGGTACTTTAAACGTGAAAAAAATTAAACGACACTCCGATATTTGAAGAATGGCTTCATGTCATCGTGGAATTTTGATTGGAAAGCAGGGAGGAGGTATGTGGCTCGAAACTAAAAATTCTTGCAACTCGTCTTCGTGACAAACACAACTGGAATGTCAAAAATTTTCAAGTACTAGGTGGATTATACGTGCCTGTAATTTGATACATATTTTTTATTCAATTCTACCTCTCAATTTAGCCATTCTCTGTGATAAAAGAAAGCTTTTTAATCTCAATTTTCAAGTCTCCCTCACGATTGCATTTATAGTAATCAATTTATTTTCTAAATTTCCCCATCGTTGTACATACATGCGAAAATCGGGTAATCATTGACCATTTCGTAAACTTTGTCTTTCTGATTATGACACGAAAATAGACACGGAACAATTGACGTAGGTATGTTGTACATCAAAGCTCACGCTAGCGTTATCCGAATTATCTGCGAGTAGGGAAGGCGCAAGTAATACTTAGCATTTTTTAATAATATGTAATTCGTACCAAAATAAGCTACCACCAAGAAAATATAACTTGAAAGAAAATCAATAGAACTTTCTTCTGTTCTATTTTATTTTATTTTCTTTCTTCTTCTTTATCTTTGGATTTTCATATTTTACCTCACCCCAACTTTTTTTCTCTCCAAACTAAGAAATCTAAATCCGGCCGTGTTCGTGATTGTTTTCAAGCAAATTTCCAGAGACATGAACCCCCTAATAAATTACGCCTCAGGGCCTTTACGCTAGGAGCGCGGTCATTATATTTGTACAGTAAAAATATGTATCACTCTTCAACAACCATTCTAATCGCGCATAAGTTGAAGGTAATTTTTTGTCAGCCTGCTAAATGTGCAAACGCGTACATTCTTGAACAAAAGTTGAATTCTTTTCTAGTTGAGCATTTTTGTGCCATAGTAAAATTGTGAAGTATCAACAAGTTTCGTGATGGCTTGAAAGCAGACATCGTAATATCCTTTAAATTGTACCTAATTATGAATAAACTTTCCGATTTGCAAGCTACCTTATACGTAATTACAGCAAAGCACTTCATTCAATTACGGAAGGACGATTGACTTACTAGCATATCCGCTTAAGGGGCCACACTGACCGCTCGTCGGCCCGTCCACCGAATTCAGAATATAAATTTGATCGAAATCACAGACGCCACCTAATTTCCGGGCCAAGTTTACATTCTTGTATTCAACTCTACGCACGGGTAAAAAAAATTAATCGGGCAGTTGTCAAAATAAAAATATTCATTTTTAAAAATACCGGACGCGAGAAAGTAGAAAAGCTAACCATTTACTGCCTTCGATAGACTGTACAAGAGATAAGTCATCGTTTTTTACGAGTAATTATAGATAATATTACACCAACTTCTTTTGCTTGACGACGTGAATTGATGGAGAAGAAAGTTCATCTTCAACCACATCCAATCTTATCATGATCTATCGCACCTCTCTCCTCTGATTCTCCGACCAAATTCAAACAGTTAGCAAAAAATACAATGAGAATCATTGTTTTAAGAAACCGTATCCCATCAGCATTTCCAACTCATATAACGTCGTCGACTTCTAATGCATCTGCACACACACACACACACACACACACACACACACACTAAAATCAAGATTTTGCTAAACGTATAAGCCTAAACGCCGCTTTCTATCCTGTGCTTACGCTTAAGAACCTCTCACTCATCCAATATATCACTCCTCCCATGAGAAAAATGACAATGTACATACTCATATGTATGAGCGGGATCGGACAGATAGGAAGATCTCCAAGCGACACTTTTTAAAATAATACTTGAATGCGTTTCAAAGAATGGTGAGCAGGTAAATCCTTCAGTTGATCGGCATCTTATCAAGTCAAACATTATACCCAATCATAATTACACATGATTATGCCTATACAGATGCTTCATTTATAATACCGACTTGACTGAACTCGTTCGAATTAGTCGTTCCGACTTATCCATTTATTCAGAAAACTTATTTTTAGTCAATTTACTCCGAAGTCTGATGTCGCGAGCAAGTATTCATCCATCACTCTTTTATTGAGGGGGCATTCACAGAAAACAAGCGCGAACGTGTTCAACTCGCGCCGTCATCATTTCTGTACTTGGAAAAATTTCTGCCATCAAGCTTCATATGATAGGAGGGAAACTTGGAAAATTTTCAGCTACTGAGCTATAAATGATACGGAGGGACTAGGAAAAATTTCAGCCCCACAAGCTGTATATGATAGGATGGGGACTGGGAAAAATCCACGGGAAAAATTTCGTCTCTAGAGCTATAGGTACAGTATATAATACAGTATATTTATAAATGATAGGAGAGGAACTTCGAAAGAATTTGACTTCTGAGATGATGGAAATAAAACTTGGGACAGATTGTTTCACTATTAACCCTATATGTAAACTAGATAACTGCATTACGAAAAATGTTTGACCCTCAAGTCATATGTGATAGAAATTCATATTTCCCACGGGGCATTGGAAGTTGCGGGTTCCCCGCAATTTTTTTCACTCAATTTTATGGAGATTGATCATGTGGTCCAATGGGTGCGTTCGGCACAATTTTGGTTGTTGAACGGCCGTACATTGTACAAAATTAGATGATGTGGAGTATTCTAAAATATCAAACAATTATACTTTTTAATTAAAACCATTTCCGTAAAAGAAAATTTTCAGGATAATCTCGGTAGAAGAACCTCAATACCTACATTAGAATACACACTACCTGTCCGTAGTGAGATTTATACCATTTCACAACAAATGCGTGAAAAGTACTGTAAGGTATGGTAAAAAAGTTGAATGAAAGATAAGCGGAAAACGTTGGGTTTCGTACACCTTTAAAATCCATATACATAGCTACAAAACACAGATAGCCTATCTACTCAACACACGGCTGTCGGTCAAGTGCGCCGCCAACCGCTAGTATACTATACGTCTCTCCGCGTAGCGTCATGAAAAGATTATTTCGTCTGTTCGGGGTAACAATGATTGTAAAATAGACAAGCAGCCTGTAGCAGGCTGGAAAAGGTTCGTGTTCGTGCCCTGCTGATTGTCTGTAGTCAATATATACAGTATATCCAAATCAACAATCAAGCAATCTGTACCTTTTATTTTTCTTCCTGATAGTTGATTTGAATGTTATATGACGTAAGTTACGTACGCAAAATTAAATCATGTGTTATCGTTATCAATCCATCAATCAATTTGTGAACATAAAATAGGTTCATAAAGATATTGCGTAAGAAATGTCGATCACACGACCGTGACGACACCCAAAAATTCTCTTCAGAAGATATACAACAACTTCTTTGAATGAAAAAAAAAAAAATGTAGCTAACTATAAACAATAACTGAATAACATACTGATACATCATGAATTTATCAATAAGAGTTTGATAATGCTCGGTACAAGCTTCTAGTCTGCTAAATTCTCACTAAGAAATCTCGTAAAGTGACGTAAGCAGACTGCAGCAACTATACCGTTTTACAATTGGCTATTGAAAATCTACAAACATACCGCTTATCAATTTCACAACGAAAATCGAAAAAGAAAACACGACCACCAACTTGTTTACATTCGAGCGCGAAAACTACTTTTCTCTTAGAGTCAAACAATCGAATCGATGTCCTTCATCGCACATCGAAATCGATAGGTCGGAGAACAAATTTTTACTGGAAAAAAAAAAAAAAAAAAAAAAAAAAAAAAAAAGCGATTGCAATACATTTATTGCTCGAACGAGCACGAACCTAAAAAGTACTACAAATTTTATGGCAAATCGAATGTTGTGGCGTCAATACCCGCCGAAACAAGATATTTATTAATGGCGTCAAATTATATTTATCAGATTGATAACGCGACAACGTCAGTATTTGTCATTATTAAAAATATAACAGCATAAGTATTGCAATAAAAGCCTTGCGAGGTACCTGACAGCGCATGAATCTTTCTGTATTAATACATCGTAGTCGCACGCTAAACTGCCTTGTGATTTCGAAGACGTACTCGGAGGTGATCGGAAATAAGACACTCTCTCGCGCGACGAATCACCGCACGTGTGGACAACTGCAAACAGGAAAATGCGGATGTCTTGATAAATAATATGATTGTATTACCCAGCCACGTGAGAGAAAAAAAAAAAAAGAGGGAAAATAAGAAATAAGATGAGAAAAAATATACCCACTCTATGTTCATTTATTTAAATAGACTAAAGTAGTGTTATTAATAGAAACAAAAATCCACTATTCATTCAATCAATCAATCGTAACGCGTTATTAAAAGTAGATCTACCCAAACATTTTCAATAGGTACCTGCACCATCATTCTCCTGTAAAGCTCAAGTTTACCTGCGCTACACTGTTGTTTCTGGACTTTGCAAAATTTGATCAATATAATCATAATACCATGTAAAAACGCACGCATTCTCCTACTCGCAGGTTTCATTCTGCATTTCGACGATATAAGGCATTTCAATTGTAATCAAATTATCTTCCGAGAGCAGTCAGGTAACCTGCATTTCCTACGAGACTATAGACTTTTTAATTCGATTCAGTGGTTTCACTGCATCGACATGATTTGTTAAGACTTTACAATCTTACACATAAATACTTATTTAAACTCCATTCATTCATTCATTTACCTTTATTGGCGATTTTCTTTAATCATTTAGATAATACATAATAAGTAATTTAAATAGGTAATAATAATGATAAAAGCCTGATTAGAGATCGTCGGCCCATTGAGAGCAAAGGTTTCTAGCAGTCGTTGCCACTCCTTTCTATTTCTTGCAATTTTACCGACTTTTCCTAGTGGAAAAGTGAGGTATTACACCCGCCCGTTCAGGTTTCCTTATATATTTATTTATTATTTATTTATTATTTATTATTTATTATAAGATTTTCATTTCCGTCGAACTCCTCCGAAACTACCCGACGGATTTTCTTGAAACTTGGCCATATTGTAGTAGTATATCTGAAGATGTGCACCCGCAATTTTTTTGAGAATCGGACGAGTTGTTCTTAAGAAATTTGCATTTTTTTAATTAATTTCTCACTCATTAGGAGTATAGTCGCTCACATTACCTGAAGCAAACCCCTATCCTTTTGTTATCAGTGCGTCTATTGTTATGAAGAACCTTTTATTCGACAGGTTCATTCTTGACAAAGAGTTCATTAAATTAGTTTAGGAGGATGATTTTACATAGTTAGGGCTTCTTTAGGCTTAGGTTAGGTTAGGTTCAGTTATTTCTTCGACTTTTCTCAAAATATATATTTTTTTTTTCGGATTGTCTTTGTAGCTGGATTTTTAGATGAAGAATATTGGGATGGAATTTGTGGAAGATGGTGGTGATGAGAGACAAATTATGAGCGAATGAAAAGATGAGTGGCTGGAGCCCTAATATACCGTATACTAGACCAATACTAGGCTAAGAATATCGTGTAGGAAAAAGTAATTGTAAAGCTCTTTTTTGTACCGAATTTTCTAGCTAAAAAAGTGAGATATTAGATCCATGGCAATGTTCCTCAAAAACGAGAGTGAACGAGGGCCTGCCGAAGCACGGTCTCTACCGTTAGGTCAAAATGGAAAACGGCGGGCGTCCGAAAAATGCCGTACGTGCCTTATTGACTCAATGAATATTCCTGCATGTAGTTTTTTTTTTTTTTTTTTTTTTTTTCTTTTACGAATTTTAGGTAATTAGAACTGGAGTTTTCTTACATTTTAATATTTCTCGTCCCACAACTGGGACTTCTAATTTTTTTTTTTTTTTCATTCCGCAATTTTTTTTTTCTCGTTACGATTTAAATGTTGCTGACGTTGCTCTCATTTCTTTTCTTTGATTATATCATTTGCTTTTTAGTGTTTTCTTGTGTGCCTACAATTTGTTCGAGAATCAAATGAGCTTAATTGATAGTAATTCATCTATGGTTTTCTAATTGAAATGATGGACAATTTGTTCAGTGATTAGATTTTAGAATTTCTGAACATTTTCCGACTTTTTCTTGAAAAAAAAAGGTGATGCGAGAATAATTAGAGTTTATGAGTCCTTACTAGCAGTGATCCTCTCAGTGAATTTTCATTAGTCAAAGGAAAAGTCGTGTACTACTCACGCGACTGCGTGAGTGTTTTTTTGAAAGTTTTTTCCCCCTGAAAATCCATTAATATCGTCGTACCACCTCGTACGTTGGTGGCCTCTTCTCCTCTTGAAGTGCGAAAGCCCGAAAGGTATACCAGAAGGTTGTTTTATATGTCCACCTGTCGTCCCTCATTCTCGCCACATGTCCCGCCCACCTCCACTTCATTCTTCTGACATACCTAACCATATCAATATTATTGGGTAGGCTCATTTTGATATCGGTTATTTTCATACGGTCTTCTATTCGGTGCCCGAGAATCGATCTCTCCATTGCGTTTTGGGTAGTTGCTATTTCCTTCTGGGATTTAGCAGTCAGCGGCCAAGTCTGACAGCCGTATGTTAGGAGGGACTTACGCACATGTTGAATATTTCGCTTTTCGGTTTGTTTTTGAAAGTAATTTTGAATATCCCTTTTAGTGACCAAAATTTGTTCCATACCTTTGTTATTCTTCGTGCGATTTTTCATTGATATCAACTGAATGAAGTCCCTACTTCCTGACCGTATATTATTGCTATGGCTAAACTTTCACGATTTATTTTAATTTTTTCGTATTTTGAATACTAAACTTGACCTGACCTAATTTCAACTCTAGAGGCTACTAAATAACTCTGTCATTTGTCAAACAATCAGCAAATTTCTCGATACAGGTCCTCCACAGGTCCCCGTCGAATTATCTAACAAATTTTGAGTTATCTTTACATGTGTTAAGCCGAATTTGTCAAATTGCCGATTTTATAAAACAGGCAAAATTTCTACTTGGTCTGAAGTACCTACAGTAGATGATAAACGTTGAGAATATTTGCAAACGAATTCATGTGAGCACATCTGAAACAAATTAAGGTTAATTAACCCGATAACATTTTATCAGTTGGCCAGGGTGAAATGATGATATCTACAAAATAATGAAATAAATTTTGTAGAGCAAATAATCACAATAACATGTTACGAATGGGAAAATTCAATTTGAAAAAAGTCAGAAAAAGTTTATTTTCGTTATTATCGAAGAAATTGAAAAATATGAAAAGAGTCAGAAAAAGTTAATCGTCGTCATTATCGAAATCAAGGAAAAAAAAAACAATCACCCCTCGAGATTCTGAAATGTACGCCCTGAATGGCAGGCCGCATTGCACCCCCTCTCTCAAAGATTGTCATTGAATGCAATCAAGAAGAAGAAGAAAAAAAAAAACTATTGGAGAACAAGAGTAAGAAATATCACATATAATTGCGATGATTGAGTTTCCTTTCATTACCATGTTGGGAAGAATACCGGTAAAAAAAATTGGAAGAGAAAAAAATATTATCCGTAGATCAACATACAACCACAATATTTCAGTTGCCGATTTTATAAAACCAGCAGAATTTTTTGCCGATCTTATAAAATCAGCAGAATTAGCGTTTAAGCTGCCGATTTTATAAATTCGGCATAAAATCGGCAATTTGACGGATTCGGCTTAACATTATGCAAGAGAGTGAAGATCAGTAAAGGAGAGGGAATACTCTCCTTTAAGACACTTTCTTCAGTCGATCTCATCGAAAAAGAAGCTAACACCAAAAACACTCACGCAGTCGCGTGAGTAATACACGACTTTTCCTTGGAAAAGTCGTGTAACCTAAACGAGCTCTCACTGCACTGTGTAAATTAATTCAATGAACCCTTTATCAAGTTCTGAACGCACATCTTCAAATAAGAGACTGTAGGATAAAATGATGATCTAACCCAAAGAAGCCCTCACTGTGTAAATAATTCTTATAAACTAATTTAATGAACCCTTTGTCAAGAATGAACGTGTCAAATAAAAGGTTCTTTATCACAAATAGACGCACTGATAACGAAATGATAGAATTTCCTTCTCGTAAACTTGTGATAGTGAGAAATTTCTCAAATAAAAAAAATTCAAATTTCTCAGGAACTACTCATCCTATTCTCAAAAAAAAAATTGCAGGTGCATATTTCTAACCTAACCTAACCTAACCTAAAGGAGCTCTCACTGCACTGTGTAAATTAATTCAATGAACCCTTTATCAAATGAACCTGTCAAATAAAAGGTTCTTCATCACAACACAATAGACGCACTGATAACAAAAGGATAGGAATTCACTTCAGGTAATGTGAGCGACTACTTGTAATGGTGAGAAAAATGCAAATTTCTCAAGAAATACTCATCGGATTTTCTGAAAAAATTGAAAGCTTCTCGAGAACTACTCGTCCGATTCTCGAAAAAATTGCGGGTGCACATCTTCAAATATATTACTACAATATGGCCAAGTTACAAAAAAATCCACCGGATAGTTTCGGAGGAGTTCCACGAACAAACACATACTCAAAATACTGAAAAATTTCTCAAAAAATTGAAAATTTCTCGAGAACTACTCATCCGATTCTCACAAAAATTGCGGGTGCACATATTCAGATATAATACTACAATATGGCCAAGTTACAAAAAAATCCACCGGATAGTTTCGGAGGAGTTCCACGAACAAAAAAATCTTATACATATATATATATATATATATCGCTATATATATGGCTAGACAGACGAACCATGCTTTAGGTGCACCAATTATATGTGGAATAGACGTTTAGTGCACCGAAATCGGTGCACTAGACGTCAAAGCGGTGCACTAAACGTTTTCCCATGTTATTTGGAGTATATGTAGTGGTATATGATTTTTATTAGTATGAGTGTGTTTGTCAGACTTTCAGCTGTTGGCCTATCACGGTTTTTTCTATTTTCCTCATTCAGTGGTGCCAGGTTGAGGATTTAAAACAGAAATATTCGGTGTAGTACCTAACGATGGTTTCATATCCCCAGAGTGACGTGTAAGTGCTCTTGTATTTACACTCGCAGCGCTGTAGTCAATGTGTATATATTATAGGTGAAGTTTGTATATCTCAATTCCTGCGCTATATGAGACGGGCGCTTAGTACACCAGGGTGTGGCAACATTGCATGTAGATGAGTAGCCGATGAAATAGGTATGTAGCAAGGACCTTGGGTATGAAGAGGTACTACGATTTTTTTTTTTGAAATCGAACACAACGCAATTCTGAATAGCGCGAGTTATACAAAATGAGAAGTTTGAGGTACATTTTTGGTCAATTACAGTGAAAAGTGTAGTTATGAAGTGAATGGTATGTTATTATTAGAGCCCGGATTTCTGGCGCTAAAAAAAATTGTTTTCGGCATCAAAATTGAAGGATTTGGCAATATTTGGAATTAAAAAAAAAAAAAAAAACGTGAAAAACTGCTCAATTTTTAATTTTTCAACAATTTTTTGTCGCTCACCGAATCGATAGCTGTGAGAGGAGCGTTCGTAAGCGAGCTGAGCACAACTGGAATATTAGAAATACTAGACACAAAAGAATGACCGTCATCAAATGATCGGGCAAGTTCTTGTAATTGCAGAAAACCGCAATTCTTATTGAAAATGTAAGCCTTCCAATTAAGAGGAATGGACTGTATTCCAAGCTATTTTAAGGTACATTTTTATCGAAACGTACTTAAAATAAGAATAATCCCTGCATTCTGACTTCTACTGCCTTTCTTGCTTAAGAGGAAGAGAGTCCTTGTAAACCCTTGGCATGGATTTCACATTTGCTGAAGTCACTGGGAGATAGTCCGAGACTTGAACGCAATGAATTTACGAGCAGATAAAAGTTGGTAGAAGCCTACGAGTGCGAGGAGTACCACTCGTAGAAAGAAGTGTGATAGAAAGGATTCTGTTACGAATAATCGTAAAAGGGAATAACTGTTGGCTGTCAAAAATATTATTTTGTATTTTTCATGTTGCTTGACATTATCGGTATGGTATAAAAATGCGGGCACCATCACGGATGGGCACTTCTACTGTGAACAAGAACTGAATTAAACGGCTTAACTGAGACTCATGAATTATTGACTTCTAACTTGCTGATTTTGCCCTAGACGTAACTATTCAATGTCAGGGTCGGGAGGAAGAAACACTGTCTCCCCCCCCAAATAAAAATTCTTCGTCTCCTCCCCTCTGCTGTGTTGAGGACCCAGGAACAAAATCCTGAGTTGCCTATCATCTTTCATTCTGTGCATTATTGAAAGACCAAAGAATCCTTGTACTAAAATTTCCTCCCGGGCGGTAAGCAAAACGTCTATGCTGGACTTAAAAGTATTATTTCTTGCCACCAGTCTTCCGACAACTGATGAAGTCTTTTATGTACTGTTTCGGCGGTCCATGTTACTATATAGTCCAAGGTTACTTCCAATTGAATATCCTTGTAGGCCGCTTAAAAATTTATCTTATTGCAGTGGTGTGCGAGTCTTCAATTGTCCAGGAATATTAGCATGTAGAACTGAAATAATAGGTGCAGAGATGAAAATTTGTACGATTGATGGTTAGTACTCCCTAAAGAACAAACAAAAACCCGCCATCCCCTCTGGTGTGAGTGTGGCCTCTTAAAGCCAAAAAAACACCACAAAAAACACTTTTTTCGCTCTATCTCTCTTAAAATAGCTTTTTTGAAAGAAATACTTCATATAAAAGTTGTAGAACGTACCATTACCTACACAAATGATATTCTTCTTTTTAAGGCTTGAATCAATACTTTTTGAGGGAAGTATACCAGAATATGAATTACATTATGGTACAGGTGATGAAAGACAAATAGAACTATTTTGGGTGCCAAAAGCCGATTATCATGAAAAATGTCAGGCCAAGTGTCCTGAATTACCGCCCCTAGAAACTGCGCCGAACTTTCAGAAGCACGTTCTAGCCCACCCCCCCCCCCCCGAAAAAGAAAAAAAAATTGAGAATATCTCGAAAAGTTGGAGGTTGAGAAGAAATTGTTTCAAACAAAAAAAGATTTCTTGTAGAATTTCCTTTCAAATGGTGTAGTTGAAGTTGTTAACAGGCCATATAGTTCACCCACAATCGCCCTTGAAAGTGGCTCAATAACAAAATCTAATAACAAACAGAATTTTGCAATTATTGTGAAAATTTGAAGTAGGTTTCTTATGCAAATGTTCCACTTTTTTAAAAATAATTTCAACCCTCAGAACGAGGGTTGATTCAAAAGAAGTGTGACCCCTCCCCCAAAAAATTACAATTTTTTCATGAGCCATGCGACTCTTCTAAACGAATTTCAGGAGGAAAATTACCAGAACGTAACGAAAAATTTAATTGAAATTGAAGTTATAACTCAAATTTTCTTTGAGTTATAACTTCAATTTCAATTGAATTTTTCGTTACGTTCTGCTATTTTTCCTCCTGAAATTCATAGCTATGGAACGTACCTTGGAAGAGCAAATTGAGTATATTTTCTAAACGAGTCACGAGCTCGCGTCAATTTGTTTGTGCAATTGTTAATAATACTTAATATTGTTACAAGTAAGAAGTTTTATAATCAAAGAAATTGGGAAAAGTAGATAGAACAAAGGTAGTTGAAGGAATTAGAGGGGGTTTGGGGTTGATCCATGGTGCGGAAATTATGGATGAAAAATCATTGCAGATGGAACGGGTAGGTTTTGGAGCACAGGATATGAGAAGAGATGTTGAGATTATCAGAATGGCAGTAGTTATATATGACAAAGATGCGTGACGACCTAGGAGAGAGTGAGAGTGGTTGCGTCGGGTATGGTCAATCCTGAGACAGGAGAGGATGACTTTTTTGAGACAGGAGATTCTATTTCAAAAGAAACAAGGAATAGGGTTTTTTTCGATTGATCTTGTAGTGGTGCTGACTGTTCCAAAGGTTATTCCAAGAAGTAAGAACTTTGGAACTGTTGTATTTTTGAAGACTGAGTTTTGGTGAAGAAATGAGTGGCTACTCTATGGGTGAGTGGGTGGAGTTTTTGCCACACGATCAACTTTTTTATGTTGGGAGTGACCGTCCTGATCTAGAATTCACATGGAGATAACTGATGATTTGATAAAGGTTGGATTATGGAGATTGACGTAAATACGTTGGGCGATGTGGTTATTCAAGAGAGGATCTTGTAAAGATATAGTTGAGTGCAGGAGAGCAATATCTTTTGCTTTGCCACCCAATAGCTGGCGCTGACTTCTTCAAGGTGCTTACCGATGATTTTGAAACGAACGAGGATGAAGCTTTATTCAACAGATGATCTTTCAACAATTTCTATCTGAGTGTAAAACCTTAATGAGTCGGTAGGCTATTGCTAAATGATCACGGGCAGTCGCCTCTACCAACGCAAAGGACTGATAGTTAGGGCAAGGCAAAGGAAAAGGAATATGTGAACTAATTCTACGTCTGAATACCTTTTTTAAAAATAGTAAGTTACCATAGTTATAATTTTGCGACAATTTGTTAGACAGAAAAAACATGGATTGAGATGAAGTTGTGTTATACTGCAAGCAGTACACATGACAGAACCCACTAAACACAGGGCGTAGTTGAAACGCCTGTTACTTTTTTGAGAGGATGAATTTGAAGAATTTCCCGAAAAGAACGAAACTTTTTTTCCATGCAGCTCAGCTTCAAACTTTTCACTAATTTTTCTCCCTTCAATTGTAATTTTTTGGGGGAGGGAGCACATTCCTTTTGGGAGGATTGAAATTATTTCAAAAAATATAAATGAAGATCATGTTTCATGTATGTACTTGACGTTTATCTCTGCGGAAGCACTTTAGAACAATTTTATATCATTTTATTTTATTTTGTCGCTTCTTGGTCTAGTACAAGTCTACTTTAGAATATTTTAGGCGAATGACTTTAGAGGGGCTTACTCGCTTCTTGGTCTGGGGGACTTGGAAACAAGTTTCATACTAGTAAGAATTGTTTTACAAGTCAAAGTACGATCATACGCCCACCTTCCAGAGCCAATTCAGGTCTAATATCATGAAATAATAAAAAGCCAGAGGTACGGACACGTAACGTTTATGGTTCTCAAACGTTAAAAATTAAAAGTTGACACACAAAACAGAAATTTTGGTACGAGGAGCAAAATAAACGGAAAAAGTATAAATTGGTTAAAATTGAAAAAATAAAGAGGTTGAAATGAATAAAATTGCTTAAAATGACAAAATTTGATAATGGTAACGTCTGGAAACTGAATCAAACACAACCGGTTTCAATCGGGTGTACCGATCATCATCAGGTGAGATACTGAATACTGAAGACAACGAACCAAATAGGTGGATAAGAAAACCAGAGGCCAAGAAGCCGGTAAATACATGAATTATGAGTAGTTGTGGAAGAATCGGATGAATGGATTTAAAAGTATAGCTTCCACATCATTCAGGAGTGACGTGCGGTTAGAAACAGCGGCTGCGATCATCTCGGTTTCCTTCAATCTGTTCATCAATCGTCCTTCATTGCACACATGCAGAAGTTTGGCGGAAGATTTTTCTATATCATGGTTTTCTGCTATACAATGAGCGGCGAAAGCAGAGTCATTGGGATTATTAGCCCTAAAAGCCACGTGGTATTTTTTCAGCCGCTTCCGGAGCTTCCGACCAGTCTGCCCGATATAAAAGCTGTAGCAAATTCCGCACGATATCTTATAAATTCCCGATTTTTAAAGAGGAGGGACTGGATCTTTAAGAGGGATCAGGCGGCTAAGAGTGGTCACAGGATAAAAGCTCATTTTATAATTAAAGCATCGAAGTTCGTTAGCCAGTTTCTGCAAAGGGCGGCCCAGGAAAGGTAGTCGAATCCATCAGTGCGTTCTTCTTCCCTCTTTTTCACCATACGAAAATTAGCAGCAGCAGCAGCAAGAAGGCGAGTTTGAGCGAGTAAATAACAAAGGGTTTTCCGTCGAATGAGAAGATCCGTTTTAATTTTGAGACCGTTAAGTTGGGCAATGTGCTTAATAGTTTCAGCCTCTGCTTTTGAGGATTTAAAGGTCAGAGAAAGATTGAGAAGACAATGGATAGCGGAGTTAACAGCCGCCTCTTTTAAGCCGGAGGATGATAAGAAGAGCCATGAATTGATACTCCTGAGAAGGTCCTCTTCCGATAAATTGCGAACATAGGAATTGAAACGTTTTGCATCTCCAAAAGATTGTTGGTGACGTCCAAGTAATTTATAGAATCTCCACCTCGACCAACCTCCATAGTACGAGATCGAATTTCAGGATTGAAATTACTGAGGGTGAAAAGAAAACTATAGATCACATTTGATGCCAACAGCAAGATCAGCCATTGGAGGTCGGAGATCTGGTCTAATGGAGGCAAGAAGAATTTCTTCCCTCGTTCGAGAAGCTGAAGTTCCGACACTGAGAAAGGTGAATTTGAGAGGTTGATGACGGAGCAAATTTGGTAGGATTCGAAGAGGCTGTAGAAGCTGTAGATGGAGGTGACTTACCAGTCAGTTTAGCTAATTTACTTAGTTTCATCTCTTTGATGCTGTCATGGACTATGGGCTGTCGACGAGAAGCAGTTTGTTGTAGTCTTGCAAGATCTTCAGGGCAGGTTATCGGCGAAAGTCGATCCGCCTTTCGGATAAGTAAATCCTGAAGTTTGGCCTTCTTACAAAACCACATTACCTATACGCTCGGAGTCAAATTATTTCTTGACGATCCATTTTTCCATCCTCTCTTTGAACAGCTGCGAAGAAGATTCAAGACGAAATGTGACAAATGAAGGGCGAAGTTCAAATTTCAGGCATGTGTAGATGAAAGATTTGCGGGAGAGTACACAAACAACGTGTCCGAACAACGTGTCTGTACCTCTGACTATTTATTATTATTATGGCTCGTACTCAAGAGGAACTGATCCAATTTACTAAAATGAATCATAGCCTAGTATACTGTGTATCGATACCGTAGAACGAATACGTACCTCGTAAGCCACAAAAAAAAAATTGAGATAACTGCTATTTTACCTGTTTCTCATACTCCACAATCCGAAAATCACAGGAAAAGAATGTCAATTTTTTGTGGCTTACGAGGTATTCGTTCTACGGTATCGATATTAGTCCTAGTATAATGGGGGGCTAGAACGTGCCGCTGAAAGTTTGGCGCAGCTTCTAGGGGCGTTAATTCAGGACACTTAGCCTGACATTTTTCATGATAATTGGCTTTTGGCACCCACAATATTTCTATTTGTCTTTCATCACCTGTACCATAATGTAATTCATATTCTGGTATACTTCCCTCAAAAAGTATTGATTCAAGCCTTAAAAAGAAGAATATCATTTTTGTAGGTAATGGTACGTTCTACAACTTTTATATGAAGTATTTCTTTCAAAAAAGCTATTTTAAGAGAGATAGAACGAAAAAAGTGTTTTTTGTGGTGGTTTTTCGGCTATAAGGGGCTACACTCACACCAGAGGGGGTGGCGGGTTTTTGTATGTTCATTAGGGAGTACTAACCATCAATTGTACAATATTTCATCTCTGCACCTACCGGTATTCCCTTTATATGCGGTATTCATGTCCAATATTCCTGGACTAAATTAATATTTCGAAATATTGATGTACCATTTGTGAACGTGAACCTTTGTAGAAATATATACACGTTATCAAGAACCCAAGCTCAAACTCAAAGAAGAATGACAACTTGCACGAGCAATTTCATACAAGAGACTTACTCGCCAGGGAACAGTGAAGTAAAGGAGACTTGGACGCATGTGTGAATGGACAATTTGTAGTTTTGGCTTACAAACTACCTACATGAATTATATAACCAGCGTACTTAATGTACTGCTCAGCAAAGAGGTAATATTTGGCAACACAGCTGGTGCACCAAACGTCCACTGTATATATACATGTGTACTCAACGACGACCAAACTTATACAGTGCACTAAACGCCTACTGTATATCTATTTAATTTTTTTAAAAGAAATCCTTACCCCTCTCACAGTGCCTTCACTAAGTCAAATATGGAGAATTTGAATCTAATAAATATACTCCTATATACACGTTACTTATGCCGGTGCACCTAACGCCTGTGCGAATGTCGGTGTACTTAACAATAGCCGTGCATGTATATATATATATATATATATATATATAAGGAAACCTGAAATTTTTTTTTATGCTAGTTGTGATCTAAGACCTCTAAAACGTCGAGAAAATTCTTTGCCCCCTCCCCCCATTCACCTTGCTACGGGTGTAATACCTCACTTTTCCAAGTGGAAAAGTCGGTAAAAATGCTCAAGTTGATCTGAAATAATATGATTGTATTATCCAAATATCCAGTAGTAACAATTTCTGCAACTCGTCCCCATTTTTCAGTTATTCTACAATTGTCTTGCAAATTTTTCAAAGAAGAAGAGAAGTTCTTCATGTCATTAATTCGATCTGCTATAAAATTACGGTTCATAGTTATTTATTCAGATTTACTAAAATAAACTATCGCTTGATAATGGTTCATCCCGAAAGCGCGCTCGCAAAATTGTTTGGTGATTGTAAATTTAGTTTATTTTAGTAAATCTGAATAAAAGACGTTCATCATAGTTGACAATAAGGCGTATTCATTAATTTTTTTCTTTGGTAGCTGATTATATTATTATATCTCACAGCAATCTAAAATCAAAAAATTTATAAAATATGACATCAATATTGACATTCATACACATTACTACAAAAAAAAGACAAAGGGGACTACCTATACACACATTATAATATGTCTACTGTATAACACCGCTCGCTGCATACCAATCGAAAATACATCGTGAGCAACGCGACACAGAGCGCGCATTGACATTCCAGTCCTTCATTTGTATGTGGATGAATGTCTGAATACCCAGACGAATTTGCGTTATTTCGTGAATAAATTCGTTTTGAATTTTATCAAAACACTGTCATCGTGACATCCGTTCAAAGATGATTTCAAACAAAAAAAAAAAAAAAAAAAAAAAAACCATAAAATCAAGGCTCTAGGTGCTCTGAGAAGCAAAATACGTGGGTCCTTAATATTCCATTTACAATGAAAGAATGAAAGAGAAATCTGCGCTTGAGCACTACCCGGGGATGTGCAACACCAGAAAAAAAGAACCTTTTGATGAAGCCAAATAAATGAATAGTCATCGGTGAAATTAATTATCCTTTGCAATTGCTTCTTTTGCTTTGACCGGTTGCTGCGTACTAATTTTTATTTTGCCAGACACTTCGCAATTCTGAAACATCTGTAGTTCACACGCAGGCCCTCCATCCTCTTTTTTGAGGAGCACTTTTTCCATACATACTGATGTACCTATAAATCGAGTTTTCTATTCCCGCTTTATTTGCAAAGTCTTCTTTCTTTGACCAGACTCGATTTTCACGACGTCTTCTTTTTGGCGGAGGATCTTCAAACTCGTCGTCGACATCTTCTTCATAGAGGGAATCCAAAGTGGTGGGGGCGGGGAGTTATCGCATGGACCGCAAATTATCATTCCGTGACACGTTTTTTGAAGATTTTGGGTGTACAGTAAGGGAAAAATTATTACCAATCGAATAATTATAGAAAAATAATATTGATTTTTTTCTTAAGAAAAAGAAAATTATTACACGTTCTTCTTGAATTATTACCCGTTTTTTTTGTTTTCTTTTTTTTTCATTTATTTCAAGTTAATTTTCCATCATTTTGCGGTCTATTGCTTTTTTGGCCACGCGCCATTTAAAATTTCCCATAGTTAATTTTCCAAATGCTGTATTCCAAAGAACCAATTTTTCGATCCTTATGTTCCCCACAGAAAATTTTTTCAATTCTTCCAAGAAACTCAATTTTTTTATTCAACTCAACTTGTTCTCAAATAATCGAGAATACAATGTTTTTGTTTGTATTCCGCGTATTCAAGGGCGACCGGACCATATTCTCGTTTATAATTTGACCCATTCTCCTTCAAAATTTGCTTAGTTTGTTCAGTACAACACTCAAAAGTGCACAAATCAGCTGATTTGGAGGTATTCCTGCGTGCGTTTTGGCTTTTTTCTTCAGGAATTCTTCCACCCCTTCTGCAACGTTTTCTTCCCGGTTAGGGGGCTGTTCTTGCATATACGATAATCTTAAGTTAAAGCCTCGTACCATCGCAATCTCGAAGTTCATTCATTCAGAGATTCTTTTTGAATATATTGAGTAGAAATGAGGTACAGCGTATTAGGGCTAGTACGAGTAAAATAGAAAGCTTACAATACCTATAATCGATTGATTATTCGATAAAATAATTAATATGGACCGAATTTTTTTTGAGCTCCACCTTACCACAGTCTTATCCTAGTTTACCGTTTGTGTTCAAAACAAAAATTAACGGGATGCATTTATCGGCACACAAAGGAATAATGAATACACGAGAAAAAAAGAAGAAAAATCACTTACATTTAATTGAAGTAAACGCTAAAACAAAACGTACACGATAAAAGTAAAATTTCAGCATAAATATAACGTTATTGAACGCGATTATAATTATTTAAAACGAAAAAAGAAAAAATAAACGCCATTTTTTAGCACGCGAATTAAAATGAAAATAAAATAACATTCGAAGTTCTGAAAAATGAGTTTACTTCAATTAGTAACGCTTTCTTTGTTAAGGCTGGCCTGTCTCTTTTCCGTTTTTTGTCCAAGGGGAACTGTCTTCGCAGCCGCAGGCACCACCACTTTCTTCTGCTGTATTTTAAGGCCAAGAGAGGCCTCCTCCGATGTGTTGTACAATTTCTGTTCCACCCAAACTCGATTCAATTTTCTTCATTTTCGTTTTGGAGATCCATCTACATCACTAATTTCATCTGCACTAGTGTCAGAATATTCTCTAACGCGGGTTAAATCCATATACTTTCAAAGAAAATAGCGATCACGCAAAAGCTATAGCGCACAGAATCATACACTGGGAACTCGTACTAGAGCGTACTACCCGCAATACGAGTAAACACTCGAAATCACAGACCTGCAAATTTCATCTCGTAATGCCCAGAAACATTATTCACATTCACTTGTTCAGACACGAATAGGTTTTGGCTACTATAATATCGTAGTTTTATCGCGTTGAAATATTGCATTTACTGTCAAAACTTATTAAGAGGATCGTGTGTGTGTGTCATCGCGTGAATCACATATAAGAATCAGCTGTTTTCATTTTTTTTTCGCGTGTACTTTTTTCGCGTGCGAATATTTTTCATTCGCGTACCGTCATATATATCCCAAAATGAACTGTATAAGAAATAGCCAGGACGTTTCGATCATTTGTTAATAATATTTGAAAACAAAAGATGAATAAAGAATTTATAAATACTTCAGGACAACCAGATTAAACTTTTCATTTCCTATATTTTTTCTTTCATTTAATTAAGAATGTATGATCGAAACGTTTCCATACATTTCTTATGGGAATCGATAGTAAGTTTGTTTCGAACAAATAGCCTATGGTAAGCTGGGGTAAGTGACGTTCTACAAATACGTGTGGGGTTGTTCATGTTTTCAGAACGTGCCGACACGCATAATTTGGTCCATATCGACATATTCAATTCAAATTGGTTATACTACCAAACTAGTAAGTTATACCAAATCTCCGAATATACACTAGAGAGATTAGACAAGCGGGACAAACAAACAATGTATACTGTAGTATATTATGAGGGTTGGCTACGCCAGGAAATTTTCAAAAATGACCCAAACATAGTCTTTCTTACATCCTTACGCGTAAAAATACATACGTAATATGTTTACAATGTATGCATGCCTTACAGCGTTCAACGGAGTACTTGCATTTATTGAAAAGGGAAAACTTTTACTGAACGATAAAATAATAGTCACTAGAGACAAATTTCAATACACTTTCGTTCGTAATATAGGATTATTCAAAATTAGTTTGACCGACGTTTCAAACAATATTTTGAATAATTGTAATTTGCGAACGAAAATGTACCTATTTAAATTCATCTCTAGTGATTACATACCTAATAATTATATAGTGCTAGTGTCAGCGACTCTCAAAAGCAAACAGAAAGTGAAGTTTTTGACACATCAGGAATGTACACACAATCTGGATGAAGAAAAAATTTTTTGCTGAAAAATTTTTTTCCTGTAATTATCTCAGAAATGCGCCTTTCTATGAATTATTTTAATTTAAATGAGTATGTGGTAACAAAATAAGGGCAAAATTGACATGAAATTTTTCAATATACGCTTATTTGCACGATTTTTTATTCAAAATTTACGCTAGAATTTGAGAAGGTAGGTACGTTGTAAAATCAAAATATGACCCGTCAAAAAAAAAAAAAAAAAATAGCCAATCGTACAAAAAAGTTGAGTAAGTATGTTGCTTTGAAAACTGGAAGTAAATAACAAAAATTAGATAAAAACTAGTATTGGTATCCCAGCCACTTATAGAAAAGTGAAGGGGTTATTGCGACTTGCGAGGCGCACTCATTGGATACAAAACAATTTTCCACTTTTTATTGGGCAGGATGAGTTCGTTACAGAATGTAAAATCAATTAGTGACCTACGTTCTTTCATAATTTTAACAAGAGCTTCAAATTACGAGTACCTACACAATGGATTATATTTTTAGTAAAACGATCCGGTTACCGCAATTTCTGGCGCTATAAAATTGCTATTGACCTTTTTTTTTTTTCTTTTCTTCTGTTTTTGGTACATATTTTTTCATTCATCAAATTAATTCTGAAATTAATCTCGAAAAGTCAAGTCAATAAAAAGCCTAAATATAACAATATTTGATCTCGCAACAAAAGGAACGAAGATGAATTAGTGTTTTGAAGACGATACGAATATCGAAGTTTTGTTTGTATATGTTTATCAAAAGAAGAGAAACCAATCATTCAACGATAGTTAACTAGCTGATACCCAAAATTCATTGAGAGCAAGCTCGATGAAAATTAGCTGGCAATCGTCCCCATTGAACGCATTAATTTTATAGCTAAGGCAATTCTAGAATCCCATTGTAGAAATCTCTGAACAAATTTGAAAACGAGAAATGAAAAAAAGGAGACAAAACACAGGATACTCACATGTACAACAGTGCAAACCTTTCTCGTGTTTGCATAAATTTCCTATTGTTCCGGTACGATTATGGCACACTTCTTTGCTCAAACATACACCGTCTCTTTGATTTGAAACGCACGCCATATCTGGCCGCGGCTTCTTCGAACTGTCCGCTTCTTTGAGGTTGAATGTTGACGGATGCGGTATGTCGTTAAGAAAATATGAATCGTTTTTAGCTTCGATAATGACAGAGTCTTTGTCAATAATTTCGTAAACTGGGGAAGATAGCGAAAGAATAAAATCTTAAAACACAATTATGAAAGGAAGACAGTATAGGAGGTAAGTATAACAACTTCTTTACAAATTTCCTCCGACAAAATATTGTCCGAGTGCTACAGTAGGCTTAATCATTTGCGCAGTTCACTTTTTCATTGGGGCTGATTTCTTTTCCTTTGGGAATTTCTCCCCCCCCCCATTTCAATTTTTGCCTGAAAACGGGAAAAATTGTTGCTGCTTTTGTTCTGGTACACTTGTCCTCCAAAAATCGTTGTGTTCTGCGGTAAGTAGACGGTGAGAGATTGGTTTCCAAGTCCTGCGTCCAGTCAAAGCGGGCAAATGTGCAAAAATTCTAATTGATTTGTTGGGCGATAGACAGAATTTTACTGAAAAACACTCGCTGAGAGTTTTGTAGTGAAAGACGAGAAAATGTGTTGATACACAACAAAAAATCAGCTTTGCCCCAGTCCATCTCGAAGAGCCCGACTTTACAGCAATAGGAAATATGAAGTTAAGGAGCTTTTTCTCTATACTGTTGCGAAAGAAAAGGAAAATAGAAATATCAAGAAAACACAATTCATAACCTGAAGATGGTGAATAAGTACGCGTTGTCATTACTTAATTGTAATCAATATAAGAATTAGTGCAATTGTGACTTTTTGACATTTATATTTTTCAAGGAAAATGAAAATTGACATAAATGAAAACTATGCAAAGTCGCGTTGAGAGTAAGTGAGAGAGAGATAGTAATCACAGGCTGGGAAAAGCTCACGAATGTATTTGTATTGTAAATTACCTGAGCCAAGTGTATTAGTGTCATGTTGTTGATTGAATCTGCGTTCTGCTTCCAATGGTTTCACTCGTTTAGAGAAGAATGGTACCTCTTGGGCAAATATTCTTGTTACGTTTATATGACTTCTGCGTATTAGCGAAGGCGGTTGTAGATAGTTGTCGGCCACGAAAACAGTTGTCATTGGAGTCGGAGCGGAGCAAACAAATAACATTCTATAAAATTCGAGTAGACGTTCTTCATTAGCAAAGGCAATTTTGTAGTAATAATTTATATCATATATCGCTTACAGTCTGTTCTCGTGACGACTTTACAGCTCCCAAAAAATCGTTCAAGTATGTCATTTAGAATGAAGGTAAAAAATTCTCTTTCTTAAAGTATAAAATTTTTGATAGTGACAATGCTAAAAAGGTTAGACGGATAAATTTCTTTTACGCGCAATAATTTATGAAATAAACCATTTGTGGCCTTTTTGCATTCAAGAATAAAATTGCATCTAGTGAGTTTCTACTTTAAAGTGAGAATAAGCTGCAATTATTTCAATTACCGCAAATTCAATAAAATTAGGCACACTTGAAAAAAGTATTAAGGGTGTGCTTTACTTGTGAAAACGTGTGCGTAAAACATGGTCCCAAAAATTAATTCTCACGACTTCAATTTTGAACTACAGTAATTTTTCGGATTTTTTGGAATGTTCTTTAGAAAGGTTTGATTAAAAGCGTTAAAGAAACAGAAGTCGGATTTTTTTCTTCCACATTTTTTTCATACGCTGTTGAAGTTGGCAAAATTTGGCGTAATCTTTTCAGAGCCAAATTTCTAAATTCTGCTTCTATAGCGCTCCTAATTAACCCTTCACGAACAACATTCTACGAAATGATGAATGTTAATCGGAAATTCGAGCTTCGAGAATTAATTTTTGAAAGTCATTCCTGACAGGAACTACGCACGCACGTATACCAACACACACCCGACAAGCGTCGCATAGTGACCGGTGATAGATCAAACGTTGTAGGGTATTAGGGAATTGATAGGCAACCTACTCTACACGAATTCGGAGTTTGCCAACAAGTAAAGCACACCCTTAACGCAAGAAAAAAATGCTGCGTAAGTTACACACGAATATTGAACTGGTCGAGGCGACGCGACGGGCCTGTAAAGCCGATCTGGAGAAGAATCTACGTTGCAGAAGAGAGTTGTATTGCCTATCTTGTTTGCCGTCTAGTATCACGAAGAAAGACGATAAACCTGTAACAGCACCTCAGTGATACTGGTATTTCTGAACCATAGGTCCTTTTTATTTATTTATAGAATAAGCAGCCGATGACATTGCAGGCATGAAACACGCACGAATGTTTTACTGCGTGACACTTTAGGAAAATTCAAATAATTGTAGACAAAAGATGGTAACAAACTAAAGTTTGCTCACTGATGATTGTTCATTGGATATGAATCTTCTTATTGTGGTCTAAAGTATCGATCGAAATGACATTTTAATCTAAGAAATACCCAAGTATATTGATTTTGCGATACAAAAAATAGAATCCGTTTCGACGATTGAAGAGCGTAAGATATATTTTACTTTATTAGGATTTGTAAGACGACGTAAGAGCGAAGTTTTGCAAAGTCATACATAATATTAGGAGGATGAGCAATGTAAATCTCAAAGAGATGCTGATAACAAGATGAAATGTTCGTTCAAGTCTTTTTTTTTTTTTTTTTTAATACGTGCTGCCGAAACTGGCCAATAATCAGCAGTTTCCGATAGGTAAACAGCTGTTTGAGTCACAGGTCGGAACAGTAGGAAGACTAGCTGTTTTAGTCTCAAACTCAAGTCATAAGTCATACTCTGCGTACGTAATATGCACGTAAATCGTACGTTATTTGAACGTACAAAAAGGTTTTCTAGTTCATAGAAAGTCACTCGTTTATTTACTTTACTCGCCTTCGGCTCGTTTCATAAAAGTCGAACTCGTGATTACATCACTCGCTTTAGGACCTTGTATAATGGTGAACTTAAACGAAGAATGTACAGAGTATCGTAAGTTTTTATATTCCCTATTTCATAGTTTCTTCTCGCGCGCCAAACCTCCTGATGCCACGTCATTCAACAACGAAATTACAGTCGTCGTACGCTTAACCGTGGCTTAACGCGAATCTCTCCTACCCTCATCCTATGGAAAAGAAGACGTATGGATGGAGAAAGCCGTCGCGGCGGCAGTCGCCGCGGAAACCAATTCTAACGTGAAAGCTCAATCGAACGCACGAACGTGTGCTACCTCTCGCGTATTCGCATACCATCGAGGCGAGACTTGGACCAATTCACGAAGAAGCGACGAGCACGTAAAGACCATGGAATTGAAAAAATTCAGCGCACCCTTGAATAAGTACATACTGTAAGGAAAATTATTTATCACAAGAGGGAGTGCTCCACCCGTTGGCGAACGTACGATAAGTTGCATTTATATGCTACGCCGAATACGTGAAATCGGCAGAAAAATTGCACCACGTGCTACCAATGATATTTTGACCACTGTGCCCGGTCGACATAACGCTATACCACCAAGAATATATACGGACTCTCCAATTACGACAGGTTGTCTTGTTTATTTGATCTGCAACTACTGTATGTATACCTAAGTATAACACTTCAGGCAGCTAAATCTAATTTTACTCAAGTCTGCCTACCACTATATTTTTGAAACAAAGAGATACAAAGAAAAAGATTAACGCGAATAGGAAACATACATTAGAAGCACTAAAAGTACTCGACATGCGACAGCGGCGGATTTCCTCGATGACAACAAGCGATGATGCCGCTCTACAATCCATTCATTATATTATAAATATAATTTACGCAATTACTTTTCTTTGCGGAATGCGGTTGCCTGTTGGTAATAAATTTCGGTGTACGGGGGATGGTCCACACGATCGCACTCCTTCTCTACAGGACGTGATAGCGTGAAGTGAATGGAGAAGTTCAAAAGTTATACACTTCTAATCTTCTTTATTGTTGTATAACTTTTGTTTGTGCAACTGGAGTTCACTTCCACGAGGCGAGGTTACGTTATACTCCTATAGTCGCAGTTCGTCGCGTTTATTTCATTTAATACTATATACCCGATAATGTACTGTAAAAGTATAATGCCCACCCTACTTCGTAACGATATGTGTCTCACGAACAAACAATACCGCAGTAAGGCGGGGAGAAAACGACTCTTCCAACAAAATAGACTTTTCAAAAATATCGGCTACAATTCCTCATTGTGTGGTGTCGTCTTTGGAGACATTAGCCTTTGCCACAGTACAAGTGATATTCTGTGTGTAATTTTTGATCCAACATTCAGGTCGCGAAAACTCGAACGATCGTCTATTTAAGCTGGGCTTCATTCTATGTACTTCATGGCAGAGCAACAACAACAACAACAACTACTTTATCGCCATCCCTACCTGCCTTTCTGCGCTAAAATTGTTTTCCTCCAAAGCCACAAATGCGTACCGTATTCGGTAGGCAGGCTTTGTTGACTGCTAATATCCACTTCCAGTGCACTTCTTAGAAACAAACTCACGTTCTTTTCCTCCAGGGAAGATATGATGGATACTGCGGAAAATAGAAACGATTGAGCTAATAGTTCCGTTCCTCAAAAGTACTTTGGAAGATTACTTTAATGACGTCACCTCGGGGTTTTTACTTTTTGCTGAATGTTAATATTATGTAGGCCAAGTTAACTAAGGAGACGGGTTCTTTCGTTGGTACAAGTCTTGTGTACTGTATCATAGGCTGACTAGGGGGTGAAAGAGCGAAGCGAGTGAGCTTTGAGAGCCACTCAACCGACTCTCTTAACCATTCCGCCTAACTTATAGGATAAATAGAATTTACACGGTCCGTTTTTTCGTTTACTCTTTTAATTGTTTTTTCTTACAGTAGGTATTATATTTGTACGAAGCTGAGAATGAGGGCAAACAATTGGAGCGAGCGAGACCTGTAAGCTACTCAGCCTGATGTACAGTTGATTATACACTTACACTAATGCCTAAGAATGGATCGAGCGGAAGTGAGCTTACGAGCTCGTAGGTAGAATATACAGGAGACTAAGCAGATACTAATTTTTAAATCAACTACTGCATTTCTTACGACCAGCAGTTAAGCCTATGAGCCTAGAATAAAAGAAGCCAAAACCTAGTATTTGTATATGCCTACGCCTGGTATACTGATAATTTCGAACTCAAATTTTTTACTAGAATTGAACGAAAGATCAATTTTACAAGGTAGTGAAAAGGAAATGTTCTGGCGGAGTCAAATGAATAAAGATCATGTTTCATGTCTTTCTCTTTCTCATCTTTCTCAATATTATACAAGTATTTTGTTGTTAAGTGTCAGTATGACCGTGTAAATGGAATATACAGGATGAATATTGATACGGTTAGCAATCGGTATCATCTGTACTTTGCACTTCTCTTCTGGGCTAATATAAGTTCAGTTTAGAATATTTCAAGCTGATAGCTCTCAAGAAGCTTTTCCTTGATTTAGTATAAATCCAGTTTGAGACTAGTAAAACTCTAGTATGAAGCTAGTACGATTATAAAGCTATAGGATACTGTGTAATAATAACAGCTTGAATTACGCAAATTTTTGGCCAACGGCCTCGCGACTATAACTAACTGATAGTGCGGTATACAGTTCTACACTTCCCACGGTGACCAAGTCCGGCTTGGGAAGGTGAAGAATTAAGTGTCATTATCATCCTTATCTCATTTTTTCCTGCATTTATATTGCGCCAACGTATATGCGAGATGGGAAAGACTGGTTTAGCCGATTAACCGCGTCTTCTCGACGCTGAGCCAGATCCACAACCGTTCCGTCTCACACATAGGCTCGTTCGAGCGTTTTAATACTGTCGGTCAATCCCACTCCTGAATTTACTCGATTGGATGCTGAAACGATTTGATCGGCTCAGTAACGTTAGCACGTAACACGGTGTTCGAAGTGAGCTTTCGAGAATAAACTTGTTAGAGCTAACGCTTATCCGCGGCTGGTATCGAACGTCGGACCTTTGAATCACAAAGCCAAGATTCTACCGCTGCGCCACTGTGCCACAGGATACTGTGTACACTAGATCTTTTTATACAAATAAACTGGGTTTATACTAGCTAAGCTTTAGCTAAACCGAGTATAAACTGGGCGGGGTCGCAGATTTTTTTTGAATTACCCTCGGAGTAACGATGGTGAAAGAGAGAGGGGACACTCACCTTCTGTTGTACAGTGTACTAGCCTTCATTAAACTAGACTGAAACTAGGCTGCTCTAGTAGGTTTAACCTTCATTTTATAGGCCTAATATACAATATACTGGACCAAGATGGCCTAAAACATTTTACTCTAGATTTATGCTAGACCAAGAAGTGGAGCGCGAGAGAGACCCCAAAGGCTAGTAGGTTTTATACAATAGTATGCTAGGCTTTATAGTGCGTGCTTAAACATACCACAGCAGCCGACTAGGTATAAAATTAATATTTTGATAAATTGTGATCATTAAATCAATATAAAAAAGATTGATATAGATATACCTAATTGAGATTGATACATCTTTATTTTGTATTTCTTTGTGAATGAAGCAAAGCAAACATATAAAATGCTACACTACATCTCTTTGAAGGTAAAATTTTAGCTCACGCATTTTTTTTCTTTTTTTTTTTTTTCTTTTTCAGATACTCTAAAAGTTTTATCCAATTCTTTTGAGAGAAAAACAAACCTTCAAAAATAAATTTAGTGGTTGATTCTCAATCTTGATGCAAGTTCCAGTCACTGCTAAGCAAGTCAGGTAATGAATAACGTGAAATCAGCACTCAATAATCATGATACCGTATCTACGTAATAAAAGCCTTCTTACTCCCTTTTCTTCTCGAAACTTCATTCTCAATTTCACTGACTCAGTTTTATCGGGTATTCGTTCCCAGTTTTCCTAATGATACTCACTTCTCTTTGATCATTCTTATCTGAATAATATTCTTACATTCACTTTCAATTCTACTCGCAAATTGTTGAGTAAATCTCTTGCATTTCGGGCGCTGTGCAATGACCGTCAATGAAGCCACCACATGAGTCTACTCTACTGACCGAGGGAATGCTCGGCACTCAACCTGGAATCCAAGCAGTCTTGTACCATGCACACACGTGCATCTACTCCTCCCCCAGAGCTTTCAGCCGCCACTGGGAGCCCGTCCACCAACGGCTCACCAGCAGCGCATCGCGACTCTGACTTTTCAAGCGAGGGATTCTTCTTCTTCTTCTTCTTCTTCTTCTTCTTCCGGGCGCTTTCTCCTGAGCGCTCTATTTTTGTCGGTGTTGCTGATGGTGGTATTGATATTGAGGTATCAGCAGCAACAGCATGGGAGATGGTACATGTCGATGTGAGAGGCTACAACGTGACTCCACATCTGCCACTTCCATTCTACGTTAATTTTCTTCTTCATTATCTTAGCGGCAAATGTAGGTATGTGGTTCCATGTCTCCGTCGAGCTTAGCATGCATGGGACTATAAGTTGCTAGGGGTGAGTTCTTCATCTTCCCCGACCTCAGAAAGAGACCGTTTTAGCTAACCCCGCTCACGTCTCCACGCCTCACACTCAAAGAACTTGCAAGGGAAAAGCGTCGGTGAAACTCGTGGTCGTGAGATAATCGAAGCATGAGTTGAAGCGATTATAAAATTGAAGCGGAAAAAAAAATTACAGCCGCTTTACGGCTCTTTCCGTCTACAAAAAGTATACCTAAATAACCTTCAATAGAATTTCATTTCACGTTGTATTGGTAATTTTATTTTTATAGGGTCGAAAAAAAGTTAATTTCTGTATACTTGTTTCAAGGTAAGTTTTGATGTTAGCGTTCAACAATAAATAGCAGTATTTTCAGGGAATAAAGGGACAAATGATGGACGTGAAATCAGATGAAGTGATAAGTGAAAAGGGGAGTGGATTGTTGAGCCGCTTTTTTCACCGCTTCTTTTCACCGTTTTCTTTCTTCGAATACCAATACAACTAGAAATCTAGAGGAAGATCCGGAAAGATAATTTCAGAAGGAAAACTTCAATAAGTTTGATTGCAGGGAAACCTTGTGTTATATTCCTCCCAGCGAAATGAATACGATCGCCGGTGATCGTGAGAAAAATACTACGCTGATTTGGCACGACAAAATTTTATTTTGATTAGAATGACACGCGTGCGCTAAGCTTGACCAGACTCTTCCGAGAAAAAATGCTCTTTATTGACTGCGGCCACCAAGCTCCTATTCGGTGGTGGTTATAGGATAAAGTATAAGAAAGAAAGTGTTGCTACCAAGATGACCCTCGTGATTGAATTGAGGCAGATCAGCCTAACAAGTCCCCCGAGTCACCGTTATCATAAAAAGATTTCATAAGTTCTTTTCAATTTCTATGAAATTATAATTCCGACCGTTGCGTTGTCTTATAACTTGCCGTCTAACTCTTTGAGTCTAAGTATTATATTTAATTTTATAGCTCTTTCAATCTGCATAGGGTTGTAGTTTTACGACTGATCGAAAACTATCCTGATAAACGTGAATTCTCTTTGTTCGTGGATTCGAATACATCTTCTTAATATCTGATATTGACTCATGCGAATGCACTCGATATTAATTTAATGCTGCTAACAGGCCGCTGGATTTCGTGTTCAGTAATTTGTATGCGCACGTATATAATACGTCTTTTGTTTTTTCTTCTTTAATTCCAATAGAACACGGGCGGGAAAAGATTTTACCGCACTCGCCCGTTGATCCGTCTCGCCTAGAATCCAGATGAAACAGTGTGAGGAATAAGATGAAAACGTTGTTGAAGAATTTGAGTTCAGATAGGATCAGAAATTAATGATAGGAATTATAAGTAAAAGAAGAATTCGGAAAGAATGAATCTGGTAGATGGGAAAGGACAAAAATTCTAAGTACTTATAGGTATACTCTGGAATATTCTGTTGTTGAACTGTGTCTGTGTAATCACAAGCTGAATTTCTAGGTCAAAAAGAATACGCATTTACTGTTTTATACACATATACGAATAATTTCTGCTTGAGACTATCTTAATTATTATTAATTTTATGAGAAGAAATAAACACTACAATATTTGTAAGCGATGATCCAATTTGCTTTATTTCTGTACAAAGAATCAATCTTCACTGAGATGAAAGCGTGAAATTGTTGAACGCAGTAGGTACCGTATTTATTCCTCTGTGAACAACGACGCTAACATCAAATGAGAGATGAGGTATGGGTATAAATACGTGAAGAAAACATTTGTGATCCACACACTCTGAAACGGCAACAGAAGATATCGCCTTCACTCAGATACAGTACAATACTAGCGGGTAGCGGCTACGCCGACCGCGTATGGAACCTTTGGCATATTATGCGGAATGAAGGAAATTTAGTGACAATATTTTCCCGATAATCAAAAATCAATATCTAACGCATGGATGATTGACGATATCCGAAAACAGATGAAATCCATACTTCCCAAAAGAAAAGAATTGAAAATAAAATAAACTAAGAAAACAAGAAGAAAAAAAAAAAATATAATTATGCACGACGACGATATCGCCCATCGTAAATCGCACCTTGCGGCATGCGACAAAATCAGTGCTTAGTTCTGGTGACGTCATCGCGAGGTATACACATATTCATTCTTTACGAATCTCTCTTCTCTCTTACTTTTTGCATATTTTTTTGCGGGTGAAATCATTATTATAAAATACTGTTCTTTATTTCTTCTCTTCTTCAAAGAGCAACGTATCGGACAGATCGAAAAAAATGCGTAAAAATCATGACAGAGAAGGGTGTTTTATACGTGACTCCAACAGTCGTACAACCTGTCCTGTACGTACGTTCTACATATTTCTCATTGTGTGCGCATTTTTCATCGGGAAAACCGTGATTGAAGAGAAGGTTCCACGAAGTCAATAATAATACGTATAGTTATGCGTCCTATATTTCTAACCGTTCGATCAAAATTGAATAAATTGCCTGGTTGTCGACATCTAGCGCCTCTCCAAATAGACCAAAATTAAAGTGTACATAAGCACATGTGATTAGGAACTTCTTACTGACTACTGAGTGTTCTGTGCATTTAAAATCATTTCTGTATCTTGATAACAGCTAATTGAGATATTTAAATATTCATTCATTTTTTAATACCTGCATAGTTTGATTTGCCTAAAACTGATATAGGTCGTCTTACGATTTTATGATAAAGAGTAGATATGTATATTAGGCTTGAATACGGTACTAAAATCGGTCTACATAATGTACGTAATATGTACCGTATAGGTAAAAGGTGGTCGAAATTCTTCGAAGCCTCCTTTCTGCACTCATATTCAGTTCTAAGGCAGAAAATTTCTTAAATCTCCCACGTAACTCTTTCTGAAACCTAATTTTACCACTTTCCTTCTTCCATAAATAAAGGTAAATGGCTCACATTTTTTCGACTTCCCCGTATGATATACTTATTATCAGGTACCCTTTTTTTTTTTCAATTAGGATAATATTGAATTACATAATTTTTTTTTTTATTACAATATTTATTATTTCTCAATATATTTTCCAATTTTATTTTTCCAGTCCCATTTTTTTGACTCACAATTTATTAATCTGCTTTTTTTCTTTTCCTCATAGACGCGTATAATTATACGAATTGGGGAAGAGAATGACTTCAATAACCTACGTGTCTGGCTAAACAAATAATCCAATGTATGTACTTCGAGTCTGAAGAAATTTCGAAAAAGAGGCCAAAAAAAAAAAAAATAGGAAAAATTTCACAACGTTAGTTCGTATTGTATCGAGAAATTTAAAATAACATAGCACACATTAAGTAAGTGCGTCAATTGATCCTTAAAATTGTTTTTTTCAATTTTATTATTTCGATGATAGATCAATACTTTCTTATAGGGAGCCGCATAAAGCAAAAAATTACTCGTACACAATCATAGGCATTCAAAAAGTCTAGCAACACCTGCAACTCTTGCGACAAAAAAAAAAAAAGGCTAAGAGTAGGCCTATCATTTAGAAATTTGTATGAATACCATAATAATTTACGCATTCTTTTTTTATACGAGGAACGTTGTTCAAAAACCATAGTATGTAAATTATATGTATATATGTATACTTGCCTCAATACAACGGCAATGTATAACCGCATTTGGGATCGATTGGATAAATCGGATTATAATATTGGAAAGTATAATCGGCGTGTCCGATCCGAACTTCATAAGAAAAAAAGCGTATCACGAGCACATAGGCGTCGTCTTTGATAAAACAAATTGCGCGCACCACTGTTATTGTGAAAATTTAAAAAATTGTACCACTAAAATGAGGGAGGGGGAGAAGGTAAAGTAAAAGTAAAACTGAAAAGCGACGACCGCATGGTGAATTACTATTCCTGTTTTCAGCCAGTCCGATTGAAGTCATTCGTTCAGACGACTATATCTTCTCGCGGATTTAGCTACAGGAAAACTTGGCAGTATAGTCCGAAAAGAAAAGATACCTAGTCCACAAACCATTTCTACACGAATACCGTACATTCACTGCTGCTGTATTAAATACATTATTAATAATTCGCGCGTAGGTATATGTCTACGACGACGACGACGACGACGACGAGGAAAAAGAAGAAAAAAAAAAGTATAATAGCCTAATACAGTATCATTGTTATTGTAGTAGTAAAATACAGTGCGAATATGTCATTACGAGTGTGAAGGTACGCACTTGTGTGTGTACATGCTTGTAATAGTTTAGTAAGCCGGAGAAATAAAGAGCCGACGATATACTTTTTTTTAATTTGTCTTTAATGAGGTTGCGTGTGATTCCAAATAGCTGGTACATAATGACGCTCTTTCGTGAAAATTACCCATTATATTCTTACTGCACGTAAGTAAGGTATCCATTCATTTCTTTAAGAACTTGGGTACTAATAGTCACGTTCGTTTGCTACGAATTAGACGGACGAAAAAAGCGTTCCCGTGGTGATTAGATGAAGAAAATTCAAGTTATACGTATGAATCAAAAAAAAAAACGAGAAGATATATCACGGCAAGTATCACCATGTGGCCAAAGAACTAAACGCAGAATAACAGAATACGTAGATATGTCCGGTATTAAGTATTTACTTTTTTAACCCACTACGCAATAGGAAATTTCTTATTAATCACTCAAACGATTGAAACTACTGTAAGTATACCTACCTAGGTAAGTATTACGCGCGCCGAAATTGTGTTCTGCAATATGTACGAGTAGTGCGATTTCTGATTAGTAATGACTGTTTTCAGTACCTACAATGATCCAATTACGTAATATATATTATACCCATAGATACGATAAATAAACCAAGTGAAAAATTTCTAGATGCCTACGTTTTAAATTAGAAATACGTATACGTACCAATGAAAAATTGT
The DNA here is from genome assembly GCA_035079395.1 of Aspidiotus destructor. NCBI lineage: Eukaryota > Metazoa > Arthropoda > Insecta > Hemiptera > Diaspididae > Aspidiotus > Aspidiotus destructor. The sequence continues at coordinate 1,674,156 of JAVHKZ010000014.1, forward strand.
ATAGATAAGGATGGTGATGCTGACGCCGCAGGTTACACTCTACATCATTATCTATTTAAGAACTTCAAATTCTTTTTTTTTTCCCTTTTGCCTGTTCAAAATATAACTATCCATCTCTAGAACTGAACGATTGATGACCCAGAAGATTGTCGAATTGTCGTTAGGAACTTTTCTTCCCCGTGAATTAATTTTTCGACCTATGTATTATTAATTTCCCTCCCTCTCCCCCTTCTATTCACTGCTCCTACCGTACAATATGGCAGAACCCACGTTTCTTTCTATCGCTTTCTCATAAAATTACTTTATTCTGTCGCATCACATCCATCCATTCTTCAACAGAAAATTTTTCTTATTTAGTTAATACATATGTATTTATTAAGATACGCCATTTTTTAAAAATTTCTGTCCCTTTAATTTTTTTTATCAGTTTTCTGTATCATTCAGATGTATCTAGATAGAAATAAACCATCGTGTACGTACTACGTACCTATTCGTTCATTCGATAAGAAAAATAAGGGATTTGTTAAATGCCACAAAATCATTCTGCCCACTTGATTTTCGAAAATGAATAATTCGAAACCCACCTACGCAATCAACAAAATATTGGGACGCTATGACAAGTTAAATAACATCGAACTTACGTCTTTCAGCTGTCGATCATCACTTCACGCCAGAGGAAAATTATTATTAATATAAAAAATTCCAGGCCATCATCTTCGACAATTTTTTCCCCCTCAAACGCGTTCTAATATCGTCGGAATACTTGAGCAGGCATTGGTACGAACGAACTTGAGAGCAAACTTCAAATTTAGCGAATAAATAAGCATAAGGAACAGAAAGACTTTTCGAATCGTGACGCCAAGAAAATATAGAGGGGAAATAGGCCTAGTATATTTCAAGATAAGGAGCGAAAACCTCATTCGCTCCTTGCCTTGGAAGATAATTTTTTTTACAAATGCATCGAAAAATGCGTTTTCGCTGCCACAGAAGCATTCGGACTCCTAACTGTACGGAAATTTTTGTTTTTTTTTGTCTTAGTATAGAAAAAACTTCGATATCAGTGCTGATCAGTACAATCGCGATAAATGCCCATTTCGCTACAGAAAACTGTTACGCGAAAACGCGTTTTCGATGCATGTTCAGTTGATATGTAGGTAGGTACCTACACAATTATTATCAAGCGCAAAATGGTGTGCCGCACTTCCAGAATCTATTAGAGAGTTGAATCGAAAAAAGTTTGAGCCACCTCTCTCGTACCTTTTAAGTAATGATTTGAAGAAGAGTGGATCACCTGAGGCCATACAATTTTAGTTTCATTTTACGCTCTCGATTCTCGAGGAATAGGTATGTAGGTACGTAGATATAGGCTATGATGTGCGCTTTACCAAATGGTTATCAACGTAGCACGACGCAATTCGCGACGCGACGCGACGTACGGAAACGAGCTTTCGTTGTAATCGTTATCATTAAAAATCTTGAAAAATCATCTTAGAAAATGATTTAATCTTCGCTAAGACGGCGGCGGTGTAAATTGAAGTTTCAGAGTAAGCCTACTATAGACAGAGTTAATGTTTTGCGTGAACAAAATGGGTTCACGTACGTACATCCGTCTTCGAAAAAATTTCTACCTATTATATATAGCCTATTATAATTATATTTTTTACCGACTTCCAAGAGGGAGGTATTGTATTCTTTCGCGCGGTGGAATTTTTGGGGTGGGGCATGTTTTCTCGGCGTTTCAGAGGGTCTAGATTACGATTTTAACATTCGTTCAAATCCATATTATGTATGTGTGTATGTATACTATACGTACGTACGTATGTACTCTTTTACCGACTTCTCGTAGGAAAGCGAGTACTACACTCCGACACCCGTCACAATTGTGGCAGTAGGAGGGGCAAAATGAATTTTCTTGACGTTTCATAGGTTGTAGATCTTCACTACGTCATTAAAAAGAAATATATCTATATTATTTATAAATCCTTTTGATATAACTCTGATATGGTCAGGTAGTTTTTTTTTCGAATGTTGATACTGTATAATATTGTAATTTACATATTTCAAATGGGAATGTAAAAACTTGGTGTTAATACAATGCCTGGTTCGTGAGAAATCTCAAATTGAAACGAGAATTGATTTGAGGAAATTTGCAAATACTCGAGCTACCAATATTTATTTTGTTGTATAACACTTCAGGTAGTCGCTTTTATCATGAAAAGCGAAGGATAACCTGTGATATTATGTGTCTTCTGAAATTTTCATCCAACCAATACGCATTTTCATATTATTTATAGGTTTACATTACAATATTATACGATTGTGGTAGGTACATATACCTACCTATTAAATTTTCATAGGACAAAAAGTTCTCTGTGTATAAAGAACAATATTCTCTGAAAAAAATATCTTTTAAACTGAAAACGTTATGGGCAAAAATTTCGAATAGAGGATGCACCAAGCGTTTCTTAATTCTTGGGCAAGAATTCTGTGGATCGAAGTCGAAGCACCGTTTTCGCAGATATTTTCATGTTTGATAGTACGTTTTTCGTGCCTTCAAACTTCCCAAGATGATGATGGCATCGACGGAAAAGCCATTTACGCTTCGATAAACAATTTTTACGCATTATAGAAAAAAAATCTGTCTCTCGTCTACAGTTATTTAATACTGCGGACAAGTGAGGCGGCAAACATGATGGAAAATTGTTGATTTGAAGGGTAACGATCTTCAGACCCGAGAATCGCATTTACAGTATGTAAATAGGATAGAAAATAACGCACGAGCATTTTGCAGAAAAAAAAAAAAAAAAGGAGAGAAGGGGGAAAATGGAATAAATTATTCATCCATCATTTTGTGGTTCGAAATTTCCACCTCGTAACCGTCTGAACCGCGCTGACGAAAAATTGCTCATTCCGTTTTCTTAGGTATATCCTCTTGTTTGTATTAAACGAATTTACAGTATTTAAAATAGAATGTGACTATTGACAGGTCTTTCATCAATGGTAATGTATTCTATAAGGTACTTTCAACTTCATCTCGCAATTAACGTCGATGATGATCTGAGATTCTTACGAATCTGCTCGAAATGTCTTCATTTTCACTCAATGTATAGGTACTGTATAATCGAGTACTATGTTCATGTGATCCCAAGATGTATGGACGGGATAGAATCCTAACCTTCTAACCTATCCAAAAAAAATGCAATTTTTGAGAGCAGAAATCGTACTCATTAGCCTATACCCTATAAGTGCAAGATTTCAGCTGTACTGCTGGGCCCTAATTACGACCAACGTCACGTTCTTTTGTCACATCTTTGTCACACTCATATACCGAGTGGTCGGAGGGTGTCGACAGGGGTGATAAAGAGGTGATAAACATATTTTTTGTCGTTGGTTGTAATACGGTGAAAATTTGTTTTTCCTTATTGAGGTGGCGGCGCGGCGACCGGGGTTGGTTGTATTAACGGACTGGGCAGGCCGGTGAGGCAGCTGTAGCTGCGTTTTGCATGATGAGAATGCACAAGTCCGATTGCTGGTGTCTGAAGTTATAGCGACCGGGGTCGTTTGCATTAACGGACTGAACAAGATGCTGAAGCGGCTGTAATTTCTGTTGATGTAGATCCCTTTCGAGCATAGGCTGGGGGAATTGAAGCGTGTAACTGAATGCACGCTTAGCCGACTGTGTTGTACCTGGTTGATGTTAATGAAGTGAAGGCCGCGCCTGGATGGCGTTTCGGCAGTGGAAGAGAGGCGCTACTGGATTATTACAGAAGGTAGTCGACACTGTAGAGTGTCGGGGATATCCTGCAAGATTCACCTTACTTCCTGCACTTACTGATGGCTCCGTCTTTCAAAGTTCTTCATGTAAATCCAAAGAAATGTGCTAACTTTTCTGAGGCAAGCCGCAAGTTCAAGTTTGAGAGAAAAAAGAATTAAGAAGAACTAGATACTTACGACTTTTTTTTGCGACCTCAGAGGGTCTTAGAACTGAAGAGCTAATTAGATAGGTATACAGTATAGAAATATTAAATCACTGATTATTGTTATTTGATCAAGTTCTTCTAACTTATTGGTAACTCATTTATGCATGCAGAAATTATCCCGTAGGAGAGGAGTCTCTGTATCATTTTGATGATAGTAAACCACACCTGCGCACTATTCCTTAATTCAATTATGTTTATCGAAAAGAGCTTCACCAGTAAAGTAAATTTTTGATTTTTTCATGGCAATTTTCATATCCAATGTTCTAGAGTTGAAATAATTCATCATTCATTTACCTATTTTAGTTTCGGTCTAATATCTAGAAATTCGTCCCCTAGTTCTCCATAACCACTGGTGCTGAGGAAAAAAAAATTGAGATTTTCTCATTTTATATACCTACTGTAATAATTGAACGTTTTATGCAATAGGCCCGAATATTATGCGAATTCAGGACGTTCAAATTACCCGATAAGACGTTCGTATTTTTCTGTTAAATTTCTCGCGACAGAAGAAAAAATAAAAGTGTTAAAATGTAGGTAATAAAGATAAGAGTTTGGAATTACAGTATCTTAAACATGACCTTCTTTATTGAATTTTACAATCGGAAAAAAGAAACGGGGGAAAAAATGAACATCGGCTGTAAAGTAAATGTATCATTAGAGAATAAACTCTCCGCTCGTGGTCATATAGGTACGTGTAGGCCTACCTACTTTAGTACAGAACAAAAAATTGAAATTCTTCAACTTGTGCCATGATGAGTGTCCGTACAAAATACGTTGATCGAAAAAAAAAAAATAATAACAACCGAGTTACAAAATTGGAAATGACTTACACAGCTATAGACCACTTGTATCATGTTGTACCTCTACGATGTTTAATTCAACACGAAACTTGTACTGCACTTTGCGCATTCCATTTTTGATACTTAAGTAGGTACGCATTAAGCTTAAAAGTATAAGTTAGATTGCCTGCGTTCTTAACTTAGGTAGGTATATAATTATGATCTGACGGTATTTTAACATTAAATAAGCTCGAAATAAGTACGAGTAAAATGATGGGTGCAAATACACCTCTGTCACAAAAATAGAAATTGAGTAAATCGTTAAGGAAAACTTATTAAATTATGAGTTCATAGGGACAAGATGAGAAAAATTGAAGTACCTTCCCAAAACTAATTTTATCTATCGCAAACCACTTATTAGACGTCTTTGAGCACAGTATTACCAAGTTTTTAGAATTCAGTCAACTATTCGTGTACATGTTGTATGGTGACATGACGTAAACAAGAGTTATCGCACTAGTTTTACTATACAGTAATGGATATCAACTTATATAGAACCTAAAAAAACAAATTCGTTAGTTTGTAAGTACAATATTTCTAAGTATTTTTTATTTTGATGACCGACAATAATATTGAATTATTAATACAAAAGAAGAGGTCAACATTATTCAAGTAAGTATGTGGCGTTTTACGTTTGTGGACCCAACACCGGTCAATGTTGAGAGCGGAAACAGATGCAGATTAGATGTGAGTACCTACCTATTATTAATTACGTTTCAAAGTACCTACCTCATCACCTAACTGTGGTGTGGTGCACCAATTTTTCGCAGCTAAATTTCTAGGTATAGACCTATTTCTTCCATTCTATTTTCTATTAGGTATTAATCGATATTATTTGGACCTCTTGTCTGGAATTTGTTTCATGATATAAGTGTTACCAATACCAGTATAATTTTAATCGAATTAGCTAGCGAGGTAGGTACTGAGAGCCCGGAATATTGTTGGTTATCAATTGAGGAAAAATCGAAGACTTGATATTCGATGACGCGTATAGAAAAAAGAGCACAGCCTACTCGAGGGTCTTTTCGTGAGTAAATATTATAAGCGGTGACAAACGTCGTCTGTGCCCCCACAAATCTTGTTCTCTCTTTCCATATAAACATCACATTTCGATGCATATCGTCAGTCTTACAAACATTGTAAGTACATATAGGGAATCCTGAACATCAAATGACTCTCAGTACCCACCGTATCGCCATTATCAATTTATTGGTGCTGCTCACTATTTGTCCTAGTGGGAGTCTACGTTGGTAGCCTTTCTTCCATATTTAAAACATACGAAGAAAAATATACTTGTTAACTTTTTTCATTAATCATAAGTCTATGTAGGTATACTGTTCGACACTCCTCAAGTTTCGATTATTTTCACAAACGCCCCGCTTCCTTAACGATAAAATTAAACAAAAAGCGTAGGGAACCTGTTCTACGGGTTAAAATAGTTTTGGTGTTGAGAATTCAAATTGAAATCCTGAAGAGTCTCAATGATTATTATGGCGTGAAAGTCGAAATTTTTCCCAGACTAAATTCTTCATTAGGACGGGTCAGTTTTCCTTGGACGCCACAAGGCAAATTTTCCGAAATAACCCCCGATAATAGAGGTTTCTTGTGAATACTTGCCAACTATACTAAATCGTTGCCTTCAATGTTGCGTAATGATCTGACCTGATTCGTTCTTTTCTCTTCTACTCAACTTCTTCTGAACAATTACCTGTAAAACATTTGGCGGCATAACTCCCCAAAATGTCCTTAAATTAGGACACATTAAAGTCATAATGGAGAAATGGGAATATTTTGCAGATATTTTACATAGGTACGTACATAATGGGAACATAGGTACCGATATTTATGCCGCACGGAAACATCAAATCATCTCCAGCTAAAAGGTGGAAAACCACCGGTATACATTACTTCCATTTACTACACACCTATCTGATCTTAGTTTATCAACAAGGTGCCTCCTTCACTTCCCTAGTCATTACCAAATTTGAGCGCGTAAAGAATTTTGGTCAAATCATCCCAATTGTACCAATATGTGAAAATCTGGACAAATCAAAACGATATAGGTGAATCATTATCGCACATTCCCTTTGCCATATGTACATCCGATCATAATACGGCCCTTTGGAACAACATGTCGCACCTTAATGGAGAAATATAACGTGGAGCTTCCAGACGAAAAAGATATTCCATATCAAGTCATCAAAAAGTACACCCTCACACGCATACAAAAAAAAAAAAAAATACCAAGAAGAATGGACACAAACCTCGTCTTGCTCAATTATCAGACTACGAAGAATCAAACCCGAAATAAATGAAAAATGATGCGTGGCACATCTTAGCAGCAGAGAATCCATTTATTTTTAAGAATTCAGCGCGTAAAAAATTGATTGAAATTGGAGGACTTGGTCTTGAAAATCCAGATTAAACCACAAATGGTCGCACACATAACATGAAAATCCGAATTGGTAATTGTGGTAAAACGCTTGTGAAAGTCAATATCTGCAACGCATTCTTCTGGCGGTTGATACAAATGGTGTGCGTGTGGGGAAGCAACGCAGGAAGTTTTGCTTGAGTCAATTTCAATTTCTGACGCTGTCTACGCTGACGTTCACTTGTTGACAGTGCACTAGGCTTGGTATCGCCAGACAACTTTTATGTTTTACCGCTAGTGGAGGCTTTTTCCCAAGAATCAAATCCTCGTCTTTCCCGTGCGCTAGTAGCTGACAATTCAAAAGGTTTAGACAACTTCAACTTTCCACACCTTTCACAATAACATTCGGCGTCGGCTTTTTCCTAAGAATAACGAACTATAAAATTTCTCATAGCCCGTTCCGAGAACTACTCTGGACCCACGACGACACGAGTGTAAGAGAATTTTCTATCACCCGGCGATGTGTGCACTTTTTTCGGTCAGTCTGGTGGTGAAGTGTAACATAATATAACCTATCCGAAAAAATTCAATTTTTTTTTTCTTTTTCATGCTAGTGCTGGTGATCTAGCACCAGCAAAACGTCAAGAAAGTTTACTGCCCCCTTTTCTTGTCCACCTTGCTGAGGGTGTATACCTTCCTTTTCTAAAGAAAAGGTCGACAAAAGAACGTAACCGAAAATTTTTCTCATTAGTTCAGGAGTGATTTAAGACCTCCAAAACGTCGAGTAAGTTAGATCCCTCATCAGGCGTGAGAACAATGTCGGGAGTAATATCATCACTGAGGTACCTCACACAAAAACAATCATGTTAAGAATCTGAGTCCTGAACCTCTCATACTCCAGAAATATTGATGAGGCACGTTCTCAGCTTTAAAGATGGAGCTGCTTTTATAATTCTTAGGACGTGAAGGAAATGAGAAAGATGCTGGATGTTTGTCAATATTATGAGAATGAGACAGACACCTGGTAATATAACATTAATTCATATCAGATTCTAATCAAATACGTGACGTGTAGGTACTCATCCGTTATTTACCATCGTTATTGACGAACTTGTTCTCTTTTGCTTCTCGTGTTGTCGTCTCAATCTGCTAATCGTCGTTCTCACCCTAGTTGTATATATTTCTACGTTGATGATAATTCCGTGACGTTCCGAACGTTAAAAAAAGTCTGGGGGATTTCAAAATGGAGGCAAGAACCACTTGATCATTTTCTCTTCATGACGTCTCTTCTTCCATTCTGAAAAACTGCAAAATTAAACTCAGATACAGCTAAACTTTCTCGGCCAAATCCAACCTCGTCTTCACTTATCTTGTTCAGCCAAACAATTAGATTGCCAACGCAACATCATTAATTGTCGGGCCAATCGATGTCTTCATTCCGTTCGGCGATTACCACCCGAGAAGTGAAGTGCAATCTAGGACCTACCTACACTGTGTCGTAGAATAGGTAATATGATGATGATTGATGACCAGGGTGTTGGGCCAATTTAAGAAAACGTCATGACTTTAGCACAGCATTACATCTGTGTGTAAACGTGTCATAAGCTCGAATTTTGTTCGCGCAAACTATAAGTTATTCTGTTCGCGTTAAGAAAGGGCCAAAAGAAAGTAGAAAGTTATATTACGTAAGAAGTTCGTTCCAGCTGGTACAAACTTCTCAAATACTTCGTACTTACCATGTTATTTAAAAAGTTAGTACGGTACAAACTTATACCCTTTCCCGAGTAGCCCTTTCTTAACGTGAACAGACTATAGGCTAGTTTTTTTTAGCGGATACAAGATATACTTAGTAAATTATATATTTTCGTTTTACCTCTCTTTTCTTGGATATCCTTCATTAAATTAATAAGGAGAAATACTATTTTTCGTATCTTTCAAAACGTCTCTTCGCCACTGGTGGCTATGAGACGCAACTTGCGAGGCAGAACTGCGGTCGTTTTATAGATACTAAGGATATCAACATTCTCGCGGCCTGCTCAATTCATTGCCTTACCTAGGCCTATATACAACATTATATTTTTATTATGGTTTTGGCTTATACCTCGAAAAGGAAATGATTTTTGTTTTTCGAAGTCCCAAGGTACCTATCTAAACTTGATCGATAGTTACATCATTAACGTTTTTTTTTTTTTTTTTTTTTTCTTTTTTTGTATTAATTAGTTTCGAAACAAGGTCGGAAGAATAACTATAATCACCTTCAAAAATTTTTTAAAAATCCCTTTCCCATCTTGTGGAACTACAATTCGCCAGGCTTGGAAGGAGGATGTACGGGTTTCTCACCAAATAGTATTCAGGTACTTTGAGAAACAGGCTCTCGGTGATGATCATCAAATAATGGTCATTGAATCACAACAATATTATCTGGATACAAGTAGCATACGTATTAATAAATTTTAGGTATAACTTTAAACATGTACATTGTATAATTTTTGAAGATCACATGCATAATCATACTAAGTCTGATAATATGATCCTTTTCATGTTGCAGTACGCTTCATCAGCTGCTAGAACATTAATCTGTCTCATATTGATGTTCTTGTTGACCGTAATACTAACACTCGCTGGCATATACGAGCACGTAACGAACATATGTCTCGGCATCCTTTTCCTCATAACAGTATTTTTCATAGCATACTCCTTAGCGGTGAAAAGATCGTTTGATAATCGAGAAATCAATACACAAGATCAAGTTTGGAGAACTGATGGAATAATTATTTCGGTAAATTCGTTAAAATCAACAATTTGTTACTTGTCCATTATAAAGATGAGGAAGGGATATTTTCCTTCGAAGTATTCACGATGATAATTCAAACTTCTAGGTAATTCTCATTTTTCAGAATGCGAACGAAGGAATGACAAAAGCTCCTCCACCGAGTTACGAAACAGTCACCAAAGATCCGACTTATACTTGCTGGCTAAAACCACCTCCTCCTTACTCGGAGATAACTTCAGATCATACGAAAGATATTTCATCAAAAGATCGAACAGGTCATCTTGTATTGGATGCGGCAAAACTGTAATCTGATCCACGATTCAAACTGGGAGTCTTCGTGAGAAAACTCATCCGATGATATGGCTTCCGAGTCTGATTTCACTCATACCTACAGGATATGTGTGTTACAATTGTTGGTAATATTGTCGTTTCGATAGCAAATAACTTCAGAATCAATAAGCGCTTACTTCATGTAAGATACGTCAGCGTCAGCAGTGCGATAAGAATACTCGTATGATAAGAATCTCAATGACAAATAAATTACGTAAGCTCGAAAACTTAATACTTTACGATGTTTCTTTTCTATTTCTGTTGAAGCAACTCCATCAGAAAAATAAACGAATAAATAATTATAATTTTCAAATCTGTCACAATTTTCATTACTACGGTATCAATTTCTCTTTTTCTAGCGTCGTAGCGTGGTTTTATAAATGATGTGTTAATCGATAGTCATTTTTCGAGTGCACTAGAACTGATTTTTAAAAATTTCGTCAGGAACCCACAACAGTTTTCGATTAGGCTATATATTTCATAGAAGACATTTCACATTTTAAAAAGTAGGTACATACTTAATTTCTCATAATAACCATTCTGATTGATTCATTTTTTAGAATCTCTTTTCTTATCTTTATCCTTGGAAGTATCGTCTCTAATATTTGATTTAGAAGCATCTTGAACTGCCGCATTCTGTGTATCAACTCCAGGCAATTGTTCTAGGACACTTTTCAAAAAATCGGTATCCGTTACATTACTGTAATCTACCTCCATTTCTTCGTCTTTTGACTTGGCATCAGTCTTCTCTACTTTTTCTGGGTCTTTTTCCTGGGACGAAGACTCTACGAGGAATATTAATCATAATACCTAATAATAATATACACTTGAAATTCGACTGTAAATAATAGAGAACAAACAATGAAAACTCACGAGTAGCGACCGCATCTTGCATACTCATACGCAAGGCAAATGCAATTTGCTCATCCTCGGTCATAGCGCCGAAGTCAGGCTCTTGCTGAGTGGATGTGCTTGTTCCGACCGTTGCAGAATCTTCAATAGACATAGCTAACGCCCGTTCTAACATCGCTTCGTCATTGGAAACTGCTTACGAAAAGTAAATACATATTTGCAATGAGTAAAATATTCTTCGCGATATTTTCTCCGAAACTAGGAATTAGAAGAACCCTAACCCTCATGACTGGTGGGTGGCGCAGACGTAGCCGGTGTGTCAGATGATGATGGACCACGACGTGATTCATCTTGCTGACGCTGTCTCTGCTCCTCCATACTGACACGTAAAGCCTGCGAAAGAAAATCAAATTTTACAACGCGCTCTACACGTATATAGCCAATACTATTGTACAGAATTCTGTTTTTTTGACATTATTGATTTTATTCATCGTGTAAAAGAAATTTCATGATCATCAAAAATCGATGGGATGATCAAAACATTGATTGGGTACCAGAAATATGATGCTGTCATCAATAATTTATATCTTTCGCCGGCCTCTAGGAAAGATTATCATAATTCGTGACTCAATTCATGAAATTTGAAGCTATTGATATCAAGATATTGACTTTCAAAAGGCGCTTTCGAAATACTCATCAGACGAGTTGAACAAGTATCCTTCCTCAAAAGGTCCACTTACCAACGCTAATTCAGGGTCTTCATTAGGATCGACACCAAATTCGAATCCTGAACCCCCTAATCCGGCTCCGCCTGTTCCATCTTCACCCTATAAACAAAAGAAGTTATGATACGTTCTAAAAAACGAACTGTTGTCTCATCTACTTATCGAGGATATAGCAATTAAAATGGTCAATTTGAAAACAACTCTCAGGCAACTCGAGCCAATCAGAGTTAATTTCACAGGTACAAATATAACGGATCAAACCTATCACAAGACATCTAAAAAGAATTCAACGTAATTCACGTTATCTTCGAATAGACGCGATGGTTAGTCAATAATTTGCAACACAAATGACGAAAGTGAAGACGAGTAATCAGTAAATACAGCTCGCCATTTATATCGGACGTCGTTCAACTCGAGTCGTTCTCAAAATGATATAATATTTTTGTTCTAAAATTAGTTCAACATCGAGTAAGCTATTATGGAACTGTTGACCACGCCGGAAGTCAAAAACTCATTTTGGAAATAGTATACTTCTTTCCCTCCATCTTTTATGAATTCTCTTTTCAAAGTAAAACTCGTTTACTCTTCCTTAATAATTCTGATACTATGTTATTCAAATGCTATGTCTTTCTTATCAAGTTTTTTCGCACTCTGTGAACACAAACTTGAGAGATTTTCAAAACAGCAAGTACATTCAAACACGATTTAACTCTGTACAATTAGTTCGTATAAATTGTACGATAAATAAACAGAAAATGATATTTATATCTTTAAAAGATGAGAAATCAGAAGAAAATTAGCGGCCATGGCAGAAGAAAACTCGCCAGTCGAGCGTCCGTTAGCCATTTATTCATACTACAAATTTATGCAATATTTAAATTGCCACACCATTGTATGTATCCTCAGTCAATTGGTCTTTCTGACTTTTTTTTATTAAATTTAATACAAACACTGTTTAATCCTGAAAGGGAGCGGATGGAAACCCAATTCACTTCCAATATCACTGCAGAGAGGGAGGAAATTACCCCCTACTTTTCGTCTGGGGATCAGTTGCTCCTTCCGTCACCTTTATTCTGCGCCCGCGACTACATCCAACCCTTGATCCGAAATTTTTTATAACGGCAATTCATCTGATAGGAGAATTAGTCATAAGTTGGAAAATTTTGTGAAGATGGAAGTTCGGTAAATATTGTTTAAATATCCACACTAGGCACTGATTTCACATTCTCATTTCAACGTTTTTCTTCTGGATATTAACGCGTTATTCCTTTTATAAACTCCTACAGTCACATGAGTTCATTGAGTTACGTACGTAGCACGTCATGTATTCATAGCCTTGTTCATGAACTCTAATGGACCTGAGAACTGATCTTTCCAATCATTAAATTCATATGAGTCAAACCTTATCAAAACGTCAACATGGCAAACAGAAAAACGCATTCGTATTTCTACTGTATGTGTCATTCGAATGTCGGAAATCTTTTCAAAACCATTTTCTCACTTCTTCTTACACATCTTCAAACAATTTAGTGAAAAACCGAATGATAGAAAAAACCACTCTCTAGATTTGTAAATTTACTTGAATAACTGGCGACGAAATTAACGCATCTGATAAGTGAGGACCAGGAGGAATTGTAACTAGATGGCTAGCAGTACCTTCTTTACCATTAATTGTATTTATAAACGTAGCTAAGATCGGGGCGTTAATAGCCTGTAAACAAAGAAGAATGTATGATGATCTAGGTCGGTAAGCGATACAAAAGAGTTAATATTGTGTGACTGAATGCTAACGGATACTCACGTCTTCGCCAAAGGAAACAATATCGACATTCACTTTCTCTTTCTTCAGTCGTTTCGCAACTTTAACCGCTTCTTTTTCGTCATGTTCCACAGGACTTCCAACGAAAGCCACTATTCGCATTTTATGATTTTTACCTTGTCTGTGCTTCAGAGCCAACTACGATAGGAACAAAATTAAAATACTGTATTACAAACTTGAAACAATTTAGCGTGTTATTCGGAACGAGCTCGTCAAGAATTTCTCAATCTCAGTCTTTACAAATTGAAATATTGAGCTTTACTCATTTCAGAGACTTCTGAATGGGCCCATCAATTCCTACAGGGAAAACTCACATGAGCAATGCGCATCCCCGTCAAGAAATTGATATCGCCGGTGGGTTGTACTTGATGTAATTTGGCTAGTATTTTACCAAGATCAGTGGTTAATGTCGTCAGAACTTCGACACGACTGAAAGAGCAAATAAAAAGAAAGTTACGATGGTATAATATTGACATACGATGCAGGACTTAAAACAATCCAATACTCACTTGGATAAAGATATGAGACCAACATTGTTTTCCGGATTAGATCTAGTTTTTGAGTGACATACCAAGTTGATGGCGTCTTGTTGAGCTTGTAATCTTGATGGAATGAAATCACCATTTCTCATATAATCGCTATTATCAACGCTGGATAGTTGGAAACGTAAATAATTTTACAGGATTGAATGAAGTATGAAGTAATTGAGAGCAACAAAATATACTTTACCATATTATAGTACTTTCAAGAACCATAATGAAGGAAGTTGAAGAGTGTTACGAGTAAACAATCACTGATTTGCTTCTGTATTCTGTTTGAGAGATATTACCGATTGGAGATATTACCAAGGAGCACCGACAAAAATGAAGGTATAGTAAGACTAATTGAGAAAACGGTATTACCGAGAAAACCGAGAAAACAAATGAAGTAATGGTATACCGAAGAAATAGTTAGATCGGAAAAAAATGTTGGAAATCGAATTTGGCAATTCATTCACCAAAAAGTTGAAAACTTCAGCAAGTTCAAGCAATCGTTAACAACTCTTTAAACTCAATCTGAACTTGCTCTCACGAAATTCTTTTTACGAGCTGTTTAACAATCTGCGTATTATCACAATGTGAATCATAATTATAATGAATAATATTTTAACAATGAAGCGGCGGGGAATGCAAATTCATTCACTGAAAAGTGAAAACGATAGATATCAAAAATTATCAATTAATTTTGAATCATTCGGACTCGACAGCGGAGTGGCCGCCGAAGGCGCGCCGTCCTGCTAGTGATTGGGAGCACGACTAGACACCACCGGCACCAACTGATAAGAAGCCGAAGCACGTTTGATCAGTTCCTAAGTTTTTGATGAATGACTATTGCACTATTGGTATTACTTACCTGACTATTGACTCCAGTTTCGCGAATCTATTTCTTGAACGTGCCTACTTAATCTATTCAATTTGATACTCCGAAAACTTCACCTTCAAAATTGTTGGAGACATTTATATTGAGCCTATATCCTTTCCGTCTGATAATTCGTGTTGAGAACGGACTGCTCTTCAGAAGGTATAATTTATTTGAACTGTTAGAATATCCGTTAATAATCGATTTCAATTCTCATTTTCTTACTTATTTTGTTCTTTCAGGTCAGCCCAAGACAATGAATTTGACCAATGTAACACAAAGACGTCCCAGGAAGAGTTTGCTAGGCACCCGTCGAATGAAACGAGAGAGTATGCTATCTACATTATCAGACACGTTGTACATTCACGAAGAGAAGGAAGAACAGAATGATGATGTACTGTCGATTGATGAAGAAATGCCTATCGAACAGGCGAAGGAAAATCCTGATCCACTTCCAGTCATTTTCAACGAAGAAATAACTTCAAAGAATGAATCTATCGCCTTAGAAAACTCTCCTTGTTGTGAAGAGTTACGTAATATGCCGTTAAATAGAAATCTCAGCATTTTAAGAAAACGACTGGATTCTTTCTTTTCACCGAAATCGGTATCAAACGATGACAGTTTCGTTGTTCGCGAAACGATGCTTGCAAACGACAGAAGTGTTCTAGCTATTTCTTTCGACCATGTTTTTGAAAATATGAATACTATTTCTGGAAGTAATGATGTAACCGCTGTCGACGCCGGAAAAATTGCCAAAGATATCAAGAGCTGTGATATACGAGACGATGAAACTTATTATCTAGTGGATAGAATCTTGAAATGTATAGATAGACAAATTCAGGAGAAGAAAGAATTTACCAGAGTTTGTAATCGAAAAATAACAGAGTTGCTTGAGAAAATGGATTGTTTGACTGCCGAAATTGAAGATATAATAACGATTGAAGAATTCCTTGTTTTTAAATTAGCTGGTGAAGTGAATCATGGGAAAAATGATATTGTATCCCGATTACCAAAAAGAAATCCATCGCTTAATGAAACGTCTAATAAGCAACCTAATATTCTAAAATCGACCGGTTGAAAATCTTGCAATAGTTTCAAGGCTAGCAAAGTTAGCTTTGTTGACTTCTGTTAATTTCTTGAAAAAAGACCATTTGAGTGCTCTTCTCCACTTCGTCTTTTATGAACTTCATGGTTTACGAATTATCTTCCTTGTTTGGATAACGAAAACGTTTTTCTCTGAAGATTTAATTTCAAGTTCTTGTCATAGACTTACGTCAAAATTACAGCCCGGTCAACATTCCTAGTTCGACGAATACTATAGAATAAAAGTATTGCGCGTATTAAATTTTCTAGCGATCATTGGCTTGATCTCTCTAAATAAATCTTACTTATTCTTCCTTCAATTTTTAACAAATAAAAGAATGAAATGCGAAGCGTTTGGATAATCTTTTTAGTAAAACTTACTGAGAGGTAAACTAAGGACGTAGATTATTTCGCCATTGTAAATAAACATGTCGGGTGAATTGCCCGTCATGTCTCTCCCTTCTCCCTTTTCATCCACTAAGTTCGTTTCTACAAGCAAGAATACCTCTACGTCTCTGAACGAACGGTTTCATCACGAACGTACGACCCCTCCCTCCTTGATGATTACACAAGTGATCTTTATCACGAATGAAAACAAAGTGATGACAAGAATTCAAAACACATGTATTACTTCCAAACAGAACTAGAAAGCCTTTATCTTTCATTCGGTGCAAAGCTTTGAAATCTTATCATGAATCAACGAGATAATATAATTTTATACACTTTTTATAGAGCACGATGATCGGATTGAAAATGAATTACATAGGGGAAAAAACAGGTAAAAATAATATACAATAGTTATAAAACAATTTTGGGCAAAAATTACCCACAGAAATAATACAATGATCCTCAGAAACGACTGCAAGGTTGAGAAATAAGTTCAAAATTGAGCATAATGTTTTCAGTAATGTAACAGAAAAAATAATGATAAAAAAGAAAGGAAATATGAATGATAGTGCTTCGGCAACAAACAAAAAACGGTAGTTCCTAGTTTCTACACGAATTGGTGTTTGAATTCAGCACAATCGCTCGAGCTTCATCCGGTAATTGATTTGGATTCGATAAAATCTCTGTCGACGTACAAACATGACGAAGGGCGTTGAGTACGACTGAAATTCAAAACAAGTTTTACTCAGGTGAAGAAAGGTTCAGCTGCCTGTACGTCGCCACCGTTAGACAGCATGTGATTACCTGGCCTGAGATCAACGAGGGAACAATATTGTTCGGCCCACTGTAAGGTGGATCGAAATAATTCTTCTATGTTCGTATTAGATACACTCGAATTGAAAGAAGTTAAGAGTGGTTCACATATCAGGCTGAGCTGGAAGGCTTTTAGTTAAAGAAACATTACCGATTTCAAGGAATTGACGATAAAATATGACGCATATTAGAAGTGAATACAAAATGTAAAAAAATATTACGAACAACCTTTACATACATATCCCGTGCAAGGAAACCAACATTAGAAACTACCAACATTTTTCCAAAATCCAATGGCAATATTGAATTCTAGTCCGCAAATGATGAAAATGCTGGGTCGGTGCTAACGTCAAGTTTATTACAAATATGTAAGGACGAACATCGAAGGTCGGGTTGTACGTAAGAACTATACCGGGTGAGGCAAAAAGATGTTACCAGTTAAATGGGAATTTTCGCTAAATCCGCCGTAGCGCGAAAACGCCAAACGTTAGACGTATAGTTTGAATGTACGAAATTTGTATTCCAATTTCATCTTTAATTTGAGCTACATGCGAAGTTTCTACGACTTTTCTGAGCCGAGTTATGGACCAAAATGTGCCGAAAATTGACTAATTTGCGAAGATTTTCGATATGAAACATTGAAAAATCCCCCACTTTCAAGCTTCATGGGGTTATTTGGAAACTTTTTTCGGAATCAGCGTTAAATTTCACTTTGGAATCAGATAAAATGAGAAAGTTGGAACAATTTTAAATTTTGGCAAGTTGATGAATTTTTGGCACATTTTGGTCCATAACTCGGCTCAGAAAAGTCGTAGAAACTTCGCATGTAGCTCAAATTAAAGATAAAATTGGAATACAAATTTCGTACATTTAAACTATATGTCTAACGTTTCGCGTTTTCGCGCTACGGTGGATTTAGCGCAAACTCCCATTCAACTGGTAAAATCTTTTTGCCTCACCCTGTATTATTAAGACAACTGAACTAAACTGACTGGGGCGAGTGGTAGGACGCAAGGCGATCGTGCACGCGTCGCGGAGAAGGAAGGAAACGATACGTGTGATGAAGAAGGGATGAAAAAGGAGAACGACGAACGGAGAGCGAGAAAAGGACGAGGACAGGCGAACAGGTTGAAGATGCATGCACGTGCGATTCGCCGCAAGTGACACCAAAACACATATTCAATCGGAATTGATTCAATTCAAACAGGCGATACCGATTATGTAGGTACGCTATGATAAACTGTCAAAACAAAGACGTGAAACGAATTCGAATGATTGGAACTCTTGAAAAATATGCATTGTGGGTTAACGTGCGGAGAAGTGAAGCATAACATTCAGTGTCTTCTCTCTTCACAATTAGTCCGAGTAATTAGGATCTCTATCACGTCTCAATCTAACCATTGCATGACTGTATTCAGTTTACCTCCTACTTGGTTATGGAGCTCGAATTATCCATATCAATACTAAAATTAGAAGACTTCTTCACCAATCTAGTTTACTATGAATCTCTTACGACTTCCATTCAAGTTTATAATTTTTGATATTAAAATCGGAATAACTTAAAATTACTCACGAATTAGTATTTAGCTGATGTTATTACAAGCCTAATAGGAGCTCTTATAATAAGTGCTCCATGGTACCTCTATTACGTGCTTAGATTTTACAGCGTTGACTGGAAAAAGACTCTATGTAACCCACACTTTTGAATCGCTGTTCAATCATGGTAAGCAGCTGTTATGTTTCAAAATGCGCAAAGAAGGCTCAGCAAATATAGAGAAAACTTCTCAGTTGCGAAATGCACGCGTCAACAACACCGAAAAAGGATACAATCCAAAATTTCCAATTCTGTTTTGTTCTTTCTTTAACATACTCGTCGAACATTTCCTTCATCTTGTCCGCTTTGTGTCGTGAAATAGGAGCTCCCGTTACTGGTAGCAATGATTGGCAATTACTGCGGAGGTATAAGTAAGATAGATACAGTTTGTAAATATTGTACTGGATTTGAGATATTCTCTAGTTTCGATACACATTTACCTGATAGCTAAATTCAACGTTTCAACTTGTTGTTTCAATGACTCAATTTCATCGCGTAACTGACTTCGTTCTCCGCGTAACGTTCTAATGTATTCCGCTCCTTTTTGTAGCATAGCTGCTTTACTCATCTGCAAAAATGAGCGCGATAGTTAATCTTCAGTTTTATCGAAGGTGGGATTTTGAATAATGTTTCAGCGACACATAGCGTATCTCAGTTTTTTCGTTCCTCGATTTACAAATCACCAATATCATAATTATTCAAACATCAAATTCAGAAAAACGTGGTCATTCTTATTCGGCGCTACGATTTAAATTAGGTCACTCGACGCCACGTCACGTTTGAAAGAGAAAAACAAACATAATAATAAAATACAGGCACACAACTTACAAACCAACATCTTGAGATGATATGCCATATGCGAGTATTTTTTTCATCCTCTATCAACTAGCTGAAGACTAACTCTGAAACCGAAAACCGAGATTCACTGAAAGGAGATAAAACGGTGATTTTCGGGGAAGGCTTCTCAGCATATTATTAAGTTTCCTTTCGACAATTATTATGTGTCTTGTGGGAAAATATGTAAATTTTGTAAAACACTTCAACTTCAGGACATTTTATCACCGCATTGTAATTCCGAAGACGATAAACGCCGAACGGATCAAGTAGGTATTGAGGAGAGAACAAAGTCAATTTTTCAAAATTCAACAAAGGATAGAACAAACAGTCAAATCGGATATCGGTATTTGTGAAAAATCAAATGAAACGATAAAACAACGCATTGCTTCGCACCACATTTCACAACTCTTTTCTCCTCTAAGATAACCCTCTATCGCCGTGATCGTCCACACTCTAAATAATATATTTTGTGTAGTTCTAGGAGATTAAAAGAGCAAATATTATTAATTATTCATGAAACAACCTTCATGTTGGGATTTTGAGCCAAATGTGGAATCAATTGATGCAAAGTGTCAAATCCATTCTTGATGTTACACCGTCTTTTCTGTTCTGCATTAATATGACAAACTCGACGATGTTCCTACAATGATAAATTTCAAGTAGAATATACATTCATTCTCAGTCTATGCAGCAATTTTTTCATCAATGGATAAGCGACGTTCACCTTATATGGGGTACTCGAATTTACGGTTTTCGAATTCGGTGACGATGATGTACCACGCACAGGACTACTAACAGTCAATGGTGATAAACTTAAACTTTCGCTGGTCGACGGCGAACTCGGATGTTTCGGACTGCTTGAAGAGCTATTATGATGATTCATCAACTACAAAAAAATAATACAACACTGTCATATTGTCCGCATTACATCAATCAATCTTTGAGCACCCAGGCGCGAAAAAAAAAAAAGAAAAAAAAAACGAATGTAATAAGATTTGATTCAACAGATCACATTAAGATAAAACTGTAACTAGGTACCTACTTGTGACTTGTCTATGGTCATACGAATCCTCGTTTTCACTTAGGAAAAAGTATTCTCATTACCCGGGTCAAATGAGAAAAAATGAACTAGAAGAAATCTATTCTAGGTACTTCACAAATAGTAATTCATTGAAGTACACGCACTTACTTGCGATAAATTTGCTGATTCCGTATTTGAATGATGGTTACCAGTAAAAATGAAAGGATTCGTCCCGCCAGGTGAACCACCCGAATCAATTGGGGAAGATGAATAACATGGATCGCCAGAAGATGACGGAATATTCGTCGAGTTCCACGTTTGCCCTTGATATGATGAAGAATTTGTATATTTATCGTATTTGCCAAGGTTACTCTTTGAAGCGTAGTGTGGTTGTCGGGTTGAATATCCATAAAGGGGGGAATGTCCCGTTTTATGCGCAGTTGAATGTTCTTCGGTTAAAGTTTGCGAGCCTGAATAAACTTTATCCGAAAATCCTTCGCGCTGATTATGCGACAAATTTATCAAAGAGCCTTCGTGATAATTGCTACGGAAGAAAGTATATAGTATGTGAAAAAGGTACAACCTCGATAACTTACTCTCGAGAGAAATTTCCTTCTTACTTTTGACTAGACAAAACCGGAGTCCTCGGTTTACAGTAACCAACTGGATTCGCGTTAGAAGATAGAATATGATCCGGAGTCCGAGATCGTCTCCCGAGCAACGCCGTACAATGAGCTTCGCGACGATGTCCATTGATTGTATAACAAGCTCGTATATCATGACCCGAACTACCGCCGCTACATCCGTACGGACTAGTTGCGATGGAACTGGCACCCATGATGCCGCAGCCACTCATACTGTAACCGCTACTGGGGTAACCATAATGTCCTAGCGCAGAACAAGCACAAAATATTCAATAACAAGAGCACAATTATACGTATAAACTTGGCAATCTCTGATCGTGACCGATGTACACGCGACAAACGGGCGCACAATTCAAATACCTACGGCTCGTGTTGGTCAGCAATTGAGTGAGTAGAGCGCAATTTGGAGTAGCCGCTGCCACATCCGCCGCACATGAAGAATCGTTTTGCATGAAACGAGCATGTGTCGCCAACAGACTGGAGCCACTACGAGATCGGCCTCTCTGTGACAGCTGAAATGTAAGGTAGTCTTAGCAATTGTAACGCGGAGCTGTGATTAATCCCACGAAACTATAATGCAGGATACAGAAACAAAGAAACGAGTAAATAGTACAGGAACGCATCAGCTGACCTTACAAGTCGCGCCCATGAAGCGCGCTCTCTTTTTTTGAAAACGGTCAATCTAGAGTCCCCTCTTTCATTTACACATCTCGAAGTTTTTTTTCAAACGAAAAATTCTATCTATCACTCCTTAATCTCAAAAACGGTCACAAAGTGAAACCCAACTCAAAATAGGTAGTATTTAATTTGAAAATTTTATCGAAAAACTGTCGGACTGCGCACATTGAATTTATTTCAACTTAGTTACCGGAACAGAAGAGAATTTTCACTACAATTTTCAATCTTATTATCACTACTATTTATACAGTAGATGTTACACCCAAGAATTTATGTAATCGCTCCATTGGGCAGCAATTTCGCCGGATTTCTGCAGTTTCTTCCGAAAATGCTTACTTGGATGGTAATCAATCATTAATTTCCTTTTTACCTGATGAGTTAAATTATTCCAAGATTTTGAGAAATGTAAAAAATGATTTGAAGTATAATTTATTTACGTGAACCTTAACATTGTCACAAGTAGTTGAAGATATTGTTGTATTCTCTTGAATGGCCCTGGAACTTCAAATTCCTGGAATCTGAAGCGTATAAATCATATGGATGAGAAAAAATACAAAAAATATTTGCTCAAGTTTTCCTCTAAAACTTTGAAGAAATTTCAGATCATTTGACCAATTAAAAAATAAAAATCTTGAAAATTGAGTAATTCGGCAGTGACCATAAGATTGGTAATACGCAAATTGGGTAAAATAGCTGTCTATTTCACGTATTGAACAATTACACAAATTGGGTGCAACATCATAATAGACTAGCGGCTTCGCCGGTCGCCTACGCTACGGAGACCGATTGGCTAACGTATCGAAAATCAGCGATATCCAAAATCAAATTTAGAATAAAATCATGTAAATCGCGGTTCTCGACGCAGTCAAGACCAGGCGCAGATTCACGGAGGTGGGCCAAAATTGTGAAAGCCTAATGCCCCTGCTTACCAATAAATTGATGGAGTACTAAATGACACTATAAAATCTTTCATCTAAACACGATAAGGATATGCCCATACGGGAAATCGATGACGAAGATTTTAAAAGATATCATCTTCGATATTTTATATGGTGATATAATTTCAGCTCAAGGCTCAATTAGAAAGTATGGCCCTACTTCATCCATTAGAACCCTTCAAAACCCATAAGGAAACAGAAACAAACATGTATACAAGAAAAATAACTTCTTGCTCATCAAAAGACGGTTTTCATTTCAGTTGTTCATTTGAAAAGTATCATCGTTTGTTTCTTGATTTTTTCAGGACGATTAAAAAGAGTTTTATATCCCTTCATTATCCGGAGGGATCTCAATCTGTTCCTGTGTGCTGTGACACTTTTCAATAGAATGAAGAAACATAAAAAATACACGAGAGCCGCAAATTATTAATGAACATTAAAAAACGTTTCTGACCGACAGTCATTTTCAAATAAAGTATTGAAGATGACCGTAGATCGAAAACGAACCTTAATATTCATTAAATTTGCGATTCTCGTACTTAAAGTGAATATACTTCAATAGTAAAAAATAAAGACAGCTTGGTTCGTAAAATTATTGCGAGGCCACAATGAGAAGAGGGAACGTATTGAAACAATTGTATCAATGAATACAAAAAAAAAAACAAAAAACAAAAAAACAAAAAAAAAACACGCAATATGAAATTAGGTAAATGTAATTGAGTGTACAGCTGTTGATAAATAGAAGTCTTCTGACGTAGATCGTTGCACGCATTCGTACATTCAAAATTCGTGGGAGGAAAGGAAAAAAATAAAAGAAGAGACAGACATAGGAGAACAAAAAAAAAAGAATCACCCCATATTGATGATCTCATACCTACACAGTAAGTTTTCAATTCATCGAGTCTTACCAGACAGAACGTAATTGTTCTTTCAGGCGCAACTCCGTCTCGCCTTCCAGGAAGATATCACTTAGGCCTATGATCAAAATTTGCGCAACGCTTTCAAGATTTAGGATCTCTCCTCTTTTGAAATCAAAACCCACTTAGAGTGGTCGACACGCAATTATGAATCAGATACTGCTTTAAAATGAAACCTAATAATAGCGTAGAACCGAAAAAGCAATGTCCAGCTCTATCTGAAACGGGTTTCATTGGTTCTGATTACGGCGTCGTCCACACTTGCACAGAAAACAAATACAGTCGCGGAACAAAGAAAATTACAGTTTTTGTCTCAGTGAAATTCGAACGAGAATGCATAGTGATTATTCGAACTCGACCCATTTTTTAAAATTGAAGGTAGATATGTATTTTGTAATTTCAAAAATAAGAAATAGAGTCACCTTTAGACCAAATTTATAAATTGAATTAGAAACAAATAATCAAATGAAACAATGAATTTACACTATGAAAATAAAATCAACGGGTAGGCTATTTGAAAGAAAACTATTTACAGAGATCCTTTTACTCGATCACTCGGATGATAGAGATTCTCAAATATTATCATTCTGAATGCATGATATAATATTTATCATATCATCCCAACGTTCACATTTCATTGGGAAAGTTTCATATTTTGAATCGTCTTGATTGCAATCTTCAAATTCCTTAGAGCAGAGATAAAAGGAATAAATTGAAAATCTTTCTTCCCTTTTGAACCAGGTTCTAATCACACATCTTCTGCATGTCAAAACAACAAATTTCATTCCATAGCGACCGAAGTAGATACTTCTTCAATTTTAGGTGACTCAAAACGCATTACACGATATAATTACCTAGACATCGTACATTCAATCAAAACATTCATCCAAATGAAGTGCTGCAAACGGCTACCATATCGTCAAACTGCCGTTCAATGCATCCTACAGGAGTTCGTACCCGCATTCACTCAGATATATAATAATAAAATGAGATCAAGATCAGCTAGTTTGTTTTCTTTTTGCACGAACGAAAACGCCGGTGTTTCCGACTCGATTTACGGGAACGAAACGCTTCATTTCTGTCGTTGTCTTGGCTTGAGTGGGAGAAAAGAAGGACAATTAGGGAAAAAATAATTCCCCCCCTCCCAAAGAAAAATGGTTTTTGTTCGTGAAAAAAGAAGAATCCGATTCGTTACATGGAAGCAAACGCGATTTCTCAACTCAGCGCAAAATTTATCGACCCCCGTTTCGTTCGGGTCACGAACTCGTCTTCGTTAGGAAATCGCTTAGTTTGCTCCCGTGTTACGAAAATAACTATTTAACAGCCACGGCCACTAATGCCAGTGGTCAGGATGGTATGTGCCATTAATGCTCAAGAAGAAGCTTTTCGCCTAACACGAGAAAATCAACTGAAGATAGTAACTTTATTTTCGGGTTCCGAGGGAGCTGAGATCCCACTGTCAAAAGCTTCGCGCACATTTTTGGGATGTGTATTAAGTATAGGTGTCTGTACGAGTAATTTCACGGAAACAATAAATAATATACATCGACTCAGAAAAATTAATACAATATTCGAATTATTTGAGAACTGCTCACTTGTGTTTACCCAATTTCTTTCCAATATTACCATAATTTATCATTTCGCAAACAATTCTAGTGTTCCAAAATTCAAATATTTCAATTTCCACCAAAAATTTTCAAGGTGAAAGAAGGAATTAACGAAGCGAGCTACTTCTTCTAATCAGATTCAAAGTTAGATAACTTTGAGAACTCGTACGCTTGTACAAAACCTCCTTTCTTTTTAACCTATAAAATATTCTTTTTAGATACGATTATCGAATACATCAAGCTAAGATAGTACTGCTACTAACTACACTCATACGAGTGAATAAAGAGAAGCATATATAGGCGTTCGAAACTTCCATACGCTAGTCACCTTCGAAAACTCTTTAATTCACACATAAAAGACCCTCTTTATCATCGCGTCCAAGAATAAAATAAAATTAATCCCTATTCGCAGAATTCAACACTCGCCGTCTCCTCGTCTACTACGCTTTTCTCACAGCGCAACGCGTATAAGCAGGCCTAATCAACATTTTCTTCCCGTTTTCTCCTATCAATCTTTCTTACGTTCGTTCATTTCTGTTTGAAGGAATTTTCCAATTGAAAATACTCATACTATCTTTGTTTTTGAACTAATAATCATTATCGTGCAACGTATTCGCTCGCACTCCAAGATTTGTATCGATAATGGAAAACCCTACCTTTGGTACAGCAAATAACTCCTCCTCGTTATTTGTCGAAATACTACCGGATCGCACCGATCTGGAGGAAGGTAAAATTTTATAATTACTACTCGACGATGGTGAATATCCCTGCTGATGTTGCTGAGTCGCAATACTTGACGAAAGCACGTTTGTATAACAGTTTGTCGTCGGATCGTAAGACGAATAATGATGACAATTTGATAGAGACGCAGCAGTAGTGGCGGCAACAGTATTGTAACCGGCCGTTGTACTTTGAGCTGGAACATTTCTACATCGAAAAAATTTATTATAGACTTTATAATACCTACTTTTTTTCCATAATTATAATATTTTAAGTACATTTTGGACTTACTTATTTATCTGATGCGAATAATTCACTATCGCATTTTCCGTGCCGACCTGTTGCTGACCGGTTTGATAGTTTTGCGTTTGATACGACGGATAACCTGTAGCGGTGACAGCAGTAGGGGATGGAACAGTTCCACTCTGCGTTGTTGTTGAATAAATGGATGGTGAGCCACTCGACTCTTGATATAAACTTGTCGAGTCGCTGTTATGATAATTATTACTCGAGCTTTGTTTCGAATTAATGCTATGCGTTACACTCAATTGTAACGGTTGCTCTTCTTCTGATTTTATGTACATTTTATGTTGCTGGTCTATATTATTTTCAGATATATTTGATGAAATATTCACACTCGACGACGTATTTTGTTGTTGATGTTGATGTTGATGTTGCGGATGGGTATGGGGATGGGGATTGTAGAAAGAAGGCGTATTACAGACGTCGGTATAACCAACATTATTCAATGGTCTATAGAGGTCATCGGATGGATGATACTCCTCCGGTACAGACGCTAACTTATTGGAGGGTGACAATAAATCTGTAAATAAAATGAATGATTTCAATATACAGTAGAAACTAATTATACTGCAGTTGTAATACAACTCAGGTTCGTTCTTACCGGGCAATGGTTCCAGCATGTCCATATAGTCATCCAAATTTGGTTGCAACTGCACCAGGCTGGGTTGAATTAGATCGGCTAAGCCGGTGGCTCGAGCTGAAACAAGAATGCCAAAGGAAAAGATTAATGAAGATTTCTTCGGAAAATATTTTGAGTAAAAATAAATAAATAAAAATAGATTTTCGAGAATATTTTTCTGAACGCGAAACAATACAGGCTGAAGCAAAACTCAACTTGCACGGGCGAAAAATGCGCGCAAAGTTTGCAAACAACATTTTGCCGCGGTTATAGGTACCTCTGTCGATATTACTTTTTTTCTTCACACTCGACCGACGATGAGTGTTGCCGTTTCGTTTTTGTTGAAATAGCACCCCGACATTTCATTCGTCACCGATACCATAACATTCAATCCGAACAACTTTTTGGAAGAAAATTCATTACTGATTGAAAAACAAAACTGTATAACGTCTTAAAACTCCTAGAAGTGCTCGATCGACATACAGAAACATTTTTGAATGATGAGCTAGGTACCAACGTCGTGTCGTGTTCAAGTTATTTTCATTACCTATAGCTTATTGTCAATGCCTTTTGCAAATCCTCATCAGAATAAAATATTATCAAACTGACCTAAGAAATACGATACAGTACCAGAATTGAAATTTCTTCATTCAAGGATTGGGACGTAAATTCTTTCGATCAACAATTAGAAATAAGTTGATCAAGTAGGCCTATTCCTTTATTGTACAACTTGATCTTCACTTTGGATGACAGATTGTGTATCTTAGATTATTAATGTTAAATACTTGGGAATTCTAGCTTTAAAATCACATCTTTTTTTAACCGCGATATCCACGCATCAGTTCGACTAATAAGTAGGGTTGTTTTAATTTCTTGAAATTATCCATATTCTATAGCCTCACTATCGCACAATGGCGTCGAATTTCTCATATTATTCATTACCTCTAGTCTTTTAGTCCGATCATTACGTACCGTATAAATACGAACAATTTACGCGACTTGTGCCATGAGAAATGATTCTAGTTCCCCCTTTGAGAAGATAATGACTTCAAAAGATTCTTCATATCTCCACTCAGTTTTTCCTCGGAAAGAACTAAGAAGTGAAAGGCATACTCGTTGTTAGAAGCAACTTGCCAAAATATTGTTACTTGAAATGAGGATTTCTAATCCTCAGTAGGTACTTGTATTCGAGCTTACACTGAAAAAACACCGCATTATTCCATCATGTAAGTTCAGCTAAATATCGAAACTCGAGTCAAAAATCAATACTGCAACCGATTCAAAATCATTCGGGTCCTAGTGGTAGTGACGCGCTGTATCGAGTCGGTCAGATTAAAAGCTCGCAGTAGGTAAGACGGAGGCCATATTATTCATGACTTGTTGGAAGTTCAGTCATCCCACCTTTCGCCTGCAAGGTAAGGAAATCGAGACCAAGAAGGTAATGAAGCACCTCAACGCTGAGCTTCAGGTACCATTTCTTGATGGCAGCGAAAAAAGGTGGCAAAGTAGTTGCATACCTAAGCCGTCTGAAGAGGAACCTAGGAGGGCCGAAAGAAGCCAGAAGAAAGCTCATGCTTCGTTGATCCTTCTATATGGTGTCTTAGTATGGGTCGACTCAATGAAAATACTTCACTGAAGAAGAGAGATGATAAAGATCCAACAAAGAACTGCGCTGAGGTGTGCTAGTGCCTACCATACTGTCTCGACGGAGGCTTTTCGCGTATTATCTCGTTCACCACAAATCGAGCTACTTGCTAAGGAAAGAGCGGTGGTGTTCAGAGCAAACCAGACAACGACGACCAACCGTGAGACTCTACGGGTTAAGCAGGAGGCCAGGCGCTCCTTGCTTGAGTAATAGAAAGCGAAACATGCTCAGAGTCAGCTGGGCAAGTGGACACGCGACCTCGATGAGAGGATGAACCGACACCATGGTCAACTGAACTTTCACCTGACGCAGTTCTTAAGCGGCCACGGCTGCTTCAACAAAAGTACCTTCACGACAAGTAAAGGTAAGTTGGGCAGGCAATGTGTTCGCACTGCGACCAAGGGCGTGATGATGGACCACAGCACACCTTATTTGAGTGTGAGGGGTGGAGTCGCGGAGTCGTGCGCGGAATAAGCTTAGTCAGTTTCCTTAAGAGATGAAGCGCTTGTTCCGAGTAGCCTGGTATCCACCATGCTAAGTTCCGAAGATGCATTAAACCAGGTGTCTGCATTTGCAGCCACCGTCATGAAGAAGAAGATGAACTGGGAATGAAATAGGCAAATGCACAACCACGCTATGGCCTACTGACTCGACTCATGTGTACCATCAACATCCAGATGTGCAGAAAGAAGAGAAAGATCATCCTTGAAGAAGGAAGATGATGAAGAGAAGCCAACAGCAATCCAGTAAATCCAAGATGGTGGAGTGTTGTTGTGCGTTCTAGTGCTTTCTGCGTGCCAGAGAAGGGAGGCACTGCGACTAGGCGGTTTCAAAGTAGAAGAGGAGGTTGGCCGGAGATTCTTCCAACACCAAAGTTATACTCGAAAGGGTCAATTCCGGTGTTGAAGGAAACAAATTCAAATGCATACGCAACTCGTCCCCCTTTCTATCATGGAAGAAGGGCGGTGCTGCACATGCGACAGAAGTAGTATATACATTACTCATTTCAATACAATGGAAAGGAGAAATAGTACATTTCTATACAAGGGAATTGAAGTGAGAATTTGTTACTCGTGCGTTTACTCACCGAGTCGCTCACTTTAAAGATATTTTTCTCAAAAAATGATGGTAAAGATTGCCAACCGCGGTTAAAATCGTACACTTTACTATCATGTGTCGAGAAAGAATCTTTTCCTCTCGAGACCAAGCTTTAATTCAATCATGTTCTTTATTACTCGCGCGTAAATTCAAAGTACGTTATTATGCCTCAGTTTCGCGTATGAAAAAGGTATTGCTTCCTAGATGAGAAATGATAACAGAGAAAGCGGCATGATAATAGATCACAACATCCCTGACCCTCAGCGAGAAAAACAGGGCAATAATGTGAGTTTTCCTTTTGTAGTTTTGACAGCGTTCGATTGCTATTTGCGATGGAATTTAAAATTTTGATTTACTCATTTGCTTATTTATAGTATGAAGTATATAATATAATTACTATTTATGCTCGTTTTTTCTCACGCACGAGGCATTTTCTTTGAAGATTCTGTTTTGTCTGATATGAGGTTGGATAGATGTTAATACGCCCATCTCCATACAGCAGAGAGTTGTTTGACGAGGAGATGGTGGTGCAAAAAATACGTGGAATAAGTCTTTATCTACGAATAATTTTGATAAAATAATGATTGCAGCTTAATGGAAGTCGTAGAAAGAAAGAATGTGGGTGAACAGAGATAGGGGAGAGAAAGAATTAGGCTCCTTCATTCGACAATGAAAAATATGGTGTTTTCATCCATTTTTTTTCTCCAAACGAAATGAACGTGACAAGATGTATTCGTGATAATAAGTACACACACAATTTGTACAACTGCGCGAAAAATTGCGAAAAAAAAAAAAAAAAAAAAAAAAAAAGAAAAGCGACGCAGCAGTTTGCAGGATGGGTAATAGAATTTTATACAACTAGGTGCATGAGGTGCGCGATTATTGACAAGTGCGAAGGTTTGTGAAACGTATGAATTGATTTTGCGCTCTGGAGCGCAACTAGTTCTCTAACATGCTCTTTATCAGAAGTTTACGAATGAGTCAATCAAAACTTTTGAATTCATTTCGAAAAGCAAGCGAACACTATCAAAACTTCAAGAAACTGAAATTAATGCCCTGTTCTTCGCGCAGATGCCATTGCCAATGATGCCATCAATTCTATCCCGCTTTCTTCGTTATCATTTCTCATCTATAAAGCGATATACCTTTCACCCGCAAAAATGAGGCAAATAACGTCACTTGAGTTCACGAATAATAGAAATTATAATATTTTGTCATTATTATTATTATTATTATTATTATTATTATTATTATTATTATTATTATTATTATTATTATTATTATTATTATTGATATTATTGAAATGCGAACAAAATACATTAGAGGACAATCAATGAACTGCACTGCGACGCGTTCAGATTATGTACATATAACGCTTTATTAGATTATGCGTTCAAACTGATACAGCAGACAACAGGGCGTTAACTACCATCGGAGTACGTAGTTCAATACCATAAAACCATAGCATGGTCAGTCGTTCCGACAGAAAATTGTTTGACGCCTCATCATCGCTCGCTCGGCTGAATTTAGGCCGTTTTCCCTTTTAAAAATTTGAAGAGACATTTATAAGAACACACGCTGATCGAAAAGATATATTGACGTCGTTTTCAATCAGTATAGCGCCTAAAACACATACACACGTATACACACACAAACACACACACAGTCAGTCTTATTGCCGTCGCGTCGCGTTGCGTCGAATCGACTCGACTCGACTCAAAAATATATAAATTTTCCGCTGAGAAATTATACACACTCGACTACTTTTTTGTATACTAAAATAATACCTACATAACTATGCGCGTCTATTCGCTACACTATCGAGCTTGTTCTCGTTTCAAAATTTGACGATATAGTATATCTATTGTACGCCAAGTTATAAATATACAAAATATTCTACTTCGACGGAGAATCAGAGGACGGCAACGGTATAAAGAATGTGATTAGAAAATATTAGGTATAACAGCATCCTTTTTCATTCATTTTTCTTCTTCGATTGCAAATATTTTTGCCAATGTTTTTTGAAGAACGTAGTTAATTTCAATCAGATTGCGTCATCACGTCGAAGATGGAAATTGTAGTGGCGGCGCGGCGCGGCGACTGCGACTCCGCTCTCGTCCGCCGCCGCAACGAAACGTAATTTCGAGTGTAGTACTAGCATCGAATTAATTCGTGTATTTCGTACTCGTATGGGTATTCGCGAATAACGATAAAATGGCAAGAGGAAAAATTATAACCATTAACCATCAGCAGCGCAGATGATAAATCATTAACGTACGTATAAAACGTATAACGACGAATAAGGTGGGAATGATGTCGCCGCCGTCGCCGTCAGTTTACATAAATCAGTTCGAATACAATCGTAAAATCGAATTATTTTGTCAGTCAGCGTGTAAAAACTGAAATTCGAACGAAGGTAAATGAGCGTGCGTACGGTAGAGTGGAACGAACCTAATACTCAATTAGGGACGTCCTCCATACAGCACTTTAGGTATCTAGACCTAATGATATTTTTGAAAATGATGATCGAAGCCCAGTTAAACTAGTGCCGAAATTATCAAACGATAAAGTTCTTTCCGCATTCTGATCGATCGACAATCGAGATTAAAAGAAAAATATTGCAAATTTTTGATCAATGTTCCAAGTATTTTTCAATTCTCGTACAACTTAGAGGAGAACGTTCAACCAGTAGCAACCTGTCAAATTGATATGGAAGTTATTCGATTCTTACAAAAAATACGAATCGATCAGTACGTACCCTCCGTACAATAAACTGAAAAAAATTTACGAGAACAATCGAAACTTACCGTGGATAACGAGCTAGAACACTAATTTTAACCCATTGACAGAAATGGAGGGAGTGAGAGAGAGAGAGAAAGAGAAAGATCGGCTTTTCTTAAACTAAGGCGAGAAAAAAAAAAAAAAAAAAAAAAAAAAAAAAAAACAACGAACCAAAACAAAACAAAAAACTGTAACGAAGTAAATTGAAAAAACAATTACGTCGAAAATTTGAGATTCGCGACTTCGAGAGAGCGATGAAAGGAAGGAAAAATAAAATTACGCCAACTTATAGCGACAAGAGTATACGACAGTTGAATTTTGAACAATTTTCACCAACAAAAACATTATGATGATCGCCCGTGAAAAATTCGAAAAAAAAAAAAAAAAAAAATCACATTGTCGAAGAAAAAAACGAAAGAGTGAATCCACAACGTAATGTACGCGCTCGAAAACTCAAGACTGAAGTTTATTTACATTTCGGTTCTACCATTTCAGAAGAGAGTAACGCGCACACTTGAGAAAAAATAGAAAAAAAGAAAGGGAGAGAGAGAGAGAGAGAGAGAGAGAGAGTAAGTGAGAACGAATAGGAAAAAATAAAATGAAATGACTTTCTTCGGTTGAAGCGAACATTGATCGGCGAACATTTGTTTCAAAATTGAAACGACAAAATTATTTTCCTCAACAAAGTGGCTCGGCTTCTCGCGACTGAAGAACGGTTCACACGAGGAGGAACAAAATTTACACACGTAATACGGTGACTACTGCGAATGTACGGCGCTGCGTAGACTACGAACGTACCTACAAATATGTAGCTAGCTGTCTATCTCAGACATCACCGTCGCCTGCACCGCCCCGCCACACTAAACAACGCCGCACCCGCCAACGTTAGTTACCACCACACACAATTATCAATTTTAACGTACAGTATACTGTATGAGTTTATGTATGCATGCACTCATGAAACAATTACGAAGATAAGGCGGAAAAAAGAGGAAGACTTATCAATGTTATCTAATCAACGCCATTGGTGGTACATTACATAATAAGTTTTATCATTTTCCTTCAATTTATTCACCTTTAATTCTTCAATTCTACTCAAACGTACCTAGTTTTACACAACAATATGAATAATATGTATCTTCAATCAAACAGAAAGGGAGGAAGACTTTTTCGCGTGTAATACATACATTGATCAATTATAATTTCTTGGAGTAACAAAAAAGAAAATTTTTCCCATCTTCTTCCATTATTGTACCTAAAATCGAGTACATACTCAACTTTAAGGATGGGTTTGTACCCTTCCACCTTGAGAGTCTTGACGCTATATTGAATAAATAACTTCTAAGAAACATAATTTTTTTTGCAGAAATATAGCAAAAAAACAAAATGAAAATTATAACCAAAGCACAAATTTTACCGCACACCTCAATTATTCGAACTAGACTGTGTCTGACGGTTTTACATCAGCGGTTTGTCAGGGCCACGGCCGTCTGCGACAATGAAAGAGGACGTCATTCTACTTTTTCTCCGTTTAGTTTACCACCTGTTCCGTAGCGATCTTAGAATCATGAGCTCAGCGTAATTGTGCTCTTTGATGGAGGGGAAAGGCGGAGGCAAAAATTTGCCAAAGTAAGAAACGTGCGACCGTTTCGCTCGATGTAAAGGAAGACTGAGGAAACTTTATGCAGGTTATAAGCAATTTGAAATTGAATACTAGAAAAGAGGGTATTGAAAAGAATAGGAATTTTCATTGGACAAGATGACGAGAAGGAACGGGAAAGGAAAAATAATTCAGCGAGGGCAACACGAGAGAACAGGTCTCTTTACGCGCCTACATTTTCTACCTCAATAAAAATGTATTCTTCGTAGTAGCGTATTGAAAATCTTACGAATGAGGGACTAGTAGTGTCGACCTTTTGCTCTAGAAAAACTTGTATTCTCGATTGAAATTATTTAATCACTTTATCTAAAATATATTTTTATCGTCTCAAGTTCCTCAAATAACGAGCTATTCTACAACTTAGAGTTCAGCATCGGTTTCTCGGTCAGAAAAAGGTTAAATGTGAGGAAAAAAGAATGTAAGGCGCGAGTATTATATAAGGAAAGTGTGGCCATGTCTGAGTTATTTCGTAAGGTTTCATTACGAGGGGAAGGAAAATTGAGAGAGAAAGAAGAATGAGGTGTTGAAAACAGAGAAAAAAAAAAAAAAAAAAAAAAAGGACTTGTAGGGACTTGACAGGTGCGGGCAAGAAAGGAGATGACAAAATGTGATTGTTGTGAAGGGGAGAGGGGGAAGGTTATTCGAGTATGTTTATCCTCAGACGAAAGAAAATTATTTCTTTTCTTCTGAGGTCTCTTCCATGTTCTAAAAACGGCAATTTTGTGGTAAATAGCTGTTCTGTTAAGGGGTAAATAAATCATTTCATAATTGGATAATGTGGGAACGGTAGGGATTTTCATAGTCAGAGGTAAATAGACGAAAATAATCAGTTATTTTAATGGGAAACCTGTACTACTGAGGGGAGGGGAGGGGGGGGGGGGCTTTTTTGAAAAATTTGTCACGCGCCGTGCGTTCAGTGGTGTTTGGCGGACATGAGACTTGAGAAAGGACATCGTCTGCCAAAAGGACTTGAAAAAAATTCTACCTCCGAGCTATAAATGATAGAGGAGAAAACATAAAAAATTTCCACTTTCAAGCTGTAAATGATGAGAAAAGGACTCGGAAAAATGTCGACCTCCGAGCTTTATATGATAAGAGGCCAATTCGTACCACAGAGAAAGTTCTCCGCGTTCCTTGTTCAATTTCGTAAAGACAGCCGTCGTTTATATTAGGGTGGTAACTTGCTTTGCTGTTTCATCAACAGCGTCGTGTTCAAGATTGATATAAGATCCCCTGAATCCATGAGAATATAACGTGGTCGTGAAAAAATGACGAAATCGATGTAGAGTAGAGTGGATTCTTCGCGTGAATAGATTTCTGTGGGTAGATGTCCAAGAGAGAGAAAAGCGAAGAAAGTGAGTCGGTGAGAAGCAGGTATTTGGTTTTAGAGGAAGTTCGAACAAGTAATGCTATGATACGACAAATGTACACGTAATACATATGTTGTAATGCTGTCAGATCGAAATGAACAGTCGATTGCTTAAAGGCTCAAGAGGGAGGACGGGTGTGTGAATAGGTTTCAAGAGGTTCATTCTGAGAATAAACCTATAAGGCGAGCTCTAATTATGGGCGAATGTGTTTCTTGGAGGATAAAGAATGATGCGTTGTACCTGTGAATAAAAAATTGAGGGCATAGGGTGTACGCGAGGGGATGAGGATATGAAGTTGAAGATGAGTGCGCACGTTGGTGGAGAAGAGGTCTTGCGACTTCTGTGCTTAAACTAAGTTTGGGGGCTTGTGCGATAGGCACCTGATAAGGCTAGTCTCAAAGAGGGAGATCGGATGGTATCTGATCTAACCTCAAATTAGCAATTAACCAATAATTAGCCTATTTATCGAATTTTCCTCGCCCATACGATGAATAATGAATAAAAACATCTCACCAATTTCTCTGGTATCGGGAAAAGCAAACGGCTGATTCGAAGTGATGGTTGAAAACAACGTATCGCTCATGAAGTCCATATAATCTTCATCCACCATCATATTGCTGTCATAAACGTGAGTTACGCTCCCGGGGTTCCAGTCCGTCAATGCGCATATCTATGGATAGGTTCGTCAATAAGAATTTGAGTAATTTTCCAAAGAAGTTCTTAGAATTATACATCGAGGCATTCTTCTAATGTTCTACCTCGGCCTCGTCGCACTGATCTCCTCGTACAGGAGACGAAATAAATTTTTGGTAAAAAATTCTCCATCTCTTATACTCCGCGGTAACAGCGCTTAATTTTCTTTTCCAGTATTTACCCTCCAACACGACAGCCTTACAACACAAATTTATAATATTAGGGGAAGCATTATAAAAATAATAATAGAAGAAATGTACAGGTATCATTTTGTCGAACAATACTCGTAAATACATTACCTCCGGCTTGCTGTGAACATCCACATCTAATGGAGAGGCGAATTGACAAACGCCGATATTTCGTTTTTTCACGACTGTGAACAACAGAATATACACAGTCAATCGATTGATAGAATACGCAAGTAGGCACCCTTAGTAGTATTATGATGTAGTTGAACTTATTTTAAATTTCCAAAATTAAAGAATTTTTTGAAAATCATTCGAGCATCATGTCGAAAGTACACGGTTATTCTTCAATTCAGGCACCACTCTGGCCACGTCGTCGTCGTGTCTTGTCTTATACGATACGCTGCGCTGTATAGCCACCAAGTTTTCGCAGGCTCCTCCTGTTAGATGCTGAATTGTTTCGCTTGTCTATCGTTCTTCACAGTGCAGTGGCATCCTTTATAATATGTGTATTTACGGTAATTTCGCGTGTTTATACCTCTTGTGCGAGAACTACTTCGTATCAACCCGCATTTCCACTTCAACAATTGAGTCCTGCCATTCCAAAAAGACTTTAGTCCATTTTTAACGTTTTGAGTAATTGAAGAAAAATAGTTTTGTTTCATTTCTTATGAATTCATATATGTTTATTATGTTTAAATAGCATCCTCGAGATGAAACAAAAATAATAGGTACCATGATACTTGAATGGAAAAAACTGCCATGCTCACGCTGGCAAGAGGAAAGAGGTGCCAAAAATGGGACTAAAGTCTTTTTGGAATGGTAAAACCTGTTTTGCTCAAGAGTAAACAAACGTCTTCTTCCAATAATTATTTTTCGCCCGGCCCTCTTTCGACAATTTTTTTAAGTAGTTAGAGTAGAGTATCTAGAGAAAAATTCATCGCAATTGGAGCAGATTTGCCAAAACCCTATATGAGAGCATTTGGTATCGGTAATACTGGACTAAAGTCTTTTTGGAAATGTATATTTTGCAAGGTTGATATTCACCCTCTTAGAACTTCACAACGGTGATAGTCACAGTATTTTCGTTTGGTGCACTTCATCGGGGAAGATTTTTACTAATAGATGGCGCTAATAACTCAATACCGCCAAAAATGGATAGACTTAAGTCTTTTTGGAATAGCAGGACTCAATTCGTATAAACCCGTGTGCCGTGTTTCGTGACTATTCATTACTAGCTAGGGATTCGGAGCAGTAGGTCTACGTGATACCTGGAACATTGTCCAATAACAGCAATGGAACCACTTCTAAAATGGAATCTTGAACGTTACGAAAAATCTTGGGTTTGTATCATGCTTGATAACGTCATTAGTGACCTCAAGCTACTTTAGAGACATTAATTTCATATTAGACTCCGGAAACTATAGTTAACCTGAAATATTGTAGGCTAGACTATACACGTATACTAGACCAAGAACGGGGGCGAAGTCCCCGCTAATTAGCTCGACATACATTACAGTATACTACACTTACACCACTATAGGTTTAAATACTATATTATACAATTTACAAGTTTTATATACGTATATGCTAGGCCTACAATGAGAAACTCAACTTATTAAACAGCCGAACATAGAATCGGTTTCGATATGATCGAGATTTATATGACCTCACTTTGTATTTCTACGCCAACACCCAAAGTAGACATTTTGGCATACTGTGTATACATGATTCGAAGGTTTCCGATGACGTGGAGGAATTTACTCAAACTTTTCATTATATTAGGCCTGACAAGCAATGTAGAGGAGGCCTGGTACTCTCTTGTACAAGCGAGTGCGCCTTCGAACGCCAGTTAGCTTAAAATATTGTAGAAACTATTTTATTACGTGCAGGGGTAATTGTATTATAGAGTAGCTTAGTGTTGGTAGAGCAGTCGCCCGGAAAGCGAAAGGTCTTGGGTTCGAATCCCGACAAGGTGATCTAAATTTTTCGCTCGAGTTTTTCATTTATCAACAACCCTCCTTCTCTAAAATATTGTAGACTAGGTTTGTACAAAACAAAGAAATACAAGCGAGGAGGACGTTACTAAGACGTTGTCTTGAATCAATATTATCGATATATAATAATAAATCGAAGTGCAGTAGGCAAAGGCAAAGCATACTCGTATAAAATGCTACACTACGAGTCTCCGGAAAATACATGTTGACACATTGAGGCATCTATGATTCAACTATATGTATAGGTAACTACCGACCTACTCATTTTATAGTACTGTACCTTCGAATGACATTTTATACATCGGTATATAGTACCTAGATACGAATAATGCATTTCGTAAAGTCCAATATATATACAGTATTACAGATTTTATTTGAGAATATTCGAAGATGACAGCATGATCATTCATAGTTAAATCTAATAATAATACGAAAGTATGAAAAACTTACATTGCATATGCCAACATCTCCAGATTACGTTGTTCAAACGGATCTTTTCTTTCCACCGTAATCGTACACCTCTGAATCGATTCCATTTTGGCGATGTCAACTTTTGTCTGCACAAATACGCATAGGCAAAAATTTTAGTAAGTATTATAACGTTGGTGACTCTGTTTTACATTTACTGCGCGATCATAAATATTAAATTCGGCGTATAAACAAAGAAAGAAACGTCGCGTCACCGACCTCTAATAAACGATTCACGATCATCAATTTTCGACATTATTCGGTTGAACATTTTCACATACTTTTTTCAGGCCCCTATTTTGATCAAACATGAGCGACCAAGACGATTTTTGAAAACCTTTACCAAGAAATAAGTACTTCGGGATTATACAGTATAAGAGAGATACAAATTCTCAACTCTGCCCCTTCCTCTCTCACCAAAGAAAAAAGGAAAGGAACCAAGAATACGAAAGTCAGTAGAAACAGTAAAGAATACAGTAATTCGTAAATTCGAATTCTTTTCCCAAAAGCATGTAAATCCAAATTTATACAAAAGTTATACCTCCAATCTAGTCCTCCGTATAGAGTGTAATCATACTTGAAAATAATTATAACGCAAATAATATCATTAGTAAAGATCAATGATAAAAGTTTCGCATAACGTTGTAATTCTGCTGATAAATTCTATCTATATATTTTAACTAAAAAATCCCAAATGCATCATTCTTTGTTCTAATATGTACTATTATAAAGCATCTAGAACACGCATAAGTATTGACACGGGCCATTTCGACTCCTAGAAAGAGCGTTCTCCCATAAGAGCTCATGTTAAATTCGTGATTTTCAAAAGAGGTTTACTCGAGAACGGCTCGATGATTTTGTTTTTTGAAGTTACCCTCGTTGAAAAGGAAATTTTTTGTAGGATAGATCATATCCTCTTCATTTTTTCTCGCCGAAGCTCATTCCGTGAGTTATCAATTGATAAATGGAACTCGTTTTCTTGTGCAACTACGCGCATAATAAGACAATTAACTTATCTACCTAGTTCCACAAAAAAACGAGTTCCATTCATCAATTAATAACTCATGAAATGAGCTTTGGCCAGTAAAAATGAAAAGGACATGATCCATTCTACATAAAATTTCCTTTTCAACGAGGGTAATTTCAAAAAACAAAATCATCGAGCCGTTCTCGAGTAAACCTCTTTTGAAAATCACGAATTTAACATGAGCTCTTATGGGAGAACGCTCTTTCTAGGAGTCGAAATGGCCCGTGTCAATACTTATGCGTGTTCTAGATGCTCTAATACTATTAGTCTTATCCAACTCAACTTTTACTCCTCACTCACTCTTAGCTTGCGAGGTTCCCCTCACGCCACCCTCATACACCTCAACTTTCCGCGTTTTAATAACACTTACAAAATATTTTTCTGAACGTTTATTGTCGTGAAGAGAACGAGAAATTATTCATCAAAAACAAATTTTATGATGGGGAAACTTTTTTAAATAACATTAAAAGAGAGAAACAGGCATACAAAATCGAAATATTTTCGGTTCAACAAACGAGGAGATATTTCATTCACATAACACGAGATCAAATTGAATCTAATTAGCTCAGATGAAAATCTCGAGGCAAGTCGAAATAACATAATTATAATATTTTCCAGATCTGAGATTGAGCCCTGGCCCAGCCAGTACAAAAGAACCTTGAAGCCTTGCTTGGGCCAGGCTAGATACGACAAACGTGAAGTTGGTAGCAAGTACTAGAACTGCTCTATGCAACTGGCAAGTAGAAGAGACTGAGCCACAGATGTGTAAACATGTACTAGTTCGGCAAGTAGTATAGAGACTGAGCCAACCCGCCAGCCAGTGAATGAAACTGGACTGTATTGTGAAAAACTGCGCTCGACAGAGCAAGTATAGAATGAGAGAAATTGCGTCTAAGCTTTGGAAGTAAGACAAGTATTGTGTATAAGCGTATTGAATCCAAGTCAGTATGACCGAGTGTTTATTTCAGGAAACGTAGGACTCTGATTATATAGTGATACATCTTTCTTCATGACGAGGACGTCATTGTGAGTCAAGATGACCGTGTAAAGGACAATAATCGACTGAATATACCAAAAAGTTCTACTCGATCTGAATATAATCCAATAATGCCGCAAGGAAGTTGATCTTCTAAGTATTCAAGTTGTAAAGGAAATTTCGGAAATCAACGTCGGGACGCCGTTGAATGTCAGTATGGCCGTGTAACCGGAATATTCACATGCCTAGCAATCTGTATTATATCTAGAGCAAGGAATCCTCGGCATTTATAACTTTGTTCGAGAAGCAACAAGAGAAGTGCTGATAAGAAATGAGTACGAATCAGGGGGGGGGGGTGGGCTCGGACTCGCGAACTCGCCGATTTGAGAATCACTGCCACAGTGAAAATTCCCATAATGATGAGACCAGAGCAAAGACATAAAAACATATGTCAAAAAATCATTGAAGGTCCAATAAAAGTACAATATTTTTCATTTTTGAATCTGGTAGACACCCTGCTGTTTCATTGAACAAACCAAGCTCTCTGTTCTGGGTTCTTCGTCAACTACTCGTACTATCCATCGGAATAATCTTTGCGGTCCAACGTTTCTGATGTATTACTTCTCAGATTTAATTAGAGTGTACAAAATTGATAACAGCATTGTTGGCGCTGGCAGAGCGGTAAAGATAGAACCTGTTTTAGCTTACGAATTAGGTATGTCCTTCACTCGTGTGTCAACATAATTATGTGCACTCTGATTTGAAACGTTTATGTTCAGATAAAATGAAATCACATTTCATCTATGTATTTGAAAACAAGCATTTGAAATTTTGAGATTTTCATATTAAAGTGCACAGTTACCTGTATTGTTTCTAACGAAATACACAGGCCTGATGATATTGGGCATAGTTTTTTACCCTGGCCCGCATTTACATGTACCAATATAGTTATGTTCGCGCGTTGACAATTTCAACAGGTTCTGAATCAGGGGGGGGAGGGGCTGTAGTTAAATTTTTATTTTGCCGAAAAGTTCCGAAAGTGGCTATAAGAGCCGAAATTGGCTATAAGAGCCGAAAATGCGAATAAATGCCGAAAACGGGTCAAACGGTTAAAAATTGCAGAAAATGGGAAGGAAGAGGAAACAGAGAATAATGAACGAGAAAGAAAATTGAACTTTATTAGATGAAATGATGGAGATTCTCTCGCTGCATGAGTTAGCGTCGAGAAATGACACGTTCGGCGCTGAAGGCGTCCGAAAAGCTGACCTAGGTTTGCCCTTCTCTGCATTCATTATGAAATCATACTGTACTTACTTTCCTGAGGCCCTCAATAATTTAGAAACTTGTGGTCTTTCACTACATGCGCAGGTGAACATTATTGAGCATTTGGTTCGCAAAAAATGAAGGGTTCCTCGCGCCACAAGACTTGAGTTATGCATTGACTAACGAGAACACTCACTCAGACATCTCACTAGATCCCAGCATTTCAAGTGCGTACACGAATGCTCCGCTAGTATCCGTCGATGTAGAAAGATCTTTCTCGGAATATAAATACTTGCTGAGCGATCGTCGCCAGAGTTTCACACAAGATAACATTGAAAAACATCTTATAGTTATGCACAACTCAAAATTTCTGTTATCAATCATAAATTCATAATTTTATGCGGAATAAACTTTTTTTTTGAGCATTTTTTTATAACTGCCGGATAATGCCGAAAATTTGATTTTCAGAGCCGAAAAGAGTCTCTATTAATGCCGAAAATTCCTTGCTCTACTCATGGTCTGGTATAAATCTACTTTATGGTATTTTAGTCTAAATGCTTTGGGGGGGGGGGGCGAACGAGTCTTCGTCTAGTGTGAGTCTAGTTTATTACTAGTATAAGTCACGAACTGTACAAAACTATTTATTATACTAGAGAATTGAAGCATTGCATATCTAGTTCATTGAAGGGGCGGAGCCGACATGCAGTATAATATTGGACTTCAACTAGACTAGGACTCCTATAGCTCTACACTAAAAATATAAGATAGCTTCCTAAACCTAGTACAAAGCTAGTATAAGCCTAGTTTACAAGTAGTTGATCAAGGTAGGGCCAGAGGGCA
The DNA here is from genome assembly GCA_035079395.1 of Aspidiotus destructor. Lineage (NCBI taxonomy): Eukaryota > Metazoa > Arthropoda > Insecta > Hemiptera > Diaspididae > Aspidiotus > Aspidiotus destructor. The sequence continues at coordinate 1,717,407 of JAVHKZ010000014.1, forward strand.
CGCGCACACGCACGCGAATTTTCAAATGAGGGTAGGGTCAGAGCAAAGACATGAAACATATCAAAATTTCGAGATTTTCTCAGGAGTGATTCTGAAATCTACGAGTCCGAGTTCGCGAATCCGAGCCCCACCCCCCTCCTCTTTAGTTTCCAGCTTATCCTAATAATATAATAAAAAGGCGTATGCTCGATTTATGCTAGGCTAAGAAAACGCTGAGAGCCATTATGAAGCTATTGGCTTGTGACGTCATAGGTCGGTGACGTCATAAGTCGTTAATCCTGGTCCGCTTACAACATCTGAAACATACTAAAGCGGGACGAACGAGTGGAGCGAGTGAGGCCCTGTAATCTCATCAGCCTGAAATACTGTATACTAAAGTAGACTAAGTAAGAAGTATATTTTTTCAATTAAAAAATACAATGTATTACAAACCGTATCAAGTAAAAGATATTATACTAGCATCCCCCAAGAGGAAAGCCCTTGAGACCGTCGAGATAATTAAACATTTAAATAATAATACAAACGATAATATCAGTAATATCCGTCTGCTCTAAACGATGTCATCCCTCATTCACCTATATTTAAACGTATTTATAAGACTAATCTATGATCTCATACCTACCTCATGTTTTTTTTTCGTATTATTTCTCCACCTGTTCTTATGCTTTCACTACTTTAATTTCATTCCATTCGTAAGCTTGAAAATGACGTTCCGTCGAAAGCGCGCACGCTGCTAGTATAATATCTTTTATTTAATACGGTTTGTAATACATTATACAGTATTTTTAATTGAAAAAATTTACTTCTTACTTAAATATGTGCCGTACCATTGACTGATGAGGAACGTACGCGTGTCACTAAAGTAGACTTATACTAGACCAAGAAGCGGGGCAGATCAAGCGAGTGTGCCGCTATAAAGCCTTAGCCTAGAACTCTCAAATATTTTTGTCTCGCATTATCCACAACATATCTGATTGGGCAAAATTTTGAAAAGACCTGAAACATGATCTTCATTTTTTTGGCTGCGCCAAGAAATCCAATACCCCTGAATCATTCTCCCATTTTTATTTTTGTAGGCCTACTTCGTTATTTTATCTATTTTTTCTTTCGCTTCTTTCATTCGTGCAAAGCAGTAGTACTTTGAGGATATAGAAAATAACCACAAAATGGACAGGGACCTTTCGGACTGATCAAATAAATTCATGAACCTGTTAATTTGAACATCAAAAAAATTTAACTTATTCGGGAAAAAAAGCGAAGTTCAAAAAATAAAGCAAACTTAGATGAATTTTCAAATACTATACTCGGGCATTTTTTTCGTGATTTTATTGGACTTGCGTCAAAATTAATGGACTTTTATTGACTAATTGGACCATTTGTAAAATAGTGAACTTTTATTGGACTTATTGACCTAAAATGGGCACCCTGAAAAGTCGGACGAGACCATAAAACGAAGATATGTACTCTTGATAAAGAAGAAGTTGGTAAAGCTGATATCGCTCGATATTGATTCACTAATATTCACGATGAAGCAAAGATTTCTCGCTAACCTTTGACAGAGAAATTAAAGCTGATTGATGAAGATTTCAATTATCTTGTAAATTTTATCAAAGAAATTCTTGTTCGTAATATTGTAATCTGGTTTATTATACAGCATATGTGTATAATAGCAGCTAATTTTCGAATTAATCTGCACTTGACGACAGTACGAATATTTTCAAAATGTGCAAATTAAACGCGATCGAATTTCCCGTCAACAAATTACATTTGAGAGAGAGAGAAAATACATGCAGTAATTCAGAATGAACTTTTCCGCGATAGAGTAGTCTTTTTTTTTTTTTTTTTTTTTTTTTTTTTTTTTATTAAAACGAAGAGTACTTCTCGTTTCCTTCCATATGCTGTACGTGGTGTATCAATATGAGTATCCAGATAAGATGTGCACTTCGTCACTCGACGCTCGCAAAAACTTTCATTGTGAACAGAAAAAATTTTTAGAAGACGTATCGATTTATCATGATAAGAGGAAAATCGAGAAGCAGACTGATTTTTAAAAATCACAAAGTACGAACACTCTGGCAGACGTCCTAGAAGGTGTGTTCGCATCCATTACACGCATACAGCAGCACATCCATTCTATGACGCGGAACAAGAATACTGTATAGGGGGTCCTAGTCGGCATACGTTGTTGCTGATATATTGATACCTCTCCATCTCTCCTCAATAGTACAGCATAAATTTTTCTTTCGGCATACGAAGAACAAAAAATAAGAACCGATTAGGCTACTAAGAGAATTTTTCGCGAATATTGTGCTATTTAAATAAAATATTATAATAGGCCTGTACACATTGCTGTTATCATTATATTTTCTTTCTTTTATAATTACGAAAAGAAATAAAAACGAAATACACGCGCAAATTTTCGAATAGAATGTGTCAAAATTTGAATACAATTTTCACGTTAGCACACCCCGCGTACCGTATTTGTTCAAATTATAAACACACTCCAATGTAGATGCTATTCATGAAAATTAGTAACACTCCTCAGAAACAGAACGAGAGGAAAAGAAGTACTGAGTACTGAAAGACAAAGTGTGAAAAAGAAGAAGAAAAAAAAGAGTTAATTCACCATTTCACTTCGAATGCTTCATTCTAAGATTCAATTCCTCAAAATGAACGCACATTTCGACATGGTTTAGAACAAAATGGACGAGTGGGTATGATAATGAACAGTTTAATAAATTAAATTATCATCCTAAAAGGAACGAATTGCGTTCAACAGCTTCTAATTACATTTACGTGACAAAATTTCAATGAAGATATTACCACCACAATGTGGTATACAATAGCTAGGTACTCTCTACTCAACAGTCTGAACACCAAAATTTTAGAGCTGTAAAAAAAAAAAAAAAAAAAAAGGTTCTTTTCGAACGAACATCAACACAATTATTGAATCATTATTTCCCTCGCTCGCGCAGAATATGATTAGCACGACATAGAACAAAGAGCTCGAATAAAAATAGTAAAAGCGCGGAAAATGAGCGCCAGTAGCTGGCTCATTTGTAAACGGGTTGGTGTGCAAGAGTAGACACGAAGCAAGCAACGATCAACTTGAATCACTTTGTCCACCACTCAATTAATTATTAAGTAGAGTCATACTACACATTCGATTCATCGTCAACATTCAACAAACAAATATTCATTTAGAAAGACGAGTACGGTCCTACCAAAGAATCAAAAAATCCAATTAAATTAATTGGTTGAAAGAAAAAAGAAACTATATCGCGTTTCATTTCAATTAAGATCAACTTGGGAGCTATTTTTGGTTATTTTCGTATCATTTTTCAATTATCCAATGTAAACACTTCATATTGTACAAGAAAAATCATCTCACTCTCCTGACTTCAACAAAAAAATTGAAGAAGAAAATTTGAAAGAGATAATGCGATTCTAACTAAAAAAAAGAGTAAAACAAGATTACTGTAGACATAAAATGTTGAAAGTATTAGCTGAACTGAAGATGGACCAGTTAGTCTAAACTGAGAAAGCCACTTAATATCGGCGTCACCGGCGTCGGGCCGCGCCGCGCCGCGTCGCAACTACTCACAAAAATCATGAAAAGAAAAACACAACGCAATAAAACTTCACAGAAGATGAAAGAATCATCTCAGTGCGCCGCGCCGCGCCGGTTACTGTCAAATTTATATTTTAGCAGCTGAATAATTCTGATACTGTAGTTATTAAACATTTATTGAATAATATCTTAAGTTGTATAGATCTTGTTTCAATTCTTACATTAAAGGTCCCATCATAAGCATCACCGCGGCGTTTTCTTTCTCAAAATTATTCAATCAACATAGAAATTCGATAGGCATAGGCGCGAAATATTCTAACACCGTCATAATGGCAAATAAAATTCTATTCTGAAATTTTTCATATACGCACGAATATTCAGCTACTGTACACGAATGAAAGAAGGGGATTTTTCAGTCCATTTGTAGATCAGGTAAAACGCAAAAAAACACTCACGCAGTCAGTCCCGTGAGTAGTGCACGACTTTTTTTTTTTTTTTTTTTTTTTTTTTTTCCGTAATTCAAAACTCATTGAGAGAGTTACTCCCACTCTTTAGATTAAATACCAATCACCTATATCAATCAAGCCAGATATTTGTAGAATGAACAGTAAAACTCAATCTATAAAGTCTATCACCGTGATGCCACATTAATTGTCGAAAGTTAAATGGCCACGGGGTTCCCCGCTGCGGCGTCATTAAAGACGATTGCAAAAATTTTAATCCTTCAACATTGCCTAAAAAATGATGACTTCATAGACACGGGCGTTTGCTGAGAATGACCCCCAACAAAATATACAACAGGTTCCATCCTTATCTATATGATTCCTTGTGAACATCCGCACTCGACATCTTCTTCTAATCACATCTCCCCCCCCCCTTCCCTTCTCCAGAGCTTCGCGATTCTTTCCTATATAGGCTTTAGTGTGCGTTTGCAACAGCCTAATGTATTATGGTCTCCAAACTCTCTCCTTCACAAGGTGGAACGTCTATCTAAAGGCGAAATATCACGATCTAATTTTGGGGCATGCTTGCGTAGTAGTCATAGCACTCGTCATGAAAACGAGAGGTCGCGGGTTTGATAAAGGAGATTTTTACGTCATAGTTCCTCTTTCATCCTCATCTATATGAACCTTGTAAATATCCACGCTCAACATCTTCCTTTAGGTTCCATTGCTTCATCTAACCTAGGTGAATTTTTCTATACAAGGTAACATTACAATCAAGGTCAAACGTAGATCAAGAAAATTCTAAGCCCGAGACAATTCTCCGAAAATGATAACGTCACAAATGCGCAAACGAAAACGTTCTCTAATATGACCCGCCAATAAAAGGGATAACGAGTTCTCCGCTAACAGAGTAAAAGTAAAAGTACCCAGAGTCCGATAAGGAAACCTGAATTTCATTTTTACCTGACCTAACCCAACAAAACGTCTCGAGAAAATTCATTGCCTTTCACTCCTGTGAGAGAGTAGCTGAGCACTTGAAGACCTGGAATAAGGATCAACGGGGGAATCCACTTAATCAACAGCGGCCACAGTTTCCGTGAGGGATCGAAAAGACCCCTCGAGCACAAAGAAATAATTCGCCATCTCGACACTGACGGAACTACTGCAATAAACACGTACATTCTATTCCGAAAGATGGCCTGATCTAACTTGTTTATGATTCACATTGCGACTTCTCGTTTGGGGTTTGACCAATCTTGGGTGATCTGATTCTTTCCTTCGTCCAGTCAGTTCCTTTCATTTTGCACCCGATGATGGTTTATTAACCGAAAGCGTTCGACGTCCAATTTTTCTGCGGTTTTTGTATCTTTTACGCTTCCTTTCGAGTATTTGTTTTTCGTTCCTACAGCATTACACTAACTCGACTGAAAACGCATCAATAAATTACTATCAATTAAGCTCATCCGATCCTCGAACAAATTGTAGGTGCACATCTCTCCAGATACGAGACTATAACTTGCATGCAAAATTCTATCCATTAGTTTTGGAGCAGATCCGTGGATTAAAATATCTTATAAGCTTAAATATAGGCCTATATAGGGTGTGCCAGAAAGATGTTGTTAACAGTCAACCGGGGAACTCCACGAAATTGTCGCGGAATTCTCCCGGAGTTTTTCGTTTAACTGTTAACATCTTTTTGGCGCACCCTATACAGTATACATCAGGAAAGAAGACCTAAAATTTTTCCAGACTAATCTGAGAGCTCCAAGAGGTCGAAAAAGTTCACTGCTTCCTCTCCCTGTCAACCTTGCTGCAGGGGTAATACTTCACTTTTTGAGCTAAAAAAGTCGGTAAAAGGAAAAGCTCCGCAATTACTTTTTCCTAGACGTTTTTCTTAGCCTAGCATTCATTCAGTAAACCGTATGTTAGACTGAAGGGCTAAATTCTTGATCACCTCCGATTCCTGGCATCACTCGATACTATCTTCAACCACTCATCTTTTCATCCACTCATAAATTGTATTCACGCTCTCATTGCCATCTTCTGTGCGAACTCCATCCCAAAATTCTCAATCTAGGAATCCAGCTACAAAGACAACCCGAAAACAACGAGATAAAAGAAAAGCCAAAGAAGCATACCATCACCCCTGTCATCCTGAAGAAAAGGGCGATACTATTTTTCAAGGAGTAACGGAATTGTGTTCTTGTCTTTCGCTGTAGATGACTGTTTAGTCGGAAGCGCTACGAAGTTTTAGTATTTTCTACAGTTTTTGTACTTCGTTACTCCTTAAAAAAGAATAGCGCCCTTTTATTCATAATGAATGGCCGTAATTTATAGAATTTCGGATTGATTCCTCTGTCTACAAATACATTGCAAATACATCACCCGAGCCTGGTTCACTCATAAGTCTAACTTCAAATCTCACTCAAAGAAGTTCGCCCAAATTGAAAATAATATTACCTCAAATCAACTCCCGAACCCTAAAATTGACTAGATCGCAAGAACTATCTACCCACTCCTCAAACAAATTGCAGGTGAATAAATTTACATAATAGAATTACAATTTGACCGCATTTTGAGAAAATGCATCAAATAATTTCGGAGCTATAGTACTGGAGATTTTTCCTCATCCGCGGTCTTCAAGAAAATTGCAGGTGCACATCTTCGGACATAATACTATAATCTGCCCGAATTTCAAAAATATTCATTCATTAGTTTTAGAGGAGTTTGAATAAGTGCGCTATTATCAAGGAGTGCAAAAATTTGCCAAAAATGTGCAGAAGCGAAAGAAGCAAACGTACCAGTTGATGTAGCGCACTCATTTTGTTTCATAATGTACTCTTTTATTTCAAGTGAACGAAGAGATAAATCAAAACTTTGAACTTCATCGCATACAGCAAGCGAACGCTATCAAAAATTACTGGTAACTCCCATTATTACCCTGTTTTTCATGCAAAGGGTAGGGATGTCATACTTTTTATCTCTCGTTTCTTCTTATCATGAGGTATCACTTCTCATCTTAAAAGCAATACCTCTTTTCACCCGCAAAACTAAGATATAATAACATAATATTTGAGTTCACGTCTCATAAGAAGAAATTCGATAAGCTCGTTTTTCCTAATATTTTGTTAAGCATCATCATCGTTTTGTGAAGAATTGCTATTTCAAGTCGTTGGTCTGACTTCCTGATAACGTTTACGAAACAAATGACACAAGTGGTTTGATAGTGTTACAAAAAAGTGCCCTGGCTATAGCATAGCTTTCGAACTTTCGAATTTTTCGATAATTGGCACGCGAGCAAAAAAGGCCAATGGTGGAAGGGGGGATATTGTAGAAATACTTGCATACCTGAATACCTAATAAAGAACGAAAAATAATTTACCTACACAGACAATATTTTTCATTTTTTCCCCCGTCATTCGCTTTCCATCCAAATTCAATCTTTCGGCAGGAAACGATGATATATAAAAAGAGTTCATTTTCTGGCGACAAAATGAACCGAATTGCGCGCGTAAAAGTATGCGTCGCGAAATTTTTATAAATAATACTATATCGGGAGAATTTTTCGGCGCAATCGGTCGATTACAAGTGCCACGCTTATACTTGATAAGAAGCAACGAGGGAACAAAGAGAGCAGTCATTAGATAAAGCGGGCGATAAATTCACCTTCAAGAGTTTTACGAATATGCCCCTCATAAGACAGGCACCAACTGCGCTACTGGCTGAGTACTTGAATTATTCTCACCAGTAAAGTACCTACTTCAGTCGAGCAGACAAGAAAGGGTCGTGTTGTACCCACTAGAGAACTGACAATAAGGTGACCGTAAGTCCAACTTTCAAGACGCACATTTACGCCATATTCTCGAAATATAAACATTACAGTAATTCGAAAAAATGAAAATGTTTCTCGCTTACCTGTACGCAATAGACATGCATTGAAATAACTTTGTCAAAGAAGTTTCAATGGAAACACTCATGATTTTAGGATCTGAATTCAGAAGCTGGCGTTCGTTCACATTCTTGCAGATAGCTGAACGAAAAGGAATAAGTTCTAGTTTCTTGGACGATACTTCTGGAACTGGCACAGCAACTTCGTACTCATCATCTTGAGCATCAGCTTCAAAATGTGAGACCATGAAGTGACCAGAATGAATGGTCTCTTTTTCCCTATGCGACGACTGTATGACGTTTCTTCGATGAGCCGTAACTGAAGCCATAGTTTTGCACATCGAAAATCGTAAGATAGTGCTCTAACTCATGTCCAACATTCTCCTGCTAGACGCTTTACACCAACTGGTTTCATTCAACTGACTTCGAGGACAAACATCGGGTAATATATGTATTATATTTTCTAGCTGATACGATACCCAAGAGATACGCATTCTCGAGTCGTCATAAGAGATGAGAAATCAATTCTAGCGTTGTATTCAATACCGAAAAATAATTGGAAAATAATTGTTAATACCGAGTACGAAGACGCGTCACGAAGTTTAAAATTCAAATATTCCATCAAATAGCTCGTACGCGCGGAGAAGAACGTCGCAAGTGTCAATTAAAAACTCGTGATATCTTCTCATTGAACTAATATTGATAAAAGTGAGACTCTCACAGAAACAAACACTCAGCTTCAGAGCTGACTACAATACCGACTCACGGCTAGACCCAGACCGACGAATACCTCCACTGAATACACGCTGAATAATACGATGAAAGCGCCGAAGACAAAATACAAATATGCCAGCACGAGTACCAAGTTACAAAGTTATTAGAGACGAAGACACTTCATGTGAAGACATTTTCATGTTCTTACAGACCAGCAGGCTCTCTCGCTTGTACTACGCAGTACGCACACACGTGTATTTTTTGATACTGAGATAATATCTTCGACGACATTACATGGCATGGCTATACTGATAAGAATCTGTATCTCACAAACATGGGAAAAGCTCGTTCGCGAACGTGCGCTACGCTTAGGCGCTACGTGCGCGAGGAACGAACCATTAATTTCATTTCGAACCGGACATATTGGGACCGGGCAGCGCTAGCGTCGCGCAAAAATTTTCCAATTTTTAAAATCTTTCAAAAATATTACCATCTGAAAGGAAATTTTCCGCTCTAAAATTTTGTTTCTTACAAGTGCACGTCAAAATTCATTATTTGCGGAGATATTTAAGGAAAACTAAGGAAGGAGGGTTGTTGATAAATGAAAAACTCAAGCGAAAAATTTGATCACCTTGTCGGGATCCGAACCCGAGACCTTTCGCTTTCCGGGCGACTGCTCTTCCAACTGAGCTACGAGGGCGATCAAATCTTCCGCGAATTTTTCCAAGTATCAACAACAAGATCAAGTACGTCACTACCCGCAACAACGACAATTAAGTTAACACTCATAGAGTGCATATTTTTGAGGGAGCAAGCATAGCTTACATCAGACCTTAACCGACTAGACCTGACTAAGGATACAATGATAGACACTATTTATTACGTGCGGTGGTAATATTAAGGAAGGAGGGTTGTTGATAACCAAGCGAAAAATTTGATCACCTTGGCAGGATCCAAACCCAAGACTTTTCGCTTCTTCCTTAATATTACCCACCGCACGTAATAAATAGTGTCTATCTTTAAGGAAAACGTGCTATAACTGCTATAAGCATTAAAAACTACGGTTCAATATCTACAGTGAGGGGAGTGGTGCAACTGTGTTACGCTTACGGCGTACTATATGAGGCGCGAAAGGTACACACCACAAATGCTGTGAGGAGGAAAGGTGCGACGTGTGTATTTTAAATGGTCGTGGTCCCTCATATACGCTTATCAGGTCTGTGGACGCACTTTTCGCTCATTTTATACACGTTAGCGCAGTCCACATAATCATAATATAATATAGTCAAAGGGGAAAACTAAAAAATCACCTTCAGTTTTGAGCCATGATCATTGATCACTGTTTGACCATCGGCTGCTTATCAGTATTTTCATTGACTATACACGCGTACCAGACCACGGCCTACTTGATACAAGGCCGCAATGCAGCGATGTCACAAAGTGGCTTTTGAAAAGAAGTGGATACAGATTTACTTGTAGGCTTATATGGGAGAAAACAAGAATTTGGATTTATACGCAAATAAAACGGTGTTTTAGGAAAAAATAAAGAGAATATAACCTGAGGGCTGGGAACAGTTATTTTTTGACATGATTGTTTCATGTCTATTTTGACACCTGGTGCACTGCTGAAAATTTGCGAGTACCACCCACCCCCTCCCCCTATTAATGGACTTCGAAAATTTTTTGTCAACCTGGGAGAATGAAATAAAATGAAAATAAAAATTAAGTTGAATTAAAAATACTTTTCCCGTGCGCGTGCGCGTGCAAATTTATACCCTCAACTGATTCAGAAATCTGCAAGTACCACCTTTTGAGTAAAAATAAAATTAAAATTAAATAAAATTAAATAAAATTAAAATAAAACGTGAGAAGGATTTCTTGGCGTTACCAAAAATATAAAGATCATGTTTCATGTCTTTTTGCCAGTCATCTTAAGCTCTTCATCGTTCAAAAATATCCCAAATTTTGAAACATCTTGTTCTAACATAAGTCAACTTTAGTATATTTCAAGCTGATGAGATTACTGGGACTCACTTGCTCCGCTCGTTCGTCCCGCTTCTTGGTCCAGTACAAGTCCACTTTAGTATATTTTAAGCTGATGAGGTTACTGGGACTCACTCGCTCCTCTCGTTTGTCCCGCTTCTTGGTTGTCAAGGGTATAAATTAGCACGCGCACGCTAGGAAGTGAGACAAGGTGGTACTTGCAAATTTCTGAATCAGTCGCGGGTATAAATTTGCACGCGCACGCGCACGAGAAAAGTATTTTTAATTTAATTTTATTTTATTCAATTTAATTTAATTTTTATTTTTATTATTATTTTTAAAATTCATTTTATTTTTATTTTATTTTATTTTATTTTTATTTTATTTTATTTTTATTTTATTTTATTTTTATTTTATTTTATTTTATTTTATTTTATTTTATTTTATTTTTATTTTATTTTATTTTTATTTTATTTTATTTTATTTTTATTTTTATTTCAATTAATTTTATTTTAATAAAATAAAATAAAATAAAATTGAAATAAAATAAAATAAAATAAAAATTAAATAAAATAAAAATTAAATTAAATTAAAATTAAATTAAATTAAAAATACTTTTCCCTTGCGCGTGCGCGTGCAAATTTATACCCTCGACTGATTCAGAAATCTGCGAGTACCACCTTTTGAGTACATCAGCTTGAAATATATTAAAGTGGACTTGTACTGGACCAAGAAGCGGGACAAACGAGTGGAGCGAGTGAGTTTCAGCATCCTCATCAGCTTGAAATATACTAAAGTGGACTTGTACTGGACCAAGAAGAGCGAGTGAGTCCCAGTAATCTCATCAGCTTGAAATATATTAAAGTGGACTTGCACTGGACCAAGAAGCGGGACAAACAAGCGGAGCGAGTGAGACCCAGTAACCTCGTCAGCTCAAGATATATTAAAGTGGACTTGCACTGGACCATGAAGTGGGACAAACGAGCGGGGCAAGTAAGGCCCAGTCTGCTCGTTTGTCCCAGGAAGCAGTCAGCCTAAAATACTCCAAAGTTGACTTATATTAGAACAAGATGTTTTGAAATTTTGGATATTTTTGAACAATGAAGAGCTTAAGACGACTGGCGAAAAGACATGAAACATGATCTTTATTTTTGGCAACGCTAAGAAATCCTTCTCACTTTTTTAGCGGTTCCAGTTATGAAGGTTCTTGGACTGAATTGTGAGATCCCGTTCCTTTTGGTTCCAGTTCCACAAGCCAAAGCTGGGATCTGGTTCTTTTCGGTTCTGGTTCTAAAAGCCAAATCTGGGATCCGGTTTCTTTTGGTTCCAGTTCTAGAGGCCCAATCTGGGATCCGGTCCCTTTTGGTTCCGGTCCAGAGGCCTGGAAATACGGGAGGAGAACCGTTTCCTGTATTGGTATTGGGTTCTAGTTCTCAGCCCTGATCTTTACCATCATTTTTTGAGAAAAATATCTTCCCAATACAAGGAATTAAAAAGAGGATTTTGCTACTTGTGCGTTTACTCACTTTTTCTTTTAGTTGGGTTGTAAAATTTTGGGCGCTGCGCAAACTGTTCGACAGGAAAACTGTTCGACAGGTAAACCGTTTGACAAATAACGGCTCCGGAGATCAATCAACTCTTCGAAACGAATTTTTGTCACGCGTTGCGCTGTACTCAATATGATTTCCGTGACCACCCTTATAGGTGAACTGTTCAACAGGCAAACCGTTCGACAAAAAATGTGACCTGCGCTGAAGAAAGGGGTCTTCCAGTCCCACGCGAGATTTTTCAGGGGAGTTGTTCAAAGATTGTGACCTATGTGTATATTTCACCGTTTTTGGAATTAATTCCCCCCCCCCCCTCTCCCTTGTAATGGACTCGGAAAATTTTTGTGAATTACCTGGGAGGTTATTGAAAAATCTGCCCGTACCACCCACAAATTAAATGAAAATAAAAATAATAAAAATAAAATGAAATGAAGATAAAATAAAATAAGAATGAAATGAAATAAAAATAAAATAGAATTAAATTAAATTAAATTGAATTAAATTAAATTAAATTAAATTAAATTCAAATTAAGATAAAATGAAATCAAAAATAATTCTGAAAAAAAAATAATAATGATAAAAAAAAAATGAAAATATATACTTGGGAGGTCATTGAGAAATGTGCAAGTACCACCCTCAAATGAAAAAAAAAATAAAAATAAAAAAAAATAAAAATAAAATTAAAAATAAAAATATATGCCTGGGAGGTCATTGAACAATCTGCCAGTACCACCCTCAAATTAAATGAAAATAAAATAAAATAAAATAAAATAAAATAAAATAAAATAAAATAAAATAAAATAAAATTGAATGAAAATGAAAATGAAAAAAAATTATAAATGAAATGAAATCAAGAATAATTCTGAAAAAAAAATATTACTATAAAAATAAAAATAAAATGAAAATGAAATTAAAAAAATACATGGGAGGTGATTGAGAAATTTGCAAGTACCATCCTTCTCATACTATTTGTAGTATAAGTAAATGCACTTGGAAAAAGTTTGGGTGAGGTTTATAAGTGGAGCGAGTGAGGCCCAGTAATCTCATCAGCCTGAAATATTATACTGAAGCAGTCAGCCTAAAATACTCTAAAGTAGACTTTTACTAGAACAAGAAGCTGGAAATTTTGGAAATTTTTGAACAATGAAGAGCTTAAGAAAACTGGCAAAAAGACATGAAACATGATCTTTATATTTTTGGCAACGCCAAGAAATCTTCATTTTTTTTTTGTACATGGCCCCACTAACAACATTAATATGTGAGAGCTCCCTCCCTCACCCCCTCCAGGAAATCCGGGATCCGGTTCCTCAAGGCAAAGCCAGGATCCGGTTCCTTTTGGTTCCAGTTCCACAAGCCAAATCTGGGATCCGGTTCCTTTAAGTTCCGGTTCCAGAAGCCAAATCTGGGATCCAGTTCCTTCTGGTTCTAGTTCTAGAAGCTCAATCTGGGATCCGGTTCCTTTTGGTTCCAGTTCCAGAGGCCTGGAAATACGGGAGGACAACCGCTTCCTGTAGCGGTATTGGACTATTGGGTTCCAGTTCTCAGCCCTGGTTTATATAGTCAAAGCGTCCAATCAATTCAATTCTTATGGAACGTACGCCCTTTCAAGTTTTGACAGATAACTCCTCAATTGTAGATAGATTCCCTAGCGTCGCCTATATGTATGTGTAAAATACATAGGAAATAGTAAAATACTGATAAGCAAATGGTGATTGAACGCTCAAAACTAAAGGTGATTTCTTAGGGCACATTTTTTAGTTTTTCTTAAATTTCTCCGAAAATAATGAATTTAGGCGTGTACTTGTAAGGAACAAAATTGAAGAGCGGAAAATTCCCTTTCAGAAGGTAATGTTTTTGAAAGATCTTAAAAAATTTGAAAATTTTTGGGCGACGCTAGCGCTACCCGGTCCGAGAAAATGACCGTCAGTCCGTCATGCCATCACGCGTCAAGCAAAGAAGTCCCGAGAAGGTCCCGAGTCGTCCACGTCCTCACACTCACACAGTCGTAGGTCCGACTTCCAGTGCGTTCCAACCTTCGACCATATAAACAGAAGGTTCCGACCCAGAATCTTATCAATTCTTCAACCGCAGTTGAGATACGCCGCTATTCGATGTCCAAGAATCAAGAGTTTGAACATCATTTGAAATTTAAGTTCAGTTCAAGAGTGAACAAAATGCTTGGTAAACCGACATGATTTCTTTAATAGTTCCTAATTGGACCAACTTTTTTGCCTCGCAAAAAGCGCATGTGGGTTACTCTTTATTAGATTCGTCTTTCAAATACGCTAGTATACCCATTGGCAAAGAATTAAGAGCTGTATGCCAGTTGGTTCCATCTCCAGAAATATCTGATGACTTTTGTTATGCTAGTATTTCCGTTGTGCAGTACTTATGTTTGAACAATCTCGCGCCAATACTTTTTTCGAGACCTCTGGATCGTCAATTTCGAAACAATGACTTGAGAGTTTTCGACAGCGTCCTAGAAGCTAAAAGTATAGATGTATCAGTGATATTGAATAAAAGTTGTAACGTACAAAAATGGAAATCGATTGGTGGTCTCGGTGAGATAGTATACGATATTCTGCATCTATTCATCGTGGTAAACTGTACTTTGGTGAGAGTTCCTCGTGGCAAGGCAAACAAGAACGATATCGCGTTCATCTGTGTGAATACAACAAGCAGTAGAAAATCTGCCTGTCGAATTACCTCCTTTACTGTTATAAACGTTGAAGAAATCCTGAGTGTGAACAAGTTTGAACGTCGTTGTACAAACGAACCTATAAAAGTAGTCGGTTTATCTAAACAACTCAAATTTCTGAACTCCGTTTATAACGCGAATATCAAATTTAAGAAGTCTAGTGGCCGCAAAAGCGTTAATTGTATTCAAAAGGTAGATGATCCACAATGCTTAAGTGATTCATTAATATTCAACGACCTAACTCCTATTTTCGTTCAAGGTTTTAATTATCGGACCGCCAGGATGTGGTAAGACTACTTTGGTGAACTCATTTGCAAAGAGCAAGAAATGTGGTTTGATTGTCATCGAAGGATCGCAGTTATCACATATCACTCCCGGTGAATCTGAAAGTATACTTCGTTCTTTCTTTGAGGAGGCTTTGAGTCGTTCGAAAGAGGAAAATGAAGGTACTTGCCTGTGTTGTGAACACGATAATGAGTTTACTCGATTAAAAACTGCAATGGGAAGTATTTTCTTTCAGATATCTGTATCGTTCATTTGGATCAAGTCGAAAATATTTGTCGCAAATCAAAATTTGCTGCCTCGCATCTTAAACGATTATCTAGTCAGCTATTTCGAATATTGAGAACAATTCACGAAATGCCCGGTATCATTGTGATTGCTACCACTAATGATGTTCATTCGCTTGATCCTTTCCTGAGGCGCTCCTCTCGAATTCAAATGGAGGTCAAAGTCCGCAAATAGGAACAAACTTCGAAGTATTTGCGGGTGTTTCATGTGGTTATATTTTACTGTTCGTAGATTTACATTGGTATGCCAAATGAAAAAGAAAGGCGAGAAATTCTTCAATTGCATGGTAGTAATTTGAAAGCAGCAGTTTGTAAAAAAGTAGCGGCTTGCACGGTTGGCTATACCGGAGCAGACCTAGCATTTTTGGTTCAAAATGTCAACAGACAAGTGGACCAAACTTGGAAACACACTCAGTGAGTTCGAATGAAAACGTATGGTTGTTGTTGTATTATAAAAAAAAAAGTCATTTTATGTGGACGCGCTTAGAACGTAGAAATCAAAATTTACGATATTGACCAATTCTTATCGCATCTCCTCTTGTGTGAGTGATCGAATTACAGCGTTCAAAATTAAATTCACTGGTAAAAGTTTACTGAATAGCCCAAGTCCGGAATGATTGAGATTGAGTTTTAATTCAAAGAAACTCATGAGTTGTATTCGCTTATGCCTGGTGGGAGCAAACGTTATTTCAATTCCTCAAATGAAAGAGTGATTGTTGAAGGAAAACGATTTGGTCGAAAAATTGGATGTCCGTAAAATTTTCGATAGTGAATTTTTTTATGTAGTAAGATATGAAAGACGCTTAATCATTCTTCTGATTTTTGTAAGGTAGGGTTCGTGAATCTATGTTCTTTTGGAATTTGTTTTTTTGAGCTCTAAAGTTGAATGGATGGTGTTGTCTAATGAATTACAAAACGTTCACTGTAGGATTGAAGTAAATCTACTCGAACAGTTCAATCAGTGCTTACGGAAACATACTCCTTCAGCTATGCGAGGTGGATTGGGAATAGTACGTCTACGAGACGTGCAAATGAACCATTTAGGCGGCATGGAAGAAGTAAAATCTATTTTAGAACGTTACGTCGAATGGCCGTTGAAATATACCGCCGAGTTTAAAAAACTGGGTATCCCTATACCAAAAGGTGTAGTATTATTACCATCGAGAAATAGATGTATGACTGTTACGCAGTCTAATTTTTAATGATGTTATTCTTCCTCTCAAGGTTTGCTTCTGTATGGGCCACCAGGATGCGCCAAAACGAGTGTAGTCTGCGCTGTTGCCAACGCCGTGAATACTACGTTCCTCGCCGTATCCGCAGCAGAGTTGTACTCATCTTATGTCGGTGAAGCCGAACGTAATGTTTTCGATTTGTTCCAGAAAGCTCGCATAAATAGCCCGTGTATTTTATTTATTGACGAAATTGGTAGGTTTATTGGTCGATGTAAGAGGAACAATATATTCTTTCATTCATGTTTCAAATTTAATCATGTATTTTTCATTTTAGATAGTTTGCTGGGCAACCGTAATGTATCATCGAAAAGCGTACAGACTAAAATACTGTCCGCCTTTCTTACCGAAATGGATGGTTTTGACAATAAATTCGACTGGTCTCTTCAAAATAAAGTTATCGATACAGAGGATAAGGAATCTAAAAATGTAAACTTGAAGTACTTACTCTTACCAAAATTCTGACAGACAAGTATAGAATAATAACTGCTCGCATGTATCATAGGTGGAGGAGGATAATAATATTGTTATAGTCATAGCTGCAACCAATCGTCCGGACAAACTGGATTCCGCTTTTCTTCGGCCGGGACGATTGGATAAGTTGATCTACGTTAGACCTCCTGATAGAAAAGAACGAGCGGAAATTTTGCGTGCCATCGCCCGTCATTCTAAGTAGGTGCAATTTTGCAGGTCGCTCTCTTTATGAAGAACAATACATGCTATTTGTAAGATAGTAGTCTCTAAATTTCATTTACGAACATCATTGCGTTCGATCGTTTCAGGTTACCTTTGTCCAAATGTGTAGATCTGAGTGAAATAGCTGAAAAGACTGAAAATTTTACCGGAGCAGATTTGAAAAATTTGATGAAAGAAGTAATTATGGACTAATGTCAATCTTTTAAGTCGATTATGAGACGTCTAAAAATAATTATAAACGCTGATTTTCATTTTCAGGCAGGCTATATGGCTTTGTTCAGGAATGGTGAAAAAGCAATTCATATTACACGTGAACATATTCTGGACTCGTTACATATCAAACCAGCTATCGTGAACAATTTGAATACAGTCAGAGATATTTCGACTTTCCATTGAACTTTGATTTCAAATGTTGAATATTTGTGTATGAGACTGATGCAATTTTTCATTTGATATTTGAATGAGCAAGTCTGACAGTACGAATTCAGCGACTCTCTTTGTCCGAATATTCTGCAACGTGCATTTTAAAAGTGTTCGTTCGAGAATCAAATGCAGTATGTTTATGTGCGAACGATCAAGTGGGCAACATTATGGGTGCAGCACTTCCAATCGTGGAGTCATTCTAACTGCGAAAGAGGTGTACAACTAGGAAAAATTAACGAAAAAAGATTTTTTCTTTCACAAAACCAGGTGTTGTATTTTTTCCTGATTTCTTCACGAATCCAAGCCGCATGAAAACCCCGGACCCGAGGTAAAAGTATCCTCCCTCTCGTTGGCCGTGGATATCGATTTCTGGCACATGGAAAGGAATGAATTTCTTCCTTTGCCGGAATTCATCTGGTGATTACGACTGCCGTCGTTTATTCTCGAAAATGAATATGTAGTGATTCAAGAGTATAGCCTCTGTGTCGACATTCTTCGACAGTTTTCAAATGAATTTGGCAACCTTTGTTTTCATCTTTCCAGTGAAATCTCATCTTCTTCTTTGCATGGGCGTACATATTGATGGTGAAATGTTTCACTGAGGTCGGATCGATACGGAATTTTCCGAGTTACGTTTAGATTGCATGAAATAGAATTTCAAAAATGATTGAACATTTGATTAATAAAGAAGAGAAAGTTTAGGTCAGACAACTATGAAAAGAGGACCTCAGTTTACTCCCCATGATGACGGATTACAAGAAATTGGCAACGAAACGATTTTAATGAACCTGAACTTTTTTTAGTTTACATTTCTCTGAAACAATTTCAACACAATAGAACCCTTCGTTCCCATAACTTTCCCATTTTATCTCTCCCCAAAAGGTATAGAGGTCCTCGCTACTGACTTCATTTTTGATTAAATCTCTCACATCGCATCAGAAAGTAGGGTTCCCTAGTAAATATAAAAGTTCGAGTTGGAACTTCGGAGATCCGTAGAAGTTCGTGAGTTAGGAGGGCCTATTCAAGAATTAATTCTTCGAGGATTACGAATCGGACTCGACCAAGATTAGCAAGTATTTTTCTAACAATTGCCGTTCACCTCTAATTGTAAATATTAATAAAAATCCTATTGATCGTATAATTATTGGAGAATTTAGTTTATATTATCCATATTAATCATCTGAAAATTTTAATTCCTGTTGGGATAGCAATAATTATTGTCGTGGAAATCGAGTCAAGAATGAGAGATCAGAGATTGCACCGACAAATTGTATCAGAAGAAGAAACAACTACAACGAAATCGTATTTTTGAAAATTTTCAGAATATCACGGCAGCGTGCTTAACAATTTGCTCTGAAAAGTCTAAAAGTTTTTGAAAACAAAAATACCGCGAAGAAAAAACTGGTCGACTAGTAAAAAAAATCACACGCATTGAAATAAGCGTAAGTGCTCTTAAGAAGGAGGGAAATCTTTGTGCGCCATAATTACGCCACATCTCTTCCTGAAGATTTGAGAAAACCGCTCAAATATCCCATTTTCCATTGACCTGAAGGACAATGATGAAAGTCAACTCCACCATGTATCTTTATTTGAACTAGTTCTGGAAGGTCGCTCTTCCTAATCAAGTTTTGGCGAGAAAAGTTTGTTGTATTATCAATGTAGATAAATATTTAATGGAAGATTATCTTGGACAAGGGCATCATGAGATTGGTTTCTTTCTCTTTTGAACCTTTTTAAAAGTTCACAAATACCTACGTTGGACGGTTTTACTATCTACTTATTCTGTTCTTCATATTTTTTTCTCGTTCATGATATTATTGAAATCTGGACAGTATACCCAATTGAAGCGCTGCGTGGAAAAGGGGCCTCCTTAGGCTTAGACCCTTTTTCCGTAAAAGCGTTTATTTTGTTCTCCAATCATTACTAAGTATATATATCGAGTTTTACTGCTCAAAAATGACATTAGAGCGCGTTACAGCAAAATTAGGAAGAATCCACTTAGTTTAGTACTATGATTCACAAGTCATGATGGCCGGTTCACTATAAATGTCGTATGTTGTTTCCCGATATTTTCAAAGTCGAAGGTCGTTTTAGGGAGGATGAGTGACTAAGTAAGATTACCAATGTAAGATGAACTCATATCAATCCCAAAATCGCAATGGATGACCAAAATTACACCTATTTAGTTATTCTATGGAAAAAGGGCCTCCAGGACTTTGACTTCCGTCCTCTATTGAGAGCTTCAGAAAACATTCCCTGATGCGCGACAACCGTCAACTGATAGCTCAACACAGACCTGCAGAACACACTCCACTCTTGTTTGAAGTCAGTCCATTAAGTATTCACTGTACTGAGATATTACATTTCAAAACTTCCAATGCGTTTTTCTCAAAACTAACATTTTTGTAGGAGGCCCCTTTTCCACGCAGCGCTTCAATTGATTTCTGTAATTGAAATTCAATTTGAACACGACACAACAGGGAAACGCAATTTTCCAAGAAAATAATATAATAATGAGTTTACGAAGTTCTTTTGCTAGCTAATTAAATTGACTCTCGAACGACCACAAAATTTAGCAAATCAGACCGAAATATTTATATCGTTGTTATATCAACCATTTTAATTCGAGATTTAAACGTTAATATAAATGAAAGATTTATCAAGTTACAATTTACTGGTCGGTAATTACACGTTGGTTTGTAAGAATAAAAAGATCATATAATTGAGATAGGGAATAGAAATTGGAGGCTCTGAAGCAGGAAATATATGACATGAATAAGTGAAGCGTCGAGATTCATTGTGTCCATTCTGCTGATTCGGTTCACATCCAACGACCACCAAGCTTGTCACTTATTTAAATATCAGTTAGGTACGCGTTAATTACGAAGTTGAATCTCCGCATTCTCGGCGAAAATAATGAACAAGTCGCGGGTTTGATTCTTGTCTGACGTAAAAGATAATTTCCTCTATAGTTTGACAAAATTCGACATTTGTTTGCCAACCAGGGCAATCATCCATCTCTATGAACTTGGTTAGAATTAATTGTATCTTACAACAATCTTTTCAAAAATATTTAATGAATAAGAGAATAAACAGAGAACCGAGGATACGTATTTTTTCTGCTTGATGATTGTTAGAAAAGTTAAAGTTATGATACGAAAAAAGAAAACTAATTTCAGTTCTCGATAGTGTCGCTTATAAAGTAAGTAATCAATCAAAGGGCTCATTATTACGCTGCAGTACACACGACTACTATTTCAAAAAAAAAAAAAACATCTTGCTCAGCGGCCATTCGGAGACTAAAAAGTCCGCATTTTATCTGCCGTCCCGGATCGAACGTCACGCCTCGTCACCCGAATAAACGAATTTCTACATTTTAAACGCATCATACATATAATATAAATACGTAGGTACAGTCGTTTCAATATCACAGTAGAGGTACAAAGATGAAATGTAAGTATCACATCTTTTGTTATAAGCGAAGTAGGCTATTCGTTCTTTCTGGTCTTTGAATGATGAAAATGTCCGACTCTTCCACAATTATTAGTGAAAGAATTTAACATGTTGGATTTTTGTTTTGATTAGCAGCATTCAGGAATTAGCATCAAGTTGTACAAATTACTATTCCCCATGTTCCGAAACCTCATCATACCTACACTGGAGGCCACCGACTTTTGATGTCTTCGTGGAGACATTCAGGCACCCATTCCAGATACGCGTCAAGTAAAACTGAAATACAAGACAGTGAAGAATCGATTAAATTGAAGAAAAAAAATTATACTCACATTTGGAAATTGCTAAATTATTTTGAACTCATTGTTAAACTTTTATCAATTTTTCTGTAGGTATTACACCCGTAGCAAGGTGGACGGATGAGGCACTGAACTTTCTCGATTTTGAAAGGTCCTAGATCACAACTTACATAAATGAAATTTTACGTTTCCACAGTCCAAAAGTCATTGTACAATTTTCGCAAGGCTGAGTGCAAACTTCTTAAATCCCTAAAAAGTTTGGCGTATACGCCATGTACGAACTTGTAACTGCTCAGCCGCTATAAATATTCATAAGAAATAATTCGAAAATGTTTTTCAGTCCTGCTTGGCATGGGTATCTAAAATACGGCAATCGAGGAAATTCGAATTAACAAGTTTACATTGACCGCACATTGGTTGGAAAACAGCTTGATGTTTTTTTTTTTTTTCTTTCAACTACCGGTACCTCTTTTATTATTAATCATACTCAATAAGAGTAGTGAAATCACAAGTTCGAAAAACCATACACCTACGATTGAGTGAAATTTTTCAATTCTCATCAAGTGACCGCGAGACTATCTCGGTGACTGCATTCTTCATTTATTATTTTATTGATTTATACACCATTTTTTCGTGTATAGGTATACGAGTATAATTGATAGTACCTACGTAGTTTATAAGTAGTTCATGTGAGGTGTCTCACGAGATGGGCAAATCATTTTCATTTTAGATTAGCTTCTTTGAGTGAGATTTGAGGTTAGAGCTTTGAGTAAACCAGGCTCTGGTGATGAATTTGTTCAGGGTTTGTAGAGATCGGAGCGCGAGGGGAGAAATGAGGGGTTGACTGATGAACGATTGCTTGTTTAGCTTCGATATCGATTTATTTATTTTTTTCCCCCCGAAATATCCTATCCTTGTAGCTGGATTTTCAAATGAAGTATTTTGGGACGGAGTTTGCAGAAGATGGTGGTGATGAAAGCATGAATACAATTTATGAGTAGATGAAAAGAAGAGCGGTTGGGGATAGCATTGAGCGGTACCAGGAATCGGAGATAATCGAGAATTGAGCCACTCAGCCTAATATATAGTATACTAGACCAATACTAGGCCAAGAATAACATGAACCTACGAAAAAATAAGCGATTCTATTGTTAACTGAAATGAGAATAGAAGAGTTGCTAATCATTTAACACAGTTTTTAAGAATCAAAGAAAGTCGGTTGCTACATTGGAAATAGCAACTGATTTTTTAACCTGTTCACATGAATTGATGTCAAATTGATTTCATTCCTATACCTATAGAAGTGATTCCAGCCTCCCTTCAAAAACCAATTCTAGGTGAACGTAAGCCAAATTGAACAATTTTTTTTTTTTTTCCCCAAAGCATTCCAATAGAAAAATAATGGACTTTCCAGATTGAATTCAAAATAATATTATGTACAAGTAAGTATTATACGTTATAATTCTAACTTGAAATTAAGAATGAATATTTAACTTCGAAACAATGTGACCAATATGTACTTACATTTTGGATTAGTTTTCCAAAGAGCTGTAAGCTTTGACAGCGAGTCGACTTTTTGTTCAAATAGGGCTTTTAATATATCGTCCGATTTATGGCTTAAGCTAAATAAAAATAATACATCGAATTACTTTTTCAAACTAACAATATTATTTCCCTGAAGATCACGGCTGTCGTATTTCGAAATGTTACTCACTTTTGGCCCCAGGTTCGGAAGAACCAATTTGTGGGTCCTAGCAAATGGTTGCTGTACTTTTTCAATTCCGGTAAGATATATCCGTCCAATAGAAACTTAGCGAACCATTTATATCTTTCTAGGTTCGCTGGATACTCTGCTCTCATGATAGGCAATTGCCAACCACTTCGCCCTGAAATGATACGACGTATTCATAGAACTCTGCCTAGTAATCATCGGTGACCGAATAAGGAGGCGAGGGGACATGGTTCCCCTACGAAGAGATATGAAAGATGAACATTTTTTTTTTTTCCCCTCGAAATATCCAATGATGATTTCAGAAATTACAATAATTTACACCTTTGAAACGATTTTGCTGACAACTCCTCACACGCGGCGGGTCGTTGATTCAAATCCCATGGAAAGAAGCGGATGCGTTTTTTAAATTATTTCTAAGTAGTATGAAATATTAAGTATGAATGAATAATTATTGTCTAACTACACCTTCACAATTTTTTCGAAGTCTCTCCCAATTGAGAAAATTAAGAATAAATTTTGCGAAATAAAGTACTCACCGAAAGTTCCTGAAAGAAAACACATGACTAGTCCAGTTCGTTCATCGAAGTAGGGAGCGGGATCTTTTAAAGGTTCCAGTCTATTGCACAAAACTGATGCGTATAATGGCAACCAGTCAGTTTCGACTGCAGTGATACCTACGCCGAATAATTTCAATGAGATCATACGTTCATTTTAAATTACATGATATTGAAATCAAAAGATATATGAATTACCTCTTGCGAAATATCTGTCTCCCGATTTGAATGCCTCTTGAAATACTATCCACTCCGGTTTCAATTTACGCAATACGGACGAGGTATGTAGAGAAATGTTGACATCAGTGTCAGCGGTGCGATACACAATTTTCTTAGAACTGAGTTCAAGTTCTTTCAATTCTTCTTTGCCAACTTTACGTGCTATCTGATCGACCATTCCAGCTAATATCATTTGTCGCAACTGTTCGGCCTGATGAATAATAGTAACTTGTATTACATCGTTACCATCACCAAACTACGGGTAGGTATTTTCTTATCTCAACATTTGAGCATGAAGATCATAGAGTTATAACAATATTCTCTTCAGATAATGATATTCGATGAAGAATATTATAGATAATAATCAAAAGGATAGAACTTGCATCAAAAGAAGATCAAACTCTCTAATTTCAAATTAAATCTTTATGAAGAAGGGAGGCGGGGGAGATTTTTTTTACCTTTCTAGAAAAAATGTCCTCCGGGAAAATGCACAAAAACGCTTCGATTTATCCAGCGACGGATAAACTTTTTTTGGGGGGTTCGAGCGAATGAGTACCCGAGGGGCGAGCTTTAATTTTCTTTGGGGGTGCTTCGGGAAATTCTCAAATGCTCTATACATCTATCCGGTCACTGGATTTACCACAGGGATTTGGAAAATTATGACATCCGACGTTCTGTACATTATATTAGCTCTTCTGCACAATTCGACATCAGCGGAAGTGCTCCAAATCGGTATCACTTCGCGATTGATACCCGCGACAAATACTTACATACAAACAAAATTTCGAAAATAAATTCAAATTTTTGTTTACACGAAAAAATTAAATTTGACTATGAACAAAAATATGCGGAAAAAATCTATCAATTTTGTGTTCGTTCAGGATAGTCATAGTCGGCCAAGGTAGTGGTGCAAGCGCGCGCTTGCACCTGGTAAAATTTTTCGATCAGGTAAAGAAAAAAAAAAAAAAGTGATGATCTTTATATTTTTGGCAACGCCAAGAAATCCTTCTCACTTTTTTTATTTTATTTTTACTGAGGGGATGGTACTCGCAGATTTCTGGATGACCTCCCAGGTGATTCGAAGGGGGGCAGGGAGGAAGGTTTATTTCATTTCATCTTAATTTAATTTAAATTAAATTTAATTAAAATTCAATTTAATTTTTATTTCATTTTATTTTATTTTAATTTAATTTGAATTTAATTTGAATTTTATTTTTATTTTATTTTTACTCAGGGGGTGATACTCGCAGATTTCTAAATGACCTCCCAGGTAATTCACAAAAAAATTTCCAAGTCCATTATAAGGGGAAGGGGGGAGGGAGGGGTTGCTACTCTCAAATTTCCAGAAGTGCATAGGGTGTCGACAAAGACATGAAATATGTCAAAAAACAAATATGGAATCAATGTTTGCACCAGGTGGGAAAATAGAAAAGCGCCGGCCCGATTATTGTGTAGTTCGAATAAGATAGATATTAGGAGATGAACTCACTTGCGCGTCAGTCGGTGGTTGCATATTGGGGTCGATTATCAAATTTAAACTCGGTAGTTGAATATTAATCTCGTTCGTTAACTGAACGCGGAGCTTTCGTGCTTCTAAAATAGCTTTCGTGCGGAAACCGGATACTTTGCAGAAGTCTTCTATAGTTCCGTTGACTGAAATAACTTGCTCAGCGCCACCTAACGCTTTCAGCAACACCATTACATCCCCTAAATAAAACATGATACAATAATACAGTATAGAGAAAGACCAAAATTGCACGTATTTTGCTTTCAAGAATGGGCATGGTCGCATACTTCACTAACCTAGTAAAAGAGAGTTTCCGGTGCCAACCAATTTGCGCCAATGCTTGAGATAATCGTCAGTCGGTGGTAATAATACCTGTTGAATGGAAAGAGCGGCTACAATGGCGATCATGTAGGATAATAGATTACGGTCTTTTGTCATACACAACATTTTAGCAAAACGAGGTGCTACTGGATAAACAGCCATCGATTTTCCTAATGGTGTTATTTTGGCAGAATACTGACCTAAAGAAGCAAAAATTATTTCAACGTACCAAACTTTTGAAAACAAGCCGAGTAGAATTAAAAAATATTGTATTTATTCGGACCTCGAGTGTCAGCTCCAGGTTTTTCTAAAGCACCCAACAAAGTGAGTCGCTTTTCCGCAGCCATCAGATTTTCAATATCCGGAGGCGATGGAAACGGGAATTGAACCACTTTATCGATGCCCGACGCTTTCATCATCAAAACTACGTCGTCGACCGGTTTCCGTTTGATATCTGGTTCGTCCCATTCGATGAATTCATTGTATACGGCAGACGAATACAATCTAATTTAAAATAACTTATCTTAATCACTTCGATCAAAGAAAGTAAGGCACTCATTTTGTAATCAACATTCAGAGATAGAAAGTCTCTCAAGTTCAACAGCAGCTCCTCATACTAATGGCTAATCCGGAAAATGAAAATTTTGTGAATTTTTAATCATAGAAGAATTGGAATTCATAAAATTGACAGATACACGAATTATAAGAAAATATTCGATAGCACGAAAAGGGAAGGGCAAAAAGAAACGAACAAGTGGGAAACCACTGGTTCTAACGTCAAATTTTGGAATCAATATCTCGCTGCACTATACCACAGTAGATACCAAGGTGATAGTGCTTCCATTTTGGGGGCTCATTTGCTCTTCGTCTAATATAAGTCTAGTTTACAATATTTTATGCCACTAGCTTTATACTGTATGTTGGTCAATAAGCCTATCATAATAATGTAAATTGTGATGGTGTAATACTATCCCTACACGAAAGAGCAGTAAGGACGCTTGGACACAAATTCCGGAATCAGGAGGAGGGCTGAGGTATAGGTATACTTCGACCTACGGTCGTGAGACCAGGATGAGGGTTTAGAAAAAACATGAAACATGTCAAAAACTGCTCAAGGGGCAGTCATTTCAGTGTGGCGGACGACACGTACATCAGGGGAATGGGGGCCGGGGTTTCAAGGGGTTTATTAGGACACAATGACCGACAATCATGCTGAATTTTATCTGCGTACATCTGTTTTTCATCAAATTTTCTTGGACTAAAAGGAGACTCAATTGAATTATATTATAATTATGATGATGGGGATCATATACGATAGAAGAAGGAATTGGAAAACCTCCATCCGCAAGACTGGCTCCTTAGCAGGTTCCCCGCTGCCGCGCCGTTGCAAAGATTGCGATGGCATCTAATTTTTTTCTTCAGCCGTGTACATATTATTCTTTCTCCCACTATTTTCATATTTCATGCCGACAATACTTTCTTCCGCTGTCAATTTACTGCGTACATTCCATAAAACGAAAGTTTTTTGAATTTTGAGGCCGCGGAAACCCGGATATATGCGTAGAATGGCACCCTTCTGTACGACAGATTTCTCTTTACAAATCAACGAACCTGTAACAGTGACCCTCCGACGTACGTCCGGCTCGGCCAGCTCTCTGATCAGCGGAAGCTTTACTGGTCCAGGTCGTGTTATAAGTTGAAACGCTCGTAAATTGATCGTAAACTCTATTTTTCGTGCGACCACAATCGATCACGTATTTCACATTTGGAATCGTTAACGAGGTCTCGGCCACGTTTGTCGCTACAACACACAATCGATAGCCATTGGGAGGCACTTCAAATACCTTTAAATCAATCACGGAAAAAAAAATATATACATATAATATGTGAATATGATAGATCAAAACGAGTCCATAAATTGTAGAAAACAGTTACCCGAGCTTGTTTCGCTCTAGGTAGTAAAGCGTACAGAGGCAACGCCCAGAGAGGTCGGTATGCTCCTCGTTCGTATTGTACAGTCGTATCTTCAATGTCATCAGCCCATTCATCCAACTCCAATTCTTCATCCGTGGGTTTCACGGCGTAACTAACGAAAAATAACGAAAATATACTTATTTTTTTAGCCTTTTTTTTTTCAATTGAATAGAATAGATTGGTACAGTACTAACTCTTCTAAATTGACTCTCAGCGAATTATCTTCCTCACCGTTGGAAGGTGAACCGTCCGCATTCTGTTCATTTTCGTCGATAATATTTGATAATAAATTATTTTTTATACGTTTTTCTGGACGGTTGGTTCGACGTATTTCTTTTGAAGCAGGAAAGGTCGCTCGCAATTTGTGAACTAACCACTTTACTTCTTGTTGACCTAATAATAATAATAAAGAATTTGATTCACTTAATACTCTAAGAGAACGTACTTTGATCAAATTATTCAATACCTGTGACAAATATCAACATGCCACCTCCCGGCAGCTTCGTGTGTATTTTACAAGCTTTCTTAAAAGCCGCTGACATGTAATCTTCGGGAGTTTCTTTACTGAAATGAACCAGTACATCGAATTGTCGAGTATCAATCTAGTCATAAAGAAAAAGTAGAATTATTTAAATGTATTAATTACGCCAGCAAAAGTATTTTTGAAATTTTCTCTTCATAAACATACGATTATTGTTTTTCAAAACCTCACAGAAACACTATAATTTTGTACAAATATCCACTTTCCAACACACATTTGTCATTTTCAGAAATTGTACCAAAAGAAGTGCACACAAAAAACTTATCAAGTCTTTAGATTCAGTCAAAGGAATGAGAAACCAAGAATAATATTGTTTTACAGTGGCGTAGATACGGGGGAGGTTTTGGGGGTTGAAACCCCCCCCCCCAGAACTTGAAAAAAAATAGGTCAAGTAGAAAGACGAAGGAAAGGTTTTACTCATTCACGTTCACAATAATACGAAGCACGTTTGTATGTACTTCGTATTTTGAAAGACTCGCGAATTCCTAGTTCTTGACGTAACCTGCTTAGTACGGTAGTCTTTCTTTCTTGAAACATTTTTTTCGTGCCCTCCACATTACCTGTCATACCTTGATTGATTACTACATCATCAAATTGTACATATCACGTCATTTTATAATAACACAAACACTGGAACACCTAAAGTTTCCGTATTCAAGTCATCACCCGTCCACCGACCACCCGACTTCCTCTTTACACTTACATGAAGTTCTCGTACAACGTACAGATAGTACGCGTTGTTTTAATGTTTTTCTTCGCTGCAATTTGTTGTCATGTCTCAGTCTCACGATTTACGTAATTATTTCAAGAAAAGAAAATTAGATGAAACTGATAGCTTAGACTGCTCTGGGCAGAGTGATGTTAAGCTGTCGCCGAAAGAGGCAAATGAAGCTGGTCCAAGTCGCGCTACACATACAGGTACTCATGAATGTAATATTAAATTTGCAGTCGTGACCGACGCCGTAACTATGAAAAAATTATGAATGTTTGCCTGTACTTTCTCCTCTTCAGTTGACAATGTTTGCAATGATAATGATATATCTGAACTTCTGAAAAATGTGACGAGCAAGAACAAGGTACATGAGTACAACAGAAGGGTTTGGGTACCAGATGAATTGTACACTTTTCCTCGAAGTGGCCCGCGCAATTTATGCTTTCAATATTTGTGGTTAAAACAATGACCGTGGCTTGCGTATTCTCCCTCTGTGGACGGCGCCTATTGTAAAGTTTGCTGTTTCTTCAGTAAGAAAGTGGGAGGTTATACTAATCAGCAAACATTAGGTAAGTTGTTGACAGGTTATGGGTTATCTGTTCGTTATTTTCTTCTGGCCTTTCTGAATGTGACGGAGAGGAAAATTTCTTTTTTCTATAGGACAGTTGGTTTCAAAACCATTTCATGCATGGAAAAAGGCACGAGAACACTTTCAACAGCATAATTGTCTTGAATACCACAAGAATGCAATTTTAAATTTTGAAGAGCGAGAAAAAATAGAACGATTGGAAAACGTCAGTGTCCTGAATCAGGTAGATAAAGCGAGGGGAATGATGGTAGAAGAAAATCGAAAAAGGCTGTCATCGATTATCAAAGTTATACTCTTGTGCGGGAGACAAAATATTGCGTTGAGAGGCCATCGCGATTCCGGTGATTTGAAAATAAATGATCAAGAAACAGATATAGATCGCACTGAAAACGAGGGAAATTTTCGAACAATTCTTCGTTTAATATCTGAGCACGACAAAAATTTAGCTGATGCTTTGGAATCCTCGGGTGCAAGAACAAAGTATCTAAGTCCCTCCATACAGAATGAAATAATCAGTGTATGTCATGCTATAATTGTTGAGAAAATTGTTTCCAGAATCAATGCGAGTAAATCTTTTTCAGTCTTAGCTGATGAAACAGCTGACGTTAGTGCAAAGGAGCAACTGTCGTTGTGCGTGAGATACCTTGAAGGGAATACAGTCTGTGAGGAATTTCTTGAATTTATTACTGTTAACAGTACTACTGGAGAAAACTTGGCTACAACTATACTGGAGGCATTAGTACGCGTAGGCATAGATTGTAGATACTTGGTGGGTCAAGGCTACGATGGTGCAGCTTCAATGAGTGGTCATCTGAAAGGTGCTCAAGCCTGCATTATGAAGAAGTATCCAACGGCACTCTATGTGCACTGTTCAGCGCATTGCCTTAATTTAGTTTTGTCTGACTCTTGCGATATAAGTGTATATTCGAAATGCGATGGGCACAATTGGTTCTACTTACAACTTTTTCAAGCATCCCAAGAGGCAAAATGCACTACTCGAATGCATCGAAAATCGACAAGATCTAACCTCAACGACGAAAAAGAAACTCAAAAATGTATGTCCTACTAGGTGGGTTCAACGGCATGAAGCAGTATTAACATTTTTGGAACTTCAAGAAGTTGTTCTTGAAACATTAGAAAATTTCTATGAAAGTGAAGATGGAGATGCATCATCGGCAGCTTATCAATTAGCCTATTACACAGCGTCAAGAATATTACCTTTCAAACATCCGTGCTAGTTATTTCCAAAGTTTTCGCTCTGACATTGCCACTCAGTCGATTTTTACAAACGAAGACATTGGATTTAAAAAGTGCAATGGAGACTGCAAAAGCTGTGCAAGAAGAAATACAAGACCTTAGAAATAACGTGGACGCAGAATTCAACAAAATTTTCGATGAAGTGAAAGAGTTTCGCGCAAAACATGACATGTCAGTAGAAATTCCGCGTATATGTAAAAGATCGACAAAGCGGTGTAATGTGGTGACTGATAGCCCAGAATCGTATTTTCGAATCGCAATTTTTGCACCATTCCTAGATTACATGATTCAAAGTTTTAACGAACGTTTCATTGGGCATAATGAAATCTTGTCCACATTTTCAAGTATTTTACCCCACTTAGAGATTGATTCCAGTTGTGGCAAAAAATTTATTGATACCTATGGTTTTTTTTTGCGTTGTTCCGGGGAAACAGACCTTCTCGGTGAAATTAAATTGTGGAGGAGAGCTAGAGACGGATCTGGAAGAATGAATCCTTCTGAATTGCTAAATTTATGCGATGAGGATATGTATCCAAATGTAAAACAATTACTTCGGATTTTGTTATGCCTTCCTGTCACAACAACCACAAATGAGCGGTCTTTTTCCAGCCTAAGGCTGATTAAAACATATTTAAGGAGTACGACATCGGAGCAAAGGCTGAATGGACTGGCTTCTCTATTTATTAATCGTAGGATAAGTTTAACAGCGGAAGAAGTGTTGGATAAATTTGCAGGATGTACACGAAAACTACAACTCAAATAGCCACACTGCACGCTCATTATTATTATTATTATCTATCTAGGCCACTGATTGTTTAGTTCATCTTCAAGATACGTTTTGAATTATACGACAAAGAAGCTTGTCAAGCAGTAATCTAGACGAGGAACTTGAAAGAACGCCGGAGAAATAGAAATGTCCACGTAACGGTTGACACAATCATTTGCCCGAGAAAAAAAGAAAAAAAAAACGTGCGAGTACCTGGATTACAGGTGGAACGGTTGTCCCAAATAATCTCTTGTTTGCCGTAAAATCGCTTAAACGTAACGTCGCTGACATGATAATTAATTTCAAGGGATTTTTAAATTTTTTTCTACGTAGCGGGACGATACGCGTTAACAACCCAATAAGGATATCCGTGAATACGCTTCGTTCATGCGCTTCGTCGATTATAATGGCAGAATACCTCTCCAGTCTTGCATCCTGGAACAGATATTAATTGATAAAACTGATAATTATGCATTTAAAAATATTCATAAGTGCAGTAACAGACGATGGCTAATCTTAATCTTCAACTAAAGATAATAATCAAACGTTTTTTACGTTTTGCAATTCCTTCATCAGAACTCCGTCGGTCATAAATTTGATTCGTGTCTCGTGAGATGAGTTTCCTTCAAAACGCACTAGGTACGAAACTTCCTTGGTTGACAAATTCAATTCTTGAGCGACTCTTTGTGAAATAGACACGGCCGCAATTTTTCTCGGCTCAGTAATACCAATCATTTTTCCATTCCTACTTCGAATGACAAACATCAATTTGAAATTCAGGATTTGAAATGCGTTTAACGATTACAACTTACGCTGCGAAGCCTGCCTCGTAAAGGAATTGCGGTAATTGAGTAGTTTTACCGCAACCCGTTTCACCAGCAATGATGACAATATCATTTTCATTGATGGCTTCCATTATTCTTTGTTCTTCACCGATAATTGGAAGTTTTAAACGTTCTCGTTCGATGAGTGGATCACGTTCAACATCGATAAACAGTTTGGGACACCTAACAGGTTGAAAAGCGATTGTTGCCTCTGCTGATACTCGAGTTTCGTTAGTGAGTTTCATCTTTTTTAGCGAATTTTCAAAAACTGTCGAGTCTATTATATCTTTTGATTTAAAATCGTTTACTTCATTAACCGTTTGTAGGGAACCAGGAATTTCATTGAGTTTCAAATCAGGTGCCACAATTCCATTCTCCGATACATGTTCATTTCTTGAACCTTTCGATTCGCATTCCGTTTCAGAATCCGATGACTGAAAATAATAAGAGATGTATTTTGAATATCATGATCACTCCCAAGCCTGGGTCGTACATTAGACTAACATTACGGCCTTACTGGATCTCCCTTCTTCGTTAGGAAGCAGATTTCAGAGAGGAGTAAAAAAATCTACTACGGAACGCTGTTCAGACAGGAAGAGTGAGCGAAAACACGATAAATTTTTCAAATAGCTTCATTAAGATTTTACAATTGTCTTGTACATAAAAATTTTCTAGTCTAGATCCCACAAAATATTGAGCATTTTTTTTCATTCCCTTATTTTCTGCATTTTATTATTAATAGTATGTAAACCATGACGAAATAATATACCCACTACTAATTGATACCAAAATTCCGAACTAAATAAAAGACAAAAAGTGAGATAAATTAAAAATCAAGTACGTACTTCAAATCCTATGATGTTCGGATCGTAAACTCGAGTTTTGTGAAACTCTACTTCTTGAATATTTCCTTTTTTGGTTTTTATCTTGTTGAAGCCGTTACTTGTAGGTGGAAACGATATTTCGCGTAAGTTGCTAATATCTTCCACGTCCGAGTTAGAAATTCGTTTACGACCTCTGGTCTGAACGGAAGTGATTGACGTAAGTTTTTCTAGTACATCCACTGGGCTTTGAACCGCAAGCAATTCTTTTACTAACAACGCTCTCTGAAAAAAAATTTCTATGACTAAACACCCTTTTTTTTCAAAGGTAAGGAAAGAAGATGTATCAACATCAATGCACTTGATCTTGAAAATACCTTTCCTTTTTTCTTTTTCTTCTCGAGAATTTTTTCGTAAAACTTCCTTTGTTTCTTAGATAGTAATCTAACGACAGAAGCATTGGATTTCCTCACAATTGTTTTCCGCTTCTTTGATGGCAGTACCAACGCATTGCATTCATCTTGCCGACATTCTATAAACTCCAATGGAATCTAAATGGAAGAAAAAGGCTCTACAAGAAACTACACAAGACAGAGAAGATGCCGTAGTCGAAGTAGAATTACCTTCTTTTGCGCTTCCTCATCAATTTCCACTTCGGCTCTAAGACGAGCCTTCCAATTATGTCCTCTACGCTTCTTGTTCATTTCACTTCCCTCTCCGAATTGTAGGAATCGCTAGGTTGAATAGTTTATACACAACAAACTCCTCCTCTGCGAAAGAAAGTATACTTCCAGGAGATGAAATTCACAGACATTAATTATAATCAGATTCCAAACACTTCCCGCATACATGAAAGTATTTTCTTTATATCTTCGTCGAACTTTTTCGAACGTTTCTAGGAGACCCTATACGTACGTCGTACGAAGCTGGAACAGTAGAACGCTTGTTATTATCGTTCAGCCTGCACGTTGCGATCATAGAACGGTGATAATAGATTTTGTCCGACTAGCGTCTGTTGCGTCGCCGCTTGTCTCTCTTAATGGTCCAAGGTTGAAAAAGGTGAAGCATATACTCATCGAGAGCGCCAAGAGAGCGCCAGCTCTCAGGATCTATGGCGTCAGGCGACTGCTGACCTTCGACATTGCCTTCGACCATATACATTACATGGACATGCTATACTGATAAGAATCTGTGTCAAAACATTGCAGTCCGTAACTTTTTCCTAAAAACGCATGCGCACATCGAATTTTACACACACACTCTTCACGAAGAAACGTGGAAGAGACACACACTCTTACGCTTTGGCCGGCCCCAACTTGATAAAAATGTGGGAGACCGGAGAATAGTTTCTTTGACTAGGCCTATAGATTTGTCAAAAAGCAATTTGAAATACTGGAAACACAGATAATATATGTGACTGGAAAAGCCCTGCGTGTATCTTCAAGAATTGTTGGAGAGAATGGTTAAAGCTACATCTCCACACGAGTAAAATTTTGAAGATTTTGACGCTTCAACCCCTTATCAGAAGAAAAAACGTTCGAGTTCATTGAGAAGGTTTTTCAAGAATATCTACCAATGTTGAACTATGGATCTATTTTGTGTTTGAAGTCTGTTGCTCTTTTATAGCTAATAAATGAATCAACAGGTAGAGCATACCCGTAAGATTTTAGAAATACGAAAAATTAATTGATGGCAATCGAGAACTACACAATTCTGGAACGTGACGTATGGAAAATATGTCGTATCTTGTTGGATATGTAACCGAACACTTGATGAGGATTTTGTCGTGGTCGCCTGAAAGTGCCCACCTGTTCAAAGTATGATACCCGCATAAATAATTCGGTTACCATAATTCGTTCTGTAGAGAAGGAATAAAGTATTTTTTCTTGAATTGTCTTGCCCTGTACCGACAGATTTCAGAGCTGGCAAATTGGTATACCGAGGTTCCGACAAGTTCTAGTTTTCGAGTGAATACCTTGAAACACTCTGTCGCAGAGGTTGTAGAGTATTTGCATCAAGAATTCAGAAAGGTAATGCCATTGTCGTGGCGGATTTTTTGTGAAAGTTTTATTTATTCATCGTAAAATCCTATTCGTGTATTTCAGAAGTACGATGGTACATCTATAGAACCGCCTGAAATAAAGATTCACGATGTTGTTCCTGAATGTTTGATAATCAGCAAATTAAATACTTCGAATTTAGATATTACTCCGCAATTGGCTGAGGTAATTGTAGACCCAGAATGTGGAGTGGCCGTCCTGAGAGGGTCGAACGTATTCGCTCCTGGAGTACTGAGTATAACACCCAGTAAATAATTAACAGCGTAGAAATGTTTTATTTTTATTGAAATAAGAACTACCCCGTGATTATGGTATTGATACGATAACTTATTTATTTCAAGAAACAACCATCGGCTCCAAAGTATCTGTGTACGCCGATTTGGAAACAAATTGCTTACGTGGAAGTAAACGACATTACTCCAGCGCCGGCAAGTTATTTTTGGGTAATGGAGTGGTTTTACAGGATCGTTTTCAAATCTTTGAAAGTGGAAAGAAGCCAAGGTAATTAATTTTAATGTTATTGAATTGTTGTTTGAGATTACGGTACATGTTAATTAGATGAAACAAATACTTGCAATTCCCGTAATTTTTTTTTTTCAAATTTACGGAAAGTGCAGGTGTCGGTTTCATCTAATCTGATTCGGTATTTCTGTGAAATATTTATTCTAGCGGTATCGCAATAGAAATGACTGATCCTGTATCCGGTCTTACAACACTTCAATTTCCTCATCTTGGAATTCTTCAGAATGTACCATCCATGATTTGCGTTCGAGTTCTCGACCCGAAACCGAGAGAAACGATTTTGGATATGTGCGCGGCGCCTGGGAATAAAACTACGCACATTG
The DNA here is from genome assembly GCA_035079395.1 of Aspidiotus destructor. Classification (NCBI taxonomy): domain Eukaryota; kingdom Metazoa; phylum Arthropoda; class Insecta; order Hemiptera; family Diaspididae; genus Aspidiotus; species Aspidiotus destructor. The sequence continues at coordinate 1,753,645 of JAVHKZ010000014.1, forward strand.
CTACTTTAATGAATGACGAAGTAAGGATTTCTGCCATATTATCGTTGAAATATTATCGAACATAGTTTCTGAAGAATGTAATTAAATATTTCAGGGTGTTTTAGTAGCAATTGATCGACAATCTAGGATAAATCTAGTTTCTACAAATTGTGAAAAATGGGAAATTCGCAATTGTATTAACACTTTTGTCGGCGATTCTACGCGAATACTGAGTGAAAGAGAAAGCACCGTGACCGATGGCCCACCATTTTCAACCGAATCCTTCGATCGTGTTCTTCTTGATGCTGTATGCAGTGGTTCGGGCAATCGACCTATGCTGAAAAATCGCTTGCTGACTGAAAAGTCGATTAAGTCATTCTCCAAAATTCAAAAATCCTTACTTGCTAATGTGAATACCTTTGATCAAATTATGAGATTTGAGGAAGAAGAAAATTTTGAAAACTCAAATGTTATATTAACGCTGCAGGCTGTCCCCTTGCTGAAGCGCAATGGAATTTTGGTCTACAGTACTTGCTCAATTTTATGTGAAGAAAATGAGTGCATCATAGCATGGCTGTTGAAAAATTTTTCAAACATGGAACTTGTCGAAGCCGCTCCATTGGTTGGAAGTCCGGGATTACCAAACGTGAGTACTAAGGAAATACTGTATTGTGCGCGAGATTGATTTTTGTCTCTGAACCCAAGTACACGATTTTTTGTAACCTAATGTTTATAGTGTGGATTGACCGAAAAAGAAAGATCGTTGATTCAAAGATTTGGTCCTGGTACGCGAGCGAGTGATTCCGTTGGGTTTTTTATCGCTAAGCTGAAGAAAAGAGTATGAAATAATGTTCAAAACTTCAATTAGCAAAAATAAATTTGGTGCTTACAAACCCGACCATAGAAACCCGGAAATTTGACTCGTATGAAGAATCGGGACAGATAATCGAGAATTTTCCAAGATTTGTAGTACTGAAAGAATAATTCATTTCTTTCTACATTCTGTTCCTTACCTACTTAATTTACGTATACGAAATTCTGTGTATATTCGAAGAATTAAGGAATATAATGCGTTTTAAATTGTCACATGTGTGTTACATTGTTACAGTACGAGTGTCGTGAAAGTCTAAATATACTGTTAGCGTTGGTACATATTATACATACCATCAGTGTACTGACGAATGAAAGAAATGTTCTTACAATTCAATCCAGGTCAGCGTGACCAGTATTTTCCTCAAGAAAAAATTCTGTGTTTTCTCAAAATTTATCTCGACTTTAAGAATAGTCACGGCGCTTTTACAACTAAATTTAGTTATTAATAAAGGAAAGGTTCCTTTTTAAATTAATATCTGAATCGTTCAGTAAATAAAAATAAAATCCCGTAATACGGCCTGAGGACATGAAGGAGGCTGCTGAACGATTTACTACAACAAAACGAAAAACTATCAAAAAGAATATGAAAGAGAGAACTTATAAAAAAAAAAAAAAAAAAAAAAAAAAACGAAAAAAAAAAAAAAAAAAAGAGAAAACACAAACCGTGGGCAAACCAGTCAACGGCTCCCCTAAAATTTCCTTCTGACCCCCTCCCCTCGCCTGTAAAAAAATGAAAAAAATGAAAAAAATTCACTAAACTTAAGAAAATCAAATTAAAAAAGTAACCTGCAATTATTATAAATAATTTATGTGAGATATTCGCCCGAATGTCTTTTTACATTATACACGCACTTGAACACATCGAAAAATTTTTCATTACTTCTTTATTGAACCATCGAGTCACTAGTTTTCTGTTTCACGATAATAATTCCTTACCTACATTCCACTTTTTCCCCATCTTGTCCCCCCGAGAAAAAGAAAATTTCTAGCTTCGGCCCTAAAAGACAGGCTACATCTACAATACAAAAAAATCCCAATGACGATGCCTTGATTGAGAAACATAAAATTTTCAGAAATAAGATAATAACAAAAAAAAAGAGAAATCAAAATTATAATATTAGGAAAAATGATTAGAAGCACACCCTCTCAACAGTAGAGATAACGTGGAAAAGTGATACGTACAACGAAAGATACACAAATATTACCGACAATATAGAAAACTAGGTTCCACTTCAATACTAGATCGAGAGAAAACAAACAAACCGCAATACGGAATGTAACATGGCGGCAGGAACAAATAGAATAAAAAATAACTGCAACAAATTAGCTGAACCAATAACCCAATTAGTCAACCTCAGCCTCCAGACTGGACAGTTTCGAGGCCAATAAACGAAGGAAAGAATAGGGAGAATGTGGACATAGACCAGTATCTCGGCTTTCAAACGTATCCAAAATTTTAGAGAAAATTGAATACGCGAATTCTTGGAAAATAATGATCATTTTGTAAATTCACAGTTGAATTTAGGACGAGAAATGGGGGAACCAAAGACGCGATCAATTCATCTCTTCTAAGGTTTAAGAATCTATATTATGAGATGTATTGTAAGAACACGGAACACCGTCATAACAAGCCTTGCTCAGTGGCGTGGAAAATGAAGATTGTACACTTCTCATTTCATTATTTAGGTCTTTCCGATTTATTTATCAGTAGTTAAAGTTTCGTTTTACTCCTTTCACTTCGCATCGTGTCTCAACACCATCAATTTTTTCTCTCTAAATTTTCCGTTTATAAATAGGTACGGCGAATCTCAGAAAATTCCTTCCCTGAAGAAGAGTTCCCAACTTCCGTCAAACTGGTCATTCTGTACTTAGATCATCCATAGCTTTTATTATTTCCCCCCCCCCCCCCTAACAAAAATATTGTATGTGCGAGAAAGTACTTTGTATAGTTGACGGACGTTGGCCACGTCAACTGGGGGGGAGGGGAAACGTTTTGAATCATGTATAAGTACCTACCACCTACGTACTATTCGGACCGGACATATTGTAGATTTGCTAACGTCGCCTGTGGAAATTACGTAGGAAATACTGACAAGCGAACGGTGATGGTGACTCGAAACTGAAGGTGATTTTTTAGTTTTCCTTTAATTACTTCAAAAATAATAAGTTTAGGCGTGTAGGCCTACTCGTAAGGAACAAAACTGAAGAGCGGAAAATTTTCTTTCAGATGTAAATATTTTTGAGATTTTGAAAATTCGAAATTTTTTGCGCGACGCTAGCGCCGCCCGGTCTGAATCAACATCGAGCATTCTCACATTACTTGGATTCTTCACCTCCAATTTTTTCATATTTTAAATACGAATGTAGAGGATATAAAAGTTGTACGCGAGCTGAAAATGCATTGGAATAACGTTTTCGCTCTACGTACGTAAACAGCGCGAATAAGCGTACAACAATAGACACCTACACATTCGCCACAAATTGAAAAATATCGTTACAAAATATCGACAATTTTTGGAAAATACTTATCTGTAAACATGATCTTGAAAGAAGGATTCTGAATAGGACGTTTTATTCCTGCAGATCAAGATTTTAAATAATCGACAATAGAAGATAGCACATTAATAAAACCAGTCATCTTATACAAAAACTTTAATATTAAGTGATATTAAAAATAATGATAGGTAATAATAATTAAAATGATGAAACGAAAGTGTACACACAACAAACGAAAAAAAACCAAGAGAAAAACGTGAAATAATATATACAATAAAATAAAAATAACAGACCTCATTCGAATGAATTACAGTTTGTTTGGGGGCACCTTCCTCGAAACGACAACAACGTAAAACTAGACGAAAGAATTTCCGCTATTTACGATGGAAATCTCTAAGCCACTGCAGCTATAAATGAGGATCATCGTCCGCAAGGTTACAATTGTTTTCAAACGCTGTCGTGATTTCCATATTCATATCGTCGTCCATTTCTTGGTATCTCATAAAAGGAGTACGGAAACCTGGAGAAAGGAACTGTGCTTCAGCAGCCAATTCCGACATCGACGCGCAATAGCTATTTTTGCGAGGCGATCTTGCTCGACTGATCCGCGAACCGTTCATTTTGTACATTTCCTCCAGACAGGAAGGAGCAACGTACGTGAATCCCTGTAAGACAATTTCAAATTAAGATGTACATATTTTTACTAATACAGTACAAGAACTCGTACTACCAATCAATCTACGAAGAATTCAATATTTTGAAGACTTCCTAATCGGTTCAGAATTCTAGACAACTGGGGATCGCGGGATCGCTTCAACATATCACAATATGTATTCAAGAAAACTCTATATTAATTTGTCTTTCTTGATAGTAGATAGGTTAGATCCCTGAAAAAACGGCTCGTAGATTGATGAGAAGGGAGGTGTCTGTACATGATTTTCATCAAGTTTATTCATCACACTGGGAAGTCCACTCAAGAAATAGTAGCACGTAGGTAACTTATGATTGACCCGACGATCTTAGAAGTAGAATACAAAATTAATACTTATTAATAGAATGAACCACATAATCATTATAGTCGATAAAGGCATCTTATCCATCTATTGGCCAACATATATGTACACTACACAATCGGCACAAAAAGTTGTTAGCTTGTCAAAATAGAAGACCTGTTCAAAATTTAAAATTGTTTTCTTGCGTATAAATACGATTCTTCAGGAAACACACTATACATGTAGAAGTGAAAACAGATTAAATTACAGAAAATACACAAATTTGTTCTGATTTAGCTCGTAACCCTCCAATGCGGAATGATTAATCGCTTATAAATTAGTATGTATTTGTAATACTACGCTAAAAAATTTCCGGAATCAGATAAAGGTGGTATGATCTAAACTACTGTGCTTATTGAGGCCGCCAAGAATCGAACGGGATACGGGGGGAGATATGCTTCCAGCGGGCTCACACAGAACGTACATTACAATTTTGAGATTAGATAATCATTCATAAACTTATGTTTCTTCGGGAATCTGGGCCCGAGGAAATTAGTTTTGTCTCTCATGAAATACTTAGTACTTATCATTCTACGATAAGATCTGATATATTTTTCCCTCAATACACTCAAGTTCGCGTTTTATAGTCACAACGATTTTTTGCAGACAATATTCACATGCAACTTCTAAATTTAATGTTTGAGATACATTGTATGGACCGTCACCGCTTGAATGTGCGAACGATCTGCATCATAATTTTAACGATTCAAAATGATATGACGATGAAACCAGTTATAGGTATAATAGCGAGACTGCTGTGCAGGAAAGTTGGAACTTAACATTCTTAAATACTGTAATTACAAAATCTTAACGATCAGTAAAAAATATTCAAAATCCGAATACCTACTTTAAAAATAAGGTTCGCACTTTCACTGAGCACACTATCTTCGGGAGAATCAACAGGAGTCTGTCGGGTAAATTTGGTATCAAACTGGGATACGTCATCTTCAGAGCTCTATAATAACGAAGAGACAATAGCAATGAAAAATCAACGAAGAAAAAAATTTTTTTTTTCAACGAATGACACGTTAGCGAACTAACCAATATCGGTTTGAACGGAGGCTCTAATTTTCGCGCCATGACATCTGTCCAACAAATATGTTTGAAAAAAAAATGTTTTTTAATCGCTTCGCCATTCTCCGGCCCCGAACCTAGTCGCTGATTTACTTGTCTCTACTCAAACAAAAAAAAAAAAAAATATATATATAAGGAGAGCGTTTAGTTGACGCGTCGTTAAATTCTCAACAAAACTTTCAATGTCGCACATGCATAGCACAATTGAAGCGGGTCTGGTGAGTTTACAACGAATTAATAAGTTAAAGAAGAAGAATAAAAAAAAAAAAAACTCTTTCGACAGAGTGTGAATTGCGCGAACGTGGCATTTTCTTCTTTAGTTTACCTACTAACTAATGTCATTGTCGTCAGTGCTGCGAAAACTTCTGTTCAACGTTTTACCATTCACACGTGCACTTGACAGACAACCAAAATGTTTGACGAAGTGAAGGCACAGTATATATGCCAACATTGTAAATCCGTTACTTACCTTCAACAATTTTCGAATTAAGTCTCTGGCATCTGGTGTCAAATAAGGTGGCAGTAGAACACGTCCTTTCAGTATTTTCTCGATCGTTTTTTTACGGTTATCGGCAGTAAAAGGGGGCTGGAATCAAATAATAAATCATCTCAATTGATGCGCATGTTTCAATAAAATCAACGATTTGATGGAATAAGAAGACCAAATTGCGAAAGAAATAGGTCGGGAAATGAAAATAAAAAAGTAAACTTTTCGAAAGATTTCTTCTCACAACTTGTCACAGGAATATCTATTTCTTGGTTAGATAATGTACATACCGCGCCGGTTAACATATCGTACATCAACGCTCCTAACGACCACCAATCCACCGCTTTTCCGTGACCGCTTCTAGTTAGGATTTCAGGGGCCCTTTGGAAAAAATCGTACAAATTTAAACCAACTAGATTAGATGGGTATAAATCGACAACTTTCCACGTATGACTGACTTCCTTACATGTACTCAATTGTGCCGCAAAATGTGTGAGTAACAATACCTTCTTGAATATGTTCCTTACAAAGTCCAAAATCGGTCAATTTTACATGACCCTGTGCATCTAACAGTATGTTCTCTGGTTTTAAATCTCTACACCGAAAATGGGAATAGACAGAAAAGAAAAAAAAAAAAAAAAAAAAAAAAAAAAAATTGTGAACATCTCGAGTAACATTACTAGTCAATTGGATATGTAAATCATGTGATATCACCTGTAAATTATACCCAGCCGATGCAGATGTTGTAATGCTAAGATAATTTCTGCCAGATAGAAGCTACAAGTTTACACAAAGAGAAAAATAAGATTAAAGACATTTGATGATGAATATATTATACGACTAGTACAGGACGCACGGTTTAGATTCCACAATTTATCGTACTCTTTTTCGGAAAATACCAATCAGAACGATACTTGTGGAAGCTTTCCATCCTGAACAACACGCTGCTTACTTACCAAGCTGTGTCTTCTAAAAAAATGCCTTCGCGTTCCAAATGCATGAATAATTCTCCGCCACTCAAATATTCTAAAATAAGGTACAATTTTCCATCGGTTTGAAAAGCGTAGGATAATCCAACGATAAAAGGATGCTGAAACGGGTCGAGAATACTTTGAAATTCACTCCAGAAAATTTGCCTTCAATTTCTTGATAAGAAACTGGATGTTACCTTCACAGCTTCCAAAATATTTCTTTCAGCCTTTGTGTGCGCGGTATCTTTCTGATTACGAATGATAGCAGCTTTATGTAGCACTTTCATGGCAAAAAATGTACCAGCATCTTTACCTGTACATTTCCGTACTTGAAACACCTTGCCGTACCCTCCTTTGCCCAACACTCGACGCAACTCGAAATCATTCGGACCGGTTTTTCTCTTCGCGTTAAAGGTATTGTGTTCTTGAATGTTCACAGTTTCTGTATCATCAGTGCTGAAAAGAAAAAAGAATGAAGGGAAACAGAAACGAGGAAGTATGGATTCATATCATACAAAAATACGAAAATCCAATTTTCAAAACAGTAGATGAAATTGCAGGAGAATTTTGATGAATGAAATTTATGAATGTCAGTCGTTGCTTACGTATGATGCGTCTGCCATAGGATGCCAAATTTTCGAACACAACAATATTTAGTTTTATTAACTATGATTACCTAGGTGATTAGCACTAAAATATTCAATCGATCATTGAAAACAGTCCTTTATTTCAAACTGTCGCTGATGGTTTATAATATTATATGTACAATCATCTATGAAAACAACCCTATCGTACATTTCATTTCTTATTAGCCAAAAATTTAAAAAAAAAACACGAAGCAGATCTGAGTTTCTAAAGGTCAACTAGTTTGTACCAAGTATTGAAGAAATACTTCATTAAATTCCTTGAAGACCTCGGCATTTTGAATTGTGTAGAAGTCAATCAAACGAGAGTCAATACATAAAAGTTTCAGCTTCGTTCTTAAATATTTCGAGTGGTGGATTTACCATAAGGCCAAAATGGGCAGTTGCTCAGGGCGGCAAACATTTGAGAGCGGCCAAGGGCGTTAAATTTATGAGAAATGAAGAAACAGAGTTGGAAGAAAAATGAAATGAATTAAAATATTTATCAGTGCAAACTAACACACAATCAAATGGGCGACGCGACATAGCCCAACTGCCCACAGCGGCAGTTACACTAAATCTGCCACTGGATATTTCTAGACTGGACACAGCTTATGAGACAAGAATTGATTTGAAGTAGAGAAAGGATGTCAATGATCCCATAAATTTTAACTCAAAAATAATCAAAATCGTTTTCGAACTACATATTGTTTTGTGCCCGAAATAGATATAAATCATCTATCTCTCATCATCCACCCGTTCATTTCGTGAGTTCTGATTCATCCATGTGTACATGATAAGATGATTGAGCTCATCAGGAAAGTCACCGAAAGTGTTCTCATTTATCTCACCTCTCAGGTATGCCTTCGTTCAATTCTGGCCCGGGATTATAACAGCACTGTAATCAAACGAAGATACGATGAATTAAAACTTAGTCGAGATTTTTATGAGTGAATTTGTATTAATATACCTCCTTACCCAGCACTCAAGAGATATTACGTAAGTACAGAAAAACAAAAAAGAGAAACCTCTAATCGAGCAAAAATAATTTCAAGATAGGTAAAATACATAAGGCAAATAGAAGAATGAGAAAAATTAATTCACAGCGGTAAATTGTCGAAAAAGGAATAAATTGCTGAATGAGTTTTCATTCAAAAAAATTCTCGATATCAAGTAATGCTTTTCATCATTGTTTCGCTTTGTTTTCCCAACGCAAAGCAATTCAAAATTCCTGCTTTTTTGATATAGAAGTATCAACTTGAAAGTACTCAGTCTCGTTGTTTCATATTCTGCTTGATATTGAGGGTTTCAAAGAATAGTTGCCACGAAATCAAAGACCTAGAAACGAAGAAGTCCCGATAATAGAAACGAATATACGGTGAGAATATAGGCGAGTTGAAAATTTCATTCCTCTCGTCACTCATTGTCAGGCGAATTCATTACGACTGCCTCGGTTTCTGAAAAAAACTGAATACATCCTGAAGACAACAAGATCCCAAATTCATTCATAGTTCCTTGAAACACATACGTCACCAACTAATCCTATTCTAAAGCAAGACCTCGAATAACGCAATCGAGACAACAGCCCGACGAAATTACGTAACCTAATTACATGACTTCAAACACATAAGATTAAGGACTGCAGGTAGTATGCGCATCTTAGATATAAACAATGAAAATCAGCCAAAAGTTGGAGGTTACATACTTTCACACTATGATTTTGAACTTTTTTCCGGTAATTGTAGTAATTTTTACATTTTCTGAGTGATCTGGTCAATATTGATGAGAAAATTGTTTCAGAAAAATGAAAACTTACGGCTACAAGTTTGAAAATGATGGTATCTAAAGTATGCAACCTCCAACTTTTGGCCGATTTTCATTTTTTTACATCTACGATACGCATACCTGCAGTCCTTAATAAACCCGTGAATGATTCTTTTCATTTAGACAATCTTATAATCTACCATCCAAACGTAGAACGTACTCGCATTGAATCAGCTGGTAAGAAGACGACCCTGAGAAAATAGCAATGCCACGATATCGCGAGGAGCTCATTCAGTCTGATGGCAGAGAAAAAGAGAAATGAAGGAACGAAAGAAGTTCAGATATTTCATTCACATATTAAACGAACGTATAATCCTTCTTATGATAACTTCATCAGCGTAGTATTTAAGAAAATATAAAATCGAATGAATTTGAAAAAATCGTTAGAAGTAGCAAGGTTACGGAAATAATAATTCTTAGTTTCGGAAGTACTGAATACGAATTTAAAGTTAAAGAAAACAAGGATTGTAAGAAATTCGAATAATCCTGACTAACGAAACGTATGAATGTGAATTTAGGTAGAAGGAATGACTTTTCAAAATCAACAGGTCGAAACGCTTGAAATCGAGGGCGCCGTTTCGTCAAATCAAATACCTTCAATCCAAACTTCTCGGATACGAATCACACATTCTTCGAAATTGGAATGAAATTAATATCTGCGATGAAGAAGACTCCTCCGCAAATAATGAACGACTTTAAAATGAGCGAACAAAAAATGTATATCAGCAATTACGGTCTCTTGACTTCTAGGACAATATAGAATTGTTGAAAGCTTTACTAATAGGTGCAATCAAATTCTAATAATTTTTATCAGTAGAAAACATTATCGGTTCCCCACAATTATTTCTTGAATCGGCGGTATACCGAATCGGCAAATCGAATGGATTTCATTCAGAATCCATCATCTTATATTACGATTTTGTGATCACAAAGTACAAATTTCCATCTCAAATTCTTCAAAATGATAAATGAGATGTACGAAGAATACTCGAAGACTTGGGTATTTCGATTCTACGACCCTAGACGAATTGAAGAAAGTAAATGCTCGCCTCTGAAGGCAGAGAAATTTATTGAACGCGTTTTTTTACCTCTTCCACATCAATAACGTTATCATCATCCGAATCCTCTCGATTACGGTCATCAGCATCATGTAACTCAATATCAAATACGGCTGCCATCTTTCAAATGTTACATTTAAAAGATCATCAACATTCACACACAATATTATAAAAGGAAGATGAGAGAAAAAAAGAAATAAGAACAAGAAAAAACAAATTGTTTGAGCCTGTTGGGTACTTGTAAAACGAAAAAAATTAATCAAGAATCCATAAACACGACTACATTCCACTCACTAAGAAAGAATACACATGTTCACATGTTCACTCACTATTACAATTAAGGAATTCAATTTGTTATTATAGACACGGATAGAAAATTATAAAAATAAAAGTAAAAAAATCAAATTACAATGACATTGAGACATGATTAGGGCACTCCATTAATCGTACGATGAGTGATAACACAGGGCCCATTCACCTGATCGACTTTAGTACGTGAACAGACCTCCAGATCGCACCATTTAACGACTCTCTAATAATCAAAAAAATAATAATGACGACTGTCTATTGGGAATGGGATTTAATCTTGGAGTTTCAAAGGTTGGCACCCTGCTCGTCATCGATTACTGAAGGAGTGATCATGATGATTTCACCGTTGGACTACGGCAAAATTAAACATTTTTCAATGAACTGGAACTTCATTTTAAAAGAAAACTTATCCTACATTTTATTGCACTGTTGTTAAAAAATTAAATTATAGTCGATTTAACTACGCGCAGTACGCAGAACAATTTTCCATCATTTTTTACCCTCCTGAAGTTGACAGTATTTGAGGAGTATCTGTCAAAAGGACACCCGTTAGCGATAGTTAATTTTCAAAATACCTCTTTGAAGTTTCATGTTCAGATTACTCATTTGGTCATTCTACACTCATTTTATCAAAAAATCTATAATGACCAAAAAATGTTGCGTGTTTTCATCTTTTCAGATTACTAATTATTTTTCAAATTGATCGACAAATGAATCTGGGAGAATTCCATAAAGATGTGTACCTCTCGTGCCCTTTTTATGGAGATGGGGTTGAAAGCCCATGAGCGTACACGTAATATTTTCATTTTTTCAAAATTTTGTATATTGATAAATCGTTCAGAGAATTCCTTCGACCATACACATTACATGGACATGCTATAGTCAGGACCACGGTAGAAGATAAAGAGGTATTGACACTTCACGAAAATCGTGTCGCCCCATATGTAATAGTGCACCGCTTAACGCGCGTAGGTATCGCTGGCGTCGCGTTTTCGCGTTTGACGGCATTTAACATGAAGTCTTATGGGGAATTTCGAGATTTGTCCTATTTGTCTCTTCAATTTTATAAATATCTTGTCAACAAACTCCTTATACAAAAAAATGAAGAGAACTAAATTTGTTCTACGTGAAATTTTCTATCAGTTGGTATTAATTTTGGAATTTTAAATCTCGACAATCGTTATTGTTCACAGGTTTTTGTTTGACCTGATTCTTCTCTTATTTCAGGCAACAAATTGAATACCTTGTAATGATAATTATGATTCTTTCTGTTTGAATTTGGTTTTTCAAGTTACAGCACATCTTCATATGAATTAGAAACGGAAAATTTTTTCAACTTTAAATTTATTGCAATAGCCGCAGGTTTGAATGTAAGGAGCTCAATTAAAAAATCATCATTGGAGCCACACAAAAACACGACTAATGTCGCTTTCATGATGAGTTTTCAATGAAAAGCTAGGCCTCAGCTTCTTGTATTCCACCTGCGGCTATTGCAACTAATTTGAATTTTAAAAAATTTTTGGTTTTTAAATTTCAATTTAATTTGTATGAATTATGATTCTCACATGCACAATGGTGCAATATATTTGTAAGGTCGAAACATTTGGAACAAATGGTAAGTTGAAAATAGAACACAAACAGTTATTGGTAAGACAAAAGATAACCTGAGTAATAATAAGGATATTTGTTGAAATTCATCAATTTTGAAATTTTAAAATTTGAGAGACTCACACTAAAACTGCACATAGAAATTTGAAACTAGAAATTAGTCCACCTTATTTTCAGGATAAAACTTCATAAAAATATGCAAAAGAGATAAAAATGATCGATTCACAGATGAAAGGAAGGGAAAAAAAATCATAAAAATAAAACATTCTTAAAATGATGGATTTACAGAAGAAAGGAAGGGGGAAAAACGATAAAAATAAAACATTCTTAAAATCTTAAAATAAATTCAAATTGGTGGGTCAAAATATTGGAATGGGCTAGGTACATTATGTCGAACTTAATTTTGACTGTTTCTGTTTACTACTTGATATTTTTCTCGCGGATTGGTTCTATGTGTAGTTTTAGTGTGAATCTCTCAAATTCTACAATTTCAGCTGTAGAGAAGATTGATGAATTTCAACAAATATCCTCATTATTACTCAGGTTATTTCATCTTTTGTCTTACCAGTAAGTAGAAACTAGTGTAATTAATTCATTTAGTTTCTACTACAATGTACTGTAAACTAGAAGAACAATTTAATAATATTACCAGTAAGTGTTTGTGTTCTATTTTTAACTCACCATTTGTTTCAAATGTTTTGACCACCGTGGTTTTGACCTTTCGAACATATTGCCCCAATGTGCATGTGATGAATTCTTACAAATTAAATTGAAATTCAAAAACCAAACTTACAGGCTCTAGCTTACAGAGCAAGAGTTGCGGGAGACCCGCGATACTCATGGTTTAGGGTTGAAGATTGTAAGAGTAAGGAAACATGTGAAAGGGATATTTATTCAATTTGAAATAAATAGAGATAGCAATGGAGGAACAAAAAAATTTTCCAAATTCTATAAAAAAGCTCAGAATTTTTTTAAGTCACTATACTAGCCAATAGAAGAATATAGAAGAGTCCGGAATTCTCCAAGCCCCTCTATACTAGCTCATAGAGGGGTATAAGATGGGTATAGAAGGGCTCAAAATTTTTTCAAGTCTCTATAATAGCCCATAGAAGAGCCCGGAGTTTTTCCTAGTCCCTATACTAGCCCATAGAAGAGCTCAAAATTTTTCCAAGTCACTATACTAGCCAATAGAGGAATATAGAAGAGCCTGGAATTCTCCAAGTCCGTCTATACTAGCTCATAGAGAGGTATAAGATGTGTATAGAAAAGCTTAAAATTTTTCAAGTCCCTATACTGGCCAATAAAGAGTATAAAAGAGCTCTATACTGATGCATATAAAAGAGCTCGAAATTTTTCCAAGTCTCTATACTAGCACATAGAAGAACTTGTAATTTTTTCAAGACCCTATAATAGCCCATAGAAAATTTTCTAAGTCACTAATTGCTATAGCCGCAGGTGGAATATAATAAGCTGAGGCCTAGCTTTTCATTGAAAACTCATCATGAAAGCGATATTAGTCGTGTTTTTGTGTCGCTCCGATGATGATTTTTTAATCGAGCTCCTTTCATTTAACCTGTGGGCTGGGGCTATGCAATAAATTTGAATTTTGAAAAATTTTCCGTTTTTAATTCATATGAAGATGTGCCGTAACTTGAAAAACCAAATTCAAACAAAAAGAATCATAATTATCAGTTCATTCTTTATTACAAGGTATTCAATTTGTTGCCCAAAACTGAAAACATTCAGGTCAAGCAAAAACCCGTAAACAATAACGATTGACGAGATTTAAAATTCCAAAATTAATACCAACTGATAGAAAATTTCACGTAGAACAAATTTAGTTCTCTTCATTTTTTTGTATAAAGAGTTTGTTGACGAGATATTTATAAAATTGAAGAGACAAATAGGACAAATCTCGAAATTCCCCATAAGACTCCATGTTAAATGCTGTTGAACGCGAAAACGCGACGCCAGCGATACCTAGGCGCGTTAAGCGGTGCACTATTACAAATGTGGCGACAACTTCTTGTACAGTAGGTATACGCAAGTGTCAATACCTCATCTTCTACCCTGGTCAGGACGTAATTATTTCCAAAGCGTAAGAGTGTGCGTCTCTTCCACGTTTCTTTGTGAAGAGTGTGTGTGTCAAATTCACGCATGCGCACATTGATCGATTTTTTGCATGCGTTTTTGGGAAAAAGTTACAGACTGCAATGTTTTGAGACAGATTCTTATCAGTATAGCATGTCCATGTAATGTATATGGTCAAAGGAGAATTCAAAAATGTGGATATCCGCAAAAAGGGCACCCCTTTGACGGGTGCCCTTTTGATAGATAACTCCTCATTTCTGTATAAAACTATCCACAATCACTCACTCAGTTTCACCCGCGCCGGTGATTTTGCAGCGCCATCTAGTGCAGGTTTAAACCACAATGAGCTGATTTCCCAGCAATGTCACCAACTACGGATAGCCATTGATATAATTGTAAAATAATGGGAAAGCTTGTTAGCTTTGGGTCCTTCACTCTGTGTTTACATTTATTTTATATATTGTAATTTCCCATAAGCAAAAATCATGTTTTCAACTTGCATGCGTTGTAAGTAGGTCTTTACAGAACAAATTTCTGTGGCGTAGGTGGCGCTTTTCAGCGACACTACAAACCATTACAAATAAAATATTTAAAAAAAAAAAAGATCCGGTGTTGCTGGTAAAAAGAATATAGAACTAAAAAGAATAAAACAAGATTTTAAATTGAAGAAATCTCTGTTGTAACCAAACAGAATTTTAATATACTATTTTATTTATGTAGGTAACTGACTGAAGCTGAAAAAAAAAAAATACATAATAGTGGAATTAATTGTACTGCAACACTGCTGTATCCATCATGAATTTATCAAGGGGCTGTTTCTTCTTCATTTGTTAATGTACAGATTTACTGAGTTACAAATTACTACTTAGGCATGATAAAGATCAGAATCTGGATAACAGCAGTGTTGCAGTTTAATTAATTCCACTATTATGTATTTTTTTTTTTCAGCTTCAGTCAGTTACATAAATAAAATAGTATATTAGAATTCTGTTTGGTTACAACAGAGATTTCTTCAATTTAAAATCTTGTTTTATTCTTTTTAGTTCTATATTCTTTTTACCAGCAACACCGGATCTTTTTTTTTTAAATATTTTATTTGAATTATTTTTTAGTTAGGTGACAATTGGTAATTTTTAGAGGTTTTACCTGGTTTTACAGGCTTGTGCTTCCCACTCGCAGCGCGCGTTGATTCATGGTGACTAATATTTTCTATTTTGTGAATATTTACCGACCCAGATTTATTTTTTCAAATATATTTCCTCTAATTGAAGTCCAAAAAGAAATACAAGAACACAACACACATAAGATTGTATGCCTTGTAACACCTTTCCGCACGTGAAGTGCAGCATTCAATAGCCCCATTCACAGTCGACGTCACGTTGTATCGATTTTTGCTTGACGTGGATCTATCCAGTAGAAATATTGTTGAAAAATATCTCAGAATGAGATCAATATTTCCATCACAAATGTAAACAATTTTTTTTACACGTTATTCCTTATGGGAACAAACTTGGTTCTAGAATTTGTGAAATATAGCGAGAACAGAAAATTTCTTAGGAAGAAGTATTGTATGATTGAGTTGAAATGGTTATTTACAGTACATGGTTCATAGGTGAGTCTTTACACAACAAGTACATACATTTGCAAAATGAGCGCAGCAAGTGAAGTAATGTATGTACAAGTTGTGTAAAGACACCTACAAAACTAGTACTGTACAATGCTTTTCAACACAAATGAAAAAAAGAACAAAAAAAAACAAAGTTCAAGTGCGTGAGTTCAAACCCTTGTGTAAAGACTGAAAACAGTTGTGTAAATACCGAAAACCGTTGTGTAAAGACCAAAAGTCTTCTACAGTATGCGTTTTGTAGGTGAGTCTTACAACTTAGATATTTACTCCACTTGCTTTGCTTGTTCCGCAAACGTACTCTACTCCACTGACTTTGCTTGTTCCGCCAACATACTCTACTTCACTCACTTTGCTCGTTCCTCAAACGTTATGTACTTGTTGTGTAAAGACTCACCTACAAAACATGTACTGTAAATAACCATTCAGAGACTGATCAATTATTCTGAACTAGAGCACAAATAAGGTGTGAGAGTTCTTGTTTGATAATCTAGAGGGTTAGCACTTTTGATTTTATAAACCACAATTCCTTATCAATGCTCTAGTTCTGAAAAATCAATTAGTCTCTGAAATGTTATTTTTGCTTATGGGAAATTATATTATGTTTAAAAAATGTAAATACAGAATGAAGGCCCCGCAGCTAACAAGCTTTCCAATTAATAACTGTGGACCGTTTCAAATTATTTCGATCGCAATCCCAAAAATAAATTTCATTCTTATCAATTTTTCATTTTAGGCATTATAATCTTCTAGAAAATGAAATACAAAAAAAAAGATGTCGACCCATGGTGGCCATAACCAAGTGAGTCCTGATGGTGCGTCAATGTCACAGTCAATGAAAGACAAGAAGTGTTGTACTGCTTGACGTTCTCAGTGCGAATTTCACGCTTCCCTTCATGTCTGACTATACTTTTTTTAAAACGTGAATAACTTGCTCTGTAGTTGATCAATCTTGACAAAACCTAGCTCAAAAAAATAAAAATCAAGAATTGCTGGTTCTTCAAATCACGTTCTCTTCATTTTTTTTTTTTCAAAAACTTCATCATATTTGTGTCAATTAGTGTTTTTTGATGTTCTTCCATAATAAGAGACAGTACGATTGAATATACATGTACCAGACAAATACTTGCATTGTTGAAAAAGTTGTCACCTTGAAGGATACTGACACCAGAGTGTGCTGCGTGTTAACCAGCAGAGTGGACGAGACAGGACATCTTTCCCTCTCTCTTACACCAATGTATTAACACGCAGCACACTCTGGTGTCAGTATCCTTCAAAGTGACAACTTTTTTAACATTGCGAGTATTTGGTCTGGTATGTGTATAGCCAATGACTGTACTAACTTCAGCTTTGTCCAATGTTGTCAAGTTTCAAATATTCCGGCCTGAAACTGGAGACGGCCATGTTCATCAGTCAACACCATAAAATGTAATGTTGTAATTGAGCCGTGTGCTGAGCTGTGTTATAAGGGTGTGCTCTCTCTCTGTTACTGACACAAAGAAACATAGAACCATTGGAATAAAAACAGATACTGGAGAATACTCATTACTACTTGAAATGCACACCAAATTGCATGAAACTTGATATACATTGAAAGTTGAAGGTTCTACAAACACTGCAAATTGGTTAATAACGCCGATACTACTTCAAATAACTTTATTCTATTGTGAGAAGTATTGCTCCTTTCAACAGATAACGTGTGAATAATAATTTTTTTCATTGGATTGTTGGTCAAATAAGAATTTGAAACTAGTAAGTATCAACTAATTTCTGGTCTTAATAGTGTCATGTGTGACTTGTCACAAGAAAAAACCCTTAGTCCTCAAGGAATGGAACAGCAGTTTAGCGTTTATATACGTGCAAGCCTGCAACTACATTGAACCGTTCTTGCTGATGCGTTCCTTGCAGTGTTGGCAAATTCCTGGGAATTAAATTTTGGACCGGGAATCCCAACTGGGAATCACCCATAATTTGGATTCTACGCGTTTAATATATGATTTTCTGAACATTACCAAACTTGTTTGATGATAAATAGATCATGATTCCCAGGAGAAGGAGAAAAAAACATGTGCGCACTTTCTCAAATGTGTGTAGTTGAAGCAAATACCTAGCTTACCAACATACCAGAGACCAATTCATGAAAGAGATATACAATTCCCAAAATTCCCAAAAACTGGGAATTCCCAGCCAAAATGAACCTGGAACAAAAATCACTTTCCTGGGAATTTTTCCCAAATGCCAAAACTGGTTCCTTGCTGACTAAGGATTTTCTCTTGTGACAAATCATTGTATTAACTTATTACAAAGCTTTGAGAGATATGGAGCTCATTCCGAGTTGTAATTAGTATTACAGGATATTTTCCCATGGTGTACTGCAGGTTGCATAGTTCCAAGTATTTATAGTGTATTTTGCATGTGTTAGTGCATTAGGTAAAGCATGCCCTTTTGAGGCACTATACACAATGGGTACATCCGACAAACATTTTGGTTCCAGAAGCTTGATTTGTCCATATAAGAGCAGATGTTAAAATTGTATATTTTGACAACAGATAACTCAAGACTGACTGAATTATTTTTCTTGATATTATATTTGTTGGAAAGGAATGGACAACAAATATCAAGTTCTCTTTGATTTTATACTCCAAAAATAATGCCCCCAGCATAAAATTGAAGAGAACTTTATTTCTTGTCCATAAAATTTCCTTTCCAACAAATATAATATCAAGAAAAATAATTCAGTCAGCCTTGAGTTATCTGTTGTCAAAATACATAAATTTATCATGGGTTCTTATGGATGAATTAGACATTCTGGAACCTGCAAAATGTACGTCGGATGTACCTATGTAGGGACATACCTGTTGTAATATAGTGCCCTTGCTGTGTTAAGGCGCTATAGGGGCAGGTATGCTGGACAGCCATTTTGATTGCAAAAAAAGTAAACACAAGCGGGGCCAAGGTGTTTGCAAAGAGGTGTGCTCAGTTTGACTGTAAACAAAACGCAACCCGCATGCACATATAAAAATACATGGGACACAGAACCGGAATTGACGTCACCCGGTTCCGTTTTTCATTGTTTTAAATGGAGATCAGCGGATGTAGCTAGATGTAGCGCCTTGTTGTTTACATTGAACTGAGCACACCTCTTTTCAAACACCTTGAAGCAGGGCCACTTCCGTTTCATGCAAGGAGCGACAAACAAAAGCGGTTGGGCTCTTTTGCAATCAAAATGGTTGTCCATTATACCTCACCCTATAACGCCTTAGCTGTGTATGGCTGCAAAATACTCTAATAAACGATAATAGCCCAGTTTTCTGTGACGTCAATTAGCAAATAAACGTTAGTAGGCTTTGAGTTGCTTAAGAGCTTTGATCCAGTTGGCATGTTGACTCTCATAAGAATAACACAGTGAGCTAAGATCAATGTGTTCCTAATTAAAAATAAGGAATTTCTTAAATACTACAAGTTCATGAACAGACGCTGAGAACATAATAGATTCTATGGTTATTTATAGGGCTTGTAAGTAAAATACACACATCGCATCTTTCCTCCTCACTGCAATTGTAGTGTGTACCGCTTGCGCCTCATATATGTACGCCATTAGCATAACACAGTCGCACCATTCCCCTCACTGTAGATATTGAACCGTAGTTTTTAATGCTTAGCGCAGTCTCCATAATATAATAGTCAAAGGAGGTCAATAGTATAACCTACGCTTGACACGTTGGTCAAGTTCAGGGGTGTGAACCGTTATTATTTTTTCTTAGGATTCTGCTTCCTTTTGGTTACGCTTCCAAGCAGATACTGTCGGATCCGCTTACTTTTGGTTCCGCTTCCAAGCAGCAACTGCCGGATCCACTTCCTTTTGGTTCTGCTTCCACACAGCAATTGCCGTATCTGCTTCCTCTTTTGGTTTTGTATCTTGATAAAAAAATCTTTCAGGAATTGGATTAAAAAATAACAGTTATCCTTCAAAAAAAGGCAAAGAATATTGGTTATCCTCTATTTTTTAGGGGATATCCACTATTTTTCACAGATCAAATATTGGTTACAGTTCTTTGGCCAGGTTTCAAGATCCACTTCCTTTTGGTTCCGCTTCCACTCAGCAATTGCCGGATCTGCTTCCTTTTAGTTCCGCTTCCACTCAGCAATTGCCGGATCCGCTTCCTTTTGCTTCCGGTTCCAAGCAGCAATCACCAGATCCGCTTCCTTTCAGTTCCGCTTCCAAAACCCAAAAATTCAGGTCCGGATTGCGGATACCATTTTGGATAGCAATTCCAGTTCACACCCCTGGTCAAGTTAACATTATGTGGATGGCGCTTTTTCAAACAAAAAAATGATTCATCTCAAGAACTATCAATTTTTTCAAAAAAAATGAAGAGAACAAATTTCATTCTCTATATGATCTCCCATCAGATAGAGCGCTTTCATAATTTTTTGACAAAAAAATCTCCAAATGAGCTCATCAGATAGGAAATTTCAAGGGGAATGAATCTTGTTGTCTTCATTTTTTCATAAAAAATGATAGTTCTTGAGATAGACAATTTTTTTCAAAAATGCGTCATAAGGTGCAATGTCAACTTGACCAACATGCATGGCAAACGCGTAAAGAATTCACAAAGGGATACAATACGCAACTAGAAGCGCTACTATCCCCATGACACCAGACGGTGATGAAAAAATTTGCCCCATTTGAATAACATGGGCAGTGATTTTCAAAAGCTTTGTTCTTGATAATTTTGTATTGATTTGGGAAAATGTGATGAACAAAATATTGGGTGAGGTTTCTACTACCAATTTTCAATGTTTTGTAGGTAGGTTATTGCTTGAATTTTCAAGAAAAACAGATAAAACAAAAATTTCCTCAAGAGACGCAATTATATATACCTAGAAAAGACAAGATAGCTATCACTCACCATAGGTACACCCAACGTCAAAATCTGGTGCACTGCATTTTTGTTGGGTGTACAGCCATCAAATATTCTAAACAATAATACTGGAAACTCCTATCTAAATACATTGAGCGCTTTTGGTCACGCAACGCAGCGCATCCAGCGGCGTGGGGTGTGCAAATCTTGGACTGTTTGGGCTGTCATACAAAGAACGTCACTACTACCCGCGAAAAACATACACAAGTCACAACTCTCACATCTGACCTTAGTTCAATTCACTACCGCTAGTCGCTTGCAACCACAAAATTGCGGAGAGTTTCCAGTATAGGACTGTTTTCCTATGACATCACATATTAGGCAATTAAACTGACGTCACAATCGTGACTCACGAGATCTCACTCGTTGGCAGTAATACATTGCGGCTTATGGAGCATATCCTGTTTTTCTCAGTTTTCTCAGAAAATAAGCCTTTATGCGAAAAAATGAAGAGAACAAAGTTTGTTCCCCTTGTAATTTCCTATCGATTGGACCTACCTTTAAAATTTTGTAATTTTTTCTTGTACCATGATGTAGGAAATTATAAGGGCAATAAATCTCATTCTCATCATTCTTCCATTTTAGGCCTTCTTTCCAAAGATAATTGAGAAAAACCAAACGCGTCCCATAACAGGCAATGTAACATTGCCAACAAGTGAGACAATAGAACATGCCGTGTGACGTCATGTTGAATTCCCTAATCAATACTCATGCGATAGTATTGCAAAATATTGCAAACAGATTAGGTTTCTATCAAATAACTGTAGCAAAACTACCCAACCTTGCTCCAACTGAATTATCTACTCCCATATGAATAACTTTGGGAACAAAGATCGTTACATAAATAATTCCAATTCAGAAATAAATAAGAAATCAGAGATTGGCTATTTACAGTACATGTTTTGTAGGTGAGTCTTTACACAACAAGTACATACGTTTGCAAAACGAGCGCAAGGAGTGAAGTAATGTATTACAAGTTGCGTAAAGACACCTACAAAACCAGTACTGTACAATGCTTTTCAACACAAATGAAAAAAAGAACAAAAAAAAATCAAAGTATGAGTTCTTGGGCATGCGTGAGTTCAAACTGTGTTGTACAGACCAAAAACCGTTGTGTAAAGACCCTCGCTTTGCTTTTTTGCAACGGTTTGTAGTGTCGCTGAAAAGCGCCACCTACGCCACAGAAATTTGTTTTGTAAAGATCTACTTACAACGCATGCGTGTTGAAAATATATTTTTCAACTCGCATGCATTGTAACTTGTAAGTAGGTCTTTACAAAACAAATTTCTGTGGCATAGGGAGCGCTTTTCAGCGACACTACAAACTGTTGCAAAAAAGTGAAGCGAGGGTCTTTACTCTTTACACAACAGTTTTGGGTATTTACACAATGGTTTTTGGTCTTTACCATATGGTTTGAACTCACGCATGCCCAAGAACTTGAACTTTGGTTTTTTTTTTGTTCTTTTTTTCATTTGTGTTGAAAAGTCTTGTTTGTAGGTGAGTCTTACAACTTGTACATGAATATTTACTCTACTTGCTTTGCTTGTTCTGCAAAGGTACTGTACTCCACTTGCTTTGCTTGTTCCGCAAACATACTCTACTTCACTTGCTTTGCTTGTTCCGCAAACGTGCTCTACTTCACTCGCTTTGCTTGTTCTGCAAACGTTATGTACTTGTTGTGTAAAGACTCACCTACAAAACATGTACTGTAAATAACTAGGGCTTGTAACTGAATCAACAAATGTGGTTATTGCGGTTACGGTTAGGACTAAAATTTTGCCATTTCGGTCATCATGGTTACGGTTATGAATAATATTTCTCTTAAATGGTTATCACAGTTACAGTTATGAATAATATTTCTCTTAAATGGTCATCAGGGTTACAGTCAAAATCAAATTTTTCCATTTGGTCATGGCGGTTACAGTTACATGGTATTTTGACCAATAACCGCTTAAATTCAATCAGTTATAACCGTCATAACTGTCATAACCCTTATAACCAGTTCAAAACCACCTGTCATGGTCAAAAATGGAATCCATGATCAATGTGGTTATCACGGTTACAGTCACACAATGATTTTCTGCAATTTGGTTATCACGGTTATGGTTACCATGTTTATTCCCTTAATTTGGTCATCACAGTTATGGTTACCATGTTTATTTCCTTAATTTGGTCATCACAGTCACTGTTAAGATGAACTTTTTTGATTTGGTCATGGCGGTCACAGTTATTGGTTACAGTTATGGTTACAAGCAGGGCTGGAAGAACAGAAACATAACTAGGAGCGGAAACGGATCAAAACCTGTATTTTAAGGCTCAAAAACTATAACAGGAACAAAAACAGGAACTGAAAGTTTTGCCGGGAACCATAAAACGTGAACACTCAGAGAACAGAAACAGTTGGGAACTGTTTTCTTGTTGGAAGTGAGAACGAGAACAGAACGGGAACGATACAAATTTCTATTGTTCTTTGTTCTTGTTCCTTTCGCCATTTTTCATTTGTTTATTGGGTTAACCATTTATTGTTTTTTCTCTGGAACTGGAAGTTTTGCCAAAAACTGTTCCCGGGAACAGAACAAAACGTGAACACCTTTTTCTGGCTTTCCAAGTTTACATATGGTGGAATAATCAATAAAAATAAAATAAATACTCATGCCCCAGTGGATATTGTCAGAATTTGAATTTTGAAATGAAAATCTGGCAGCCGCGCGTACAGATTTTGTAGGGATTTTCTGGCTTTCAGCGGGAACGGGAACGCACTGGGAACTTTGACTATATAAACTACCAGTGAATGGGAGTATGGACTGCTATAACAAGGCCTCGGCGGTGCGGTAACTTGATGCCGACATCGTCATGAGGAAGAAAGGGGAAGGTTACAACGAAATAGATTTGTATCGTTAGTTGCATAATCCATGCTACATCTAACTACGTAAGGCGCAATTTTTACGAAATAGATTTGTGCATCTGGTTGCAGACCCCAACTACATGCTACGCGTTAGGCGCTATATTCCCTCCTTCCGCACCATGATGGCATCGACGCGTTGAATACTAATATCAGTCCATACTCCCATTCACTGGTAGTTTATATAGTCAAAGACTGGGAACCAAACAAGAACGTTATTTTCACCAGGGAACAGAACGGGGACGGAACGGTATTTTAACCATGAGAATGTAACTGGGAACAAGAATGGTTTCCACACTAAGTTGAAAACGGTTCCCAGAGACAGGAACCAAATAAAATTTTGGGAACAGAACATTACGGGAACAAATGGAAAAAAAATAGCGTTCTTCAAGCCCTGGAAATTTGTGAACTCCCATAAGAATAACATAGGGAGCAAAGATCTTCAGGTAAATAAAACCTTTGACTATATAAACTACCAGTGAATGGGAGTATGGAGTATGGACTGATATTAGTATTCAACGCGTCAATGCCATCATGGTGCGGAAGGATGGAATATAGCGCCTAATGCGTAGCATGTAGTGGGGGTTTGCAACCAGACGCACTAATCTATTTCATAAAATTGCGTCTCATGTACAGTCGGTTCAACCTAAGATTACAAATTTGACGTCACCAATTATTCAGTTTTTGTTCTATAGTTGGTTCAACCTAGGATTACAAATTTGACGGCACCAATTATGCAGTAGTACTCTAGTGTTAGTAGTGTTAGTGCGTCCATTCATGTTCATAACGCACCAACACTAGAACACTACAGAATAATTGGTGCCGTCAAATTTGTAATCCTAAGTTGAACCAACTATAGTGTTGGTGCGTTAGAGCACTTCTACATAGAATGCAACAATGCAACACAACATCGGGAAATCTGACAAAATAATCATGTAGCCAATCAGGGCTCTTCTTGCCGTGCAACAAGAAACTGTTGTATCATAAGTTTCAAATATGTTTGAAATTTATGATTGGCTACATGATTGTTTGGTCTGATTTCTCGATGTTGTGTTGCATTGTTGCATTCTATGTAGAAGTGCTCTTATGAACATAAATGGACGCACTAAGACCAGAGTACTACTGAATAATCGGTGACGTCAAATTTGTAATCCTAGGTTGAACCGACTATAGTTAGATGTAGCATGGATTATGCAACTAACTATACAAATCTATTTTGTTGTAACCTTCCCCTTTCTTCCTTGTCACAATGTCCGCTTCAAACAACCGCTCCGCAGCGCAGAGCTAGCCCTTGTAATATCAGTCCATACTCCCATTCACTGGTAGTTTATATTTGCATCAGGCCACTACTGTAGACGCGCTAGTGTTGTGGACAAAAAGGTGATCACATGAAAATTTACATAAGAGCGTATGTTATTTCAACTCGCTGTATCTCTGTTGATACTGAAAAAAAAGTACAGCTTGTAATGACCTTTCTTGACTCTTTTGACTCGTAGAATAGTATGAAACTCATAAAAATAAAAATTACATAAATTATTTGAAACATCACCTTTTTGTCCAGCTTCTACAAATGGCCGCGATAGTAAATGTAGAGGGCGACTCTTTTGGGGCCGGACGCAAATTATTTCAAAAAAATCAAAAGAACTAAATTTATTCCTCGTAACATTTCCAATTGGAAGAGTGATATTTTTTTTTTGTAACTAAACTTTAGACATGAAATTTTCTCCTCGCATGTTGTACGTAGTTCTCCCCGCTAGCTGTAGATCCAATATGACGTTTTTTTTTTTTCGCTTGTGTCGCATTTGCAGAAGACCGCCCCTACCTCCATAGTGGAGTGGGTACGGGTTGCGTATGCATTTAATTTTGTTTCCTCCAACCTGGAATCGACCCTTTTGGGTATAACTTCAGTGTTGGAAGAATCTCCTACGCGAACCCCCTCTTCTACTTGGCAACCGCCAAGTTGCTTTGGCAATCGCCAAGCTGCAGTGCCCCCCTGGCACGCAAAATACACTAGTGACACTCACATAACAACCCCAGACACTATCACATCATCAAGCTGAATGGTGTCCTTCTTCGTTGTCTTCCTGCAGATCCGGATGTTGATGGTACACAGGTGTCGAGTAGGCCACAGCGTGGTTCTGCATTTGCCTATTCCATTCCTGGTCCATCTTCTTCTTCATAACGGTGGCCGCAAATGCAGACACCTGGTTCCATGCTTCTTCGGAGCCTAGCATGGTGGGTACCAGGCTACTCGGAACAAGCGCTTCTTCTACCCCAATCTCTTGAAGAGACCGACTAAGCTTGTCCCGCTCACGCTTCCACGCCTCGCACTCAAATAAGGTGTGCTGTGGTCCATCATCCCGCCCTTGATCGCAATGCGAACACAAAGCCTGCTCAACTTTCCTTAGCTTCTCATGAAGGTACTTGTTGAAGCAGCCATGGCCGCTTAACACTGCGTCAGGTGAAAGTTCAGCTGGCCATGGTCCCGGTTCATCCACTCATCAAGGTCGCATATTAGCACACGGGTCGTCCATTTGCCCAGCTCACTCTGGGCAATTCTCGCTTTCCATTTTACAAGCAAGGAGCGCCTGGCCTCCTGCTTGACCCGTAAAGCTTCTTGCTTGGTCGTTGTTGTCTTCTTTGCTTTGAACACCATCGCTCTCTCCTCAGCAAGGAGCTCAAGTGGCGGTGAACGTGCTAATACGCAAAGAGCCTCCGTTGAGACAGTGCGGTAGGCACTAACACACCTCAGCGCAGCTCTTCGTTGGATTTTAACCATTTCTCTACGTCGGTATGGTATCTTCATGCAATTGGCCCATACTGGGGCACCATATAGGAGGACCGACATGGCGGTGCTCATCATAATCCTTCTTCTTGCCTCCTTCGGCCCTCCCAGGTTCCTCATCAGGCGGGACAGGTATCCAACTACCCTACCCGCCTTTTCCGCTGTCATCAGGAAATGGTGCCTGAAGCTCAGCTTTGAGTCAAACCAGATGCCCAGATATTTCATCGTCTTCTTGGTCGCGATTTCCACACCTTGCAGGCGAAAGGTGGGTGACTTGAACTTTCGACGGGTTGTGAATAATATGGCCTCCGTCTTATCCACAGCAAGTTCAAGTCTGGCCGACTCAATCCAACGCGTCACTACCTCTAAGGCCCGGTTTACCCTGCTCTCCACCGCTACAATTGTTTCGGCGGTGCATACCACCAGTGTGTCATCCGCATAGCAGATAAGTTTAACACCCGGCGGCAGCCTCACCTTGAAAATCCCATTAAATGCGACGCACCACAACAGCGGCCAGAGGACCGACCCCTGCGGCACCCCACAAGTAACAGGGCGTTTTATTGTACCAGCAGAGGTCTCTGCTTGGATTTCTTGACAGCTAAGATAGCTGCTGATCATCCTGAGCAGGTATGCGGGCACTTCTGCGTCCTTAAGGGCTTCCAAGATCCTCTCCCAAGGAATCGAAACGTTGGGTAGTTTTGCTACAGTTATTCGATAGAAACCTAATCTGTTTGCGATATTTTGCGATACTATTGTGATACTATTGAATGAGTATCGATATGTGATGTCATAGGAAAACGGTCCTATAGTAGTAGCGTGTGAATACAAATCTTCGTCACTAACACACACAAACCTTTGTCACTAACACACACGCAACATATGCTCAAAATACCCAGTTTTGTAGATTGTTGTTCTTGCATATACAACAATTCAACTTTGGACGGCAGTCCTGCAGTCCTGCAATGACATGAAACATTTGTGTCTCATACGCATACAATGACAAAACTACATCACACAAAAACAAACCTGTTTGTTTGTTTTGATATGTTTTGCGATATATATCGATGTTTTACGCATTGTAGGAGGCTACTTACTACTGGAAGGTTTGAACAACGCCACAACATTGCGCCGGAAGACGGGCACAAGGGGAGATGCTTGTTGCTCCGCGCATTATCCTCTTTGACTATATAAACTACCAGTGAATGGGAGTATGGACTGATATTAGTATTCAACGCGTCGATGCCATCATGGTGCGGAAGGAGGGAATATAGCGCCTAACGCGTAGCATGTAGTTGGGGTCTGCAATCAGATGCACAAATCTATTTTGTAAAAATTGCGCCTCACGTAGTTAGATGTAGCATGGATTATGCAACTAACTATACAAATCTATTTCGTTGTAACCTTCCCCTTTCTTCCTCATGGCGATGTCGGCATCATGTTACCGCACCGCGGAGGCCTTGTTAGTTGTTATAGCAGTCTATACTCCCATTCACTGATAGCTTATATAGTCAAAGATTATCCTGGTGTCGTGCAGATAGAGCACTAGAACGATTCAAGTGAAGACATACGCCATTTTCTATCGTTGAAAAACCCTCCAAGGTACAACGCGACACGCGTAGCATCGCAGAGCAGCAGATTTTGTGTGTTTTTGCTGTTCCGCGATGTTCCGCGTGTCGCGTTGTACCTTTGAGGGTTTTTCTACGATAGAAAATGGCGTATGTCTTCACTCGTATCGTTTTAGTGCTTCAGTGCAGACTCTCCGCTAGTCACTCTTAAGTCCAATATGGCGGTCCGGTATACCCGTGTGAAACTATACTGCCCTATCTATAGTAAATCTAGTTCAAAGCGAGTTGGCCATCTAGTTTCTTTATGTAGTCTGTGGTCTAGTCATGGTGATGCAAATGCAAACATGTACTTATCACTATTTTGCTATTGTAAAATAAACCTTTGGTTTGTAATTTAGTATTAGTAAAAGGAATTCAGTACAGTATAAAAAACGGAATTGGGAAATCGCAATGGGTAGTCCATAATGACCTGTCGATTAACGCGAATGCGCGATTATCAATTTGTTAAATTCGTATTACTGGGATGTCACCGTAGTGACGTTCTGGTGAAGTGATCTCGTTTTTTATCCAATTTCCTCTTTTCACACCCTTCAATTGAGAAAAGGATATTTCTTACACATTTATGAATATTGACGCAGAATGAATAAAGTTGATAGTGCGGACAATTACAAAGTAATAACTCCAAATTACGTTGAAGCACACGTAACCACGGACAGCTCAAAACGTAATGCATTGGTTGTGAAGAAATTTCAGAAAGATTTTACGATATGGGAGCTGAAACAACGATTAGAATTGATGACTGGCCGGAATGCCAACACTATGACCGTGACAGCTTTGACTTCCGAAGGTGAGCTCATTTGCAAGTTGTCCGAGAACGATAAATTACTAGGATCGTATCCGTTGAATGATGGTGTACAATTTCTTGTCCATGATCCAATGTACGTACAGATGGAAGAGAACGAGGAAGATCTTGATAAACGTTTTCAGCTTTCGGAAGAGCAATATGCAACGCGGAAAGGTACTCTGAAGGAATTTCTTATGAGAAATAAGTTGGGGAAATACAATCCAGAGATGATGAATCGAAAAGAAGAGGAAGCGAAGCGCGAACAAGAAGAGCGAGTACGTATGGAAGAGAAGGAAAATCAGATCCTCAAATCAATAGAAATAAATCAACGGTGCGAGGTAACTATTCCTAATCAGCTTCCTAAGAGGGGAGTAATCATGTTTAAAGGACCAGTGCAATTCGCCAACGGTTTATATGTAGGTGTGAAATACGACGAACCATTCGGGAAAAATGATGGTAGTGTTGATGGTGTTAAATATTTTGAGGCTCCACTTAATTATGGAGCTTTTGTAAAACCGATTCATGTCCAAGTCGGGGATTTTCCCGAAATTACGGATGGCCTGGATTACGATGATGAATTTTGAAAATGAGTTTTGAATTATCGTGCTCAATTTCTAGATTTCTTTTGTCTAGTCATGTTGATGTACTATAACAATGACCGACTATGATTATTTCTTTTTTCCTCTCAATTTGTAAAATTTAATTTTTCTCTTTCCTATGTGTAATATTATCACGCTCTTTGCGTAGTTTTCGTTAACGTCTATCACTTTTTGTAACAAAATTGTTTCGAATTAAATATTTTGAAATTAACGATTCGACGTGAAGAACTTGAAATTCAAGTTTTCGCCAGCCACAAAGAATTTTTGACCTTGTCGTAAGGACAAGCTTTTTCCCAACTTGTCAAGGAAGTCCTTAAATTCTGGGAAGGGGCGATTCTTAAGGATGAAGCAGATAGTTCGAGAGAGATACAGCGGAGAGAGAACTATATAATTATGTAGGTGTGTATAGTACAACGACTTAACATGAATTAGAATAACACGATAACGTTAAGTGCTCCTTTACGTACCTTCAGAACGAGCGGAGATTATGTTTATCCATTTCATTTTATTTTTCGATCCAAGTGAACTCCTGGCTACTGGATTTTTAATTACTACGACAAACTATTCTCTTCTGTTTTGCGGGTAAAGAGAGCCCGTAATCAATCAAGATACCTACTTCGTATAGCCTATGTGACCTCAAAAAGTGAACCAAAAACTGATTGTGGTCTATCTTCACTTACTCACGCGCATTCAGAAAGATATGTTCATGACTTCATGCTGTTAGCGCTTGATTGAGCTAGTCAGCGTCGGTCCTTTAAGGTGGAGGGGAAACGATTTGAGGGTCGAATACTGTCCAGATAATGGTTGTCATTAATTCCAGACTTAGATTTAGTTACGACGATTCGATGAAGTACGAACTCATGTCCCAGATCTCGTCTATCTTAGTAGACCCGTGTCGATATGTTCCTAAAATTTATGTCTAGGTTTCATGTGTTCGTACTCGTATGCGTCTACTCATACGCTGCCACATCACATAAACTTAACATTAAATTTTTCTGCCATGGGTGTACTATGAAGTCATTTCGTCAACATTTCAATGAAATTTTGTAAATTTTTAACAAGTGTCAATATTTTACTCGATTGCATAGGTATTCAATTGGTTTTTAAATTCCCAGTTCGAGGGAGAGGTGGAGGTTGACAACTGTAACAACCTCTCCTTTGGTTACGCCACTGCGTTCAGGTACCTAATATGTCGTTGTAAGACCAGAATCTTTACGAGGAAAATTAGTATTCGGGTTCTTTAGAATTCAAGATGTACGTCTAGTATACGCCATAGTCAGTGATCATGCTTTGTGCTGGAATAAGATAATTCTTACGATCGCGACAATTTCTTCACACGAAGTAATCAAGCGAACGAAGAATATAATCAAAATACAAGAACATTTGATTTACATTTTCATTATAATGATTGAAAAGTATGAGGAAAAACTACATTTACTGTAAGTAAAAATGCGTACAAGTCTTGTCGATGATACCTCATGAATTAAAAACAGAATATAAAAACGAACTTACAAAAATAATAATTTAGGAAGAAAGACAAAAATGAATAATATGGTAAACAGGCATATTAATCGGTAAATTTTTTGCTCACTCTTAAATAAGTTATCATAATAATATGTACAAAAAAGATAATCATAATAAAGTTTACAAATAAATAACAACAATAGGATTTAATGGCGGAAAGTATTAGATTGAAAATATTTCTTTTCGAATAAATTACAACTACCGGTATTTCATAAATGCAGGATAAAAATAAGAAAAATTCTAAACAATGAAATATGTTTGGTTCAATATTTTTCTTACTTGTCCATTTATAGATGAGGAAAAAAAAATGAAAAAAATAAAAATGAAAAAATTGTAATACGACAAGTGAAAATTTTTAATCAATATTCTGAAGAAGTATATATTGTTTTTTTTTTTTATACGAGAAACAATGGAATAGAACAAAAAATAATCAGATGGAACAGAAAGGTGAAACTAGGAATATGAACACATACAGGTGTACAACGTTTGTTATTTTCCGTTTTCCTTAAGCAAAATACTTCTCACGATATCAATGAAATTATGATTGACTAGATAGAAAATACAATCGTTTTCTGACCACGAAACTCTACCTCATGAATTTTTCCAACATTCTCATCCTTGTTCAATCGCTTACCAGTAAATGCGCTCGCGTTAGCTTAATTTGCGAAAGCGGAAATCACATTACGTGCCTTGTCTTCAAAGTTGCGTATTCTTCATGAAATGAGCACAAACGATGGTTCAGACTTTTCTGGAACACTCACATTCGTACTCACTGGAATATGAATATTTTCCATAATCTGCACGTATGAAAGAGAAAAATGAATTAAAATGAAGTAGAAATAAAAAAGGTTAACGTTTTCTTAAAAACTTTGTAAAAAATTCTTAACGAGAACACTAGTGCAACAACAGGGCCCAAGGGTGTGACAGAAATAGGAAGCACCGTAGCGAGCAGAGGAGTTACCGCTCGAACAGAAGAGAAAGAGAGGTCGAATCATACGCTTCTGATCGATTAATTATGTGTTCAGATTTTTCTTACCGTCCTCTTTTTATTCGTCGGCGTTGACTTTTTTTAGTCACTAGCATATTTTTTTTGGCCGTGTAACTTTTTTTCACCTGCAAACATTTTTTTAACGTGTACGTACTTTTTTTTTCATCCGTGCTTCTTTTTTTCCTACGCTCGCTATATTTTCACTTCCGTTCGACCTACCGTATTCACTCATCGTGTGAGTCATTTGTCCCTCCGTTATTTGTCATACCTATTTCTTCCGTACTGAAAAATTGTATCCTAATAAAATTGTCCTTAAGTAACAGTACTTCAAAGAGAAGTTCCACCCTCCTGCACTTCATTGGTATTTTTCTTTCAAGAGCATAAAAAAACCAACAAACTCGTTCATTAAATCAGTTGGGAGATGATGAATACTCGTTTCAGGGGCAAGAATTTCGTGATATCTTCAAGACGTCGAATGTTTTATTGTTTTTATAAATTATCATTCATCTGAACAAGTAAATTTTGAGCCTTTAGATACAAATTTCAATCATCCCTTCTACTCGATGGGGTTAATCAAATGACAAACTATAATAATCTTACGTCACAAACTGTAATTCGGGTAATTGACAATTTCCACTAAGAAACAGAGCGAAAAAAAAAAAAAAAAAAACAAACAAGATGAATAACTAACACGGCAATCTTTTCTGGATATTTTTCTATAAGCAGCGATAAGTTTTCAAAACATTCTTCAGGTACCTTCAAAAGTTTTCAATAAATGGCAACACAAATTGAGTTCTCGATAGTTTAGGAACAAAATAATACGCTCAACTCATAGCCATACGGGCAGCTGATAATATGTACAGTATAAGATGTGAATCTTGTAGTGGACTATCATATTATAGAGAAAAAGAAAACCCGAAAACAAAAAGAGAAACAAAATACGAAGAATGGATTATGAAAGGTTTATGATCTAGCGAAAAATCTTACACGAGAGTTAACAATGAAGTGGTAAATTTTTTCATTTCAACTTGGGTATTCATTTATTTTTGGCTCGTAAATGAGGAACTTTGGTCTTTTCTTACTTCTCCTTGATATAGGTTCACCGTCAAGTATTAGTATATCTGCTATTGACTACTATGGCAAGTGTGGTATCTGACACACGGAAAAGGGGGAACGCGTATAAAGTACAATAGGAAATCAGTTTAATATTCTGAACGTTAGTTAGTACATTCTATTTGTTCGATACGAGTCGAGTTTAATATTATTGTCTATTTATGAAGGAATATGACGCACACGCGTACAAAATAATGTCTTCAAAGGTGATGGTCCTTCAGAGCTATTTTGGCCGCGACATGCACGCACACGTTCCACGAATACTGTATGACTTCACCGGCACGACTTGTTTTCACGTCAGCCATACTGCGCATTTCATATGCGAGTCTAGTTTGATCTCTAGTCAATGCGGTGATCACGACTGAGTTGCACGAAACCTAATCAGTAATCACCTTTCCCGCTGAACCACCTTATTGTCATCTAATTAAATGTTGAAGTACAGGACAACATAGGGTACATTGCAGAGCAATAGAATTTCATGTAGAATGAGCCGATATTTTCCAACGGTTGTAAATACAGTAGGTATATGATTTTTGATAATAACTCACCATTATGAGCTGATCCAGGCCATACAAGAATCCGTCTTCATGATTGCCGGGAGACCACGGAAGTCGATGCGTCACCAAAGTATTCGGCGGAACGGGTCTGGTTTTCGCAAAATCTATTAACCACGCCCCTACTTTAACGTCGTCGTAGATGATTAATACACTGCTTCCGACGACCTGAAGACAAGAGAGGCACATAGATGATTCCATCACGGAGGAATAACTCAACGAACGTTAAGCATTTATAAAAAAAAATACATCACAACTCTAGTTCGTATTTTACGATCTAAGAACAAGAAGTGGTCGACTGCGACGAACGTCACTCTTCAACTCTACTCATAAAAATCCAAAGCGACAGGCATGATATCGCCGCAATTATATCCGACCAGGGACGTCATACGCTATCATGTTGACGACAATAACTCATTATTTCGTTCGCGCAGTCATCACAATACTATTTATTGACCCGGTTCGAGGTAAGAT
This sequence comes from Aspidiotus destructor, assembly GCA_035079395.1. Lineage (NCBI taxonomy): Eukaryota > Metazoa > Arthropoda > Insecta > Hemiptera > Diaspididae > Aspidiotus > Aspidiotus destructor. The sequence goes on from JAVHKZ010000014.1 coordinate 1,787,988, forward strand.
TAAAATTAATCAAAAGGGTCAAGGTGTAAGCTACACGCGTTGAATAGGCCCAAAATAATTCACCTTTAGGCGCTCATCTCACAGCTATAAAATATAGGAGCTGTGAAGAGTTTTTGCGAACGCGCGAGAACGTGAACGACGACGCGACGTCGAGGTTACAACCGCATTTTATACGACTATACCTGTGGCTGCCAAGTGCTAACAATTTCACAATAGGTATATTTACCTCGTGCGTTTTGAAATAATGAGATTGCTCCAGTTTCGTTCTTAAATCCGTCAATCGGGCGAGCAATCTCAGACGGGTATCTTCACGATTGGCAAGAAACAATGAGAGCGTATCGGATACCTCTTTTATACTTTTTGTCTTCTTCAAATCGGTTACCGGTTTTGAACCACGAAACTAGAAGAAGAACAGATTAATGAAATCACTGTCATCGAAATAATTATGTAGTTGAAGGAACGAAGGAGGAAAGAGCGGGAGTGAATTCAAAAGGATTAGCCTAGCTAAAGAGGGACAGAGATTTGAGCACACAAAATTATACGACCTCTAGTTCAGTTGCTAATACTCGTTGTTGATAATCTGCCTTTTTCGCCACAGATAAAGTTTTTTTTTTGCAGAAAGTTGTGCCTCTTATCGACTTGAGAAGGGAGGCCTATAATGCATTCTTCCGAGTGGTTAAATTTTGGTGCGGGGAATGGTTTTTTCGCGTTTCAGAAGGAGTGGATCACATTGGCTAAAATTCATACCTACATCCTTTTTTTTTTATACATATATTTATATAATATAGGTATGTAAGTATGGTAAAAATTTTCAAGCACGAATTTTCTTTGTAGCTATAGGGTCAATTTATACGAAATTGAGAAGTATTGAAGTTCTATACTAACTGGGAAAATATCTGTCAGCCATTTGGCTGCCAGATTTTTTTTTGAAAATCGAACTGGTAGCTTAGGAGAATTTTTTATTTTAATTTAGAAATTTGAAGCGCAGTAAGACCAACATTATTTTGTTAACTATCCCGTGATAAATTTGATTTGTCTGCGTTCGAGATTTCATTTATCTTTTCACTTTTCAACGCATATTCTATTAATTGAAGCGTGAGGGGGAGGAGGTACATGGGTGAAGGTTACTGATATTAGAAGAGTGAGCTTTTTTAAAATTTATTAGTTTTTTTTTTTTTTTTTTTTTTTTTTTTTTTTTTTTCTTTTTTGCGTTTTTATTTAGACCATTGACACACTGTGGAATGAAATGAACAAAATTCAGATGATGCAAAAAAGAAGTAAGTTTCAGTCATCTGGTGAAAATGATGTATTCTCAAATCTGCGCTAGAACATGAGAAATTAATTTTTTGAGGAGAAGAAAAAAGAGAAGAGGGTTTTCCATTCAATTGAGAGACCGTCGCCATTAATTTTTAGTAACAGAATTTCGATATTCCTTCATTTTCAAGTTTTATAGGTGATATAACATGATTTATGATGGATCGGATCACGCATGATGATTGAATTCGAATTGGATTCGATTTGACGTACGGTATTATGTATTTATTTTTTTCCCCTCTAAGTAAGTTGATATGAAGGATAATACGATACAGCTGCTGAACGGTCTCGTGCGCCAGTATGATTTCTACATTTTACATCAACCTCGGTGAGATTGACTTTACATATTAAGGTTATACCGCCGAAAATAATGAAAACTATACAACAACTTAAGACGAAGAACGAACGTCATAACGGTTTGGATTCTTCGGGAGCTCATAATCGTATGGTCGTAGGGCATAATATCGGGTTTTAATTTCACACAAATGGATTAAAAAATTCTACCTTCATTGCTTCGATTCGGAAACCCAGCGTGCTGGTGGAACTTTGCTCTTCGCGGAATTGCATATAACGTAGTTTTGTCACTTTTTTGGCTTCGTTTTCTTCAGCAGTTGGTGCACTCGGATCAACTGCTATCATCTGCAATTACCAGAAAATAAAAATACACAATGTGAATGAATTCCAATATTCTAGAGTTGAATGACATGGATCATTAGGAAAATTAGAAATAAAAGGCAATTATTAGTAGCAATGCAGTTTTGTACCCTCAGCGAAATGAAATGCTATAATATGAACAACACAAAAAATGCTGTACAGAACACAATCATTTTTCGTAAAAAGTTGTAGCCTACATTTGAACAATTTGGTGCGAGATTTTTGTACAAAGTCAGAAACTGTTTCTTACTTTGAAAGTTGCATCATCAAATAGAATTAACTTAGAACATTTATAGTAATGTCATGTAGATAGAATCGAATTCAAGTACTAGGTACGTACGTCTCTACGCACTCATTTATATATACCTAATTATATTATATAGAGCATCGAGACAGCGATAGTTGCATAATACGTTCGGTTTTTCGCAAATGCATCTCTTGATGTCGTATATATCTCTTTGTACACGAACAACGTGGCACTTTGGAAACCATTAATCTTTCACAAGAGACGACTTTTCGTTAGCTTTTTGTACCGATATGTTGATTTTTTTGAATCATTCTTGACTGGTGGAAATGGTATTATAAAAAAGGTGCGATCTTCGATCGAGAGTAGAATTAAGGAATAAGGGAGAACGCCGTATCTTGTCCCTATTTTGTAGAATTCGTCTGTTTTTCTCATCACGACGCCTTCATAACGTACAAAAAATAATAATCAATTTATCATTAATTCTAATTTGTGTAGAGAGTAGACCAGAAAAATTTAATGTACGTTTTTTACCAATGGAAGACATTTTAGCGCACTTTATAGGTACAATATTTGGTAGCATTTTCTGTTTTTCCTAATAACGCATGACGGTTCATTTTGCAAAATGTTCAAAGTAACACGTGCAATTCCCAAATTTGGCAATTTTGAACTTTTCCCATCATCATACATCAGTAGACTCGAAATTATTTCCATGTAAGTCAATTATACCTCTCCGATGAGACGGGATTGTTGCAGATTCGCTATCTCTCATCGTTTCTCGAGTTCGCCACTTCTACATACAATTTGTATTAATTTCTGAATTTTCGTAAAAACGAATATTTTTCCAATAAAAAAGAAGTAGGTACCTAATGCGCCAAAAAGCTGAACATAAATGTGGCATTATTTTACATTTTCTGGCTTTAATCTTTGAATAAAATTAAATACAAGCGAAGAACAAATGATTATTGCGTAAGAAAGAGGAAGGAAAGGTACAGTCAGGGAAGATTGCAAAAGAAAGAAAAAGAAATTGGTTCTGGCTGCTATTTTGATCGTTAAAGAATTTACATTCTTTTTGATGCAAAATGAATCTATTTGAGGCATCAGACGAATAAACTGATAAACAATTCGACTTCATAACGATATCGAATTTACCACACAAAAATAAGCTACTCGTAGAAGGTTTTTACATTGAACTCGAGTCGCGCATGATCGAGAACAAGCTATACGGTACAGTACTTCCTACCCGCACAGCTTACTTTTTGACATTGAGAGCCTTTGTGAGTGATAGTAAAAAAGTGACGGGGTCAATGATACACATCGGTGAAGAATAAAATTGAGAAACTCTAGTTCACGTTGAAATTTTATCGACAGTAAGCCCAAAGTAGGTTATGGCGTTAGCGTTGGTAAATCAACTTTAGGAAGGAGAAGAAGAAGAAGAAGGTAGAAGAAAAATAATTCCGACGCGTGCAAACTAATTATTAATTCAGCGAGGTTTCGTGATCCGGCCGATGACGAGTTGCGGCGAACATCCGTTCCACTTTGATACAATAGAGTGAAAATATTTGACGTAAAAATTAATGTATGTATAAAGACAGACGGCGATTTGACGTACGAGTAGAACTCCTCACCTTTAAGTATAAATCTTCTCGCGCGAACGTATTCTGCACCTCGGATTCAAGGAATGTACGCGTGCCCATTTTGATGTCCATGACGTGAGGATCGTGGAATTGGTGCAGTAGGTCTTGCAACTCGATAAACGTTTCGCCGCGATACTCGACTTCTCGTAGAAAACGTGGTACGATGTCGCGTAATGCGATCTCACGCGACAACACCTCGTACACAATAGCCTCAGTACCGCCACTACATTTCTTCCATATAGTGCCCGGTCCAGCCGGCGCAAAACAGTCGGGATGGCCGGACAGCTGGAACCAATGTTTCGGCGTATTCGGAAATTGTGCGGTTTGCGTTGTCGCACACGGCTTCTTCACGGACGCATTTACATCGACGACCTCTTTAGCGGAAGTATTACTTGCATCGTTTTGCTGTTGCTGTTGCTGTTGTTGTTGTTGTTGTTGTTGTTGTTGTTGTTGTTGTTGCAGTGCGGAGTGTAGCTGCAATTGAGGAGAGTGTTGCTGACGCAGTAATATGTCGCTGGCTGGTGCGGTCAATTCTAAAGCATTCTATGAAACAAAATATATGAGAAATGAAAAGTAGGTACATAGGCTACATACGTGAATAACTTTTCAAAGGCGTTCAATAAACCTACAGATATTATTGGCTAATAATAATCATAGGTATTCAAGTACGCTAGTAGCAAGATGAAATTATCATTTTCCCCTGAGGTTCAATTGCTACCAAATATCAAGCGAGAGTAGCCTATTACAAGACGATAAATGACGACCTGATGAACACTTGCACAACGATCTGTATAAATACCATTACAAAATAATCGTACGGTACGTAGATCGAGCACACACGATAACGTCGAATACCTATTAAACATGTACGAACGTGTCGCCATAACCTCGGCGCAATATTTATTTCAATACCGCTATTGACGTCATTCCTATTGAAAAAGATCATCATCATCATCATCATCATCATCATCATCATCATCATAAACAGACTCTTAGGTGTGTTATGATTCTTGGTAGAATAAAATCAACCTTGTTCCAGCATCTGTAGAATATACCTATACTATAGGCATCTACGCGACGCGTTTTCTTTTTTCATAGAGAAAATTTTTTTATATCACCTATCACGGACTCCAATAAAAATTATATTAACAGCGTAAATGGTAATTTCAGAAATTTGTAGATAATTCGACGCTTCTCGCGTAGTTCACATTATTATCAACTTGCACTATCAAGGTGATAAGAATATGGTACCCTCACAATGAACCAAATAAATAATACCCTTTAAACGTCTCCGATATAACTTACCAACGCTAGGAACTTGAGTAAGGAATGGTCATCTTTTCGACAACAATTTTTCATCGCGTTTGCATTATTCTTCCTATTAAATAAGACAGGCCGACAAATTGAATCCACAGGTTGTTTCTGTAACAATATAAAACAGACAATAAACTTACACGTGAGATAGATTATTTAAAAATAATTATACGAAAAACACGTAGGTAATCAGTAATCACTCAAGGGATCAATCTTGAGAAAGTAAGTAAAAGAATTTTCAGCTTCCCAGGAAACTTGTACAAAATAATGAACAGAGGAGCAGATTTCCAAGAACAAAGTAAAGTACCTACGTAAATTGACGAAAACAACTACTATAGGCTATACAAAATCTATTTTACAAGTAAAGCCTCTCGATTGATGAGCAAAATGAGAAAAAAAATATAAAACTGTAGAGGAAAGACACTCGTGAGGAGTATAGTGGTGGCTGTCATCGAATAGAACTTCGTCGCACAGAGCACATGAAAGTGTACGAGATATTCTCTTTGATACTATCTTGAGACAGAATTCCAATTTTAGGTAGTTTCGGACAGAGGAAATTCGAGTTTTTCTTTCACTCTTAAAATTCTGAAAACCCGCAGAAGCTCGTTCAGAAAATGAAAATAAAATTTTTTAAAAATTGCTTGAACATATCATCAAAAATATTAGTGGCAAACTGCAAAAGGCATGGAAATCGGTATGGTGGGCGATAACACCAAAATAAAAAAATTTTTAGAGATGAGAGGTGTAGGAAGGGCGGAGATTGATTTTTAAGGCTCCGTCCCCCTCTGTGAAAGTGGGGTAAGCAATTTTGGCGCTATTGGGGTGAATTTCATATTATTTTGACTCTCCTGAACACAAATACGTATGTCGTTACTTTTAATATTTGACCGCGAGCAATGCCCCAAATTTCAAAGTAAAAAGTTTTTCAATTTTTGTGGAAAATATATGAAAATAGGAGTTTTTCTTCTCTGGACAAAACAGGTGATCAAACAAACTGATGACAAAGAACAACAAATGCAAGAGCTGAAGAAAAAACAAAAAAGACTAACAACTTGTATATAGAGAGAAAAAACAGCTTTTCTCTAATAAGCTGCATAATAGAACTTATTCTGTATGTACAGGGAGTAGAACAATTGACGTCTTATTATTAGACATCACATCAAAAATTGAACATTGAAAGGTCGAAGAACAACAGTTGCAAAATTGAAGGAGAAAATAGGCAACGCAACTGGTTTGTGAGTCATAAGACAAACACAAATCTAAAATAATTCCGTGTTTCAGATCAAACAAAAACTAGGCTCACAAATAAAGAGAACGATTAGGAAATTCGTCATAAATTTTAGTACCGATGATAATCATGATGACGCGCATCCATCTTTCATTCATTCACATGTCCGCCACAAGGTACACATAATGCTTAGCTTAGAGGAACGTGCTAAGATGAAAAATTCTTATCGATCTTCGCCTGCGTAAACATGAGGTAGGTACGTATACTTACGCATACAATATGTATTCTTTATAAATGAAGGAAAATTGAATAAAATGTAAGTAGGTAAGTATTTGGCAATTTTCTGCCCGATTAGAGAGGTCGCGAGGCGACAGTGCCAACTTCTGCGGTGAATACGCGCGCAGAAGCGCGAGCAATTCGCGTGACTCCCTTCATCAATGTCGCGTCGTAACAACCGCATCATCATATGTACGTACAACACTAACGTGTGACCATACGGCGAATTCGACATTACCCGTAGGTGCAGCATACGATACGTATTCGAAAAAGAATGTAACCTACGTACATCTCGTAGTACTGCGAATCATAACGAGGACTGTACATATCCAGTAATTAGAAAAATGTAATAATTAATGAGGAACTCGTGTGTGCGATATTGCAATTATTACACGCGCGCCAATGAATTATATCTCCTCACTGGCAGACTAGTAATTTTTCTTCGTCATAAACAGGAATCACTTCATTTTTGAAATTTTTTTCTTAAAAATTCACGGCGTATCACCTTGTAACCAACGTTGCGGTTACGGCACCTGCGTGCGATTCAAAGTTATTACGATTGGTCATTTTTCGATAGGTAGATTAGAAGATATACGCCTACTGCGTGTGCATCAGATGATGAGATGTACCGCGGTTGGTAGCTCATACGAAAATTCATTGAATACCTACGTTAACGTAAAAAACTACAAGGTACTTGATGAGAGATACAAGGAAACTTGAAAAAAATATCAACTTCCGATGCGATAAATGATACGAGTAAAACAGGAACCCGGAAGAAAATCGGGTTACAGAGCGCGTATGGATATTCTCAGAGCTTGACCAGCTGCAAGTCTTCAGAGGGGAAATTTTGAATTCGATCCTCAGTCCGGAAATTTCAAAATAAAAACTCCAATCCAAAAGCTTTTTCATTCATATGGAGGTTGTTTTCCAGCACCTTTTTTACGCAAGAAAATGGTTTTTGAGGATTCGGAAAAACTGTTTTCCTTTCCTCTCGTTTTTATCAAACTTGAAGAAATTTCGAATTCCGAACAGTAAACGATAGGAGGAGAACTTGAAATGTTTTCGATCATTGACTTTTGTAGATGTGTAAATAACAACACGGAGAGAAGCTTCAAGAGATGTTTACTGTTCCGTATCATACAACATGATCATTATCGTACCGTATGTAGCTGCACTGAGGTATAGTGCAGATAATACAGATTGCTAATTCACTTGCTGATGCTATGGATTTCATTTACATACCCTGTACCGCTTATAACGAAATCGTCCCACAGAAGAAGTCAGTTTTCTGTGTTACTCGTCAAGTTTCACCAAGAAAGTTCCAAGTTTTTTAGATACAAACATTATTATTACATATTATCATTAAATATTATTATTCGTACGTCTACGGGTATTGTTATCACATCATGCTTGATAAATACAGTTAAATACAAAGCAAAAAAAAAAAATAAATAAAAAATAAGGTAAAAATAAATGGAACGGTAGCTAAAGAGATGAAAAAAATGGTTTTAAATATTAAACATTCAGTGTCTCCAGCCACTTGTTTGCCAACTCTGACACCACTCCAATTTTTGTCTACCCATCCATCAGTGCGCTAGTTTCAACATCATTCCAGTGCGCCATACTGTATCGTACGCGGCAGTTAGACCGATGAATGCTGTCGCTGTCTTTGTACTCTTTTGGAACCCATGTACACATAGTTATTGCGTTTATTCGGTCCGCACAGCCCCTCGATCTTCTAAAGCCGGCCTTCGTAATCGGGATCTTTTCATTCATGATGAAGCCTATACGACTGACGACTCAACTGTACAATAATCTTTCCACCAATTTATACACGGCGTTCAGCAAAGCGATCGGTCTATAATTTCCATCCCTGGCTTAGCTCGTTCCAATACTTTGCTCTTCGCTCGGGTTAATCCCTCCATGTCAATTTGCAAGATTCCGATATTCTTCCTCGTCAAATAGCCCTGATGAAAAGGGCTGTGTTTTGGTGTGTGTTGCTTCAATAATGCTGTGTGATGTGATTATAATAAACCCAATTAGCGGGAGGTGCACTGCACAGTTTGCTGACGGGTTTCCCGTATTCTTGGTCATTCTTCTTCGAGTACAAACAAGAAACCCCATGTGGACGTGATACGGGCAGAGAGACAATTCTGATTAGTTCTGTGATAACAAGGAGCGTAGAGGACTATTCTTGAACGAGATTTCTACATACTATAAACTAATCATAGCATTGTAAGTAAAAGTTCAGGAGGTGGGGGGGGGGGGATACGTACAAAGGCTGATATAATAGCGTTCTTCATATTCAGAATCCGATTTTTTTTTCGTATTCATTTTCTGCGTTTTTATTCATAGATATCAAGAGAAAACTAAATACTGTAATACTATATTACAACTCCATGCGGATTGTTCGAACTTGAATTTTGAATACGTTATATGAGCCACAACAACCAAGCTTCCTTATAGAGCTAGTTTACCGCGTTCATTCTGCCAATACACACACCGTTGATCGTTTTTTCGGTCAATAATATTTTTTAAAATAAAAATACACTACGTATATTTGGGTGTACAGAAGGGTAAAATAAGAATGAACGCAGTATTGGTATGAAAACTTCTATTTTCGTCTCTTGTACTCATCAGAACTAACAAGATTAATCTCGTCGCATTCGATTTAGAGCGCGTGTATTACAGCGCTCTGCGCAGACATTGAATTGATAAAGAGCAACCAAGAACGCATGAATAGGTAATAATGCAACATCAGCGTTTCATCTTTATTTTAAGCTGAAAACATTTTCGAAAAATATTGCAATATCGCTATATATATGTACGTGCATTCGCACACACGATGAATTTACATCTTAAAATTGAAGACGATGATAACGATGGTGCGGTTGAAGAAGCTCGCAGAATACATCCTGTCAACTTGAAACGAGAACCGCATTCAAAGAGATTCAAATATTATACTGTATAGGTATTAAGGCCCAAGTATTTTCTTGAGAGAAAGAAAAACGATTAAAAAGAATTTTACTCGAACATGCTCGCATACATTACAGTATAATGATAAGACTTATCAAGACGTGACGTCAATTATAGTAATTTAAAATTTAACTCGTGGTTCCCCATTAGCCAATGTCTTCAACTTTGGTACCTAAAGTGCACGTATACCGATATTGTCGTCGCCATCTTTGGAAGTTAAAGCGTGTGCTCAGAATCTGTGAAGAATAGAACTTTTTTTCTTCTGTAATCTCGAAAAAATTATTACTAAGTTTTCAGAGGTAGTTGCCCTCAAAGGCACCTATTGGTAGGGGCATAACTAAAAAGAAAAAAGTTCAAAAATGAACTCAACTTTAAAAATACCACAGGATCGCTTGCTTTTCCTCTCCTTTTATTGAACAGTGAATTGAATATCAATTTTTCGTAGATAGTAGCCTCCTGTAGCAACTTCTGGTGAGGGGATAATTGAAAAATAGGTTCAAAAATGAACTCAACGTCGAAAATACGATAAAATTGCCTGCTTTTCTTCTCTTTCTAGTTTATTATAAATTAAATGTCAAGTCTTCATCGATAGTAACTATCGGTGGCCACCGTTTGGTGAGGGGATAACTGAAAAAAAAGTTCAAAAATGAACTCAGCGTCAAAAATGCCAAAAGATTACTTGATTTTTCTCTCTTTTTATTGCCCTATGACTGAAGTTAGCCTTTTTTCGTTTTTCGACCACTGTGATGGTGGATCTACGTACCTATACGGTACCGTACAGATTTGCGTTGGGCAAATACTTTTTCTCTTCCGCAATCGTATCGTGCATGTAGTATAATCATGTACGTATAATAGCCTAGTCGAGAAACCGCAGTAGAAGTTTGTACAAGATGACAACAGCATTCCAATTCCTCATAACTTCACTGGTTCGCCCGGTGAAAGTAAGCCGAGTTTTTTGCAATACTTGACTTCAGTTAAAACTCTATACATAATTTGAAAATTCTTCGTATCGAACGGTAGTATGCGGTTATTGTATTGCAGTATAGTATACGCGATTTTCGACGCCGTTCTAGTACTCGTGTAGCGTATTTTATTAACCCGATACGAATAAATAATTATACCGACCAGACAAATGACGTCAGTATTTACACTGGCATAACTCAACACGCGTACGGTCTACGAGTAGTACTTAGAAAGTGTGATATTTAGACACAGTAATTTTTTTTTTTCTCGAAGGAAAAAACAATGCGTGGATACATCATTCACACTTTTTGTACAGTAAAACCTCCGATTAGCGGACACTCGCGGTCGCCTAAAATTTGTCCGGTATTCAGAGGAGACAAAAAAAAAGCAAAGAAATTGTTGTACATTACGTATGTACTGATGAATGTTGCAGTATAAATTTATGATTGGTCAGTCAAAGTTTCCTAACGGCCGCCCCTGATGGCATTTTATACTTAAATCATGGAATAGATCTGTTTCCAGCTGTACAGGCGAAGAAAATAGCATTCGAATTTTATCTATAGTACATATCAATATTGACGATAGAAGCAACATCTCTCTGCTGACACATTGTTCAAAAATGAATTGCCTTGTATGCACAGGAATTGAATAATAATTTATTCATTTGAGTCGGAAAATTGAGCATAAAAAAGAGGAAAAATCCCCGAAAAATGTCAAAAAGTTCAAAAAAAGTGTCCGGTATTTAGAGGCTTCCCCATATAAAACAGGTTAAAATGTTCCCGTTTCCGAAAAAGTGTCCGTTATTTGGAGGTGTCCGGTATTTAGAGGTGTCCACTAAGGGAGGTTTCACTGTACTACTTTTCCTCTCTTTTTATACTAGTAAACGTTTTTTTCATAATGCACAATAAACTTTATCAAACTCAAAATCGATTCAAGAACCGATTTTCAATACACTGCTAAATGAACTTTCAACAAACTCAAAATCGGTTTCAAGAATCAATAATTGGCACTAAGCAGCTGCGGAGCACCATAGGGACGACGCAGCTGCTCTTAGAAAAATTTTGGCTCACATTTAATTTTACTATGTACTACTCAACCGAAATTCCAGCATCCCATTCTTTACAGCTTCAAGTCCGAAGATTCAGACTCACATTTTTACCGACTTTTACCGACTTTTAGGAGGTATTGCAATCTTGCGCGCGGTGGAATTTTTGGAGTGTGTGTGTGGGGTTGTTTTCTCGGCGTTTCAGAGGGTCTAGATCACGATTCTAACATTCGTTCAAATTCATATGTATGTACGTACGTATATGTATGTATGTACTTTTACCGACTTTTCGTAAGAAAAGCGAGTATTACACCCGTCACAACTATGGCAGAAAGAGGGGAAAATGAACTTTCTCGACGTTTCATAGGTTGTAGATCATCACTACATCATTAAAAAAATTTCAGGTTTCCTTATATATATATATATATATATATATATATATATATATATAATATATATGGATCAAAATTTGTCCAGGCTTCTCCTCCGAGACTACTCGGTGGATTTTTTTGAAACTCGGCCAAGTTATAGGGTTATATCTGAAGTTGTGCACCTGCATTTTTTTTGAGGATCGGATGAGTAGTTCTTGAGATATACTCAATTTTCGAAAAAAATTCCTACCCCCATAACTCTGATATGGCTGGACAGTTTTTTTTCAAATGTTGATAAATTGTAATTTACTTCTTTAAAAATGTAAATGTGAAAACTTGGTGTTGATACAATGCCTGGTTCTTGAGATATCTCAAATTGAAGCGTAAACTGATTTGAGAAAATTTGCAAATACTCGAGCTACCAATATTTTGTAGTATAACACTTCAGGTAGTCACTTTTGTCATGAAGGGCCAAGGGTAACCTTTGATATTACGTAGGTTGTCAGTGTAGTTGTAGTTTCATTCATTTTTGAGTTACCTGTTGACACACATAAGGATATGCTCTTTCTTGTTGAGTTTGTTATGAATAAATCTTGTGTGTAAGTGTAGTATTTGTGTGGCAATCCTGTGTTTGTAATCTTTCGTTTTATTATTTATTTTCCATTGTTATCAATTTTATTATTTTAATAAATCTTTCAATTTTATTATCTTCAATTATTTTAAAATTAGGTAGATTTGGTGTAATTCGAATTATAATATTTATAAATTTATTTATAATAAAATTAGTTTTTTATTTAAGATTATTTGGATTTTCGTATTATTCAATAATAATTTATTTAGTTTTAGATTTAAAATTAAAAATTGCAATAAATTATACATGAATTAATAAATATGTCAATTGAATATGAAAAATAATTTATTGAAATAAAAAATCCAATTATAATTTGAATAAATATTGTTATTATAATTAATGTGAAATAAAGTTATTAAATAAAAAATAGAAAAAAAAATTGAATTAGTTAAATTAAAATTTAAAAATTTATATTCTAAATATTGAATTAGAATAAGTCGAAACATAGTTATTAAATTGGAAAATTTAATATTATTTTAATTTAAATTTAGAATTTAAATAATTATAAATAATAAATTAAATTATTAATTTTAATTTTATTAATATTAATTAGAATAGGATTTTTTTTATTAATTGAACGTAAAATAATAAGATTAGTTCAATTTCTTCTTTTGTTCTCATTTTTTTCCAGTTATTTTCAATATCTAAAACAGAACGAGGTTATTTTACTTTTTCATATTCAATCAGTTTTCGCACTGAATTACTACTAGAAGCCTAGTTGATGAGTAGTTCGTAATAAAATCGATTACGATGATATTACTGACATGGGTTTCAAGTACTTCAATTAACGCAATCATAATATTGATCTAAAAGGAAAATAAATTTCTATATCGTGTCGAAGAAAAAATCTTATATTTGAATTATTCAAAAAAAAAAAAAAAAAAAATTGATTATAAAAGAAATCTTCTTGTTTCATCATCATCGCTGCGGATGAAATAAAATTATGCTTGCAAATCGATGATGATCTGGAATGAATTAGGGGGAGGGAGAAATGATGAAAGTACAAAAGTTTCAAAAAAGGAATGATTTGTACGATAACTTTGAGTCCTGTAGTATGGGTTCGTGTTGGTCAGTTAATTAGCGGCAAAGATGAAAAGTCGTGTGTTGCTTACGCGGCTGCGTAAGCTTTTTTTTTTTTGTTCCTGAATGTTCTATCTGTATCTATTGGGTCGATTTTCATGAAACTGAGCGTTAATAAAGTGGTAAACGTGAATTTGTTTGTAGGCTATTTAAAAAAAAAAAAAATTGGATCGATAGTTTTCGTGTGGGGAGTTAAATACTATAGTGGGTTAAGTAGCGCTTAAGGCTTGCTATGGAATCTTCATAGTTTGTTACGAGGTGTTTCTTTTTCTTGGATGGGGGTGGGGACGAATGAGTGAATAAGATGGTAAAATGCTTGGCAACCTGCGAAAAAGAAATTGTATCAGAGAACGAAGTCATTTGGAATTATTAACGAGCGATTTATTTTATCATCGATTATAGTAAAAACCTAAGAAAATATGTAGTACAGAAAAAGTCGGTATGTTTCAGTATGTTCACCGAACTTTAAAATCAGAACGAAAACCAAAAAAAAAAGAAAAATACGCTTATAAATTTGATGAACTAGGTACGGTAATAAATCCGTAATTCTTCCAAGCTCACATTTTTTCACAACAGGTTCAACGTCCATGATTTCAGTAATAAATGCGTTATTTTTTCAAGCTCACATTTTTGCGAGGTGGTCAATACGAGTAGGTAATCTATTCGGTTTTCAACCACAAAAAGACCAATAAATGTAGAAATCCTAAATTTTTCTACGATCGACGAGTATTTTTTTCTAAGTGGGTGATTTTTCCAAGCCCACATTAATTCTCTATGCAGTTGATGAGTATTTTTTGTCAATATTCAACACCGAACAATAATGCCTAACGAATACGGTTATTAAAAAATTTTTAGCAAAACCACTGGTGCGTCCACGCCTGAGTGAATGAGATAATTGTTCGAAGCGTTGAGTTTTGTCTCATCCAACCGAAATTGTTTTCCCATACCAATGCCGTCAAAAAAAAAAAAAAAACTCCGCTTGCGTAATACGTAGGTAGTGATTCGGAATTCACAGGAAAGAGATATGTAGAAGAGAATGTTAGTGCGCTGATTTAGGTAATCAGTTGAATAAGAATCCTATATTTAGCCGCAGGAGAGACGAAAGTGATCAGTTAACATTGGAAAGGAGGGGGCGAGGCGATGAAAATGAGAAAGACAAAAGTACTCTCATAAATGGCGATTTGTTTGTAGTATAAATGAGGCATAATTTTGTAATCAACGACTGATTATTATGACTCCGCGTAGATTGAGTACGCCATAGGCGTAAGTACGGCAAGGGTTGAGAGGAGTTGAAATCTTTTGAATGCCATATTCAATTTTTTATGTGACGTGATTAGAATTGGAAGGGGTTCAACCCCCCCCCCCCCCACCCCTGTATCTACGCGCAGGAAGTACGTCCATCCTGTTTTCGGCCCAGATTTAGATCCATCGGTAGAGAAGGATACTGGGTCGGAAAATTAGAACGGATAATGAGTTGTCGGTAAGAAAACGGTTACACGACATTCGCCCGAATTCCGTACCACACTAATTCTTCTTTCAACTAAGACTGTTGCTTACAAATGCATACTGGGCTATTTTTCGTTATTTTTGGTCAGTCTTTGGGCGGTCTTCATTATTATTCAACTTCGCTACTGTGAGATTGCCCCTGGTGTTAATTTTTATTATTACTGTCGCATCGCTTCTTATTAGGTGTAGGCCTAATTCAATTTTCTTTTTTTTTTTCTTCTTTTTTTCATTTTTATTCAATCGCGCACCTCGAATACATTCTATTTTCGAAATACTCTTATTTCGTGTAAAGAGATTTACACGTTCAAAACTCGGTCATAACAGCTCGTCAGAATCAGATGGATAGTACAAAATTTGATTCATTAGGTTGACTCGTTTTTTAGCGCATCTTACTGCTCTTTAAGTCTACCCATAGTTTTATCTGGTTCTAACTGAGCTAATAGGTGATGTTTATGAACCGGATGCGCTCGCGCTATCATTTTAATAAGTATTATTTTTATATCAATCTTTAGTCATCCATGAAATGAATTTGTGCGGGCAGAGTTTCGTCTTATTTTCTCGATCTCACTTAGTCTAATTGGCCTCGTCCGAAAACAATCCAGTTTATTATAAAAAGTTTATTATTTTATATATGCATTTATCAATATCGTAGTTTTTGGCCCCCTAAGTACATATTGCAAGTGTTATGATGGATGGGTTTCCCCTTCGTCATCACTTATTTCACTCGAATTGAATAACGAATCACTTCGAGGTAAATATTTATTTCATCGTTGTATTCATTCAATATTCAAATTCTTTTGTACATGCATTTGGAAGTAAGTAAGGTTGCAATCATATCATATTTGTTGGTTACTTCAAAATATCTCTCCTGCGTTAGTCGATGAATAGTGCCTGTTTTGTAGATCATGAATTCTAGCAATATAAATCACCATGGTTTGTGATGCATTGTAAACCATCCTATGACAAGACATTCTTATTAGTTCTACGAAGTTGATGAAAATGGTTGTCGAATTCTTCTGTCAGCTAAGTATACAGTAGATAACTCTCTATCAAGCGTTCAAAATTCTTATCATAATGTAAGTTTAATATTATTGGAAATAATCTTTTCATTAATCCTTTCTTCAATACCGTCATGTGTATACGAGCATTTTAAAATGTATGTATGTCGTCGTATTATCTTCCTGAAAATTTTGCGTGCATAACACAGTAGTAGTATGTGTGTTGAAACTTTTTCAATGTAACATTTGTGGCTGCACTGGGCGCCTTGTCGTATTCTGTGATGTTTTATCATTTGATTTTTCCCTTATCTGTACACAGTATACCTAGTTGTTGTTTCGTATCGATTCGTAGTTTTTGTTCTGTATTTTTAATTGTCGATTTTTCTGTCGTTTTTCGTGAATAAAACACTCTCGATCGGATATTATTCTCATAATTTTCAATGTGTATGAATTTTTCAGTCCTGCCCGTTCGTGATCTCCTTTTTCTTCAGCACAACTCTCCACCACCGAATAGAATTCTTTCTATTTGCCAATTATTATTCTCTTATGACGCCTCCAGAATTCAATGAAACAAAATTGTTTTCGAGTAACGCAATAACCATGATACAATAGTGTCGCTAGAAAAAATTTCCGTAGCAAAAGTTCTCGAGTCAAGTTCTGGAGTTATTTCATAATTTGTGCTTGCTATGATAAATGCTGAAATGTAGCGAAGCGAAAATGTATAATGTGGTAGTGTATACCTACGATGAGATTTGACATCTTGTTCTTTTTTATGATTTTAGATTAGAAAATTTTCAGTTTTGCTTCGAGTTTCATTCTTTTAGCTAAAATCAACAACTCTTTCCGCTTTTCTTCGACATTTAATAGTTATTCTTGTAAAAATATATTTTCAAATTATGTGACCTCTCTATACTGGGTACCTACGCCAAAAAGATGTTAACAGTTGAATGGGGATTTGGACTAAATTTATTGTATCTAGCTCAAAAAATATGCGAAAAATGTATGAAATGTGTATCTCTTGTAGTCCATCGGCGGCATGTGCTACAGCGAGCGCGGAGCGCGTCTGACGGCATTATATTATAATATTATATATTATCCCAATAATAGGTTAATTATTCCTCTAGCTGAGAATATATGCACTCAAATTTGTTGAAGAATTTCGAATATTTATACTATGGAAAATATGAAAAACCTCTAATTGATTATAATGATTAGATATCCTATTATTGTCATTGCGATTGCTTTAAGCAGTCTGATGTCATAAAAGGGTCTACAATAAATATTAGAATGAATTTTCAATGGTGGGACTAGTTTGCTGTCGATTCAGTAATTAATGGTCTTGTAATTACCTCAGATAGAGCGAGATACAACCCATCGAAGAATGCTGTTGTAGTTCATTAAAATTTTTTCAATATAAATGTAAATTTCGAAATTAAATCTTCTATTGGTTTTCTTCAGCTTTTTAGAACAAGATTGTACTGTATATATTTATACATTATCAAGTACTTCCCTGATCCATATGTCTTGAAATCAGTGGTGTCCCGATATGGTATACATGCGTATTATACTCTCAGGAAATTTTTGCAAAACTTGGGGTTTACGGCGTTTACTCTCAAAAATTTCCTTTGGGATACGACTGCTTGAAATATTGGGTGAAAATTTTAGTAACAGAGGAGGGTTCTAATAATATTCTTAAATGTGTTCATGATGATCAACAGTTTCCAGATTATAGGACTTGGTATAAAGGTGAAAATGACGCATATTATTTCCACTCAGATCTGGAACTCGAGATTTACTTCCGTTTTGCTCGTTAAGATCCAAAATAATTGCAACAGTACCCCCGCAGATAATCATAGTATAAGTGTTTTTAGCCGAAATAAAGATAGATAACTGAAGAAATTGAGTTTCACGTAGGTACGTTTATCGGAAGAAAAGAGACAATTTTGTCTCATTCATCGTGCAATCGACGGTTTTTCGGTCGGATGTCGTGTTCGCATCGCGAACGTGAATTTGATGGCGATTATAAGTGCGAGAACTTGTCGTAACAAAGAAATTATGCAGATTTTTACTGCATCAAAATTGTACGTAAGTCCAATTATGCTGAATACGTTGTCGAAACGAACGCATTGGCGCGATTCTCACCAACTTCATTGCGAAGCATTTCTTCCATTTGGAGACGTGGCAACTTTCGCTTCGGAGAACGATTAGAATTTATAGAGGAATGATTTGGGCGTACTCGCAGACGTGATTAGCTGCAGCTCATGATTATACATATAAATACTGTATTCGTCAATGATGACGTTTCATTTATAGTGACTGCGTGCCTATCCAGAATTCGATAGCCTCATTCAGAGAATGGTACTTATACCTATAACGAAATCGAATGATCTGTTTTATTAATCAAAACGAAAGTTTCCAATTGATCGACCTTCAATAAGAAAAACTCAAACGTAACCTTGCAAACAGAGTTTTCAATACTTTTATACTAAGATAATTATAAAGCTAACCACTGAAAAAATAATAATTTCATATTCATTGTACTCTCTTCAGTTGAAAAAATAATCACAACAGCGTAATACAGCTTCATTGATTCTTCCATCTCACAATGTTTTGGTTGACATCGGTTTTATAGTCCTTCAATTTACGATGCCTACGGGTATGCGCAAGAGACAAAGGAAGTGTTGAAAAAAATGATAAAATATGATCAAATTGGTGGATCGATAGGGAGAAGACGAAAAATGCGCGCTTCTACGATAGGTGAATTATAAGGAGAAAGTGAGTAATACATGTTATCAATAAACTAAATCGCTGTACGTGACGTCATTCACGGACATCTACTGATACCTAAAAGGAATAATTGAGAGAATTTGAAAGCATAATTATTGTATCAGATCAAAAAAGAGGCTATCGATTTTCATAAGAATACACAGGTAAGTATCATTTTGATCATACGTTCAAATTGAAAAATCGGAAGCAAATATGTGTTCTTTTACTCATTAAAATCATCATCATTATTACCTAATTATCGACTAATTATTATTATTATATTATTACCGTCGGTATTTTATAATGATAGAATGAGATGAAGGAAACGACAATGAACAGAAATATCGAGACTCGAAAATTAATACGTAGAAGAGTTCACCTATTTTGGTCCTTAGCTGAAAAAAGGAAACTAAGCAAATAGAGGACATTACTCAGTTTTATTTAAGGCTCACCCTACCAAGTATCGATAATGATCATTCCGCTATACACGGAGGGAAAAAGAATAGTCATTGGCTACTTCTCACACTCGAATTAACTAAAAGAACACAGATCAAATTAAAGAAAAAAAATATAGTGACGTCCGATTTTGACCATCTTTCTTCTTTCCGTGTAGAAGGTTTCACTCATTTCTGGCAGAATTTTAAATGAGTTACGATTATGGGTTCAAGTTTTTGTTCAGTCATTTGTAATTCTCTCTCTCTCTCTCTCTCTCTCTCAATCTTCTTTCGACCTCAATCCTGATATTTCGACATTTGGATTCTTGAATATTTAAAAGTATACTGTTACCTTATCTTTCAGTAATTTTTCGAATTGTTGAACCGCTCTACTAACGGCATAACTATCCAGAAGGGTACGCCGCTGGCTAGGACACATAGTCGTTTTACTCATGGTCATACTTGAAATTCTGTTGGTACTCCTTGCCGCACGCAGACAAGCGATAGTAAAGAGATCAGCTCGCGCACAACACGGAATACTACGGTAATGTCGCGTCAAAAGAATCAATATCAAAAATATAAAAAGAATCAATGATATCAAAATAACGAGAAGAGATAATTAGGAAACATCAAATGTAGGTATGACAAAACGGACGAATTCGAAATCACTTCGGACGAGGACATTGTTAGGTCAACATAATATATAATATTGGTGAAAAATATTCGATAAAATAAAAAAAAAAAAAAAGTGAAACGAAAGAGAACGAACTGGTTAATGATTATTATTGGTGCGTGCGTACACGAGTACAATATTATTCGCGTGGTCCACGGAGCATCAAGGCTACTTTAACTTATTTTATCTATAATCTTATAATACCCACGCGAATTGAATCGAGCACATTTCTAGAACGCAGGCGACGAAGCCAAATTGGCGAGCAGCGGAAGACCAGCGAAGACGTTCGAACGCATTGCCGGCGACACGACAACTCAAGCAGTCAAGCTCAATACTCCGAGTACCTACAGTACGAGTATACGCGCTACGAATATAAAGTTGTGGTGTGTGTTCGATTACAGTAGTTGATTCAAGAATTTCGATTCCCGGTACCCTAAAATAATAATATTATTATGAATATTATGACAACCCGTCAAGCCGAGCGTCTGCGCGACGCGACGCGGCGAGTCGGAGAACTTTTTCAATGCCAGCGAGAACGACTCAGCAAACGATTCGATTCATTTCATTTTTGAATTGAATAAAAGTAAACTCAAAAAGACGGAAGATTTCTTTTACCGTACTACAGAATTGAGATTTGGTACAAATTCGAACCGGGTAGCTCTAGCGTCGTGGAGGTCGTAAGAGATATATCATGGAATACTTGTGAAAATCATTTCTGTAAAATTGAGTCCCTGTTATGGTGTTCAATGTTTCATTTGACTAAAATAATCACATACTACACAAAGAGAAGACGAACAATTCACAAACGTTTTTCTGAAAAATCGGAATTGGAGGAAATAAAAAGGCTGCTTAATTTACGCAGTTGGCAAACTAGAAAAACAAAGAGGCGACTATTATTCGCATGTAATATGCAAAATTGTTGCGTATCTCATAAACTCTGCAACTGTATCGCTTATTTCGGCTGCAATTTTCTTATGAACTAATTTAATGAACCTTTCGTCAAGAATGAACCTGTCAAATAAAAGGTTCATCATCACAATACACGACGTACTGATAAGGAAAGAAAAGAAAAGAAAAAAAAAAAAGGATACGAATTTGCTTCTTGTATCGTAAGCGATTAAATTTCTTGAGAACTATCTCGACCGCACTGCATGCACTGCAGCAATATCGTATTCATGATATGAATATACGAATACTTACTGATAACTTCTGGGATCATCACAACGTTTGTTAACTTCAGCGCTCGGTAAAGTATGGGGGTTCTAAACCAATACAGTAATTCTAAAATTTCGACCGAGTTCCCACCTTTTGATTGAAAATCAATCAAACGTTTGCGGCAGTGTTGTATTACACACGATCTGAACAAAGCTGAAGCTTCGGGTTGCAAATTTTCCTTCCACAACTAGAGAAAAAGATTGAAAAGGGCGGCGTCCAAAGTTAACTTGGGGACAGCGAAAGGCTTGACCCGCTTGCGGTGCGGTATACCACGGCCGTGAATGGGTATATTCCTTGCAGTTTAAAATGTAACTTACTTCTATGCCACCTAAAGATGATTAACCTAAACAAAAACATCATCTTCTTCTTTGGCAACTTAATATTACTATATTAGAAAAAAAGTTGGCGTTCAGAATTCTTTTACGTTTACACCTTCACACCTTCATAATTATATTAAAAGTTTATTACGCCTAAATTACAACTTATTCCTCTTGAAATAATGGTATCAAAAGAAAGTTAGATTATTTTGAGTAGATTGCACTGGGCACACACATGTAAACAGCAAAGTACGTATTATAGAAATGGATAAAAAGTACACACACACACCCATGTCACACTCTGCCTATACGTGACAAAAGTACGGTTGCTTAAGATTCTTTTTTGGTAAAAACTTGATGGTATTTGCCCTCCCCAATCATCGAAAATCGCTGCCGCTGATTTTGAAAATAGCTTTTACATAGGTACCGCACTCTTGTCTACCTAGTCGAATTTGAGAGTCATTAGTCTGTTGTAGATCCAACTTCAAACAGGCATGGTATTGCCAAGTTTAGTGTTTAAGATTACAAAAACATACATATATGAGTAATTGTTATTTAAACAGGAGAGATGATCATATCGGAGAGAGAGAGAGAGAGAGAGAGAGAGAAATTCATTGCGATATGATTTTTAGTCCAACATTCCTTGAACCAGATGAAGTATCATTCTTGCTTCATTACTAGAGTTAGGGTTTGCCGGCATATTTAGAAAAGATGTTATTGCAATATTGGGTCATTGGAAAGAGCTCTCGAAGATGGAAAAATTTATTGTAAAATTTTCGATACGGTATATTTAATAGGAAGGAGGGGGGGGGGGGAGAAGAGAGAGAGAGAGAGAGACAGAGTCAAATAAGCCAGAAAGTGTGATTTCTTTCAACTGAAGCAAAATCCGTGGAATCTAGGGAATTTTGGTTGTTGATGAAGACTTCAGATTTGTTAGAGGAAATATTACAGTAATATCACCGAACTTACAATAAAAAGTTGATCGATGAAAAAAATTATTTGTATTATATACTGCATGATGGGAACGCGGTGGAGGGAGGGAGGGGGGGGGGTGTGTGTGTTTGGATGATTGGGAATTTGTGGCGGGAGTGACTGAAGCTTATCCACAGCGCAGCGTCGATCAGATCATGGTTGGAAAACGAGTACGAGTACGAAAAGATTTTAAGTACGTATAGGGAAATTTGTCGTCAATCAGTGAATGTCACAGCTGATACTGCGACCTATGGAATTTTTGTTGGAATCGAATACTGTACACAGTATACAAGATGATGCGCGTAGCCAGGGACAGTGTTATAAAATACGAGTGGTAACATAAGTTGTTAATAATTTCTTATTCATACTCGTATCACGGTATTAGGAATATTTCAATAATTTGATTTTATTGACGCACTACTCCACAGCGATTTGTTGAATATGTTACAATATGTTTTACTACAAAATCGTGCAAAAGAGAGAAATTACCAATTTGATAGAAGAAAAAAAGAGTTTT
Organism: Aspidiotus destructor; assembly: GCA_035079395.1. Classification (NCBI taxonomy): domain Eukaryota; kingdom Metazoa; phylum Arthropoda; class Insecta; order Hemiptera; family Diaspididae; genus Aspidiotus; species Aspidiotus destructor. The sequence goes on from JAVHKZ010000014.1 coordinate 1,811,119, forward strand.
TAAAATTTGAATGGGTTCGCGGCATTGGTCAGAGAGTAGGCTTATACATATTAGGTGAGTAGTCATGAATGATTAGACACATGAACGGGCAAATTTCTGCGTAGGAATAAGAGCAAGAAGGGAGAATTGGGGAATGTATGAACTAAATGACGTCTAGTAAGTTAGTGAATTAGGAATGTTGATTAAGAGAGAAAAAGAGAGAAAAGAGTATACCTTTGAATGTGAGGATCAACTAAGAAAATATCTAATTACAAAACGATAAGAGTAACATTTTATGGATGACAAACAGAGAATATCGAATAAAATAATCAACTACTTTCATCTTCCTCAATTTTTAATTACAATTTTTGGGAGGGTCTACCTTGCACTATTGCCTATTTGGTATTGCGTTGAAACGTATTTTGCGTTCAATTTGAAGTATGACACTAATTTTTGCCGCGGAATTTTATTAAAGAAATGAAAAACCAACATCATGGATGAAGGAAAGATTCTTGTCAGTAAAGAAGTGATTTCTTACACAACGAGGCATCGATTATGGTGATTATATAAAGTGAGCACCGAAGTTTGAACATAGGACATGCAGTATAAGAGGAGTGGGTCTACGGGTGAAATTTCTGTGTTTCAAAACAGGCAGGAAAGGGATAAGATGCCTTACTCGGGATAGTGAGTTAGGTGAATGAGACTTGATTATCATACGGATTGGAATAATGTCTTCTTACGAGTATTAATTTTTTCTTCAATGTAGGGTACGAATGGTATAAATGTAGTTGAAAATTAATTTATGATATGAGTTTTAAATGAAACTGGCATTTCGGCTTGTAGAGTATAAAAAGGAGAAAAAAATTCACTTCGCAAAAAAATGCTGCAGACAGAATAAATACCAAAATGAAGTTCTGCGCCGAAAAATACTGAAAATTAACTGTAACAATAAATTTGAACAACTAAAACACAAACTTTTGCTTGGGATAGTAAAATAAATTGAACACCCAATTGTTCTAATTGTTTAAATTCATTTTTATAAAATGAGCCCCCTGAAGAAGCTCTTTCTTTTTGCACATTTCGTCGATTAGGTAAATTGCCACTGTATATAGTTGTGCGGCATAGTAGTTTTCAATATTTTCTGGTTTACCTGTTCACACACGTAAAGATGTGCGCTCTTTCTTGTAGAGTTGGTCATGATTCATGAATGAATGTAATTGGTCATTGGAGGAGATGGAGATGCGGAGTGAGGCTAATTCACGGCAAGGAAAAATATGTTCAATGATTGTGGGGCGGGGGAGGGGGGAAGAGGAGGAAGAGGATCAGAATCGCAAAGGGAGTATCAAAGTATCAAAGAGGCATAGAGGATACATGACCAAATGGGTGAGTGTGAGTTTAGGATGTTGATTCTGAGGCTAGCGATGATTATTGTTTCTCTGCGAGTGTGTTGATTCGAAGAGCCCTAGGGGATGAAGAGGGGATTTGAGGTTCGATAAATGATTGAACAAGGCATGGAGGATGTATTTGTGAATGTGATTGGTTGCTTGTTAGGCTGCTTTGTCGATTTTTTCATTTTTTGGAATGCTCTTGTGGCTAGATATACGCAGATAAAGAACATCGAACACGTTTGAATATTTGAAACAACGCATTCATCAGCGAGAAGCAATCCTACTACGTCAAAACTCCTCGTTTTCTTTTAATTTTCTCGCCTATTACTCCTCCTTGACGGAGCCACATGACGTTCAAATATGTATTTAAAAACCTTAAAAGAAGGAGATTTCATTGTGGTTAAAATGAATCGATCAGTATTCAGTTTAGTTGTACCTGATGATGGTAGCAAAGTTACCGAAACGTCGCGTCGTCTTGAAAATAAAAAGTTTATTGCGGTGGTTAATAGTGTCATTTTCCTGTTAAAAATCTTACTCGAATAAAAAAAAAAAAATGGCATGTATAACGACGTCAAAAGGTGAGAGGCGTAGTAAAATAATTATGATATTATAAAACGAAGAGAGTGTACGATTAAATATACCGTATGCATAGGCTAACAATGATATGGACTCTCATTAAACGATTAAATTCGTTTTTCTTTTAGAACAGAGCTAGGGTAAAAAAAAAAAAAAATCCATACAGACGAACGCGTCCAATATCATTTATGAAGACTGATTAGCGTTTACACGATACAGTGCGTGTATAATTAAATCTAACGCGCGTCTTCATTGATTGAATACAATCATCATGAACAATTAATAATAACAGCGCGTATGAATTATTATTTGCTAGACTTCAGTATAGTATACGCATGTGGATAGGAAAGGAAAAAATAGACGAGCAATATTATAAAGGTATACGGCTACATCGGTAAATTAATGCATATATTATTACAATTATTAAATGACACCGAAGATTTGATTGACGCATTTACTTACGTCAAGTTTTCTAACATATACCTATCTTCATTGGATTTACACATACTATACACATAATATGTATGATGTACATACTGTGTACGCATTATAAAATTCTGTTTAAGTGAGCACCAAAAGGTGGGTTTTACCAACGCATGTCAATTCATTATACACTACAGTATAGCAAAAAACTAGACCATGGGTACGGTACGTAGGTACAGTAAAAATTTCTTAATTTATACAGTTAGCTCATCGTATGAAGTACGAACTGTAGTTCGCGAAACAGAATTTGAGGGAAGAGAGGAACATATTGTAACTCCGGAAAAAATGCACGAACTTTCGCTTCTTTCCAGTGCAGTGCAGAGGGTTCGAAACTGAAACTTCTTGCGTACGAGTCGGTAGCAAGATTCATCTAGCGACTTTCTCGTATGTTTCGTGATTCTCCTCTTCCTTCTACCAGTATCACTGAGCATAATTGTCTACTCTCTTGAATCAATTTTTTAATTTGATTGCGAATTTCTAAAATTTACTTTCCAAATATACACATATATATATATATACATAACATAAGCTTGGAATATTTCTTAGTCCCTGTAGTCTAATACGTAGCTTAATAGTTTAAAATTTTCAAAGTCTCTCACCTTTTACGCAAACTGTACTTCGAAGGTTGAAATTTTCCCGGGCGATTGCCAAACTAGTCTACACACTTTTAGAATCGAAATTTGAGCAGACAGCATTTCAAAGAGTACAATGACTTTTTGATTCCGGGTGCGGACAACGAGGAAGTCCCTAAACCAGGCGTGGGCAACCTTTGTAGGGTAACGGGTCACATTAATACCTGAAGAATTTTCGAGGGACGATTTTTTTTGAAAGTTTATTTTGCGTCATTTTCTGTCAAGCGCGCGTAAGAATATATAGGGTGGGGCAGAAAGATGTTACCAGTCAACCGGGGAACTCCACGAAATTCTCGCGGAATCCTCGCGGAGTTTTTCGTTCAAGTGGTAACATCTTTCTGCCCCACCCTGTATAGCCTAGCTAATGAATAAGATAGCCGCGTAGCCACCGCGTAGGAAGAGTTGGTCGCGTGTGAACTTGCAGATTTGCAAGCTCGTACAATCTGCTAGCTACTCTTTTTTCATATCCTCGCACACGAAGTACGTATTTTATCACCAGTAAATGCATCAGTTTTCAGTTGAGTAACGCGCGTTCTTATTGACGAGAACAAGGAACGTTGATTTACGAATTGTTGAATGACATCATTGATATGTTTTAGGGAAAACTGAATTCACTGATTCGTCATCTCATGCGGAACACCAGAACTATGTTCGTTCTTATGCCTGCACCAAGATTCAAAGAAAGTTTTGTTACAATTTCTTCATTAGTTTGTTGAAACAGTTGCAGAATGAATTTGGCACGGGATTTGAGGAAATGGAGGAGGGAAGTATTCAGAGCCGCATAGTTGAATATCCTTTCAAAATCAACGAAGATGACGTGGTCGAAAATCGTCAAATAAAATAGAAGGACTTGAAGGCAAACACCATATACTTTGAGATGAGCACGCCAAGAGTCGTCAGGGTGTAATAATCGCAACCTTCGCACTAACTTAGTTGACTCTTACTTTAGTAGTGATGTATAACATCGTTTTCAAATTTTTACTTTTCAAATCCCCAGTTTTGTAAGCTTTTTGAAATAATATTATCTTCGCCGGACATTTTTCAGAAAACGCAGGCCAGAGGTTTTCAAAGTCTGTTTTGGCTCTCACCTCCTTCGGAACAATTTTCTTTTTCTTTCCATAACTAGAGTCAGTTTTTAAGCTGAATCAATGTCACTGGTTTGAGCAGACACAAATAATTTTCTGAGAACGTACTTTCTCGATAAAAATGATAGCGGTTTTCCGCTCAAAAATCTGGTCTCAAACACGAGGGAGAGGAATTAAGGGTGTGCTTCACCCGTCAACGAATTTCTAAACGAAGTACGGTAAGTTGCATATTACATCCCCGAATACCCTGCAAGGTTCGGCATACCAGCGGTCACTACGCAACGCTTGTCGGGCGTGCGTGCGAGGGTAGTCCTTTTGCGTAGGAATGATTTCACAAGACTTTGCAAAAAATTTCTCAAAGCTCCATTTTCCGACGAATTTTTTCGATCTTCAGAAATGTTGTACAGAAAAGTTCAAGTTGAGGCGGCATAGAAGCAGAAATTTGAATTTTCGCTGGAAAAGAATTTTACAACGTTCGAAAATGGTCGAATTTTTGATGATTTCGAAAAGAAATAAAAAGCGTATGAGATAAAATTTTAAAATTTTGCTTCGATATCGCCTCTCTAGTTGAACTTTTCTGAAGAACATAACAAAATTAGAAAGATCCATTGAAAAGTCGAGCAGTGAGAAACTTTTTCTGGCACCATGTTTTTAATGCTTGTTTTCGCAAGTGAAGCGCGCACACCCTTAAAACTGAGTCTTGAGGACCAGATATGGCGGACTCCGCGATCTGCCGTACAAAGTTGAATTGATATGTACTGTATTCGCATGAGGACGTAAAGTAGGCGCCCTCTAAGAAAACTGTGGTGGCCATTTTTGGAAGCTACCTAAGAAGGGGATGTTTCAGGAAATTGTTGAAATGTCAATTGTTTCTTCTTTCGGGTTATTCTATGAATGAAAATAATAAAGAAATGCTCTCACCAATGCTCTACCTATATTTTTCAATATTGACAAAGATACAGCCCGTTTTAGTTTCATACGTGTTCATGGCATTTTTTGCCGCATCCCATTTTCAGGCACGACGCGACGCTAGTGCCATTATATCTACAGTACATTTGTCTCCTCGTGCGAATACAACAATACAATGATTACCAAGACGAGGTGTCATGTCAGGCGCAATGTGTTCCGAAAGTGTTGGTAATGAAGCTTCGTAATCACGCATCACGCACCACTACTATCACAGTCAAACGACAATTTTCTGTGATGTGTGCACTGTGCATCGTGATGTACGGTATCTCAAGATTGAGTATTTGTTGAGAGGAATCATCACCACACCTATTATCCAACATCTAAACTAAAATTTGAAGCTACAAAAAAATGTGATTTTTTTCTCGAACACATAAAATTAGATTCTTTCGGACATTTTCCCATGATTATTGTTCCGCAAGTACGTTGATTCAACTTTTCGTCCGGCAGTGCTTCATCATACTTGATGTAATGACCAATAATTTTAAGCTGTCCACTAATTGACCTAACCTGACCTTGAGTATGGAAGTGGGTGAATTTGAACCTATATCCTCGTGAAGGAGAGACGTGACCTCGTCATGGTGAGAAATCATTATAAGGAGTTGAGGTGAAGAGTAGCGAAGAGATCTGACCTCGTGAAGGGCGTCCTCGAGATATAACGCGTTAAGAAAGTAATTTGGAAAATTTTCTACTTAAGGGCAGATGATGAAAACGACGAACTGCGATTTGAAAGACGGAAAGAAAGAGGATTTTTGAAAATTAAAAAACGCCAAAACTTTTTGTTCCGTTACAAAGGGCTAAGAATACACGAGACCTCTCGCGTAAAAAACGGTCATCATCACTCATTTTTCATTCATATGACTTTTATCGATGAATTTCACAATTTTATTTGTAATCATTGTAACTAAACACACATACACATAGATATGAATGAATTTGAACGAATGTTAGAATCGCCGACAAGAAAACATACTCCACATCAAAAATTCCACTGCGCGCAAGAACACAATAGCCTACCTCCTATATTAATAAAAGTCAATAAAACAATTGTTTGGTCATTTTGGTGCTTCAATAGATGCATTTTGAAAAATAATGTACTAGATATCATAATCCGAAAATGAGAGAAAAGTTTGCGTTCTACGATTTGTACTACATCACTTCATTTTCTTATTACGCTCGTTCCGGAAAACCGCGTTCTCATTTTGAGATCACCTAGTAACATACTTAGTGATATACGTAATAAGTACGTATTGTCTAATCTATCTTTTATAAGAACACTCGACTCTTGTGGCCGCATCACGTCCGTTAGAAAGAACGGAGATAGTTGAACAACATCTCATTTTTTTTTCTCGATAACGTAAGCGAGTATATTGACATTTATTTGCATCCAGTCCCCAGCTCATCTTCTTTTTATAATTCGCAGCAAGCGGGAACTCTTCGAGAATATTTCTTACCATTCCAATTAATCGCGATACATTTCAATGATCGAGTTAAAAAGTCCAAACATCATTCATTACACGCTGCTAATTATTCCACAAAATTTCTTCCATACACATGAGCATAGCTGGGTAGGTAGATACCGAATACATTCATTCTGAAACTGTGTATTCCATTATAAAATTTTTCTACTTTCCCCTTCTTACATATTTAGATTTTTTCTAAAATTCTTCTGTACTGAAACTATTTTAATGAATCGATTTCTAACAGACTCGAGGATTTCGATATTTATTATACAAGTATTATTTCTTCAAACACCGTTTGACGTCAATTGAAACAACTATTTGTAAGTACGTCGATTATCGGTTATCAGCAGTTCTACTTTTTTTTCTCTCTCCTTTCTTTTCTTCTGATGTATAGAACGAAGTATTCATTAGCAAACTACCTACTTCTATTTCTATCAATAGTGCTATATAAACAAAATAGCGAGAACGATTTGGCTTAATTGTTTTATTTTTTCTCCATAATCGAGAGAACGTGAATTTAGGCACGTACGCAGATGCACCGTTCGGAATCTTCAACAATCTAGATCAAGGAAAATCGAGATCATTTTCAAAAATCAAATTTTATACGGTACTCGAAGAACAAAAAATAAATAAAATGATCTGCAATGAATCTGCGAGTGTAGAGAGAGGTGCGATATTTTGACGCAAAATTGTATACGTATTGTTGAAATGGATGACATTTGTTGAATGCAGAAAGAAATGCTTTAGGAATGCGTGAATTCGTATTCTAGTATAGTACGAGTACTTCCATTTTAATTTTCACTGCACAAAATGTGATGTATTTACTTTAGAAAATTTCATTTCGAGAGTCCAGGCTCGGGTGATGTATTTGGAATACGTTTGGAGAGGAGCTTGAGGGAAAGAATGAGGGGTTGACAAACAGGCAATTAGTCGCTTATTTGGCTTCGATATCGATATCGATTTTTTTTTTTTTTTTGGTTTCTGAATTGTCTACTTAAATTCCTAGCTAAAGACTCTTGGGCTGGAGTTGGTACAGGAGGCGATGTGAGAGTGTGAATACAATATTTATGAGCGGATGAAAAGATGAAGAGCAGCTGAAAATAGTCTTAAGTGATGCCAGGAATCGGAGGTGATCAAGAATTGAGACACTCAGCCTGATATACAGTTTACTGGACCAATTCTGGGCTAAGAAAAACGTATAGGAAAACCTTTTCAGCTCAAAAAGTGAAGTATTAAATCTGTAGCAAGGTTGACCGAAAGAGGAAGTAGTAAACTGTCTCGACACATTGGAGATACTAGATGTACTCCTTTTTTTAAATTATTCTAGGATCGGATGAGCCTAGTTGATGATAATTGATGAATGCGTTTCCAGTTAGGTTACGGTTAATTATACGTATTTAAACAAGAATATTAGCAGAAGTAATCGAAACATGAATTTGCAAAGACCGCAGAAACAACTGTGAACTTTCTGGACGTTTTGAATCTTTAATAGCAAGCCTACAATAAATCAGGTTTCCTCATTAAATTATTACACTACACTACTGAATAGGGTAAATAATTTTTCCAGTTCTAAAAAATAGAGAATAGATGATCTTTGAAGTTCTTTTCACGCTGAATTCAACGCTGTTTCTCGTTTTTTTAACCGAGCTCGAATGTTCTCGTAATCTTCTTCTTCATTCGTGACAAATTGCCGCGGATCATCGCAAAGCGCATCAAAGGTAGCAGTATCCGAACACGTGGACGCGCGTACCGCGACGATACGCAGCCAATTTGTCACGAATAAAGGAGGAAGATTACGAGAAAACTTGAGCGCGATTCGAAAAATGGAAAACGGCATTGAATTCAGCGTGAAAAAACTTCAAGAATCATCTACTCTCATTTTTGGAACAGAGAAAAAAATTTCAATTGTTCAGTAATGTTATGGGTATTTTCATTTTGTTAATATCAGTGTTTCACTGTCCATTCTCAAAAAATATCTGGCTTGCTCGATAAATATAATTGATATTTAGTCTGAAGAGCGAGATTGACTCTCTTAATTTGTTTTCAATGGTGAGAAAAAAGTTGCGCACTGTATTTTTTTCTGCAGTGGTACATGCGTCATAGCACATATTATCACAGAGGAGGGTACCCTCGTGTAACTATTTCTGGGAGACATAGCACAAGCTGAACTTTCAACGGTGTCTTCTGGTTCACTCCTACTAGCGCTTGTAATTCATGATCGTAATTTCAAGGTATCGGGGAGAGAGTTTTTCAACCACCTGTTTTCCTCTTCTCCCCCCCCCTCCTCCTCCCCCCATTCCTCGTCAAAATACATACATCAATATAGATGAACAACTTCTCTCATTGCTGGCAGTCAAGTAGCCGCACAGAATGAACAAATCCGAGAAATTATTTGAAAGCAGATTTTCGTACTGAGTCGACTAAATGAGTTCGGCTACAGTGTTGTCTCACGTACATATAGACGAACATTAATTATTATCTGTACATCTGAGTGACGATCGGTTCGAAATCATCAATTTATTACATATACGTATATCACTACACGAAAGAGGTGTATCATTTTGAAATGTACTCATATATAGATACAACAATATACGTCAGACAGAATTATCAGTCCCTACATTGGAGCGCGTACTGCTTTGATATACATAGAATTATAGAGAACAGAATGTATTTATAAGCTCGAAGACGTTTTATTTTAAACTCTAAAGGTCAGCATTGACGTCAATAAGAAGCATGAACCACGTGATCATTCACAATTATTTACCGGGCAATGAAAATAGCACGCCGCGCCAGTTCAGTTCGGATTTTTTTCCTGCGGGCTTTGTAGAGTAGGTACCTACATGTTTCTTTGATTAATTTTCCTCATTTTTTTCACTCGGGGAACAACTGATACAAGGTATTGAAATCTTTCGTTTTACATTCTCAATAATGGACTGAAGGTATAGAATGTTGTCGTTCTTACGATAACATCATAGTGGACGATATTTTATTTTTTTGTAATACGCACAACACCAATAAATAGTCATCACCGGTACTTCATATGCGATCTTCTGGACAAGTGACAAAAACTGCACGATGTGAAACACTTACAGATAAATTAGGTACCATGCACTATGAATAGGTTGGTGAACTGTATTTGAAAATAAAATATGCCGCGAGCAAGGTACAAAAAATACTGTGAACCGGAGATCACATATACCTACGTATCTAATGAAGGATACATACTATACTGCAAATGAAGAAATATTCAGGTGCTGTTTTTTCTTTTTTCTCGTTTAATAGTAAAAAACCACGCATAAACCTTTCATTTCAGAAGAAGAAATACTCTCTTTTATCCTCAGGGCATACAGACGAAATCAAGATCGTTTCCGTTTGAGAAATATAACTTAGTTGATCATTTACTCCATTTGACCCACTATACGGTATATTAACAACAAAGTCAAGTGTACACATAGGTAAGTAATATAGATAGGTACTTCTGATCTACGTGAGCAACTTGATTCAGTTGAATGATTTTTAACAATAAATACTTGACGCTTACCGATATCACACGTAAGTTGCATACAGGGGACAGTATCATATTGTCTACATCTTTCTTCGGCTCGTTGGTTAGAAAACCCGTTATTTTCGTCATCATCCAAAAACACATAGTATTTTGAAAGGATTACACACCAATTCCTTCTTCAACGATAATATTACAAATAGATATGAGATGGTGATGATGATGATGATGATGATGATGGTAACGAAGCGTCTTCATCGAGCGAAACATATACGCGGAAACAGAGCTTTAACGCAATAACAACAAGAAATTGGAAACAAGCAACATCCACGATTAGCCCGTCAGCAGAAACGTGATGCTCGTAAAGTGGCAAAAGCAACTCCTCATGATTATGCGTTGCAAAAGACGTATAGGCTAGTACCTAATCATAGCGTTTAGAAAGGGAACCATAGAATTTGAGGTGAACTCGAATAAGCATTTTTCATAAAACCTGTCGATCAAGATTCATACAAATCGCGCGTTATTGAAATTGCAGCACAAACATGAAAAAGAATACACGAGATTTTGGTAGGTATACATGAATTCTAGAGAGAGAGAGAAAGAGTACAAGAAAAAAAGAAAAAATTAATCTCGATGGCTTTCGCACATCAATTTCAGATCATATAGAAGCGCGAGAAAAAAAAAAAGTAATATGGATTATTTATACAGGTGAGTCGGGCCGATGATATGAGCTCAGAAAAAAAGAAAACAAAAACAAAAAACGAACGAGCTACGAATAGAACATTTTCATAGAATTCAAAAACATACTACACTATCGCGTTTCATTTTCAATATGTATTATTCGATAACCGCGAATAATTGACGAATAAAAAAAAAAAAAAAACATAAACGGCGCGACAGTCAAATTTACATAGGTACTCACGCGTGTATATGAGGAGTATCTAATGAATAATATGGTATACGATACACGATGAATACATAGGTACGTTGCCTAAATCAAACCTCCACATACACACACACACACACACACACACACACACACCCACATCGACAAAGCCAATAACCAAGGAATGAAAAATGCTGAAATTAAATTTAACAATGAGACCACCAGGAATACCAGTACAACATTGATTAATTCTACTTCAACAATATTCATTAAATTAAAAAAAGCGATATTCTAATGCTTCCATCGTTCAAAGTTCTAAACGAAACATATGAAAAATGAAATTCCGCATCAAACCGTCATGAAATTACCGCAAATCGGCTCTAAAAGTAGAGAATCGATCTAGTCCTATAATTCCTGGACTTGCCTCTGTACATACATATACCCATGGGCCATGAGCACTACATCAGTGCGTGTATAAAATTATTATTATTATTATACTCGTATATCCTATACCAGTAGTAGCGGTTGGCGATGGCGGGAGACGCGCCTGATTGCTAGTCATGTTTTGAGTAGATTTTGTAGTTTTTCGGATTTTAAAGGTATCTTGCGCCCAAAGGAGTCGCTTTGCTAACTATCTTCATTTAAAAAAAAAATTAGCACTGTTGAGAATATTTTATTTTCATCCAATAACATTTAATGCGTATTGTGTAGGTTGAATATTCCACTTTCCGTATTCCCGTCGACAATTAAGAAATATTATTAATAAAAGGAGCACCTCTAACTAGAGCCCTATAATACGTAACGTGTTAGAATTGAACAAGTAGCGCCCCAATCCGGTGTTCGTAGGATGTCAGCGTAGGAGAAAAAGTTCCCATTGACAGTAGCATGCAGGCATTTCTTTTCGATGAATTACTTATATGGTGTAAGCGAAATAAGAACTTTCTTTCTGAGGGGGCTAAAATTTCAGTTTATGGCCTAAATTTTATTCCTGAATGACTTATATATGTGGCGAAAATTTCAAGTCGACAGGTAAAGCTGTTCTCGAGTTATTAAAGGACAAACGGACAGACTGATTGTTTGGAAGAGGTAGATTCGAGAAAATTTTTATTCTATCAATACATGCGTACACTAGATTTCAAAATTTCATTTTATACGGTATTCATGACATAGATAGAGTTGACATAAAGGTTTCGTGTCGGTTGTTATCCGACAACATCGTAATGGTCAATTGAATTGACATCACAATTTTGTGGCTATTTAAATATACAATCACACCTCTAGTGAATATATTCCGATTCTTACGCAGCTAGAAAATGAAGTCAAGATGATTTGAAGGTTTTTAATTTTCTGATGACTCTAATTTTTTGGAAATACAAAACAGATTAAGGTCAATTCTTGGTTAATTTTACAGGAGACAGCCAAACACAACTTTGCTCCCACAAGGAGAATTTATTAAGCGTTATCTTTACAAACAAAGAAGAAAGACTGCTGGACACAGGCATTAAGTACGCGCAGCCAGAGAGACTGAACCAGTGTAAGCTTGAGAGTATAGTCATTATCTGCGAACAAATACATAATTCAAATCATGGAATACGACGTGAGACCAAAAGCCCGAACCAAAATTGGGAAAAAGCTGTTGGACATCGAAGAGAGTCGGTGCTGAATCAATGAAAGTCCGCACAGGTCACAGATCTACAAAAGAAGATCCGACAGAACAACCTGATTTTGACAAAGGCGGGCAAAGGCAACAATAAGGAAGACGACCCTCAAATAGTGGAGTCGTACACTGCAGAGAATGGATACCAAGAGCTGACAAAGAATCCAACACAAAAATACCAAGAGGTCCTGAAAGCTGTGTTGAAACAGAACAATGTACTTGGCATTGGAAGGACGCTTGAGTTGAACCCGGTGATAAAAAAATTCAAGCGGCTTGTAAAACTCCACAACGCAACCCGTCCAATGAGACCCCTGGTTAACAGCAATTAATCATAATGCTACAAGATAGCAGAAATTGTAGCCTCGTACTTGAAAGAAAACTGACCGCTTACACCGAAGAAAGAAAAGCATCAGAAACAACGGTGAGCTGATGGAGCAACTGGGCAAGTTGGAAATCAAGAGTAACGACAAGCTGATATCCTTTCATGTGACAAACATGTTTGAAATCATACCGAAGGAGGGACTTTTCACACTACTCAAAAAGAATAGAAATCCAGGGAACCCTGACGGGCTGAAGTACGCCAACATAGTGGAAGAAATTTTGAGCCAGAACCGCTGCCGCTTCAATGACAAGTTCTATAGCCAGAAAAGGGGACTTGCGACAGGATCACCGCTATCATCAATACTAGCGGAGACATTCAAGAATGATAGGGAAAACAAAATATTGAAGAGCAGCATGTTCAGGAACTCAATCAAACACTGAGCCAGATAACATTCCCTTTTGGCCCTTTTGTCTTGGAAAATGTGTCTTTTCCTGTCCTCAGTAGTCCCGCGACGAGACTTTTGCTCTTCAAGCTAATCTGATGGAACACTGGTTTAAGATCGGACTCTGTTTCATCACAAGAATATATTTCTGGAACGGAGGGTCATAAATTCTACATTTGGAATATACTTAATACAAATTATTGACACCAAAATTAACGCTGAATTGTCAATTGTATACTCATATAACTTTTTCTGTTCCTTTCCCGATTCGTTTTTGAGAAAGTGAGCTCAGGAAACAGGCATAAATTCTAGAGCTTGTAGGCATAATTAGCATCGATTGGACACAATTTTTTTACACCATAGCAATTCTCGATTCTCACCAGAGGATCAAATATTCCTAGTGCTCTTCCGCAATTTAATTTTGAAATAGCGAGGGGAGAGTTCTGACATAAATTCAGAAATGCGTTAGTGAATGAAGCCTTAATTGAACCGTTGAACGCAATTCTTCAAAAGTTACGTCTACCCTCGATGTTGAAGAAATTGAGCCCAAGTGAAGAACTCGTCAGTTACTAGAGCAATTTAAACTCAGCAGTACTTACGCACAGAACATTGCATTGTTCATAATAGAGAGAATATTAATGAAAAAATGAAATTTCAAACAAAAATATTACAGTGAATTATAACATTCTAGATTTCTGTTCAAAATTTGGAATTTCTTCTTCCATTATACCTGAAAGCCAGAATTGATTCAAAGAAAAAATTTGTATGCAGCTAGCTAAAACCCTTTCTAACAAGAGGAAGCACAAAGTTTATGCTCTAGAGGCTAACAAAATCGACAATATTATAATATATGAATGAATGGTTTTGTGTTGTAAGAAATGAAGTGTTTCAATTAATTTCTTTAGAGAATTGAAAAGTTCAAAAGATTTGAAGGAATACTCAGAGTACAATACGAGTACGGAGTGCAAAAAATCCAATTATGGATAGCCGTAAGTTACGAAAGCGTATTGATTCAACGAAGTTCAGAGACTTGACGTTTTAAATTTCAGGGTATTCAAGGCTGGCTCGATAAATTGTAGTCGCGTCACACAATTATGGCACAGGAAGGACGTTGATTCAGAAATTGTTAACGGGAAGCGGGGCAGAGTGAAAAAAAGGTGAAAAGTCGATAAGGTCCCATTTTCGCCTTTATCAGGTCAAAAGAAAATTAATTCATTTCAAAGCCGCGAGACTTATAGTGTTGTATATGACCTTCAAACCGTGCTCACAGTTCTACAGAACTCTTAAGCCTTCAAGATATTTCCAACATATGTGTTTTATGATACTTACTCTGCGATAAAAACAACATGGAGCGCAGCCTCTTTACAACTTCATTTTGAAAAATGTTGCTACATAGAACTAGAAACCAAAAATAAAATTCTGAGGGCACTGCGCTTGTATACAAAAGAAGTTGTTTTGTTCACAGCACATGGAGGGGAAAAAAAAAAAATCAGGTATGTTGGGAGGATCCCAAAGACATAAAGGTTCCTATGATACCCTTGAATTTTAAATTGGTTCCTATGATACCCTCGAATTTTAAATTCGGACAAAACAAGTATGGTTTTTGGAATTTTACTGAACAAAACTTGGGTTTTAATCTTAGACCATAGTAACATAGACGCAGCCCTTTCTCGAAAATACGAAAAGAAAAGCTGACAACGACTTCATGCAGACTTCAGTAGCGATATCATTCTACTCATGTACCTATAGAAGAAATTGGAGAAGAACGTAGCCACGACAATTCAAGAATATGTTTTGGTTGTACACCTACTGAACTTTTTGAAGATATTTCAAACAAAATTTGAACAACTTCTCTCGATACGACGAGCGGGCGATGCCGAATTGAGTCCCAAATCATCGTTTTTAGCTGAATTGAGTCCCGAGTTGTCGGGGGTGGAAAAAGGGAATGTCTTCATGTATCGGCGGTACACAACCGAATTGAGTCCCGAGGTAGCGGGGGTATACGACCGAATTGAGTCTCGAGTTCACAAATGATTTTCATTTTCCTTCTCGCTTCAACAGACTCAGGACTGTCGATGCATGCATCGGTGCGGTTTAAAAATGAGTTGGCACGTGGCTATGTTTTGAGCACATTAGTACCCATAGGAGGTACTGGGCGTGGAAAGTAATCGGGTGTAATCATCTTTTAATAGGCAGAAGCAGAAATTTGAAGGATACGCGCTCAACGAATTCAATTCTCGACAATTCGCCAAGATCACGCCGCGTCATGAGTTTTGCGACCTCAGCCTCTTTTTTTACTGATCCCGGTAAACAATCTGAAGGACTCTGAAGCACTTGGGAATTACTACCCCTGTTTTTCCCTTTCGAAGCCTGCTTGAAGCCCGCTTGAAGCACTGAGAAGCCCAGTTGAAGCCCTCTTGAAGCTCGCTTGAAGCACTGAGAAGCCCAGTTGAAACCCTTTTGAAGCCCTGATTGGGGCTTCAAAAGGGCTTCTCAGGGCTTCAAGAGAGCTTCAATGGGAATTACTACCCTTATGAAGCCCTGATCAGTGCCTCAACAGGTGCTTCAGACAAGATGAATGTTTTCCGGGCGAGCTTATACGTTTCTTCAAATTGCGAATCTCAAGGATTTTGGCGTAGATGTCGCATTGGACCTCAAGAAGAGTGTCTAAGCCTACAGCAGAGGACGAAGGGAAATGAATGAATTCACCAATCTTCTCAGACTTAGTACCGCTGACACTTCGGGACTGAATCCGGACTTTGCCTCTTTCTACCCCCGACACTATGGGACTCAATTCGGCTATCAAAAAAAGGTACTCCCCGCTCCCGGGACTCAATTCGGTTACGCCCCGACGAGCAGCCGCTCAACTAATAAATGCTTTACCAGTCACAGATTTCAAATGACATAGGTGGTTACTTTTGTAATTAATACGATTTTTCTCACCCTGTTACGTAACTTACTGGAAAAATTATTTTCAATGTTTTTTCCTTTCTTCTCTCATACCTCTCGGTTAACAACCATTTTCTATATATTTTTTACCTCTTTCAGCGAGCTTTCTCATTCCCAATAATGACCCTTTCTACTTTCTGTATTTAACAAACTCGCGAGTACAATAATCTTAGCGCTAATAAATAAGACATCTAAATTCACAGTCAAAACATACCTCAATGAGTACTCGTCCACCGTCTTCAACCAATGAAATTCCACTAGTTTTCAGATACTGGAACAAGAAAAATGAACAGTTTAATTTTATAACACCGTTAATAAATTTATTGCTTCACATCATTCAAATGTTTAGATGGGCAATGTCACCGACATGTTAAATAATGTACGGAGTCCCAGCATGGCAACCTATTTGTTTCGAAAATTCAGGATATAAATTGCAAGTAAACGATCAGATAACAAAAAAAGTTTTAGATGACGTTCGCTAAATTTTTCGTCGACAACAAATGATTTAAAATTTGAAGCCTTTTGAATGGTAATTTAGGTAATTTTTGAACGAAATCAAAAACATGACAGTACCTGTAACACACTGTACAAGCATACTCAAAGTTTCCTGAATACTTATTTGAGGTCGATAGCATACACCTCACCAAAATGATACCATGACAATATTTTACGGCCAGTTGTACGAACTATTTAACCTGATAGAATTAATCCGGTTTGCGAGATTACGGTCGTACATATTTAGGAAAAGTTCCACAATACTCAGAGAGTGAACTGGAGGGCAATTTACTCACTGAGTATTGTGGAGCTTTTCCTAAATATTTAACCTGACTTTAAAATTTTAAACTGAGGTTATCTACTTAGTTGGTACAACTGGCCCTCAGTGGCGTAAATAAGAAAGAGGGAATAGGTATACCTCACTATTGCAATTTTCCCCTCGTTTTGTAAGTAGTTGTTTTTCCGCCCATTTTTTGCTGAGATAAAGAACTAATGATATTATTGATCTCCATTTAAAAAACGCAAACAATCATTTCACATTGACCCAATTTCCTACGAGCGATTTATTATACGATGCAACGTGACGAGGACTAAATTTTCTCGAAGTACAATAAGATTTGGACTTAATATTAATGAATGGTTCAATGACCAAATATAGTCATTATTATTCTAAATAAAAGGAGTGGCGATGTGATCGACGCGAGTCCGATAACAGTGATTCTAGGAGTACATCTGTGCAATTTTGAATTGTCGGAATACTACCATGAATTAAGCTAGAAAAGCGGGCACGAGTAGTAATATAAAGTAACAGAAAAAGAGAACCGTACGAGTGAAATGACCAGGAGAGAGTCGGAAATAGCATTGTATAGAATTAGGATTGAAAAATATACAAAATTCAACATTTTAAATTGAAAATAATATTTTCAATTTTTATTTTTCTGTTTGGTGCAACCTCCTCATTTTCTTTAATTTTCGTTGTTTACATTCAAGATGCGCATAACTGCAGTTCCTTAGTTTAGAATACCGAGAAACGAGACTCATTAACTTGTATTATTGAAAACTATACGAGGGAGGGTAGTCGATCAAAAGATACATAATTTGCAATTCATTGCACATTGACTTGACATTGCACTGCAGTGTGGCGAGACGATCTATTTTCAGAAAGGAATGTAGTTCGCGCTATTGCACAATAAAATCCTTCTTAGATGAATTAGGGTTCAGTTATCTTAGTAATA
The DNA here is from genome assembly GCA_035079395.1 of Aspidiotus destructor. NCBI lineage: Eukaryota > Metazoa > Arthropoda > Insecta > Hemiptera > Diaspididae > Aspidiotus > Aspidiotus destructor. The sequence continues at coordinate 1,829,182 of JAVHKZ010000014.1, forward strand.
ATGATGCAATTCCAACGATTGCGTACAAAGCATCGCACGCAAAATACTGTATTATTATAGACCCGTTTCCTGGTGACGTCAAAATTGTAAATTAAAGTTACCTACTTGGTCAAGAGACCTTTTGACTCCCGGCCTTAAGAGAAGCACAGAGAGCAAAGATCACTGTGTTACTAATGTGAATAAACAATTTTCCAAAAGTTTATGAACAAGTGCTAGGAACCCTATAGAATATTAATTTTGATTATAACCAAAATTCATAGCAGGGTTTTCTTTTATTTACCTAATGATTATTGCTCCCATTGTTATTCTTATGGGGGTCAACAGATTTAAGAGGCTTGTAAACACCAGAACAGATACTTTTACCAATTTTTATAAACTGTATGAAGTCAAAGTTGCCCTACAAAGAAGAATTGACGTATCTACAAAATAACAATCAACAGGAAGGGTCTCTGTGTAAAAATCTTCAAAATAACGATCAGCTGAAAAGAGTACTTCGCGCTCGATCAGCAATAGGAATGCACTAACCGGAAAATTTCATTCTCACTCGTCTTAGAAACATTTTCGAATGCATATTTCAAAGGTCATGAACATGGAATGTTTCATTGTGTTCCGCAAGAATGAGTTTCAAGATGGAAGATTTAAGAGGATAAATACTTGTATTTTCCGCCATTCGATTCAAAAGAGAATGTGAAAGGGCGATTTTCGATTCTAATCACAGATAACTTTGGTAATAAGTTTTCCGATCCGTTGTAGATACGTCCAAATTTGGACGTATCTACCTTTTGCTCTTTTGCTGAATTTCTTCATGAGAACGTGCCTGTATCGAAAAACTATCATTACCATCGTTTTTCTCGTTGAAAATCAATCATACAGGTGGACTTACAATGTTGTTTCTCATATTTTAAAGAGAAAACGATTATTATCGTGATCGGCGATTTGTAGGTACGTCCATTTTACTCCGTAGGGCAGAGAGGAAAACTGTCCATTAGATAATTTGTTATTTCTAATTCCATGCTACCAACATAAGGTAGGTAAATATTGTGCGCGATCTAGATGGAAGTTGGTCAATACAATTCCAAGATAGAGACACCAACTATTGGTTATCAAAGTCGATAATACATTCTTATATAAATCCAATCTGAGTAGCATTCTGATAATTAGTAAACTTACTTGATGTACTTCGTCTTTCAAATCGTATGCAGTGCTGTACGTGATGGGAGGAAACGTGTGAACTTGTTTCTCAATTTCAGATACAGATGCCATTGGATTTTTCGTAATTTATCATTTAAACGATGGCACAATATTTCATGCGATTATTCAATCGAATGCTGCTCACCATGCACTTTGAACTGTTGATGATAACGAACTTATCATGAACTATTCCAAAATTGTCACACCATTAGATATCATGGATCTACTCAGGGGCAATTTCTAATTTCCAACTATTTTCACAATGTCTAAACATTTTTTTTTTTAATCGACTAGATGATACATTATTATACAACAAAAATTGTAACCGCGCGAGCACACACAGTAGATGGTAGTAGATGCCACAGACAAGTACACCAAAGTATTTCCGACAGAAGGGGAGATACAGTTAGCAATACTAACAGTATAAATTAAACAACAATAATTACCAAACTCAATTCTTACCCTCTAACACACTCTCGATATGTTTTTTTGGTATACGCAATTTTGTCTCCTCTGAAAATTAACTGATTTGAACGCAATTGAAGAAAATATTAATGAACACATTATCATTCAGCGCAGATTATCATTATATATGAATATGATTATTAAATTTATGCGGCGTTAACACGTTGCTAGTAAACTCATGCGGCGTTCACACGCAGCTAGTAAACTGAGCGAGTTATGGCACCTATATACTATTATGGGTGAATGGGAGTATGGTCATGGACATGGCCGTTTCAAAGGAAGACCGGAACATGCACAGAACGGCAACGCTGTGAGAGTTGGCGGACTTTTACATGTGCTCTTATGAGGAAAAAGTGGTTTTTTAAGAATCAGTAAGTATACCTGTTGAATTTGGTGAAAAATGGAAGAGAACAAAAATTGTAGGCCATTAAAATATTCTCTGTCAGAAAATGTATTAAACTCAATTTGCAAAATTTTGCATTGATTTACATGTAAAGGCTGGTACACACGATGCTAGTATGCAAAGCATTGGCCTTGCGTTGACCAATCAGAAGATACTAGCATGGTTAATGCAAGCAAAAAGTTGAAAATTTTCAACTTTTTCCATGCTAGTAGTCTCTGATTGGTCAACGCTTTGTACCTCGCTTGCGTGACTAGCATCGTGGGTACCAGCCTTAAACGGTCGGCCTACTTAACTGTTGCCAGATCTGCACGCTCCGGCCTTCCTTTGAGGCGGCCATGGTATGGACTGATATTACAAGGCCTCTGCGGAGCGGTTGTAATTTGTGCATCTGGTTGCAGATCCCAACTACATGCTACGCGTTAGGCGCTATATTCTAGGGTTCTTGACCAAAATAATTTTTTGGGGTTTTGGGCAATTGGAAAGAAGTTTCCCCAGAGTAAAACAGGCATAACTGGTTTCTGGCAATGGTAAAATCTTAAACGGGCATATTGGGATACCAGGTATGCCTGTTATGTCAATAGGAGCATTTTTTTTGGGCAATTTGGTTTGGGCAATAACTTTTTTTTGAGTAAGATCATTAAGATGTGCTTGACTCGATATAATCAATTACTAAGAAGGTTCACTTGCCAGAAAAACGAGAATGATATTTTTTTCCCCCGCTCAACTTCAAATACTTCAATTGTCAGCCAGTCAGCCTCACCTCAGACCAGCGCGCAGCCCCAGTTATGCCACTCATCTCAACCGGGCGGGTACCAGTTATTGCCCATTTGCCTAAAATTTTTTTGGGGCATAACGGGTAACGAGCAATTGATCATTTTACAATAACGGGTATTGGGTAACAGGCAAAATCAATATTTTCCATTCAGTAACGGGCAGTGACCAAAAAAATAACTGTTATTTGCAGAACCCTACTATATTCCCTCCTACCGCACCATGATGGCATCGACCCGTTGAATACTAATATCAGGATTTGAATGAAAAAAATAATTATTCACACTTTATCAGTTGAAGTTGAAAGGAGCAATACTTCTCACAACATAATTAAGTTATTTGGAGTAGTATTGGCGTTATGTACCAATTTTGCAGTGTTTCTAGAACCTTTACCTTTTGATGTACCAAGTTTCATGCAATTTTGTGCACATTTCAAGCAGTGATGAGTATTATCTCTGGTATCTGTTTCTATTCCCACAGTTCTATCGTTCTATGTGTTGCAAACTGCAGTGAAAATATAAAATTTGCAATGGGCGCGTGAACAATTATTCTATTGATGTAAGATGGAATATTATATAGTGGGATACATAATACAATAAAAGTTGTTTACACAAGGGTTGAATTATTCACAAAGTGGCGGGGATGGAAGTACATTCTGTGCGATGGTGGCGCTCGCATGTGGCTATGACATAATATGATAACAATATTTACAAACAGTAGCGAGCTCTCGCGGATGTCCGCGACACTGTGTCTTTGTGTTAGTATAACTAAGTAGAGCACAGCACGCCCTTAAAAAGCTATTGGGTGAGGCAAAAAGATGTAACCAGTTAAATGGGAGTTTGCGCTAAATCCGCGGTAGCGGAAAAACGCAAAATGTTAGACATATAGTTTGAATGTACAAAATTTGTATCTCAATCTTATCTTTAATTTGAGCCATGTCCCAAGTTTCTACAACTTTTCTGAGCCGAGTTATGGACCAAAATGTGCTGAAAATTTACTAATTTGCAAAGATTTTTGATATAAAACATTGAAAAATCTTCCACTTTCAAGCTTCATAGGGTAATTTGGTTATTTTTTTGGAATCAGCGTTAAATTCAACTTCAAAATCAGATGGAACATGGAAGTTGGAACAAAAGTTGTAGAATCTTTGGATGTGACTCAAATTAAAAATTGAGATGGTACAAATGTTGTACATTCAAACTGTATGTCTAACATTCCGCATTTTCGCGCTACGGCGGACTTGGCGCAAACTCCCATTCAACTGGTAACATCTTTTTGCCTCACCCTGTAGTACAAACCACTCTTGTGTAGCTCTTTCTTAATGTAAACAAACTATAATAGGACAACCGCGTCTGTCATTGTTATTACTGATAAATTCCAGGGAAGAGCATTTCAATTTTCAAGTAAATTAGTATCCTGAGGGAATTTTTATCATGAAATATCAAATACCATGATGGGTGATAATCAGTGTGACGTCATTCATGGAAGAAAATTGCAATTGCCCTATGAAATGCAGACCGCAGAGATCAGTGATTTCAGCCAGACTTCATTTACAAGGCCAATGAAAACAAAAATACCTAATTTTGAACCATTGTATCAATATCTAGGAAACACTTTTCCAATAAATAGACAGTTTTCAGATGATGTAATAGTCTTGAGAGTATAGTACCCTGATAATGACAAGTATGTAAACTAACATGAAAACCTGCTTTTAAGCGTGTAGTACTCAACGCTACCACTACACTACGTTAAATAGGACCAGGCGCTGTACTCACCAAAAGGCCGACATTAACATGGTTGCTGATGGCGCAAAATCAGTTTTTTTCTTTTCTCCAGAAATATGACTCACCAACCACTGTGAAATATAATGAGGACAATATTTATTCCCCTTGAAATTCTGTGTATTTTGGTATAGGTTTCAGAATTTTTGGTCAAAATTTTTAGAAAAATTGTGAAACTGGTCTCAATCAACTCCAAATTAAAAGACAGATAAATAATGTTCTTATCAGTTTTTAGCCACAATTTGTATTTTTTGAGAAAATTGGAAAAAACTGATCTTGCGCCATAAGCGCCAATGTTAAACTAGGCTCTAGTTAAACTGGCCTTTGAGTGACTAGCGTGCATAACTAATTCCCGTTCACCTGTTTTCCTAACACTGCGTTTATGGAGAAGGCACAGTACATTTTGCATATCTTCACCATAAAACAACTGTCCGTTGTTCTCTGGTTGTTCCGCAACCTAATTGTAGAGCGCGTTGTCAGTCTGGTTTCAATAGTATATAGAGTCTTATGGCAACTCACTGCTTTTCAAAACATTGTAAAAAAAAACAGGAATCAATGTAGACAGCTCGGACTTGGCCAAAAAATTAAATTTTATTAAACTCTATTTGCAAAATACATCGAGTGATGCGCTATTTATCAGCGGGCTCTCTGATTGGTGAATTGAGACAAGAAGGTGATGGTGATGAAAAAAGTTCTGAAAGAAATTCCAAATGGGGTTATTCAGAAAGAAAATTTTGACAGCTATAATTTTTGCACTCATTACTTTTTGATAGAAATTCATATTAAACGAGTTAGAGCTGATTTTATGAGTGTATCTTCTTATAGCAAAAAATACACAATCACCTTCTCGTCCAGTTTCTGTAAATCACCACCTGCAGCGCCACCGCACTGTATTTCGCGAATAATATTCAAAAATATTCATTTTTCTAGGTACATTTCTCGATGTTCTATAATCTTTGAAAAATTCAGGAATACTAGGGTACCTACAGTAGAGCCGCGCTACTGGCGGGGTGAGGAAGGATGCGCCAACTGGAGACCAAGATTGTTGCAAACCTAGCGGAATTCCTTGTTCACTACCAGCTTTTGTGAGATACAATTTTGGCATAGTGTCAATACCGTCCTCTATAATTATAATATACTGTGTTTTTAGGGTACTATACTCGAGAGTTCCCTATTCAGCTTGCCAAGCCTTACAACTTCACGCTGCATGCTGTGGCGTTGAAAAAGTAAACACTTTTTTTTGTATGGTATTTTCCATAAGAGATCATGAAGACCTTCAAAACAAACAAATAATTCAAGAAGGAGGAATAAGTTAAGATCCTGGGGTTTCTAATTGAAAACTCAAAACTTCTATTGTACCTAAATTTTGAGCCCCTGTATGAGGTAAAACATGTAACCGTTAACAAATAATGTTCCTTCAAAGTTACAACCACATCCATGTTACAACTTATTATCCTCAAATTTGCAAATAAAACGTTAATATGTGCTTCTCACAAAAAAATAGCCCTCATTTATTCGATTATTTCAAAAATCTCACCTTATTTACGTCCTTCAAGGATTTTACAACTTCACAAGAGTAAAGATTCATACAATCATGCAATGTGCTAACGTATCTGCAAAAGAGCAAACTTCAGAACTTCATTATTTGTGACTGATACCATAATTTCTGGCGTATGCGAGCTCAAATGAAAGCTGAATGTTCACAGTTTACTGTTAGATACCTCTGTATCTTAACTTTTCCCATCATTTTGAAATATTTGACAATTTCTAAGGTAGTGACATCCCCTTATGGGAATTCCCACAAAAAAAAAGTTTGCTCATTTTCTGACAGCCACAGCATGCAGCGCGAAGTCACGAGGCTCAACAAGCTGAGTGAGGGCTTTTGAGACTGTTGCGTCCTTTGACTATAGAAACTACCAGTGAATGGGAGTATTGACTGATATTAGTATTCCACTCATCAATGTAGTCATGGTGCGGGAGGAGGGAATATAGCGCCTAACGCGTAGCATGTACTTGGGGTCTACAAAACCAGATGCACAAATCTATTTCAAAAAAATTGCACCCCTTGTAGTTAGATGTAGCATGGATTATGCAACTAACAATACAAATCTATCTTGTTGTAACCTTCCTCTTTCTTCCTCACCACAATGTCCGCTTCAAACAACCGCTCTGCAGAGGCCTTGTAATATCAGTCCATACTTCCATTTGTTTGAAGTTTGTATAGTCAAAGCTCGAGTATTATGATCCAACTTTGTACGGCAGCATTTGGACCAGGCAGCGCTAGCGTTGAGCAAAAATTTTTGAATTTTTCAAATCTTTTGAAAATGTTACCATCCGAAAGAAAATTTTCTGCTCTCCAATTTTGTTCCTTAAATTCATTATTTTTGGAGAAATAATCACCTGTAGTTTCAAGTCACAACACAGACTACTTTATACAAGGCTGTAATGTAGAAAATGAGAACAGCCACGGCCTACTTTATATAAGGCCGTAATGCAACAATGTCACAACGTCGCACTCAAAAAGATGTGGATACAGATTTACATGGGAGAAAACAAGAATTTCAATTTGTACGCAAATAAAACGGTGTTTTTGGAAAAAATGAAGAGAATAGAAGAGCAAACAATTTTCTATTTTTTAAGCCCTACTTTAGTAAAATTGGTGCAGTACAAGAGAAGTTATCATCGTTTTGAAATTAAAAATCGGATAGGTGACAAAGTGCGGTACAGTTTCATCATTGTTACACCGCACCAATGAACGTGAACCGCCCAAAACGTAACTGATAACAATCCACATGCGCGCTGTTGTCATTTTCTACATTACGGCCTTACATAAAGTAGGCTGTGGAACAGCGCGCAGTGGATTCTTTTCAGTTACATTTTGGGGCGGTTCACAGCGGTCCATGTCCATTGGTGCGGTGTAACAACAGTGAAACAGTACCGCACTTTGTCTCCTATCCAATTTTTAATCTTGAAACAATGATAACTTCTCTTGTACTGCACCAATTTTACTAAAGTGGGGCTTAAAAAATGAAAAATTGTTTGCTCTTCAAGTTACATTCTCTACATTTTTTCCAAAAACACCGTTTTATTTGCGTACAAATTGTATTCATTTTTTTCTCCTGTAAGCCTATGTGTAAATCTGTATCCATTACTTTTCAATTACAACGTTGTGACATTGCTGCATATACGGCCTTGTAAGTAGGCTGTCTGAGGCATGGTCACAATAGACCGTTTTTTTGTGACGTCACAAACTCCACATCTGTTTACTCCAACGTTCCCTACAGCCCGTCAAAATTGTCAATCTTACCCTAAATTACCAACTTGATTTGTAAACAAAAACAAACTCCATAAGAAATACCATTGACTATACACGTAACAGACAAATACTCGCATTGTTGAAAAAGAAGTCACTTTGAAGGATACTGACACCAGAGTGTGCTGCGTGTTAATACATTGGTGTAAGAGAGAGGGAAATATGTTCTGTCTCTTTCACTCTGCCCGTTAACACGCAGCACACTCTGGTGTCAGTATCCTTCAAAATGACTTCTTTTTCAACAATGGGAGTATTTGTCTGTTACATGTATAGTCAATGGAAATACACAGGAGCGTTTTGATCTTACGTTCAGATTTGAAAACCAGAAATAAATAAAGAACCGCAGGTATATTTTCAAATACTTGAGAACTTCCTACTTCTGTATATAAACACGTAATTGCTTATTTATTCCTAATTTTTCAATTTGAACTTATGATCAAAACGTTCCAGTGTATTTCTTATGAGAATCGATAACGTGATAGAACCAAGAAGGATACAATTGATCACACTCAAGGGTTTTTGAAGTGTGTTTGCAAGTGTTTGCGCATTGTTGGTAGGGAGTTGACAATGAGTGACGTCACAAAAAACGGTCTATCACTGTTGGATCACTGTTTGCTCATGAGTAGGGACGTGAATTCTATCCAAATGGATATTTTTTCTCAGTGAGCCAATTTGAAAACTTTAAAAAAATCTTTACCTTTCGTGAAATTTTGAGTCATGGATATTTTTGGATATTTGACCATTGAGGGAATATATTGACTTTTTGGGCAAAAAAAAAAAGCGATATTGACTACATTCCCAGTAAAAAAACCTTCACTTTTGTCAAATTCTTCCTAAATCATTCAAAATCAATCCGCAGCTCTAAATGTCTTCTTATTATAAATTTTTCAAGAAAGGATAACAATCTGCCACATAATATACCAATTCATGTTTAGTCAACACTAGTCAACACCTGATGGTGATACCTTTATGCTGATTTCTGTTTTGTCATTTGGAGAAAAATATCTTCCGCCAGTAAAAGAAGAGCGCCGCGCCTGTTTCTCCAAAGCGCTATTCTGCATGTTTGTCACGGTATATTGCAGGGATGTTGCACAAAAACATAAACAAATCACAAAAGTAACAAAATTTTTCAGGCTGAAATAACGTAACAAAAATACCAAAACAAAAGTAAAACAATTTTGTTACTGTATTTCAGAAAATTCTAGAACAAAAAACAAAAGTCAAAAATTATGCGTAAAGTTACCCCAAATTGTGCAAATTTGCCCCAAAAATGCCCAAATTCACTAAATTTTCCATGCATAACGGAAACAGAAACAAAAATAACGGAAATAACAAAACTTTTGCGCTAAAAAAAGGAACAAAATTAGAACAAAACAAAATCAAAATAATTTTGTTATGATGAGAAATCTCCAAATAACAAAACAAAATATTGTAAGAAAAGTTTTGACTTTTGTGATAAGTGATAACATCCCTGGTATATTATAGAGGTATATTGACACTATGCAAAAATTGTGTCTCACAAAATCTGGTAGTGAACAAGGAATTCCACTAGGTTTGCAACAATCTTAATCTCTGGATAGCGCATCCTTCCTTACCCCGCCAGTAGCATTGCTTTACTGTAGGTAAAAGATAGGTATGCGCAAGTGATAAGAACGCGTCCGTCACCATGCTGATAAAGTTGCAGGAGGAGCCATTTCAGTTACATCCTGAGAGATTTTAAATCATCAAACCTCAAAATACAAGAATTCTAACTCCAAAATAAAGTGAAACTCGCTTTTGTTTGTTTCTAATCCTATAATCTATCTAAAATCAACCAAAATTTGATTTTATGATTTAAATTTTTCTCACAGCATTCCTTAATCCTCTTGAAGCGGCTCCTCCTTTGACTTAATCAACAAGGCACTGGTCCTTGTCTTATCACTTGCGCATACCTATCTTTATAGTTCCCTACCGTAGGTAACTTAGTATTGCTGAATTTTTCAAAGATTACACTACACAACAAAAAAAAAAAAAAATTGAAAACCACATGAACAAAATTATTCAATTCTAAAAGTATTTTCGACGCTGATCACAATGCCGTTGTCCGTTTTTCAAGTTTTGGCCCAGTTTTCGAGAAATGATCAAATCAAATTCCCGCGCTTTGTTGCGACGCGCGGCGTATATTACCCAGCTATCAAATTTTGCAAGAACGGGATACACTGCGCGTCGACAAAGCGCGGGAATTTGATTTGATCATTTCTCAAAAACCGGACCAAAACTTGAAAAACGGACAACGGCATCGTGATCAGCATCAAAAATACTCTTAGAATTGTATGATTTTGTTCATGTGGTTTTCATTTTTTTTTTTTTTTGTGTAGTGTTATAGAACATTGAGAAATGTACTTAGAAAAATGAATATTTTTGAATATTATAGAGTTTAATAAAATTTAATTTTTTGGTCAAGTCTGAGCTCTCTACGTTCATTCCTGATTTTTTTACAATTTTTTGAAAAGCAGTGAGTTGCCATATGACTCTGTATAGTGTATACTATCAAAACTAAGGCGCTATAGGGGGAGGTATAATGGACAACCATTTTGATTGCAAAAGAGCCCGACTGCTTTTGTTGGCTCTCCCCTTTCGTTCATCGCTCGGTGCATGAAACGGTAGGGAGCTCGAGAGCAGGTAAAATGGGCATCCATTTTGTTTGTAACTTACTTGCGGCTGACGGCTTCTCTACTGACTGCGAGCTCGTCGGGTGTTTGTGTGGGTGTTTGTTTACTCACAACTACTCACAATAAAATCAGTAGAGAAGCCGTCAGCCGCTAGTAAGTTACAAACAAAATGGATGCCCATTTTACCCGCTCTCGAGCTCCTTAGAAACGGAAGTGGCCCCGCTCGTGTTTACTTTTTTTGCAATCAAAATGGCTGTCCAGCATACCTGCTCCTATAGCGCCTCATCAAAACCAGACTGACAACGCGCTCTACAAATACGTTGCGGAACAACCAGAGAACAAGGGACAGTAATATTGTTTACTTGTTTTTATAGTAAAGACATGCGAGTGTCAATACCACGTGATGTTTGTTACTCTTTTTTTGCACAGCAGCATGGGAAGGGGGACCGCGTGTTTGGCCGCAATCTTCTCCCTGTATTTGACATGACATCTCCAAATGCTGTCCAATCTTGTAGTGGCAAGCCACGGCCTACTTTATACAAGGCCGTAATGTAGAAAATGACAACAGCGCGGCAGTGGATTGTTATCAGTTACGTTTTGGGGCGGTTCTTGTTCATTGGTGCGGTGAAACTGTACCCCACTTCGTCCTCTATCCGATTTTTAATTTTAAAACGATGATACCTTCTCTTGTACAGCACCAATTCTACTGAAATAAGGCTTCCAAAATAGAGAATTGTTTGCTCTTCAAGTTATATTCTCTTCATTTTTTTCAAAAACAACGTTTTAATTGCGTACAAATCAAAACTTTGGTTTTTTCTCACTTTTTCCCATAAGTGTGCTTGTAAATCTGTATCCACTTCTTTTTGAGTGCGAGGTTGTGACATCGCTGCATTACAGCCTTGTATAAAGTAGGCCGTGGGCAAGCCCTCTTCAAAATTAATTCAAGGTGATTTACTTCAATTTCTTACTGAATTTGTTAATTTGTTTAATTATTTTTATTAAAATAATTGCTCGTGGTATTTATTTCCTTACTGCTGCTTGATCTTGAGTGGAGTTTCAAATTTGACTGCGTTTCCTCTAGGGTTTGCAATTTAACTGTTATATAACTGTTATAACCAATAACCAAAACAAAAAAAGTTTGTAAGCTTTTTCTGGACCATATGGTCAATGTCCAAGTTGACACCATTCACAAAGGCCAAGTGCTTAATGGTCGCAAGTTCCTATTTGGGTGAATTTTCATCTAAGCTGACTCGGATCCTTTGCCCCTTTGGCTTCAAGCCTGCGTTTTATAATCTCACTACCGTAAGGGGGTTGTTTGTCAGGCTTAAGGACCCTATACCACGGAGGGAGAGGAGTGGAGTGTACAGACTGAAGTGTGGGGATTGCAACAGCGTTTACATATAGGCGAGATGAGTCGCCAGCTCAAAATTTGAGTGGAGGAGCACCTCAAACCCTTGGAGAAAGGAAAATTGGGTGAGTCTGCCTTTGCGGACCATCTCATCTCCAATGGTCATAGTTTTAATGAGGAGTCAGCCACCCTCCTCCATAGAGAAAACTCTTACCAAAAATGCCTTGCATTGGAGAATATCAAAATAGTATCTGAACAGTGATGATGTTACTGTCCTCAACAGGTATATTCCTGACAAAGGTTTCATTGATTTGATTTACAAGACTGAGTCACCTTCCAAGGGCTAGCTTGTTCTTTCTTGAACTTTGTCTTTGTCAATATCCTGTTCACATCTCACATTCTGGGTCAGTGGCCTTCTATCTATGCCTGATGATGGTTTTTTAACCAAAAGATCTCGCTTCTTCCTTTGTTTATCTGCGGTATCTGTAAATTTTTTATTTTGTTACTCTTTTGAGTATCTTACAATGGTTATTGTAGTCTTTTTTCAAAATTCAGCTGAAGTACTCTTTTTTTTGGAAAATTACGCTTCATATACCTTTATTATACTCTTTTGCGCACTGAAACACTCAAAAATACTATTTTTTCACACGGCAGGTTTTGGTGATCTTTTTTTTTTTTTGCTTGTCAACTTTGATTTTGGAGTCAAATTTTTGTTTTTAGAGCCAAATACTTTTGCTTTTGAAAAAATCTGGCCAGCCTAAAATAACAGTTATATAACAGTTATAACCGTTAACCAATTGAAAAAAATTTGTTGACCGTTTGACCAATAACCGTTTCAAAATTATGGAGCCTTCTGACCAATAACCGTTGACCGTTTGAAATCATTTTGGTTGCAAACCACGGTTTCCTCTTTGAAATGATACCCATATTGTGAGGGAATATTTTTTGGATAATTGAGCGTTTGAGGAAATTTTTTTTGGATATTTTAGACTAAAAAAAGGGATAATATATCCGGATATTTTACCTACCTAAAGCGGATATAATTCACATCCCTAGTCATTAGCACGGTACATTAGTCATCAGTATTTTATATGCATTGTACACAGGCAATGCTAGCGTTTTAGTGCTTTAGCAATGCTAGCGAATCGTGTAGGTAGTCAAAATGGCGCGTGTCAATACTCGGGTGTTCTAGATATTTCACTTGAAAGATGTTCCTGCTTGTACATGTACCTAGTATTGTGTACCTCCACCTCCAGCAGGTTATTTTACTTTATTAAATTTTGATTTGATCATGATCAGTGACCTCTTTATGATGATGAAAACCGAAGAAATTGAATTGGGTGTTACTGGATATCAATGCAATACGAAGGAAAAACTTCCTGGACAATCCTACCTATTTCAATCCATTTCATTTCGTGTTTCGTATTTCTTCGATCTCTAGAATCAGTTCGGTGCTCGAAAGTAGACTAAAATCGCCATTTTGACTTTCTTCTCAGAGTGGTTGACCGTTCTTGTTCGGTTGGTTTATTCGTGATATTCGGTTGTCATTTTACGATTATTCTTGGAACGCGGAGTGTTTTATAATTTGTTATTTCATTTCAATTACGTACCATTCATTCTTCGTTCATGATTGGTGTTTCTACAAGCTCAAAAGGTGAGAAGGCGATTAAAGTAAAAATTGAAAATATGAAACGACGTGAACGTAGTTCCAGTCGTGATAGTTCACGTTATCGTCGTAAAGCTAATCGATCTAGTTACAGTCGATATGATGACAGTTCCGACGAACGCGGATCTCCTGTGCGACGTCATAGCCGCGTAAGATCTCGCAGTCCGCATACACGCTACGGTTATGAGAAACCACATCGCGAAGAATACACGTCGACAAGAGAGGCCGAAAAAGCTCACGCTTCATATAAAGTGTTGTGCGTTAGTGCTCTACATACGAAGGCGAGCGACGAAGTGATTAAAGATGCTCTGTACAACGAGTATAAAAAGTATGGTGACTTGAGTGTGCGAATATCTCACGATTTAGACGAAAGGGTAGCCTATGTTTGCTTTCGTAATTCGGATGACGCTCGAGAAGCCAAACATGCTAAACCACGAGTGATTATTTATGATAAAGTCGCGTTAGTCGAACCTGTGTACGAAAGTCGGACTTCCGCCGAGAGACATCATCATCGCAGTCGACCACGATCGCGCAGCTACTCGCCTGAATACGATCGCTACTATCGCAGGTCTCCCATTCCGGATCCTTATCGAACGGACAAATTTTACGAACGTCTTCCTTACGCTCCGCTACCTGTGATACGCGATTTCCGACGCGAACTGCCTCCAATTCCACATCCTGAATTCTTGCCGCGTCCTCCTCTACATCCGGCGACCATACCACCCGTTCCCCTTAATCTTCCTCACGCTCCTCCGCATCTATATCTTCCACCCCGACCATTTATACCGTTCAAACCCCCGCACGCTCATTTCATAGATAAGCTAGAGAAGAAGGACAAATTTCCCAACTACTTACATCACGTGCCTCCAGAGGACGATCCCTTAGCCACAAGGACCTTATTTGCTGGAAATCTAGAACTTAGTATTACTGAAGAAGAATTGCGTCGCATTTTCAGTCGATACGGTGTCGTTGAGGATGTGGATATCAAACGTCCGATGCCTGGTACGGGAAACGCGTACGCCTTTGTAAGGTATAAAAATTTGGATATGGCTCATCGAGCGAAGGTCGAGCTCTCAGGACAGTACATCGGTAAATTCCAGTGCAAGATTGGTTATGGTAAAGCGACGCCGACAACGCGTATCTGGGTCGGCGGACTGGGTCCGTGGACGTCGACGGCGCAATTGGAGCGCGAATTTGATCGTTTCGGCGCGATAAAAAAAATAGATTACGATAAAACGGAAAATAGTGCCTACATTCTTTACGATTCAATAGACGCGGCTACAGCCGCCGTAAAAGAGATGCGTGGATTCCCGTTAGGTGGCGCCGAGCATAAATTACGAGTCGACTTTGCCGATATTGGCTCTCGTCAGCCACGTCCTCCGCCTCCACCCGCCTCCTCATATGATGATGTAGCCTCTTCCGCTGGAGATTATCGCGTGGGTGTCACCAACCCGGATGACCATCCGTATGACTCTTATGAGCCATGGCACAACAACGACTACGAATATGACCATCCGCCTGGTATTCCGCCTGGCGTTACCCTATGGAGTGATCGCAAAAACAACGATAAAGACTCCTTACATCGAGCCGGCGGCCTTAGTCCGAATAATTACAGTCCGAAAGAGGATGGCCGAGATGGACGGGATTACGAGAACTCGCACCGTTATCAGCGCATTCGATCGCGTAACAGTGAAAGCGATGGGGAAGCGTCGCGATTTAACGGCGCGCTCGCGACGGCCCGTTCTCTGGCGGACATAACTAGGTGTACAACTAATGCATGGCAAGGCGCACTTATTCTGAAGAGCTCCCTCTTTCCGGCTAAATTTCATATAACGGACGGCGACGGTAACATAATTAATGTGTTGATGAAGAGCGACGAAAGTAAACATTTGCTTAAAATTTCGCAGAGACTTCGATTGGATCCGGCCAAGCTAGAAGACGTATCTAAGCGAATTTTATCCTCGCCTGGTTACGGTATATTTGTCGGCTTACCGGGGCCATCTTCTTCGATCTTCTTCGACGAAACTACCGCGCAATGCCGACCCCTGCGTAATCTAGTCTCGTATTTAAAACAAAAGGAAGCAGCTGGCGTCATATCCCTGGTGAACAAAGATACAGAAGCGACGGGTGTGTTGTATGCATTTCCACCGTGTGCCTATGCTGCCGACTTACTAAAGAGGACAGCTTATGGTATGTCAGCGGAAGCGTTGAAGGAGGACCATTTGATGATTGTGGTCGTTAAAGGAGGCACCGTGTAGACGCAATGTAAGTACTTATCGATTATGCTGATTTTGTTTATTTGTCCTGTCCTTCTGTTACAGATACAAGCGCGCTAATCAGCTCGTTCGCTTCAGTTACTTCATATAAGATACAGTCGACTAATGGTATAGATTGATAATTTTTTAAACTTTTTTCGGGAATAGTATGCTTTGAAAAGTTACTTTGTTTCATAATTATGTATAAGAGTGCGTCTCTTTTTTTTTCTTTCTGACACGCACGAAGTATTGCGGTGAGTATCTTGAATATGAAGTTTAATTGCAATTTGAGAGTTAGTTGATTGTAAGTCTATCTCGGGTTTGGAATCTTAAGTTTTTACCTATTTTGCTGTGCTACCAAGTCAAAAAGTTATGTGTAGGTCTATTCATTTCAGTAATCCATGATTCAATAATTTATCAATATTGAAAGTATGTAATGTAGGTGTGAGAATGTATCAAAAAAAGATGGATTATGGAAACTTGACGTTGTTTAAATGTAAAAAGTCGTATTTCCATAACGCTTCGCCTCTCCTAAGCAGCCGCATCATCGGACGCCGTAGTACCACTATTTGTATTCTTTATTGTTTTCTCGTTTTACTGATCCATTGTACGTAAATAGTCCTATTCAAAATGAAAGGAGGCAGAATGCAACGTTCAATGACCAGAGTATTTTGAAGATTTATTCGCATGACGATAAACAGTTTTTTATAGTCCAATAATATTCACTTCATAGATTTATTCTGAGGAATTTTTTCAACTTTTTATGTATAAATTCTAATAACGTGCTGAGAGACGGGCTAGAATGAGAGGAATTTGAAAATACGATCGCTTTGGAAAAATGAGCGAGAGGACTCCGGTTTATTAATACAACCTCTTTTTTCCGTGCTTATTCATCTGTTGTGAAATATTCCAAGGATTTGTGAAATTTTCTATTTCGTCATGAGAAACTATCAATAAGTAGACTTTTATTTTGAAACATAGTGGTGTCACTAGAAGGGGGTTCTAATGTTATTAGCTGGAGGACAGAATGAAGAGAAAAAAAAAAACTTTTTTTTGTTGTCGAAGATAATTCAAATTCTTATCAATACATAATTATTTTTTGTTCCTTCGTACAATATTTGAATCACAATTCACCATCACACAAAATTACTGCTGCTGAATTGAAACTTTTTATATTGGTGAATTTTTCTATCGTTATGAAAGATAATGACGTTTTGATTTTATAATTAGTTTGTAGTTTATTTGGAGGGGGGGGGGGGAGGGTGTAATCGTTTGAGATGCCTACGTCAATGCATAAAGTATGATTAACATCTTTCATGTACGTAGTATAATCTAGAAAATTCTCGCTTATTTTTGATTATGGGTATAGATAGCTACAGCGCTCGTCAGATGCTAGAGGTTGAGTAGAATGCAGATACTCACGAACGCAGCAGATACCTGTTTGTTCAAACACGAGCCTGTAATTTGTCCAGCCTCAAGCGTTTGACTCGCTTAATAACGGAATTTATTTGTGATTATCAAGAAATGCAGTCCCTGTAAGGTACCTATACAATCAAAGGTTCTTGTAGAACTCGATAGTCACTTCCAATGAATAACATCCTACAATAAGATGAGAATTTTTTACCCATTGGTATGCTTAAGATAGCTATAGTATCGTATTTTTTCGATTATAATACGACCATGTATCTAATACTACGTAGGCAAGATTTGAAGACCTCATTTTAGAATTTTTTTCATCACGTTAAGATGATACGCACGCAGGCTATAAACAGACAGTATTGGGTATTGCGGTACATGGTCCGCCAAAAAGATGTTAACAGTTGAATGGGATTTCCAACTAAATTTATTGTAGCTCAGAAACGCAAGATGCTTGATGTATTATTTAAATCACGGTACATGATATGTGTGTCTCAATTTCATCTTTAATTTGTGCCACATGCAAAGTTTCTAAATCTTCTGTGAGCCAAGTAATAGGCCTGAATGTACCAAAATTTGACCAATTAGCCAAAATTTCTAAGATAAAAATTCGAAAATTCTCCCACTTTCGGCTATTATGTCATTTTTCTCGGAATCAGCGTTAAATTTCCCTTTCGAATCGAGTAAAATATGAAAATTTGAACGAACGATTTTAAATTTTCGAGAATTTTGGCTAATTGGTCAATTTTTGCACATTTTGGTCCATAACTCGGCTCAGAGAACACGTAGAAACTTCGTATTTAGCGCAAATTGAAGATAAAATTGAAATACAAATCTTATACTGTACATTCATAAAATACATCTGACATTTTGCGTTTTTGAGCTGCAACAAATTTAGTTGGAATTCCCATTTGACTGTTATCATCTTTTTGGCGGCGGACCCTTATAATAAGCGATAAGATAGGTACGGACGGTATGCATCAAGTTGATGATTACGCTTCTTCTTCTTCTTCTTCTTCTTCTTCTTCTTCTTCTTCTTCTTCTTCTTCTTCTTCTTCTTCCTCGTCTGTGGGCTCATCAACATCAAATTCGTTCTCTGCTTCCATAGTGTCATCATTTTTCCACGTTTTATTTGCTCATTTGCTTTTAAATTTAAAAATTGGTATGAAAAGCGTATTATAATATTGAAAAAATACGGTATTAAAGTAATAAAAATACTCATCTTTATCATATTATGTTTTTAAATGATTTTAAATTCTCTTTTGGCTCGGAATTTGTGTATCATTGGTGTTGCAAAATGTGAATACAGTATGTGCGCTTTATTGACTATGTTCCTAATCACGCAGTTTCGCGCAAACTTTTCCTTCAAGTTCATGACATAGATGATCTAAAGAAGTAGATGAATATTTCAATAGCAATTAACAAAGGTCCCTTTTTTTTGCCCAAGTATCCTAAGTATAATTATCCAATTGAAGGTCTTGTGAAATTTTCCCATCCTCTTTTTTTTTTTTTTTTTTCTTTCTTTTTTTTTTTGCTGTAAAATATTATCAATAGAATATTCTAACTTGCCTTTCTATATGGTACGCGTGCGAGTTATTTATGTTTGACTTAGAGGACTGATTTTTCTTTTTGTTTATCCTCTTGTAATGTCTCCAAGTACATTTATATTCAAAAACTATCCGACCCTCCATTGCTTGGTTGCTTTTTTATCACCTCTATTTGAACGGTAAAACTTTAAATACTTCTTCAATTTTGATGTTTGCATGCAATGTTCTCTGCTTTTTTCTTTTTTCCCACAGTTTCCCAAAAATGTGTCTCTCCTAGATTGTGTTATTCATTGTTGTAATTGCACTGTGCTTATTCTGATACTTTGTAATGTCGATATAAATATTGGAAAACAATAGTAATTATTGATGAAAATACATTTATTTCACCAGCTTTCGCGATCAGTTCAAGTATTTTCGAGTGCCTCGGTTGATTTTGGTGAATTTTCTGTTCTTTGAGTTGATAGTTTTCTTTCTTTAAACTGATGAACCTGCTATTGTAAAAGTGTTGTTATAAAATAGAAGGTGAAAATTCAGAAAAAATGTGTGTCTTTTCATGAAATATCGCGATTTCAATACGTGCGCGTAATTTCCAGGCTTAATGTTAACTTACGTTTGGTGTTGAAAATGTGCGGTGATAAATTTACCCAAGAAAAGTTGTATCTAAAAAAATTAATAATGCAAAGAGTTTAATGCTCGAATCAGTGAATAGAATTGCCCTAATGAAGTGTTGTTTCGCGAATAATCTTTAGTGCGTTATTATAATAATAATTCGTATTCTTATCGTTATCGTTATCTTTTTTTTTTTTTTTTTTTTTTGAACAATATTTGTTTGTTTTCGGTATTACGTTATAGTTGCGTG
Organism: Aspidiotus destructor; assembly: GCA_035079395.1. NCBI lineage: Eukaryota > Metazoa > Arthropoda > Insecta > Hemiptera > Diaspididae > Aspidiotus > Aspidiotus destructor. Next base: position 1,848,848 of record JAVHKZ010000014.1, read on the forward strand.
CAATAATATTTCTAGTAATATTATAATTTTTTTTTTCTTTTGTTTGTTCCCACAACAGATGTGCCGTATTGACGTTCGGTAAAAAACAAATTTTAATTCTCAGTGCGCTGTTTCAATTAAGTGAATGGGAGCACAAAACAGTTCATCTATTTTCTCACATTTGTGAACATATTCTTATCTTATCTTTTCTGTTGTCAGCTTTCGCGTATGCTATTCTTTTTTTAATTTTATCGCGATGTAGTTCGATTACATTTCGTTTGTATTCTACTCATTAAGAAACGACTTCCCTTTATCCTACTTTTGTTGTTTTGGTTAACTAAAGATTATTTTTCGTCTGTGGTTTGCTCGAAAATTTTGTTTCGTTTACATCGATTTTCATTTTCTTGAATTCTACGCGGAAAAAGTGACAAGAATTATGGATTTTAAAAATTTTCTACAATTTGGACGAGAATTTCCTCCGATGATATTCTTTTCACTATCAAACTTTTTTGTAATGTTTTGATAAAATAATTACAGTGCGTAATTATTTATTGTGGTGTTTGGTGCCTGTGTATGTGGGTATTTTTTTCGAATCGTTAATTTTTGTGACTCAAAGGAAACATCAATTGTGTATTCTCCGATGTTTTTCTTGAACTCTAATTAATTTGTCGATCTTTTTATCGAATTATTTGAATTGTGGGCTCTCCAAATAACGGTTAATGTCGATCAAGATGCTCTACGGTTTTCATATGGTGTATAATACCCTTTTTCTAAGTTGAATATCTTCAGTTTCATAATTTTTTTGTGTTGGTGTTTATAATATCATTTGGAAGTTCTTGAAAACTGTACGCGCGTTGAGTGTTGTTATAGTGAATTCAAAAAGAAATGTGAAAGAAGTGCAACTTTATTTCAATAATATTTATTTTTCTTTGTATTATTAATTTATTTTTCAATTCGAAAAAATTGTGTACAGTTTTTCCCACCTTACTTTGTTGAACTTTTTTTATAATTTACAATAAATAAGTATTCTACATTTAAAATCAATGATCTTACTCTCCAGGACGCTAGCGTGCTTGGTGGACTGTCCAAACGCAAACACATACACTCAATTTTAACGGCCTAACTTTGACTATAGACATTGACTATAATATATTACTTTGTATACATAGTCAATGCTATAGATTTTATAGGCATTTATACAGTTAAAGTCAAAGTGTGTGACGATCAGAGAAAAACAGTCCATCACATATTCACAGAAACCAAAAACGAAGAATGCTCAAGACTCAAGAGTACGGGCAAAAAGGTTTATTTTTCTGAACTGTTTACAGTTTTCAAAACACCGGTTTTTCTCAAGAGTACTTCACTTAACTCGAAGCATGGCCGTCTCAAAGGAAGGCCGGAACATGCAGATCTGGCAACAGCTGAGTAGGCCGAAATTGAGTTTAATACATTAATTTCTGATAGAGAATTTAATGGCCTACAATTTTTGTTCTTTTCAATATTTCACCCAATTCAACGTGCACTCACTGATTCTCAAAAAACCACTTTTTCCCCATAAGAGCACATGTAGAAGTCGGCCTACTCTCACAGCGTTGCCGTTCTGTGCATGTTCCGGCCTTCCTTAGAGACGGCCATGCTCGAAGTAATACAATCATAGTCAATGGTTAACTACTCGATTTTTTCCAAGCAGAAATACCGGTTATTTAAGAAAAATGATTGATTTATCCGGTCATTAACCAAAGCATATCCATCACTACGAAGCACAATGACAAAAGATATGAAGGGCTGGCACTCTTCTCGATAGACTAGATTATTCGTGATAACGGAACACTCACACCAATATTGGTGACATATTGAGTGTGCGTGAGATTTTTTTGGCAGAAGCACCTATTCTGCTGAAAATTTTTCCATTGAGCATTTTGCTCCTCATAAGAAATGCATGTGGCACAAAGATCACCTTGCCATTAATTTAATATCAGATGTTGAAATATACACGTTGAATTTATTAAATACTCGCTATTTAAAAAGAAATTTTCTTGACCGTATTATTTCTTAATACTTGACTGGTAGTGTAGTGATCTTAATTGCTCCACATGTATTTCTTATGGGAGCAAAATACCAAGTTGTAAGTGTCGATCTTTCTCCACCCAAGATATCAATTTTCATGACGTCACAATAATTTAGTCAATCCTTCAGTCACGCATTTTATTTTAAAAATTCAAACTCAGTACTCACAAAGATGGAGAAAATGAAGAAGAATATGCAACGAACAGATTCGCAAATACGCTCAAACCTGAGGTTTTTCAAGACCTATTCACCCCTTAGCTCAGCATACGTTTCTAACCATCAGCTTCAGATTAAAACCATCAGTTTCCTGTTTTTTTTTTTTTTTTTTTTTCCCGAAAATTTGAGGGCCTTTTGGCAAAATGTGAGCTGTATTATACAATAGGATGAAGGCGACTTTTGATCCACACTATCTACGAGTATAAAACACGAGAGAAACTTGAAAAGAATTCGACTTTCAAACGACAATATACTGTATATGATAGGAAAAGACTCACAAAAATTTTCACTTCAGAATTCAAATTTTGAATTCGATTTCAAACCAATTTGACCCATAGAACAGGTTCCGGCGCTCCTTGTTCAACTTCGTTGAGGAAGCCGTCGTGAACATTCGCGCCCGACTTCGGAGAAGTCAACTTCAACATTTTTTACCGGGCGGTGAAAGTTGCGGAACCTTCGATGCTGGGAACTATTGTTCAATTTTTCCCCCTATCATACTACTAATGTTTCCTAATTTTCTGATCAGTATCATCAGTAATCCATCTACAATGAAAGAGTTTTGGGTGTAGACCAGAGCGTAAGATTTGAACAGCAGTAATGCTATAGCGCTGCCAATCCAAATGACCAATACTTCACACAACCCGTACTCCGTATTTTCATTGTATGAGACTATGAGTCCGTGAAGTGGTCAAAAGTTACTTACACAATGACAAAGCTTCAAACTCAGCTACTTCCACCATGAACCTTGTGAACCTTTTTACAGTTAACTTACACAAGTTACGAGCTAAAGGTGCCGCGAATACCCCTAGGTCCCTAAATAACCATAACTAGAGACCAGACCTCAGGGTCTCTCAGATAGATTCGTCATTTTGCTAATCCTATTGGTCAACATACTTTGATGTTGAGGTCATTCATATCCATTTCCAATAATAGGCTGAAAAACTCAAAAATGCATTCGTTTTCAAAAAAAAAAATATTTATATTATACGTTCAAATAAATGCTTACAAAAAGAAGGAAAACAAAGTTCAGTCAATTCACTTCTTTCTTAAGTAATAAGAAGGTTAAAGAAAAAAAATCATGAAGATAACACGGCTTTTTCTGGTGGTAGTATAATCTCATAGTATTAAGTTCAGTTCAGTATTACAACTTCATCGAAAATATTATTCCTTATAAACCCAGTCCAAGTTAAGAAGAAAAGCTGGCATCTTAGAATATGAATTAGCGTTTTTGTGATCGTGCGTTGTAAACAGAGACATTTACCATTCGACTCATTCTTTGATTTGATTCGTACAAATGTTCGCGTTTATTCTCAATAAAATGGACTGTACATAATACAACATGGAAGTTTATGATACCCGGAACAAACTTTCATTTCCTGAAAATCTACGGTAGGAAAACTTGAAAAAAAAAAATAGTCTGCCTTCGAAATAAAAAATAAAAAAGAAATGGTAACGACGTAACCAGACGATATTCGCACGAGGCGAGAGGGACTTGAAAGTGACACCTACAAACAAGCGTGTATCACAACCTAAGGCTCTATATTAGCACGTCACTGCACTTTCAAGAGTCAAATCTCGATCATTCTTCCAACTTGAGCTCTACACTTTCTCTTCAGGAACACACTGTCTTCAAGAGTGCATTTTCTATACATATCATATAATTGCGCACGATATTTAATTCAGTCTTCCCGTCAACTTGTTCACAGTTGTGATACGTGTTTTTGGATCTGGTGAAAAAGAACTCCATGAAGTGGCTTTGCATAGTTTGAAATTTCTTTGGTAACAACCATCATATTCAGTAGGTTTGACGAAACATAAATCCAATACTTCGTAAGACCTAAAATGCGTATCACGAATTATTATCTTTACCATTACCTATTACTTGAATAATTGAATACACAAAAGTTGAACTAACTCGCTGATCAATTGGTCGATCCAATCGGACAACGCTATTCCTACGAATGAACTTCTTTTCATAGCTTCGGTCTCCAAGTGATTCATGGCGATCGAAGCATTTACACTTTTTAAAATAGGAATAAGGTAATTCCATTCTTTCAAAATTCTTTTCGACAAGGTACCAGCATGAATACTCCTATGATTATAAAATTACAATACTTGAAATGAAAATAACGTAACAGTATAACGCATCACGAGAAATACAATTTCGAATAACATACTTTGCTTGCGTAATAGTTACGCGATTACCGGATACTACCTCCAACGGACTGACTACAAAGTTGACCCTAGCCACCACTTCTTTATGGTGTACCAAATATACAGTCCATTGGCCAGGCCATAATGGGGTCTTTGTGTTAGGCTTCACATAGTTCACCTGTTAATAATTTCATTCTTGAATAATATCGACGGAAAATGAGGATACATGATAAAAATTGGTCAACTCACACCAGGAAGCTCATCTAGAAATATATTGTTTACATCAACGAAGTTTCCAACTGGGCTGATCCACACCACAGTGATGTTAGATGTTATGAATCCTGCGACCACTTGATATATGAGAACTGGTTCTGAAAAGGGTCCAAGAGCTCCCACATAGTTGCGCGAAATCTTTTCTTTAGCGTCAAAATGCGTATTAACAACGAGATTCTAAAGGACAGACAAGTGAGAGAGAGTATTACTGAGCAAGTTGATGAGAGATGCTTTACGTGTACCTATTGAAGATTCCGGAGGCAACGTCACTCCGATTTCCTTCGAACACAATGTGTTATGAAATTTTTCACTCTTCAAACAAATTCAAAGAAAACTAAGAGATTTCACAAAATCGCAATTTTTAAAAGAACAGTTAAATGAGTCCAATCAGTAGCCCGCATTTCAAAAATCTTGAGCTTGTTGTCAAGAAACATGTTTTTCAAAACGAGAGAACCCTCACTACTTACGAGTATAAGGGGTGGCAAGTTATATCGTAGCAGGTAAAACCGTGAACAACAAGAATTCAAAATAATTTCAATACTTCATACATAGAAGTTAATTTAGCGTGAAGATAACAATTACACCATTTATTACTTACGATGAATCTTGACGCGATTGGGCCGGAATTATAAAGCGAAAACAATGACTTCGAACGATACCAAACTTCAAATTCGATCGTCTTATTCGGAAACGCCATCACATTGAAATTGACTAAAACACCCTAATATAAAAACCACGATAAACAAAAATATCGTCTTCTTCAAATGGATAAAAATACATAAGATTGAGGAAACTGAATACGCCAGTTTACTTTTTGAATATCCTCCTTGTAAAATGTGTGCACTTGTAACAGTTTTTGGAATTCAGTTCGCGGACACTTGAGATCATCATGTGGCAACAGTTTGAGCGATTGACGACTGAGACTAAATGAAACGCTGCATAATGCATCATCCGGTGGTGGAGAGCGATCAGAATGATGATATACATTTTGCCAATATTTTTGTTCGCTACTCAATTCTGAACGCGGGAGAAAAATGAAACTTGAATAATGATACAAACGAACTGTAATACCTAGTTAAGGCGACCTGACTGCAATAATTCATAAATCATACTATAAAAATCCGTATCATAAATAGGAGGAATTTTTTTCTCTTCTTAATTCCTATGATAAATACATTTATGTAAATTCAACCTTCTTGTCTTTCAAGGAAATGTAATTTTCTACTCGAATTGTTCATCAATGTACTTTGAATTGAAAATACGATTTTTATCACAAAAACAATAGGATGAAGCCACAAATGCGATGAAGAAGACACACCACATACCATCATTGTAAGGACCGTACAGCCATTCTTGAACGCGATTGATTGCCAACTGACTAACAATTGGATCAAATTTTCTCGCAAAATAGAGCGATTTGTTTAGCGTGGCCTAAAAACGAGAAATTTCCATTAAATCATTTGACTAAATTTCTTTTGATAGTACGTCTGAAGCGTGGAATTTTGTACGGCCAAGTATTATAATTCAACTAATAACAGAAACTTTCATAAGTTTACAACACAGGCCAGGTTGTATCTGCGCAGCTCTAAATTCCTAATAGAAATGTGGAATCTTTTGAAGTAAATTTAGATTATGTTGATCAGAATAAAAGAATTGTAGATCTGTGATCAGATCTGCAAACAAAATCAATCTTAGAGATTTGAAAAATACAGATCAGATGACTGATTATGAAATGCTTCAACTAGCTTTTGTCAGAATAGATCATCAATCAGTTTTGAATATAGTTTCGCAGAAGAATGTTTTTGATCCATTTCACTCACAAAAAATCGTCCTAATTTTCATTACATTTGTTTTGAATAAAAGAAAGTACAAAAAATCTGAAGGAAAAAAATCACGAATTACAATGAAATTCGAACCTGTATTCGAGACCAATCATCCAACGTGAACACATTAGGACTACAGCCGCACCAATCGACCACGTGTTTATATTGACACTTACAACCTAAATGACGTTTCCAATTCGTTACATGTAAATTATTATCGATGTATGAATCGCAAAAAATCGAATTTCTCAAGACAGTGTGGAAAAAGCTCTGAATAAAAAATACAACATATTCTTAATCGTCATCGCGATGGTATTCCTTAGATAATACTACCTACCTCAATAAAATTATTTACCTCGGCTGGAAGAAGGGTATACTTGTAAATCAATTTCAAACCTTTCAATAAATCATCGTTTTTGGCTGTTACAACATAATTGATAAATGGTCTAGATAAAGCAATCCAATCGCTGCCACCATCTATAACGATACCGGAGGGTAAAACTTTGTTACCGATTCTCCACATGTGCTCGTCGCATTCGATAAACGTCTTGTCTAAACCTTGCTTATGAATAAAGTGATGCACATCACGGCCGTGCGATTTGACGAAATTTCGATTGCGATTCGCGGACAAAAATGCGACCAATTCTTTATTTGTTCTGCATCAAGAATAACAACATCAATAGACTGCAGACTTCAAAGCTTCAGCGACTTAGCAAACTTATACGCATACTTGATTGGAAAATCTGATTCACTCAAATTTATGAGGAAGTCCCAATCCCACGATGATTGTATCAGCTCAGACATGGATTGTAACAACATAGTCAATAAGGAAGCACCGCCCCAGATAGTACTATGACGTCTGCGAGATAAACGTACGTTCGATAGTCTCATTTCTAGAGATAGCAGCTCACGAAACATAAAATCCTGTCGCTATATTGAAAAAAAATTACGATAACGTTCAAGTTGATGGAATCATTTCTCTATGTCTTCTACTCACTCCGTCAACGTGTATGAAGAAGAAATGATCTCGATGAAATAATATTTTTATCAAACGATACACCTGACGTATAGCTCGACCATTCAGTGTCAACAGGAAGGCAATGCGCACTGGAGGACTACTAACATTTTCCACGAAAGACGAGGCTTCATTCGGAATTTGAGCACCAAATTCTAAGATTACTCGTGCACATTAGATCAACGTTCCACAAGGACATAACTATTCAGTTAACTCATGAAAAACTCACTAGCCAGTCCAGTTTCATAGATATTCATGGTTAAAAATCCACCGCAAACGGTACTGATATTCGATGGACAAGGAATGTTACATTGAGACTCATCTAATTTCAACGAAATCAGTGGTTCTTCACTCCCGCAAAAACACTCGTCGCTGGAATTGAGGGCGGAATTAGCATACATTGAAGAAAATGTCTTCGTGGAGTTAAAAATGAAACCTACGCGAACTGGACGCCGGCATACGAGAAACCAGCTCGAGTACACCTGCTAAGGCAATGCAAAGGTGAATTGGATACACTCGTGTTATAGTACGCCCCACTCAATAATCTAGAGCTACCACTATCACGAAAACAACCAACATATTTTCCTGCCACCAAACCTGCCAAAAAAACAGTCGACGATAGAATAAATTAAACGAATATTTCACGAATAATTTGAAACTAACCGTTCGCCGGACATGAATGAGGCAATTTTTCCGGATACAGATGATCATTCTGCAAAGCGCACGTTGTGTTCAATATAAGTTGCTTGCAAAGAGATGTTTTGGCTCTGTTAATAGCCGATATCATCTCACGCCCGCTAACATTACAGATCGCCGAAAATCCGAGCATTTCCAAACCAAGTTCGCCATTGACGAGTATATCTTGTCCATATGGAATTGCTTTACGACGAGTTTCCTGTACATTCAACTTAAGGACATTAATCACCAAAATTGAATAGGTTTTGAGATGTGAGAAAATAAATTGCTAACTTCTCGCAACGCCGACTTATGAAGGGATATTCTTGAACTTTTATCTACGTCTTCGTACAGGGTGAAAAAAATTACAGCGAGGAAAATCTGAATGCTCATAATGGTAATACCAGCAATATAACAGAAGCGATAGCGCCATACCCATCGTATATCGAATACTCTACACTGAACCATGTCCGTCCAATAAGTAGATGTTGCAATTACCTCCTTCCCCTAGTTTGACTGACATTATTTTTCAACCAGAACGAATGTGAATATAATTTGGAATTGAAAATACACCCTGGTATTTGTAAACTGTATGATCGGTGGGTGCGGTATAAGAAATTCCAAACGCATTGAGACATCGATAAAAGATGGAAGCAACAAGCAACTTGCATTCCACCGGAAGAAAGAAAAACGCGACAGAAGGCTCCAACCACTCTAGAGTTCACGGCAACAGTCTATGGTCCGTTAAAGAATTTGCGAAATCCATTTCAAACCTTCTAGAGATTTATCTTACCGGAGAACAGATACAACAGAATACAAATATAATTACAATTTCAAAAGAGAATGGTTACAGGAGAAAATCAGCTTATCAATTATATGAATGTTTTGCTATGATTTGGTTCTTATCAGCTCAAACAGAGATGGAGTAGGAAACTCAAACGATGTAAACCTGGTGGTGCTCTCTACTTTGGGATTTGGGACTATACCATTGACTATAATAGGGCTTTTCGCTTTTCCAGTATGCATACTCATTTGCCTGCCCTGTTATCAATTTGGTAGTTAAGGCGCTAGAGGTCGCGGGATGTTCCCATCCAAGACACGAAAAAATGAAGTGGACTTTTTACGTGTAAATTCCACTTCATTTTTCCGATTTTGGGATGGGAACATCCCGCGCACCAACCCGCGCACTCCACTGCGATGTTTGTTTACATTGAGCGAGAATACCTCTAGCGCCTTATGGTAGTGTTTGATAACGATTTTACATTGCTCTTATGGCAAAACGCTCCCGAATGAAAATGAGTATGCAATCCAGCAACACCCACAACCCACAAGACCAATGTTAAATCGTTATCAAACACTACCAAATTGATAACAGGGTAGGCACATGAGTATGCAATATGGAGTACTGGAAAAGCCCTATATACCACGGCCTCAACGTCGCACATGAAAAGAAGTGGATAGTTGGATACAGATTTACACGTACGCTTATGGGAAAGAATGAGAAAAAACCAAAGTTTTGATTTGTATGCATAATTAACCTTTTTAATTGTTACCGCAGGTGTTTTTTTAAAACTTCACCACAGCCCACATTTTTCTGGGCCAAGAAAATTTTTTTGAAAATCACAAAGTATCCAAATAGGAACATTTAGAACATTTTGAGACCATGTCACTATATGGTGGCAGCTGGGCCACCATCGCCCAAAATTTATATTTTTCAATGTGGCAACACTGCAAAAAATGTTTGCTCCAAGTTGGGTATTCATAGCCCAACACTATGTTTCATAGAAGGAAGGTACCCACAGCCCCTTCTTTTTTTTTTCTTGTTTTATGTATATGGGATTTTACCCATCTCTGTAAGAAGGGCCTCTGCGTCATCTCTGCCCTACAATGTGAGATGGACGTATATCCAAAACAATGATTTGGAAAATGGTATATTCCTTTCAAAAAGTTGAATTAGAACGAAACAATTATTGTACAATGCTGCAAATTTCTTGATTTTTTATCTAAGAATCCGATGGTTGTTTCAAATTCTTGTTAACAGCATTAGTTTTGGAGATATTTACTAATATTCACGTAAGTGGATATACGCCCCACTTGCCAACAAAGGAATAGGGCTTATATCCACTTTTGAATGATTTCACAGACAGAGCACACACACACACATCCAAAGGTAAACTGAACAGAAGATATGTTTCTCTAGATTTGTATTTTGGATATACATCCATCCATTGACTATACATGTAACAGACAAATACTCGCATTGTTGAAAAAGAAGTCACTTTAAAGGATACTGACACCAGAGTGTGCTGTGTGTTGATACGTTGATGTAAGAGAGAGGGAAATATGTTCTGTCTCTTTCACTCTGCCGGTTAACATGCAGCACACTCTGGTGTCAATATCCTTCAAAGTGACTTCTTTTTCAACAATGCGAGTATTTGTCTATTACGTGTATAGTAGTAGTAATGACGGGTCCTGACCCCAGGACCCCGTTACTACTATTTCTAATCTTTTTTACAACCCAATCCAACCAGAAATCCCAGAAATCCTTCAATTATTTTTTATCATTTTTCTAGAGAGCATATTCGTTCAGAAAAAAAATCGAGACATTATTTTACTCGTATTTCAGACTTTTTTTCAGAGAAATCACCGGTCTGTCATTTCACCAAGGTAAGTGTACAGTAAAAAAACTACAAGCTCAGTTTTTTCAAAAATAACTATCATTTTACAAAAAATTATACTTCAAAATTTATCCGGGTCTCTACCCCACTCACCCTATTCAGTTCTATTTCTTCAAGAATGAATACTAATAGTAATAAAAACACTATAATTTTTTCTCTTCGATACATCAGTCTATATATGGCCGCTACTCCATAAACGCTCATAATAAAATTGAATAAACAGATGATGATTTGAAAAATTGAAATCTATCTGTAAATTATTTCAAGGGTGATTAGATCCAACTATAATGTAGAACGTAAAATATTTGATACTTATAATATAATTTATGCGCTGAACAAAGTATGTTATTTCTCTCCATTCTTGAAACAATAATAATGCAATAGAATACAAATATGCACTATACGCGAACGACGACATAGCTATCGATGAAATTTTCATCCTTCAAAATCAACATGACCTACCTTAAATTCAACGTCTCTTAATAAAAGTTTTACACAATTATTTACTTTTCTGTTTTCGGTAGAAATGTACGGCTGAGATCATTCGAATCAAACAAATTAACACTTGGTGCTGAGCGTAGATTGTAGTCTTTAAAAGCAAATTAAACAACAGTACCTAGTGCACATTTTTATTATTAATTGAAAAGGGAGAACATTATAACTCAAGGTTTTAAGCGGTATATTGCTTTTACGGCACATAATTCTTTTGGATCTTTCACGGATCTTTTTGCGCATATTTCAAGTAATTCTTCTTCGTTTTCCCACTCCACATCTATATCAAATTCGTTATTCTTTACTTCTGCGGAGAGATGATTGAACAATTTGGCAAATATAGACGCCATCATTTCAGGGTCTTGCCAAGGCAACCCGACCGTGTCAAATACAGCTTTGACCTCTGCCACAAATCCGTTCTTCTTCGTTTGCATTACTATCATAATTGCATGCCAGATTCGGTACCTACTTCTATAAGACGTTTGTCCGTCTGGTGAGATATCTGGTGGAATAATCACTTTAACATTAGCATGATTCAGTTCATTACGGACATCAATGTCTTCAGTAAGGGTCCACTGTAATCTATCCATTCGTGTCCTTAAGTAATAAGCTACGGAGACTCTTTTCAGAAGCAAATCCTTAGCAACCTGAAAGACAGAATAAGAATCATAAAATACAATTTTATTACATGTAGCTCATTATGGTGACATCGATCGAAGATACAAAAAATCGGAAATAGTTAATTACGAGATCTGAGACTAATAAATTCGATGCAAGGTTGAGTAGGATCTATTTTACAACATCCACTGAAACTCAAATTTTTCCTTTATCCCGTCAGACTGTTATACTAAACGAAAATTTATGTCCTTGATGAGGAACTATATCAATGTTCATTTCGTCCGAGAAATTTACGATTCGATTCTCTAGTCTTCTTTTCAAACATGTTCTCTCAATCGAAAAGAAATTGAGCTGCGAGTTTATGTACTTATTCAGAAGCGACACGCTGAACCTAAAGTAATGATTTCGTACAAATTCACACGAATTTCATCTTCATCAACTACCCCTCAAGGACACGATCTCGAAGAACGAATCGAATATGAATAGATCTCGCTTTCAAGCTCAGATAAATCGAAGTTCGAGACTGAAATTTGATGAATTTTATCACTCCATTTTACGGTAATGAACATTCATCAAACAGAAAAGACGAAAAATTCGACGAACAACCTCGAACAAATCGATGACTATCCTGTATAATCATTCGTAAGTATCCATTTCGTAAGAAAAACGTAGGAAACTAAGAATTAATTTGTTTGAACAGTATTTTCTCACTATCGTTATAAAAATACTCTGTCAAATATGATGTGCTCGCGAAACTATTCCCATTTTGAAACTCGTACTCGTTATCAACAATATCCGATCTAGGATATTCAATAAGAACCTTCCTTGCGTACTAAATCTCATCGCAGTCTTGAAATGTGTAACGAAATGAGTTCCAACGACCGAGGACTGATTTCTTCCACGAAATCTACTCTAGTTTGGTAAAATTCATTATACATGAATGGGAAAATAAATCTTACTAACCAGTTCTCTTTCCAATTGGCCAATTTTGTTACCCAAATATATTGCTAGTTCGGTTTTAGACATAGCTTCTACGTCGATTTTTTTCTGAAAACAAAAAGATTATTAGAATTTCGATAGTATTATCATAGAATCAAGTGCAACGAAAAACTGATGAGAAACGAGACAGTCAACAAAGAATAAATAGATTCGCTAAGACATCAAGAAACACAAGGTGATTAGTTCTGTCATGCAAAAAATTAGTAAGGTTACGACAACACAACACTTTCTTACTCACTTGGTAAGGTTGCCTCAAACCTTCAGTATATTCAAGAACCATTCCCTGATGAAGACACAACATTTATATGAACATTCATGCAACATTGAATTCACAATAGTCGAGAACAGAAAGAGACCCAAAGAATGAGAGAACACATTAGAAAACACATAGTAATAAATACTTAGTTTTCAAACTTACTTCCACCGCTGCCGCCGTCGGTTTTTCATTTTCTTCCGGTTTCTTAACTGAGGATGAATAAAATCTCGTACTCGTACCGACTCGAAATCTAGCGAAAACATAATTGTTAATATAGAATTCGGAGTAAGGAATTTTCAAATTGAAGATGAGGACGTTTGAATACCTTTGTTTGCCTGATAAGGCATCTTTGCTGACACCAACGTTGTAGAGTACCTTATTTGGTGCGGAACCGGCGATTCGTTCCGATAGATGCAATGGTCGTGATAGAGACTTTATCTGAAGAGTCAACAATCATCATTAAATCTAGCCAATGACATGGAATCCAGTTAGTAATCGATCAACGGAAATCATTCTACCCGTTAGCAAATATATTTCTTAGTTTCGAGGATTAATTAGTTAAATTGGTCGAGGAGGAACATGGCATGTTTGAATCAAGTACGCAGTTGTGGTATCAGCACTCAAGATCAGGTGTGATCAACTCGAGTGGCGGTCACGATGACGGAATGCATCGTTAATCTCGACATGGACATATTGAGCTTCCAAAATAATTCAGCCACCCTCCAAGAATTAATAGGAAAATGCAAAGATAAATACAGGTCAGGGAAGGTTAATCAGACCGGCGTATAGGTACTTCGGTTTTCATCAAGATATGCAAGTCGGTTCATCACATCAGGATGGATAATAGAACAACGAGAAACATCGAATTTAATAAAACAGTTCAAGAATATTAATCGGAAGGAGTTCGGCGAACACTAATGAGTGAATAAATCTGTTCTAGGTACAGTTCAAAGTCTCTTACCCGTACGGAGGCAGAACGTAGAGCCATACACATAATTCTGCCGTAATAATCCAGAATCACTCAACTACAACCAGGGATGGGAAACGAAACGAAACGAAAACGTTAATCAACGAAACTTTTGGTATTTTAAGAGAAACGTTAACGAAAAAAAACGAAACTTTATATCTAGGATTACCGACACGAAAACGAAAACGAAAAATCTTCCACAAAATGAAACGTTAAAGACAGGGCTGGAAGAACGGTACTTTTTTTTTTTCGTTCCCGGTTATGTTACGTTCCCAAAATTTTTTTGGTTCCCGTTCGGAAACCGTTTTTACTGTGACTCGGGAACTGTTCCCGTCCGGGTTACGTTCCCTCTTGCTGACGTACCGTTCCGTTCCCGTTCCCGTTCCCAGACAAAAAATACCGTTCTCGTTCTGTTCCCGTTCCGTTTCCGTTCCAAAAAAAATCACCAGGAGCGCCAATGTATGCCATGTATCGATATATCTCTGTAGGAAATGAATAACGTTCTCGTTCTGTTCTCGTTCCGTTCCCACCAAAAAACAAGCCAGAAGCGCGGATGCGCTCGAAAATCAAAAAATCCGCGTAGAAAATAGACTAAAAAGCCAAACGGCAAACGTAAAAAACTAAAAATTAACGAAAAAAAAAAAAAAAAAAAAAAAGCGGTCAGGAACAGAGAACGATAAAAATTTTATAGTTCCCGTTCTGTTCTCGTTCTCATTGCCAATGAGAGAACGGTTCCCGAAATATCCGTTCTCTAACTTTTCACGTTCCGTTCCGTTCCCGGGAACGGTTCTTGATAGATTGAAAAATGAGGTTTCCGTTCCCGTTACGGTTTTGGGGCCCGAAAATACCGGTTACGATCCGTTTCCGTTCCCGGTTTCGTTTCCGTTCTTCCAGCCCTGGTTAAAGAAACGAAAGCGGTTTCCCCGAAAAAATATGTTTTTTGAGCAAAAAACGTGTTTTTTTGAAGGAAAAACGTGTTTTTATGTGAAAAAAAACATGTTTTCAAAGAAAATTTATTTTGCTAACCGAAAAATCCACGAAAAAAAAAAATAAAAAAACAACGAAAAACAACGAAAAAATCAGCAAGTAACGAAACGTTAACGAAAACGAAAAGTGAAAATTTTTCACAACGAAAAACTAACGAAAACGAAAAAGTCAATCGTTTCCCATCCCTGACTACAACTTTTACCAAAATTGACTTTTTTATATCGTTGGAAAGAGGAGAAAAATCTCTATCTATTAACAAAAATAAAAAAAATGTCAAAAACGCTTCTAATTAAAGTTATTAATTAAAATAACTTCAACTCATCTGCAAAATATTGGAACCGCCTTTTGAGAAGTTTTAACAACATGGCGGTGGGCATATGCAACACAGTGACATCTGACATATGCAACACAGTGCCATGCCAACAGAAGGAACGAAAAATTACGCGAAGGACCAGATGGCATCGTGATAATGCAATGCCTGACGTGTTAGGACATATACAATGATTGGGCATGTGACGCACGCTATTTGAATAACATGAGTGATGAAGTTGTGAAATCATCCGTAGAAGCGCTATTGTGTATTGTCAACCAATTCACTGCTTTTACTTACAAATTCTGTTGTATTGGGTTTTTGTGTAAATATTATAATATATTTTCAAGGCTATGAAAAAAACTTCTCATATTTTTTATTAAATTCAGTGAAATTTTTTATACTACCAGTACTCTTTTTATTTTGATCACTATGGTTTACAGACTGACTGGAAGATTGTTGTGTAGTCTTATTCTTATTTTTGGTATCACTATTAGGTTGACTTGAATTTTGACAGGATTTATGAGCAACTTTATCATTTTTAAATGTGTATTGACCAAGACAATTTCTGGTCATTTCATAACTTATCTTCCTATTATTGTAGGGTATTTTATGTTCTTTTAAATATTTTAGAATAGTCTTCTCAGTTATTTTATATTTTAAAGAAAAACTTCTTACACTATTTTTCTTGAAGTTGTATTCTTTTAATATTTTAATTAATTCGTTAGGAGTCATTTATTTATATAAATTTTATTTATTTTACCATACCATACTTCCATACAATATTACCTTATTTCTGTACCATATTACCTTACCTTACCATACCTTATTACCTTACCTTACCTCACAATACAATATAAAAATATAAAAATTTATTCTAATAAATGGAAAGTCAGATAAAAAGATACATGCCATCTAAGATTGAGCTAGAAGGTCTAGATAGAATAATTTCAAAAAATAAAGAATTGGAAGAATTGATAAGAAGTGAGGAAAGTAATTTAGAAAGAATAATTCAAGCTATTGATGGATTAAAAAATATAAATACTAATATGAAAACTATTGTAAAACAGTTCTTTATAGCTCTTCAACAGACAAGTATGACTTCAGATATTTATAAATATGCCAACTTCAAAAATCAGGAGTTGATAGAAACTCTACTTGAGAGGGAGGAGAAATATAAGAAAATCATAAAATCTCAAGCTGAAAAGCATAATGACCATTCTGGAGTTGAAGAACTAAATAATGTCTTCTCAACTATAATTGTAGACTCCAAGGATAAAAAATTATCAAAGTATATGAAGAAAACTTTGAAAGATATTAAATTTCACGATGATTTTAAACCTGTATTTTCAGAAGTAGGCACTAAAGAATTCACTCGTGATGAATTGAAACACATGAAATCTGACCCTAAAAAAGGACCTAGATTTAATAACATTAAGAAAATAACTACTGTGAATGTCCCCAGTATAAATAATGATGCAACTATTATACAACAAAATTGAGTCCATAGTTGATTATTGACCACTTATTGACTGGTTTTATATCTTGGAAGGTTTTAGATCGGTTATTGGAAGTATTTTATATCTTAGAAGCTTTTAGGTTGGCTTTGGGTTGGTTATTGGAAGGTTTTGAGTCGGTTATTGGAAGGTTTTGAGTTGGTTTTTGGAAGGTTCTGAGTCGGTTATTGGAAGGTTTTGAGACGGTTATGGGAAGGTTTACATTCATTTTTACGTTCATATTTTCACGTTCATTTACATTCATATTTTAGATTCATTTTTGTCCTATTTTTATATCTAAGTATTTTTATGTCTATTTTTAGGCCTATTTTCAGAAAGTTTTTATCATATCATTATTTAAAAAATTTCTTATAAAAAATTTTCTATATAAATAAGATTGAAAAATGGAATTGTCTAATAAACTCAGAACAATTTTAAAAATAGTGGAAACACATGACATCCGCCATTGTTCAAAGTGCAAGGAACTGAAAAAAGCAAGCGAATTCAGTAAAAATCAACATTGGTGTAAAGAATGTAGAAATGAAATAATGAAAAAGTATATAGATAGTAAAAAGTTTGTTGAGAAACAGTGTGAGTGTGGAAAGATAGTTCAATTTTTAAGCTACAATGCTCATCTAAAGTCAAATTATCATAAAAGAAGACTCAAATTAACAAAGGAGAATAGTTTTGTATTAATTTCTGCCCAATAATGATAATTAAACTTGATAGTTAGGTTCTTCTCTCTAAAAGTATTGGTCAACTTATTCTTAATAGACTAACTCAAGTGTATAAAATATTTATAAAAATTAAGAATGAAAAATAAAAATATTTTTCTTTATAAAATTTTTGTCTAATAAATATTATATTAAAATTGAAATTGTCTATATGAATAAATATGAACACAGTAAAAGAATTGAGAAACCTTGCAAAAGGTAGAAACATAAAAGGCTACAGTAAAATGAGAAAAGCTGATTTATTCAGAGTATTGAATCTTGAACACCCAACTAAACCCCCAACAATGAAAGACCTCAGAAAAATTGCAAAGCAGAAAAATATAAAAGGATACTATAAAATGAAGAAAGTGGATCTAATAAATGTATTAAAAAATGACAGTTCTACAAATTTGAATGACATATTTCCATTTGAGGATTCATTTTATGAACCCGAATCAGAAAAACCCCAAAATATAATTGAGCTTATTGAAATCAAAGAAATTGAATCTAAGTTTGTTAAAAAGTATAAAGCCTATTCATCCAATTATACCATTTCTATTAAAAATAGTGCATTAATAGAAGATCCCTCAAAGGATGAGCAAACAGATTTAATAACAAGAGCTCTTGAAGAAATGATTAAAGAAGTCAAAAAACGTACCAACTTTAGAACAGGTGATAGAATGAATATTATTGTCAGAAACCCTGGTGTAATTCGTTACCCTATATCAACAGGATATATAAGAGGTAATTCATCTAGAGAGTTGGTACAATTCTTGTTGGAAAGAATTTCACAAATCTTGACTTCAAATGAAGAACTTGATCTAACAACTTCTACTTTCAATATAAATGTAATTGCTATGCCACAGGGAGGTCATAATACTAAGATTTTAAATTTAGCCCAAGCCAAACAAACTAAAACTTCTATAACCCAAATAAAGAATAAAGATAATTTATGCTGCCCTAGAGCTGTGGTTGTAGCTTTAACTTATCCAACAGAAAACCCCTCAATTACGACTATATTTAAGAAGGAGTTCTCAAAACTTGAAATAAGATATATTAGAGAAGGGAGAAAATTACAAACAGAGCTTACTACTCAATTATGTAATCAACTTAGTTATTATAACCAGGAAGGATTCACATTGGATGACATAAAAAATTTGGAAAAACTAATTGATATACAAATAAATGTAGTTTGTGCAGAAAATTTAAATTCTATTATATACAAAGGACCTGAAAAAGATATAAAAGTATATTTGTATAAAAATGGAAATCATTATGATGTGATTTCTAAAATGGCTGGCTTTCTTGGATCAAGCTATTACTGTCATAAATGTAATAAACCATATGAACATAAAAATAAACATAAGTGTATAGAAACAGTGAGAAAATGTAAATTATGTTTTCAAGAAGAGCATGAATTGACAACAAAGAAGAAAATTTTCTGCAAAGATTGTAATAGGTATTGTTTTAATGAAGATTGCTTTGATAATCACACAAATAGTTATGATGGTCTTGAAACTGTTTGTAATACTGTATTTAAATGTTTAGTTTGTAATAAAATTTGTATGCAAAATGAGGAACACAGATGTGGATTTGAAAAATGTAGAAATTGTTGGCAAGTAGTTGAAATAAAGACTCATAAATGTTACATGCAGTGGAGAAGACAAAATGGTGGTAAATGTAAGAGAGAAGTTTGCTTATGTAAAGGTAATCTTGAACAGTTTGTTAAACCTATAAAAGGCTATAATCTAAATGAATTGAGAGCAAAAGCCAAAGAAGAAAAAATAGAAGATTTTGATAAAATGAAAAAACAAGAATTATTGAGCAGGTTGAATCCATTTCCTTTTACAAATGAGATTTTTGGGGAAGAAGAGAAAAAAATACCTCCTTGTACTTATTCTGAAAAATACTTATTCTTTGATTATGAGGCTCAACAGGAAACAGGGACTCATATACCCAATTTAGTAATTGTTCATGATTTCATAGGTAATGAATATAAATTTGAAACAAATGATGAATTTTGTAAATGGTTAATATCAAAAGAGCATAAAGAGTACACATGTATAGCACATTATGCAAAAGGTTATGATTCTCAGTTTATTTTAAAATATTGTGTTGAAAATACTCTCAAACCTTATACAATTTATAATGGGACAAAACTTATGCTATTGGAAATACCTAATATAAGATTGAAAATTATTGATAGTAGTAATTTCATTGATGGACCTCTAAGTAATTTTCCAAAAACATTTGGATTAACTGAATTAAAAAAGGGATACTTTCCACACTTATTCAATACTAAGGAGAATGAGAATTATGTAGGACCAATCCCTAATAAAGAGTATTATTGTTATAATCAGATGAAACCCGAGGTTAGGGAAAAATTTTTAGAATGGTACTCAGAGAGAGTTCAAGAAAATTATATTTTTGATATGAAGAAAGAAATTATGGAATATTGTAGGTCAGATGTTGATATTTTAAGGAAGGGGTGTTTGAAATTTAGAGAAGAATTTCTAGAAATAGCTAATATAGATCCTTTTCAATATTTGACTATTGCTAGTGTCTGTATGGCTATCTATAGATCTAAATATATATGGAAAGATACTATAGCTGTTGTAGATGAGCCTATAGAAGAAAAATATTCGAGACAGTCTATAAGTTGGTTAAATAGTCTCGGAACGAGACCGAGCCGCTCTAGCGAGAGTCTTGAAAATCCTAATATAAAACATGCTTTAAATGGTGGTGAGCAAATGATTTGTGGGGCAAAAGTTGATGGTTTTGATGAGAATGCTAACACTGTATACCAATATCATGGTTGCTTCTGGCATGGATGTCAAAAATGTTACAGCGAGGATAGTATAAATAATGTGAATCAGGAAGAAATGGGTGACTTATATGAAAAAACAAAGGAGAGAAGTAATAGAATAAAGGAAGCTGGATATAATTTAATAGAGATGTGGGAATGTAAATGGACTAAATCAGCAGAGTATAAAAATAGTGAAAAACCAGAAATAGTTGAACCACTTAATCCTAGAGATGCGTTCTTTGGAGGGAGGACTAATACATTTAAACTTTGGACTAAATCTACAAAAAATAAGAAAATTAAATATATAGATGTTTGTAGTTTATACCCAACTGTTCAGTATTATGACTATTATCCTGTGGGTCATCCTGAAAAGATTATTAAACCTAAGAGTTATGATGAGAATTGGTTTGGAGTAATAAAATGTAAAATTTTACCTCCTAAGAATTTATATCATCCTGTATTACCAGTCAAGGTTAAAATGGATAAAAATGAAAAATTATTATTTCCACTATGTTTGAAATGTGCTGAAAAGAAAATAAGAGAATGTCTCCATAGTGAAAATGAAAGAATGATTACAGGAACATGGTCAACTATTGAAGTTGGTAAGGCAATTGAAAAAGGTTATAAGATTCAAGAAATTTATGAAGTCTGGCATTTTAAAGAGAAAAGTAGAAGTTTATTCAAAGGATATGTAAAAAACTTTATGAAAATTAAATTAGAATCTAGTCCTCATAATTATAATTCGAGTGAAGAATATATACAGGATATAAAGGAGAAATTAGGTATTGACTTGGATCCTGAAAAAATTGAAGTAAATCCAGGTAGAAGAGCTGTTGCTAAAATATGTTTAAATGGTTTGTGGGGAAAGTTTGGTCAGAGACAAAATATGAGTCAAACAGAGTATGTGACTAGTGTACAAAGGTTTTATGAAGTTTTACTAGATGATAGATTAACAGATATAAATGTAAATTATCTAACAGAAGAGACTGTGCAGATGAGTTATAAATTCAAGGATTACTATGTACAAAATAATACTAGTACTAATATTTATATAGCTTTATTTACAACAGCAAATGCTAGATTAAGATTGTATGAAAAATTAGATGAATTAGGTGAGGCTGTGATTTATTGTGATACAGATTCTATAGTTTATTTTGATGATGGGAAAAATACTGTCAAAACAGGTGATATGCTTGGAGAGTGGACAGATGAACTTAGAAAGGATGAATATATAAAGTTGTGGGCATCAACGGGTCCTAAAAGTTATTATTATGAAACTAATTTAGGTAAAAGTATAACTAAAATAAAGGGTTTTACATTGAACTATCAAAATTTAGAAAAATTGAATGGAAATACAATGATAAAACTAATTAAAGAAAATATGAATGAACTTAAACAGACTTCTATAGACTTGATGTATAATAGAATAAATAGAGACACAAAAACTAAAGATTTAGTAAATAATGTGGAGACCAAAAAGTTCAAGTTTGAGTACGATAAGAGAGTAATCTTACCTAATTATGATACTATACCATATGGTTATTAAATTATTGAAAATTAAATATAAAAAATATAAGTACCTACCTAATAAGTTCCTATTTAAAGATTAAAAAATGGAAAACGTTCCAGTTTATGGTAGTATATATGAAAAAATTGCAATACTAGCCAGGATAAATTTTGAAGCTACTCTAGATTATTATGAACGTGATTATAGGTATGAATCTGGAAATGAATTTGATATAGATGAGCCAAATAATACCAACTCAAAAATTGAAGCTGATGATGGTGAATAAATATATCAATGATAAAATAAGATAGTTTCATAATACCTATACTTACCTTTTAAATTTTTGAATGTGCAATGAAGTAACATTTGAAATGAATTCAAATTATAATTTTTATAACAAATTTTTTTCTATATAAATTTTTTCGGAAATAAAGAGTTGAATATCTTTTATAAATTTTTCTAGCAAATATGCTATATCATACATCCATTTCCAATAAAAATGAACAAGAAGATAAATTGGAAAAGAAAAATCATAATATAATGTTACATATAAAAAGAAATGATAAGTTGCTTGAGGAACTTCAATCATTTAAAAATGACAATAATCTTGAGGAATTTCTGAAAAAATATTCAGAGTTTAAACATGATGAAAATCTATTAGTTGGAAAAATTAATAATTTTAGAGAGGAGTTAGAAAAATTAGGATTAAAAGTACCTCCTAAATTGATTATATATAAATGATTAAATGTGAAAAAAGTGAAAGTATGGAAAAGTGTAGTCGTATGTGTTCTTTCTAGGGGTTATGACCATAGACCCTGAATTAAACTCAATGAATATGGCATAGGATGTATCACCATACATCCTGTAAATCACCTCTACATTCTAACGGACAGGCAGCTCTCTGATGCTTTTCTATCCTGCAATACGTTGAATAAGAAAAGACGATGCGTCCGTAATTTTCAGGCACGTTAAAAGTATAAGAAATTTCCCTTTTTGATATCAATTTGGGCAGATTGATGAGTTGCATCCAGTATGTATTAAAATACTTGGAAAAATCTATATAAATTATCAGCCTCAATAAGTAGACGCGTTCTGAGCACAAACGCGGTTCGCGCACATTCACTGCGCATATCATGAGGAGAGTTCATAAAGTAGACACGTTCTGAGCACAAACGCGGTTCGCGCACATTGATTTTTACCTGAACGTTTGTGCTCTGATTTTATTTTAATTTTTTTTTTGAAGTGTAATTTCTTTAATATTGATATTCATTTTGGAGAAATATGACTAAATAGGTTGGATGGGTTGGAGACCCGGATAAATTTTGAAGTATAATTTTTTGTAAAATGATAGTTATTTTTTGAAAAAACTGAGCTTGTAGTTTTTTTACTGTACACTTACCTTGGTGAAATGACAGACCGGTGATTTCTCTGAAAAAAAGTCTGAAATACGAGTAAAATAATGTCTCGATTTTTTTTCTGAACGAATATGCTCTCTAGAAAAATGATAAAAAATAATTGAAGGATTTCTGGGATTTCTGGTTGGATTGGGTTGTAAAAAAGATTAGAAATAGTAGTAACGGGGTCCTGGGGTCAGGACCCGTCATTACTACTTATAGTCAATGGTCATCTCACGTTGTAGGGCAGATATCTTCTCTCCTTTTTCCTCTGAATTCAATATTCAACAGATTGGCCATGTATTATTGCATCTTATAGAAAAAGATTGCTCTTCAATTTTTGTTATTACACATTTTTTGATTGAACTTATTGTTATAAAGTCATGTCCAATCAAAGCTTCAAATTTGTTTTTCTATGTTTAATAATGAATATTTGCTTGCGGAGGTCCTTTTTACAGATACGTCCTCTAAATAGTATTCAGCTCTTTGGTCAAAAAGTAAACAAATATATTGGAAGAGTAAACAATTCTTGATTTTTTGAGCTCAGTTCCATTAAGATTGATCCACTAGGAAGCAAGTTATGAAGGTTTGGAGAGAAAAAAAAAAAAGGCGGATAGGGGACAAAGCGTGGTAATGTACCGGGCTTTGCCCTCTGTCAGACTTTTAGTTCTAAAATATTTGTAACTGGCTTTGTATAGTAGATCAATCTTAACCAGACCTAGTTAAGAAAAATAAAATCAAGAATTGTCTACTCTTTCAATGTGCAAATTTACTTTTACTTCAGAATTAAATAATATGGGCAGATTAACAATTAACAGGTCTTTCACAAGTTTTTTCCATAGAAGTGTGTAGAAACAGCCGCACCAGCTCACAGCCTATTTTATACAAGGCTGTAATGCAGCGATGCACGGCCTTCTCTAGTTAACAGGCCGGAATACTGAAAAGTGACAACGCTGTTTGAGAGGGCGCTGTTTACGTATGCTCTTCTGGAAAGAAATTCAAAAAACACATTATTTGTCAATTTGCAAACAGTATTCAATTCCCAGGCTGAAAAGTGAATTTGTACATCAAAAGAGTAAGCAATTCCCAATTTTTTGCGCTTGGTCCTGTTAAGATTGATCTTCTATGAAGCGAGTTATAAACATTTGAAAAAAAAACTATGACAGGGGACAAAGCGCAGTACATTATAACACTTTGTCCCCTATTGTAGTTTTTATTTTCAAACGTTTATAACTGGCTTTGTAGTGAATCAATTTCAACAAGACTTGATTCAAAAAATTGAGAATTGTTTACTCTTTCACTAAATTAATTTACTTTTCCCTTGTAATTGATTACTTGATTCTAAAATTAACAATTACGTGTTTTTTGTGGTTGCTGTAAGAGCGTATGTGAAGGAACTATGAAGATAGGTATGCGCAAGTGATAAGAACGCGTCCGTCACCATGCTGATAAAGTCAAAGGAGGAGCAATTTCAGTTAAATCCTGAGAGAATTTAAATCATCAAACCTCAAAATATAAGAATTCTAACTCCAAAATAAAGTGAAACTCGCTTATTGTTTTGTTTCTAATCATATAATCTATCTAAAATCAACCAAAATTCGATTTTGTGATTTAAATTTTTCTCACGGCATTCCTTAATCCTCTTGAAACGGCTCCTCCTTCAACTTTATCAACATGGCGACGGTCCTAGTCTTATCACTTGCGCATACCTATCTTCATAGGTCCTTACGTATGTAACCTGAACCCTCTTGCGCGGCGTTGCCAAGTTTAGTATTCTGGCCTGTTAACTAGAGATGGCCGTGAGCGATGTCACAATGTTTCACTTAAAAGAAGTGGATATAGATTTACACGTATGCTTATGGGCAAAAACAAAAATTTCAATTTGTATGCAAATAAAACAGTGTTTTTGAAAAAAATGAAGAGAATAGAACTTAAGCAACCAATTTTCTATTTTTTAAGCCCCATTTAGTAAAATTGGTGCAGTACAAGAGAAGATATCATCATATTCTAAGATTAAAAAATGGATAGGGGACAAAGTGCGGTACAGTTTCACTGTGGTTACACCGCACACAAATGAACGTGAACCGCCCCGCAAATTGTAACTGACGTATAAGAATCCACTGCGCGCTATCTTCATTTTCTACATTACAGCCTTGTATAAAGTAGGCTGTGACCAGCCGTGGCGTTGTCAAACATCTAGTTGTTTGGCCTTTTGTAGAGTTGGCCATAGACTATAACAATTTTATCATCAGCTGTAGGCCTGTAGCACAGCCTACATACAGCACACATACAACGCCAAAATGTAGAAATTGACAACAGCGCGCAATGGATTCTTATCAGTTACATTTTGGTGCGGTTCACATTCATTGGTGCGGACTGCGGTGTAACCACAGTGAAGGGTGACTATTATACACTAAAAACTTTGATGATAGGTATGCGGGCACTTAACAGAATAACATCTCCCGCACTCAATTGTATACTTATACACTTGAAAAGCACACTAGCCCATGAGATATTGTTGATTGTTGCACTTGCTGTACTTTATGGGTACTTCATTGCAGTTGGTTAGTGTAATAGCCGCCCTGTACCGCACTTGTCCCCTAACGGGATTTTATATTTTAAAAGGATGATAACTTCTCTGGTATACTGCCAGGGCTGAGAACCGTTATCAGTTTTTAAAAGGTTCTTGGTTTGGTTCCAGTTCTGGGTATGTGTAAACAGTTCCGGATCTTTCCAGTTTGGTTCTCTGAGATGAAAGGTTCTGGTTCTTTCCAGTTCTGGGTATTGCTCATGATAAAGGTTTGCGGATCTTTTTGGTTCCTGTTCTCAGACCCATTTATAAAGGTTCCGGTTTGGGTATCATTCCAATTCTCAGCCCTGCTTGCTGCTTCTTTACTGCAGTACTGCTGGCAGCTGCAGATCTTTTAATTTGTTGTGATTAGGAGAAATGATCTTTTATCACAGCCGCGGGTGTGTACTGTTTCAACATGCTTTTTGTTAGTTTGTTGTTTGCACTTAGAAAAATTGCCATTTTGACTAGATCCTTGAAGAACCCTAATGAGAACCGTTATAATTTTTAAAAGGTTCTCAAATTGGCTCCGGGTATGTTTAAACGGTTCCAGATATTTTCAGTTCTCTTTTCCAAGATAAAAGGTTCTGGTTCTTCCCAGTTCCGGTTCTCAGCCCTGGGTACTGCACCAATTTTACTCAAGTGGGACTTGAAAAATATAAAATTGTTTGCTCTTCAAGTTATAATTTATACTCTCTTCATTTTTACACTGTTTTATTAAAATATTCTAACAGTTAACGGTTATTGGCCAGAACACCTGTAAAATTATCAACAATCATCAGTTAGTGGTCACAGGGGGACTCTGCTGAAACAGGTCAAACAGTCATAACATAGTTATTCCGCAGTTATTCCCATTGTCCTGAAAAATTTTTGGGAATAACGGTCATAACAGTCAAATATATAAGTAAAATGGGATGTAGAGGCAAGCACTGTTGTATTTTTTTAATTTTAACATTACAGCTATTTAGGTACACAAAACGTCCCAAAAAAAAGAGACAGTATTTAAGAAATTGTCCTTTAGTCTCGGATTTTTTTGTTTCTGCTTTCTAATCTGAGGATCTCATTTAATTCTTAATCAACTCAATTCATAGGTTGTTGAAACTCACTCTGTTCAATAACCATTAAGACACGTTAACAACAGGGTGGCAACTTATTTAAAATTATAAATTGAAAATATAGTCCAACAGCATACAAGATCTGAATCAACCCTTGGAAAATATTGCGGGACATATCAACACAATGTATTGTTGAGAATTACAAACCGCACAAATACAAATTTAGAATTTAGAGATGAAATTTTGAAATAAAGAATAAGAAAAAGGAGAAAAAGAAAAAAAGAAAAAAGAAAAAAGATGAAAGAAAAAATTGAAAGTGAGAAAATTGCCGAAAAATAAATACAGAACACGAGCATAAAGCGCTTTTCGACTCAATAGTCATTATCAAACTAACCAAAAGTTTAGACTGAGGATAAGAAACTAAAGAAACCATACGCAATCAGACCGGCGGCGACATGAAACTAAGATGAATCATAGTCGTTGGGTAAAGAGTAGAATTTCTCGATGAGATCATTGATGGGAATAAACCGATTCAAAACTGAAACCCGACTATTATGCACTATTGAGTTCGCAATTGAGGTAGGTGGTGCCTCCATCAACTTCCTTGACCTTTCTATTTCTATTGAAGGTGGTGAGCACTCTTTCAAGGTCTTCCGAAAGAGCACTTCGACGGATATTTCTATCCATAATTCTTCGTTCTGCCCCTTTCCTCATAAGCTTGCCGCCTTCAATAGTTCTATCCGCCGCCTTGTTTCTCTTCCCCTCTCTCCGCAGGGTTTTTCTGAGGAGCTTTGTGTTATTAAACACCTTGCCCATTCCAATGGTATTAAGATCGACATTGATCGAATGGTCCGGAAGAAACTTATTTCTAAAGCTTTGGACTCCACTACCTCTCTTCCCCGTGGGACTGTTGGGCTGGGGAGGAGGAGGGAAAGATGGGTTCGCTTGCCTTACTTGGGTGAGTTATCCTCTGACTTCCGTCACCTCCTCAAACCCTTTGGTTTCCGTCCGGCCTTTTACAATCCTTGCACTATTTGTTCCCTATTTTGTAGGTACAAGGATTCTACCCCTATTTTTGAGAGAAGTGGAGTTTACAAGCTTCAATGTTCTAACTGCCCGGCTGTCTATATAGGGGAGACAAGACGGCAGCTTTGTATCAGGGTCCAGGAACACCTTGATGAAGTCTCTTCTACCCTCCCCCAAAAAAGTTCGGCCTTTGCTGAGCATCTTTTGGAATCCGGCCATAGTTTCGAGTTGAACCAGGCTGTTATGCTCCATTGTGAAAGTTCGTTTTGTCGGCGGTTGGCTCTTGAGCACATCGAGATCGTTCGTCACATGCATAATAGTCGGGTTTCAGTTTTGAATCGGTTTATTCCCGACAATGATCTCATCGAGAAATTCTACTCTTTACCCAACGACTATGATTCATCTTAGTTTCATGTCGCCGCCGGTCTGATTGCGTATGGTTTCTTTAGTTTCTTATCCTCAGTCTAAACTTTTGGTTAGTTTGATAATGACTATTGAGTCGAAAAGCGCTTTATGCTCGTGTTCTGTATTTATTTTTCGGCAATTTTCTCACTTTCAATTTTTTCTTTCATCTTTTTTCTTTTTTCTTTTTTTCTTTTTCTCCTTTTTCTTATTCTTTATTTCAAAATTTCATCTCTAAATTCTAAATTTGTATTTGTGCGGTTTGTAATTCTCAACAATACATTGAGCATACAAGATAGTGAAACTTCACTTGCCATAATAAGAGACACAGATACTGACACTGTATAACTGTAACAATGAGTAAACAGGATCCAGAAAGTTCAGCGCGCATTCCAGACCGCCGTCAAATGCCTGGATTGAGTTCAATGTGGTGAAGATGAAGCATACCCTTAACCTTAACACCTTAACAAGATGTCATGATTGATTGTTTTTCACAGATTTGACATCACGCCTAAATTGGTCTGTGCTGTTCTGTACATATAGAGCATTTTGTATGCAACACTTGCTGCTGGTGGGAAGATCAACATTATGCCTTATGCAGAGCGTATCACGTTTTCTTCAATTATTTTAAGCAATAAGGCCGCAAATGAGAAATTGGAGAGAACATTTTCTTTTCCTCTTATAATTTTCTACTTAGTAAGTCCAGTTTCATATTTTTTTGATGCAAAAATCCAAAGCCTTTATTGGATAGGAAATTATAAGAAAAATCAATTTGTTCTCTTCAATTTTTCATCTAGAGCAGCATGGTATGAAATATTTTGGGAACCACTGATTTAGAGACATATAATTTCTCAAGAAAATGATGAAAAACTCAATATAGACCATTCTTGTGATGACAGGGGTATTATGGAAAATTTACTCCTGCACGCTGCTACTCTGTTGGCATTCATACTGCTCATTTGTATGGGATTTTGCAGACTTTGATGAGTATTAGAAAAGTCTTTCAAATGTTATACTCTTGAGGTATTCTTAACAAAAGTAGAACTGACAAGTGACAACAAACATTTTTTGTATAATACACATCTGGATTAGATATAGAAAGCAGGGCTTGTACATTTTAATTCATTCAATTAGTAGCTGCAGCCATATCTAATACGAGCCGCTGACGGGCCGCCTTCGGCGACCCTTGGCGGCTCGGCCTGCCAGCGGCTCCTAACAGACGCAAGCAGCTCCGCTGCTCGCGTCCATCAGGCTCGCTCGCTTCGCTCGCTCGTTATTGTTGCTGTTGTTACATTTTAGTGTTGTGGCTAAATTCTCCATAAACATCCGCGCATATGATAGATAAATTACTAATTGGAGTAATAAAGAAATACAGATAGAACAACTGTTACATGTATGAGTCTAAGGTAAAATGATGCACCGCCGCGTCACGCGCTTCTATTTATATCAATCTTCGCTACGGCTGGACCTGGATCCTTTTGAGAGCATTTGAGAAGTGTCAAAAAAATTGGAAGGAAGAGAGATACTTTGAGAAACTACTCAAACAGTCAGGTTAACCGGTCGCGTTGTATAGTTTGTAACCTATAGGTTGACCCGCCTTAACCACGCCCTAACGATGCGTAGGTAGCGCTTCAGATTTACCTAGTTTCCAATAGATAGCGGCACTTGAATTTTCGGCCACGCAAATTTTTGGCACGCAATTTTCTTGCGTCACTCGATTTTTTAGCGTCACGCGCGCGAGCTTACAGGTTTATATAATAGATAGATACCTTATTAGACCATATAGTACACAGACCGCTAATAATGATAAGAAGCTTGTCAGAACATTGGAGACTTTGTAAGTTGGTAAGAACTAGAAGGTCTTGCGGTGTTAATGCTAGTGGGCATGGTATCGCTCACATCCGCTTACACGTTGCATGCACCAAACCATCCATACCAAACGTTTCCTACTTACAGCCAACCTCCCATGTTCCAACGGCTTCCTGTTCCAACAACTGATAACCAATAACGTCATTTACATAGGCTATTGCCTATCGGCGGTAAGACACTAAAGACGGGAGATATGCTGGGACTCCATATTGTATAGAATTACAACACACTACCAAATAGGCTGCACGCACTCACACCAACACAAGACGTCGAAGCCGCAGAAATCAAATGGAGTGCAGCCATCAGCTACAGACTTAATTCTATACAATATGGAGTCCCAGCATATCTCCCGTCTTTAGTGTCTTATCGGCGGCAGGGTCCATGTACAATATTATGGTCTAAAGATACCTTTTTCCTAAACAAGATGAAAATTATGACGTCATTGACGTCATACAAAAATGGTCCCATCCACAGATTAGCGTATGTGTCTGTGGGTCCAATCTTCCCTTCAGTGAAAATAAGGCCAAAACCAGACTGAATGCGAGTTGCGGAACAAATATGAGAACGATTCACAAAATTACACAGTGCTTATGAGCAACGCGAGAACGACCGTCAGAGTTGACAACGGAGTGACTGATATCTAGCGGGTATTTCTCGTAACACACAAAACATACACCACTACAAGCACACGCACTGGAGGTACCTTATCAACTGTAGGATAAAATACACACGTGTTAACGGAAGAAACATTTTCAGTTTGTCACCATTTCACCAGAACTTCATTTACAAGGCCAACAAAAACAAATATACGTAATTTCGAACCATCGTACTAATATCTAGGAAACACTTTTTCAAGAAATTAAATTATATTTGAGTGAGAGCTCATCGAAAAAATTGCCATTTGAAATTGTATAGAGCGAAAATCCTACCCTACAGTTGATAACAAGGTGCGGTAAGAGCGGTAGCCGCGATGCTAGCGCGCGTTTGCTCTGTCAAGTCCGAATTCTATTCGCTCGCATTCCGTATCGTACTCCGCAACTCGCATCAGTCTGCTGGTTTCGGCCTAATGATTGTAAACAACTTTGTACGCGACCGACCTAGTGCTATTAAGTCAAGGAGTGGAAGACCCGTGACGAGCCCAATGATTCGACAACTATTAAGTGTTCTTCCTCTTCTAGTTTCAACACAGATACCCAGGCTACCAAAAGATTATTGTCTGGCACTCTGGTCATTGCGGGAATTGAAGTTCTGTTGATTTAATCGTATTCGTTTCCATTTCGGAGGTGAGTACAATTTGATGTATTTGACTGAAAAGAATGTAGAGATTTATCCTGAGGGGCATCAAGTCTCTTGGGTCGCAGTTTTTGGAAAAATCTCTAAACTTGATATTGCTAATCCTTGTATTAGACGCTCGTTGAACCTTGATTATTGAATAGGTACTCATCTACTTTTGAGCCTTTGGTGAAAGATGAAATTCAGTATTTCCTATCATGTAAATAAATTGAGTATTTTTTTCACTGACTTCTTCCGAAAATGATTATCGATAATATTTGATCGCCACATTTATTGGTTTGTGGTCAATTGCTGTGGTGATTCGAGCCAACTCTTTGTTTTCATTCCCTAACGCTTCGCCAATAACTTTTGTCAATTTTCTATGGAGAATTGTTGATGTGAGTTCGAAGTACCAATCTACTGGTTACGTGCGTCGTGGAGAGGATTTTGAATGACAGCCAAAATTTTTGTGCGAAATAATCCTCTTTTTTACAACTGGGTCTCACCAAACATATTCTACCATTTTATGAATTGTATTCTATTTTCGAAAGTATTTAAAGTGGTGCATCTAATTTCTCATTGTTGCAGAAACAGCAGTGAATCAGAATGGTGAAGAAAGGCGGCCCTGTCGTGGTGCCAATGCAATGTGACGACTCTTATACCAGATTGTCGCAGATGGCAACAGCGACTCCTATGAAAACGATGCAAAAAGAACAAGGTGAAAATGCTCTGAAACGAAATGATGGTATCAAATCTTATTACAAGTATAAAGTAGAAACGTTGCAACTCATCATTCAGGAACGTACGCAAAATCTGCGACGTCTTGAAGCCCAGCGAAATGAATTGAATGCTAAAGTGCGTATGTTGCGTGAAGAAATAATGCTGTTACAAGAACAGGGCTCTTACGTCGGTGAAGTCATCAAGCCGATGGATAAGAAGAAAGTTTTAGTCAAGGTTCACCCGGAAGGTAAATTTGTCGTGGACTTGGATAAGAACATAGAAATGACTGATGTAACTCCAAATTCTCGTGTAGCGCTGCGTAACGAAAGTTATACATTGCATAAAATCTTACCTAATAAAGTCGATCCTTTAGTATCTTTGATGATGGTCGAAAAAGTTCCGGATTCTACTTACGAAATGGTTGGTGGACTCGATAAGCAAATCAAGGAGATAAAAGAAGTGATCGAGTTACCAGTAAAACATCCTGAGTTATTTGAAGCTTTAGGTATCGCCCAGCCGAAAGGAGTTCTGCTATACGGACCACCTGGCACAGGTAAAACTCTTCTAGCTCGCGCTGTGGCTCATCACACAGAATGTACTTTCATTAGGGTATCTGGTTCTGAATTGGTTCAAAAATTTATTGGCGAAGGATCGAGAATGGTCCGCGAGTTATTTGTAATGGCGCGAGAACACGCACCTAGTATCATATTCATGGATGAAATCGATTCGATCGGTTCCTCACGAATCGAATCCAGCAGTGGAGGTGATTCCGAAGTGCAGAGAACCATGTTGGAGTTACTTAATCAGCTGGATGGATTCGAAGCCACGAAAAACATAAAAGTCATCATGGCTACAAATCGTATTGATATACTTGATCCGGCTTTACTTCGACCGGGCAGAATTGATAGGAAAATCGAATTCCCTCCTCCTAACGAAGAAGCGAGATTGGATATCCTGAAAATTCACTCGAGAAAGATGAATCTAACTCGGGGCATCAATTTAAGGAAGATAGCTGAGCTCATGCCAGGAGCTTCGGGAGCTGAAGTTAAAGGTGTGTGTACTGAAGCCGGTATGTATGCTTTACGAGAACGAAGAGTACACGTGACACAAGGTGATTTCGAGATGGCTGTATCGAAAGTAATGCAAAAAGATTCGGAGAAGAATATGTCGATTAAAAAATTGTGGAAGTGATTCCGTTGGTACGACGAATTAATGCTAGATTTTGTCAATATTGATCGTTAAAAATTGATTTTCTCTTGGTTTCTCTCTCTCTCTTACTTGTTAATCCTGCAGAAACCTTTCAAAATCGATGATTCGATTCAGAAAATGCGAACTTTGACAAAACCAGCAGCACAATACATCCCGATTTTAGTACAATTCGTTTAATTCATTTTAGGTGTTTTGGAGAAATATTTCGAGAACAACGTCACTTCAATAGCGCATACTACGTACAAAAATAGAATTGTTAGATATTCTGAAACTCGTTTTCGTTCCGCAGCAATGTTCGATTCGTCGCGGTTGCAGGTTTAAATATTTACGGAGGACGAGAAAAGTTCTTGAAAATCTAAAATTTTTATATTTTTGTAAGTTCAATAAGCTATTTTGTATGGTACCCCCTAAGTGTTACTAAGGTATTTACCCGCGAAAAATAAATTGATTTTGTGTAAATAAAAGGGGATTTCTTTACCGACTTGATTCGTGTACAAGTTGAAATTTATTATGCTGAGTAATGAAATGCGTCGGACTGAAACATTCTTCATGTTAGTGGTTAGTTCTTTGAAATCTATACTGTATGAAAAATTCGAATTCGTATACTAGAACAACATAATACGTTGTAAAGGGCATTATAGTTTTGAAGACGAGAATTTCAATCGCATGTTGTGTAACAAAATATCATCTTAAATGTTCGTTCAATTCCAGTTTTTTGTAGATCGATATTGAGGTACAAATCAAGAAATAAGAGGTTAAGTTTTGAATTTTATTTCAAGAAGTAAAAAGTATTTTTGGAACTTTTAGCGGGCAAGAATCAATAACAAAAATTTTGTATCTTAAATCCACAATGGATTTTCATACATTCATAATTCAATTTCAATTCTTCAACAAACGCAAATGAATTCTGCTCATTTTACGAACTTCGCAGTTCTATACATACAACCTATGTATGAGAAGTTCTTAAAAATTCCATATTATGAACTTTTTTTTTTTTTTTTTTTTTTTTTTAAATTCATTTTAAGTAGACGATTGGTAGGGGCGTAAAAAGGAACTGCGTTTGTACTCAATCACAGACGAGGTTAAAGTTTCAACTGAGGGAACTTTTTACTTGGTTCGATGAAGACTTTCCTAGCAATTCCATCGAAAGACCAATCTCTGGTATTCGCGATTCTTGTCACTTCAGGGCAAAACTCAATCACTACGAAACTAGATTTTTAACCAGATTTATTTGAGTAACAGCCTGGTTTAGAACTTTCTTCTTCATTTGAACATTCGCACGAATACCTAATTAAAATGATGAAAATAGTTACATTCTAGTATCGACGCCACTAATAATACTTCATAGTACTGAAAGGAAATACCCGTGATAAACATTATTGCGCTCACATGGTATTCATACACATATTTCAAACGAAAAGGTAATTAGTTTATATTAAATTTTCTTATAGGTATTCATAAAATATGAGCATGATTTCTAAAACAAAATCACCATTGAAGAGCATAAGAAAATACATCCATTAATAACAATATGCCTAGCAAGCAATTCCTATCATAACATCGAATAAAATTATAAAATAAAATGAATCTTCTCTCTCATCTTCACGATAACTGTTTAGCAGAATGAACTACGGAAATCACGTATTTTACTCCCATTTATCAGGAAATAGTCATTTACGTGCGACCAGTACGGAGATGATTTTTTTCAGCAGAGTAGGTCTGATTACATTACATACCTAATAAAGAAGTGTACGGATCTTCTCGATCGTTTTCACCAGCCATGGAAGAAAATAGACAAGGTGTTAGAAAACTAATTCTGATTTGTAGTACTCCGAGACTAGAAATTTTCCCCTTTGGACCTCTATTAGAAATTAAAATGGCAATAATTTTAAAACGAACTTTTACAAAATAGAAAAAATAATTCGACAACAACGCAACAACAACTGTGACATTAACAACGAAAAATTCTTCAGGCCGTAGGAGGGAGATGAAGGCAACTTCGCAAAATGAGGATTATTTGAGGATAGAATAATCGAAAAATAGAAAATATGATCGAATTTTAAAGATGAATGCAGCAAGCCATCTTACAAAAAAAAAAAAAAAAAAAAAAAAAAAGGAGGGCAAAAATCGCCTGATTTATCCTAAATTACTCATACACCAAACATGGTGAGGAGGCAAGGGGGAAATGTTTCGGGTGTAGTTAAAAGAGGGAGAGAGGGGAAAGAGAGAAAATGAAGAATCTATTAAACTAACGGTCCAAGTTTCTCGACAACTAACAATACATCATCTATATCATAAAACAAAAACATCATTATAGCTTTAAAATTAAATACAAAGTATGATTTACCTCAAAGCATTTAGAACATACCAACAAGGGTACACATTTCCCCACTTTTACAAGATCATTAAACCAAAAAATGTAACAAGTTGATATCGTTTTTAAATGCAAGCCCATCTGTTTTGAACACGTCGTGTGTTTCTTATCACAGCCATCAAATACGAACAGAGTGGGAAAAATAGGATTTCAAATCTTAACCGGTCCCTTCTCCATTGCCGTAATAATTTTTTGTACATGATGTCGCACCACATTAGAATACTACAAGAATAGCAAAGGTACCCTATTACGACTTATTACAAAATCCTTCAGGTCGAAAGGTACGTTCTATGAACAGTACAAGTCGATCGGATCACAGAATGATTAATCAAATACATTTCAGTACTAAACATGTTGCAGTCTCTACCGAAAACACGTGTTCGAAAACTAAAGCAAAAAAGAAGGAAAAAATAATAAAACAAGAAGAAAAAAAAAAAAAAAAAAACTGAAAATTTAAAAAAATATCTCATACATATCATCGAACGGTAAATATTGTTCTCTTTGATCAATATTCATAATAAACCACCTTTCCGGCCAAACAATAATGAACTCAGCGTTCCTAACGTGGATGAACTATTTTGCGCTACTGTTGATGTCGCTGATGTTTTGCTCTCTTTGTTTATAGTAGTTCCCGGCACCGAACCGAGCACAGTGCCGAGATCGGG
The DNA here is from genome assembly GCA_035079395.1 of Aspidiotus destructor. Taxonomy (NCBI): domain Eukaryota; kingdom Metazoa; phylum Arthropoda; class Insecta; order Hemiptera; family Diaspididae; genus Aspidiotus; species Aspidiotus destructor. Next base: position 1,885,434 of record JAVHKZ010000014.1, read on the forward strand.
TCGAACCGCACGAGCTCTATTTCGCCACGACGATCTAGATTTTGGATCGTTTCTATTACTTGATCGTACTCCGCTCGAGGTTTCGATGCTCGTCGCGCGTCTCGGAGGCGCTGTTTTGGCTAGATCACAGCCTCCATCACCGTTATCTCCGTCGCAGCCACTCACGTTTCCATCTTCCCTCTCTGACTCGGCAGGGTTTGTAGTAATCAAAGTTTCTAAACCTAATTTTTCCACTGTCTCCATCAAACGAATTCCAGTCAATGCCTGTGGGGAACAATATAATCATAATTTTGGAAAAAATATCTAGTCTGCAATGTAGGAATGAAGCGGCATCGGCAGCGCAAGCTGGCGAGCTGTATATGTAATTATTATAATGCACCCTTTGAACACATTCAAAAATGTCATTCGATAAGTATAGTGCACCCTTTTCAATTGCGTAAGCGAATTGAAAGTGTATTAACGCACTAAACGAATTTCTTCCCACACCCTATAAATTAGTAATACCAAAAAAAAAAAATAATAATAAAATGGAAAAAATAATAATAATGATATTACAAAGTGAATTTTAAAAAAATACAATCGAAACACTCGCATACCCGATTATCACTACGAGGAAAAAACCTCCTACCAGGTTCTTGCGGCAGCACTAGCAAATTCATTGATTGATTTGATTGATTCTTAAGAATAATACTAAATCTACTCGTACAAAATGTAAAATCAAAATTGTATAAACTATCAAGTTAGGAGTGTACATAAAACCAATCGTACAAACAAAGATAAAAGCATACAAGAATATTCTACAGGCAGTGAACGAGTGTTTATCAGCATCAAAACTACTGACAATTTAATAGCAGGGAAGCGTAAATAAAAAATAAAAAAATATCATCGTCATCATTTTTTATCGCTACCTTTTTTCTCGTCAATTGCATAATGTCACCTTGTTCCTCTTTGGAACGTGATACGTGTGGTGAGGGCTCAAGAAGACCACCAGTCAATGTTTTACGTAGATACTCTGCACCACTGGATACCAAATATCCTGCATATAAGAATACGTCGCATTAAGACATACCAAATAGTAAGTACAGTATTATGTACTTCGATGGCAACAGAAACCAACCCCTCCTCCTTAATACGTTGTTACTGTCGTCGTTATTTTTCTTCGATAAGTAGATAATTATGTGATACACGAGTACTTTATAAAATAAATATCTAGTCATCATTTTTATTCCATTTATTCATTTCCACGATTCAAGAAAAGAATCGCCGGACAAAATATTTCAAATTTTTGAAACAAAATTCACCAAACGAAGTCAATAACATAATATACTGAACTGTTCAAGGTAGGTTCACCAAGTTGCAAGCATAAATACGAGAAGAAAGCAACTTAAAGTGCACGGATAGGAGACCGACTTCTGAATGAGACGACAATGCTGCCGACATTAAGACTGACAGAGACCTATACATGGTCGCAAAAATCTATTCACGAATACCCAAGTTGTGCAGGGTGAATAAGGAAAATTATTCTTTTGCGCAGAATGCTCACCTGGCAGTGTAAACGCGCTGGCGAACGGCACCATTGACGGCGAAGCGGACCGTGAATGCAAAGGCGTTGAAACGGGACTGCGACCACCTTCTGGACTGTTGCAAGGTGTGGCAGTCGGCGTGAATGTTGGAGTTACCAAGTTCGAAGGTGTCGCAGCAATAATTCCACGTTCGTTCAATAGTTTTGCCAAACCCAAGGTAACCGAAAACGTACACGTCGAATTACGCCTGGAAAGACGGGCTGGTGTTCCAGGTACAGTACTCGCTCGACTATTCGATACTGTACTCATACGACTACCATGAACGCTAGAAATCGAACACGCATTGAGCAAACGAAACCCAATTTTGCAACGCAACGCACTCTATCCGTCCTACAGTACATTACCTGGAAGTCAGACTCGTACCGTCATCCGGATGCATGACTGTACTGTTCGTGTAGGTGCAGGTATAACCCGAACATTGAAAACTTTTTCCTGGATGAACAACTTCTTCGTCCTCTTCAACATCCGTAATCGAGTACAAATGCAATCCCAAGTCTTCCAACTCCGCGCCACCCCTAGTCTTTATACCAGGCCGTTCGTCTAATAACCCGCCAAGTGATGGCGTAGCCAACTGACTCCACTGATGTAAAGTGTGTGAACCTTCCATCGGTTTCACAATCTAGAGAGTTCATCGAATTTTCCATTTTAATCATCGATCAAAGAAAGAAAGCTCTTTCATACCTCGAGAACGATATCGTAATGTAAAATAGGCACCTGTAATTTATCTGGAAGTTTCCAAGGAACGTGATTAAATGTTTCGGCGCTATAGCTGCTGGTCGACATGATGGAATCCGGCGTCCGGCACTCCGAATCGAATGACAGTCCACCAAATGTACCCGAACTCAGTTGAGCCCTCCTAGCGTATACAGCCGCTGGAGTTAGTCTACGCAAAGCGTCGGCCAAATCCGCTGAGCCTGGAGCACCCGGTATACCTTCTCGCGGTCCACAACTAATACACGGATGTAAACGCGCTTATTAGAAGCCATTTTCTTTTCAATATTTACAGCATGAAAGTTTACTCACGGATACGCCGAATCATCCGAACACTCTGAGTCACTAGCAGAATATTCGTCAGACATGTACGACAATCGTTGACTAGAAAAAGTGGTATACGGTCCACGAGTACGTTCGCGTTTCAAAACATGATTGCTGTGACTATCATAAGAAGAGACGACAGACGGAGAGGAGCCATCGTATGAAAAGCGTTTGTGGTAACTATCTTGTTGAGAATTTGGACTCGCTGAGCCCGTAGTGTTAATTTTCGATATACTACGCACCGTTTCGAACACCTTTTTATAATTTGACCTACAATTAGCGCGAAGAAAGTATTACGCAAAAATAGTTTACCTAAATTCAGTACAGCTCTTCAAGTTATAAGTAGTTAGAAACCAACTTACGCTCGATCTGAACTAATACCAGAATCGAGACTGAGTTCAGAGAGTAGCGAACACTCCATTTCAGTGCTTAACGAGTCTGGATGATGCGAAGAAGTCATCGAAGAAAATAAACCACCACCTCGCACACTCGGCATGCCTTTCCTATTTTGCTTCTTCAACGCTTCCTGAGTTTCCTGCAGCAGACCCAGTACTTCGACGTATCGTTCTTTCAATTCGGCCAATTCGAGGGCCAATTCGTTCTGCGTTTCTCTGGTCACCATCAATAATGCCGTCAATTCTTCGTTTTCATTTTTCGACTGTAAATGTTGACCACGATTAGAGGTAAATTGCGCAAAAAAAAAGGTAACTTATGTTGATGCTTTTTAAAAACTCATTTGTCGTACTCTGGAAACTTTCTGTTCCGCCTGCTGTAGTTTGTCCTGCAGATTGTCAGATAAACGTTTGAATACCCGACATTCTTCGCGATACTTCTCCGCCTCTTCAGTGATCGAACTAAGATCCGATCGAGCGGTCGACAACTGCGAAATGAAATCCGACACCAGTCTTTGTTCCTCCTGCTCGACCTCATCCGTTTGCTCGGCCAGTAAGCTAGCTTCGTTACGCAACTGCACATTTTCTTCCTCCAGCTTACCGATACGTCTTTGCAACAATTCCAAGTTGACAGTTCCAGTTGGAGTAGCTGTTACACAAGGAAAATCGCATTACGTTTCATCATTTTCAATTTTACGTAAATCTATTTAGGTATGTAAATTATGTAGTTAGCTAAAATAGGAAACATCGTAATATGTACGGTGCTTACAAAACCTTCAAGATCTCGTATTGAATCTTGTATTGAAACGTAAAATACGTGCAAACAACACGCAGGAGAACGGTTTGAGGGGGTTAAAAATTGATACGTAATAGTATCAACAACAGTAAACATTTATCCTCAGAATATGTTGTGCAAGGGTAGGTGTAGAATGTATTTGTTTTAAATCTTGTGGGAGTTAATCTCAATAGTTAGACGTCATTCATCATTTTGGAGTATATCATAATGTACCTTGTGTGAGGTAAGAAGGTAACGTGCGCGCGCACTTCACTAGGATTTACAAACACCAACTTTGGTCGTTGGTCTACTACCAAACCATTGTAAGTCCACTTAACCTTGATCTGGCGAATCAATTGTTAGAAAATTCTAAAAATTCCACATAGAAAACAGTTAAGAAAAGACGCCGTCATTCAAAGTTGAAAGTACAGTAGTTGGTAGCGTTCCAGCTTTGATGACGCAGTTACACAGAAGTACATATCTTCCTTGAATTTTTACTAAATTTTCGAACAGCTGATTTTCCAGACCCAGGTCCATTGAATTTTCAACGGTATGTAAATAGACCGACGCGACGCGACGCGATGTGGTATTTGCCTAGTTCCCGTAATATCATTATTTTCATTCATGCATTTCATTTTACCTCCGTTACTCACCACGCAGCGTAAAAAAACACTTTACAAACGCTAAAGAAATAAAAATAAAAAGAAGGGGAAAAAAAGAGAGAAAAAAAACAAAAAAAACACGCACTCATACCTACGATTTAAATTTTACCATCGTCGTCGGTAGAAAAAATGTTATTTTTGTATGAACATAAGGAAGAACAGATTCGAAAACAATTATTCTAGACACAGTAATTTCCGAGAACACCCTTTCATATTATGTTGGTGTACTCACTATTTTCTTTCCCTAGTTTTCATCACAGCCCCTCTGCTCAGTCAAATCTTTTATCTAATGACAGACAAAGCATTCCCGATCCGTCATAGATCCGATAACGAAGTAACGATAAAAATTCGCTTATACATTAAAAAAATAAATAAATAAATAAATAGATAAATCAACAAAACTTTTTCCAATCAAAGGCATGGCATGAAAACTTCGTTACTTCAAACCAAAATTGTTTTTAGTTGAAAAGGAAAATAAAGTTTCGAGAGAGAGTAAATAATTATATTTTTTTTAAGGCTTCAAATCAACGTTCGTGTCGTTCGTGAGAAAATAATTTCGATATTATTGTATACATACCGGGCTCCGACCCTGATTCGTCAACATCGTTCGTCAGTATTTGTATCAGCTCGGTCTTTTTCAACAGCTCGTGTTGCAATTGTGTGATTTTTTCATTAGCAGTTCTTAGTTCAGCTTCCAAATTTGCAACCGAAGATTCGAGTTTTTGATTATTGCTCAAAAGTTCCTTTCCAATGCGCGCGGTCAATTCTATATCCTTTTCTTTCTAGAAGTATAATAGAAAATAGAATGAGAGGTTAGAAGTTTAACTGAAGTGCTTTTTAGCCTGTATTTCATTATTCTAAGTAAGACGAATCAAGTCTATTGACTCTTACTCTAGACGAAAATTAAAAACATAAATAAGTAATATATGAATAAATTACAAAAAAAAAAAAATAATAAAAAGATAGAAAAAAATGCGGTCATCAAAATCAGCGATACTTGAGAGAAATTTAGCGTCAGTGGTTATATGTACGTAGTCTCTCGTTAAGAGAGAAAAGATGCCTTTGAGGAACAAGAGAACGTCTGGAAAAATATAGAAAAGTGAAGAAAGCTAATAGGCGACGACATAAACAACAACGCAACGCCGACTTTTAAAAGCTGTCTGAATTCATCAAAGAGTTTAGAAGGGAGAAGAACAAAAAAAAAAAAAAAAAAAAGAAAAAAATCACGACAACACTGATACCTAATAAGTAATGATGAATCAAAATGTCCGATTCAAAAATGAAAAACTCGAATACAGTTCTTGTACAGCAGAGGATATTTGCCTTCAACTATATGGCTATAGCTACACGCTTCTGCTGATAGTATCATAAACAGATATACGAATGAAAAGCCTTCCTTGGAGCGAGGCATGCCTTTTCTTTCCAACTCCCCTCTTTTTCAAAAGCCCCACTAGAGGAACACAGTCTAATTTTTCTCCGAAAAATCAAGTAAAAGACGAATAATATGAGAAAAAATACAGACGAGATTAGAACCATTCTATTCGAGATAAAAACTTCATGACAAGCTAAGAACAATTTCGCTAAAATTTTCAGAAGGTTAAAGAAGAAAAAAATCAAAAATTAATACACACAATTACGTTCTTGACGAGTTCAACTGTTTCTGTCGACCTTGTCGAATATTTCTCGATGATATCATACGACCTTCATGGTATGACAACCGTAAGTGTTTCCTCTGATAGTATACGTCGCGTCGTGTCGATGTCGCCTCGCACATCGTTCAAAATCTCTAAAATTTGCGCGTTTTTTAATGCAGCGCAATACATATCAATCTTCTAATTTCGATGAACATTCGGAATGAAATCGTAATAAAATTTTCATTTTTGATACACACTTCCAAATACGTAGACCTACGAGTATAATACATTTTCATAACGTCCTGAGAATAGAAAATTTCAATTTTTCGCGCAGATCACAATAAATCGATCGAGAGAATACCTATTCCATTCGAAGGGAGAGAAAGATGTGTTTTTCGGACCATTCCAAAGGCAGGGGCCAAATGAAGGAGTATATTTTGAGGGTAGTCGACCTGTTGTAGTATATTGCGATGTCCATAAGAGACAGTTTTTGAGACGCTATACATCACGAGTTCATCGCTGACTTGATTTTCACGCGCTATGTTTCAGACCATATACTATTGCCTATAAACTAGGTTTACCAATAGTAATAATATAATGGTCAATAACCAAACCATATACACACAGCATGAACTGAGCTTTGTCTATTTGAAATTTATACAGAATTGAACGCGTTGATAATAATATAAATTATTATGTGATACGAAAATAAGCATAATTAAGGGGAGAGAAGAAGGCAATGCGACACGTTGCGTTGAAGAGAACCGCCCGAATATCATCCTGTCTTCTTTCCAAAATCAAAATTATGCTTATTCCTTGTCACACGGTGCGGTGCATTGACAATAGACCGATTTTTCTGTTCATCATAATCTCTATCGATGATGAATTGTAAGTTTCCTTTTCTGTTCCGTCATTCTCGAGGTTGGTGACAGCGTTCAGATTTTTCGTTGGGTTAGTTGTTGTGTTTGCTTGTCTTCGCCGAGGATGGCTATTTAGTCGAAAGCGCTTCGTTTAATTCTTTTCGTTTCCTACAGTTTTGTAATTATGTAATTACTCTTCAGAGTATCAACCCCCGTTTTTTCATACGCGTAATGAATAGCCGCGTAATTTAGAGTCTCGCATTAACTCGATTAATACTCACTTCTTCAAGTAACCTTGTTACTGCTTCGATATCATTATAGGTTTTGGTCATTTGGCTCACTCGGTTGCTGCATAGAACTTGAACAAAGGAGAAAAAAAAAAAAAAAAAGAAAGAAAATAATCGGTTAGAGAATATCGACACAATATGCGAATTAGGTTTATATCTTATTTTACGGCGCGGCGGCACGTAGGATTGAAGACGCGTAAACGCTATTTCTAGAATTCAACAGTACACGCTAGATGCAAAATTGTCAATATTTTGATACGATAGCGCCGGAAGAGAACGGCCAAGAAGAATAAAATGAAATGCGTGGAATTTGAATACCGACGTACTACGCTAGCCACGATATACCCTAGCCTTTGAACGAGGACAAAATTGTTGACATGTTTCATGTCTTTGCTCTGACCTCTACCGCGTCCGTCCGTCCGTGCAACTGAGCTTGGGAGTTGAGAAAATGTTGAAATCCTGATTCCTACCCTGATTTCGAGCGAAAGGTGAGCTCATCAAAAGCCACTGGCCGCCTCCAAAAGCTATTAGTTTGAGATTTTCTACACAAGCTTTATACTAGGATTATTTATACTAGTCTTGAAATATTCTAAACTGGACCTATACTAAATCCGCAAGTGAGCTCCCCAAAAGCCACGACCTACGGAGAAAGACACGAAACATGATCTTCATTCATTTGGCTACGCCAGAAATTCTTCTATCTCCGAATTTTTCGTTTTTCAAATTCCAGGGCTTCGCATCAACCTTCCCCCTTCCATTTCTCCTCTCTACCAGATAATGAGTTTTTTTTTTTGCCCCGACACTATGGGACTTTACGCGGATATTGTTTCACCGTACATCCCGGTACTTCGATACTCAATTCGGTTAGTAAATATAAGATTTGGGACTCGATTCGGAACCGCCCCATCAGCTTAAGAAGTCCTTCAAACAATAGCATAAGTACAACGATTTTACAAAGGCTGTCAGCGGTTTAGAGTAAGGCGAAATGATGTCACCCTAGTGTTCCACTACCTCTTATGAAAAATTGGTAACATCATTTGGCCACACCCGAGATACTACGTGCGGTCTACGGAGTACGCCCAAATAACATCGATAAGTTTATTTATATACACAGAAATGTCGTTTGAGCTGCTGCTTTATGATCGAATATCATCAAACGTGACTCGAACTTGCATTTAAACTTCCATGCACTCGAGATAGAAGTTCCCTACGCAAAATCGAATACATGTTGCCTAGGTTTGAAAATCAACTCGCAGCCCATTCCATTGGCAGTTCTGGGGTTGTCTTCATCAACTGCTTGAATCGAGGCAAACGAAGAACCTGTTTTATGGAAGCATCTGTATAGATTTTCAATTTTTGTTCGTGTTTCAAACGATAATCGACATATCGAAATTTTGATAAATATACTTTGGTATAATTGATTACACCGATGTTTAGAAGTAATCTTTATTATACAGAGGGTGGAAAAATGATGTGAACAGTCAATCGGGGAAATCCACGAAATTGTCGCGGAGTCTCACCGGAGTTTTTCGTTCAACCGTTCACACATCATTTTGCCGGATCCTGTATACATTCATCAATTATCATACGTATTTCCTATCATATACAGAGCTCAATCAGACATAAAATGAATTTCTTATCGTATGTATCTTATCTCAATAATCCAACCGGGTTCTTCCCTCGTCTCCTGAACGTTGACAATTTTTCAAGTTCTTTTCGTCTCACAGCCCGAAATTCGATATTATTTTTTTTTTTCACGTCCCATTCCTGTCATATACAGCAGCTCGAGCTCGGAGGTTAATATTTTTCTACGTTCGATGTTTTTCCAAACGGTGCTCGGTCTTTTTCTCAAATGATCCCTCCTCCTCCTCCCCCCCCCCAAAAAAAAAACAGATTCTCTGTAGAAAATCTACCAATCAGTTTCCCATGGGAAGTCCAGAAACAAAATCTTACGTATGCACCATACTTGCACACGCTTTTAAATAAGTCTTGGAATTTTTCTTCAAGCAAGAAAGATATAGAACCTCCAAAACGTCGAAAAACTTTAGGATTTCCAGTCCCCCCCCCTCTCGGTTAATTTTTTTAACAATACTTAATGCTACACTTGTCTTGCAGTAAAATTGATAAATAAAAGGAGGATTGAAGAACACCAGACGGAAAAGTAAAGTATAATCGATATTTCCATTCAGTTACAATTTATACATCAATATTATAACCTTCGGGCTTCGACAAAAAAAAAAAAATAAAAATAAGGTACATAATATTTCCACAAGAAAATCATCCATCTAATTACGGTATTACTACCATCTACCTCTACCGCGAACATCCAAATTTTCAATCTCGCCACTTTACCTACTCGAAGGAGGTAATAACGAGAATACGCAAAACTGTGTGCTAGGGCGTAACAATCTTTTACGGTAACAACCTTGGCAAAATTATTAGTGTATACCTTACCTACCGTATTAAATACGAACAAGTGTGTTTCTTGATTCATGTGTGAGAAATTGGAAGCAGTATAAATGAAAATTGATTCTATGTACATATAGTAAATTTTCGAGCAGAGCTTACAAATTTGTAATCAGGTTCAAATGTAGCAATAACGTTTACTAAACTTTCACATTATGTACTTTCAGAAGAACGAAAAAAAAAAATTTAGGGTAGTCTAATACAGTAATTGAAACGAAAAGAATCCATTTACTACGTGTATTATAGCGAAATACGATAAATTTTTATGCGCAAATGATGGAGTTATACAATTCTCATGAGACGATTAATTTACTGCGCAACAAACAATCCTTCCACGGGCTAAAAATAAATTAAGTAGGACCCCCATTGAAACTACACCATTTTAAAAGTCGAGTCATCACTTCACGTTTTTCTGTATCCACCTTGACAACAAACTGATTTTACCGCTACCTTCCGTGAAAAAGTCACGGTCTAAACTCCCCTTCATCAAAAGCAACAAAAACTTGTACGACCAACCATCATTTTTGACATTTTTTACACCTACAAAAGGTGGCTCATAAACTGGAAATCTCGCGTCTTCCAGATATCTCTCTATATTCTTCATTCGAAAACCTAATGCTCGACGCTTTTCATCAGAAGTAAGGGTAGTATCTTCGTCAACTCTAAGTGGTGTTGGATTTCAGAGCTCTTGAGAGCTGCTAAACGTTTTCGGTAAAAATTCACGACGTGGAGAAGGAGATGATACTCATTTTCGGAGCTATAGCCACTTCGGTTTGTATACAACGTTTTTTCCTCGACAATCTTAAGCCCCTATGCATCCGCAAAAAAAAAGCTCACGCAGAAGCGTAGGCACCACCAACTTTCTTAGTATGACTGATACATGACCTGTTGACAATTAAAACTCTTTAATTTCAATTTATCCACAATCTTATATAATATGATTACATTTTTCATTTCGCAAATGAATACGTAATATTGAAGGATAACAAGACTGAGTCGTCACGCGCCTCAGTATTCAAGTCTCTAGTTTCTTTTCTTTCGTTGACTGTTATGTAGATGAAATCCATTTTTAGAAAAAATTGTTCAAAAATCCGAAGCTTTTCTTTTTCTACAGCTCAGGGCGGGGGATGATTTTTCTTTATTTTTCAAGCGGAATAAGTGCACAGATAAAAGTTGAAAAGTGGCTAAAAATAAGGCTAACAATTCTCGCGTTCGGTTAAAAAAAAAGAAATTGAAAATTGATGATTAACTTCGCTTCAATTTCACAAGCGCATAATATACTTGAGTCCTGAATCATCATTTTCAAAAATACAATTTGAATTACCGACAACAGGAAAATACGAACTTTGCTTTCGAAAATATAATGCAAATTGATACAGAAGGAAAACACAAAACTTGATTTCCAACTACTTTCTTGTCATAGTCTTATAGTATCGAGTCAGTTGGTCCTTCTTCTGTTTTGAGGTCTTTACGATCCTCTCTTCAATAATTTTCTTAGAATTCTTTTCTTGTCTTCTCAAACTGCTGCACGATTGTGGCCTGCACTTCAGAAAAGTGGCTTAGGGTTTTTTTTTTTTTTTTTTTTTTTTTTTTTTTTTTTTTTTTTGAAAATAAGTGGTAAAAAGAAAAAGTGGCTAGAAATGGAAAAAAGTGGATCGTTTTCCGTCCTGAGAGCTCAAGATAGGTCTAGGTTGTTTCTCTGTCAAGGTCTGAAAACCAACAGATCTACATCTTCTTGCTCCACCATATCTGGAACCTCCGAGATTTGGTTCCCCTTTGCCTGTCCACATCAAAAATGCAAAGATTCCCCACAAACGAGCATAATAATTATAAGTATTTCCGGCCAGATTGACGATAGACAAAACAAGCATAATAGATTAACGATAGACAATTGAGTTAAAATTCGATTAACCAGATTTGTTCTCTCGTACACATCCTGGGACATAGCATCAGCATCGAGGCATTATTCTACATTTGGGCCGTGCACCGCTAGAGTATCGACTACTCCCCCTATCAATGACGAAAACGTGAAGGTTCAGCAAAAATGTGGAATTCAAGTACAGGGTATTGAATTTAAATGTGTACATATTATGTAAACTAACGGGCAAGCACTACTCGGCGGACATTTTCATAAGAATTCACCTATAATTGACAAACGGAATACTGAAAATAGATTTGTGTCCAACTAAATTCACGTTAACGTAGACAAGTTAATCGCGATATCCTATCGAGAGAGAGAAAACTCTCTTGAAAAGGAAAACTGGTACATAAAATTTATGGCAAACAAAAACAGCTGATACGAACCACCATGTGACTACTACTACAACTATGGCGTGCGTACAAAAAGCGACAGAGAATTAAACAGCGCGGAGCTTTGCCAACGTTAGTAAACCTGCACCCTTGAGGCGGGATATCGCTCTGTTGTCAGAGCGAATAAGAACGCTCTATCGTAATTTGCTTGTCGGGGCACAGAGGGTCTGTTAAAGATGATACTACCACTGTGAAAATCAATAATAAAAGTTAATAATACCCGACACGCCTAACCAAACCTGTACTCAACACTGACCAACGATCGCGTATAAGAACGACGAAAAACGCTATCACGTCTACATACAAACTCTGCATCGTCGTGAGACACGATATTGTCGCATGAGAAAAACCGAAAAGCCGAAAAATTGAACAAAGTCCGCAAAACAGATTTTCGATTTTTCTTTTCAAAGTATGGGCGCGAACACTAGCTGCGGGTTGATGTGAAAGGAGAAAGTCGAGTCGACGATGAAAACTACTTATTTTGTAATTATTTTATTGCAGCAGGTAGCCTGTACGAGCACTGACTGAGATTATTGAGCCAGGCGCAAGTTTTAAGCAAAGTTCATAAATGAATACGTCGCGTCGCGTCGCGTCGCGTCGCGTTGTTATACCGTATTAAAGCGGATACATTACACATATTTCGCTCTCTGTTTCCCTCATACAAGGTCAACGCGACGCGACACCCACCTTAGACTGATCGGTGGTGCGGTGCGGTGCGGTGCGGCGCACGCGTCCAACTTCCAATGAAATCGTTGCACGGCTTTCCTTCTCGTCGTCGCCCCCTCGAACGATGATGAAGTCGTGATTGTGAACAGGATCATCTGCCTCTCATTGCAGACCCTGGCTGCAGACACGGCTTGCAAGAAGTTTGTAGGTACAAATGTCCACACGAAAAACTTCGCGCTGCCAGTCGCTGTCACCTCCACAAGTCACGTAAAAGACGATGACAGAGAAAACAACAAAAAAAGAGTCAAAGTATCGTACGCAACTACAAACTGTCGAGATTTCGATCTGCCGTATAAAGTTGCATTGCCGCGTATGAAACTCATGATGTTATTTACCCGCTGTAGGCGAGAATACATAATGTAGATGTCTCACTTCACTGACCGTTGTCTTGTAGTTACATCGATTCAACTATTATTATGTTCGCCGAAGATGAGTTGGTTTAAAAAAAAATAGAAACCCTGGGGAAAAGAAGCGAGAACTTGGCAAAATCGCGCGCGGGCTTGAAGAACAGAAAATCTAGGCTATGTGATTCAACTTTACAGATTGTTGGCAACAGAATGCTTCCACTCAACAGAACAGCTGCAATGGATTGACACCTAAAACGACTGTCATCAATTTGAAGAAGGACGTGAGGCGAATTTTGCGATTTTCAGACACCCCCACTCCCTTTGGTGAGATATCGTGAGATTTACCCATTTATCTCACGTGAGATTTTTCAAAATGCATGTTTCTGCTGTGAATACTGATGAAACGCACATTCACTGGATCAATAATAAAATTCAACTCAATTTTGCAATACATACATATTTTAGACTACAGTATATTCTTGCATGGAAAAAAAAAAAAAAAAAAAAAAAAAAATATATATATATATATATATATATATGTAAGACTGAGTCACCTCTTATCGCTCTCGCATATTCGTACGATGACTCGTCTTTTACCCATTCTTCATTTAATCGCTTTCCCCGTCTCTTCACGTCTCTGTCGTCTCCGTAATTCCTTCCTTCTTTCGCATTCTGATGATTTTTATGCTGTTACTTCTGTTCGTACTCTCATATTGTTCACTGTATCGTTCACGACCTGTGTGACTTCGTAATTAAATTCCGAAATAAATTTCGTGCATTTGATTCGTCTCCCACAAGTTATTTAATAAGATCATGACGATCTTATATATATATATATGAGATTCTCCGAGACTCCCCCTCCCCCTCACGTAAGATTTGGTGAGATTCTGCTGCACCCCCTCAATACCTCACGTAACTCATGAACGCCCCCTTACCAGTCCAGAATGATGTGATTCATGGTGGCATTTTAATGGCTCGCTATTCTTTCTAATTCGTCGATCTCCATACAATTGACTCTAACGTAAAAATAGCTGTCAAGTACACGAATTAAATGTATGGTCATCGAAATACCTGCACAACAATTTAATTATCGACCTCGCGAAGAAAGAAAAAAAATTATATAATGTGAATAATTTGAAACTGAATGTATTTTCAACGCGCTGCATATTCATTGACCAATTCCGTACGTATTTTAAAAACAAATTCTTTACTAATCGTTACAAAAAATTAACGTAATAATGAGAAAGAGAGAAAAAAAAATTACGAACCTTATTTGCGGTCTTATTAGTCGATGATATTTTAATACATATCTACTAAACTACAATTCGCGCACACATCATCTGTTAAAACGTGCAAGCGAATACTGCGCATAAGCAAGAAAGAAAAAAAAAAAAAAAGGAAAAAGAAAATGGGAGAGAAGGAAAAGTAATTACGAAAAAACACTCATCTAAATACCGAACATAATCATCAGTATCTGATCGATTTTCTATTATTGGGGAATATCATATTATTCGTCACATTCAAGTATAAGAGTACCCGGTAAAAAGTAGGTAAGTAAAGAGGCAGTGTTATAAATTCCAGCTCATCAAGAATACACGATTAAAAAATAGAACAAATGATTCAAATACATTTTTAGACATACAAAAAACAGATAAAGGATTGACAAGAAGGACTGAGCAGCAGGGAAAATGAACAAATTTTTGTAGCTCGCACTCGCATTCCACTCGTACGACACTTATCATGCGCACAGTCTTCGTCATCTGCTGGACACTTCATAACTTGCGTTTGAATTACGGTACGTCGATGACGTTCTCTGGCTCTGGCAAACAGAGGCAAGTGACATTCTCGCGAGTAGTGAACGGAGATATGAAAGGTCCGAAAAACGAAAAATTGTGAATGGACTAGCCAATGTCTGTAATCTGTACACTGCACTCCCTGATCACACGGATAGTACCTAATTTAAACAATAGTGGGGTTATAAACGGCACGAGCTACTTGTGGTACTACCACACAAGTTTGTGCCGTCAAACGAAGTAGGTGTACAATAAGACGATTCAGTTCACGAACGATTCATGAACTAAGGTCGGAAAAATACCACCCATACTAAAATAACGCATTTTTCCATAGTGGCCCACAACAGAAAGAAAAAAGAGGGGGAAAGCGATTCCAATTAATTTGAAATGTTACTCATGCATGAACACATTACAATGTTAGAGAAATAACATTGACTTAAATGTGGAATATCTAACTTAAGTGAAGAAAAATAGGCAAAGAGTCACAACAGAAAAACAACTAAGATTCTGTGCACTGCAACATTGCATTGTCTTGTGGAAATATATTCTCGCGAATGAGAATGATGATAAAAAAAAGTCATAAGAAAACTTGGAATGAACTTGATTGAAAACTTTACAGAATGCTCGATACCTTCCTCTATGAAGCATCCAACATTATGTGATGTGACTCGAGTTGCTGTAGATGTTGTCGTTCTTCACTAAACTGCCCTCATCCTCATAATATTATTTGGTGAGATGTTCCAAACAGTCCGAAGGGCCTATCACTCGGGACTCTCTATACTTGTAATAATCCTTACTCACAAGTTGTACCAATTGCTCTGACATTTGGTTCAATGAAATTGTTGAGTATTTGATACGGATACAAACCTAGCCCAGAACTTATACTACCTATAATTTGGGTGCCATTTATCGGCACATCAAAATAGATGAAAACAAAGAAGAAAATAGGTTGGAAGTAAGAAAAAGAGTGGAATCAAGATGAGAAAAGTACCTACACGTTAAGCGATAGGCATCAGCAAAAAAAAAAAAAAAAACTACAAATTTTTCAGCGTTGAAAAATACAATACCAAGGTAAAATGATTAGTGAAAGGTTTTCGGAACGTTGAAACTATTTCAAGAAAAAGATGAAATGTGTACGAACAAAATACGTAGCAAGAATGATGAATAACACACGGGCGTCGGGCAAGGTATATCTTTTTCTATTGAGCTGCAAATGTGAAAGAATTTTACGTTCTTGTCGACCCTTTTAAAGATATGTAGTATTGAAAAACCTATTTCGAACAGCTCAGACTAACTCTTTGGAACAGCGTTAGCAAACCCTAACAGTCGGAAACGTGTTCATTGGAAAATATCGTCTTGTTCTTGGGTTCTTGTTGATGAAAGCTTCTGCTTCGGAACTGTGTTTAAAATTTTAATAGTTCATTTTTTGATCCGCGTTTCCGTTATCTTTTTTACAAATTACTATTTCTCTTTATAATTTACCAAATTCATTAAATTTTCTCAAAATTTCAAGGAACCTGACCTCATCACCTCACAAAACGCCGGAGAAAAATTGCATGAAAAACGTGTTTACAACACCTCGTCGTGCATGTTGTTCATACAAGTCCACTTTTCAACTGTACTGAGAAGACAAAGCTTTTCAGTCTTACGAGCTGAAAATGACCAGCTTATACCAGCGTCGAAGAATTTAATTAGTCGTTATCCATGTACGGGTACACACAGTGTAAAAAGTATTGCCTATCGGGGAAGGCACAGGAATTTCGACCCTGACGAAAAAATGATCCCGCGGCCACTTGAGTGAGTGACGAGTCGAGCGGTGGCAAATCGACCCCGCGGCGGATTGTATGGGCACCTTTTATTTCATTTCTTCTCACAGAGCAGTCCTATTTCACGACTAGTCATTTGACATAATGCCCAAAAGGAAGTTGGCAGATTATACATACTGTTCGTGCTTTTCACGAAAAGGAAATAAAACACTAAGTACAAAGTTTTAAGGACAAAGAGGGTGAAAAGATGACGAATAGCCCATTGCAAGACATAACAGGTTCGTTGATACTTGATGCATCAGTAGTATCCTGTGTTGATGTGATACTTAATATACGACATTACTAACGCTGCAGGTGTGAGAATGAGGTAAACCTTGAACAAAAATCAGGCGAAAGTCATTCGTATTCCCCTAAGAAGAAAAAAGTTTCAAAGAAAATAACATTATTACGCGCAAAAACGCAATCCACCAACAAAAACGGAATCAACTACAATTTAATTACCCACAGAACAAGGAATTTGATAGATTTTTTCCGCATATTATACTCTATAGTTTCATCTTGAAAATGGAATTCGTTGATCTTCTGCAGGCGGTAAAGTAAGATAGAAAAAGAAACTAGAACTGTACTTACGAAAATAATTTAAAGTTTCTCGAATAGTATCAGGTGACAAAACAGATACGTCAGCGTCCTCAGGTTTCAGTGCCGGAACAGGAATAAACCAGTCTTGATTTTCGTAACCTGAAAAAGTATTGAACAACGTAAGAAGAAAACGAAAATAAAATTGCTACCTATATTACGTACTTGATTGTTAGATACATAGTTTTTTTTTTTTTTTTTTTTTTTTTTTTTTTTTTACAACGCCAAATATGATAGACATGATAGGTACCACTATTTTATCACAATATTTCGCTATGTTCTTTTCCACTTGTCTAAGGGTCATCACAGGAAGACAAGCAGTGATATCCATTGCAACTGCGTTCTATGAGTTCCGCAATGATCCGCGGCAAGTAAACGAGAACATTGGAAAAAAATTGGAACGAAACATGGAAAAACGGAGTGGACGAGACTATCGTGTGTACAGGCATTGGGAAATATTCGGAAATCGGCTACTCAAATTAGTAGTGCACGATTCTGTTGTTCCCTTTCTTCTTTCTCATGCGCAGCGTGTGATATTCTTTTACTAGGATCGAAATTTAATAAAGACTTGAGAATCTATGTCATTTTCCAACGTTGACGTAAAAGTATAACGTCTCCGATGAACCAATTCTTTTCTTACTTTTTTCTTCAACTTCCATTTCAAATTACTGGTAGAATTGGTGTCGATATTTTCGGGCACTCGGCCAGAGTTTAAAGGTTACTTCACAGAATATTCAAAACGAAAGAAAATAAGTTAATGGAAGAGGGATTCGTTCTTAACGACCGCGAATAATGAGTTAAGAAGCAAAGTTTCATATTTCAAGCGCAAAATACATTCTTAAACAATCTAAAAATTAATTACTTTTTTCCTCCTTACTCCTCCCGCCCCTCCCCCCTCCCCGAGGAAGAACAAAATTAACCATAACATGTGTACATCAATTATATGCACATCTACGTACGAAGGTTCAAACTACATCAAAATCGTAAACACTTATTGTATTAGAATACTAACCACCAAATTCTGTCAACGAATCTGCGCGTAACGTGTACTTAGGAATTCGTTCTTCTAGAAGACTAACGATTTCAACTTCAGGTAAATCTCCACCACTACACACTTCTGAAAAATGAAAACATCACGTTAATAGGGAAGGAAGCCAAGGAGAGAAAAAAAGTTACAGCTATAACAAAAATAAAGTAAAATAATCAATCCCACAAATCTCTCAGTACCTGTTTGCCATAGATCAAGAACCTCTTCCTCTTTCTGGCTCAATCTCCTTTGTCGCCCGAGTCTTTTAAATAGGCATGTATCTGACCAAGGGAACATCACCAAAATATTCGACGTCTTTCAATATTTTTTTTCACAAGAATATTTCGTTAGGATGAAAGTTTGAAAAATATTCATGAACGCGTAAATTCTTAAACATCACTCCTCAGATACAGAATAATAAAATCTTAACATTCCAAAACTAATAATTTTCGAACAGGATATAACGCGACTAAATAATAACAGAGTTGATGAATGTACAGGTGACAAATCTCGTCGTCATATCTGCGTTTAAGACTGACATTCTACGTCATTGACAAACACGGTAGAATCCTAAATGTTCGAAAATAAGTAAAAGCATTGAACCGAACAGTTGGAGTAAATCCAACATATTTGAAGTACCGTTTAATAAAACAAGAACGTTCGCTGATAAGCGTCTGATACTGAGAAAATACGTTTTCTGTAGTCAACGACTTTGAGCTGCATTGATGTTAGGTAATCTTATCAAGTTGTACAAGGGAAAATGCCGTTTGAAATATTTTCAAAATTCATCAGCATCCATGAAATTGAAAATAAATGACGGGTAGGTACCATTTTTCATCAATCCTTCACTGCTTCCACAACTATAGTTTTTCGGACAGAATAACTTCATAATATCAAACAAAGTTCTGAATGTTCAACACTTCTTCAGTAAAACCAAGAATGGCTGGACGTCATAAGTAACATTAAATTTTAACTAATAGAAATACTAACTGGCTGAGGAAGTTTAAAAATCATATTATGTAATTAGATAATCCTCCTAAAGTATGGATTTTATCGATAAATAGATCCAAGAATTTGTACCCGAAGTTATGAATTCGAAGATAGCTTGCGCTTTTATTTTATTCCTGCTCTTTGGAAACACTGCATTAGAAAGATTGATTAAGCTTAATTAAAAATGAAATCATTTCGTCAGCCCACACGATTTTCAATTCTTCTTCTCAACTTCAAGTGTCATAAAAAAAGAGGATTCGTTGAAAAATTCGTGGATATTGAGAAAAAAAAAAAAAAGAAAGAAAACGAGAACGAGAACAAAAAAAATATCAAAATAGCAAAAATAAATTTTTCATTGGTGGAAAAAAATATGATAAAAAAGAAACACATTTGAGGGAAATGGTGCGATGAAATCAAGAGTTTTCTAAGGATGAAATGTGGCTTCAATTTCTTCAAAACAGTAGTTTGTTAAGCTAATAATTGAACTGAAATTCAATTGATCATTTTTCTAGGATGAAAAGTAAAATCTTGATGAAAGCAAAGCGAGACTATTCCAATTATTTCATTTTCTCATAAAATTCAGCAATGTTAGTTATCGTCAGTAAATTCAAAATTTGTAGTTCATAGAATTTACAAGCAACGTTTTGAAAATTGCAGTTCGTGTCATAGATATTTTCAAATAAGGATTTTGTCAGTAATTACTAACCAGTGATGGTTTGTGCATCGCGAGAGTTTCTCGCAATGGTTAACGAACATCCTGCGGTGGAAGACTGTATTGAATCTTTCTCTAAGTCCGCCAGCTTGCTCTGCACTTTTCGTATTAAAATTTCTGAAACAAGAACATTTATCAATCTTTCAAGTGGACGAAAGAACGTTTAACAGAAGTCGACTTTCGTTTCCAAGTTGTTCATCAAAAACCCTAAAATTACACCCGTTTTACTTTGTATAATTTACGTACAATTGAGCATCGAATTGAATTTGAATTCCAGGAGATTCAACTCCACCATTATCCAAGTGTTTGACAAATAGGTTTCGCAAAATGAAGATCTGGAGTTATCGAAATAAAAACCAGGAGAAGCAATTTCGCGGCTCAAGTGGATCCAGGAAGATTAGTTACCACACACCATCGAAACGAATTAGTCATCGCTATTCAACCGAGTCGAAAAAAAAAAGTAGCCATCGCCGACAACACGGAATACATACTTGATTAACAGCACATCGAGAATATTCACATACATACACCGAATGCAAAACAATATCGTTCGACCAACAAATAAATACACTGTTTTAAAGAAGAAGACCAACAAAAAAACTGGAAAGAATGGAGGTCATGGACCACTAATGAACTTTTGTAGCGGTTGTGCGACTGTTCCTCATTAAGGGATTTGGTCATGAACAACCAAACAAATTTTCATAAATGCTTCCATTAGTGGGTTTTCAAATTACAAATGAACCAACGAAATAATTATACAAAGGAGAGAATGGTTAAAAGAATGATACATAGCTCTAATAATGAGTCATCGGACCGCCATCAGTTTTTTTGAAGAACGAAACAAAACGGAAGGCTGTTGACAGAACTAAGCGGGAAGAAAATGATTAATAATGGTCCATATTATCCTACGAAGATAGGCTATTGACTCATTTAGTACAAACAGCAAACCAAATCTCAACTTACATGCATGGAATTCTGTAACGTAAGATGGAATCAAGATTTCATAGGATAAATATGTAAGGTAGATAACGCGAGATCATCCTCGGAGACTCTTAAGGAGATGAAGTTTGTAATAAAAATGAGATAGTAGACTAGAACTGAAACTACAATAATTCGTCATCTCGCATACGATACAATACCAATCTTATCATGTTACTACGTACCATTATCACATTGAATACGTTAGAGGAATTCTCTGACTACTACAGTAATACTCGTTCATGATGATCGACGGCAGATATATGACAATAATATAGACTTTGTTACAATAAGTAAAGTTTACGATGAATTAACTGCATTCGTCGTTTAAGAAGGTTTGTTCGAAAAATCAAGAGATCTCATAAAACAATAATCTTTCTAAGTCTAGGCTATGAAACTGAATCATTATTGGATCAACAAAATGAAAACGAGTGGAGTAGTGAATCAAAAATCAAAATCGTCTATCAGCTGCTGATAGCTGCGCCTTATAGTAACCTCCCACGACGGGAGTAGGGCGCTATGCTATGGGAGGTGTCGAAAAATGTACCATTATCGATCAAATGGTACCAATTTTCGACTTCGACCTCATAACGAGATCGAAGTATCGAAACGTCACAACGAAGCCGCCAGAACTTCTAAATTCAAACACTCTTGGCCACTTTTCTATTTTCTAATCTTAATTCCTAATTCATAGGCCCTTTTCGACATTTCACTTTCGCGTCCGAAAATTGTACTTCGTTATTTATATTATTGGATTTTATACCTTGTTTCTTTCAATTAAAAACTTCTTCTACCATTCTATCAAACGAACGCCGATATCAAGAGAATGATCTTACCTCCGACCTGGTTAGTGTTTAGACTATTCAACTTATTAAAGTTTACGATTAGAATCGTCACGAGCTCAGATCTCCTGATTTCTTTATTCCTTTCTGGCTGGCTTAATAGTGATCAAATCGAAGCTTCGTACTTACTGAATTGAACTCAAGTTCACGAATTTATTATACTAAACCTAATATAGCTCTAATTCTAAATTATTAACTATCTTATGATACTGACGGTAGAATTTTCTTCTGCCGTTAGGTAACACGAAGACGAAGCCAGCCAACGCCGATAGATAACTTCTTCTTCCGAAGATTGAAGAGTTCTTCTTTATCTTATTTCAAATTTATTTCCTTCGAACCAACTTTATAAATTTATATATTCGATCATCTAAAGTTTATATTCGTATTCCATTATATTTTTTCTTCCGTTACTCAACCTGTGTTATATTTATTATCTCGGTAACACTGTGAATTTTAATCGAATGAGTCGAAACTCTCAACCTTACACGCTTCCACATCAAACTTTCATCGCTACCTTCGAGATTTTCGACAGGAGGGGTCGAATTATGTGATTTCGTCTTTGATTTCGTTAACGTAGACGTCAATTTTATTCAACTTTCCCAATCGCAGCGCCACGAGCGTTTCAAATAACATTATGAGCTAGGGACAATCCCTGCCGCTAGAGAATAAAAATCCAGCGGAGTTTACGGTATTGGTCGCAGATTTTATCTTCATCTTCGTATTGTTGGTAAATTCTCTCAGTCTCTCACATTTTCTTTATTATTATTTACTTTTCTCTCGGCCGCTAGTACTCACTAGTACTTCACTTGTATTGGTAATACTTTTATTTCTACTCATAAATTTGGTATACCATAAATTTCAACAGAAGACCTACGTTTCCGAACATGAGCGGTGGTCATGGAGAAGGAAAAATTGCTTCCGTTTACTAATCTTGGACTCAATTCGTGGCTTGCGAACCAATGCCTTACTATGGGTACGTCATGCTGTCTTCTCTGAAGAAATGACACCTTATATTATTGTGCTAAAAGTTCCGCAATTTTAGGTGTCAAAACACCGACAGCAATTCAAGAAAATTGTATTCCTAAAATACTCGCTGGATTCGATTGTATTGGGTGTGCGAAGACTGGAAGCGGCAAAACTTTGACATTCGCGTTGCCAATTTTGCAGAAATTATGCGAAAATATGTATGGAGTATTTGCATTGATCCTTACTCCCACTCGAGAACTCGCTTTTCAAGTTGGACATTCTACTTTTCTTTGCCAGAGGCTTATTTTTAGACCGAATTCTGCAAATGTATTTCTGATCCGTAGATAGGTGAACAATTTGCTGTTCTTGGAAAGACGATAAACTTGCGTTGGAGTATAGTTACCGGCGGTGTCGAAATGATTCAACAAGCCGCGGAGCTGTCCCGGAAGCCACATGTAGTGATAGCTACTCCAGGAAGGTGACAATTTTTCTCTTGAATTTTTTGTTTTCAAATTTTCTAAGGATTATAGCGGTTTAAATATCCTTTCGCAGACTCGCAGATCACTTACGTAGTTGTGATACATTCTCGTTAAAGATGATCAGGTTTCTTGTTATTGACGAGGCCGATCGACTTCTTGGAGGTCGATTTAACGATGACCTTAGGACTATATTCGATATTCTCCCAAAACGTAAACAAATATTGATGTTCAGTGCAACATTGACGGATTCCATCGAACAAGCTAAAAGTTTTGCCTCGAAAGAGGTACGTACTTCGTAATTCAAACAAACCCATCCTTTTCCTCCATAATTATTGACAAACGTTGTGTTTTTTGACCCGTATATTCCAGGTTTTTGTTTGGAACTCGAACGACGATGTAGCAACCGTAGATGGTTTGAGACAATACTTTGTCCTATGTCCAAATCACGCGAGGGATGGTTATTTAGTTCAAACTATTCGCTCATTTTTATCCGAAAATGATACTGCTTCAATTATGATTTTTACGGATACTTGCAAGTAAGATATTTTTGAACGTTAGCCTATCAGAAGAATGACCATATTATCAAACGTTGTAGTTTTATTCGAGAGCAGGTTTTAGGTTGTTAGTTTTACGACAACATGATTAATGGTGAGGTTATCACAAATCAGTCGTTATCCATTGTAGAAGGTTCTAAAGGGAGTGATACAGTCACGAGTCCGAAGTAAACGAACTCGTTACTTATCACGAGTTGATAGACTGTGTATATTACAAAACATGATATTTCATGAACATCAAATTCAGCATCATTAAGAAATGGTTGCATTTTCATAAAGGAAACAGAAAGTTGGTGTAGAAAAAAATTTCGAAATGGAACTCCTTCTGATGTGAATTGGTATTATCTCTTTTGTTTTCTTTCTCAGTTTACGACGGTGATATTTAACCAAATTTATCGTGTAAACTTGTCGAATATAATGGCAAATATCGTTCCTGAATAGAATACATACACACAAATTAGTAGGTTCAGTAGAATGTTTGATTCTTAGGAATAGCCAACTCTTGTCGATGATGTTGAATGAAGTTGGTTTTGAAAACTCTGCCCTACACGGTATGTTAACACAAAAACAAAGATTACTTGCGTTGTCAAAATTCAAATCAAGAACTGTCAGAATTCTAATCGCTACGGATGTAGCCAGTAGAGGTAAATGTTGAAACTTCAATATTTTTCGGAGTAGAAAGATCCATTAGGTTTCTTATTTTCTTTGCTATAAATTGCACAGGACTGGACATTCCAGCGGTTTCGTTAGTTATTAACCATTTTGTACCAAACGATTACAAAATATATGTGCATCGAGTTGGAAGAACGGCTCGTGCTGGAAGGAGCGGTTGGGCGATTACATTAACATCACCGCACGAAATAGGTTTAATAAAAAGTATAGAAAAACATATAAACTTTCAGCTTGAGGAATACATCGTCTGTGGTAAAGATCATTTATTATTTTCTTGAACAATAATTCAAATTGATGAACCGTGTTGTGCTACAAAGTAATTTTTTACAGATAAAGAAGTAGCAAATATTCTTGTAGAAGTCAAGGTCACTATGCGAGAAGCAGAAATAAAATTGGATGAAACTGATTTTGAAGAGAGGAAATTGACCAATAAGATGAAAAATTTTATTTTACAAGGTAAAGATCCGCATAAAGTACAGAAAGCAATAAAGCAATTACAACAGAAGAAAGCAAAACGAAAATTGAATCGACATTCATTGACAAAATAGATTGAATTTTATTTTTTGTCTTCAAACGCTATTTCATTAAAATATTTCTTATTACACGTGTTTTGTCGAATATTAATTCTGTTGCTGATTATTCGTTAATATATGTATATTATAAAAAATTATAAAAAATATGTTAGTAAGTTGTCTTATTTGTCCTGACATTATCATGTTGGTAGCCTTTGAACTTGTCGATTGATGAAGGTAAAACCATAAAAATAATACTCGTGGCTCGAAAAATGAGTTCAGTTGAGAGAGAGGGAAGAAGTGAAGAAAGTTAAGCCTTGGACATTTTCTTTTTGATGATAACAATTTCAGATTTCACCATCGCCTATCTGATTTAATGTTTTCTTTAAGAAATGTACGGGAAAGTGAGAATTACAGCAAAAAACTTGAGTGACAAAAAAAACATGAATTATTTTCTGGGGTGATTTTCATGGACAAATTTGACAACCGTATTCAATTTGTAATTGAGAAGTTCATTCATTGAGAAATTCCATCAATAAAAATGTAGTTACCTCGAAGAAACCGATCAGATTTCTCCGGGGTCTCATAATTACCAGAGGAGCTCGTTTCCAAACGGCGCTTAGTCCACGAAAATAAATTTTTCAGGAGACGATAAAAACTGAATATCTTGCGTTATAGTGGACCGATTTCGATGAAACTTGGAGGTAAGAAGCGTGATCTATCCGTCGACATATGCAAGTAACCCGAGTTCGTTGCGTGAAAAATTAGCCCGATTATCGCGAGCTCATTGGAGGAAAAAATGTGACTAAGGGCCGTTTAGAAAATATTTTTTTTTCAAAAATTTTTTGAACCCCGCAGAACTGCTTCTAAAATGATCTGAAAAGAGCAACTCGCATACTGTACATGTTTGCACGGAAGAGTACAAGAGGTTACAAAATTGCATGAACTGTATGGAAAAAAAAAAAACTACATATTATTAAGAATATTTGAAAGAAAAATTGTTTCGACTTCCGTTCAATCTTACCTAATGACAAAATTTCATCAACATAGACGAAAAACACGTTATCACACACCTAAAAATCGGTCCAGAGGAGCTAAAAAAATAGATAGAGCAGTAATTCTTGTTGCTACTAATGAGTACTGATGTCCGCCACGTGGCTGCGCTAAAAACGCATTTTCGAAAAATAGTGGACTAAGCGCCGTTTGGAAACGAGCTCCATTGTAGCTAACGCAGCGGCAGAATTATCAAAAGGCAAACACTCTGTGAACTTTTTGCATACATGAAGAAAAATTTGGACTTTATAGCAAAGAGTGTATAGAACCTTGCTCTGATTTGTACTTTTAACTCAAAAACCACTAAGATGTCTTCTAGTAAGTTTCAGCTACAAGAAATAACTATCTTTAAGCTTTTTCAGAGCTTATAACTCAATTTATTCGCAATTTTCTCGGCTACACTTTCTACTCCCAAATTGCACAGACTCTATGGATGATAATCAGAGTGATGTCATTCATGAAAGAAAATCGCAATCGCCCCATGAAATGCAGACCGCAGAGATCAGTGATTTCCGCCAGGCTGATTTTTACAAGCAACCCCCCATAAGAGAATTCTAGTAGACTTTTGTTGAGGAATGTATCAAAAATCATGAATATCTTGGAAATGAAACACTATTAATGATGAAATAGAGATTTCAACCTCTCTTATGAGCCATAATCCAATAATCTTCTTGCATAGTTTTTGATATTTATTTGTCAACAAAAGTCAACCAGAAGTCTCTTATGGGAAATCGCATGTAAAAAATAAAAATTAAGCCGGCTGAAATCACTGATCCCTGCGGTCTGCATTTCATGGGGTGATTGGCTGATTGCAATTTCCTTCAAAGAATGACGTCAGCTGATCATCATCTATTCAAACAAACACAACGTTTTTAAATTGATACAATATTATTAGAGGTCAAATTGCATGAGCACTTTAGGTGTCCAGCACTTTTGGCGTTGTTGCCAAAATTGCCTATACCGGCCTGTTAATAGACCGTTTTTTTGTGACGTCACAAACTCCACATCTGTTTACTCCAACGTACCCTACAGCCCGTCAAAATTGTCAATCTTACCCTAAATTACCAACTTGGTTTGTAAACAAAAACAAAGGGGATAAGAAATACACGGGAGCGTTTCAATCTTACGTTCAGATTTGAAAACCAGAAATGGACCCTTTTTTTGTGACGTCACTCATTGCCAACTCCCTACCAACAATGCGCGAACACTTGCAAACCCACTCCAAAAACTATAGTACACTAGAAGAGATAGTTAGCCCACTCGTTTGAAAACCGAGACACTTTTCCATTAATTCAAAACTGTCCACCCGTCGTTATTTTAGCGCTAGTACTGCGTTTTTCTAACGCGGGGTAAGAGCGGGCTGTAGAAAAATAGGTTTCAGACTTTTACATGGGCTCTTATGGGAAATAACCCTTCAACGGCAATTTTCTCTAAAAGTATACGTTAAAATACAAACATGTCAATGGTGAACTTGAAGAAAATTTTTCGTACTTTAATTGGACGCTTTTGAGCAAAACCCAACCAAGCGACATGATAACAATCTGGAGATCGGGCAAAATTATCATATACTACAAGAGTGAGGATTCTCCAATTCCCCAGATCGTTGTCATGTCGCTTGGTTGGGTTTTGCTTAGAAGCGTCCAATTTGTTTTCTCATAAATTTTTCATCAAAATGTATATTTCTTGAGAAAATTGCTCATAAAGGGTAATTCTCCATAAGAGCCTATGTAAAAGTCTGAAACCTAAGTGTTGCAATCGCCTGCGAGTGGCGTAAAAACAAACTTTTTGTTTTGCGCTCCGCGTTACATGGTAGTTTTGAACAAGTGGGCTAACTATCTCTTCTAGTGTACTATACCAAAAACCCTTGAGTGTGATTGATTGTATCGTTCTTGGTTCTATCACAATATCGATTCTCATAAGAAATACACTGGAACGTTTCGATCATAAGTTCAAATTGAAAAATTAGGAATAAATAAGCAATTACGTGTTTATATTCAGAAGTAGGAAGTTCTCAAGTATTTGAAAATATACCTGCGGTTCTTTATTTATTTCTGCTTTTCAAATTTGAACGTAAGATCAAAACGCTCCTGTGTATTTCTTATAGTTATGGAGTTTTTTTTTGTTTACAAACCAAGTTGGTAATTTAGGGTAAGATTGACAATTTTGACGGGCTGTAGGGTACGTTGGAGAAAACAGATGTGGAGTTTGTGACGTCACAAAAAAACGGTCTATAAATAAAGAACCGCAGGTATATTTTCAAATACTTGAGAACTTCCTACTTCTGAATATATAAACACGTAATTGCTTATTTATTCCTAATTTTTCAATTTGAACTTATGATCGAAACGTTCCAGTGTATTTCTTATGAGAATCAATAACGTGATAGAACCAAGAATGATACAATCGATCACACTCAAGGGTTTTTGAAGTGTGTTTGCAAGTGTTTGCGCATTGTTGGTAGGGAGTTGGCAATGAGTGACGTCACAAAAAAACGGTCTATTGTAGAAGGCTGTGGTGTAAGCAAAAGGGAAAGATGTTCTATCTCTTTCACTCTGCTGGTTAACACGCAGCACACTAACAATGCAAGTATTTGTCTGGTACATGTATAGTCAATGGACCGTATTTTTTTGAAGCCCCACCTCAACACAGTCTTATCCCAATTTACCGTTTGTGTTCAAAACAAAAATTAACTCCGTAAGAAATACACAGGACGTTTCAATCATTTGTTGATATTTGAAAACAAATGATGAATAAAGAATTACAGATATATTTATGAATACTTCAGAACTTCCAGATTCTGAATAAGAACTCTTCTTTTCTTATCTTTCTCTTACATTTAAATAAGAGTGTATGATCAAAACGTTCCCATGCATTTCTTATATGGGAATTGATAGTTTGTTTTGAACAAATACAGTAAACTGGGGTAAGTGGTGCTTCACAAATACAGGTGGGGTCGTTCAAGTTTTCAGAACGTGCCGGCGTGGCGTCGGCACGCATAATACAGTCCATGGCCAACCTGTACAAAATTGAATAGACTAAATCACCGTGACGTCATTCACGGACATTTACTGATTACAGGAATTGAAAGAATGCGATAGTATACTTAGGGCAGTATAGTTTCACATGGGTAAACCAGACCGCCATTTTGGACCTTGGAATGACTAGCGGAAGGTTTGAACAACGCCACAACATTGCGCGGAACAACGTGCATACGGGGAGATGCTTGTTGCTCCGCGCATTATTGTGGTGTCGTTCAGACTCTTTGCTAGTCACTCTCAGGTCCAATATGGCGGTCCGGTATACCCATGTGAAACTATACCGCCCTAGTATACTGTATTGGATCAAAAGAGGCTATTGGTTCTAGGGTTCTGCAAATAACAGTTATTTTTTTGGTCACTGCCTGTTATAAGGAACTATAATAAGATAGGTATGCGCAAGTGATAAGCCAAGGACCATTGCCACGTTGATAAAGTTGAAGGAGGAGTCGTTTCAAGTAGAGATTGCACATAACTGTTATTATAACTGTTATGACCGTTAACCAAAATGAAATCCGCTTGCTTGACCGTTTGACGGATAACTGTTAAAAAAGAATGAGTCAACTAACCAATAACTGTTGACCGTTATAGTTTTTCTTACTTTTTCAATCGGTCATGAAACAGTTATAAATGGAGAGTTATGATTTTGAAGCGGTCATAACGGTCATAACAGTTACGGACCAATTCAATAGAGTAAAGCTGTTCTGACCGATAACCGATAACCTTTAAATTGCTGAAGAAAATTTGACCAATAACCGTTAACCATTTCAAATTCTTTTGGTTGCAATCCCTAGTTTCAAGAGGATTAAGGAATGCTGTGTGAAAAATTTAAATCACAAAATTGAATTCTGGTTGTTTTAGATAGATTATATATGATTAGAAACTAGGGCTTGGAATAGACCTTTTCCCAGTGACGTGTAAACAGGCTGCTAACTGCAGCTGTGGGCCAGCCACCTTTTTGCTCCATAAGAATAACATAGGACCGTTTCAATCTTTTACTCGTATTTATAATTTTAGAATAAATTATGAACCAGAAGTACATTTTGAAATAGTTGAGAACATTTAGTTTCTGAGCATGGAACTTTGATTTCTTATTTATTTCTCAGTTTTGAATATTAGCAAATGATTGAATCGTTCCCATGTTATTCTAATGGCAATTGATAAAAGGATGGGACCAAACTCAAAAATAATCGCATACTATCGATCATATTTGTGGGTATCTTTGCTCTTTTGCTCACGTTATCAGTGCTGTGACGTCACATGGGAAAAGGTCTATTTAACAGTTATTTAACTGTTATAACCGTGACCAAAAAAAAAGTATCAATCTTGACCAATTGATGGATAACTGTTTCAAAAAATGATCAATAGTTCATAACATGTTATAACCAATGGATTGATTTTCCGTGACGTCACATCACTGATATCTGTAGACAAAAGTACCCAATAAGAAGAACATCAGCCTCCAGCAGCTGAATAACATAGGAACATTTTGATCATTCATCAGTACTTCAGAATGAGAGAAAAGTTAAGAATAAAAAGTGAATTTTCACACACAGGAAAGCTTCAAGATTGTGAATATCAACTTTTTATCCTTAACTTCTCTTTTATTTCAAAGTACTGATGAATGATTGAAAACGTTCCTGTAGTAATCTTATGGGAATCAGTATGCTGTTTGTGGAAATATCGCTGTTATCGATAGATGTAACTAGATGTGACGTCACAGGAAAATTGGTCTATATTTCATAACTCTCAAATAGCCATCACAGTTATCCTGATAGAAATCATAACGGTCAAACTCGCAACACCCAGCCACAGCCTACTTTATAGGGCTCTTCCATCAATGCATGCTGCATATCAATTCCCCTGATTCTTATCCGAATGGCAGTGAAAATAACATTGCTCTTATGTGTAGAGTTGATTGCATACATGAAAACCATAGAGGTGTTATGTTTCATAAGAGCAATGTTATTTTCACTGCCATTACAATAAGAATCAGGGGAATTGATATGCAGCATGCATCGGTGGAAGAGCCCTATACAAGGCCGTAATGTAGAAAATGACAACAGCGCGCAGTGGATTCTTATCAGTTATCAGTTACGTTCCAAGGCGGTTCACGTTCATTGGTGCGGTGTAACCACAGTGAAACTGTACCGCACTTCATCCCCTATCCACTTTTTAATCCTAAAACAATGATAACTTCTCTTGTACTGCACCAATTTTACTAAAGTAGGGCTTAAAAAATAGAAAATTGTTTGCTCTTTGAATAGACCGTTTTTTTGTGACGTCACTCATTGCCAACTTCCTACCAACAATGCGCAAACACTTGCAAACACACTTCAAAAACCCTTGAGTGTGATCAATTGTATCATTCTTGGTTCTATCACGTTATTGATTCTCATAAGAAATACACTGGAACGTTTTGATTATAAGTTCAAATTGGAAAATTAGGAATAAATAAGCAATTACGTGTTTATATTCAGAAGTAGGAAGTTTTCAAGTATTTGAAAATATACCTGCGGTTCTTTATTTATTTTTGGTTTTCAAATCTGAACATAAGATCAAAACGCTCCCGTGTATTTCTTATGGAGTTTGTTTTTGTTTACAAACCAAGTTGGTAATTTAGGGTAAGATTGACAATTTTGACGGGCTGTAGGGTACGTTGGAGTAAACAGATGTGGAGTTTGTGACGTCACAAAAAAACGGTCCATTATATTCTCTTCATTTTTTCCAAAAACACCGTTTTATTTGCGTACAAATCAAAATTCTTGTTTTCTCCCATGGCCATAAGCGTATGTGTTGATTTGTATCCACATCTTTTTGAGTGCGACGTTGTGACATTGTTGCATTACCGCCTTGAATAAAGTAGGCCGTGACCGAGCCAACACAGCGACAAGGTTTTGCAAAAAAAGGCTCAATTCAGATTCAGCGCAAGACATACTTTTCATTGGCAGATTCATTGTTTGTAGTTCAGTAGTTTTGAGTTTTGACTGGAAACCAGAACAACAAGCGGTAGTTAGGCATAAATCAATCAGCAAAAAGAGTTTATCTGCACTAAACAAGATGGACAAGACCAAGAGATCCTTGTTTCGCTGGTTGATTTGTAATCAAGTACAACCCTTTTATCTTTTGTCATTGCTGGTCACAAATTAATGATTACACCAATGTAAACAAAACTTCTCTGCAGTAAACTGGCGCGGCACTGCCGGGTTTACCACAGGTAGTTCATCCGTGTATGTTTGTATTTTGACAAGATGAAATGAGTGTAAAACTGCAAAAAATAAGATGGGGGTGGGACGCATCAGTGAATAAAATATAATAATGCTTGGCAAGTTGCAAAAAAGAAATTGTATCGGGAAAACAAAGTCATTTACCATTGTTAACGAGTGATGGAAAGTGAAAAAATACTGGGAAGTATAAAATAAACGGAATAATACTGAACAAAGAAAAAGGAAAAGTACAGGTACATAGCCAATAATAATAGAAACGGGCCTAAAATATACAAATTACAAACAGAAGAAAATAGTAAAAAAAAAAAAAAAAAAGTCGGGCTTGCTTTTGCACTGCAGCAAATGCTTTTTTTTTCCCTTCTTTCTTCTAACTTCCAATTTTTTACCATGACCAAAATTTTTCTCTCATAGCAGTTTTATAACCGTTATTGTCACCAAGTTTTGACCTTTTGACCGTTATGACCAACAACCGTTTGACATGAAATTTTGTGAGAGTTATTTGAGATTTAACCAAAAAAAAAAAAAAAAACTCTCAAAAGCCTTATTAGAAACAAAAAAATAAGTGAGTTTCACTTTATTTTGGAGTTGGAATTCTTGTATTTTGAGGTTTGATGATTGAAATTCTCTTATAGGATGTAACTGAAATTGCTCCTCCTGCAACTTTATCAGCATGGTGACGGACGCGTTCTTATCACTTGCGCATACCTATCTCTCTAGTTCCTTACCCGTTACCAAATGGAAAATATCAATTTTGCCCGTTACCCGATAAATGATCAATTGCCTGTTACCCGTTATGCATAAGTGGCATAACTGGGGCTGCGCGCTGGTCTGAGGTAAGGCTGACTGGCTGACAATTGAAGTATTTGAAGTTGAGCGGGAAAAAAAATATATTATTCTTGTTTTTTTGGCAAGAGGACCTTTTTAGTAATTGATTATATTGAGTCAAGCACATCTTACTCAAAAAAAAGTTATTGCCCGAACCAAATTCCCCAAAAAAATGCTCCTGACATAACGGGCATACCTGGTATCCCGTTATGCCCGTTCAAGATTTTACCATTGCCAGAAACCAGTTATGCCCATTATACTCCGGGGAAACTTCTGCCCAATTGCCCGGAACCCAAAAAAATTATTTTGGTCAAGAACCCTAATTGATTCCCATAAGAATACACGGGATCATTTCAATCATACGCTCAAATTAATAAATTGGAAATAAGTTAGCTATTACGTGTTTATATTCAGAATGGGGAAGTTCTTGTGTCTTTGAAAATGTACCTGCGGTTGTTAACTTATTTCTTGTTTTCAAATCTGAACGTAAGATCAAAACGTTCCCGTGTATTTCTTATGGAGCATTTCTTTTGTTTTGATCCTACAAGTAAGTTGGGGTAAGTCACTGCGGAGCATTTGATTCCTGTCATCAGTAAATATCCACGAATGACGTCACGGCGATTTAGTCTATTGACTTTGATTACATATTATGTGGACCGCGCTAACGTGTATAAAATGAGCAAAAAGCGCGTCCACAGACCTGATAACGTATATAAGGAGCAGACCGGTAAACCATGACCATTTAAAATACACACGTCGCACCTTTCCTCCTCACCGCATTTGAGGTGTGTACCGTTTGCCCCTCATCTACGTACGCCGTAAGCGTAACACGGTCGCACCACTCCCCTCACTGTACATATTGAACCGTAGTTTTTAATGCTTAGCGCAGTCCATAGCTGCTGTCCAAAGTTAAATTGTCGTATATGCAATACCAAGGGCAACGATCCCCGAAACTGGGTGTTTTGAGCATTTGTTGCGTGTGTGTTAGTGACGAAGGTTCGCGTGTGTTAGTGACGAAGATTCGTATTCACACGCTACTACTATGATGATCGAATGCATATAGGACAATTTTTTTGTCGTATATGCAATGTGAAGTGCCGTATCTGAGAATCGAGAGCTTGTTGAAGGAAATGATTAATGGAATTGAATTCTACGTTAAAAACTAATGTTAGAGAGCTACATAAAGTGATCTTATTTTCTTCCGAACATATTTTTCAATCTAGTTTGATACTTTTCCATGATCGTTGTTCTTGCATATATGACAATTTAACTTTGGACGGCAGATATAATATAATATAGTCAAAGTCTATCGACGGATATCCAAAATAATGAATATGAGAAAAAGGAACTATGATTCAGTTTATCCATAACCTCTTTTCCTTGTATTCATCATTTGTATGGTCATCAGTCAAAGATGGCTGCTCTATAATACCGTGTTTACAATCGAACTAAGCACACCTCAAATCAAGTTTTCAAACACCTTGCTAATCCTTGCATCAGCCCCACCACTTATCAATTTTCCCGTTTTATATGTTATCAGCAGCCGTCCTAAGGCGCTAGCCGTCCGGCCCAAATTTCCGAAATATTGAAGGTACTCGTCTTTTCGTTTTTTGTTTAGTACCAAAAAAGAGATAATATTATGAAAACAGAAATGTAAAAGCAGTAATCGATTGGAAAGTATACTTGTAATAGCTCGTCTTTAATTCTTGGAAATTATTAATTGAAAGAATAATTTCATTATATTTCGGAGTTCGATGACCACGTTAAATATATCCGAAAAATTGAACATTGAAAGTCGTTGAAAAAAACTATTGCTACCTACCAAATGGATTCTTTGCGAGAACAAGTTATGATAAATCAGTTCGTATCAGCGGCAGGATGTGCGAGAGAACACGCCAAACAGTTATTACAATCTGCACATTGGCAGTTCGAGGTAAGAGGGTTTGTTTTGTAAACAATCGAGAATCGTTTTCGTCCCATCATCGAAATAGTAGGTACTTACTTCATCTCCCTACTTTTAAGTCTTAATAAACATCACATAAAATTATTATCTTCCCCGAATTGTGAGATCGACTGTGCGGTATCAGTAGATGTGATGTTACCCCGATGTCCTGATTTGACAAAGTTAATGGTAATGGGAAACTTGTCTAAGCCTGCATAGATGACGACAATACGACTTCATGTAGTTTCTTGTGTCTTTATGACTTACCTATTTCTTTTCGTTTTTCTTTTTTTACAATTCTTCTGTTTGTGATGCTCGGTGAAAATAGTCAAAATAACTTCGGTATACCATAACTTCTTTTATTATTACTGTAGGCGTGATAAAACTAGAACTATATGTCTCTCGAAATGCAGAACATTCTATCGGAAAAATTGAATCAGAGGGTTTTTATGATACAGGGTCCACAGTTCTTAATTCGTTTCCTTTTCAAACATTCTCCCCTAAATCTGAGTACCTATTCATCGCATTATGTTCTTCCGTCGTGCTGTGAGTTAGTATATGGCCGTGGTCAATACAAGCATATGTTTTAAATTTGGTATACCTCGAATTTCTTTATTACGAAGTAAGTATGTGACTCTCCAGTTACAGAAAGATAAAATATTGACTGATGAGATTTAGAAATGATATTCTTGTGATGATTATGTATAGCTTTTAAAAAATACTTTTTATTTCGGACTTGACTGAGAGAACGCGCGCTAGCATCGAGACTTTCTCTTTTACCGCAACCGCACTTTGTAATCAACTGCGATTCTCATTTTATGCATTTTCAAATGGGAAATTTTTCGGTGAGCCTCCACTCAATTTTAATTCAGTTGTGAATTTGGTGTTTGTCTGCGTCATATTCCATGACAAACAAAGCTTCAGCGCGGACAAAACAAAGTATACTAATCAATGCATATAATAACGTCAAGTTTTAATTTTTCATTTGAAAAACAAAATTCAATTCAATCAACTTCATGAACACAACTGGGGAACTTCACAGCCAAATACGCAATAACACATTTTTGGGCTTTCCCGTAACTAATATGTATAACAAATCAATTTTCTTTCAATTTTTGGTATTTTGAATTATTTTTGTTGTTAATTTCCAATCCAATTGTAGAAAAAAGTAGTTCTGTCTGACCTCTGCCAAGTCTCTCTCTCTCCATTAAGCTGCCCTGATAGTACACGAGTACTGGAATCAGACCGCTCAATTGAAACGGTTTTGGTTCCAGTTCTGGCTCGGATCATATTTTGGTTCCAAGGTTCTCTTGCATTTTGAGGCCAAGAGAGTGCTTACATGCAGTTCTTTTTGTGGAAATGGGGCAAGCACACGTCGAATTACCGTCTTTGTCTATTGGTGTCCTCCAAATGTTGGTCCGCTACTGCTTGAAATCATTAAAGGTTTCCCATAATCTGCATCGCCGTTGAATTTCTGTACAAGCTGACTGGTAATGTTAGAGCCCTATAATAACGAGTGAGGACATGGGCCGCCATATTTAGTCGTTACAGCGTGAACGTCCCTATTCCTGCTTTACTGATACATTGTTATCAGTAACAGCAATAGAGAAGTTCATGCTGTAACGACTAAATATGGCGGCCCATGTCCTCACTCGTTATTATAGGGCTCTAGTCATAGTATTCTTGAAACTTGAGGAAAGAACGAAGAACATGGAGCCGTCGTTTGTTTTTTGCTCGAGTACGTGTATGTCTGCCTGGAGAGCCCACCAGTAGACTTCCGTCCATTCCTTCAGAGAAATTGTAATTTCCTCGGCAAATGCTTTAGAATTCTCTTTCGATGTACCAGTTTTCAGCTAGCTTTAAAACATTGCCTACAAACTGGCCAACGAGAAGACGCTCTCTAATGTAATTGGTTTGTTTAATAACTGCATTTGTGCCTTCTAATTCATTGTTTGTAGAAGGAAAAGCCAACGCAGGCTCCCCATACCAATATGGTAGTTTTTACAACTATTGTTCTTCAAATTAATTAATTGAGTGTCACGTTGAAACATTACATATCTTGTCAAAACCTATTAAGAGGATCGTGTGCGTGTCATCGCGTGAATCATTTATAAGAAGCCTATTTATTTAGTTGCCCTTTCAATTGGTCTCATCAGAGTTTGTTTTATTTTGCAGATGTGAATATGTGGGGAAATTGCCTTACGACTAATTGGGTGTGCTCAGACATAGAAAGGTACATTGTCCCTTATTTGCCTGAGCACTCCTCTCTTTATCACTGTACACTTATATGGTCCATATCAGGCCAATTGTATGAATTATGAAAAATTTTAGTTCTAATTCGTTACTACGAGACATCTGCGTCATTATAAATATTAATTATTATTTCCCTTATTTTTCACTCATTTTAACCGAATAAAATTTGTGTCGCTTCAGCTTCCCAAGAAACAATTATTATCACAGCAAATAAATGCAATATCCTTATGTAGGTAATTAATGCTATAATTTCTTTTTAAAAAAACAATTAATGTCACGAACCAAATGTGTGAGCTTGAATGAGCATGAATCTGCTGATTGGGAAACCTAAAATTTGCGCGTCGTTTTTTCATTGTTAAGGTCCAGTTAAATAGGGAATCCAAAAAAGAAATACAATACGTAGGATGCCTAGGCTCGCTAGTATAAACTGACTTGATCCGTTAAAACAGTTTACTGTATTTTTGATGATTAGCCTACGTCCATAAGCCTAGTTTAAGACTAGTAAAATCCAAGGGGGAGGGAGTATTCTCCGTTCTATTATAGGTCTAGTTTAGGACTGGTAAAATCCTAGCATAAAGCTAGTATAAAGCCATCATAAAGCTAGTATATAAACTGGGGAAGGTGAACTCGCGGGGTGAACTTGTGGAATGAACTCGCAAATTTTTGAATCGCCCACGGAGTATCGTGGGTGAAGAGGGGGGCCTTCGGAAAATTTCAAATTAGGGGTCAGGGCAGAGTAAAGACGTGAAATATGTCAAAAATCTATGAATCAATGTTTTTCAAAGGTGAGATTCTAGCACTGCTCCGTCTTTGCCATCACAGTTTTATTTCAAATTGAAACAGTTACGTACAAAAGAAGAGTACGTTACGTTTCGCTACCACCGGTAGCATCTTCAGACTGAACTAAAGGAGAGGAAAGCACAAAATCCAAAATAAAAGTGATAATGCAAAGAATTCACTGAGTAGGATACTATCTTTGAAAATAAAGTTAGTGCGTGTCCAGAGTGCTACCCGTATCTTTTTTAAATAAGTACCAAAACTAAAATTATTCGTCAATGACTGATCTTTGGTCGTATCTTGCTCCCTTGCTCCCGTTTCTTTGTACTTCGTGCTTTCTCTCTCCTGTAGTTCAGTCCAGCGGTAGCAAAACGTGACGTACTCTCATTTTGTACATACCTGTTTCGATTTGAAACAAAATTGTGGTGGCAAAGCCGTGTTATCGCATCTAAATAATATGTACCTGTTTGTTTGTCACAAAAAAAAAAAAAAAAAAAATACTAATTTTACTTCATACTGGCCCAGAATGTAACGATATTGCAATGTTGCTCTTCTTCCAAATAAGTGGTTACAGATTTACATGGACGCTTATGAAAAAAATCGAGGAAATCAGAGCATTTTTTTGTCTC
Source organism: Aspidiotus destructor (assembly GCA_035079395.1). Taxonomy (NCBI): domain Eukaryota; kingdom Metazoa; phylum Arthropoda; class Insecta; order Hemiptera; family Diaspididae; genus Aspidiotus; species Aspidiotus destructor. The sequence continues at coordinate 1,924,179 of JAVHKZ010000014.1, forward strand.
ACGCAGATAGGAGGGGCTTTTCAAAGAAAATTGATAAAAGATAATTCGATAAGATTTGTAAAAGAAGAGTCGGTGAAACATTAATTCTTCTTTCCCTTGAAAATTTAAGGTGGATTGGTGGTGGTTTCTATACAGGCTGCAAGCTAAAAGCAAACTTCATCTTCCAATGAGCCCATTTGCGGCGCGCCGACAAAGATGGGCGGAAGTTGCTAGTTTTTACATAAATTTTTAATTTGATAATGCAGTACGTATGATATGTCTTCAAAACTAGTTGGACAATAGTGGACGTGATTTAAGGGGCTGTTACAAACAGAAACATAAAAGTGAATGGTTGAGTAGGAAAAGGGCCTCGGCTCGATTGAGGGCCCTTTTTCGATTATTAGTGATTAAAGTTCAGCACTCTCTCCTCTTCATCTGGTAAAAATTTCAAATTATTCTCATGAATGTAGAGTGCGTAAAACCATGTTGAAGTGGAGCATCTACCAAGAATCCAAGATTGAGCTCTCAGTAGGTAGTTGTAGAGTGGCGGCAAACGAGGTTTTTTCAAATAAGGCGCCAGATTCAAACATTGCCTCCAGATAAGCTTGAAGAACTTTGAAAATTGATACAGATGGCATCATGTACATTTAGTAAGCCTTCATTTCATTTCCCTTGCCTATACATATATAGCCATGACAATAAACTTTAACCCTCTTATTTCTTTGAGTATTTTATACTCTGAAATACCCAGTATTACTGCAGCACAATCTTTGCAAAATATGGGGTTCGGGTTGAAATACATTCATTTATTATTATTACCCTCGACGAGATCCAAAAAAGTCACTAGAACGCGTGAAAAGTCGTTAATTGCAAAAATGGCCTTAAATGCACAGACTACAATGCGCTCGACGGGCAACTCAGAAACGTTCTATCCTTCTAATTTTCAGTGATTTTGTCGATCGGACATCCTCCTACAATCCAGAGGCGTTCTGAGAGTAAATTCACTACCGGGATGTTGCTCATCATAGGCCCTTGAAAAATTTTACTCAATTAATTTTTTTTCAAATTCTTGTAATTTTATTTCTTTTTAATCTTTTTAATCCTTTGAATTTTTTTCTTTTCCCATTTGCTTGGTGCCCCCAAAATCCTAGGGCCCCAGGAACTCTCCCGGAGTCCCGATGGCTCAGAGCTCCACTGCTACAATCGCACCAAGTTTCTTGATGTTTGAGTCTTTCCTTATGGCATTTCTATAAATCTAAACTTTCAAATGCATTTTTATCGAAAACTACTTTTTGTGTTGAGACCCTTTTCCTACCCGACCATTCATTTTGAAGTATTCTTAAATGTCGAGAGAGGGACCGTAATATTCAAAAATTTGTTGTTTTCTTTTGAACGCGAACTAAACTATGTATGTACAATGTTTTTAAAGGCGCAAAATGTGTGATATATTATGAAAGAATTTTATTTTTCGAGCATGTAAGAAAAATTTAGAATATTTTCGTTCAATAATATAATTTTGTTTTGTTTTCAGACAGCATTAAGTATTTTTTTTCAAGATACCGCTTTGCCTAATTACCAACATCCGACGGCGACCTATAATGTGGTAAGTATTTCTTCTACAATTTCACCTCAAAAGGACCGATTCTGTAAAACGAACTGTTCATTGTTGAATTATTGGAGTAGTACATATAAATTTGTATGTGTCTGTACCTCGCTTTGTTAGAGAGTACCTACATTGTTTTTTGGGGGCGTAGGCGTTACAAACAGATGAATGAGTGTGTGTCACGGGAGACCAATCTTGGAGTTTGGCTCTGCACATTTTTTAAAATGCTAAATGAGGTGAAGCATTCGATTTTTTCTGTTTTTATAACATGAGCTTGTATGTAGCCTCTTTTCCCTCCTTCAATAACCATTCTTTCGACAAGTTTACTGTTTTGGTCTCTCATCGACTCCCAACATACTTCACACGTGTAATGAATTCAACATTCATCCGATTCTCAAAAAAATTGCAGGTGCACATCTTCTGATATATTTCTACAATATGGCCAAAATACAAAAAAATCCATCAGGTAGTTTCGGAGGAGTTCCGCGACATGTTAAGTTGAGTGTTTGTAAATTTCAGATCACTCCTAGCTGAAAAAAATTCAGGTTCACTTAATGGATTATGGCTGTTTATTTACTTTGTTATCAACAGTTGATGTAACATCACAATGATAGATTTTATAAAATCGAGTTTTATTGTTCACTCTACTTCCTTAGATGATAGGTATTTAGTCTGAAGAGCGGAAATGCCCTTTTTTGATGAATTTCAAATTGTGAGAAGAAAAGTTGTGTACTAATCTGCGTGAGTGTTTTTTTTTTTTTAAATGTTGTTTTCTTCATTTTGCAGATGACGCCTTGTAATACACCAGCAACGCCACCCAATTTTCCAGATACTTTGATTGCATTTTCGAGAATGTCCACTGGTGACAAAACTAGTTCGTCCCCGTCTGGTAAGATTGCACAGATAATTATTTTTATGTAGACGGTGAGACGAATATTGAAAGAATTGATCTAGGTTTTGTCAATGCTGTAGTGGGAAAGGGAAATTGACGTCAATCAATCTGAAATAAAACGTATATTTTTAAGAATATTTACTATACCGTGTAAATTTTTTCCTCAATGAATAGTGAAAAAAAGAAGCACTATTCTTCATGTCTGCAGTGATACTCTCTAGAAGTCAAAAATATTTGGTTACCTATATAATTCTGTATAACGTTTTATTTCACTCATAGATATATTTTCCTTCTCATCATCGCCTAAACCATGTACTCAGCTGCAGCCAGAGCAGCAGCAGCAGCTACCACCCCATCAACCACGTCAGAAAGAAAATCAACGATCACAAATCGGGTGGTATACCGATAATCCCGCAATACCTCATTTAGAATCGTCAACTGAATCACTAAGAAGTGGATTATCAGACACTGTATTGAGTTCTAGATAAAATGTTTCTTATAACGCTTGTTATTTTTTTCTTTTTACTATTTTTCAGTACCTAGCCTATTTGATGTATTTTATACTTACGTGTTGAGTAGAGAGTAACGTCAGAGAAAGAGTGGGAGAGAATGAAGGGGAGTTGGAATAAACAGGAAAGATGAGAAAAGGGTTCTGAATAAAATAATGTGCTATTTTCACGGTCTTCCCCCCCCCCCCCCCCCCGTAAATGAATCTTTCCAATTTCCCAGCACGTGTATGTCCGCAATTTTTCAGTGAATGAAAAGTGTACACGTGTGACCTTTAATTGACGAGTGATTTGAATTAGAAGGCTTGATAAGTCTTGAATAACGTTAGTTCGAAGAATGGACAGTATTTATGGCCAGACTGTGTGTTACTACAATCAATTTACTTCTAGTGTTTTTTTTTTTTTACATAGGTACCAATCGTATTTTTTCAATACTTTGTCTTGTAATTATTATGTAGGTATTATAGGTATTTTGTAAGGCTGTAATAAACTCGAAAATTATCCTTAATGTTTTGTTGTGGTGTTTTCATTTCTTATTTTTTATACACCTATTTTGAGTTATAATGTTTTTGATCACAATATTATTATTATCATCGCTGTTTGATTCCTAGAATTACATACGTCCTTTTAGATTTCAAATTAGCCTCGCTGTCTACCAATTAAACAATTACGTTTCTTCAAGTTACAGTTATGCATTATGCGAAAGGAATATTCAAAAGAAGAGTAAACACTAAAAAAATACAAATAAGTACAAAGACCGTAGTAAAATATAGAAAAACCAAGCGCTTTTGGTCAAATAACCATCTTCGGGGACGAAATAAAAGCTTTACTTATGTCTCAAAGATGGTTCTTGAACCGAAAGCGCTCGGTTTTTTTATGTCTTACTACAGTCAATTTGTGTTTGTTTTCTTTTAGTGTTCACTCTGTTTTGACTATTCCTTTGGCAGACTGTCGACCAATTTGAACGTTACTATCCTCATTTCATTTCATGTTGGATCAATATAGGCTATATACGAGTAAGAGTTACTTTTCTTCGCTTTCATAGTCTTATTTTTGTAGTTCTATCTATAACCTTTAAACATCAGAGAGGACTGGATTCACAGTTATTCCGCGTCACAATTTTGTTTCATAAGATAATTTAACAATTGAATTTACCAAACAGGGTACAGAATAAGTATTAATGTAAGTACGCTATCTTTTATGATTGTTTGTAAAATGTTCAATCATACCACAGGAAAATGAGACCGTTTTATGAGTTACCAAACTTGTCTTTGATAAACTATGTGTATGTCATCTTGCTGTCAACAATTTGTTGGTACTCGTACTTGATGGTTATTTGGAAGGTTATTATTGCTTTGTACGTGATATCATTGCTCCTCAAAAGGTAAAAACTGATAACATATTGAAAATATCTAGATAATGACTAGATAGCTTTGAAAATTGAAGGTGTCTGTTGATTGAGAGGCGATTAGAATTACTGGAATAACACTTTAAAAAAAAAATACTTATCAACTTCTGCTCCCTACTAGAAATATTTGAACGCTTCTTGTCGCTTGTCTTGTTCGAAGCATCGACCGTTTTTTCCGAGTACCTATTATAATGCGCGCACTCTCTTGAAATTCTGAAATTGGGATGCGCACTATAAACAAAAGCGTGCTATATTCTTTCAAGCTCAAAAAGAAAATGTCAAGAAAATGATTGTAACTCGCTAAAGAAACGAGATAAGCGGGAGATTAACTGCCGCAGAAATGCGATTCATGAGAAGATCGGCTGGCTCTTTAGATGAAATTTATAACGCGCTGTTGTGTTCTTATATAAATCTCAGTGCGTCTTTGCTAGGTACTGCAAAAGCAGTGTGTTCCTTAATTTTGAGGAAAATGTGTGACCACTCGACTGAGACAGAATACAATTACTCAATACGATACCATCTTTTTATTTTTCATACAGTAAACTTTTAACCAGCTAGGTGTCTACCTACACGACTACTTTTTTGGCCAAAGGTTAACTATGTAAACACACAAATTAAGATAGTGAATAAATGAATGGAACTCGTTGGTCCGTAATTATTTAATAGCCCGTCGAAGACCAACATTATAATCATAAAACATGTTGGGATCTTTACCGGTGCTCGGTAGCGATAGGAATATCTTCCTCTCTTACTCCGCACTCAACAAAATGAAATGGTGATGATTTCACGTTTGCTGCTACACTTGCATTCCCATTCTCAATGGCTAACAATTAAAACACCTCTGAAAATCGCGATTTTTGTATAAGAAGTGCAGTGAACGTAAATTCATCCCCCGTTCGTTCACACAGGGCTGCCAACCTTTGAGCTTTAGGTAAAGATCCCAATATGTAGGTACTCAATAAATAAGAAGTGTTTAAGAATGGTCGAGTATCGCATAATATGAATTTAAGAAAAAAAGAAAGAAACAAAGGAAGAGAAAATTGTAATGCGAGCTTGTGCTGCATAAGAAAATAAAAAATGGACATAAGAAGGTACAAAATTGTTCTAAACGAGGAGGGAACAACAATTAATTCACCTGTAGATTATAATATTGAATGGTACGTTCTATCACAAAACACATGGAAGTTACCTATGTAAGAATCGAACTTCGTTATACCTCGATACCAGGTCTCTAATGATCCGTAGACCTTCGTTATACCCTGATACCGAGTCTCTAATGAACGATCTTCACGCACGTATTAAACGTGAAATCAATTGACAATCTTCTTCTACTATCCTTTATCTTATAAGATATGCGAGTCCTAACTTTGTCTTCGAGTATCGATGCGACGCTACCTACACGAAAGTTCGTGAGAACGGTATAGCGTTCTTACATCTCCCCCCCTTGGAGGGCCCCGCCGCAGGAAGAAGTGTCGGGCTGATCGTTTACCAAGCTGATCGTTTACCGGTGCTCTAAGTCTTTCCGGCATTCCGTTTTCCTTGGCATTCCGTTTTCCCCGACACCAAACTCCGATTGGCGTGTGGTCAATTGATTTGTAGGAATCGAACTTCGTTATACCTCGATACCAGGTCTCTAATGATCCGTAGACCTTCGTTATACCCTGATACCGAGTCTCTAATGAACGATCTTCACGCACGTATTAAACGTGAAATCAATAATAATATTTATAATTGAATCACTTCTTGCATCTTATTTTCTGAGCGATCATTCAAATGGAAGCTTGACCGTGCTAGCAAGGTATTTTCCTTGGATTTTCTCCGTTTTATAAATCGTGTACAACACAATCGTTTGGTAGTTTTTTGTAATAGTAATGAGCCAAGATGGAATCTTCAACAGGTTTCATTTCTTTTTGTAAAAGATCATCCCGGACCTGTAACCATATCAAAAGTTTTGCAAGTTTCAGTTTCCCTGTAATCAAGATAGTAAATTCATATTTCATACGAGTACCTCTTCGACGCGATGTAGAACTCGTAAAACGTTCAAACCGACCAATTTCTTCATTTGTATTTCCGTCCAGTTGTATTTTACTATGAGCGTCGTCAACAGATCTGGAAACCGCGAAACATCTTCTAACCCTGTTGTCGTGCTGTTTGGCAATATAGAACATAGATAAGCATGTACCGTACGTTATTATAAAAATGATATTAGATGAGCTGGAAACTTTCAAAAATTTCAATCATGATTAAATTTGAATCGACCAGCGCGATATAGCTAGTTCTGACCTACTCTGTAGGGGATTTGGGCTCTGACCTATTTTAAGAACTCGAAAAAATTTCAATCTTCAATGTCCATGCATCTCTGTAGGATTTGAGAAAAAAAAAAAGGTTGACCTTGGAGCAATGTATTCAAGAGGAGAATTTTAAAAATTTTCATTTCAATTGACGTTCATGAGGCGGGGATTGACCTACTAGAGAACTTACTCTCAAGATGGTGTGGAAGAAAGTTGTGACAATTGCTCTATTCTGAAAATAACACAATAATTATGTTGACTTCTTGAATAAAATATTCAAATAATTAACAAATTAAAATCTATCCCCATTCTTACCCTTATATAAAACGGGTTCTCCACGCTCGCTTCAATCGACATGGTTAATGAAATAGAATTCGCGAGTTTATTTCATAAATATGTAATCGACTTACTGATTGAAGCCATCGTAACCAGATCCGAGGCCGACGTGGTCTTCTCCAGCTACTTTTCGAATATGGTCAATATGAGCTTCATGAAAAATCAAAGATATCCATTATACTTAATTATGTATAACAAAACATAGTGGAAGACTTTTATGTTTTTATTCACGCGTTATAAACTAATCGATGTTGTCGGAGTACTATTAGTTTTACACATTAATCTATCCATACGTTACGAGTCCTATCTATAGGAGTGTGTAGGGGGTACCACAGTGCCTCCTTGATAAATTTGAAGTTTCTAACTATTTACAATAGAAAATTTCAAAGTAACGAGTTAGGTACCAATTGTTACATCTATAGGTATAATTATACAATAATTTCCTACAAGACAGATCATTTGAGGGGAGTAAGGCACCACTGGTTTGCCTTGCCAAGTTGATTTTTGTACGATAGGATTCGTCTAGGATTCGTCGTTGTTGTTTTTACATTCAGGCTCGGGCCCTGCGTTGGAGCTGAGGGTCTTCTGAACACGATATCTACATTCACCTCACGCGACCTTGGAAGCGGGCGCTTTACTGGCTTGGCTTCAGCGTGCGTTATCAGCTTAGAAACAGATGCTCTTAAATTTCTTGGCAGTTGACGTTTTCCCGGACTGGGTAGGGGTGACGCGATAGCGTAGCAAAGTGCGTAAAACTTTGTCTGCGATCGTACCCCTCTCCAAGTTCATGCTTTCTAGCTTTCGTTTTAGAATTTGAACGTACCTTTCAACCTGTCCCTTCGTTGTTGGATGGTCCGGAGCAGAAAAACTCTGCGTCATTTTATTTTTGATACAGAATTGCCAAAAGTCTGTCGACATGAATAGCCATCCGTTGTCCGAAACTACAATGTCAGGCAAGTCCTGTCGAGCAACAATTTGCTTCAACAATTTAATCGAAGAGTTGGATGTTGACGCTGTGTTTACTACTAGCCATTTCGATTTCGTGTCCACCACTATCAGGAATTGCTTTCCCTCGACTGGTCCAGCGTAATCGATGTGTAATCGCTGCCAGTTGTGTTCTGGTTCTTCCCAGATGTGTAGTGGTAACTTACTTTTTTCAGCACTTTCTCAACGAGACTACATGCTCGACACGATTTTACCATCTTCTTGATATCAGCGTCGATTCCTTTCCAGTACTTAACAGTAACGTCTCGCTATTATTTTCGTCCTAACAATGCCCGTGAGCGTAGAATGAAGTTTGCGTAATAATTTGGGTTGAAATTTCTTTGGAATAACGACTCGTGTGATTGACAAAAGATGACCCCCGTTTGAACTGTGTGTTTGGGTTCAAATTTCTTTCCAAGAAATAGGTCAGTTTTCAGATTTTGTTATTCGTCATCCCGCTCTGTTTCTTTCGCGATTATTTTAGCCGACATAGTTGAACTCTCAATCTGATGAATTGTTGAAGCATTCATTATTTGCTCAGCATCAACTCTATTTTTCTCCGAAGTCACCTACGTTTCAAGTCAACTGAACAAATTGGGCAGTTAGATAAAACTTGGTACACCTAATATTACCCAAAATTTACAGCAAATTGGCAAATCGTGTGTAAATAATGGACTGGTCTTCGCTTATGTTTTTCCTATCATGTCTTTCACCCTCGGGGCAGATCACGCATTAACTCCATAAAGAAAGAATTCCTAAGCTTTGCCTGCTATTCAGCTCCTTTGGGGTCTTTTCAGGGTAAAAACTATCAATTCAATCAGAGAGCAACTTACCAATAACTTGGTCTACTGTTGATACGGTGTCACAGCTGATGAAATAAGGATAAAAGGTAACCATAACAACGCCTCCATTCTGCGCCTGTAATAGAATTTAAAAAAATATTCATCTGTGGCTTATACATAGGTAACGCATTATTTGATAATTCAGTCATCTAGTAGGAAAGTACCAAAAGGTTTGTATGTCAACTGCCAATAACTTGTGCGCAAAGGAAGAGGAAAAAATTGGCGTTCATTGCATCTTCTGTAATTCAATCATCTGTCATGAATTATAATCCTCATCCGAAATTTTAAAAAGTCCTACACTAATTATTGTTACTTTTCTTGATGACGCGTTCTGACTTTTGTAAGTCCTTCCTCTGTATGAGGATTCAAACCAAAATTCATCTCCTGATGACGTTACACTCTCCTGCTTGTACTTTTTTGTCTTCAAAGATTTTGAGTGATGTCCAACCCTGATGATGTCATGCAATCATGCTTGCAATTTTTCTTTTTCTTTCTCTATCTCCTTCCATTCTTATAAATTGATGATATCGAGCCAATTCGAATAGTGGTTTCTTCAATTTTACAAGACATTGTAATGGGAGAGTTGCCTATCAAGCCATTCTTGAACTTGTATTTTTTGTCGATCCAATTTTTCGCTAAAACCATTATTCTTGGAGCGCAGGCCCGTGATCAGAATGTTTTCTCAAGAAAGCCGTCTGAAATTTCAGGGGGGCATACCTAAATACTTTCTTCCCCTCAATACTATTTGGGAAGCTTTCCACATCGCTTGAAAGTATCTACCATAGAAAATGAATAGAATTAATACGGTCCGAAACGTTACGGCTCGACATATTGTATGATACTCAAAGGAGTAACGAAAGAAAAATTACAAAGACCGCAGATATCATATCATATCTGCGGTCTTTGTAATTTTTCTTTCGTTACTCCTTTGAGTATCATACAATAGAAAATGAATGATACGGTTGTGTATGATACAGGTTCCTTTTCTTCTTTGAACAGATATTCTGACGTACCTAACCAAACGCACTGCGTGTAATACGTATAATGGCGTTGCCAACCCTTTCGAATCGCGCGATTCAGAAGGAAGTCCCTGAGATGGGAAGCTTGTCTGCTCTCAAACAAGACACCCCAATTACGAACAACTACAAAAAATGTTTATCACCTGTATAACACTCTATATCACCCCTGTCGACACTCTCCGACCACTCGTTAAGTGTGATAAAGAGGTGATAAAAAAAAAAACATGACGTTGGTCGTAATTGCGGCCTAGGACAAAGGGCCAAATCTTCCTGCCAAAGCTCCCGAGTAGGACGTGAGACCAGCTTCGAAAGAAATCTGGGAGGACTCTGTTTCAGTAACAACGTGGATAACATAGACTGTCTCTCTCGAGGTTGTTGTTGAGACTGAGACAGCATCGACGTAAGATAACAACTCAAGTTATCGTAGTAATCAAGGACAGAAAATATGGCTCCAGCAGGTAATCACCCGGTTTTAAGTAAAATTTTAATTTATTGGTAGGTAAATAAGTAATTTTCTGTAGATATTTACCACTTTTCTAAGTATGTGGTCTGGCACATTGCGACTCGAACTGCAGATGGCATACGCGGAAGCATGCGAGAAAATGACGGGTGCTTGAGTTAAATTCAATGTATCTTCCATTGTATGCACTGAAGTATGGCTCAAATCAATTAGCATACCGAGTCGATTCATTTCACGAATCATGCTCTGAAATTTGAAGGATAAATTAATGGTTATTAGATTTTTGATAGGATTTTTTTGTGAAAGTATTTAAAATCTACGTAACAAGTTTATGTGTCAATCAGAATAATTTATTGTAGTTTGAAATATTGAGACTTGTCCCTTTCGCTCTCAGCTCCTAAGTCAGTAAGGCGCTAGAGGTATTATATGAATGCATGCAAACGTGAAAGTGGTCGTCGCTGTAAAGAGGTCTCAAGTTTTTGGAAAGCAGTGCAAATATAAGAAAGAGTCATATTAGGTCGCACCATTGGAAATAGGTAGTTCTCTTCTTTGAACTGTTCTCGTTTGAAATTACTCTACTTTGGTTTAAACATGTTTGGCGGATGAAGAAGGTTGCATCTATAAGAGAGAATAATATTCCGTCTACATTTTCGTATAGGATAAAACTTCCGAGTAGGCCTAATTGAAGTAGAAATTTATTTACTAAGAAATGGAATTAAGTGTTGCAAAATTCATGAAATCAGTAAGCAAAAAGCTACCTAATTCACGTAATCGGCAAAAAAAAAAAAAAAATTTGGCTGTAGATATTCATGTACCTTATCTTCAAATTTGTTGCGTATTTCATTATCCTCTGCAACCGCGTTGCTTATTTTACAAAATTGCTCTCAACCCATATTATTGATCATGTTCAAGCAAAGGTAAGACGGTAGCAATAGAATTTTAAAAGCGCGAAAAATATCAATGAGGACTTTGAAGAATCAAGTTAATAAAATGCTAGAGCAAAATTTCTACGGTTTTAGTTCAATTTGGCGCGGATGGTTCAGGGCAGGACAAATTGGCGATTATGTATTCATTTTCCGATGATTTTGAGCTTCCGTTCATGAAACAATTTTTGTCCGTTTCCTATGACTTGAGATTGCGGGATACTTGTTCCATTTTTCGCGAAGTAACCACAGCTGACTTTGAAAAGATGGTATGAAAAGGCTGTACGAATCAACACGCAGGTGAAGAGGATTTCGACTGTTACTTTTGTGCCCACCGAAGAAGTATGTGCCCCATTTGAAGAACTGCATGAGTACGTAGATAATGATCTTGAAGCACCGTGGAATTACTACATTGTACGGTACGTCTTTATACAAACGGTCGTAGAGTGGTACAAGGCTTCAAACTTTCCAGGTGGAATGTCCAGGAACGGACTTTGAACGGAGATCCTCGAACTAACAACAGTGCGGAGGGTAGACATTATCGGGTCCAAACCGAATTTCCCTTGATCATCCAACACTGTGGTCTGTTATCGATGAATGGAGGCGATTTAAAAAAGAGACGCGATTTGGAGAACGCCAAATGTGTCATCGGCGCTCCTCCGCCAGCAAAAAAGAAATGATTTGTATCCTGCAACTCGGGACTACAAACAATTCATCTTTGATTTAATTTAGTATGATTTTAAAATTATAAATTCAAAGATCATTTAGAACTTCCTTGCAATTTTTCTGGTTGCGGCGACTTTAAAAGGAGATTTTCAAGCACGGTAGTTTTAAGCCATTTACGCCGACTAATTTTGGCGCCGATTTCAGCCATCGCGCCGAAACGTACGTGTCGAATTGAACGGACACCAATTTCTAAGCATGACTGACAAATCTTTACTAGACTCCTAGATGTAGCTGGAAATCGGATGCGAAGCGTATTCAAACTCATTGGTTCTTGAATAATCCACATAAAAGGAAGTACTGTATGAAACCGTCAGGGCTAAATCTCGATTATTAAGTTTAAATTATTCTTTTACCCGACGGTAATGGCCGATCATATATTGGCTGTAAGAACTTCTTATTACAGTCTACCGGTACCAACTGTATAGTATACAGCCCTACGCATGATTGAACGAATAAATAGGTACCTACCTACCGGTACGTTAAATATACCGCCTTGTGCGTGAGCACGGCGTGAGCGATGAATTGAATATTTCGAGGAATAAAAACCATATCTTTTATAATATTTTAAATGATTGCTATTCACGGATTATGTTCACTCACATAGCTACTATTTGACGGCAGACCCGCCATCCCTTCAGTTAAGGCGGGCCCTCAGAGGAAGTCGGTCCGCGTACGCGAGCGCGTATGGGACTTGTAAAAATTCCTGGCTTTTCTATAGCCCTTTAAGGGACTTGAAAAAATTCTTGACCCTTATTGGCGGGAGACCTGTCATCTCTTTAATTATTGGGGGCCCTCAGAGGAATCTCAACGCTGGTACTTGGAGAAATTCCTGTTCCTGACTCTTCTATAGCGTTCTACGGGACTTGAAAAAATTCGTGATTTCTATTTCCTTCATATTTTCTGCATATTTCTTTCATTTTTCTTCATATTTGCTCTTTTATATTCTTCAATGATCCCAGGCGTAAAAATTATACGCCTTCATTCTACGTCAACTGAAAATCTTCAACCCTACGCCATGAGTCGCGGGTCTCCCGCAACTTTTGCGCCTCCTGAGCAAGAGCCTGCGATTTCACTTTCTTTTTGCGTCTTTTCAATAGGTGTCCCTTCGCGAGACAAAAAGTTTAATATCATTTGAGATTATGGACAAATTGGAATTGAAGGTTTTCAAATGTTTGGTCATGTACCTATCAGCCATATTATTGAAAAGTCGGCGGTGCGTACGGTACTGCGTGAGATTTTTTTTATAATTGTTTGCTAGGTAATGGTCGTTTTCGGGTTTTCATTGAATACGTCGTCGAAATCATCGAACACGGCTATACTTATTCTTTTACAAAAAATTGAATTCAAACTGTAACTTTTAAAAAATTTGTTGTTCGTTTGTCATGCATCATTCAAAACTAAGTATACATACTTATCATTTACAATGCGTAGGTGAGAGAATATATAAAATGAAGGACTTACCTTGCCAAATTCGGATAGTCCTCGAACCTTATTTGTAACGTTCATCACGACCGGATCGTTTCCATCAACGATACAACAAGTGGCCCTACAGTATGGATAAAAAAGAGATAACATATGTATCATGAATGAAAAGTAGGCCTATAACTCAATTTATTTTTTAGCGTTGCGCGTGCACGTCGCCGCGCCGCTGCGCTGGCATCGCATCGAAAGATATTTCAGTTTCGTAGCGGCATTTACTATAATTTGATCATAAGGTATGCTGGGCATTCGGTTAATTTAGCACCGCCACTCAACTGCTTTTTGAAACTGTAAAATGCCAACTGATTGTCTAGTTTCTAATCGCGTAGGTAGTACAGAACAAAGTGTTTTTCAACTATCTTAGTGGCTCAGAAATTTTTCATTTCTGTCACGTTTGTCGACTGTTCTGCCTTTGCAGCATTGCAGAAGAATGCGTCTGAAGGATACGGGCGATGTACTAATTTGAACGTGATTTCCGATAAGAGGCGAATATGTGCTGGAAAACCGTTTACTACCCGTAACAATCAATGTCGCATCGCGTCATTCCTCTCTTTGCAAATTTCACTCCTGCTGCGCTGACTGTATTACGATAGCAGTTATCCAGTTGGTTTATACTGTATAGCTCAAGTAAAAGCATTATTTGACTCGAGCTTCTGTACAAGTGCATGCAAAAGACCTACCAGTAGGGTGCGCCAGAGTATATAATACGCGACAAGCGGTGAGACTTGCGTTTCACCGTTTGTCGCGTAATATAGGTACTTTTTCGTAACACAGACGGTGAAAATGTAAGTTTTCACCATTGAAAACTGTGGTGAAAAGTGAATTGAGTAAACCTGAAGGTTTCACCACTCACTGTTTCAAAGTAGCGTGGTGAAAATCTATGTGGTGAAGAGAAGAGTGCGTTGAACTCTTATCGTGGATACGTGCGTTGTGTACTATGAACTCCAAATTCAGGGCAATACTTGTACCTACATAATGTGCATTGTCTTTGAATAGTTACGCAGAACTTTAATACCTACTTTAAGCAAAAAGGTATATGTTTATGAGTATTATAATGATTTTAGGGATAGTGTACACCAAAATTCGAGATTAATTAGATACATTTCTCGAGTCGAGTTTTATCAATGGTGAATTGCATTTTCAGTGTCACAAAAATTTTTTTAATAAGACGCCTGTCTTTGTATAATAATGAGTTGATGACGAAAGGATGGCAAGGCGCGACGCGATGGATCTACTATAATAGAATTTGCCGACGAAATTGAACAATCGACCTAATAATTTATTTGACTTGTATTTTGTTGGACATGAGTGCATCGACAAAATTTGTTGAAGACTGCTGATGATCGACTCAATTTAAAATATCAATATGTAATACCTAAAGAATATCTAGGAATATGTAGAGTTTCCAAGTAATTTCTCAATTTCGAGCACTAAAGTGTATGATAGCTCGTCTTACCTCTATTCCTCTCTCTCTCTCTCTCTCTCTCTCTCTCTCTCTCTCTCTCTCTCTCTCTCTCTAAAAGCTCTTTCAACCCAAAAACAAAATGTCATTAATTACCAGTCTCCTCTCATCTAATCACATCAATACCGAAAAAATCATTAATAAGAAGCTCGCCTTCTCAGCTTTCAATTCCACTACATGTCCTCAACGTAATAAGAAGGCCTTAGAAGGGCAAAGGAAAATGGATTGGCTTTTCTCTTCTCGGTGATGTTTCTTTCAGATCAACCCGTTTGCTTAAACGATTGAACTTTCGAACAGCTTCGTACTCTATTAACACAAGAAAAATTGGCGTCGAAAACTCACCATAATGTATCGCATTTATGTGTTAAAGTCAGATAACGTACGCCTAGCTCGTAGTACATTCGTAAGACTCCCAACGAGTCACCCAGTGAGTGTCCTCCTTCGATACCGATCAAACTGGCTATACGCCCTCGTTTGTGAGCTTTGGTCAGACCTGTAAATGTATTAGCACTACTGTAGTGATCAGCACAGATTCTGAAATAAATGTTCAAAAAATATGCGTATTTGTAAACTATGTAGACTCTATTCAACGAATAATTTAGGTCAAGCCAGCTGGGGAAGATTGTAGCGGATGAGGTTGGCTCGACCGAGAGCGCTTGTCAAAAATACTCTCGTTAACAAAACATGAACAGAGCGCGACAGGGTTAACATACGAGTAGCGATGCAGCGCGTTGCTACATGTCTTCCCCTCTGGAAACGGAGCATCATAATATGAGATAATCGTATCGAAGCGGAGAAAATCGAGAATCGTAAGGAGATCGTTCAAGAGGCGTTTGTTCGGAAGATAGGATCGCAAAATGAGAAAATCGTCAGGAAAATCGTTGGAGAATCGCAGACTTTATCGTCTTCAATTCGTAATAAGAGAATAGACTTGCGGGAATCGTTCGTTCGTGAAGGAAGTTATCGCAAAAAAGAAGGATTGATATCATCGTCGTCGACCAATCGTTGAATAGATAATCGGAAGAAACAATACATCACTGAAACCAAAGCGTTATTGGCTCAGCACTCAGCAACTCCTCTCACTTCGAGTGCCTGGGCTAGTTGTGGCGGACTTGTGTAGGTCATACCGTTCGGATACTTTTAAGGAATTGACGCTTTCCAGAAGGAACCTGTCGCGGTCGCCAGTTGTAGCGGATGATGCTGGCTCGACCGGGAGCGCTTGTCAAAAATCTGCTCGTTAACTAGATATGAACAAAGCGCGACAGGGTTATTATACGAGTAGCGATGCAGCGCGTTGCTATAGCCGTAGTGAGATAGGGGGACCCCTACAGGCAGTGCATAGATTATCTTGATAAGTTGCTGCGGGTGACCTTTGAGCTCGAAAGCACCTATTTAAATTACCTATAAGATGTTTCAACCTCTTGTAGCGGGCAATATCGCTGCTAGGGCTAGTTATAACCGTGTCTTATTTCGTTCCAATAAATTCGCCCCAGCGGGTCCGTCTGGACTGGAAACCTCCCCCCCCCCCCCAAAAAAAAAAAAAAAAAAAGTATGGATGGATTAATTGTGTTTGTTTCAAATAAAATATCTCACGAGGAGCTAAAACTTTTAATCTAAAGGCGCAATTTCATATTTTCCAATAAGTACTTCAAATAATGCCGCCATTATATATTTTATTCTTTATACCTATATTATAAGTTTTGTGTGTTGATCATTAAGCTTTCTATGTATACTTCTGGTTTCAACGTCGAATGACTTTTAACAGAAGTACGTGATATTGAAAATTCGAAAGAGTTGAAAATGTGGCGGCAAGAAACCACATATTTCGGGTCTAAATGAGCTAATTTTGTTTTTCTTCCTTTTTTTGAACTCGCCGAAAATTGAAGCCGTATAGGATATTTAATTTATACTTTACCGGAATAGCTCTCATCTTTTAAAACTTCATTGTTTGTATCAAAATACTCGCTAAAAAGAAAACCCTCTAATGAGGAATATCTACCTGCAGCTGAAGAAACAAATTCAAATTCATCCTTGTACATAGTCACAAATCGTTTTATCACATCAATTTGCTCCAATGTCAACGTTACAGCGTTTTTGTGCTGAGTTTCACAGGGGACAAATGCTGACCAGAACTGCAAAATAATAATATCTACTTAACAACTTCGTTGTAAAAATTAGGTTTATAAAGTAAACTGCCATAATTGATAGAATGTGCAACTATTTTACCTGCGCTCCTACCATACCTAACCTCAGTCGTTGAATATCAGTCTGCGACCATTTACTGTTCGACCACGGCTCAATTAAACGCAAATCTACTGACAAATTTACTCGCCACAGCTGATTGTAAGCAAATTTTTTTATATTCCACGGTAGATCATTATGTCTACAACATGAGAGAGATACGAATGTCGTCATTAATTCAAGAGCAAGGAATTCTGAAAAATACGTAGGCTAGCTATCGGCAATAATTTTGACCAGCTTTCAAGTTGCATTCCTTACAAGCATCGCGATTACGAGCAAAAAATAATTGGCGTATGGTGAAATGTCGAAATTTAGAAAAAAAAAAATCTCCATGGAGAATGAGTTACCTGCCCACTTTAAATTATCAAATTGGACACCTCAAAACCTTTTTACGCGGTATGTCACCTAGTTTTTGAAGGTATAGCACTACGTTATAAAGGATAGATAGAGAAACCTTTCAGTTGAGTACGAATGGAAAAATTTACACGTCTGCGAATCGCGTCAATTGAAGAATTGAATTTCGTCTGGTAAAAAATATATTTTTAGGTCGTGAAGAATATGCAATAATCAAGTCACGATTATGAGCAGCGTGAGACGCAACTTTTCCAGGGGACCAGCACAAACGAAAAACTCGATGGCACAATGCAGCACAAACGTAGCACCAACGAATGAACCCATTCTTATCCCAAAATTCAAATTAGAGAGCTTTGTTTCATGTTTCTGTTCCTTTTCCAAAATTGTTATCATTCAATGAGAAATACTGGTCAAGACTGAAACACAAATGAGTGGAGCGAGTGAGACCGTCAGATAGTGAGCCCAACGTATTTTTATTGGGCTTTACATCACGCTCGGATAAGCCGCGCAGGAACGTTTCACTGAAATACAGACTCCATTTCCATTGGTGGGTAATTCTTACTTATTAATCAGTATTTTAAGATTGTTCAAGATTGAGGATAAGGACGAATCGAGGATTGATAATTGATATGATGCGATTCTTTAAATTAGGATTAAGCGTATTGGAGAAGGGATACTCCTAAGCAGTACACTTGAGTTGCAAAAACCACAAAAAATTGGGTGTATCAGTCGCTAGCTTGAAATTATAGAGGCCAAATACAAGGAAGCTCGGAAATGAAACAATGTGGGAAAATCAGCTTTTGTGGACACTCAATTATTAGAGGTTACACTTTTAGGGAAGGATCGGAAGTCTTCCTCCTCAGGAAAAATTGGTATTATTTGAACGTTCAGTGGTTTAGCATATCAATGAAGTGACGATGTCATTGTGCTAAACAGGTACATTTTTGATGAAGGGTTGATTGAATTTGTTGCCGAAAATGACTCACATTGTGATGACTCGTTAATTCAGTCTTGATTTCTCTGGATGTCTTCGTTTTTAGTCGTTGTTGAGTTGATTGCTTTCATGCGTCGAACTAGATGATGGTTACTGAACCGAAAGCGCTCGCGTTTCACTTAATTCTTTCTGCGGTTTTCAATTTGTAATTCGGAGAATCGTATCAGTTCGATTAATGGCACAAAGTGTGGCGTATTTACAATTTTTATTTTTCAAATTTTATACTCAGTGGTTGTCCTAATTCCTTCCATGCTTGCTTTCTGCGCAAGTCGTACGAGCTTCATTTGAGGCCTATGTTTGTCAAAATTTCCGTTCTATATTCTTATTGTAAACACACAGCTAAAAAGTTGGAAAATTTCTAAACGGCCGAATGGATTGGATCGAAGCTACGGAGTTGGTATGGCTAGCTCAATGTCACCACTAAGTTGAATTTCAAGGTACATTCTAGGCTCTCCAGCTTACTTCTCCCTGGTGAGTTTGACCAGTTTATACAATCTGTTAATGATGATTGGAGCTCGGATGCTCCGGGTTTTCTTGAATCAATTTCTGAAGAGACAAGTATCTTGAAATGAGAAGAGTTTATTCTGTGCCTTAGAGGACTCAGGAAAAAAGTTTTATTTTACCGAAAAATACCGAAAAGGGAATAAATACCGAAAACGGGGTCAACAATTAAATAGCGCCGAAAAGACATGTTCATGAATGACGCATGAAGTAATAGGTACGTGGAACCGTTAGCAACCGTTAGCAACACGTTGATCCGCATAAATCGTTCATGAAATAATGAATAGAAAACCTATTTCATGAGGGAGGAGGGGGGGGGGGGTTGAAGAAAAATGATGGGTGCCGTCCGGTCCGGCAAATTTGACCTGTGAGCTATATGGTAAGAGGGGACTTGGAATCATTTCAAATATCAAGTTATATCTGATAGGATAGGGAAAAACTTGGAAACCTACGGATTTTTAAGCTCAAACTCCCAAGGTGGCGAGAAACGAAGTTAAATTTCTATATTTAGAAAAAGGATACTTAATCAAAAAATATATAATATTTATACATACCCATCAATCAAAGGAACTTGTTGGAGAATGGCACGAACGATATCGTACCTGCTATTAGGACCAAGAGAGGATGACGACATGGATAATTCAGTTTCTGATTCGAGAATGCAAGCGCTAACAATGAAACATATCACAATGAAGACAATCATTGCAACACCTAAGCCGACGATGCAAGGACGAAGTTGAATCTCATGACCTGTAAAGCAGGAAAAATAAAGGCTTGTTTAGTAAAAGGTGGAGAAAAAACTGATATAAGTTAAGTTTTAATAAAACATCCTTGGCGCAGAATCGCTGTAAATGTCTAAAATATTTTGAAATTTTGACATTATTTTTGATCATAGAATTGAATTTTCGCGTGAATTTATTGAAAGCTTCATCCAAGAAATTAGTGATTAAAATAATAGTTTCGCAACTGAAGGACCCGAGTTCAAATTCTGACGGCTGACTTTAAATGGGATACAAAATATCATGCGGAAGCCTTTTCGCGTAATTCAGCATTTCATGGAAAGCCTGGTCATTTCGCGAAATGCGGTCAGATGCTGTGATGAAGATTTCCCACAGCATCTTACGAATGTGTTGGTCATTTCATGACCTGTCGATTTCATTTCTGGCCGATAGTGAACAATGCACCTGAACAGCATGTGACCAGGTGTCTAACAATTTCATAAAATATGGTACCTTCCTAATATTCACATTTATTTAATTACCAAGATCATATGTAAACCAGTCAGCTGGTCTTATTTGTTTTCATTAAAATAATTCGAGTAAATCACCAATTCTTTTGTGTAATTAAGGAAAGCTATTGCAAAAACTACTTGCGGTCAGGGTTTCTCAAAATGTTGCAAACTGTTTACCACGCAGTTTTAGATCAAGCAATACGTTCGATTCAGCAAAGGCTTATTGTGTAACTGTTGCTGTCTCAGTAGTTCCTCCTGTCAGGAGTACAAGACTATTTAGGTTTTTATTTATTAACTTGACAAGTCCAAAAGTAAATTTTGTCCGCGTCTTATACCTGAATGAATAAGAAAGATGTCGATGAAGAGAGTGAAAAAGTAATTCCACCCGCTACTAACAACTCGGCTGCCTCCAATTTTTCTGCAAGGCGTCGTCAGCTCCCTGTGATGGGAAAATTAAATGAATTCGTTAATAATGTAGATACCCTGCTCACGAAATCGCTCGTCAACAATGTGGTGAAAGTTACGGTTGAGACACCGACACCGGATGAATACAGAAATCTGGTTGAAAAATTCGACGTAAAATTTCAAACCGCAATATGGACACACAAAAACCGACTGTGCCCTCCTCCCTGTCTGTGTAAGATGTGGGGAAGAACATGATAACAGAAATTGCTAGAAAAATCCTAACGTGTCACCTAAATGTGGTCTCTGTGGTGGCAGTCATACAGCTAACTAGAGAGGCTGCCCCGAGCATGAAAAACTGTCAAAGAATAAAAAAGTACCTGTAAAGCAAACCCAAAATCTTCCTCCACCGCGCAGTCATAGTATCAACAACCCGCCTAAACACCTACTTAAAGGCCCTCTTATCCAGCGCCTCAAACGAAAGGTTCTCGCTAATAATCACTCTATTTTTTACACCTTTTGTTGCATACATCTCAATATATTTCACGGACGACAGTGCCTTGAAAATTACTCAAAACCGAACTGACGAGTGTTGTTCGATGTGAAGGAGGAATTCAAATAATTCCATCTTCAACATTTACGCAAAAATATTAAAATTTCCAAGTCGAAAAAGTGGAAGGATAGTAATAATTTGAAAGACGTGCGATTTTATAGCCCAACGCTGCACTCTGTTCGTGCCAATCGTAAGATATTGAAAATTTTTTACGTACCGTACACATACCGTACAACGGTTTTCATGTAAACGAAACAAATAGCACATTACGTAGCTTCCGTCAAAATTGAAATAAGTATTACAAATGAAAATTGTACCTCTTTTTCTTCACTTTCTGTCGTTTTCTTTTTTTTTTTTTTCATTTTGCCTTTTCTTTCTCCACCGTCAATTTGGCAAAAATCGAGCGGAATATGACTCCGTACGTGCAAGAAACGACCTAAATGAAAAGAAGACATGAATTGCGAACAGAACCAGTAGCCCAAAAATGAAGAAATTTTCGTATTGACGGACCAACAATAGGCGAACAAGAAGAAAAAACTTCGTTTCGACGTTTCCCTCCGGATGCTATGTAAAAACAATTTCGAATGTTCATTTCGAATAAAGTGTTCTCAATGAAGATGACGAAGAAGGAAAACGTAAAAATGTACGAGAAAACTTCCGAAATGGAAGGAACCAAACGCGAATTAGGAATGACGAAAAATAAAAAACGTTAATGAATGAACAATGGCGAACTCTATTTCCGAATAAGATAATATGTACTGTGTATATGTGAGATTCTAAAGAGAAAATAAAGAGAGAGAGGAAAAAGGGAAAAGGAAGAAGTTAAAAGAGAAGGAAAAAGTCATAAGAACGTGCAACAATTTTCGTCAGTTGGAAATAATCAGTAATTATAAGAAACAGGTGTAGAATGTGCCAACCTGTGAACGAGATAAGTACAGTATACCGGTAAACGAAGAGTACTAGATACTACCTCGTATATCTCGTTCCAACCTACCTTCGCGGACAAGTACGCAAAATTTCTTACCGGCACTATCACACTGATAAAAATGAATTTCATTGCTTTACATATGTGACAAGGAGCTGTAGGTATATTTTGTGTGTACGTAGATTTTACAAGCTTTCGCATCATGAATAATGTACTGTATTGGCGTACGAGTGTATCTCAGCATCGTATCGAGTATCGACACAGCTGCTCTCTTATAGGTAGCTGTTTAATCGTTCAATTGACGAAGGATGCCAGTAGGATACACTGCGGTCTGCGAGAGACGAGGATGCGTATATTATTCGACATCTCTTAGATCCAAATTCATTTTATATCAAATACACTCGAATGACACTGGCTAAGTAATAAGGTATACACATTATCAATTCGGCCTTTATGTTCTCCGTGCACGGTAACTTCATTCATTTGTTCACGCCTCACGTTCTAAAAATAAAATAAAAGTTCCACAGCTTATTTATTAATTTCAGGCTCTTTTTTATACCGACTTTTTATGAAAAAGCGACTCCTACACCCATCACAACGGTACCAGAAGAAGGGGGTAAGGGTAGATTTTCTCGACGTTTTAGAAGTCGCATATTATATAATCGTTACGTCATTAGAAAATTTTAGGTTTTTTACATATTATGTCGTAGGCAGAATGTAGAATTCGTATTTTTGCTAACAGCCTGAGGTTGTTTGCAAAGAGGCGACAATGAGTATATTTTATGCCGAGAAGCAAAAGCGACGTTTTGAGTGACGCGTTCGGCTTGCTTCACTCGTCTTCGATTCGCGTAACAACTATTCCAAACTTGTCTCTTAAGTCGCTTGCTCCTTGTCTCGAAATTGTATAATACGCTACAAGGGACAGAAGAAATCGATTTCTATATCAGTGCTTTGGCGAGCCTAGCCGTGGCGAAGAGGGCCGTCATGCAGCGCGAGCTCATTGCTTTCCTCCATTCACGTGTGGTGTACGCTATTTTTCGGTCTACCTGACCTTGCGCATACAAACAATATTTTTCACGTTTTTCGCCTACGCAATGCGCATGCATGCGTCCTCCCTTTCTAGAGAACTTTGCGCACGACAACAAAGCATGTGAAGAACACGTTTTTATCTATGTGAACCAAAAAGTACTATTTTCTACTGTTTGATATTTGCAAATAGAATTAAAGAAGGCGCTACGAAGGCGCTCTCTACGTTTTCTTTAACAGTCATTTGTGGAAGTTTATTAAAAACCTGATGATCCTAAAAAAATCACTTTGAAATTGTATTTATTCGTTGGGCAAAGTCAAATAGATGAAGAACATTTTGCAGTCTCTTTCAACTTATCGGCTTCAAGATATACTAGGTTACAGCCCCGTTCTTAGTCCAGTATAAGTCCAGTATATTTCGGGGGCAAAACTCGCAGATTTCTCAATCACGTAAGGAGGATTCAAGTGCACGCACTCTTGCACATTTTTGGGCTAGGTACGCGCACACGCACGCGCGGTTACTCGCAGATTTCCGAATTAGATACAGAGCAATCCCAAAAAATTTTCCAAGTCCGGAACTGAGGGGGAAGAGAGTCACTCTTTTTTTTTTTTTTTTGTGGCTCTATTCAACTTACTCCGTACGTTTTACTCCATCGAGTACTCCGTTTCGTGTTGATTTTTGAGTATGTCTTCGTCAAACAAAATAAAGTATGCTATTGTATTAAAAATTTAGAAAATCATCGTCAAGGATTACTCCTTTTCTTTAATCTAAACCTGCACATTTTCACAATA
Source organism: Aspidiotus destructor (assembly GCA_035079395.1). Classification (NCBI taxonomy): domain Eukaryota; kingdom Metazoa; phylum Arthropoda; class Insecta; order Hemiptera; family Diaspididae; genus Aspidiotus; species Aspidiotus destructor. The sequence continues at coordinate 1,948,108 of JAVHKZ010000014.1, forward strand.
AACAATGCTATACTAACTTTTGCACAGCTTTCGGGTAGTAGAGCAATTTCTTTGCTCTACTCTAGGGATTGTCCCTCGAATTGGTCCATTGCAATGAGGTCTTCTTTCACTGAAGAAATTGTGTACTACAGTCCCTTCCTCATTATTTATCACGCAAGCAGACTGAAACAAATGAAATAAAAAATTCTTAAAGATTACAAATGCATACGAGTATCTAATCAATAAATTTGATAAATATTTAGATTTCAATATGATTATATCAATTTTTTTGAAACGGTGTTTCAACTGTATCTGTAGGCACTGTCAGAGTTCAATTTTACCCGAACCTGAATTACCTTGGAAGACAAGCGCCTCGCATCACATGGCGTTTATAGGGTCGACTGATGTATTATTCGCCTGTTTTGTTTTTTTTTATTATAATTAATACAAAATTTTCTATCATTAAATGTCTCGATACAAGGTTTAGTCCACTCTGAACCCCAAGACAAAGTACGCCGAAAATCACAAATTACAAATTGGCGATCTCTGACCCATTTCAACAACATTCAACAAATCAAAATGAAATGTCGTAGTGAGGCATTCAGTTTTCAAATTCCCATTTGAAAGTTTGTTCATTCTCTTTCTCGATCTGTGGTTCATTTATATACATAATTTTTTTTATTTCTTTTACTTTTTTTTTTGCTCTTTGTTTTTGAATTATTTTTATATTTTGATTGAAGAACAAAAAAAAAAAAAGAGAAAAAACCAACGGCTGATTGACAACTGGTATTGGCCGAAAGTCCATAAAAACTATTCCTAATAATGAGCTGAAAATAGCCATTTAGCAGTTGACTAAATACCAATACCGGCTGAATGCAATTTTATTGATTAAGTAATAACAAACTTTTTAGCCGATCGAACAGTAATTAAAGCCGACGGTAGGATAAGCTAAAGCTACTCACTCCTGATAGATTCGACGTTTTTCTACACATATAATATGTTCCCAATTTTTATTTATACATTCACTATTTTTTCAAGTTTTTTTTGTTTCTTATCTCTATTTTTCGTTTTTTACATTTTGAAGTCAATTAACCGATTTGCATGGAATAAGAACATTTGAATGAAACAACTTGAAAACAAATAAATAAAAGGTACAAAAATACGTATGGGTCGAGAAAGAGAATAAAGAAAATAATTACCAAAGAAGAAATTAAAAACTCATTACTCCCCAACGTCATCCCTCTACACGAATTCTTCGATTTGTTGAATGTTGATGAAATAAATCAATCATCGCCAATGTGCAATTTGTTATAATCGGCGATTCAATGTGGACTTGTTCTTGGGTATACAGTGGTTATTGTAGTCATTGAGAAATGTATTCAAAAGTACGATCACAGCTTCTTAACGAAAGTAACAATGAAAAATTTGAATTATGCTGCCGAGGATATTCCAAACTGAAATCTTTGCGCTCTGTATTTTGTCTGCAGTCGTCAAACTAAAATGATGAATGATAATTGTGATCAACGTTTCTGACGTCGCCAACAGACAGGGTAGCATGAGTAGCATGTCGACAAGCGCAGCACACAAGCCATACATTATTTTTCCTTTTGGAACGTTGACGATTCGCGGCCCATTCAGATGTGGTCGCCCGACTAAAGAAATTTGGTAATGAGCAAACTGAGAGTTGGGTAGTTGGTAGCCCTGACGCGACGACGCGATATCATCATATTTCAGTATTTTTCCAACGCAACCGCAGGAAGAAAATTATTGTAATTTCCCTCCTCATTCTCTCTATTTTTGTTTTCTCCTCTTTATATGAGATGATCGTCATCTCCTTATTGATATTCAGTCTCGGCATATTTGGCTTTGTACTAAGACAACCTCGTAAATTCTTCAACGTCGGGTGCGTCTCCTAAATTTACTAAAAAGATTCCAAATAACGCATCCTTGATATACCGTGGTAAAATGATGGCATGTTCGATAAGTTGCCGATCCAGTTTGCCGTTCAGAGAATAGGTAGCATCCACTACGTCCGTCGCGCAGTTGTCTACAGAATTGATTACAGAGTACGTTGGCACAGGAAAATAAAGCTTCGATGCAACACAGAGTAATTCCTTCACACACACACGAAAATTGAATTTTTTATAATTTCATGTTTTAGCGTCTTGAATGTACGTATGATATGAGAGAAAACCGACCTTAGGGTGAAAATGACGAAAAATGAGTCTGCAGCAGATTCTTACGGAGAATTTCATGCCGAATCGCATGAGATCTACTGATAGATCCTAACTGTAAAACTCATTGAGATACAGTAGCCTATAGTTGAAAATTCAAGAAAATGGTTTTTGAGAAAAACGCCTTTATAGTTTTGACACTAGTAAGTTGCTGTTATTGTATGTAGCTAGACGCAAATTGATCAAATCTAATTTCACGGGGAATCCGATAAGACCCTTTTCATTTTTGTATCTTCAAATGTAATCAATAAATAACCATCATTTTTAAAATTCAAAGAAGTTTCTGCCAAGAAAATTCAGGGGGGTGGACCAGAAAGACGTTACCAGTTAAATGAAAGTTAGCGCTAAATCCACTCTAACGCAAAAACGCAAAACGCTGGACGTATACAGTATACCTACTTCAAATCTACGAAATTTGTAATTCAATTTTTGGTTATTTAGGTTTTTCTTTTTTCTTTTCGGAATCAGCGTTAAATTTTATTTTGAAATCAAGTGAAATTTGGAAGTTGAAACAATTTTTAATTTTTAAGAATTTTGGCAAATTTTGTCGCAGAGGGCGAGTATTATACCTGAAACTTGCTTAGTATACTAAACTTCTTACACATATTTTCATTGTAAATTTGCTTACATTTACGTAGCGCTCCAACTCATACTGATAAACTTCGGAGTTGGAACTCACATACAACCACCTTTGAACTAGAATAAATTACCTTTATATTTACTTTGTAAACATTCGTTTATTTTCTCTCGACAAAAGTACCACAAGAAGATGACTACGAACGGCAATACTTCGCTTGTGAGTATCATTCTTCTAACTAACTTTTGCGACAAATTTTGTCATTTTTTGGCTCATTTTGGTTCATAAGTCGGCTGAAAAAAGTCGTAGAAAGTTGAGTGAGGGCGCAAATTGAAGATAAAACTAAAATACAAATTCGTAGATTTGAAGTACACGTCTAACGTTTCGCGTTTTTGCGCTAGAGTGGATTTAGCTCAAACTTTCATTTTACTGGTTACATCTTTCTGGTCCGTCCGTATACATATAAGTACAATGCGACGTTGCACATTGCCCAACTATACAAATACGTAACATCGACTAAATTGTGATTGGATTTTGTTTCTCAGATGTTTTGGAACATATTTACATCAAAAACTGAAAATTTACAAAAATCGGATCTTCTCTATTTTTCTGCTGTACCTCGAAACCAACTTTTTCACCAAGGTCAGTTTTCTCTCAGTACTCGTCACACTTTTATTGGGAAAACTATCACAAATTTGTAACACAATATTCTGAAACAATTTTGTTTTTATAATATTATCAATTCCATTTGTATTTAGTACCCAATTTTTCAAAATTTTTAGACTACGAAATAATACACAAAAATTACTTTCTTCTTCATTGATTTGGTCTCTACAACAAAATTATCTTTGTTCCTCATTTGGACAAAGTTAAAGATCATAAATTACATTGACCTAATTTAGAGACTCTGAGAAATTTGAACTCTGCAGCTAAATATACAGAGGAAAAGGGACGTATTTGACGTCATCAACAACCTTCATTTCTTGTTCAAGTGACAATAAAATTTCATTGTGATGATTGAAAATTTGATAATTCACAAAAAATAGTATTATTTTGAACCAAGAGCAAAAACAACATTTTGAGTTACTGGTTTGGCTTGCATTGCTTGTGGGCACTTGCGTTGCAAATATTCCAGACTTGTCACTCAAGTTGCTTGCTCCTCTTCTTAGAAAATCCTAATTTCGACATTTACGTCCGTACGTCCGTACAACCATGACCTTGACACTTGAAAGAATTTCTGCTCTGGACCTTTCCCCCTGATCTCGTACCCTAATTCCAAAATTCGCGTCCGTACGTCCATCTGGTCTCTGCTGTTTAAGATTGCGAGCAAACGAGCGAGAAAAGCAGCTTAACGTACAATAAAATAGATTCGACTCTAGACCAAAATTGGGTGCGAACAAGGGGAACGAGTATAAAAGTAACCGGCCAAAATGAATACGTGTATTAATTATGATAGACATGAAACAAGATCTTTATTTAATTCGCTAAGCCAAAATATTATATTACTTAGGTTTTAGTTTTTGAATTCACTTTTTTTTTTTTTTTTTTTTTTTTTTTAATGATCGCAATATATTTGTTTATATACGCTAATCAATAAAAGCTCTTGGAAGTTGCTAGACTTCTTATTAATTAATTAATTATATTAGTAAGGCTCCTAACCAGAATTCACGTTTTTCTGGTTCGGGAGCAATTGTTCGCAAGACAATTATTCGCAGACAATTGTTAGCACGGAAAATTGTTCGCCTTACCAAAAAATTGTTCGCAGAAAAAAATTTTTCGTAAACAATTTTTCATTCGTTACAATGTCGCAGTTGAAGTTTTTGACCAGTGAACGAGGTCGTCAGAAATTAGTGGACCAAACTTTTGTCTATGTACGTGATCGAGTCGTGGGTGATGTGACATATTGGAAGTGTGAACAGTTAAAAAAGAAACGTTGTTGTGCGCGTGTACACACAAAAAACAGCGAAATTATTCATTGTTGAAAAGATCATGTCTCACACCTTGGCGACAGTCGAGTAATTGAGCGAAGTGAAATATGGACGCAAATGAAGGACCTGGCTGTGGAAGGTGTCCTCGCCCCAAAAGTGGTTGTTGCAGACGCAGTGAGTATTGCCTCTCAAGCAACAGTCACTACGTTGCCTACGATTGCCAATATGTAACGGACAATACATAGAATTTGTACACGCGAGCGCAATTACCCGAAGTTGCCGGGCAGCAGAGCTGATATAGTAATACCCAAAACCCTGTCGCATACGGCAAAAGGGGATCCTTTCATCTTGTTTGACGCCGGTGCAGATGATCCCTTACGTTTGATCATGTTTGGCACGCCACAGAACTTAAAGATACTGAAACGATGTAAACTTTGGCTTGTTGACGGTACCTTCAAAACTGCCCCCAAATACTTTTATCAGTTGTACACCGTCCACGGCTTATACAAATCAATGGTTATTCCATTAATTTACGAACTATTGCCAAATAAGACCTCGGAAACGTATACTACTTTCTTCAGCCAATTGAAAACGTTGAAGCCTGGTCTACAGCCACGTACAGTTCTAGTAGATTTTGAGATTGGTGCCATAAATGTATTGCGAGTGGAGTTCCCCACAGCGCGGATTCAAGGCTGCAACTTTCATTTCACCCAGTGTATTATGAGACACATTTCATCTGCAGGATTGAAGGCGCGGTATGAAGAGGACAAGAACTTCGCCCTTTGTATGAGATACCTGACAACGCTAGCCTATGTGCCAGTCGACGAAGTAATCGGGGCATTTGAAACACTTGTAGACGCGCAAGTGATTCCTCCAGAAGCGCAAGATGTATTGGATTACTTCAAAGATACCTGGATTGGTCGCCCTCACCGCAGAGGAAGACGAGAGCCCAAGTTTTTGTTGGATATGTGGAATTGTTATGAGGTTGCGAGTGGATCAATGCCGAAGACAAACACTGCTGTGGAGGGGTGGCACACCGGTTTTGAGGCAACTCTCGATGCTGTCCCCCCCCCTGACATTTTCAAGCTTGTTGAAGCACTGCTCAGAGAGCAATCGATAGCTGACACCAACGCAGAATTTGTTATAGCCGGGCAGCCTCTTCCGAAGAAAAAAAAAATGCTTACGCAGCAGCGTGAACATTACCGACTTTTCATTTAGAATTTTCACTTCCTTCCCCACTCTAGAAATAACTATGTATAATAATAAAATATATACGTGGCTACGTTTCAGATCCACCAATCACTTTGAATGTGCATTTTAAAAGTTATTATTTTTCCATCCTATGTACGGTGGTTTATGGGGAATTTAGCCAGCATAATAGGGCTCATGACCTCTCATCTCATGGCTTATACAATACAATTGAGAGAGCTCTCGACTCAATTTCATTATTTCGAGGATTACTTAAAACGATTTATCCAAATGACCCCAAAATTTCTCCTCAACTACGTTGAATACATTGCAGCATCATGCAGTCATATGAATACAATTGGTTGGATAGTATCCAAGCATTAGCAATTACAAATTTGAGGGAAAATTGAGAATGGCTTAAATAAACAACCAATCTCCAAGAAAAAATCAGGTGCACAACTTCAGATACATGACTACATTCTGAACAAGTTTGAAGAAAATCCACTCATCAGTTTTGGAGGAGTTGAGCTGACAAAAATAGCGTTATATATAAATATGGCTATATAATATAGGTATATGTAAGATTTACAAGTCCGTGAAATGAAACGACTTTGAATGAATGCAAAAATTTATTTGTGAATTCAAAACAAAAGTCGTTTTAAAGCTGGAGAGGTGCAACATGCACGGAAGCGAAAAATACAGTGATCAATAACGACGACGTACGAAAAGAAATGAATGCGAAAAGGAATGATGTGTACGAGGATGACTAATAGAAGATAAGAATGATGATAAGAGCGTGAATAGACGATATCAGGAATAGACAAGAAGATGACGTGGTATACGGAATCTTCTTAAATATGTATATATATATATATATATATATATATATATATATATATATATAAGGAAACCTGAAATTTTTTTATTAGTCTCACAGCGATCTAAGACATCTAAAACGTCGAGAAAATTCATTCCCGGGCTTTTCTGCCCCAACTGTGTCGGGAGCAATACCTGACTAAAAGTCGGTAAAAGTTTATTATGGACATGACAGTGCGCATCAAAAATTTGGTGAGCAAATTTGGAAATGATGATGACAATGATGCGCTGAAAGAAGACGAAAATGATGACGACAATGACGAATTCTCGAACCCTATGCTGCGATATTTGAGAGGAATTGCTCACAACATCAGCTACAATCGACATCGGTTCTTCTCATAAGACCTTCTTGACTAATTTCTGGACAAATTTCTGGACAAATTTACTGACGAAACAAAGTTCATAGCTTTGTGGATGGAAGACGTTGTAAGCTGACCTCCTTGTGGTGTCTTCTGGTTAACACTAACAAGCTTACGTTGAACATGAACGATTTTCAGGGCCAAAAATATTGGGGTGCGAACAATTTTATGTATTGCGAACAATTTTTTTACGAACAATTTTTTGTAATGCGAACAATTGTCTGTGCTAACAATTGTCTGTGCTAACAATTGTCTGTGCTAACAATTGTCTGTGCTAACAATTGTCCTGCGAACAATTGTCTCTGCTAACAGTTGTCCCTGCGAACAATTGTCCTGCAAACAATTGTCCCCGCACCTATAACACCCGTTTTTCTTAACAGAGTTAAATGAGAGGAGGCAGGGAATCTGTTTTATGGGGTTTTTTGGAAGGGTCTTTTTTGAGTCTCATGGTGTTCGAAGCGTTGCATATCTGGTTCATTGAAGGAGCCAAACCAATTGGTGTATAAAGTGTTGCATATCCAATTACTCAAAGGAGCTACTTTGATCACGCCATAAACATCGACATGATTGGGCTGAAAACGCGTCGCATAATTAAAGTCATTTAGAGCCAACGGTCATGCAAATTATTTCACTTTTCTATAACCTGTGAATATACCAGGTACCGTAGCAGGTGTTGAATGCGAAAACGACAAACCTACAGTAAAAAATACCTATGAAAAATAGCAACCATTTCTGTACAAGGCATACGATAGTGATATGAAACTAAGAAAGTTTTAATGCCGGTAAGAATTTGTATTCCCATTCGATAATGGTTTTGAAAAACTCATGAAAGTTTTTAGAAGGGAACTTGCTGTCATTAAAACGACGTCTTTTTCTTCCGTCGAGTTTTATTTTCTTGCATAATATCACGACCTAACTTGACCATAACAGTTCAGCTTTATGAATTTTTACGAAGTTATTTGGCAGCATAACCCTCGACAAACGTTGGTACTAATGAAATCGACGTCTGATCAAAGAATTATTGTAATCAATTTGATTATTAGCTCACCAACTTCATTGGTCACCTCCTCGGATTTTTTAGATTGCGGTCAAGGTACGTTTTATACAATTACTATAAGTATTTACTAGCATTAATATAACAGAGAATTGTCTTTTTAATCAATTTTTACGTTTTCGTTTTTTGAGGTTAACAAAAAAGTTTTACGGTCTTCACTTTCCTCTCAATGTAACCCTCAAATTGAATGCGATTTCATTTCGACAATGACATTGAAGACAACCGTTCATAGAAGTCATCAGTGAACAAGCCCATTTCCCATAATATTGGAAAGGTTTTTTCGTGATAGACCAATCTAGATATATAAAATAATGCACAGCTTTGCCATCACAGGTTTAAGTATATTTTCACAACGCGACAGGTACATAATACAAGAGTACCTACGTGACGTTTCGCTACCGTCAGTAGCATCTTCAGACTAAATTTTAAAATACAATTATACAGTACAAAGAAAAAATTCGAGCAGGATAGAACCAACTTTTATTTTTCGAAAAAGTACGGTAATAGTACAAAGAATTCATTGAGTAGGATATTATCGTTGGAATTGAAGTTGGTGCGTGTCCGAAGTGCTATTTCTTTTTTGAACGTGTACACTGAGGTCATTCGTCACTGACTCATCTTTGGTTCTATCCTGCTCGAATTTTTTCTTTGTACTGTATAATTGTATTTTAAAATTTAGTCTGAAGATGCTACTGACGGTAGCGAAACGTCACGTAGGTACTCTTGTATTATGTACCTGTCGCGTTGTGAAAATATACTTAAACCTGTGATGGCAAAGCTGTGCATTATTTTATACATTTCCCATAATGCAATCGCCTAGTAGGCAAGAAATCGCGATTATGGGCTCTGGCCATCATCTAGTATAGAGAATAGAATTAAAATTTATGCGCTCTTCATCAGCCGTGGTTCATTGAGAGTATGATGAGGCCTGAGGAGAGATAAAATACTTGGCATCTTCCTCGGCGAACGATATTTTCCCTTCACGATGTAAGGAATTTACAATTAGTCAACCTATCAGTCGCGAAAGTTTAGAAAGATAGCTCTCATAGCGCGATAGCATATCTATTTTTCGTTCTGCATTTTTCGGAAAACTCAGGAATTATACTTAATCAATTTTTCCCAAATTAAAGCAGACACAAACTAAATTGTTACAATGCTATTCTCCAATTGAAAAAAAGTGAACGTTGCGTTCGTCGGAAGCTCCGTTACCGCAACGCAACGGTTTCTCTTGCTTTGAATTGAGATCGAAAATTAAGGAAGATTCAAAAGCTACTCGATCAATCTTTACAAAATCAACGAAGATACAACCACAAACATTTTTCTGTTGTTACTGTACTAATTAAGTTGGTGCGTAAATAAGCCTCTTACACTTTTGCGGATGGGTACAGATAGCATAGTGTTGGCCTAATTCCTTATTTCGCTGAACTTAGAAATTAGTAGATTTCTATACAAGTTGGAAAAGTACCTAAGCGATTGCCGATGAGTTGCGACTGTTGCAGCACAAGTCTTGGCAAGTGCTGCAATCGAAATAAGTCGCAATTGCTTACTTTTCCAATGTGTATAGAACGCTATTTTTTTCTATAAGTGCGAGAAAGCGCATTTTTCTAAAAGATTACTGCAAATTAAAACGACTAATACAAACAGTGAAGAAATGAAACTAGAAGCAGTGAGGAAATGAGATTTTCCCAACACATACAACGAAATAGTACATTTTGTATCGCGAGTGGCGAAAACAAGCAATATTGGAACGAGCGAAGTGTAGCCGCACGAGCAAAGCGAGTGCGGATAGTGAGCAAGTTACAATATTGTTTTTCGACACGAATTACAAACAGTACTTTTTATAATACATGAAGCAAAATTAGACTCTCAAAAGTAGAATTTGTTATAGTTTTGATGTTCAATTATTGTTTAAATGGCACCACTGACGCGATTTTCGCTACGGGTAAAACACTTTCGCCACGGGAAAAACATTTTCGCCACGGTTCTGATAACGGCGAGTTTCGCTTCAAAAAACGAACACAATACGCGGCACTTTCGCTGCATGTATTATAAAAACACTTTTTCTGCAATAGTTTTTGGTGGCGAAAATGGCCTCCTTTATCTGTAACCGTCAAAACTGTGGCGAAAAAGTGTTTTTCACTAGTGAAAATTTACTTTCGCGATGTTTCCAGTCACCAAAAGTGTTTTTCCGCACTAATGTAAATTTATTTTCGCGATGTTTTTGGAGCTTTTTCGATGTTTTCGGAGCTTTTTCGTTGTATTTGTTGGAAAAAGTAACTCGCTCGACTACATACAAGAGCGAGCGTTTGTTCTCGGTGTGATTGCAGCACTCGCTAATGCTCGCGCCGCGCAGCAAACTCCACACTCTCGTACAAACGCTCGCTTTCGTAACTAGTTAAGCAATCTACGATTTCCCCGTACAGTTGGGAGTCCAAATGCTTCTGTGGCAGCGAAAACGCATTTTTCAATACATTTGTAGGAAGAAATATCTTCCAAGGCAAGGAGCGAATGAGATTTTCACGCCTCGTTCAATTAGGTAGCTAAACTTGCTTTTGGCTCGTTTCGCTACATATTGAACTCGGCGTGAAAAACCTCATTTTCGCTCCTTGTCTTGAAATATACCATCTTAGGGGTCGGGTAAATTGTAAGAAAATGACAGGCGCATCGTTCGCAAAACATAGGACTTGGGAAAAGTTTGATCTCGGAGCTATAGCTGATAGGAGGCGGGTTTGGAAAAATTTCAACGATAAAGTAACCTGTAAAAGATTTTAATGATGGAGGGATTTGAAGAATTTTTTACATCGAAATGTATCTGATAGGGGGGGGGGGGGCTTGGAAAAATATGGACTTTTGGGCTCAAGCTCTCGAAGTGGTGAGGAGCAAAGTTTAATCTTTATTTTAAAAAGGTATGAACAAAGAAAGTTCCGTGAAAGTAGTTCCCTGTTTGCCTCAATCAACCCAGTTAATGAAGGCAATTCCGCACAGCTAACGAAGTAAGCCGCAAGTTTTTTATCTTCTGTCCATCCATATCCTCAGACCTTAATCCTTGCGACTGGCGAAATATTGATGAAATAGTCCATTTTTTGCTGCAATGAAGCTTTTACAACTCAAGTTAGCTCTTATGTGAATTGGCATTCATTGCAAATCGGTTTTTACCCACAGGCCTATCTAATTTTAAGTATAATTATTATTTGTTTTTATTCTTTGCGTAACTTGGTACCTAGTCTTAATTTATATTGCGCGTATATACGCACTCTTTTTTGTCTTCAAGCTACACAGTAAATTTCATTGGTAAAAATGAAGTACCTATTGTCAATAATAGTAAATTTTTGAAAATATAATGTAGAAAGCTAGCACAGCGACCCGTTAAGACGCAAGATACCTTGAAAATATGAATATCTACACAAAACACTGATATCTGTGCTGAACACACGACTAGCGGTCAGGCGCGTCGCCGATCGCTAGTAACATACTCGTACTACCGGTACCTGGGTAAATCAATTCGGTTCTTCATCGGCTATTTTTTCATGGATTTTCTCGGAATTCAGAACCTTCTGAAATGATATTTTGGATTATCAAGTATACGCGCAAACGAGTTTTGAGTATCGGTACTCGATCGCTGATGAAAAAAAAAAAAAAAAAAAAAAAAAAAAAAAGGACTTACAGAGACTCCCTTTCAGAATAACTTGAGAAAAAAATTGAATGGACAAATTTGGAAACATTATGTCATTTTCAGGAAATCAGCGATATCTTGTTGCGGAAAAATCTCGAATGATAGGTAATAACTGCTCGACTTTCAAATAGTTCCGATGATGTCAGCAAAAGACAATTTGAACTTGAACTACTCGTATAGGTATGAGGTGCTGACGCGCGAGCTTATCGTCGCCATTAATATGACTCCGACAGGTATCACTTAATATAGGTAACTACCAGCTACGGTGAAGTCGTAAAAAATTTTCTTCCTAAAAACATAAAATACCTATAACAGTTTTACGATACCTATAGCTCATAACTTCAAAATTTAACAATCTTAATGATTAACTGCATATTAATTTCAAGCTCGAAAATTCCAATAACGATTTTCATCAAATACAATTAATAAAAAAAAAATAGATTGTAGGTACCGGTACTGCTACTACCCGTAAAGTATTTTTGTGATCGGATATGAAAACATGAAACAAATTGGGAATCATGGATTCCGGATGTGAAACTGTTCAAAATTACCAATGATAGAAAGGAAAAAACGGTCACATTGAAAAAAAGCTTTATTTTATTGCGGTAGATCACACACACTAATGTGTATATTTTCCAAACCTCCAAACTTCTGAGTGCAATGAATGAAACCTGTGACAATATTATTAAGAAGAAACAGTTGTTTCATATGTTTTGCTTTTTAAAAAAAAAATATCCGTCACATTCGCCGCGCTCTCAACAATTATGTCATCTTTGGTCAGATAAATTTTGACTTTTAAAATGTATAACATGTATATCATACAATTGTGTTACAGGAAATGTGATGGAAACGGCGGTATGGTCGCATGCATAAGTTTTGCTAATACATAATGAATACCTTATCACCATGGTGAAAATTATGAAAATTCTTGACACTCCTCACGTTTAATGTCGGTAGGCTACTAGGTAATTTTGAATACTTGCGGATCCCAACTGGTAAATTTATTTAATTACCTAATCTCTCTTTTTTTCGCGTTTCATTTAGTCAAATTTACTAGCCTGTTTGAGCAATCACCAACGTATTGAGTTATTATTACGAATTCAATTTTTCCTCCATAAATTTACTGGTGTGGCTTCCGCTATTATAATTTACTTGTAAATTTGGTGTAAGGGCGGGCCCTTCCGATTAGAAAACCATCACTAAATATCAAAATGGAATACAAGTGAGCCCAGAAATCAAAATCAAACTTGAAACTCTAACCAATTTATCAACTTGTCTAAATTACACTCTTGTAGATCATAGATGAATCACTCGAGTAATTTTCTGTAAACTGTATCAACGCAGCGCAAACTAAGAATTTTGTAGATATATGTGTAGGTTAGGTGTTATTTTTATAGATGAAGCGAAGATTATGAGGCCCAAAAAGAGAATATTCGGACACTAGAAGATGACTATACAGCAAAGTTAGAAAGACTGGGAGTCGTGATTGTGGGGACTAATCTGGACTAATCTGTTTGTCCTGTGTGAGAAAAGCTAGGGATAATACTTTGACTGGACTCTAAACATTTTATCAAGGGTAATACGATCTTCGGGGTGATACAAGAACGTAGAAGAGTCGATCGCAGTGTTGATTTCATAAAAACTGGTCTGGAACTTGAAAGCTCGCGAGTAAACGAAAGAGAAGAAAGGAAAGCTTGCCAAAATAGAAAAGAATAATACACTCTTCTTTTTGTAATCTGTTTCTCTTCAGTCTTCTGCGAGTAGTGGTTTTACAGAATCCCCAATTCTCTTTGAAAATAATGGTACCTACCTATCTAATCTTATCTAAAAAATGAATCATATGCAAGAAAACAGCATGCTGACGTGAGAAGGGAGGGATAAAGGAGAAACTTTACTTCCTCCAAGTAATGATTTTGTAGATAGGCTTCATGAAATTTTTCATTTGCAATAACTCCCTATATTATCTTCTTCCGAGATTTACGCTCAAAATCAGCGGTAAACGACTGTCGAGCATCATGTAGGTAGAGATCAATATTTTGAATTTAAAACGTATTTTCAAAGGTGTAAGGGGAATATTCTGAATTTTCATTCATGTGTAGCTCGAAAGTCGAATTTTTTGAAGCTCCTCCCCCATCACATACATGGCTCGATATTCGCTTAGCAAGGAAATTTTTCTATGGGGGGTATTTTCGAAAATTTTCATGTCCCACCGTCCGGCGTCTGCCGAAAACGACCTATAATGTCACTAGATCGTGACGTCAAAGGCTCGAAAGTCCAAATTTTTCTAGCCAGTACAGGACTAGTTTAGGCTCTTACCCATAGTATAAAGCTAGTATCTAGAATCCTGTTAGTATACAAGTAGTGTACTGCATACTCATCTAGAATATGAACTAATAGAGACCGTACGCAAACGTGAACGTATAGGGAGTATGCAAAGGGGCATGTACTCGTAGATTTTGAAATCTGGTCGCGAAGGCTCCCCGAAAATTGTCCAAGTCCAATAATGAGGCAGAGGGCACTCACGGGTTTTCATTTTATGTGTAAAGTGTCGGTGAAAATATGAAACAAGTCAAAAATAAGGCAATTACCTAGTTTGGTGAAAGCTGAGATCTCACAATCCATGTATTCCAAAATTTCAATCGTAGGATATTAGTATTACCATTAATGTTTTCACTCCCACCTACCAATGACTTGTAAAATGACAGCACACCCTCTCCCCATTACCGTATAAGTGTTCAACAATTTATCATATTTCACATTTTCGTTATCTTGAATTACAGATCTTCGTCTTTATAATATTCATCACTCCTACCAATGTAAACAAAATGGACTTGTCATGCTTTTCGTATTCAAGTATTATTACAAGCATCAAAAGATATTTTACATTAGAGCGCGTACTCGTACAAAAATGCTTTGTTGTCCACTTCGTTCTTGCAATTTGTCTTACCTGTTTCCTGGTGATAACGTATTTTCATACAGCGTCGACCAATGGTTTCATATTCATTGATACGACGCCATCAGGTGAGTAATTCATTTTTTTTACCAGTTTTGTGATACAACCTGCTAGCCTATTTTTGTATTTCGAGACATCTAACATTTCATCCATTTTTCAATGAATACTATTGTCAGAAATATTCTTTCAAATAAACCCCTCACATTATATAAGTTAGATATGGTATGTTTGTAGGTAGGTACCTCAATTTGTGCAATCCGGAGATTGTACTTGTAGTTATGCAGGCAATTTCTTTCGATCAGCGAATGACAACACGCTTTTGTTGGAATTTCGTAGTTGTCATTGCAATTCTTACAAACGTCACGAAATGTTTGATGCTTCTGTACATACTTAGATCAAAATTTGAACCACAAACGAGGTTAGGCTAATTGTACAAAGTCGAAGGTGCACTTAAGAATGGCATTTAAAAATATATGATAAGAATGATTTTCAAACAGTGATTGTCTCGGGTGTGCCGAAGTCTTCCATTTACTTCGTTCAGTTGCCGGTATATCACTTTTAATACAATAATTATGTCATCCTGGGTCCGTTGTGATCGAGGGAGTATATCAAATATTCTGAAAATATTGATCCCACTTCTGTAGAGCCGGTTTCGTTTTGACAGTTCGCAGAGTCGCAGTATCAAAATTTCGATCAGCAATCTCTTGAAGCATCGAAAAAACTAATATTTCAGTGTAATCGTGATAGAGAGTACAAAATACCCAGCGTTATATTATACTGGGATATTGTGACGAGAGAGGCAAATAAAGATCTTAATTAAATCCCATGGTTGGTGTGGTAAGGAAATCAAAAATAGAAACGACAAGTAAAAAGGTAAATAATGATTCTTATAGGAGCACTGTGTCATGGGCTTTACATTTTCAAATTCGTACACAACTGCTATACATTTCGCAGAGTATAGACGAAAATTAATGTACGCATCAACTTGGAAAAAATTTTGGATTTTTTTGTGCACAAAAATGGTTTATTCGCTTTACACATAGTATTACTGTTTCCGGATTACACAATTTCCGGCTTGACATCGTTTTATTACATCATTTTGGTTGACTATATTTACGATAAATTTTTCGCATAATCCAGTTGAAGACAATCCGGACGAGCGACTAACTGAAGATGACTTGGTCTTCACCAGATCAAAATATCTGATCAATCAACCGGGGTGTCGTATACCTAGAATGACAGTTTTCGGGCCACTAGTCGACCCTTTTCTTCCGAAAACCCCACCACCCGCAGCACGCTGCGCATTTGGATCAGATGGAAAAGGTGGTGCTAATTGGAAAGCGGATGCTCCCTTAAAACCAGCCATTGTTATCGATGATGAAATCTCATTGACAATTGATCGACAGATTTTAGCAGAATATTACAGCAATATAAGCGTTACCTGTAAATACCGAAGTTTTCGCAGGACTCCAGACATTTCAGACGACTATGGCATCGAGTAAGTATCATGTTCATTCCTTAACCTCTTTACTACAGTTGAAGGGATTTTTCCTAATATTTTTCCTCAGTGTACCTAAATAGAGAATTCAACATTTTTTTTTTTTCACAAAATTCAATAGCTACGGTACCGGTGGGTTTGAACCTAAAAAATAATTCCTGATATACGTTGAATTAACGTTGATATCTAGTGCTCTAAAGATGCAAGCTTGGTCGACTTTGTATCAACCTATTCTCAAATTGACGTTTTTCGCGACCGCGGCCGTCGATATTATGTCGACAACACGAATACGACTTTCTAGGTACTGATACTGCGTATTGACCATTGCTGCGGTTGAACACATCGAAAGAATTTCAATAAAGTATTATTTAGGTAAACCTGTATTCGTTCTACACCGTTCAAAAAATCAGCCATTAACGAGTTTTAACAATTAGACTGAGAATTCGAAAAAAGGAGAAGAGAGAAAGAAAATCAGGAAAAGATGAGAGAAAAAAGAGGAACGGAACGAGACAATTGATCGTGTGCACTCATTACCTATGTGGCGTAGTTCTTGTCTTCTCCTGTTCTTTTTTCGTTTTCATATCTTTTCCTCTTTCCTTTCTTTCTTCTTTGAGGCTTTAGCCTCTGGCAAAGCAGAAGCCCCTATGACATCGCGAATAAAAAGAAAAATACGGTCGACTAGCGAAAGCGCGCCGATCCTAAAAAAAAAAAGTTCTCACCTGAAAAATGTGTCATGACGTCACTCGAGTTCTATGCATACATTCTATTATTTGAAATTTTATTTTTGCATAGCAATTTCCAAATCGGAGGATTTTCTTTCTGGGTCGCTATTATTTCTCCAGAGCATTTTTCAAATTTTAGTGCAGTCTTTGGAAGATCGAAAAAAAAAGGGAATTGTCTTTACGAATCATATTACAATAAGATAGTAATGAAATTTACGAAAACGTTCAGTATTGATGTTGTTGGAGAATTTGTTGTTAGAGAAATTTGCCATTAGAGAAAATGGGGTTAGAGAAAATTGATTTTAGAGAATTTTTCGTTAGAGAAACAATCCTACGACGTTTTCTCTAATACATTTTCTCTGATGGCAAATTTTTCTAATGACAAATTCTCTGAAATCAATTTTCTTTAAAACTATTTTCTCTAATGGCAAATTTCTCTAACGACAAATTCTCTAAAATAAATTTTTTCTAAAAAAAAAAAAAACTGATTACACTTTGTTAATTTTACAAGATGATGACATTAGCGCCAATTGCTCTCAAGTACTCCATCCTGAGCCTGTTGTTCTGCAAGTCGCTCCATTGCTTAGCGGACGCAGCTTTGACCTTTTTACCTGATGCTATTCCGTAACACATATTTCCATGAAGCCTTGTTCTTTTTGGAATTCTTTCAGGAGAGTGTACAGGTCCGGATGGTGCTTGCCTATTACAATTCTAAAACGGTTATGCCACCCTTCTAACATATTGTTTGTTCGGTGTGATTTGTTCACGGCAATCTCATATTGGTTCCATAGGGTTATTGGATACCTCGGCGCCACTCCTGTCCCGCCGGCCTTGACGATGTGCTCGAGTTGGTGGCTGAATATGTTGTGCCACCCTGGACATTCCTTCTCGCACACGAACAAGATGATAGCGAGAGCGATTATGACAGCGACTTTAAATTCAAATTGTCACTCCTTGACCCTGAACCATGGCTCGCATGGATTAATTACGTAGAGTAATTGATTTTAGAGTAAATAAAAAAATTGTAGTGGCGACTTTGTCGTTGGAAAACTTGATGTAAATGGTTTTAGAGAAAATTGATGTTGGAGAATTTGTTGTTAGAGAAATTAGCCATTAGAGAAAATGGGGTTACAGAAAATTGATTTTAGAGAATTTGTCGTTAGAGAAAATGTATGAGAGAAAACGTCGTACAATCCATATTGTTCGCGAAACCGGCCGCGGTCACATCAAACTCAATTAAATATACGTTTCGGTAAATTTCATTACTACCTACCTATTGTCTTTGAAAAAGTTTCTTTTTTTCAATACCTACACCAATAATGGTGGTGAGTACACTTACCGCATGTATTCTACAACCGTGAAGATTTTTACTGTACTTTTTGATAAATGGAACTCATTTTTTCAGTTTTCTATTACATATTATTATTTTGGTTGGTAACCCTCATACTGTGATTATTTGCGGGGGTACTTTGGCATTCTGGATTTTACTAAGCAAAAATGGAGCAAATGTCAGGCTCCAGATCTGAAAAGGAACAAATACGCAGATCTCTTTGAATTCATATCTCGAGATAAAAAAATCCAGATTTTAGTTTTACGGAGCTCTAGTTCTCAGTAGAAAGAAAAAAGCTCGAGATTTTTCGAAAAAAAAAAAAAAAAAACAAATTTCTGTTATTCACGTTTGAAACTTGGGCCAAAGACAGTCTACAAGACCCTTCTACAATACCTATTTTAGAACAGAAACTAAAAACTTTTTTTTTTTTTCAAGGTATTCAAATGAGCTCAAGTTTTTGAAGAACGACCAGCCAACCATTGTCACTTCTGAGGAAGATGAATTCGTTCTAGTAGAGTGCGTGAATAGCACAGAGTCATCGAATTACATTAATGGTTTAACAGGCATTAAACCTTTTTATCGAGATTGTTTCGCTTTTACGCCGCTTAAAAAGATGGTAGAAAATCGTTGCAACAGAATTAACCGCTTGATGCACCAAGATCATCCAGATCGAGTAAATGTCTTACTGATGGGTTTGGATGCTGTCTCTCGACTTAATTTTCACCGTCAATTCCCAGACTCTTCTAAATACTTGTTGAACAAACTGAAAGCTATTGAATTGTTTGGATATAATAAGCTAGGTGACAATACTTTTCCAAATATAGTTTCGTTACTGACTAGTGAACTCGAAGAAGAATTGTATAATTATTGCAGGATTTCTGAAACTAACGGTACGTTTGACGGATGTCCTTTTATATGGGATGTTTTTCGATTTTATGGTTACAGGTGAGTGCAGTCATTTTTCAGTCTTCATCGTCCTTTCATTCTCTAATTATTTTACTGATTCTGGTAGGTTTAATGAATGGAGAAAATTTTCTGGTCTTCTGATCTTGTTGAATGAAGGAAAAAAAAAAAAAAAAAAAAAAAAATAGAAATTAAATCGTCAAGATTTTCAATAGAATCGGATGGTAAAAACAAAATTCTTTCATAAGAAGGGAGCAGACATCATTATAGCGTAACCAAAACTTTCCAAAAGAGGGAGGATAAACGACCAAGATCTGGGGCGGGGCTTTAAATAATTTTTTCGGAGCCTGGTAATTAATTTTTCTGATTGATGAAACTTTGAAACGAGAGTGGATTGCGTCCCCAAATCGTTTCCGACTTTACCACAGACAGAGATATTAAACTTGGTACCTATGCATGATAACAACTTACTTCAATTCATGAGATTTTATGTACCTACGTGCTACTTACGAAAGAAGTAAGTTTATATTACTCATACTTATTTTATTCTAATGAAATTCATCTCGTTTTCTCGTACCTAACAGAACTATATTCGCCGAAGACTGTTATTCGCGAAGCAGTATCTTCCACTACACCTTCAAGGGCTTTCAACGTCAGCCGACTGACTACTATTTGCATCCGTTTTATGTTGCGGCCGATCAGGAAATAGCTTTTAATAAGCTAGGAGAATGTAATTTGTGTTTGGGAAATCGTATTAGCATCAAAGTGCTTCTAAATTACGCTATAAAACACCTTCATACGTGGAAAAAGGATCAGAATTTTTTTGGATTTTTTTTCACCACGTGTTATACGCACGACAATTTTACATTGAATTCTGAAGGCGATGCTTCCGTAATAAAATTTTTAGAAACTTTTCACGGCAGCCGCGCATTGAATGACACAATACTGATCATATACAGCGATCACGGGATGCGTTATGGAAATTTTCGCGATTCCTATCAAGGCCGCCTGGAAGAACGATTGCCAATGTGTTTTTCCGTTTTTCCAAAATGGTTCGAAAACAAATATAAACTCGCTGTTCGTAATCTACGTTTCAATCAGAATACATTGACAACGCATCTAGATTTGCATGATACACTCTACGACCTAGCTCTTCTATCGCGTATATCAGACGAGGAAATTATCAAAAGACAGAAAAACATCCGGCAAACACGAAGTCAAAGCCTTTTTCTCGCAGTGAACGGGAATAGAACGTGCCAAACTTCTGGAATACCGAAAGAGTATTGTACCTGTCACGACCACATTCAAGAATTAGACAAAAACGACACGCGTTCAGTGCTTGCTGCCAAAGTTTTAACTCAGCACATAAACGATTTAATAGCGAATAGATCTGAATGCGCGCAGCTCGCATTGGATAAAATTCGACGAGTCACCATGGAATCGTCCACTATGGGAGGTAAGAATTCTGCGATTTGTTATCTCATTGCCACAGTGCAGCTCACGCCAGGAGAAGGTCAGTTCGAGGGTACAATGGAATACGATGAAAATATGAAGAGGTATACAGTAGTGGGTGAAGTGAGTCGCACAAATATGTACGGCTCACAATCAGCTTGTGTAAAACATGATCGTAGGCTAAGGCTATTTTGTTATTGTATTTGATTAGGTACCTACTGTGACGAAATGCGGGTACGTGTATTGGGCGTACCGCACTTTCTTACAGACTCGTAGCAAAAAATATTATTTAAATATACTTAGCTTGAAATTAATTTGTCAATACGATAAGGTAGGTAATAGCTACATAGTTTTCAATCATACGTTGTAGCTATAGAATTAGTAAAGTAGGTATTTGAAAAGAACAAAAATTATTCAAAATTAATGACGAAAAGCCCAGCCAGAGACAAATGGTTTACATTAATGAACTCAGTATTATGTACAAAAGGACTTTTGTACGGCGGGCGGTGTTAATGTTGCGCATCAATAAAATAGCAAATTTACTGCCTTCAACACTTTGTATTTATTTCACTTCAAAATACGAATTTAAAAAAAAAAATTTATCATTATATCTATTGCACGTCTGATTTTCGGCGATCTCAATATTATTGTATTTTTTGTGCATTCTACTCCTTCCACGAACTTCTGTCAGATTGATTGAGCTGAGGAGAAGGAATCGTGGAAATAAGCTTTCACGATGAAACTACTGAGAAAATTTTGAAGCCGGCTGGTTTACACGAGTACCTAAGAAGAAAAATCGTCAAGTATTTTCATCAAATGCATAGCATTATCTGGTCACGCGCGGCATTTGGTGCCGATTTACCAAATGAGTAAAATGTGGGGAAAACGGGGAAAATTTTTGTTAATGAGCTGAATAATTATGTATAAATTATCACGCAGATGCATATTTTAGGATTGTGCATGGTCATTACTCAATGCGTTTTTTGCGCCTACAATTATCGCTTATGCCGTCGGTATTCTGTATCTACTGGTAGACATCACTTTGAAAAGGAGGTAGCGAAACGTAACATTTATATATACCTATAAAAATTTCTGTGTTAATAACATTTAATTCATTTTTTCATAATACTACAATTATTGTTACCTCGTAGGTATAAAATAAATTTTTCGATGCATAATTATTTGATAATGCAAATACCTACTCGTGAGCAACTTTCTGAGGTGCGCTACAAAAGAGATGTAAAAAATGCTATACGAATTCTGCGTCATGAATACCGACTCTTTTTCTATTCAATCTTTCTCATCTTTTCTCATCTTTCCTCTTTCTTTTAATCTTTTTTGAGCTATTCTTTCATATGAGAATGAAAAAAAAAAAAAAAAAAGAAAAGAGAAATGGAAGTGAATAGTAAACCAGAAAAATAAGAAAATATTTATCACATAAATAGGTTTTCATGGAAAGAGCTCGACTTTAGGTGGTAGATACTCTCAAAGGAGATCGCTAGTTTTTTTTCCCTTGCAAAAGATATCTGTGTATAGATGACGTGTGTACAGAATCAGAAGATCGTATAATGTTTACCTGTATAGGCTATTAAGTAAACGTATTCTGATATACTAGCTGTATTCAGCGTACTCGCGCTATATTGATGTACAGTTCGTAATAATAATATGTAAACAGAATAGAGTATATCTATAATTTAAGTTCTCTAACACGTAGGTACCTATCCGTTGCACCGATGTACTTAAAATATGTACCGATACCATCCGAGTTTTTGTACGCATACCGGTAGGTACCGAACGCTAAAATGTGTCTGTATGTTATGTTGTATTCTGCGACCTATTGTTCATGATGCGGATGAAGAAACTCAAAGTAAAATCTAATATTATATAAAGATGAACTGCCTCTTCTTTTTTCCTGTTTTTTCCGGCTTATACGGTTCTTATTTTCTGTACTTCTTTCGCTTCTGAATGAAACGTGTTGCAATTTACCGATCATATTTCACAGTTGAAGGCATGTACAAATATTTCATTTATGGTCCTATAAAAACTGCAGTTTTCTCGTTGGATTCCTCTTTTATATTTTGCGGACGCCTTCAAACAACATCGACGACTGAACAACGAATAAAAAACTGTTCTGGCGTAGCCAAATGAATATAAAGATCATGTTTCATAGATTTAATTCGGTTCGCGTCTTCCTCTTTCTCAAAAATCTAGTATAAGTCCATTTCACGCCATCTCAAGCTAATAGATTTTGGGTGTTCCTAGCTAAAAGCTTTCGGGTAGCTCACTCGCTTCGTTCGTTTGCCCCCTTCATGCTCTAGTATAAGTCCAGCTTAGAATATTTCAAGCTAATGGCTTTTTGTGGGCAAGTATACAGTTAGTATAAACTGACTAGTTCCTTCTATACGATATCTCTTTTATCGAAGCAAAATAACGTGTTCAGCCCGTACCGCGACAGATACGAACTGATCATTCAACCACTCGCCAGTCCGTCAGCAGCAGTAGACAGATGAAGAACAGTATTTGGGAAAATTACATATACAAGCTAGTGTGTAGAACGATAGCAGAAACCTGGCCTATCACAAATCAGATAAACGGAACTCAACTGTTATTATATTGATAAAGACGAATATTTCAATAAAATGCAGAACATGTTAAATGATGACGCTATACTTATGAAAATTTTTACACGCGACCCTACCTCTAATTTAGAAAATGCTAGCAATGAGATTGTAGGAACTACCTATGTATGATAATAAGTTTATTGACTTTCCGCTTAAAAAATACCTTACCCATCACAATTCCATGTCTCCTAAATTATATGGCCTTCCTAAAATACACAAAACCGACCTTCCTCTACGTCCTGTAGTATCTTTTACAAAAGCTCCCCTCTACTCCCTGTCCAGCTTCCTTGCCAATATACTCAGTAATATAATAAATCACGATAATTATAGTAACATTCCCTCCTCCCTTTTGCTTCCTGACATGATTTCTGACTTAATTTTAGATAGTGATGAGATATTTTCATCGATCAACGTGATTTCCATGTATACAAACATACAAGTTGACTTAGCTATAGATGTTCTACATGAAAAATGGGACGATATAAAGCCCCATACTGCTCTTAATAAAGAATTGTTCTACAAAGCCATTTCCCTCTGCCTCTGCAATAGCTATCTAAGCTTCAATGGTTTTTTCATTTCTCAAATTACTGGTCTAGCTATGGGTTACCCTCTTTCAGCTATTATTTCTGAGATTGTTTTAGATGAATTTTTCATTGACATACGTATAACTTCCTTAAAAATACAGTAACATATTAAATTTATGATCAAATATGCTGACGACTCCCTTCTTATCGTTAATAGTAATGTATCAGTATCTCAAAATGAAGAATAGGTACCTAAATAAGGAATAAAAAGTTTACCTACTCTCGAATACCGGATAGCTTCTGAATTACAAAATAATATAATAAACTTATTATTACCTACCGTAGGCCTACTCATATTTTATATTCCATTTTGTTCACCGTTTTATGTGATCTTATGGCGATGAATTTCATACATACCTCGCCCATAAATGATAGGATGAACGAGTATCGATTACGTGTTGCAAGTATGAAACATATAAATCTCAAAGAATAGCGCTCATGTTCGCAGAAAAACGTTAATTTAGAAATTACAATCAGTGAAAGGATAAACCGCGTTGTGCTCTCCTCGCAACCATGACGCTATGACGCCATGCAAAAAAGTGATTTTTTTCTGCTTTCAAGTAATTAGGTACAAAAATTGAAAGCAGAATTGCATACGTTGGGTGATGGAGCTCTGCAATATGACGAATAATTTTGTCCTACAAGATCAATGTCGTAGAATTCGCGCATAGTTGTGATCTTTAATTGATTTCTTTTGTCTCGGCAGAAAGTCTGCCGGTTTGATTTTTGACAGGATGAAGCTGAAAAAAAGAGAGAAATTGGCGCGCCAACAGAATAGCTTCCTATGTAGGTCAAAATATAGCGTACTCGCAATCATATGGGATAGCGGGCGATATTTTGCTGCGTTTTCATCGCCGGCTAACCTATCATTTATTATTGGGCGTACAATACTGCCTCGCTCGGCACTGCACCTCACTGTAGCGCCTTTTACGTACCGTATATTCATGTACGCGTGCACAACTATACAGCCTAGTTATAGCGCCGTTTCGTACGAGTAAATGTGCAGCTTTTTCCGTGTTCCTGCACGAAGTGGGAACGTAATATTATGCAAAGATACGTATTTTCGGTTTTCGTCATTACGCAAATGTAGAGCTTCTCCTTCATCGTCTCATAATATTTTCACTCGCCTGTCTTTTATCGTATTTTGACTTGATGATCGTAGTCAAGTAAAGTACATGTAAAACATGCCAATGAATGACCCAATGTACAATATATCTGCTATACTCGAACGTGCGTTCGTTCTTTCGTACTAAGTATGGAAGGGCATATCACGACCGGATCGTTTACCTTGTTTATAATTTGCATTCTTCAGCGAAAAAACTTGCACACACTTACAAGTGCATCACTGATGTCAAATTCTACATTTATGTAATATTGGAGAAGCCTAATCCGTCAAATTGCCGATTTTATAAAATAGGCAAAATTTCTAGTTGATCTGTAGAACCTAGATGATAAACGTTGAGAATATTTGCGAACGAATTCATGTGAGCACATCTGAAGCAAATTTAAGGTTAATTAACCCGATAACATTTTATTAGTTGACCAGGGTGAAATGATGATATCTACAAATGAAATAAATTTTGTAGAGCAAATAATCACAATAATATGTTCAATATTAAGACAAAATAGAAAATAATGACAGTCATGAAGTAAATTTTCTAGAGCAAATAATCACAATAACATGTTACGAATGGGAAAATTCAATTTGAAAAAAGTCAGAAAAAGTTCATTTTCGTCATTATCGAAGAAATTGAAAAATATGAAAAGAGTCAGAAAAAGTTAATTGTCGTCATTGTCGAAGTCAAGGAAAAAAAAAACAATCACCCCTCGTGATTCTGAAACGTACGCCCTGAATGGCGCAGGCCGAATTGCACTCCCTCCCTCAAAGATTGTCATTGAATGCAATCAAGAAGAAGAAGAAAAAAAAAACAATTGGAGAACAAGAGTAAGAAATATCACATATATTTGCGATGATTCAGTTTCCTTTCATAACCATGTTGGGAAGAATACCGGTAAAAAAAATTTGGAAGAGAAAAAAAATTTAATACGTAGATTTACATACAACCACAATATTTCAGTTGGCAACTGTCTGCCGATTTTATAAAATCGGTAATTTGACGGATTCGGCTTGACATAATATACAATACATGTACATACATATAGTATGTAAGATGGGCCTCATCTGTTTTTCTCTAGTAGTCAAAATACTTCGTATCGATAACCCTTCGATTTGAATGCTCTCCTTCTTCATGGTTGAACTCGAGCTTAAACGCGGTAGTTCAAAAAATATCCTTCCGAAGCTCTGCTTATAAGTATACAAAATACTAACTGCACAAAGTAGCGTTAGATGATTTCTTTTTAAAGTATCATTACATATTCACTACAATGCAATGCAGAGCGCATTGCGACCACCTCAGGGAGAAAAAAATTCGAAAAAATCAATCACTTGTTAATGCGAATTAAGAAGGAAGAGGTACACGCGACTGGCACTGAAAAATTATGACGATTAATTAGCCCCCCATCCCCATATAAATGGAACAACCCCAATCTATCAACCCGGGGACAAGACCCATTTATAAACTCGTACTTACAGCCAAAGAAAATGTCTCAGTCGAAGTTGTCCACAGGCTTCCCCGAAAACAATGAAAGGACATATCAAGTCCCACTGATTCCGTGTTCACTTTCCTGAATGGGCCATACGTTTGTCTGCTCGCGAAAGATCTAAAATACGCAGTACCGCCTTTGGTATTGTAAGCTCGAGGCTAATGTTATTGCTGACCTAACTATTTGTATTGGATTACATGAACGACTGTTCAATGATTGTGTGGAGTGCGTGAAGAGATTACCAAACGAATGTGCCACCACAAGACAAACATCCGTCCTCAGGAGCTTAGAAAAGAAGTTACGTACCGAGCAATAAGGCACTAGGTGTCAAGACGGACAAAGGTAAGACACTTATCTTGATGGAGTGAGAGGTGTATGATAAGAAGTCAACGAGTTCTTTTTTACCAGTGGCTGCACTCATAATAGACAGCTTGAAATTCACTATCCATATTCGTGAAGTTAGGAAGGCTATAAATCTGTTCAAGTACATTATATCCCAGAGTCGTGAAAAAAGAGTTTTATTAGTGCCCAATCCAGTTCCACCTAGCCTCTATGGCCCTTCCAAGTCCAATGAAATTAAGACACCTAACAGACCTATTGTTTCTACGCTTTCTTCTTCAACGTATCACATGGCGGTTTTCTTGGATGACTGGTTAAAAATCACCACTCTTTCCAGCCCTAAATGGCGTACTGCTAGCTCGGTTGACCTTTAAAAGCCTCCCCAAAGAAAACCACCCTCTTGGCATAGGAGAGTTAGTTTCGTTTGACGCTGTATAAATCTGTTTCCAAGTATTGCGTTAGAGCCTTCTATACATTACGCTCGGCGCAAGTTGTCATTTCCTTATGTATGACTTTGCTTCAAATCAAACCTGTACACTTTCGAAGGTGTCCTCTTCATGTTCCCGGGAAAAGTAAGAGCAACTTTCACTCCTGGTGATTGAAATCTTAGAGTCTGGCCACCCCCTCACAGAAAATATCTTGTATTGGTAGCGGTATGTATATGATGTTCTGTGTTTGTGGACCGGCCCTGAAACTGATCTTCTTCGGTTCCTTTCTTATCGAATGATTTTTATCCGAGCCTGCGAAATTTACCCTCGAAAGACGAGGCTCCCTCAACCTCCGTTCCCTCTCAACCTCCGTATTCCTGCGGTTTAATGCAAAATCTGTGCTTTCTGTCACATATATTCAAATTACTATGAATCGCAACATAGGAACCCAAATTCAAAGAACTCCATATCCGTCTTATTCTTTTTTGTCACATGTATAGTACCTATCTTCAGAAAGTCTACAACCTTTGATTACTGTATAGGTAAGTGGACGCCTCTTTTCATTGCGACTCGAGACAAAATAAGGCACCCTATATTTTCTTGGTACACCGTTTAGTGTACATTCCTATGGACCGATCTGCCTTTCTTAGTGAGCTGCACAGTCATTATAACATTTTTATAATACATGCAGCGAAAGTGCCGCGTATTGTGTTCGTTTTTTGAAGCGAAACTCGCCGTTATCAGAACTGTGGCGAAAGTGTTTTACCCGTTGCGAAAATCGCGTCAGTGGTGCCATTTAAACAATAATTGAATATTAAAACTATAACGAATTCTACTTCTTGATATAAATACCCATAAATTACTTGAAAAAATAACTGTATCAAAAACGCCAAAGAGCCTAACATCTTTTCCCAAGCAGTATCAAGCTGAAAAGATACCTAAATAAAACCGCCTCCTCTTCTTGGTTAAATGCGTTCGATAGATTTACCCAAAATTCTCAGAATTCACAACTTTTTCCCTGATGATTACAAAATCTGTACTTATGGGTACTTCTAAAGATTTTATATTTCGTTTCTTGGCAATAAGGTCGTCTACAAATCAAGTTACCCCGACTGCCATCAGCTAAGTACATTGGAGAGGGACGGAAATAAGATCCTTCACTCCCTACCTGAGAGAACACAAAGTTGCGTTTCAGTTTCAAACTACCATATAAAAAGGTAATCTGCTGTTGCTAAACTTGTTCTTGAAACTGGTCATAAATTTGACATCCCCTTTTACAAACCTCTCAACATAAAAGAGCGATTCCTCTGTCGTGGGTGCTAAATAAAGTAGTGACTGAGTACGGCCTCATTCCAAAATACTTCCGCTTCGAAAAACGAGATGATCAAGATCACGACTATTTCCTCGCTTCCGCGGCCCATCAAGTCCCGCAATTTTAGTTCCTAATGACAAAAAAATAAGAACTCCGGCAACACCTACCTCGAAATCTAGCTACTTTTGTATAGTTTCCTCGCGTTGCAATGTACAGCTCTGGGAGTCAACCTCAAATCGAAAAAGTCATGAATTGAAGAGTTTACAGGAGGAATTAGATTGGTTCGAAAGCGCTGATTAATTTGAAGTTATTATACTGTTTGTTCGTATTCTTGCTATTTCTTGCTCGCGCAATTTTCGTTCTTTTCCTTCTTTGTACGAATAACTCCGGCTTCTGTTACTACTTATCAGATGAGGTTTGTATGCGTATCGTTCCAATTGATGATGGTTTCTTAACCGAAACTCTGAATATGCTGCTCGTATTGATAGCGTAAGTATTCGAATGGTGGATAAAAGAAAATCTCTCTATCTGTACGAAGCCGAAATCTGTTCAGAAGGCGAATATTCGTACACTTGCGCGATTGTTCGTGAATTCAGAATCACGACCACGGCCTATTACTAAAATACGTATTATATCATAATACACGCGCAAGAGCAACAAACTTACGATTGAGTTTGTTCCCAAAATCAATTCCCTAGGACCTCAAGAAACGCGTATCACAATAAAAAAGCAGCGATCACGAATATCGACCAAAATAATTTGTTCATCGATTCGGTACGTTAAATGAGGAGCACGTGAAATAAGAACTACATTTGTAGGCAGCTATGTATATAGATAATGTGCAAACTACGTTCTCCGGGAGGGCTATCCTTGCGCGAGTACCTATGACAAATATGAAAAAACTTTGTACAGAAACAGGAATAAGCAGGAAAACGGCAGTCCCTTTCTCAACTTGACGCGACGCAATGCGGCGAAGGTGTCCTTGCTTGCCATACATTCGGAGCGCAAATAGCCGGAATGAAAATTTGTTGCTTTCGCATCAGTAGGTAAATGGTGGACGAGCGAAAATGCTATAGGTATCCATCGCGGTGCTCCTGTATTCGGTCCGCGGTTGTCTTAATCAGTATCAGCTTGTCATGCACTCGTCGTCATAATATTTGGCTCGGATATACATTCCTCATGCTTAACTCGAATTTACGGCTCCCTTTTTCACAATAAAATACAAAATGACGGCGATCTGTCGGTGTTTTTGAATGTTTTTAGAAGAGGTAATTGTTCCAGGAACTCACAGTTTATACACACTTTTTTCACACGAAAATCGAGAATTCTCATCGATAAAATATTTTATTTTATAGGAAAAATAACGCGGTCCCTGTTTTACCGCGATTCGAGACACTGCGACAGCATCGACTAGCTGAAGAAAATCAGTAACTTGGCCTAAATTCATGAGGTCATTGATAATTGCTACGAATAGTACATGATTAATTACCTCGGTGAAGCATGTGCCCGCAACGTATGGCGGATTACACGGAGTGCTCTGATTGGCCGAAAATTCTTACGAAGTGCGAGTATTGGTAAGGCAGTGTTTATCATCATAATTAACAAACAGAGTGTTTGATCGTTTTACAGTAACAGTCAACAAGGGCAAGGTAAGTATACCAGGTGCCAAGAAACAGGGAAACTGCATGGTCATATATACAGTGGACGATCGTAACTTGTTCAAACAAATCTGATACAAATTGCTTATTTACCTGGTAATCTGAATAGTTGCCGTATCCTAAATGGTTACAAGTACACGGACAGTGTTGGATATGCTCGTGTATGTCCCAGTCTATGGCGAAAGTGCTCTCATAATTTTCTGTAGGCTCTGCAGATGGTGACCAAGTTCCAACCCAGCGAGTTGGTGATGTACTGCTTTCTACTGTTCTGGGTCGTTCGATTCTCGAGTCTCTTATCATGTTATTTAATTATGTCCATTATTGTTTTCATTCATTGCGTCTGAAACAAAAAAGATTATACGTAGTAAAATAATCACCATGTAGAAAAAAATGTCAAATTCATATACATAAATTCTTTACACGTTTAAAAAGAGCATTTCACCAATAACAGAAGACTGTATTAAATAAAAAGGTGAATGAACACTCATGTTATGACGACTGAGGGATGAAACATGTACATACAACATTTCATGTCACACTTTTTGTTTATACTTGCTGCGATTTCATGGAACATTATCATGTAATGGCGCGTTTCCACTAGGTACCTAAATGATTAAACATTTACATTTAGTTTAAATGCGCCATGAGAAACGAACTTTATTATACCTCAATACCAGATCTCTAATGTTCTATAGACCTTTGTTGTACCCTGACACCGAGTCTCAAATGAACCGCATCTTGGCGCACCTATAATGCGCTAGAGCCTAGAGGTATTCTCGCTCGAATTCGAAAAATCAAGTGGTGGTGGTGGTGTCCGTTCTTTATGGACCCACCACACCCACAATTTAATTTCTAAGATTTGATGTTTAAATATCATCTTTTCTACCTTTTGTACATTTAAGAGGAAGTTCAATCTAAACATGATATTCTCCTGTGAATTGTATTCTTCTACCAATGCCATGCGCAACGGTTACGACGTTTTGTTTATTCTTAATATTAGGTGTAGTGGATGTGCCGGTTCACTCGTCCCTTCCTCTCCCTACATCTATATTGGTCTACTTTTCTTATAGGAAGCCATTACATACGACCGCAACATTACAAATTCAGCAACTTGTAAAGCCAAATTGAAGCCACATTTCTTACATTTGAATGGGTGGGTATGATTGCAGTTTGTTGTTTGTGAGCAATTGCACGAATAATTATTGACCTTCATATTTGCTATGGAAAGAAAGAGACGCACGCCATACAGTCCAAAAATCACTATACATAGTTATTCTCTAATTTTATTTCAGTTTTCAACGTAGACTTCACTGAAATAGTAATAATTTCTTCCAAATAGTTATCAATCCTCACGATGTGTATAAAACAAAAAACTGTCGTAGGTACTTATACAAGTATGAATTCGACTGTGACAGCAGTGCTGGGGGGTGATTGCAAAATCGCACAACAAATTGCGTGGAAGATTTCGTTTTGGTGATCATTGTTTTCCATACGTCAATTTATCTTTGTACGGCAACGGTATAATTGCTGTAATTAGCTGACGTTCAATCCTCTATGCATGGACGGCGTGGCGTGAGGAGTAAGCAAACTGGGCGATCGCCTGGGGCTCCGAGTGTGGGGCCCCTAATCCCATTACTTGTGAGCATGTTACCCTATTCAGTACTGACAGAAAAGTACATTATCTAAGTCACAGCTTTCAGAATGAAGGTATGAACGAAAAGGCTACATTAGTCAGACGCAGTCATTGTACGTAGATAAAGTAAAAGAAACAAAGTATTACGCTATTCTGGCTGATTGTGCACGAGACATTTCAGGAATTCAGCAATTTTCCCTTGCATTGCGTTTCGTTATTATGTGCACTGGTAATGTCGAAGAACGTTGCATAAACTTTCTACCGCAGTTAATAAAACGACTGCGGAATACTTGACTGACACACTCATTGCTACCATAAAAGACATGGCATGGGGTTATCACTGATCGACTGTCGCAGTCAGGGATATGATAATGGTGCTAGACGGAAAGGTTATATTAGTGGAGTTCAACTGGATGGTCAATTTTATCCATTGAAAAGGACCTCCTGAAATTACTAAATTACAGTAAAATAATTAGAAGATTGAGTACTTTGCAAGCTCGCAAGTATGTTTGATTTTAATTCGTTCCAAATTTTCTACTGTATATTTTTGATTTTTGCAATTATATTACGTGTATCAACCTCTCACTCAAATTCATTACAGGTTTTCTTATAATTTTAGGGCTTCGCGTGAGCCTACCGCCTAGGGCCCCCAAAGCTCTCATGCCGCCTATGCATCTATGAGGATAAACTTACTGTACTATGTAAGGGATAAAATCTGGTCCTTTTCTATATGATACTATGGCAATAAATTATTTCTTCGAGGAACAATTCGAAATAAAATTAAAGACTGGGAGACGATTTATTATTCAGTCAGTCACAGGACAATGAAAGATGTTTTCCAAAAATGTTGCTAAATTATTGTCAGGAATAATGAGCGGAGCATAGGTAGTTGGTGCGTAATGCGGACCTACGCATCTTCCCATATAATAATTTGTAAAAAAAAAAAAAAAACAAAAAAACAAGCGTATAGGCTATCTATTTATTATTGCTCAATGGGAATTTTTCATCATAACATTCTTTTAGGGAAGAAAAGTGACTAAGTTCGGTACCCAGCTAAACAAAAAGTTGAGAATTCACAAACATAGTTTTCATTCTTTTGTTTTGCATAAATTTTATAAAGAGATTACCTATTATAGAAGACCTCGTTAACTGCCGCTAAGATAAGCTAGGCTATACCTAAGTACAGTTTATTTTCATAATTTCATTTATTAAAATGAGAATTTTCGTCTTCTTCACGAAAATTGCTGTACACTTCGTCGATCAATATTTATAAGAATACACTGTAAGTACAATATTTGTATTTCGAAAGCTCATTTGTATATCAAATAGGATAAATTTGATTAAGAAGTGTAGGTGTTATTGGTAAATTAATCATTAATTGGCACCGGTAACTCGTTACCCAAGATACCGCGGATTTAGCCTATAGGTGTTTTATTCAAAATTTAGCGTACATACATAGAGTGTAAAAGTAACTTATAAAATGGTACCTATTACAAATTATTCAACTTTACCTCACGTTCCAGTGTGTACTTGCAAGCGATTTTTGTAAATATTTTTGTACATCCTTACTCTTTCACGATGTGACCTAATTCATGTGCGTCAAACGGTGTTTTACAGAATTTTCGCGAGCAGATATACTTGTACGTGGAAAGCGAGAAGCGACCGCAGTGAACATAAACGCTGGAACAAGACCGACGCAACACCCCAACGAATCCGAAACTGGGACTGCGTGTTATATGCGGTACGTGAAAATCTAGTCGACCGGCGAACGAAAGTTCGACTGAGATAAAAGCACTACCTACTTTCACAATCAGCGTTGACGACCCACTCGAGAGAGAAAGAAAGAAGGGGGCCTATTCCCAGTCAGTCCAGTCACCAGCGAAAGATAGAAAATTTTTCCAAAGGAACATCACTGTACGTAGTACGTATCCGATTACCCTCGTCCGTTTACAGGATTTGTTTCGACTATGGTACAATGGGTATAATTTTTGTATACCAGTATACAGTACACCTAGGTACGTACCTACATCGCTTTCTGATGCCGTTTTGACGTCTCGTATTGGTTGCGAATGGTCGCCCAAAATTATTCAATACGAACGTTCATCTTCTCTCGATAATTTTAAAATGCACAGTATCTACCTACATGTTGGAAAAGGTCCTGCTTCCACATTTAGGTCAGTAACATTCAGAGACTATGGCATCTATTCTGACTGTATTTCAATTCTAGCAATTTATTTTGTATACTTGTATTTTCTATTGTTTTAGAGATAGCTCCTGTATTATTGCAAGACAAATAAAATTCATGAGCAATCCTCGTACGAAATTCTTATTGTTGAGATGTGAATGAAAGTACTTCTACCTACTTATATTATACGAAAAACTTCCCGGATATGCAAGAAATTTGTACTAGGGCCTTACCCACACCAAAAGCATGTAATTATCAATCAACGTTTTGACCACCTTGTGATCTTCTACACTCTACAGCATAAGCTGATTCAAAAAACGAAAGAAGATGAAATCTCAGTACAAACAAGAGTAAGTTGACACGAGTCGGTACATGCCCGACCTGCAAATGGCAGAACCGTCTTACTCTTGTGACCGTAAGATGTGGCTAAATTGTGTCGGTCAATGGACCAATCAGAATACAGGAGACAGGGGACACATTTTAGTGTCGAACTAGTGACTTCTAGGTAACATAGGAGCTATTTTTGGTGAGCTAAGTCGAGAGTGCGGAACATTGCAGGATCATAGCAATTTTTGTGACTATTTTGTGACAGTAAAATTCTGGTTTGTGGCCATAGAATGGCATATTTGTGACCATCATGTGACAGTTGATTCCTTCCTTGTAAAATTATTGTAACTTTTCTTTCTCTGTTAGTCATTTACCTTATCATCTTTCATTCCATGACGTCACCTGACCTTCTTTATAGCTCGCTGAATGAGGTGAAGACAACAAACAGACGAAGATGGGCTCTCAATTCGTTACTAAACTTGAAGGTATATGTACGCTGAGGACACCAGCCTGATAAATATAAAGCACTATGTAGTAGCTATGTACGGAAGTAGCCTATTTTTCACTGCGAGAAAGACATTTTTTTGCTACGAGTAGGAAGAGGATTCACTTGGTGAACGTGTCAATTTCGTAAAAATTAAATGAGCACTTCGTGAGTTTTCCCCAATTTTGAACTAATGTAGGTATTCACTTCGTGATGAAGAAGAAAAAAACGTTAATTATGGGTCGCGTAATCACCAAAAAGAAAATTGCTTACTGGCATTACTTGCATGGTTGAGTACTAGGCCTACTCTGCGCAAGAAATTCCGTTAGTTCAGTATTTTGGAAACTGCACAGCTTTCAAGAATTTCGCGGAATTTTTTTTTCCAAACAAAATTGTATAGTTGGTTGGCTTTCTTATGTCATTACTTTCGGATCATTCGTATACTCGTACTTACAAACCTACCTAATAATTTATTGTTTGTGAATACATATATGTATCAGTTCAAAAGGACAATAACTGCGCAGTCAAATACCATGCTGATAAGCGCCTAATTTAGAATTAGTGGGTAATCTGGTATTCTCTAATGAAAGAAAGAAGAAAGAAAATAGAAAAAGTAGAACATACTGTGTAAGTATTACAAAAAGTTGGTATCGCTGTCCGAACTGCGAATGTTTTCTTTTTTTGTTTCATACTTATTTACACCTATGAGTGCGTATATATATATATCCCTATTTTTTTGTTCTCGTTAATTGACTGTCAAGCTCAGGCAATGAACTCCCTAATTCAGACAACGTGTGAACGTGATCTTGAAGAGTGACGTAATCGACTACGGTACACGAACTAAGCGAATGACGCTGGCAGAAAGCGCAGGATTCTCTCGTCATCGTGGTTCCCTAGGCAACGCAAAATTTCCAGCATCTGTACGTAGCTATGCCTCTCTTGACACTCGAGATGACTTCGCTGAAAGATCTACTGTACACTACCCGCGAAAAATGAAGTACCGATCGCAATTTCTGTTTCTTCATAGCATCCAGGTATTTTGAATGTATACCTACCACTCATATGAATTTTTTCAACTTCAACACTCACTCAAGAATGAATAGATTTTTCCGTCATTATGTGAGAATACAATTTTAACCTTTACAGTACATTTTTCGTTGCAATGTTCACCTTCGCACGCGTTTAGTTTTTTCGCATCTTTATCTTTTTCAGATGAATTAAAATGACTTCCTGCGTGTTGAAGTAATCGCAACTTAGGAGAGGTTAGCATAAGATACAATATGCGAGTGAAAATCAAAATATGAATCGCTCTAACGAGGTGAGTGAATAATTTTTCCTAATAAGTATATTAGTTTTGTACGCCCAAATACTCAATTCTAATAATTAAAGGTATAGGTAGGTATTTGTTGTAAGACGTTATACCATTCGATACCTAGATGATGACATTCTGAGTGACTTTTGTGTACTCCAGGTAACATGAATGAAGATTCTAGTCGGAAATCGTCGAGAAGATCTTGTAAGTCAAATTCAGAGGAGGTCAAAGAGCCTGTCTCGGCAGTTCATCGAAAACAATGGCCAAAACGTAATTTCACTTGCAAATGGAATACAACCTGCAAAGCTTTACTGCTCGGATTCTTGTTGATGTTCGCCGGGGGAAGTATGGCTACAATAGGTACGTAGGTATCCAAGTAATTAAGTACACAGTATTATTATATGTAGCGTATGAACGCGACTCTCATATCATAATATAGGATCACAAGCAGATCGGTCTTCGTTTGGCTTCCCTTTTTGCTGCATGACATCCAGCTCCGTAAAAGCTTTTTTTCACAACTAGAATGACTTGTTCCAGCATCGCTTTAAGACACAATTGAATTGACTGTAGTACCTATAAGAATAAATTTATGAACGTGTACGACTATTATCGACTATTCGAATCAAAGAAATGAATTGAATTGGCCACTGTTGTCACGATATGGCTGAATTAGTAGGTAGCGTACTTAGCTGTAATTTAGTTTTCTTTGTACCGTAAATCGAACAAATTTCGTGGCTGTTCTATTTCAGAAGTGATTGAGTCGATTTATTTGAAACTGAAATGATTATGTTATAGGAGAGTTACAGGTTATTGAAGTTGTGCATGGGTTCATTTTTTGGAAGTCGGATGAGGGATTCTCAAGTTTTATCCAATATACAGAGCTCATAAGAGCTCATGGTCTGCGTTCAAAATAGAGGCGAAAACTGGCGCGGCATACCGCGCTACAAAATTCGAAAAAAAAATATGATGCTACGTTTCGCTATCGCCGGAGTTGCATTTTTAAGCACGTAAGTCGTATGAGGACAAAGCAGTGTGGCAGCTTCGATGTCGGCATAATTTTTTGTTAGGATTAAACTTGCCCTAAAAAGCCGCGAAACGTGGCCTTATATTTTTCCGTATTTTTTGTTTGCTCGCTGGCACACCTTTTCCAATTATTAAGAATAGGTAGGTAGCTAACCTGTATTTAATTTTTTAAAAACTGCGTAGGAAGTTCACTTAACCGAGATCGATAGGAAATGTGGTTCGTTATAAAGAGCATGGTATGACAGATCCAATACTTTCATCCTCAGGAATACGAGAATTTTGATTTGAATTGTTTTTAAAGAGGTTCCATTTTTGACAACTTCTCAATTTTTTATTCATGACACATTCTTACGAGAATTTCCACCAGAATTTTGGTTCAAATCAAAGATTGCGGAGGCATAATTTAAAGTACCTACAGAATTATTCTATAGATACTCTCTTGAAAAAAATTTCGGGGAAGTTATGAATAAAGAATAGGTATTTTTTCCGAATAAGTGTGGAAACAAACTGTTCATGAATTTGCATAGATGACACGCGGTTTTTGCATTCTATGAGTTGCTTAAATATGCATTAGCCGTGAAGCGCATGTAACTTATAAAGCACTGTACGTACTACAACCTTATCAAAAAAATTGACCAAATCAGCTGCTAAAAAATAGTACGGAATTTGGCACAGTTTTTCAGCGGCTGATGGGGTGCTGATACAACTACTGACAATACGGCATACCGCGGTACTTTGTGCGTTTCAGTAGTTGTTTCGGCACCGAATCAGCTGCTGAAGGCACCGAAAAGTGTGCCAAATTCAGTACCTAACTTTTCAGCTGCTGATATTTACGTAAATTTTTTGATGGGGAAAATATTGTTCAAAACCTTTGATGGTACGTACCTGAGTTGAAGGTGATAAACTTAATTCCAATTTCGCTGCCTGGAAGTGCATTGTACGTAGTTCGGTGCATCCATGGACAAGCCTTCTATAGCTCTGCCAGTTTAATCTCTCTTTCTTGCTAATTAGAATGGTAAAATTATGTGATGATGTTTTCGATGCAATAATTTCTTCATTTGTGATCAATCTTAACAATTTAATAGAAGTAATCATCATTCAATTTACTAGTTTATCATAAAGAATTAAGAGTTTAGGGTGAAAAAAAAACAACAAAATGTTGTATATGCTTCGAACTCTTTATCAGAACAAATTTTGATAGAGTGGTATTCGCGAGAAGTTGTAGTTCTTACTGTGTTATTGCGTTCCAGGTTACTTGGTGGATCAGATTTATTCTTCCAAAGATGCAATTAACAATAATGAAATAGTCGACCGTGCAGAAAAAAGCAAACTGAATGTCAATAGCATTTCTACTTATTTGGGTCCAATGATTATGGGTGTTGGAGGTGAGTAATGTTGCGTTACTTTTTGGTTTTAACAAATTTCAATTATCGAGCTCACTGTAAAAAGAAGCAGAGGTGTTGACGGAATGAATTCTCTTGAAAGGAGCAGAAAAATTTCTGTCCACTTATTTAAAAAATAGGGGGGGAGGGGATAATGCACCTAGTTTTTAGTTTACGGGTCAAGTTGCCCCCTTTACCTCCTTATCCCACCACCCATTTAAAATGAATAAAGGACCTGGAAAAGAACAATACTTCTCGACGTCTCTCTCCTCCTTTCTTTTTTCTCGGCGTTGAAACTTATAAAAAGTTTCGACTTTTAAATTATTATTGAAAAAATTTCGATCTACAAGTCTTTCAGAGAAACTAAGACATAGGTAGTATACATAATTAATGAAAATAAGAATCTTTACAAACTGAACATTGTGCGGCTTTTGGGTGATGTTGTCTATTCTTTGTTAGGCTTTTTCTAGTCATCCTTTGTAGGTCTTCTATTTCTGATTCCCTCCATCGGATAATGCCGAAAGAATATGTAAGTACAGGTATACACAGCATAAGTGTTTATTGTCTTGACGATGTTTCCGGCGTTTAACCCTGTTTTGCACACTAGTTGTATTCTCGTTCGGAACTTTTTCTGCAGTTTTTCTTTGACAGTCTTATCCTCCGTCATCTTCCTTTGCTCTAGTCCCAAATGTTTATATGTTTCTCCATCTCTCAAAGCCCTTATGGTTACTTTTTCGTTACTTACTACAACTGTTTCATCTTGGGCACTTTGTATTCCCCTCTTTATGGTGACTGCTCTACATTTTTCGATACCGAATTTCATTTTTATATCACTGGAGAAGGTTGCCACCTGGTTTAATAATGTTTTCATTTCTGCCTCGTTTTTAGCATATTACTGATGTATATCTTCAAGTCGTCCATATAAAATAGATGTGAGAAAAGATACCCTCCTCCTTTCCTCTTTCTTATTTCATATCCAGCACCGACTTTGTTTAAAATATTTGATAGTGGGTTGAGGGCTAGGATATACCATAATGCACTTAATGAGTCCCGTTGAAATATTCCTCTGCAGATACTTATATCTGGGATTGTAATTTTTGATGTCTTGCTGCTGAGAACAAGCGTAGTCTTCCATATCTGTTCATCGTGTTGGTCAGAAATTTTCGAAGTTTTTCATCGACTTTACATATTTCCAGTATAGAAATCAACCAGGAATGCGGCACCAAGTCGTACGCTCTTGCGTAATCAATATATATGCTGCATGTATAGATTCCTAATATATCTGCATTCTGCAGGCTTGTTTTGTGGCCACGCCACCAATCAGTAATTGCTCTTTGCATCCTAGGGTAACTTTCTCGATTCCTTTCTGCTGCTCAGCTATAATCTTATGTTCCTCACAATGAGCATAGAGTGATTCAAATGTACACGCTGTAATTATTTTGTACTTATGGTCGTCAAGCAGGCAATTGGACTGTAGTCGGCTGGATCGGTGCTATATTTTCCCCTTGGAATTAAATATGTCATTCCTTTTGTTAAAAAATCGGGCATTTTTTCTGGATTTTCTATTAACTCGTTAATTTTTTTTTGTTAATTTTTTGTAGACATTTTGCATCTGTTTGTACCAAAAGTTTTGTATTCCATCTATTCCAGGAGATTTCCAATTCTGCATCTTTGCCAATATTCGTTTCAACTCTTTTACACTGATAGCAAACTTTTCCATTTTCTTCAGACCTTTCCTTTCACTCTGCTCCATCTCCTCCTTGATCCATACTGCCGTATCCTTGTGTTTCGTAGGTGTGCTCCATATATTTGCCCAGAATTCTTCCACTCTTTCCCGTTGGGGTACTTCTTCCTCTGCTTCCGTTTCGTTCTTTGGTTTCAACCCTCTCTCAGCTGCTTGGTCCTGGGGATTCTCTGGCTTTCGTTACGACTGTCACCGGGTGCTATATCGAGGGTTCCCTATTGATTTGGCGCCAAAGACGCTTAGAAATGATGAAAATTGAGCAGAAAACAAATTATTACGAATTGTAATGCAATAATAGAATGAATTACAAATTTTGAGCGAAAGCTCTCAAGTACTCAATGTATAATCTATTTTTGTAGTCTTGGCCAATAGCACATATTATTCTTCCAGCACAGAGTACATACTTTGCACAGAAAATGTACAAAAGCTAAATTTAGGAATCCTTAGTAACCTAATTTCTACCAACCTCTTTCCGATACCAGCTCCATATTGTTGAACAAAATTTGAACAAATTTTTTGAACTACCGAGTAAAATGAAATTCACAATGCACAAAAATTGACGACACAATCAATCTCAACATGAAACAAAACTGAACGAACACTGCCTCATTACTTTGTATGTCTATCAACAAAGAATTTATAAAACCTAACATCAAGTTCAATCAAGCACATTACTCATTCTTGCAACACTTTCCTTTTCTTTTGAACGCCGCAGCATAAGAATTGCAGCTCGTTACACTTGCAGGAACTCATGAAAAATTTCTTTCGCGCCAAATTCAGTCGCGCGCCGAATTGTTCGCGCCAAATCATTCGCGCCAAATTGAGCGGGCTCGTAAATCGAGTTGTCCTTCTCATTCCCAATCTCTCACTACTACAGCGCAGGACTCAGCCCCAAAGTCGTTCGGGTGGTCCCTTTGCGACTTACCGTTCGGATTCTTGAGATGGGTTTACCTGATGACGACTTTGGCCGGGTTGGATGAGTTTCCTTCTCACGCAAAGTCCTACATTGGACAGGCAAGTCATCCTTGCTCTCTCTTTGTCAGGTCTTTCACGCTGCAATGACGGCTTTTGCCGGGTTTGTCAATCGGTGTTTTCCTTCACCTTGAATTGATTTTAATCCCAGAGTTTTCCTTCTCCTGCGTCCATGTGCATCTGTCGCCACCCGCAACTATATTGCTTGGCTTGACAGGGCCGCCGCGCGAAGGCTGCAGATTGGGCTTGGGCTTCAGCAAATGTTTCCGAATTCACACTGGACGGGCTTCCTGTAGATCAGAAGACCTCCCACTACTGTTCCCGTTTGGCCCCTCATTATTATTATTCCCAAGTTGCTCCACTTCGGTGGGCTTATTATTATTATTATTGATTATTTTTTTCATTTTGCAGGGTTTATTGTCGTAGCAGCATGTGTCATGACATTTGAGCAACGAGATAACGCTTCAAAGGTAGCACCCAATCGTCTTCTTTTAAATTCTCACGGTCATTCTCTAACGCGTCATAATAAGTCGAGTCCTAGTAGTCGTCAACCCGGTAGAGAAGGTAGTAGTCGCCGTCAGACACCGGCAGCCGCCACCACCGGATATTTAATTGATCCTTCAGAAGACTTCACTAGACGAGATTTGACTGCTGACTTCATACAATTCTCGAGAAATTTGCAGCAGGCCAAAATCGAAAAAAGTCTTACCCAACAGGTGATGGGACGATGTCCCAGTGCGCCAAACCTAGCCGGATCAGCCGATTCTCTCGGGTTGCCATCCAGCAAAACCTGTTCTCCGCACAATATGAAACACAGTCGCAACTCTCTGCATCCGCTGATTGGTCAGTCTTACCTTAGTCCGCACATGTTACATCGACAAGCCTTATCCATGGACAATCCAGAATATCATCCACATTTGATTTCGCCTCCTCGTTCCAAACGTACCAGTAGACAAGGAAGTACAAGCACGGGTAGGGGTAGCGCCGAATCCTTGGAGACAGAATTGTTGCGAAAAGCACACAGCTCGCAAGCTTCCATGATGCTTGATCTGCATATGCCGAATGACTGCCCGATATCAATGAGGATTCGCGATCGTAATCGGCGTTCAGACACTGCTCGTCGGCATTTGTTCATGCGTCAGGCACAAATTGAAAGCGAGGAAGACAACGTTGATCGAGATTCACGTTGCAGTAGTCCTCAATTCGGCGGCCGAGCACCGTTCCGTGATGAGAGGTTTGAGTCATCTTCTATGCCACACAGTCGGCGTGAATCATATTCACCTCGTATGACGAGTATGGACGATCCGGCTTATCATCAGCGTCACAGGCTAAATGAAATCGTACTACGATGCTCATCACCATCGTTACAGTTAAAAAGGGGTACCTATCTACGATCGAATACTATCTCTCATGAATCGGCTATTCGACGCGGGTCAAATACGTCTGAAGCTGGTCGTCGTAAAGGATCGGCCGACTACAATTATAATTGTAATCGACGTAAGAGCTCAAACACTTCGGATTGCAGTCGCTATTGTTCTCGCGCGAGCGTAATTGATGATATAAAGAACAAAAGATCTCCAACGTCTTCATTAAGATCGTTTCAGGAGTTAGGATATATATCGCAGAAACTAGGCGAACAAGAGCGTACCTGCAAACAATCTTTATATCATAAGAAGCGTAAGGAAAATGCTGGTGGCAAACGTGGCCTCGACAAATTGCCTCGAAAAGTAAGTTCGGGTAGGGCTGTTCATCAGTCGTTGTCACCGGATAGCATATCCGTATCGAGTAGTACGACCGAGGGACATTCAAAATCGGAATTCACATCTATAGAAGTAGAACCTAATGATGATGAAATTGCTAGAAAAGCGTGATGCTATACGTAGGGTACGGTACAATAATAATGATTAAGTTGAAGGCTACATCATCTCCATTGCATAACGTGAATAGGTATACTGTATAGGTATAATATACGTATAATCTTTTATTTTGCATCAAGTCACAATATTTGATTTTGCAATGAAGTTTTGATAGGTAGACGTACCAATTTGGTATATAAGTTCGGCAGTTTGCTTGGTTAATATTTGCGTCATAACTCGGGATAAGTTACTGTAAATGGTTAGTTACACTAGCATCTCAGCGTGTAGTAAATAACAGCGACTGTCTCTACTTTTGTTGTTTGGCAGATCTTGCGGCACCTAACAAGATAATGACATACTGTTACTCTTCTTCTTCTTCTTCTTCTTCTTCTTCTCCTCCTTATTGTTTAGAGATTATAAAGGTAAAAAAAGCACTAGAGTAATATGTCAGTCTTACCATTGGATTCGAGATCTCCCATTAGGGAAAGGGGAAAAGTGAAAACTGACAGAATGCTGAATTCTCCATAATTATGACGACCCTAATGAATCTTGATGAATCTTTTTTATTTGCTAATTTTATGGTTATTCTTAACTCCACCAACATCTACTTACACTGATTATTACAATTTACTGTATTTTAAGTACATAATTTTTCTAAAACTTTTGAAATACAGTTTTTATTGGTTACTGCTCAAGGTGAACTAGTAAAGTCACAACAAGGGGTAAATTTCAATGGTTGTATGATTACCTACTTGATTATAACTTATAAGGCGAGAGACCGTATGTTTTCTATCGTGGTATGCACGCAATTTTTTTCATGGCCGAACTCATGTAATTACTTATACCTATACAGTGAATTAAAATAAGTACAGCATCTTCCAGAAAATTGATAACGAGTTACAGTGAACTACGGTATGAGTATCCCATGGAATCGCGTTAAGGGTGTGCTTCACTTGTGAAAACAAGCATTAAAAACAGTGTGCCAGAAAATGTTCCTTACTGCTCGCGTTTTCAATGGATCTCTCTGACTTTTGGATATGTTTTTCAGAAAAGTTCAACTTGACAAGGTATC
Source organism: Aspidiotus destructor (assembly GCA_035079395.1). Lineage (NCBI taxonomy): Eukaryota > Metazoa > Arthropoda > Insecta > Hemiptera > Diaspididae > Aspidiotus > Aspidiotus destructor. The sequence goes on from JAVHKZ010000014.1 coordinate 1,992,370, forward strand.
CAAGCAGAATTTTAAAACTTTCTTCCATACGCTTTTCATTTGACTTCAAGATCATCGAAAATTTGTCTGTTTTCTGACGTAAAATTTTTTTGGAGCACAAATTCGGATGTTTGCTTCTATACTGCCTCAAGTTGAACCTTTCTGTACAACATTTCTGAAGATCGTGATAATTCGTCGAAAAATGGAGCTTTTAAAAACTTTTTTAAAAGTATTGTGAAATCATTCCTCAAAAAAACTATATCCACGCCCACGCACGCACGCATGCCCGACAAATAACGTGTAGTGACCGCTGATAAGACGAACCTTGCAAGGTATTTGAGGATGTATTATACATTTTATCGTACACCATTTCGGAGTTCGCCAATGGGTGAAGCACACCCTCAACTTTTTTTTCTCAACATAATAATAGCCCATGTAAATTTTTTTATCGCGACCTTTACTTCATTCAAATTATTGAATAATATTCCACGTAGAAAGGAAAACTTCATACGTATTTTGCGTTGTACACAGCAATGTATGTATATGTATGAATGCAGGAAACAAAAGCTTAGTAGTGCATCACGCGTATCAGCGACGGAAAGCTTTGTCAACACTGATAAGCAGGTATCAGTGTATCACAGGCCGGAATATTAAAGCTGGCCACGTCGCGTTGACAAAAAGTACTATAATTACGTGCTCTTATGGAAAAATCTTCAAAAAACACGTTAATCGTTGATTTGTAAATAGTATTCAATTCCGAAGGGAAAAAGTTGATGATTATATATCAAAAGAATAAACAATTCTTGATTTTTTTAGCTAGGTCTCTATTAAGATTCCACCAACTGCAAACCGAGTCATTCGCGTTAGACAGAGGGCGAAGCGCAGTACATGTATCGCGCTTCTCTTTCTGTCTAACTTTTTTTTTTTTTTTTTTGAAATGGGAATAACTCACTTCGTACCTACTTGATCAATCTTGACGAGATTTAGCTGATAAAATCGAAAATCATTATTTCTTCAAATTATCTTCTCTTCAGTTTTTTCAAAAACTTTCCCGTACTTGTGTCAAAGAGTGTTTTTTGATATTCTGCCATAAGAGACTGTGCAAATTTCAGCCCCGCACCCAATGTGTTGAATAGTCCGGTCTGTGGTTATATGGTCGTAATATGTTGGCAGCACTGTGAATATGTACCTAATACTCGCGTATCTTCTATGAATAAGGATAAACGTTTATTATTCTTGTGCAATGTGCATTTTCCCAAAAAAGTTTTCTCATTTATGTTTTTTCCTAATCTCAGAATTACATACGATATCACATTTCGACGAATGTTTTTCGTCCAAACATATCATTCCAAACATTCATTCTCCGAAAGTGTTTTTATTTTCAAGTGTTTATTATTTCAATTATCGCCAGAATGTTTTGATTTCCATGAATCGCATTTTCCGGGCACCACTATGACTATGAGTGAAACATCAGGCACCACAATGACTTCAACTAAGGCTGGGCCTATGTAATGTATTTTTGTTTAATTAGGTATATGATGAATATTTTGATAGCGCGCCCGTTCCCAGTGCAGGCCAATGTTCTGTCCCAGGTAACCTTGCACCGTCCCATCCGCCTTGTGGATATCATATTTCAGTGTCTTATGTAATATGCGATCTCGGAGCATGGTTCATTTCCTTTGAGAAATTTTATTCTGCAGTGAAACTTTTTTAAAGGACTGAAAGCACTCCGGGCAATGTATAATTTGGGAAAACATGTTCGGGAAAATGCAGGTACCATAAATCTCTTACTGTATTAAGAAAATTAACGTGGAATAGATCACCTCTCTGACCATCATGTATTGAATAAAATTTCAGCTAGAAGGGAATTTGATGTGCTGAACGTTGCGAGTCATTTTGAAGCCATAAAACGAGATTATCAAAGTAATAATATGAGTATAATGAGGTTAAAAAATGAAGGAAAAGAAGCGGATTTCGAAATTTTTTTACAGAAATCAGACGCGGTGTATCTTTCATTCGTTATTTATAATTCTCTCGGGAATACAATCAAACGTATCAAAGATAAGGTGTCACACAACTCAAAAACTCCGCGGATGAAACGCCACAAAGAGGCTGTGATGTATAAGAACCAAAATTCTAGAAAATGATTGGAAAATCAGTAAAAAAGGGTCCAAAAAACTTTTAAACATATCACGTCACAAAATTTCTCTAGAATTTGTAAACTTAGTCGTAATGATGCGTCTTTCCTTCCGAAAAACCGCCCTTTCCTCAAAAAACTGTCCCACTTACTCATAATAAATTGGTCTTGTTATACTGTAAGGTAGGTTTCCTCAAGAGTCGAGCGGGTCTCTATGTGATAAAGGGCGACGTTCGAATTGTAAAAAAACGAGATTTGGATTTTTCTCTCTCACTCCTCATCTTCTGATTCAATTGTTCTTGGCAAGTTATCTACTTTTTGCGCTATATAACGGTATTGAAATAATTTAGTCCACACTGAAATATTACACACATAGAAATGATGAGGATGCGTTCCTGTGCGTTCAGGAAGCATTTAATCATTTTTCGGTAGTGAGTCCCTAAAACTCCATGCAATGAGATGATTTGCAAATGTTTACCCAAAAATCATCAATTTCTACTGAAAATAGGGGATTCGGTGCCAAAAGTGAACGCATTCATTCACTAACCATCATGTTGTCAAATCATTACCAACATAATAACAATATTGTACTGGTTACACATTTTAGAGTACCGGCCATCAACTACAAGTTACGCAACGATTCTCCACTTATTTGGGACTCGTTCCCTAATAAACTGAGCGGAACATTTACCTAACGTTGAGTACTGATTGCATAGTCTCAAGTAATCATTTTTTCAGTAACTATTACTGCAAATTGTACAATGATTCACTTTATTTTCGGGACGTTAATTGGGTACCCATTGCTGAGAGGGGCTTCAGTAATGCGTGTCACGCGTTCAGCAATTTTTCTCTCACCGTGAGGTACTGATTCTTCTTTTTACGGGACTATAGTTCCCCTACAATGAACAAAATGTTTCGATCGACATATTGGTGAATACACATAATTACCGTACATTTGAGAACGGCTCTTTAATTTTCAGCACTGACAGCGTTTAAATTGGTTATACATACATGGGGTAGCGAATAGTTTGCAAGTACCAACAGGTGTGCCTGTTCACTTTATTGTACCGCTAATACGTATATAGTCTACGTTATACACAGACCTGCTTAACCAGCGGCCCGCGAAAGAATTTCAAGAGGCCATTGTAGGTTTGCAATGGCAGCGGAGAACCCGCAACCTCCATGGTCCTCCTCCTATCATACATAGCCTAGTTTCCGAGTCTTGAAAGTGATGACACTTAATAAGTTGAAGGTGCTCGCGATGACGTTGGCGCGAAAATGTCCCCTCCGCAAATGAGTTGGCGGGGCTCTTCTCAGTATAAACCGTATACTGGGCCTGATATAATGAAGGCTGGAAGTTGAAAATTTTCCAAGTCCCTAAAGTATGTCGCGTAATTTCAGTGTTTTTTTCAAGTTTTGGGTGGAAATATTCCCCTAATCACCCCAGTAAATCTGCGCCTGGAGTGATACTAATGGAGAAGTAATTATTAGTTCTTGAAAAATAACAGTTATTATAACGATCATGACGGCTGACCGAAATGATATTGCTCTTGTTGACCGTTTGACCGTGACCGGTTTTTGAAAAAAAAATAATTGACCGTTGACCGTTATGACCGTTTCGTTATTGTGGTCAAACGGTTATGACCCTTATCTTTTCGATGTTTTTTAGTTTAAAACATGTTTTTTCTTCAAAAAATGTTTTGACCGTTATGACCGTTTGACCGTTGACCGTTTGAAGAAATTTTGCTGACCGTTGACCGTTATGATTGCTAAAATTGATTTGGTCAAAAGCCCTAGTAATTATAGGTACGCATAGGTAATATTGCAGGATGAAACATTTCTCTTCTGATCGAAGTTCTATCATGAAATTGTTATTGAATACAGCTAAACAATATACGGCCCAAGGAATTTTTGGGAGAAACAAATGCGGCTCGCAAATGTTGAGAGGAAATCGACCATTACTGTTATATTATTATGTAGGCCTATGCTGTATGTTATTAGAAAGAATATTCAAGATATCAGTTATCTCGTTACCTAGCGCTTCTATGCACAAACAACTGATTTCTTCTTCCATCCAATATTTCAGATAAGATATCATAAAATAATTATTACGTTTTAGTATTAAAATTTCTTGCAACAATACCTACTGTTGTAAAAATTAAAATTTTTACCATTGTGATTCATAAATTTACCTGTTTCTTCAACAATGGTGGGGTGTGATTCAAATAACTTTTTTTGTACCTACTGCATCAATCTCAAATATGTAATGTGTCATTATTTAGTATCAAATTTTATTTCACACTTCATCTATTATTTATTTATAATTTGATATTTTATAATTCCTTGTATGTGTTTTTTGTTGGAAATAAAATGAAATATCTAACTCGCTATCAATACAGATGCCTGCCTACAAATTCAGGTTACCTAGTGATGGTCTTAAATGACGTGTGTGTAGGCCGCGTGAATAATTTTTGAATGAGCATTGTGATATCATATGAATGAGACCATAATACTGCGGAATCAGCTTTTCTGGCCTAAAGACTGTATCCATTTTTAGGGCCGGCCACACTATGTACAAAGGCCGACCGTATACGTACGTATTACAATAATCATTATTCAAGATCGGACTGGGCACCATAGGCCGACTGTATTGCAATCACTTTTTTTTCTTCTTCTTCTTTTTCTCCTTTTTTTGGGTCAGTTATGACATTCATGTCACGGTGTAGAGTCACAGCGTAATAGTGAATATTTTTATTTAAATGACACTGTGTTGATGACACGTATAGTGTTCTGTCCTATTCTGTGTTTCAACAGGGAATCTGTTTTATGGGGGGTCTTTCCGGAAAAGACGTTCGCCGTCCACACCGGCTGGCCGGCAAACCTCAGAGGTTGACAGTCCCTTCTTATCATATTTTGATTGGAGATAAAAAACGAAAATGTTATACCGGTACTTTTTTTTAGGTTACCCTCTTGTAGCTTGGTGGTCGGTGTTTACAGCTCGATTAAAATATCAAAAAAGCTCCTTCAAGTACATAATTAGATATGCAATGCTTCATACAGAAATTGGTTTGGTCTTTCCGATGAGCCAGATATGCAATACTTCAAATGCCGCCTCTTCAGTGAGCCAGATATACGGTGCTTCAAACATCATATCACATAATTATATTCTTGCCTTCCCTCATTTAATTCCGTTAAAGAATCCATGAAATTTTTATTGTAGGTAGACAGCTAGTACCTTGTTTTGACATATTTCATATCTTTGCACTGACCCCCACCCTGATTTCGAAATATGCATGCGTCCGTCCGTCCGTCCGTCCGGCCGGCCGGCCGGCCGGCCGGCCAAAAAACCTTAATATACGATATACTAGACCTATACTAAGCTGAAGCTTTCATTATACTAGGTTTTATGCTAGCTCTATATTAGGATTATACCTACTAGTCTTGAAATATTCTAAATTTGGTTTAATGAGTAGCAAATTGAAAATTTCAATTTTTTTTCTCTTTACCCTCGTGTTGTTTGAAGAATACACGTGGAGGTACATTTAGGTACAATGATTTACTTATCTACTTATATGATGAGAACGAAAAACAAAAAGGTAGGATAAAGAAAGTAGCCTATACCAGATTGTAGGTACCTACCTCAGAACAATTTGTGCGTTATCATAAGATTCTGTAACGTCGAATCTCGTTCATTTATAACTAGGTACTCAGGTTTATTAACTGACCATCACGACCAGCATTTCTTATTGGACGATAACAATTTTGGAGATTTTCGCTTTTTATTTGTCGATACCTAATTTATTCTTGAATTTTCACTTTCATTACTACCTATTTTTTATTTTTCATCAATTTCTTTCGTCCCCAATCTAAAGATCAATACGCAGAAGATTCTATTTGCATGAAAAACGTTTCAATTTTGGGTAACTGAGCACTCGAATGATGACGTAAGGTGAGCCAACTATTGAACGTGAATGAATCATAAAGAATCAAAACGTGAAATATCAATTTCGGAGGTGATAGAGCAATTTTCACTAGTGGTGTGCAACCCCGCCCGCGCCCCTGCGGTTCGTGCTGTTAACTACCTTAGGCATGTTGAAATCGCCCGCTTCACTCCCATGTAAAGAAAATAGGTAGGTAGCTATTTCTGTATTGTGGCCCTGAACGTTTTCCTGCATTTTTTGGTACCGTACGCAATTTTTAAATAGAGCGCGTCTTGAAAACTCTGAAATATCTATCTGATAGATAAGAACGGCATCCACAAAATCAGTAATAAACAAGACGACGCGACGCGAGTTCTCATCTGATGATTAATCTCATGAGTATTCAGTTTTGTAAGAACTAGGTACCTACTGTCTTTTGTTAGTACGTAGGTAATCGATTCGATAATGTACGGTAAGGTCGCGGTCTGCAAGTATCCGTTGTATGTGCACTAGTTCTACACTACACTACGAGTGTAAGTACCTTTTACATTGCGTGGTGGTCATCAACTTTACGCAAACACCTGCTTCTTTAGTAACAACCTGTAGTAAGCAATATCGTCGTCCTCTACCTCCTTCAGTTTAGGGTACTTCGTTAGAACTTTCCTAGCAACTGAGCTTTTTATTCTTTTTCCTGTTCTTCGACGCGTAGGTATTGTACTTGTGGCTGAAACCGCGCAAAACTCGAGGTGCTCAAATTGTGAAATAGTTACCACAACATTAACTTGTTAGAGTGCTCTTCGTTGACAAATTTGTCATGATGACAAGCTCTTTTTGTGTATTACCAATTGTGTTGATATAGATTACTGGTATTAGTTGTAATCTTCATTCCTTCTAAAGCAAGTACGAATAAATTTTAAAATGAACAGGGTGGATACCTAAGAATTGAAAAGGTTTTTAAAGCATCTTCTTTTTCTGCACGTTTTTGCTGCTGCTAAAATTCATATAGTCTTTTATCTGTGTACGAAATGGGCTGTGCTGGCTCCAAGAGCACGCCAGTTGTTGAAGCAAATACTGACGTGAACAGAAATTTGACGAGCACAAACGGAACGGTGATGCAAAAAATTGACGATATTGGTGATAGCATGAGAGACATCAAAGAAAATATTACTGAAAGTAAGTTGAATTTGTTAATTTTTATTCGTGATTGTAGTATACTGCATCCAAGTTAATTATCAAAATTTTAGTTCTTAAAATTGAATTTATTTATCGAACTTAATAGGCTATTGTAACTTCTTTTTTTTTCTCACCCACTCTCTTCCACAGTTCTATTTTCAATAAGTTCTCAGGTTTGAATTATGTGAGCACTTGTGACACACTAGTGGTTAAATATTTCTTTTCTATTCATTTTTTGCACCTCTAATGAGGGAGAATCGCACAGACGTACAGACCGCAGAGGGAAGAAGAGAGAAAAAAAGAGTGCGAAAAATTAATTCAGACAATTCATACTTGAAAAGAATTTGTTTTTTTTTTTTGCGCATATTATAGGTATAGGCGAGAGGCATACGAGCCACTCGAGCTTATACTGACTCACGAAAACGATAGGACAAGCCTACTCCTCTGCTTCAAAAACAAAAAACACTTTTTAGTACGAACCTAATGGAAAAACTCGAGTCTGGATACTAGAGAGGAAAACCTGGACTAAACAGAAAAAGACAGATTGTATAGAAATAGAGATTAGGTAGTGAATGAGTCAATATAGCTCGCTTAGATTTTTTTTTTCCGAGTGAAGAATCATTACCATTAACCGTTGCCTTTAGACAATGCGCCTGAAATAAAGTTTCGTGAGTCCCTCTAGGAATGAAATGAAGCATTTTATCGATTACGTAGAAGTGGTAGGCAGTAAAATTCTGAGGAAACTTCTAAGTCGAGGAGAGCACTCAACGAATTCATGCTTAAAAGGACCCCGACTAAAAAAAAATAAAAATCATATTCAAGTATTTTCATCCTCTTCAAATGCACAATATGTAGATGAAGAAAAAGAGAATAATAAGGTATTCTTAAAACATATAAATATGCCATTTTGTACCGATCGCAAATTGCGCGGCTGATTACGATCATAAGGACTTTTTAAGCATGACAAAATAGAATCTTGAAATTCTAAAGAAGATGATATTGAAGAATGGAGAGGGGAAGAAAGAAGGAGGAGAAAAAATTTTGTTTCAGATACTCAAAATACAATGCAAACATATCAACACACAAAAACTATACCCATATTTTTCTATTTATAGATATACCGTACTTAGGTAGCATGTTCAAGCTACATTATTAAGGTGTGTACGTTCATAATTTTCAGTGGGTATAGTTGGTTAATTCCGTAGGTATTGCAAAACAAAAAAACTTGATACTTTTCGCAAAAATAAGACGAAGAAAGAAAGATGACTGGAGTTGCTTTCCTTGTATTCGGATGTTGAACTTTACGGTGCATTATAATAGTTGAACAAAATTGGTGCACTGTTCTGCTCATAAGAGATAAAGTGTGCTCTACGTTGCGAGCCATTGTCTTAGGGTGAAGGAGAACGGTACGGACACGCACAATGCGTAAATTATTATAAAGATTCCAAGCAGCCATAGAGGGAAGTGTTGTTATCGGCTAGCAGGTATTCAATCTACCGTGTTCACAATAATCAAACTTTCTTCGTCAAAGTTTAAAAATTATATTATTATCTGCATTCTGCAAGATGGGCTCTTGAAATTATTATTAGGCTTTCACACTTTTGGTTTGTTTAGGTACATGTTTCTTATCTCGGTATGAGTGAAACGTGATCAGAGTTCTTATTTCTGAAATTTTTATTTCACAGCTTTTGAATGTTTACATCAAACTGTTGTCAAAATGACCAAATATGACTGGTGTCAGAATTGTGTCATTCTCTGCCCAACGGATTTCTTTCTTCTTTTTCTCACCGCGGTTGATTACTACTTCAGTAAAATTATCGTTCTTGCCCGCAATGGTTACTTAAACATTGAAAGCCGTCTTCATGATATTGATAGCGAAAGTCCAGCTTTTCTTATATGAATCATAAATTTGTGTCCTTCATTATAGCAGGCGCCCATCTATTTCGACCTCCTCTGTTTCATTTAGATCATGTTTCATGTCTTTGTACGTGCCCTTGTTTTTGTAAAACTTTTGGGAGGTATACGCGTGTGTGGTAGAGGAAAATATCTACACATAAATTTAGTACATTGGAGTTTTACGTTGAGAAGAGAGGTACGTCTTTTATCTCGGAAATGTAAAAACCTTCTTTCTCAATATAGAGCTAGTATTCTGTTGTCGAGTGTCACTATGACCGTGTGAGTAGGAATATTTCAAGGGGAACTCATTTGCTCCTTACGTTCGCCTCCTCCTCAGTCTAGTAAGAGTCCACTTTGAACTATTTCAAGCTAATGGCTTTTACTCTTTTAGAAAACTCTCCTTGGTTTAGTTCCAGTTAGGGTATTTTGAACGAATTAATGCGAGATTCTAAATTACGGCTATTCATTATGAAGAAAGGGTTTATACTCTTCTTTAAGGAGTAACTAAATACGAAAACCGCAGAAAATTATAAAATTATAAAGCGCTTTCGACTAAACAGTCATCCTCAGCGAAGACAAGAACACAACTTTGGGTAGCTCACTCCTTGGGTCGATTTCAAGGAATTTTAGACTAATTGCTGTAAAGAGCTCACTCGCGAAGGCGTACACAATGGTTTAGCCTCACTAACCCTAAACTAGAATTTAGCTTTCTTCATACCTATTTTGTCATATACTAGTACTAGCGGTTGGCGGTGCGCCCGCCAGCCTTGTGTTGAGTAGATATCTGTATTTGTAGCTATTTGGATTTTAAAGGTATCTTGCGTCTCAAGGGGCCGCTTTGTTAGCTCTCTACATTTTTCAAAAAATCAGCTCTTTTGACAATACTTTATTTTTACCAATAACATTCAATGTGTAGGTTGAGAACTCAAGAGACTGTGGATTCACTTGAATTTTTTGGTATTTTTCTCTCTTTCTCTCTTTCTCTCTCGCGCGCATTTGAACATTTGGAACACCGCGTACAGTAAGTAGCAGGTTTACTACGTTGATAATCCTCGTTTTTTAAAAAAATTTTTTCGCCCATTTCTCCAACCTGAGGGAGCCGAACCGTCAAAATTCATTCAAATGCTTTACTCGATTAGTGAAAAGTTTTTCAAAACCAATTCCGTCTTGGTAGGCAAATGCGGTTGAAAGCTGTGGACTGATGTACAAACATATACACGTCACAGTATAGGTATAGAGATCCATATAATGAACAAAGATAGAAAGATATTCTACTTCCGTACTTCCGTTAACGTTAAGAACATAGAAAGGATCACCTCTAACGTTTTACAATTGAACAGGTAGCGTCCCAATCCGGTTCTCGTGAACACAGGATGAACACAGGATGTCAGCGTAGGAGAGGAATACAGTCGACAGTTGCGTGCAGGTACTTTTTCAATGAATTAAATCGCATCGCGTCAAGTGATGCTTGCATCAAGTGATGCGCGTATAGCGAGGACACAATTTTTAATAAGAACTTTCTTTGTATGGGAGCTAAAATTCTCATTTGTGGCTTAAATTTTATTCCTGAGTGACTTGAATATGTGGCGAAAATTTCAAGTCGATAGGTAAAGCGGTTCTCGAGTTATAAAAGGACAGACAGGACAGACAGACAGACAAACTTTCTGCTTTATATAATTATTTAGATTCTAAAACGACCTTTATAAACAAAAAGCTAATAACTAGTATACGCCTAGTATAATACCTACAACTTACAAAGAGGAAGACTAGAATTCCTAGTATAGGCCTAGTATAATACCTATAAAATACAAAAAAGGAGAGAGAGAGAGAGAGAGAGAGAGAGAGAGAGAGAGAGAGAGAGAGAGGTGTACTCGCAGATTTTTCAATCACCTGCCAGATAAGGCTGAATCCTGGTTTAGGCGTTCCTAGTATAAGCCTAGTATAATAGTATACTGTATATGAAAGAGCTAAATCCTTGTATAGGCCAAGTATAATACTTACCTTCAGGAAGGGTGTAATGTATTACATGTCACAAAATTGTGAGTATTTCATCAAAAACAAATACCTGACATTGACAAAAAATACACTACATTATTTCTTGTAGAGCGTTTTTTCCCTAGTGCAAAGCTCGATTTCTCCTGAGTGGCGATGGAAACGCGGCGCGTTTGCGCGCACGTGTGTGTGTTGAGAGGAATCGCTCTATCGTTCACTATTATCAACGTTGTGACGTCACTGAGGAATCAATTTATTACGGGACGGCGAACGATCACTCAAATTATACAGTAGAGTTCGCTGGTCATCTTAATAGGTATAACTCGATTTTCCAAGCAATACTTTTTCTTCTTTCAGATATTGCTGAAAAAGTATCAGAAATTATGAATTCTGAAGAACCGTCAACGCCGGAAACTGAAAGAGCCGGTGACAGCGACGCTACTCCATTAGAGGAAGAAGTCGGAGGTAATGACGACGCAGAGATAGTCGAGGATGAAAATGGACAGACCGATGTAGATCAAAATCCCGTAAAGTTGGAGTTTAATACGGATAATTTGGAGGAAAGTTCAACAGCAACAAATGATAAACCGCCCACGCCAATGCCCGAGTAAGGAGTTCTAGTGATAATTATAAATTAGTCCAGTACCTATAGTAACACCATCTTCTTACACAATTTTTCATTTTGTTAGGGAGACGCTTTTTTTAAAAGAAAAAGTTTATTATTACATTATTATTAAGTACTAGGTACGTATCATTTTTGTACTCAGGGACTACCTATGTCCTGCTCCTACATAACAGATCGATCGAGAGATATGTGCACATCCATATCTGTTATGGCCGTGTCTCACACTCTTTTTGAATTGATACTTTATAGCCAGCAACCCATGTATTATTTACCTATAGGCCACATTGTCATGCCAGGCTTTGTATTTTGTGGTTACTAGATCTTCACAGCCACGTCCGTTATAGGTAATATAGGTATGTTGGACTGTTTCCCTAATTTTTCCGCATTTCCAGCACTTATCGTTTTCTACGGTTCCATCTTTGATGAGAATATAATATTTCAATACTTAATTCCTGGTACCTACTTATTCTTTCAGCTGGTATCGCCATAGTAGAAAGCCTTTAGTTTTCGAGTAGATTTCAAAAGGCGCGTCTTTATGGATTTCTTCCTTATTGAGCTCAGCATATAATCGCCCGTGGATGGCTTTGTTCCTCCATTGTTTCCGTTTTTCATCGAGTTATTCTGCTGTGGAGGTCCCCTTTTCTTCTTGGCTTTCTTCCTGCCATCGTACTCGAGTCAGTCCTTTATATGCGTTGATCACTACTCTGTGTAATCCAGATTGTCCTTTTTGTTTCTGGTAACATCTTCTTATCTTTAGTACCTAATTGAGTTGCATGTAGCCTTTCGTTACTTATTATTCCTCTGCCTCCTCTTGCTCGCGATAATATCTGTCATTCTATTGCTGCTCTCGAATGTTTGATACTCTATGTTTTGTCATTAGTGTTTGTATCTTTTGCTGTAATTCTTCCAGCTCAGTTTTACAATCAGTTAAGGATACCGAATGAGTCTGTTGGAGTGGCTTCACAATATTTTTACTGTTAAGTCCTGTATCAAGGATCAACTTTGGTCTCTTAATGAATTTTTTTCTAATTTCTTCCTTCATTATAATTATGTACAATGCTCCATTCTTCTGACCTGTTCCATACCTAGATATCTATTATGTTTCACCAATCAACATTCAACATTCCCTGTATTTCTTCCCCCTGCTGTATACCTATCCTCCTCTTCTTCTTCCTGTCCCTCTTTGTTGTCAAGTGTTCCATCCGCGTTTATTTCTAGTCTTTTGCATTTATCAAATCCATAGGATATATTTATATCTTCCGAAAATTTTTTTTACAATATCTATTAGGCTAACTGGTTCAGTTTTCCTGTCGCCGGCGCGTATACTCTAATATCACCCGTATAAAGCAGGTGTGTTAGATTATGTTCAGCATGCTTATTATTTCTGACGTTGTGACCAATTGCTGATTTTTTAAAGATGGCCGACAAGGCAATAGGTTCAGCGCTAGGGCAAACCACATGTAGGACTGATAGAGAGTCTCCTTGGAAGATACTTCTCTTCTCTTCATTTGTATTGGTTCGGTGTAAATCGTTTTTTCGGCCGTTCTTAGTTGGAGAGTAAATAGTGTGCCATTCTTCATTACCGTACTTGTCTTAGGCATGTAATTATTTGTGGGTGAATCTTGTACAGCTCGACGATTTTAATCATTTATGAATGTGATGTCAAGTCATAAGCCTTTTTATAGTCAAAATAGGCCTATAGGACATATTTTTGGGTTGTTTTTCCTGGCCTGGTCCATCATCGACTGGTCTATCTAGTTGCTCTTTACAACCATAGGCATTCTTTTTATAGCCCTTTTGTTCTTCCGTCATTATTCTGTTTAATTTGTTGTTTGTTTATTTTGCTTGTTTTATACTTAAGTTACATTCTGGCAAAAATCTTGTAAACAATTGATAAGCAGGTATACTCTGTTATCAGTTCTGTCGTGGGATTTCCTCTTGTTTCTAGCCACTCATTTTCATCATTTCTATAGAATCCCTTTTCATCTTTCTGGAACTTTTGGTTGTGCACTCTACGTTGATAGCTCTTATTCTTATTATACCTATATCTTGAGTTTTTTTGCCTTACAACTGGATTTTTGTTTTACTGTTCCTCGGATTTCTTCTATTATCTGATTTGCTCTGAGCTCATGTCTGCCATGTACTTCATATTTTTTCTTCAATTTTCCTATTTGGTTTTTCATCCTCCTGCTGGCTGCCTCAATTGTCAGTCTATTCAAGTCCAATCTAAGTATTTTAATTGTCCTTCAATTTGGTTTTGCCACATAGGTATCTCCTGTGTTGTAGGTTTCTGCGTTTCACCTACTGTTGAATAAGTTTTAATCCAGCGCTTCTTATGTATTGTTGCTGCAGCATTGTTTATTATTTCCAGGGACATCCCTTTCTTGATTTTCTTCTTCTTCATTTGTTTTGCTTTCCAGGTAGTCATTCATCTCTTGGAGTAGTTTCTTGCCCCTTTTACTCTAGGGATTTTTGGCCTGTCTTCATGTGGAATACCTCTCTACTCCTTTAGGGTCCTCCAGTATTCGAACTCGATTATATTTTTCTATCTGTCAGAGGGTTCTGTCCCGCATTAGTCGATTCATTTGCCTCAGGATTTTGCCTTTGATCATTCACTGCGATCTTCAAGTTTCTATAATTATCTCCTTCCTCTCTCCCTTTCGATGATTTTCTGGCTCCATGAAGTGTATTCGGACCTCATCCTTGATTTCCTCGGAAGAATATCTTCTTTCATCGGGGGGGGGGGGGCGAACTGACGACAAATACAGGTCAAAGAACAAAAAACAAGACAATATATAACTATGCTTCAATTACGGTGTAAAACATATGCTGCGAATATAGTACGCTACCGTATTATATAATTCGCACCCCAGTTTTTGATAATAGTTTTCAAAAAAAGCTCAATTCGTATAAAATACGCATACAAAGATGAATGAGCACAAAGTAGAAAGAAAAAAAAAACACTTAATAATCAGCATTATCATCATCACTTTTCAGCAGTACTGCAATACTTGACGTGCGATATTGATGTCCATGCAAATTATTCCGTTCCTTTGCTGAAAAGTGATGATGATAGGTAATAATAAATATTGATCCAAGAACTAGTTTTTTGTGTTTTTTTTTGTTTTTGTTTTTTTTTTTTCAATCTGCACGTTATATGAGTACTTGTTGGTGCAGGCATCATGATTTATCACATTCATACTCACCTAGGAATTCTACCTGATGAACAGTATACCGTGATCTTCCACGTAAAAAAAAAAAAAAAAAAAAGGAAGAACTTTATCCTAGGTACCTACTTATATAAATACGCACCCCAAATATTGAGGGTAAAATTTTTGAAAAAAATTGCATATTATATTCGAGATTTTACAGTATATCATAAGAGTCAGCTTTAAAATTTACAGAATATTCGTAAGTTTTAATTTTGATAGCCTCCAATATTTTTCAGCATTATCGAAGTCAAAAATATGACAGCTGTGTTTTCCGTGTGCTGACAAAGAGTAGTACTCTCAAGATTGCTAGTAACACCCCTCTTGAGTTGTTTTAATCTCTCATCTAGCAGTTGTTTTGTTTTGTCTCGCCAACATATACTTTATTGCATTCCGTACAAGGAATATTTTAGACTGAATGAGTGGGGACAAGATCTTTCAGTCTGGCGAAAAATGCTTGTATCAGTAAATTTATAACAGCTATAAAAGTAACACAAATATTAGGAGCAAGTTTTTCCAAATGTTTCTGTAAAATTAAACTAGGAACGCCAATGTAAGGGATGAAATAAAATTTAGATCTTTTTTGTTCAATTATGTTATTAGAAGGGAGCGGCGGGGAGTCACTAATATACTCGTAAGTCAAAATACGACTAATGAACAATTTGGGGTAGTCATTATTAGTGAAAATTTTTTCAAAATCACGTTAGTAGAAAAGTCAAGTCTATTTTTTGAGTAAAGATCTGTCCGTATTTACTTTAGTAGGTATGGGTAGGATGATTAGATTCAAAATTGATAATTTGGCCAGTGTAAGTGACTTTCTTTTAGATTTTAGGAATTCCTTCCACGAGTGCTTAAAAATAGTGCTTTTCACAACAAATGCGAGAAAATTACTGCAAAATGTCTTCATAAAGCTATTCATCATATAGTGAGTGCTGTGAAAAAGATTTTCTGACGATACGATATAGGTAAACAACACTTTTACGTTGGAATAAGAACAACAACAGTCGACTGCGCTTGTATACGACGAGTATCATTATTGGCAGGCCTACTCGATCATTTTCTATTTTTATAACGAGAAAATGTTTTCATCGAACGCTCTTATGTGGGGCAGGTCTAAAAATGCAGTTACCTATTATTATCATTGTCCTTACAGGCACCGCGCTGTTAGCGAGAGGCGTAGAGTTGGTAGGCACTACCTCAATTGTAGGTAGTAAAATTTGCTAATCTAGAACGATTAACAAAAGAATTTTTTCTATTTATACGTCTTTTGTACAACTAATTTTTATCTGGATTGGTCTTTCGATCCTTCAGAATTTTCAACGCTAAAGGAATTATTTCATCCTTGGTACCTAACTCGTTGACTTCGCTTATATACTGATACTGTATAGGTGCTTCATTTCTTTGGAAAATTGGTACGGAATAAGAAATTTAAGTTTTGCGTCAACGGGAAACGAAGAAAAAAGTATTACGTATTTTTTTCTCTGTTTGATTATTTGCATTGACCCATTGAGAAAATATGGATTTGTATTTAATGAGGAAAAAAAAAAAGAGTATAAGTAAGCGAACCGAATGTATTATTTATGTGGTCATTGTAGGGAAGTACGTGAAAATCGATTGCGCGAATGACCATCAGAATGTATACAAGCATTATTACAGTTAGGTGGTCACACAATAGACTACTTTATTTGTGTCGATTTTGAGTAGATTCGCATTTCTCAAATCACTTTAGATTCCTGCAGTAATATTTACTATGATGAGGTTTGAGTTTGCTAACAAGCGACTGAATTTTGCTGAAATTAAACTAGCCTACTGTATTGTAATTATTCGATTCAGAAATAATAAAAATTTTCTATTTTGAAGAAGTTTTATTACCTACGTAGACATAATTATTCTTTTATTAACATACTCGTAAGCAGAAAGTAGCTAAACTTTTTGAGTACCCACCGTATGCTCAAAGAGGGGTGAAAGGGCAGGATTATTATTACTTAAAAGGTGGAGTAAAATATAAAATACTAGCCGTAAGACCCGCCACTCTGTCGCTCATTCAATATATTCTATGCGAAGGACCAAGAATCAATTTTTATTTATAATTACCCGTCATTTGTTTCGAACCAATAATACTTACTCGTAACATGAAAAATCTTCTTTTAATTAATTCAATGCAACACATTTTTTCAAACATGTTAATTTGTGTTGTCATCCATCATTATTTTCTTTTGAGCCGATGTTAATTTAGATTAAACGTCCTCAATTTGTCTCATTACATTGAATTGTCATGAAAATGCAATTGTGGGTTCAAATAAATTTTGGAAGGGATGTTCCTTTATATTATTCTATATCATTCGTCCAATTGTCAAACTTGGATCAGGTACGTGTACGGGTTCCATAGGACGGGGTTCATTTCTGTTTGCCCCCTTTTTTTTTTCAGATTTTTTCCCAATTTATCTCGTTACCTACATGTTTTCATTCCATTGTCAAAAAATTGACACGAAGCTGTATTCCAAGTCTTTCATGTTGAGCTTATTCAAGTACAAAAAATTTTAGCTGCCTTAGAAGGTTTCAAATACCTATTTCAATAACATGATGAGAACATTTATTGGCCTATACATTAATTATATACCTAGATCAAACATTCAAAATTATCTATGCTAGAAAGATCAAAGATTCTGGTTGTACACGTTTGCAGTTACCTAACATTTGTCTAAAATCTTCTGTTTTAACAATACAGTTATTCCTACTATATATTGGAGGGTTAGTATCCTCCGCCCTCGAATCAACCTTTGTCTCTTCTCCTACTTGAAATTCATATAAAGCTTCCGCCAGCACAACATACGAGTATCACCTTTCTTAATCAACACTCAAAATAAATCGGGCCAATAGTTGCCGAGCCTACGCGTATTCGCCACAAAAAAACGTTCTTCTCCAATTCGGAATACACTAACCTATATGATACTCGTATTCATCAAGATGGTTGTTAATGCGTATAAAAACAAACTCGCCTTTCTCAATACTTAGTCTTATTGATCTCAAATACAGTCACATACCTAGATCGAACATTCAAATATCTGAATCATTTATGCCAGACAGATCGAAGATTCTGGCCGTGGTTGTACACGTTCGCATATATAATATGTAATGTACGTAAACCGCTCAAAATTATACGCGGCCATCGATCCGTATTATGACATATATACAAATATATACCTAGGCCTATGTCAGGTTTTTAATCGAAACTTGCACATTATAGTGAAACTTGCACGCCTAGATACGTTTACTGTGTCCAGCAAACGCGTCCGCGTGAAAAACAGCACGCATTGCATTATATGTATACGCGCCATCAGCACAATTCAATTTCTTTTTCTGCCTTACCACTTCCAAAGTTTTGTCGGATTGGTGCAACCTTCAATCATGATATTATTATTATTTTTGTTATTGAATAATGTGTCATCGATTGTCTTCTAAGTGATTGGGGTGAACAGCCGTCTTCAAAAAAAAAAAAATAGCATAGGTACTCGTGCTTTTTCGATGAATAATTTTATGATAAATATTCACCTGAAAAAATTAGCACGTTTTGCACCTTTCAAAAAGTTTGGGAACTAAACCAAGTTTTTTTTAAAAATAAATTTTGTTGATGGTTTAATTGAGGTGAAACTGGGTGGTAGTTATAACGAGGTTGAAATTTGATTTTTTATTGAATGATAGCAATTTCTTGAACATTAAGTCGGGGATGACGATCCCCGACTAAAATCGGAGAGGCTAAATACTCGGCCCCTTCATTTTTGATGGGTAAATTGGGATGGAAGTT
This sequence comes from Aspidiotus destructor, assembly GCA_035079395.1. NCBI lineage: Eukaryota > Metazoa > Arthropoda > Insecta > Hemiptera > Diaspididae > Aspidiotus > Aspidiotus destructor. The sequence continues at coordinate 2,011,106 of JAVHKZ010000014.1, forward strand.
GGTGGTAATTATAACTAGGTCAGAGATCCGGATAAATTTTGAAGTAGGTATAATTTTTGTAAAATGTGACCTGTCACGAGAAAACATAGGTACATTAACTCTCTGATTTAATCAGTGGAAGGGCGTTGGGGTGTTGCGCTAGCCTGCACTGCACAATGACGCCCTTCCGTTGAATGGATCAGAGTTAACGTATGTTTTCTCGAGACAGGTCACACAAATGATGGCAATGATCTGGTAGTTTTTAATGTGCACTTACTTTGGTGATTTAAAAGGTTGATTTTTTCATGGCCAAAAGAAATTTTTCGCTAAAACCACAATTTTTATTAAAAGAACAGAAAGGTGATTTCTATAAGAAAATGTCTGAAATACGAGTAAAATAATGTCTGAACGTTTTCTGAACGAATATGCAATCTGAAAAATTATCCTTTTTTTAAAAGTATATTTCCTCTGATGTTGATGTTTATTTTCTATAGAAATATAAGTGAATGGGGTAGGCCCAAAAGGGGAAAAGACTCGGTGTTACTACTCATTCTTTCTTTGTCCTAGCCTTTCTCCTTTTTTTTTTTTTTTTTTCAGGCCAATAAATTTCCAATACAATACAAATTCTCTTTGAATTTCAGAACAAAAATATTTGCGGTTGGATGCAGTGAACGGATTTGGTATCAAAAGATTAATTCTTCTTCTTCACGATCCCGCTGTAAAAAGCGTAAATAAAATTTGTTAAAGAACTGCTAATTCCTCGCTATGTTTTCTTAAATTACTTAGGAGCTCTAGAAGGCGTGCAGATAGCCTGTTCCGTTGGAAATAGGGGGTCTTAAAAAAAATGTAGACTCTCAATCCATTTTTTTTTTTTTTTTTTTTCTTCTTTTGAAGTTGGAAAAATGTCAATTTCCAAGCTATACCTATATGAAAGAAGAGAGACTCACGACAATCCGACTTTTGTGCTGTCTAACTGACAGAGGAGGAATTCTCGAGCTATAATACACGGATAACGACTTGGAAAATTTTCGAATCTTAGTCATCAACATTTTTTTCAAGCCCCTTCAGTCTCAAGCGGCCAGTGGACAGGAGACAACACACATTCTTTTCAAAATGATCCCTCATGAAGCAGGTTTCCTGTTGGAAGTATCTCGCGATCTGCCTTGGTATCTAATACTTTTAAATAGGGGGTGCCAAAAAAGTATATCAGCAGCTTCTGACAATATTTGCAATCTTTGTTGAAATTTCCACATTGTAGTCTCGTGGTACCTACAGCGGAAAGAAAGAGAAACATCATTCAAACTACCATAATTATGTACCTACAACTGAATTCCTATTATTGTACTAATGGAGTAAAATATTATTAGAGTTTTCCGTGGAAGTAAAACTAAGTAATTACTTGTCGCTCCATGTCTACTACTAGTATTCTTAATCTTATAGTAGTTCACAAAAGTATAAACTTTCACCTTTCTACCAAAGCAGAAAAGAAGTTTACTACCTATGAGAGAAGAAACTGTTTTCAAAATACGATCTGTGTAGGTACCGGTACTATTGTAGCTATATTTGCAGTAGCACTAACTCCTGTTATAGGTACTACCATAGTACTTATATAGTGTAGAGTAAAGTGGTAGCTTTTACTGTGAGAGTAAAAACCACTCGTTACTCCTACAAATATTTTCACAAGAATCACGCGTATTTACACGGACGTTACGTATGTATTCATATTGGTCTAGCAAAATTCACCGCTATAGCACTACCGTCAATTTTGCCAGCTGGGGAAGATATACCATTTTCATTTGACTCTCTGCAAATAGCAAATTCCGATTGGAAATAATATTTTAGGGGTTGAAATTATTTGATATAAAATTGTAAGTTGGTACGGTAGGTCAGTTTTTGCTGGATATTTGATAGCGCAAGGCGCACGGCCAATTTTTCAGAATAATCCTCTATAGAACGGGATGGTCTTTTTAGTACGGTAATTATTTTCCTTTAGAAATTCTTACAAATCTTTCACGGGCGTTTAGAATACTGACTACAACACATAGCCTAGCACACCTTGGAGTTGTTACGATCAATTTAAATATTCGACGTGCGGCGCGATGGACAGCGCCAAGGAGGGGGGGGGGGGGGTGGAAACCCCCGAAACCCCCACCAACCACCTTCTTTCTCCTCCTTATGTATAAGACCACGTTTTCTCGCCGAATGATAACAATACGGGTACGCTCAATACGCACTCGGCTATTCTGACTTAAGTCACAGTATTGGAGAAACCTAATACCGAGCCTAAGATCAAACGTGGGGCGTTCGATACCTACGGAAAACGCTGACTGAACAACTGGAAAAACCGAGTTGTTGTGCTCGACTCCGGCGACTGGAGAAACCGAGACCGCCGTAAACTGCATTACAATAGTAACCAGTACAAAAACTGGATCAATACTGAATTCGCACGCGAATCCTCTCTACTTATATGGGCTAGGGTTATGCCGTATCGTGCACCTTAGTCAGCTGCCGCATTCATCACGGATCTTCGTAATCATTATTTGAAACGCAATAGTTTCGCACTTCTTCTTAATAACAGCCAATGAGAATCGTTCGTTCATTCCAACACGTTTAGGTACGACTGCGTTACTCTCGTATTGCGTTTCTACATCGTCAACGCGGACTAAAATCGCTTATCGTAATAGAGTTGGTAAAGTACTGGGAGAGTCTAAGCAGAGAAAATATTGTATGTTATCGAGGAAAGTTTAAAAGCTACATTTTTCCAAACTTTTTTTCTTTCTAGGGGTTTGTCCAATGATACGTAGGTACAATACAGTATTCCAAAAGTATACGTTTCAGGCAATTTTCTAGTATTTTTGTATTTAGGAAAACTATACGATATACAGAGAAGAATGCCGCGTTTGCCGTGAAGAATACTCCCAGAAAAACTCTTTCCTAATATTCATGTTGATTCCAAAAATTTGAAATTTCTTTCATGAATGTTACCTATACGATATAAGTAATTATGTTTCGAGACGCGGTCAAATTGATTTTTTCATTTTAGTTCTGATATTCTTGTATAATGAGTGCGAGATCAAAAAATGTATATGTATACTGTATAGGTAGGTATAGGTACCTAATTGTTGTACCCGTAAAGATATCTACCTACCTACATTTTTACGTGCATTCCTATCAATTCTACCTACCTACCTACCTACCTATCTTAACAAAATATAATTTCGTCCACTAATTTTATTAGGTGAGAAGCTGGCAATCAAATGGAGCTACACACTTACCGATGACGCGTGCATGATTCGTAAGACTCGTACAACAATCGTGCGTACTAATGGAGGAAAGCAAAATAATAAGCCTGATTGAAATAAAAGTTTTATACCTACCGTTTTTTACCCGTAGAAATATTATGTAAACTTAAACGGGTTGGAAATGTTTCTTGTGATTATTTGTGTGTACAGCATTTCTGATTAATTATAGCGCGATAGTTACATATATAGCGAACAATTTTATCATCCTAATTATATTTTAATTCATAAAACAAAATTACTAATGAAAGATTTCAAACCATTTCATTTTGTTTCATACCTACTGAGTAAAGTATGATTGATAATATGCTGTCACAGTAAAGAGTCGTTCTGTACGTCTACGTTACAACATAGCCAGGCATCGTACTTGGAAAGTTGAAGAAAAAACATCGCTGTCGAGTTACAAAAATTTTGTTCACTTTATACTGCCGTTTTGTAGCAATGCACAATTAACAACATCTTCAGATACCACTACCTATGTAAATAAGTAAATAAAAATGAACTGGTATATTTGAGCTGACCCCTACCAGATGAAATTGAACATCAAGCTCATGTAAATTATATAGGATAGGTTCTCTCTTCCAGAAAAGATTTTAATGATGTGCCTATTATTATATACCTACCAATATCTATGTAAGACGAGGAAATAGTAAAAATAACGAGAGCTAATGACATGCATAATGAAGAGAATGCGTATGTGCCAATACATACTATACCCATTACGATAACTTTGCTACACATAAAAAAGACAAGAAAAGGAGCCTAGTACTTATAATAGCTGTAAGTGAGGACAGGAGAATACGCGATGAAAGTTTGAAGATCTCTGGTGTCAGTTAATAATCAAAAATTCTCCGAGTCCCTGAAGTAAGTCGCCCCCCCCCTGCCCTTATCGAAGCTACATGTACCAGACGTTTTCATTAAAATTTCCACTCCTCGAGAACATTGTTCAATGAGAGGGAATGAAGTACGTTGTATGCCATCAAATTGATGGAGAACGAATTACAGGCGCGTATAATTATAAAATAGTTATTCATTATACAAGGTCCTAAACTGAGTGACTAAAACATAACGAGGTTTTGGACTGCGTATAATACATGTTTTTTTTTTTTTTTCCTTCTTTTTTTAAAAGTTCTTATTGGAATTATAGTAGGTATTCACTACAATCATTTACAATATCTACGAATACCAAGACGAGAAAAACAACACTGCATAAGACAATAGTCAGCCTACTGTGAGTACCTACCTATAATAGGTACGTAGGTACCATAAGTGGTTAGGAACTAACGTTCATTAGATCCAACGGGCGTGTACGACACAACCTGCGAGTGGTATCAGTGTCGTCTAGGAGAGTGATGGTTTCTGTGTTTGGATGCAAGTGTAGACGAGAGGTGTATCTCAGTGCTTTCTTGTAGATCGTTTCTTTAATGGAGTGAAGACTGAGGTCTGAGCGGAGTTGTTCATTGGAGCTATACCACAGAGCAGAAGTGATGATGCGCATAAATTCATTATTCTGGAACTTCTCGATGACTTGACGATTTGAGTCACTAGTTGTACCCCAAATCTCACACCCGTAAGTCCATATGGGTTCAAAAATAATGGACAAGTATAAGAGTCGCCTGTTATTTTAGCTTTAGCTTAGAGTGTCTTCCGATGAGCCAATAAAATTTTCTCAGGAGAAGGTCAAACTGAATGTTCAACGCACTTTAACCTGACCGGTTTCAAACTCCCAGAAAATCAATTTTCTGCATAGAGAATGAAGAAAGATTTTCCTTCATTGATACATCGACAGACTGTCAAAAACTAAAATAAGAAAAAATACAGGATAGGATTTGTTTTATTTTTCAATTAAAGTCATAGGGTTCCAATTGACTTACGCTATATTCCTGACATAGGTAGCAGGAGAAATTGATCGTGTAAGAAGATGATACCTATATAGGTATCTATTTTTTTTGCAGTTACCTACTCAGAATTCTAAGTGAGCCGATGAGTTGGGGTAATCTTATGTGGTATCGGTACTTGATCATTCAAAATGTCGTGCAGCTGCTATAGTGTGCGCGTATGCCTACGGCACGCACTTTTTTGAGTTCTTGTAAGCTTAATACCTAAGTGAATTACGGAATATATTTTTGATTTTTTCTCTCTCTTCTGGGCCACATTGAAGAGCTCCAATTTTTATACCTTCAACGGTCAACGAACGTACCTATACCCCGCTGACGTATTTGAACACGCGATAACGACCTACTTTAAAAATTGCGTGATGAATAAACCCGATTGAACACCTATACAGAGACGTATTTTTCATTTTACAGAGCTGTAAAGTTAAACGCGCAGTGGCCGAACGTACCGTACGAGTCTGACGACACAAATGAAACCAACACTCCTTTGGATGCAATTGAAGAAGAAAAACGGTTCATCGATGTAGGCCTACCGAGTTCAGACGAAGCTGCTGTGATTGAAATTTTAACTATCGAAATTGCCGAAATTCCTATAATCGACGAAGCAACATTAAATCTGGAAAACAAATCATTCAAAGACCAAAAAAATGATGAAGATGACGAAAACGAAAATGAAAATAATGCCGAAAATAATCATGAAACGATAGTAGATGACGACAATAAAAATCGCGGAGAGGAATGAAGATGACAATATTATTATTATTTTTTTTGATCATGGTATGATACTATTTAAGACAATTGAAAAAAGACTGATTCGAATAATTTACAAGAAATACCGCAACTCCGGTATTGAAATGCGAAACTAAATTATACTCAATTTTTTACGTCTAGGTATGTATCATCTTTTTTTTTTTTTTTTTTTTTTCTGTTAGTTGCACTCCGGGAAACTGTTTGTAATCGTCAATTATTCTGCAAAAATTGTCGCAGTACCGCGCTATTTCAGTTGACAGCTGTACTGAATTTGTAAGGTATCTTCACCTACCATCTATTTTTCATAAAACGTTTTGAAGCAATATTATTAACTGCGTATCTAAGGCCTAAATGTGATTAATATTTTTTCGAAAGAAAAGCGGACTAAGCAAAATTTCCATTATTTTCTTTATTGATTGAATTAATTTTTCGAAGTAGGTAGTACAGCTCAACGTATTTGTGCATATAGGTACTCGTAAACAATAATATCTCAATACAGAATCCTCACTTTCATACAAGTAAGTATATGACATTACACGTCAACTTTTTATTTTTATCCTGTAATTTGATAATTAAATATGTACCTAAAAGATGAGAAATTATATAACTTGTGTCAAAATTAAATTTTCTATAACAAAATAGGTGGTTCTTTTTATTTTTTTATTTTTTTGTGAAAAACTATTGAAGTTATGCTAAAACTGCGACCGCGAGTTTCTATTATTAAATTTATCAGAATTACAGACATTCATTAAGGAGAGGAAAATGACAATTTCAGTTTGTCGTGTTACCCAAAAAAGTTTTAGCTTTTCGCTGCAGCAGAATTTGTACAGACTTGAGTTAGGTATCACACCCGTCGTAAGGTCAATCGAATGAAATTGTAAAATTTCTCGGCATTTCCGAGCCTTTGAATTAAGTACCTTTAGCCAAAAAAAATCTCGAAACTTTTACGTACAGATTTTCGCATACCTAGGTTGCAATGTTGCTTTCAAACCAAATCCGGCCAGCCAAGTACCTGTTCCCTAACCTTATCCGTGACACGGTTTTTTTATCAATAGTCGTACCCTACGCATAAAAATAGATCATATTTTCTATTCTGTATTGTTGTGACTACTCATAACTTTTTATTTTCTCTTTTTTTATTTCTTTTGCTCCCGCCTATTGTATACTCCTATTTTCTAGATAAACGTCACTCTCCGCTTTTCATGAAAGAGATTTTTCTACTCGCATTCCTTGAAAAAAAAAAAAAAAAAAAAAAAAAAAAAAAAAAAAAAAAAACAATGAAGGAAAGAAAATAAACACGCGTCGCATCGAAAGAAATATCGCTTTCTCCTTCAAAAACGATTGACGAAAACGCACTTTTCAGGCATCAGTATAGAAAAATTATTATTTTTTGTTCCATCTGGTCGCCACTTCCTCAAAAGTTTGCTCACCACTACACTATTTTAGTGACTGGGAACAAAATGATATAGAACAGCTACGAAGAACCGCGGACTTCATTTTACTAGTTTACCGCAAATATACTACATTTCTATATAGGCCTACAGTATAACTCCATAATACTAAAACACTGTATGCAATTGTACCCAACACGTAGGAAGCATGAAAAATCTACCTAATTCACTGGGCTACTCACTGAGCGCTAATCCGAGCGTTTCTTGCGCTTGGTTCGTGTTTACAAAGAAAAAATTCCAAATCTTTCTTATTTTATTTCTAGATGGCAACGGCAAACAAATTCGCAACATGATCTTCTTCTGATCTAGTTCTTCACCAATTCTTCTGTTTTCGAGCTTTAATTTGTTTATCGTTATTGCTGGCGGGAACGCAGCAATATTTGTGAGATTCTGCTGATCATTTAGGTACCATATTAGGTATTCCGTTTGTTTGATCTTGACTTAAAAGTAGAGAAATTAACTGACGACCACCGTTTGCTGAAGGTCTCTGCTCACTCTACTAGAATCATCTGCGCGTGTACCAAAAGCAGAGACTAGTAACGTCTTGCGTTATTACAGAATGCTACCCCGAATTGCCATTTTTGATGAATCTGCAACATCATGCAGTAATACCCCATGAAGACGATTGCTTGGATGATTTTCGAGAATTGGCAATGAAAAATCTGAGAGAAAATTGAGGACCATCCAACCCAAGAGAAAAATCACATGCACAACTCTAGATGTATGATCAAGTTTGAAAAAAATTCACCACCTATCTATTTAGTTATGGAGGACACGAGCAAAAGCGTTGTATAAATAAATGTTGTTTTTTTTTTTTCTTAATAGGTAACTTAGTCTTAGATTGATTCAGAACATGTGAAACGTCGAGAAAATTCATTTCCGGCCGGCTTATCCGCAACAACTGTATCAGGAAGAATAGGTATACCTGCGATTTTTATTCAATCAAACAATTGGTAATAGCGTGGCCCGCGCCACACCTCATACTACCGCTGTATTTCTAGAGTGCAATTTCATTTTCAATTCTGAGCTTCCTTTCGGTCAAAATTAGGTACCTAGGTACCTACCTATACCTATTCTCTTTTCTTTACGTACTTAGTATTTCTACACATTTCCAAGCAATTTAATTTCGTTCTAGGCCTACTGCTTTCTTTTTTTTTCTCTCTCATATTTTCCAAATTAGGTACTTATACTTACATGATCTATATAGCTATACCGCATCAATAGTATGGATATCATACTTGAATATTAACCATTTGTTTCCTTTCCCTCATCGTCTGAATTTCTCATCCACGTAGGTACCGCAACTTTCTGATACCGTACCTACCGTAATTGTTAAGGAGGTGCCTACTACTTGTAGGTACCTGAGATACAATTAATTGATAGATACCTAATGCGCGCGTAACTGTCTAGATTCTTTCTTCTTGCAAATAAGTAGTAAGTACCTATACCTATATGTATAGGTACAATATAGATTTTCTAGCAATACATTATACTCCTATTCTCTGACTGATCTGTTGCTCAGGCAAACTATACAGTATACATAAGTATATATCTACATCGATATATAGGGGTATATACTGTACTAGCAATGGGTATAGGCCTATCGAATGTTCCCAAAATACGGATGGATATACGTACGTAAGTACCTGCTCACGTTTCAACTTCTTCTCCGCAATAAGTATAATACCTAGAATCTACATAGGTACCTACGTATACAGCAGTCTACGGTATACAGTATACGGTTACCTAAATACACTATTAGTAACCCGGCAACGAAAACACACAGTAAGGAATCGTTTAATCAATATCGCGTACGGGGCACCTTCAAATATCTGTAGTAAGTAGGTATACCTATTACAAATAGAAATCTATTTATCGCAAGTGTTAATGAATAAGTAAGAAATAATGGCACCTATTATCATAACAAAATACGAGTGGTGCCAAAATGACTCTGAAATACATATCAGGCTACTTTTACGCAACGTAAGACCATCAAAAACGAACATAATTACGGCCGAAAAATTTCTGAAGGTAATGTAAAATAATTTGACACGAAGTGCACCTATCTGTAGAACTATAGGTTCTGCAAAATACTACAGTCTATCCATCTTAAGCTCTTTGAATTTTGTTCCAGATTAATTTCGTTCCGTATCTTTTTCAACTAGTGCTGAACGAAAAGGTTGATCCGACAAAAACAAAATGTATCTTTAGAGACTCTGAAGTAATCGTAGAACTAAGGAAATTGGTACCGATATTATGGGACTCGTTAAGTCAACCAGTTGACAACAGAAATCTGGTCGAACTGAAAAAACAGATTATTTTTCGCGAACATGAAAACATCAAGTATAAATATTTAACTGAATCGAGTAAGTATTACAGAGGCTACCTAGGAACGTATAAGTTAGTTAGACGTTCCTACCTAAGGTAGGTAGGTACCTATAAAGTACGGTACAAGCTAAGACCTATGTACAATACATCGTGATGAATTGTCGACAGATGATAGATCCAATAGTCTAATCTAATTCATAGAAAAAGTAAGTACACCCATTACTGTAGGTGGTAGGTACTATGTTTATACTCGCAGAAATTTTTGCTTCCATTACATGAATGATTAGGTACACTTGAGGACCTACGTAACTTGATTAGGTACCGGTACCTACCTAAGTAATTATACATACCATAAGAAAATTAATTATCGGCTAGGTACATGTTTTTTGTTCTTAAGAACAATAAGTAAATAATTCGATTTTTTGCTATATATCGATAACGCCGGTTCCTATGTAGGCCTATGGGTAGCTATACCTATATAGGCGAGCTCTGAACTTGATATTATCGTTTGATCACAATTACCTATATGACGATTCACCTCGAGTAAGTCGTGCCGAATATCTAGCCTGCTCAGATAAGTGCGATATTTCAGTTCGAAATTTATTTACAGCAGTGGGTAGGTATATTTCACAAGAAATGTTGAGAACATTTAAAAGGAATTAAGTATACCTATATCTCTTACTATAGGTATATATAATATATAAGTATACCCCATCACTCCATCAGAATATCATTGATTGAATTTTAGCTTATTTGATTCTAATGGCATTATAATATTCTCATCTGTCAACACAATAATGAATTTTAGATATTATAATTTATTCCTTTCGTTACAATAAGTACTTATCTAGATATTTATTTCATTAGTTGAAAAATAGCTCTATCTTGCGAGCCGTTTAATAAATATCTATTTTTAAGTCGTTATGTAGGACAGATTTGAAAATAAAAAATAAGAAAGTATATCGTTCCTTAATTGAAAGTAGAGTATGTATGTTTGATAACCAGACAATCTGTAACAATTTTTTTTGATTTACCTATTTATATAAGCATTTTCTTCATACTTTTATTTTTTAATCTTCGTATGTTATAAATATTAATAATTCATTTATTTTTCTTGTGTTTTGATTGTAGATAAGAAACCAAATAAGTATAGGTATTCCTTTAACTATAAGAAAGAGAGAGAGAGAGAGAGAGAGAGAGAAATATATGATTGTAGTCCTTGGCACACCATTTAGCAGAAATTGTATAATTGGCCGAAAAAAAAATTACCATACAATGCGGTTCTGATTCCTAATTACTTATTAAAAGATCGAACGAACCAAAAAAATAAATAAATAAATAAAGTAAAATTGTTCTAAAATGCATCCGCAGTTTCGACCTTTTAATAAAAAGTATCAAATAAGCATTGATAAAATTAACTATTGGTGATTTCTACTATTTTTCATAGCAAATTTGACCATTTTACGCTGAGTGGCGCGCAGGAACTTTCGTTACCTATAGGTACTTAGTCATTTGAATTGTAAAGAATTTTTTGTGTGCACACACCTAATAAGCCTATTAATATTGATGAATAAAATATTTTTGAATTCATACATACCTGTAATGTAAGATTTCTAGCGAGAGATCGGGGTGTGTAGGTCATTATTGTAGTATTGAGTACATCTATTATCTATCGTATACCTTCAAGATTTATTTGCAAATTTGGATCTAGCTTTCACAGATTTCTCAAAATTATGAAAATAAAATCTTTTACCGGTACACTTGAATAAAAATAAGCAACTTTGAGCTGCGTAATACAATTCTATGTTCCACCTCGGTAGTTTCATATCATCATATTCTATTTTTTACAGAGGAAAATGGCGAACGGAAAATTATCATAAACACGTATCAGATGAACGTCAACAGGAGAGAGCAGGATATCATAGAACAGACGAAACTTCGAGTGAAACAAAAAGGGTTCCAAGAACTAACCAACTTAAAACACGCGAATGAGTCTAAAAATGAAGACTTCATTAATATTCGAGAACAAAGTGAGGAATGATCAAACTGATACAATGCCCAAGTTCTCTTCTGCAGTTTTTCCCTTGAATAAATGTTGAGAGATCCTTACTAACTTACGATGATTGGATTACCTTTTACTTATTTAATGTTTTTCGGTGTTTCAGACGATGGAAAACAGTTTATTCTCCCCATTCCAGTACCATTTCCCAGAGCTAATGGTGTTATTCAGTTTGGTCTGTCACAGAGATTAATTCCGACACCAAAAAGAGCATCGAGTAAGACTGCAGAAGAAGAGGTAAGGACAATTAATTGTTTTGTTTAATGTAAAACGCGTCGGTACCGGTCGCGTGTATGATGGTCAAGTATTACCTATGAAATAGATACAACTCATTAAATCTTTATTCTGTCTACGAAATTTAAATTTCATTTTGGATTTTACAAGCTACATTAAATTTTTTGAACATTTTCAGTGGTCGAATAAGAGAGCGGAGTCTAGGCGAATAAATGGTTATGCAAGGGATGATTTAACAGAGGAAGAAAGAAATCCAACTTGGTTACTCGAAAAGGGAATGTAAGTCATTATTGTCTCCGATAATCGTAATGCGGTGTAGGGGAAAGAAGTTTCAAATAACGCCAACCTGCTGAGTGAAAAAGCGAGTACCCCGTAAATAATTTTATTGTAAAAAAGTTTTTTCTGTGACGATAAACTTGATGAAGGATTGGAGACCATCATTAAGAGAGGGAAAGCATTTAAAATATGTACTGTGTAACAAAAAATACAATTGAAGTGCAATGCAGCGAACTTCAAGTCTAAATTCTTTTCTTCCTAAAAATTCCACGTAAAACGTCGGTGATAGGAATTATCTTTTCTACTATCCGAGTGAATATATTTTGAATTACCTTTGTATTTTGCAAAAAAAAAAAAAAAAAAAAAATTGGTACGAAACTTTCGATCGGGATTTTTTTCGAACTAGAAATAGTATTCATTTGTAACGGCAGTCGAAGAGCAAATGAACGAAGAATGTAAAAATTGCCACTTCAAAATAACGGATTATAGCTTTCAAAAACTTTATTAGTTTTGTGAGAAGAAGTCTTTTTTAAAAATGAGGAAGCAAATCCTATACCTAACATGCATGTATTACTTATAAAGTCGGCTTATAATTAATTAGGACTGTTTGAAAGTACCGAGGAAGGGTATTAAGTATATCATAAACTTACTGGCAGTGTACAATTAGTTGATACAATAAGAAATTATGATTTATCTCATATAAATGAAAATATTTCATTATAATAGTCTAACTATTACATATTTTTCCTTTTTCTGATTTTGTGTAGGAGCTTTTTAAAAAATGATAATTTCCTTGGAGCAATGAATGCGTTCTCTTATGGTCGCTCTCTTGTGCCAAATATGCCAATATTTTATTTGAGACTTGCTCAAACGCAACTAAGGACACAACAGTACCACGAAGCGATTGAAAATTGTAACAAAGTACGTGCAATTTAAATACCTATTTACTAGGTAGTAAAGATAAAAAAATTCACCCTCTTACTGAATTGGTTCTTTCTTTATTGCCTACATTTTTCTTGTCATCATGAACTAAAATTCTGATGCTTACATACGAGAGTAGGTACCTAATTAATTGATCTACAGAACTGTTTCGAAAAATTTGTTGAGAAAAACTGGTCGGTAAAGATTTTCTTCAAGTAATACGTTCTTATTTTCGAAATTAGATAGAGATTATAATTTGTTGTTGGTTGATTACTAATATTTTTTAAATGAAGCGATATAATAGTAGGTACGGTATTTTAAGATTTTTGTTAATTGTCATTCAAACGTAGGCGTATCTATTAAGTACAACAATTAGGCTACCTTCTTATGAACCTTTGCGGTAAGCGGACGGACTGCGTCTTTTAATTTTAAAATTATGTACTGATAGTAGGTATACGTAGGGTTCTATTTTACCGTGTTTGCACATTTCAGGCAGAAGAATTGTTACAGCCATCAGTTGAAAACAATAAATCTATGCGAGAGGAAACTTACCAAACGAGAGCAGCGGCCTATCAGTATATCAACGAAATAAAAACAACCTAACAAGACTATCATCTCTTCTTGGCTGAAATGTTGATTTGAAATTTTTCTCGTCGAATTGCAATAAAATCATCTTCAATAAACACTATTTTTTTTTTTTTCTTTTTTTTTCTTGAAATAATAATAAGTAGTACCTATATTGTGATTCAATTTTTATCTTATGAAATTGAATCAATTGATTGATGAAATTTTTCAAAACAGTTCGTTCTCCATTCGATTTTCAGGTTGGAAATTTCAAGTCTATCTATTATCATCATTATTATTTGGTATCTTTTTCTTTTTTTTCAAAAATAATTAGGTAGGCCTATTCCTTCGAATAAGTCATGAACTGAGAGAATTAAAAAAGTATAATAACTTTAATGAAAACGACATTTATTATTGAAAATAATATGTTGTGAATGGGAGAAAGGAAACGAAGCAGTTGGAAGCAGACAAAATTCTTGTTATCTGGGCAAAATAAAAATGCGCTTTTAACCTGATTTAGTGATAGAAAATAATAGGTACTTGATTCATTACTTCTTCGGCATTATATCTGCGAAAATTCCCCTACGAATAATAAATATAATTTTCCTTTTCGTAATCGGGTGACTCATTTCTTATATAATTTAAATTATTGATAACTCTCGGTCGACCAAGTCAAGAAAAAATATTGTCTCATCATTTTCTCAAAAAAATTTTCGGATAGTTGAAAGTAAATACAATTACATAAAACAGACATTTCACGGCTTGACATCTAAACTATACATCACAAATACAGTAGGTAAGTACCTACTTATAGATTATTTTATGAATAGGACTTACTTTGAGACTTAAGAAATGAAAATATTATGTTGAAAATCAACATTACAGTATCAATAACTAATATAGTTTTACACAAATAGTAATAAGTACTTAGATAGGATAACTTAAAACTTTATATAATTATGCTCGTTCATAATCATGCATTCATGTGAAGGAAGGGAGTATAAAAATAGGTACTATACTGTACCTAATTATACTTACACCGGATAATGTCAATAACATTGATCATCAGACATGATGACAGGAAGAACCGCGTAGGTGTACGTCATGTAAGTACGAAATATTTTATGTAGAATAAATTATCACCAAATATCTGGATAATGTTTTAATATCTGTTTGTATTCTGTCGAATCCAGTCCAGATAATTTGCTACCTTCAGATAAACCTGTTTAGGAAAGGAAATAATAACTTGGATGATCATGAAAATGAAGATAAGAAAAAAAATTAAGTGAAATATTACAACGAACACTTACACCTGGATGCCCGTATATTCCACATCCGACACCCCAAGATACAACTCCGACGAGTTGCCACACTCCATTTCGCTCGCAAACCATTGGCCCGCCTCCATCGCCCTGAGCATAAAATTAAGGACGAAAGTTCTTATTAATAGGTAATTGTTATCAAAATCTCCCATTTCTTCAAATACCTAGGTAGGTACCGTTTTTCAAGCAAAAATACTGTAGGTAATAAGAGAAAATTGCTCTCCTTTTACAAATTAATAATTTTCTCTCTCCCACTCAATAATAAAGCTGACGAGCGTACGAGATTTGTTTACCTATGCGTGCTGACTCTGAATACCGGTAATTCTATATTAGTCATTTTGAATTAGGGATGGTCGGTAAATTGCATAAGTGCGTAATAATGACGTTTTAAAATCGTACTCAGTAGGTATACTAGATACATATGATTGGTCTATTTTTAAAAATATAAAATCAGCACTTCAGCAGCTGATGTGAAGATGGGAACAGATTTTATAAGTAATTTTTCTTTTAATAATAAAGTGCCCTTTTGAATGAGCGACTTACTTTGCAGGCGTCCTTGCCTTCCTCTCCACCAGCACAAATGAAACCTGGATGCAATTTGAAGTCGTAACCTAATCTAGTTTGTTGCAGTTGTGATTGACACTGTACGTGGGACAGAACAGGAACGTCCACTTCCTAAAAATTATGATGTAAATAGTGTACACTATTGATTTCTATTCAAACTCCAAAAATACACGATCCAATAATGTTTACTTTCAAAATGTTCTGGTATTTTCCGAATTCACCAAAAGCGTCTTTACCCCAACCAGTGGTCCAACATCTTTGACCACTGAAGTCAATAGTTGGATCTGGCAAACAAGCAGGGCTTATATGCGGATATTGATTGAAATCGACGGCTTTATCTAGTCGCAGTATGGCGAGATCGTTAAACAAGGTGCCGGCGTAGAATTCTGGGTGAACAAAGAGCGCTACAACATCTCGTTCAATGTGAGGATAGAATTCAACGTCATGATTAACGTCCCATTCCCCTAATCGAACTCTCAGATCATAATGCGTGTACCTTAAACATAGTACATAATATCATTCAAGACAAAACCGTTGCTGGACTATTTATATGTATTATCAAAGGAAGAGAACAGAGAGAGAGAGAAAAAAAAAAAAAAAAAATTGAATTGCGCGCGTTTAAAATAATTTCATGCATTGTATCTCCTTCTCTCATTTTCTATCCTTCTCGTACTTACGATTTAACACAATGAGCGGCTGTAACAATATGCAGACTATCAATCAATGTGCCACCGCAGACGTATACACTTTCTTGCGGGTCTTTCTTCAAGATAGCAACCTGCCACGGATATTCGCCTGTGAAAGGAAGATTTAGATAACGGACGATCAAAAATTGTACTGTACGAATAGGTAGGCTATTACTCGTTAGTGAAATAAAAAACGTATACTCGTGTAGTAAGTATTACCGAACTCGCTGTCTCCGTCGATGTGAGATGGGTTTTTTATGCGACCATTGATGCCTTGTGTATTGCGGCGTCCACACTGAGGCGTTGCAGGTCGAGTGAGAGGCGATCTAAGGGGTCTTCGGCAACACACCTGACGAGCGTTACACCTGCTGAACGGTCCAGAGAATCCTTGACGCTGAAAATATCGAGTAGAAAGTGATTTTATTTAGTTTACCTTTTTCCCGTTTCATTCAATCAAAAAATTTGATCACACGAGCATCAATCCCTACATTGTTATGATACGAGTAAAACCCACAAATCTGATGATACTCTTACGTCATTTGTAATGGCGACTCAATAGGTGCCAAAGCGATTACTAATTTGAATGGACAAAGAAAGAAATGGTTGTTGTATAATTTATGTACATGTGATTTCAAAAAATTAGACAGTTTTAGGTAGAGCCATTTTGTTCCTTAACAACCGTTTTTTACCTCTGCAAAGTTTTTCTAGTATACTAAAAATATGTAGTAGGTATACCCACGATGTGTACACATAAGTTAATTTTGTAAATGCATGCTTGAGGCGTTACCTCTTTGGTAGTTTGTGAGTAACGTTTGAAAGAATGAATATCTACTCGTAACAGGCAGTGTGACCATAAAACCAGCTTAAAGTGTACAAAATATTATTTTAAATAGTCAACTGGCAGCACAATTCCCTATCATACAAAATAAGAATGATTGCACAATAATTTCTAAGATGCGAATATCAAAACAGCAATATACCTATAATTATGCAGGCCCTAATAGCTGCTACTTATCAGTTAATAAAATATTTCTGTCACCATCTAAAAATTAATGTCAATAGCCTATACCTACTACTTTCCGCGCTCAAATAAAGACTATCACCTTGTAGGTATTATTTCCATCAGTCAAATGGAGAATCATCGAACGGAATGAAAATCAACTTGATGGGTGCTACCATATTGTGATGACAAGAAACTATTTCTATCTAATGAAAAAGAGACGTTGTTGTTGGTAATTTTCACGAAATTAGAAATAAAATGAAAACCAATTCCTATCGAATCGCAGTAGGTAGGTGTGAGGAGAACTCCCCTCGCTTCCTCAATCTTACTGACTCATTTATAGATTCCCCTCTCTTTCTCTCGCTTCTCCACTCTTAAAGGAAATCGTGCATATACTACGAGTATCTGACTCCCACCTTCAATGCTCTTTCTTTCGAACAGCCTGTGTTCAACTACTTATGACCCCTCTCTCCTCTAGATCGGTAGTAAGCTTGCTGAGCTCGTGGAAAAAAAGAAACGACGACAAGGAAGGATTATTTCTCCTGGCCCCTCTCCCACCTACATACGAACGTATTTATGAGTTACTTCACGAGACTGAAGTCCCGCTTCATCTTATTTCCGAGTTTCAATCAATAATATTACTGTGCAGTGTCATCTTAGCTCGTTAGCCTAACCTAACCTTAGGTTTTCACATCTACGTCCAAGTTTAATTTGCGGCACATTATCAAGAATATGGAAAAACTTCACTTGACCGCACAAGCGCGCTTTTGGTCAATCGACTATCAACGGGTGAGTATCTCGATTATGTTTAGTAATGGCGACGGTATGCCAATAACATCCTATGTATTCGGATTGGTCCTACTCAACAAGTTCAAGACGTCCTCAGCTCCATAAATAGATTAATATACCTTTGTTTCAAATTTACTTTCGAAATTATAAACTGTACTTTGAATTTCTTCGACTGCAACCTCGTTTCCGGTGTTCATAGGAGGAATATCACTGCTGGTATTCTTGTCAATGGTTCTTCCTATATCGCCAAGTCTCTCATAAATTATAAGCGGCTCTCAATTCCAAATCAACCGTTCAGCCCCCCCCCCATCTCTCTCTTACTTCCCAGGGTTGGAATGAAGAACTTTCCTCAAGTTGAAATTTTAAACGTTCATACAAATAATTATCATGAGGATCGAAAAATGTCTCTAACAAGAAAAAAGCTTCGCTTTCTTCTCTCTTCGTGTCTTTCTTTCCCGTTAAGAAAATTGGCTTTAATCGCAGGAAGAAGTCAAAACTATGTACATTTTTACCACAACCTGCGTTTCATATGTAAACATATCTGCCGTACAAATAAATAAGGACGAACGTGCAAAATGACGATTTTGAGAAAAGAGTCCACAGTCAAATGTACGTTGAAAACCTTTCTCTAAATTGTCATCTTGCACGTTCGTCCTTATTTATTTGTACGGCAGATATGCAATAGTTATTTCTCTCTTCCAACGATCCAAAGAATATCGCGTACCGTTGATCCGCCGCTCAAGGCTTTTAGGAGCCTACAACATGGTCAAGTCTCCTTAATCCCAACGTGGTGTACAAATTGTCGTTCGCGACATATATATTACAGACTGAAACTACACGATGGAATAGAGATACCTATCACAAGCCCATCTTTCATCCTTGTTCCTCCAAATTTCTGCAATTTTCCTCTTAGCCCGCACGCACCTATCTGATGATTTTCTACATAATTATGACTCTTTTTTGTGATGTCTACAAACGCTTTGCGCGCCGTAGCGATAAAAACGAAAATAAAAACCTGCACAGTTTACTACGTAAAAATGACTAAAAGTTACACAAATACGTGCAGTCCTTGACACGTTTTTTCTCTGTATCCTTGTTGAAAAGACGTTCATTAGATGGAATCCAAAGGTAAATGAGCATCTTCGGTTAGTCCATTTTATCGCGGCAAATACCGTAGCTAAATCGCATTTCTTGTATATTTACCTCGTCAGCATTGCCCCCCTCATCCTCATCCTCAGCTTGTCGCCTTCGTCTACGGGCAGCGGAACGGTCGTTTGGAAACATGATGGTCGAACTAGCAACGCTGAAGTCGTTGTGTTGGCGCCGTTTTGCATCAAAGCTTACATTCGCGTTGCGATAATATTCCGCATCGTACTCGTCTAAATCGTCATTGTAGCTAGACTGGCCGTATTCTAAGCCGTTATATCCATTGTATCCGTGATACGAAGGCGCGTAACCGTACGGCCTCTCCAAATAAGGTCTTTGCGAGTGAGGCCGCTCCGGATAGAAAGACGGTTTTTGTGGACCGTACGACGTATGAATAGGTGGAGCGTGGAAATGATTGTGCTGGTGGTAGTAAGAGGGTGGAAATCCAACAGAGGGCCCGTAATAATGAGGCTCTTTCAACTTGTGAATCAAGTGACCAACTTTATCGACCAACAGATGGTTTGGAGTGACGTGCAAATTGACCCATGGTTTCACCACCTTTTCGCCGTATTCGTCTTTACTCACCTGTAGCGACAGCAATGGATTCACGGACACTAGACCCAAATTCAAGCCGTTACCACTACCTATAGAATGTCCGTACGGATTTATAGCCGGATTCGGCCCGTACGGACTAATGGGATACCCTCCTCCTCCTCCTCCTCCGTTAGGTAATCCAAAGGATACGCCAAACGTTGGTCTCACTTTAACGCCGGAAGGTCGATCGTCGTTATCCTCGTCATCGTTACTTCCACCACCACCACCTAGTTGGCCGCCTCCTAGTAAACTGATTTTGCGCTGCGAAAAACAACGAAAGATACTTAATTCGTGTCATTGCCCGATCAAGCTCAATCTCGCGACCTCCTTACAACGTTATCGCTGGTTTTTAACTTTCCAATTCTTTTTTCCGGTGGCTAGTTGGGTACTTGGATAGTTGCGTCGAGTAGGATGTTAGTACAAATTTTCGCTTATACGTAAGTGCCAATTATACGAGTTGAACAGACAATACAGTTACACAAAATCACCGCCTCGAGCATGCAGAGGAGATGAAAATCCGTAGCCATGTGAAAATAATAACTGTACTGTGTATACATGCAAAACAGTGAGATTCAGACATTGTGAAGGTGACTTCTGTGGCTATAGTTGACTTACTCCGCTAATTTTTTCAGATGAGGATGGATCTTCAATTTTGTATCCGTTACTCGTCAAATCGTCGACCGTTATTTTTCGTTCGGAACGCTGTAAATGTTAACAAAGTTAAATCAAAGTTAGTATTCTTTGTGAATATTGCGACCACGAAGAGAAAAAGAGAGAGAGAGAGAGAGAGAGTCGGTGAAAGAGAAAAAGAGGGAGAATGAAGAATAATGTTTCCTCACGCAACATATTTTCACTAGACACTATCATCGCAGATTAAGCTTTTCTGTTCGAAACATCTTTAAAGAGAAGATCACGATAAAAAAAATAAATATAACACTTTCGTACACAATTAGAAACCAAGATTTGTGTAATTATGGGTACCTAATAACAAAACAAATGCAAATATACAATGTAGACCTACCTACCTAACTTATTATGTGAAAATGCACAGACTGCGCATGAACAATACACTGTTTATTGTGAACGCGTTTTCATCTGAAAGCCATCATCAGACGAAAATAAACACAGGGTACGTTTACTGAATAGATAGCCTAGAAGAAATGATGCTCGAACAAAACAAAAACTTGGAGATGACGGAAGAATGACTTATCGTGTAATTAAATGAAGTTTTTCGACAAGACGACATTTAAATAACAACTTACTTAGGTATTGCGAGAACAACAACATTTCTTACTTTTTCAAGGCTACGCACCTACGGTAAGAATTTTCTTTGCGAAATAACTCATCCAAAGTTGAAGTGAGCATCTCTCAAGGCTTACTTCGATGAGAATCTCATCCATAATTCAGAATTCGCTTAACATCTTTCAGACATCAGAGGATATAATCCCCAGAAAACTCCAAGAAAGTTAGGTAGGTACTTCACGGAAAGAAATTCTTAGCGCGGCAGGGCCTATTCTCGAAAAAATGAGAATGTTTCAAATATTTTCATCGTCAACAGTTTGCTAAGAATAATTGAATCCTCAATTGCACGAGCCATGTTGAATCGAGGGAGGAGGAGGCACAAGGCACGTAAGTAACTTGCCTTGTGCCTCCTCCTCCTCCTCCTCCTCCTCCCTGGAACAGTTTTGTTGTTTTCAATAAGTTCATATCTGAAGGCGGTCTCGTTGAAAAACTTTATTTACCGTCTCTCGTCTGATGAATTATTTATCCGTCATCCGTCAGTTCTTGTTTTGTTCAAGCATTGTTTCTTAAATCGATTCAGCGCCATTTTGTACTTTCGTCCGATAATGAATTTTTGACCGAAAAAACGTTCACGATAAACAGTGTAAGTATTGTTCATGCGAATGCGGTCGGAAAATTTTCAAATAATGACTATGAATTTCATACGTATACTGGTCTCTGTTTTGTGATCAACATGCGCTGTAATTTAGAGGACAGAATCAGCTGTACTCATAGGCAACAAGATGTATAGGTACTTATATTAGGAAATTTCTCGCTTTCCATAGTTTTGCGTAAGTAAGTAGGTAGGTACCTTCATCAAGTCAAGTAAATTACTCGCCAGATTGTTTTTTGTTCAAATTTCGGCATTCATTTTTCATATTTTATAGCATACGCAAAAGTCATACCCCAGCTTATGAAGACGAATATAGATTTGATGACATTTTTAACTGGGTACACACGTCAAGAAATATTTGTTATTCTAATATGACTCAAACCTAATTACGTACAACACAGTAATCGACTAGCTAGAATCCTCATTGTAAGAAGCCTAAGGTATTGCTCGATTGGAAGTGTGAACATGAAACAAAGCAGGGTATCTTGATGGATGGGGACGAAGCTATGAAGAGACTGCCAAAGAAGTAAAAGCTCTAAACTTAGTTTTAAGCGCCAAACAGCGGACCTGTCCCTTAGAAATCGGGTCTACTACTTCAAAAAAAAGGATATCAGTACTGTTGATGGATAAAACAAATCCTGCGATATTGTAAAGAAAGATGAGAAATCAACAAGTCTACCACGTCATTTAATTAATGTTTTTACAATTATAGGCCTATACTGCAAATGGCTTGGGGGCAATTTTACCATTCTTAATGATTCATGCTCTTTAACATTTTAAATTAAGAGTGTGCTTCACCCGTTGCCGAACTCCGAAACGGTGTACGATAAGTTGCATATATTACACATCCCCAAATACTCGGCATACCAGCGGTCACTACGCGACGCTTGTCGGGCGTGCGTGCGTGGGTAGTCCTTCTGAGGAAGGATTTGATTAGACTTTGCAAAAAGTTTCTAAAAGCTCCATTTTTCGACGAATTTCTTCGATCATCAGAAATGCTGTACAGAAAGGTGCAACTTGAAGCGGTATAGAAGCAGAACTCCGAATTCTGGCTCCAAAAACAGTTTACAACGTCAGAAAGTAGACGGATTTTCGATGATTTCGAAATAAAATAAAGAAGTGTATGGAAGAAATATTTCAAATTCTGCTCCGATACCGCTTCAAGGTGAAAATTTCTGCACAACGTATCCAAAAATCAAAAAGATCCATGAAAAAATCGAGTAGGCAATGAGAAACTTTTTCTGGCACCATATTTTTTTAATGAAGTGGTTATTTGTAGGTACGGTACCTACGGATAAAACGTTATTTGTAGGTACGGTATGTTTCAAAAGTATTTGGTGATCGACGAGAGTACTCTGACAAGACAGAAGTCAGATTAACTGAATGAATGATGTTAAAGGAGGAAATGCTGATGCGGTGATGATTCATGAACAAAGTGACGTTCTTTCATATAGGAAGATACAAATGGTGCAGGGTTGAATGTTTCACGTCTAATAATGTTGAAACTAGTGTATATGATGGTACTTTTTTGTATGCATCGATGCAAGAGCTAGCTCATGTGTACCGCCCAATGAAGGCCTGCCAAGTGCACAGGCTACCTCACAAAGAAGAGACACCAACGATGGAACATTATTTCTTCCCTGAAATCACAGCGAGGGTGCAACTGAGGAACCACGCCAGTTGGTTTCCGAAAAGAGAGTGAAGGCCGGAGGTCGCTCAAAACTTTCATCAAAGCAGTGGTCATTTAACAGAACCAGAAGGAGGAAATCTGTACCTGCAGAAGCCAGTAAGGACGATGATGACGATAGTGATGGAAAGGCCACTTGCCTTGTCTGTTACGCGCGAGGATTGCAAGAAGGAATGGCTCGACCTTTACTTTTACCAAGTGCTGTTCTATGGAAGCTCACACTGCATGCCTACAAAGAGACGGCTGCCCTCGCTGTGATGACTTTGGAGACGGCTGAAGTAGATATTTAAGCCAAGAACATACCGTACCTACAAATAACGTTTTATCCGTAGGTACCGTACCTACAAATAACGCCTACCTTTTTTTAATACTTGTTTTCACAAGTGAAGCACACCATTAACGCTGCGGAAAGTTTTGGCACAGTTGCGCTCGTGAGGTTAATTTTAATATCGTGAAATGTCACAATTCTGATTTCGTACCTAACTTAGAAAAAAATGCTGAAATTACAATCACCGTATACCTATTCTACATGAAAGGAGCACGAGCGCTTTCGGCGTGAGCCATTGACCAGAGAAAATCTTATCTGTAAGAATATAAGGTGATTGTAATTTTAGCTTTCTAAGTTGGGTATTAAATAAGAAGGGGAAAAAAAAAACCAAACAAACGATTGACAAGTTCAAGAGCGCTTAAATAACTTTCTCATCAGGTAATGGCAGACTACAAAGGACTTGTTTCATAATGTAGGTAGTGAAGGCTTCTTCGTATCATTCGTCGATTCTACAAAGAATCTATCCACGAGCCGACTCTAGGTGATCTGTAATATCTAGGTGACTACTACTATCAGAGTTAATACCGTAGTCGATGTACGATAATATGTTGCGTCGATCGGTCAGTCACAGGAGGCAACTTGAGCGCATCTGTTATCTGTGTAGGTTGAGGCACGTTGAGGGTTGAAAAAGTGTTGGAGATTTGTGTAAGTATTTAATGTAATGAATTACAGAAAACGGACTACCCTGAAATTGCTCTATTGTTCTGAAAATCTTATCTACGTTGAACTAATCTTTGTCTTCGCAAGTCGTGACTTCGGTAAATAAGTTAGTTCATACTTACTTACACCCGTAGGCAAAAGTTATGTCTGATAGTACCTACATCCGATCTTAGTTGGTAATCATGAATTGGTAGGTACCGGTACTTCATATATTGACTACGGTCGTATTTGTACTTTATATCGAGATTGTTTGTTAGGTAATGTTGGAGAAAGAACGTAGAAAAAAGAACGGAAAGTTAAACGTTTCACGATTTTCCTAAACTACCGTAGGTAGATATTTGTCACACTGAGGCTTCGGATAATTACCTATAGGTAAGTATACTTAAATTCTTAATGATAAAATATTTTGCTTCGACATACACATACGATCCTTCTGTCTTAATTAGGTACCTTTTTGAAATGTGCTACCTACGGTATCACCATGAGAATAATTACCTATATCTTCCGTACCTAATTATAAGTGAGTAAGTAGGTACTTATGCATTTTGGTCGAAAAACGTTAAAAATTGATCGATAGGTATTTAGAACTTACTGCTTCTAGTTTATTCTCTTGCCCGTCAACGCCGATGGAATTGGCATCCGTGTTCCGTCGTCGCCTTTCAGATTTTTCGGAGCTGTTTTCTTCCGTCGAAGTTTTCGCGTTCACTTCATCCACTTTCCTGACCGAAATGACGGTGCCGTTACCATCGGTGATGACAACGTCTTCCGCTCCGATGGCTTCAATATTATTTTTGAACGAGTTCCTCGGGTCGATGGCATAGCCATCTTCTTTACGAGACAGGACTTCGTGCGGTAAACACTGATCGAAAGGTACACACACGCAATCTAATCCGTTGTCCGCTCGAGGCGTTTCATACTGCGGATAACGTTCGTTACTGTACAAAGAATTCAACGAGGCGCTGTTACCTAAGACAAATCAATTTCATTCATTGAGAACCAATTCTGTATGGAGAGATGTTATTGTATACAATGCAGAGGTAAATAGTTACAAATTTAAAATTGTGATGACTATACTATATTTCTGGATTATTACATCATCAGTAATAAGTTACTCGTATTTTCCGCATATTTGAAGGTAAGTAGCTACCTACGTATGTTGTTGATAATAAAATTTGCTTACTTGACGCAGATCCTTTTAGATTTAATTCTTTCTTGTAGAAAGAGCTGCTACCAGCGTACGAATCAAAACCACCTCCGTATGTTGGCGATCCGACAAATCCATTACCGCCGACGTTATTGCCGTACAAAGAATTAATTTCTCCGGCGTACACTGGACCAGCTCCTCCAGTAGCAGATGGGTATACTTGATTGGATGCATCGAGTACGCCGATCTTTTCAGCATCCGGCGTATGATGATAATGATGATGAACGTGTTGTTGAACGCCTTGATTTGATGATACTAAGACTTGTTTCTTATCGATATTGTCGTTTAACGACTCATAGACTGCTGGCGGTCTAGGTGCACCGTACAATGATCCGACAGAAGGTTTCGAACCAGGATAATAAGGTCTTGGCGGTGGAGGTAAACCTCCAAAGGACGACGGAAGAGCCGGAAAAGGCACTGGTTTCGGCGGTCCGTAACCAATTCCAGGTCCCTTGACGGGAACTGCAGCAATGGGTCGTCCGACCGGCTTGAGATGGACTGGTTGCGCGTAAATCACGTCTTGTGGTTGAATATAAGGACGCTTCTCTTCGATTTCTTCATCACACTGTGTAGTATAATTTTTTACAAGAAATACATTAACGCGAATGAAATATTTATTTTTGTAGTGCGTGAAAATAGTAGCTGTACTCACTGCCATAAGACCAAGACCGCAAAGACGTTCTCGTACGAGAGAACGTGCATGCGTGTCGTTGCCCGACGCGATGGCGTCCTGTACATCTTGATCTTGGTACACGTCGTTAAAACCGGCCAACATACGACCATCACGACCAGAAGCGATGATCTCTTCGACTACGTTCGGACTAGCACTTCCCTCGCCAGTAGAGTCTGTCTTTTGCGGTATTTCGGTTTCCTTTTTCTTACCACTACCCCAAGACCATTCTTCTTCACTATTGACGCATACAAACACCGTGGAGAGTAAAAGGCACAAGACTTGTAGCGGTGCCATTGAAGAAAATCTGTAATAAGAAACAATAAAACGCGGGAAATTAAAATCTGAATTTTAATTATGTAGATAACTTATGTGTATACCAAAACACGAGCTTATTTTAAAGACGGATTACGCGAGGAAATAACTAAATGAAAATAAGACGGAAGGGGGGGGGGGGTAACAGTCAGTAAAAATAAAACACGTAGTATGGATACGTTCCCTTATCGTGAATCATTTCGGAATTAGCCAACGGGTGAAGCACACCCCTAATGTATGTCGTTGTAGGATACTCAAAAGAGTAACGAAATAAAAATTTACAGATACCGCAGATAAACATTCCTTTGTTTCCTTTGTTTATCTGCGGTATCTGTAAATTTTTATTTCGTTACTCTTTTGAGTATCCTACAATATGTGTAACCGTAATGTTTCGGACCGTATTAATTCCTAATGTATGTCATTCAGACAGAGTTTTTGTCAGAAGTTACGTCTCGAGATGTTCTTGTGTGATTTTGCAAGACTTTGAATGAGACGCGAGTCATATAGATCTGCGCGCTCGTTTAAACACTACGTGCTCGTACATTTTTATATTATTTCGGACACTCGCAAGTTTTCTGCGTTTCATTGAATAAATCTTTGCAGTAATACGAGTATATAAATTGCTCCGCAAATAACTTTTTCAATCCTACTTTCACATAATTTCGTATTATTTCAGGTACTCTTTTCTTATCTGACTAACTTTTTATTTATCTAGACGTACGTCTTTATCAACTGAACGTTCTTGAATATGGGTATACCTACGCGCACGTATTCACGTTTCTCAGCCAGGAAGTGTAGGACTCCCTTTCCCTCTCTTTTCATTCAGGTTAATCAAGATATTCTCTTCGAGGTACTGCGATAACGTTGTGCCTGAATTACTGGTTAACAACGATACACAAGCCTCACTGAGTCAACTTCAGAATTTGGACACCCGTTCGTTTAGATGAAACGTGCTACGTTTTAGGATATCGCACCATGGGCAAGAAGGTGCTGTCCGTGAGCGATTAGTTTGTGATTGACGCATGGGGTCCGGGTATATTATTTAGGCTACAACAAAAACGCACGTTAGTATAAATGAACAGCAAAAACGAAATCACATTCATTACAGCCGCCAACTACTTGATCGCTCACGGACTGTCTCTGCAAGGCATCATGACATGAAAAAAAAAAAAGTCAAATTACATGCTTGACCGGAAATTGTGAGTAAGTCGAGTGAAGAAATGTCTAAACCCACGCATTTTCTCATTTTTGTAATGTATTTTCGACTGTCGAGTAGCGCATATCTGCTCTTACTCTTGTTCTTTCATTTTAAGAAATATTTCAGATTCACACCGGAAAAGAAGTGTCGAGCCGAGAATTTCTATCATTTCCGTTTTGCATCGAAAAACAACAACAATGAAATCGAGAAAGATAGGCTACTTAGCGCTCACTGAACAGGCGTTGAATAGGATTAAACATCGTATAGGTACACGTAATGCTGTTCGAAACGTTTGCAGCTAAGCGTAGCACGTTTTGTTCAGTGTTTTGCCAGTTTCGTCAGAGAAAGCCCAATCGCCTGTCCGAAGATTTTTACCGCAGAAAAAGCACTTCCCGGTTCTCCGTCGTCGCCGTGGGTCCGACGTTTCGATGGTGTGTATACCGCGACAAAGCGGTAGTGATGGTTGCAGCAATCGGTCGGTCACTTTCACTCTCATTCGGCTCGTTTCAATTCAACGCTCTGTCTTGTCCTTGACTCCGCATCGAAGACAGGAGGCCGGGGAGTAGGAGCGGTGTCACGCCTAGCCACAATAGCTGTTCCGTGTCTTTAACCATCAGTACCTACTATGAATGCACACGGTACGCGTCGACTTCTTCCGGTGAATAGAGTGGCCCACGATAATACGATTTACCACGGGGTGTGCGCAGCTAAAGTGAAATGAATCTCATAAAAACATAATATTGTACACATAATATCGTGTTACGTGTGATAGCACGCCAGCCCAAGTACGAGCAACCGGTTTATGCGAGACCATGCCGCTCATTTGGCCATCCATAACTTTAACGTAGATACTGTATAGCAACAACATAGCTTTCTACAAATTATTACGAAATATAATGTGCAGTAATTTTTGGAATGTTTGAATAAATAAAAATTATTGAGTAGGAACTTTATACCTATATTTTTGTTATGAACGATTGAAAAATTCTCAACAATTTCAATGAATACCTACCCATACAGCTACATAAAGTAGGCTATATAAGCTGGTTCCTTTGAAAGAAAAACTAGAGATTGGAGAGGAGGCGAAAGAGAGAGAGAGAGAGAGAGAGAGAGAGGAAATAAAAAATTACTGATGTAGTAAATTTTTTTGCGAGTACTTCCTATGAGAACAAATAGAAGGAAAGCAAGACCAAAAAAATCTTGTAATTCCCTTTCATCTAATGAGAGTGAGAAACAAATAATATGAATCTAATAAAAGAATAATCATTGTACGTACCTAATAAGATGATAGGCCTAATAATATCGTGACCTTAGAACAGAACTAACGTAAGTCCAAAACAGTGTTTTTACAGGAGGAAAGATTTAAAGTTTTGAATCGCTGCCTTTTTCTGAGAACACATTTTGAAGAGAAAGTAAAGACTGACTCTGTATCAGAAAATGATTTTAAACTCATTTTCATCGTCAGAAATTTAAAATAATTGAATTTTCCGTTTTTTTCTGGACTTACGATAGTTTGACGTTGAAACACTGAGAACAGAACTATTTTATGTCCATTTTTCTGGACATACGATACTTCAACATTAAAACCTTGAGAACAGAAGTATTTTATGTCCATGTTAAGCTCTTTCTGCAGTAAATAAAATAGCTAAGAGAAAGGACATACGATACCATGAATTAAAATTTTTCCATTATTTTAATGTCGGTTTGTCAGAAGAAAATATAAAAGTATAAGTAGGTAAAAAAAATATTTTGTTTTACAAAATCACTGAGTATTGAACTTGATAGTCTTGTCACCCGCGCTTTGTACGCGGAGTTACGATACTTCTGCACCAACGTTCTATTTATTTTTTGAGAGCAGAAGAAACGTACTGGACTTAAGTTAGTTCTGTTTCAATTTTTTGGTGACAAAATGAGTTACGCTACTTCGGTTCTTTTAATTTTTAGGTAATTTCCCGACGGTTTGCACTTGAACTGATTGAACCAATGGAAAGAGAGTACTCCGTACAATAATAATCCTATATAATCCGAAAATCGAATTTTTGGACTTACGTTAGTTCTGTTCTAAGGTCACGATATGTACTAAAAATACAGCAAAAAAAAATACTGTATATAATTATGAGATAGATCTGTTTTCGCTGTACGGTCGACACTCTTTAAATTACGTCAGATAGGCTACGTCATCGTAGCGCATTACTTGGCCGCATATTAACTTGTGATAGATAGATAATAATAATGATAATAATAATAATAATAATCTACAAGTAATGCTGTTGCAATATTATGAATCTGTTATATTGTATTATTGTCATGTTGTTGTGTCGAATTCGACACGTATATTATACTGTATACTCGGAATCGTCTGAATAACCCTCGTAGGTACCATAAGCTACGAGTAATAATTCTTTTGTCCGGACCATGTTCTTGATACCGCCAGCAATGATCCGCGATTATTACGTCAATAATCTTTTCTCTCTTCTATTTCTTTCTCGTTTTTCTCTCATCTTTATTTCTAAATCAAAGTTATTGTGCAGTTTCGAGGGCGATGCCTAATTTAGTTAAAAAAGCGAAAAAATCGACAAAAGTTGACTTATTTGTTCAGGTTATACCTACGTGTAAGTAATAGCTATACCTACTCCTGATTCGGATCGAGAGAAAACCTTTATGGAGTGACTGCCCCTGCTAGTTACCGTATGTACTTATATTTTGTGAAAGCTTCTATTCTCTTCTTCTTCTTTCAGTTTCATAGGTAGGTATTCAATTGCGGTACAGTACGTGGTTCTGCAACACTGCCGTCTGATGTCTAAGATGGTGGTAGACATCATTTAGTATGATCGTATTTATCTTGGACCCTATATTGCAAGAATTTATCATATAGATGAGAAACAAAAGAATTTGAAAGAGACAAGCACCGAAATGTGGCACTTCCGTTGTAATCACCTGTTTTACGTTTTTTTTTTTTTTTAGTGGAAAGTAGAAAGGAGGATTATATTATTGTTTCAATTGATTATCATTTTATTACGGTTTGAGGTAGCATATTTGTATGGAAACAGTGAGTGTACCTAGAAATTTACTTCTAGTTGACTCTATTCACCACTATCGATTTTTTCCTGAGCAAAACTCATACTCAATTTATTGAACGTGCTCACTCTTCGTTTACAATGAATTTTATATTTTTATACATTGAGTTTGTTCGACTCAGAAAGTACCTAATTTATCGGTTTTGTTATGGGTACAAGAAAAGTTTAACAAAAGTTTGCCTAGTCGGAAATGAGTAGTCTATTATTTAAATCTTAGAAATCGGGGACTAAAAACAAAATAAGGGCTACCGTTTGAAGTTGGGCAAAATATAACATGTGCACGATAAGATTTCCAAAGAGTGTAAAGCAGCCGTAAATGTAACTTTCATCGGAAAAAAATTGAACGGTAAAAGATCTCACCGGGAAAAATTATTGCCATATGACAGCCTGAATTTTACCAATTGCGGCTGCCAATCCCATAAGGTACGGGTTAATGAGATTGCCATTTGTAGCACTTTTTGTCAATTGTCTGTCAATAAGCTTTGATAGATGCTTGCCATGACCCATTTAAAATCATTGGCGCCAGATGGCTAACAGGTATTTTTCCGGCGGTACGGTATAGTTACTGACGAAAAGAAATTACAACTGACGGCTGGAAAAGTTGTTAAGTGATTGAAATTTTTTTTATCGTGGCCTAGAATGTATTACTTAAATGACAAAGAGTTGCGTCAGTTGAAAATATTACACGTGTGAAACCTTCATTATTTTGAAGCCCTGGTGGTTCTCCTCGTTTCCTTTCAACAATCAACATTTAGGCTTCAATTGAGACTCGTAAAATTCTTCGTAAGACGGTTTATCAAGATAGAAACAAGAAACTTGGAAAATATTGCACATTCTATAAACAGTAAAATATCTTCATCAAGTGCACCAGTACGTTTACTCGGGAAGTCATTAATTTTTCACATTTTTGCGATAAAATTACCTACGCCATTCGTAGCATACCTACATAATAATATAATGATCGATTTGTAGGAATATTTTTTAACTGCAACTTTTCAAAAGCCCTGAAGTTCGTACGTTTGAACGCATTTTCCGATTATCCGATTTGTTGAAATCGCTTACCGGGAATTCACTGTACCATCTTGTTTATGTTGAAGAGATGATTTTTACGTGCAAGGAGATAATATTATAGTCTATTAGTATAGAGGAAAACAAAGGCTTTTCTTTTCGGTACTTGATAATGTCCACTAGTCTGGACGAAACGTCGTAGTAAAAATAAAACTGTACAGGAAAAGCCTTTGTTTTCTATTATTACTACCTATATTGTTTATGGATCAATTCAAACATTCGGCGTGCCGGTGTAAGTCTTGGTCAAATGTATTCCGATCTGCAAATTCGAGACGCAGTTTAAAAGCGACGCATTTTTGAGGCACAGGCATTTTTTCGCGATTGTGACCAAAAAAATTCAACCAATCAGAATCAAGAATTAATGGAAAGCGCAATTTTGACCTGAGTTTGACGTAAAGGTGACTGCGCTTCAAAAGCAGTCCTTGCAGACCGGGATGCTGACTTAATTTTCGTACTCTTTTGAAAAATTAGAACTTGCACACGTCGTCAGTTGTAGGCTTGTTCAATAATTGAAAATTTCCAAACCTTTGTTGAGACTAATGAAGTAACAGGTAACAGCATTCTCGTATCAACGAGTCGTAGAATTTCAATACAGTACTTATAAGTACCTAGGTACTTCATATTCTGACCAACTCGTACAAATAACATTTATAGGGCAGTGGTCAAAACAGATTGGAATATTAACTAGAAATTACTGGCACTATTATTTAGGGAGCTGTCTGGATCTCTGATGAAAGTGCGTATACTAGGTCTGCCGGAAATAATACGGTACGACTTAATGGGAAATACATTCGAATCTCAAAGCACTCAGTGATAGAATGATTTTTGGCAGCCATAGCGTATGTACACTCGCATCAAGCATTCTTACAATAGAGGCCATGGTAATTTTCAGCAGTAGGCTTTGCAGAAGTAGAATGTAAGTTATCACTTTGAAAATCAACAATCCGCGCAGCAATATCAAATTTCTGTATTAGGTAGGTATTCTAATTCTGATACGTAAATAGCCTCTAATTTAGAGGTGCCGTACTGAGGAGACCGATGAATGTAGGTAGGTACTCACTTTGTTTCAATATATTTTAGCGGCTCCGAATTGGCGACGAATTGAGGGAAAATTCAAGAGAGACGAATAATAATAAAATAACAAATTAAAATGAAGAAGAATTACCGAATCATTCGCGTTAAAAATTTTGATTATCCGCCGGCTCCGCACAAAACAAAACACGAAAACCTAACGTAAAACGATGATAACTTACACTTTCACTGAGTTATCTTAGTAACGAACGCTTCGATTTTATATAGTAGAAGGTGTTTTTTTTATGCCTTCCTTCTATAAAGTACAAGAAGACTGTTTCACATTGACAAGTTTTCTTCCTCTTAAAGTCGTTTAGTGCACGTGAAAGTACACCCCACCTGGAACGATGATCTTCGGGATAGATACTTAGGTAGGTAATATACGAACACTCACAGTTCGGACTCGAGGGAATTTTGAAAAACTACATTGCTTACGCGATTCCGGACCATGATTTTTGCAATGATATATTTGTTTACCTTGGCCTCTTTTTTTTTTTTTTTCTTATTACGCTGGGAAATTTCAGTATCCTTCGGTAAGAAATCGTGGAAAGTCCATCTCGTCTCCTATTAGATTTATTTGTACCCAATAGTATCATCATTCTAAAACAATACCGTTCAACATTATTGCGCGCGTATATTAATAGAACTTGTGAGGTTTAATGTACAAGTGCGGTTACAAAGAATAAAATTAATTAACCCGATAAAATGAGACAACATTTCATTACTTTTATGTAAAACCTTAAATACATTCTCGATGCAAGCGATTTTCAAACCTCACCTCTCAACACGTTTAAATTCTTCGACCTATACCATAAATTGACCATTATCGTGCGCAAGACTTACCGCGCCTTCTACAATCAGAACATTTAGAGCTAATTTTTTTGGCATTTGCTCTTGAAACATTACTACGCACCCACGCCCGGTACGCGTATAAGTTATTCAGAATTTGTCTCACAGAGTAGATTTTACTCAGAAAAAAAAAACACGCGCGTAAATACGAAAAAATAGATTCAAAGATTAAACCTCAATGAAATATTCAATGAAAGATCTTCTGTACAAATAATTTTCTGGCATAGCCAAATGAATAAAAATTATATTTCATGTCTTTCTCAGTATGGGTACCTGCAAGAAATTTACTGTTAAATGTCAGTATGGGCGTGCAGAGAATTACATAGAATGAATACTGATACGCTCAGCAATCTGTACCATCTCTACATACAAGGGTGGTTACACATCTCTTTTTGGCAAGTGCAAGTATAATTAGCAATATTTTAAGCTAGCTTTTGCGGACTCGGTCGTTTAGTATATATTTCGAGCTAATAGCTTTTGGGGAGTTCACTCTCTCCGCTCGTTCGCCCCCCTCCCCCTCCTCGGTCTATTATAAGTCCTAATATGCTGTTAAATGATAATTTGAAAATTTATTCGTGTAAGGATTTAAATTAAGCTATACTTTGACCATTGAAAGGTAATGAGAAAAACTTGCTCCTTTTTCGAGTAGAC
The DNA here is from genome assembly GCA_035079395.1 of Aspidiotus destructor. NCBI lineage: Eukaryota > Metazoa > Arthropoda > Insecta > Hemiptera > Diaspididae > Aspidiotus > Aspidiotus destructor. The sequence continues at coordinate 2,045,635 of JAVHKZ010000014.1, forward strand.
GTATTATTACTTATACTATTATTACATATTATTATTACCATTAATATTAGTATTTAGGGTTCCACAACTAAGCTTAGTACATCTTAGAGGTAGGTATACTAGTTGGTAAGTATATTAGTCTGTATAAGGAGTCTAGTGACTAAGGTTATAGACTATGTGCACACGTTTCCGGACAGGACCTATTATTATTATTATTATTATTATTACTGTTATTATTATTAATTATACAATTTATGAAATGAGGAGGGTAACCATTATTTTTCAAAACATCCTTAAATTCTAAAATTATTTCATTGTGGAAGACAGGACTAGACATATTTAACCAGCAATTATTCATCATATTAACAATTGAATTACGTTTGTAGTGAAAAGACTGGTTTGAAAGAAAATGAATTATTCTGCCTGTAGAAGTAGGCTTATTATAATGTCGAAAAAGAATCTTGTTGTCAGGATTACGAATAAAAGTTATGTCCAAAAAATTCAAAGAAGTATAGGACTTTTTTCGAAAGTAAATTTTAAACGTTGATTAAAACTATTCAAGCGTTGAAAAATAATGTCAAAATTAGAATGGCTGGTCAACTTATTCCAGTTTGGTCCTACCACATGAAGTAAAACGGGTACTGCAAATGGGAACAAAATTTGCCGTCAAACCTACCCACATACCTTTTGAGAAAGTCATCACTTGCGCTGAGTATGCAATTGGGTCTACAAGAATTGAAGAAACCAAGAAAAATGAAGTCCGTCGAAAAATTGCACATCACTTGCAAAGTATCCAGTCATATTCCCGCAGCAAGAAACACGCTTCTTGGAATAGGCTTGAGATGGACATTCAGATGGACATAATAGCAACGAAGAAGTTTCTAGAGTCCAATAAAGATTTAATGGTCATTAAAGCAGACAAAGGAAATGCCACGGTGGTTTTGGACAAAAAGGATTACCACACCAGAATGAAGAAATTGTTGGACGATCATAGCCTACTACCTACAAAATGATTAATCATGATCCTACAAGTTCCCTACAATCCACAGCTAATGATATATTGAAAGATATGCTTAATGATAAATATATTGATCTAAAATTGTATAATTACTACACCCAAAATAACTCCCTCTCTCCTAAGATCTATGGCCTCCCAAAAATTCATAAGACTGATTTTCCACTTCGACCTGTTGTTTCTTTTGTTAAATCTCCATTGTATTATCTTTCGCAGTTCATTGCACAAATACTTTACTCCATAAGAAATGATGTTTTGAATGTACGTGCTTCACAGGATTTAATACCTAGGCTATTCTTAGCAATTTAATACTAGGTCCGGATGATATTTTGGTCTCTTTCGATAATATCGCTATGTTCACCAATATTCCTGTTGATCTAGCCATAACTATTCTCAAAAAAAGATGGAAAGATATTAAACCTAATACTGCTCTCCCAGAGGAGTTATTTTTTAAAAATAGTTGATCTTTACTTTAAAAAATAATACCTAGTTATTTAGTTTATAATGGCCAAGTTTATTCTCAGATTGCTGGTCTTGCAGTGGGCAGTCCGCTTTCCGCGCATTTGTATGTCCAGGTGGACGACCACGACCTTCCCTTGTATAGTACGTTTATACTAAGCCTAGGCCTATACTTATTACTGTAGATCTATACATTTACAATATACTGGACTTAGGGTGGCCTGATAAGGGCTCTGAAAACTTTTAGTATAAAGCTAACCTTTCCCCTACTCAATTCCAAAATTTGGGTCCGTATCCCTAATTGTACAACCGTGACCTTTCCTTGTCTGCTAGCTTTATTCTCCTCGGTGAGTTTCTGAAGTATCTGAATAAAATGTATCCTTCCATAAAATTCTCGCTAGAAATTGGACGTTCTTCCGTAAACTTCTTGGATCTCACTATCTTCAAAAGAGATGAGGATCATGAATTTGTTATTTTCAGAAAATATACTTCAAGCAATACAGTTGTTCACGGCTGGCTTGTCCTTCTGCCCGTTTGCTCATAAGATCGCTGCCTCTAATAGTTATGTTCATCGACTGATCAACATCCCCGTTGAGTCGGCCCACTTTCTAAAAGAAACTTGCGACCATTAGGTACTATGGCCTCAGTGAATGAGGTCAATTTGGGCATTGATCGAATAGTCCGTGAAAAGCTTACAAGGACGAGGTTTTGACTCCACTACTTCCCTCCCTCGCGATCTGAGCCATAATAGTAGGAAATTACGTTGGATTAGGTGAATTTTCGTCCAAATTGACTCGCGTCCTTCAGCCCTTTGACGTTCAGCCTGTATTTTATAACCTCACTTCTGTGAAAGGTTTGTTCATTAGGCTGAAGTGTCTTGTCTCGCGGGTCAAGAGTAGTAGTGGGCAAGTGGGGTGTACAGATTGAAACGGCGTATTTGTAGGCAAAACGAGTCGCAAACTCGGAATCCGAAAGGATGAACACCTTAAGACCTTTGGGCGATTCAGCTTTCGCGGACCACCTTAGTGGTCATGGTTTCAAGAAAGGGTCAGCTACCCTATTCCGTAAGGAGAAGTTGTACTTTAAACGTGTTGCGCTGGAGAATATAGAAATAGTGCGTCATCTGAACAGTAACGATGTTAGCGTACTTGACAGGTACGTATTTTGGAATAATCAGCTCCGGATATACGAGCGTACTAGAGGCCACAAAGTGGCGCGAGTGGTTGCACCAAATTACCAGCTGGCTCGTAATTGGCTGAAGACAGCAAGAGTGCTGCTTGAAAAGACTGTACGAGATAGCTGAGGAAGATCCATTTGGTAAGCCTTATAAGATTGTGCTGAAAAAGCTAAAGAGCCTCTTAGCAATGAGCTGAATGGAGCTGAATGTTGTGCGATAAATTATTGACGGCTTGTTTCCACAGCAGGCACCACCAAAGGTAACGCTACCAACACTAGAACGAGACATTTCCATCGTTATCGAGTATTCTTTATCGATTCTTGCACGGTGGTACTCGTTTATGAAGTAGGCAGTTCGAGTTCTTATGAGGAAGATGATAATAATGATGATATGCAGGCTCTGATTGGGAGAAGGACACGAGGGGAACACAGCGGAATCTCGAGAAGTGGAACAGGTAGAAGAGGAAGAACCAGAGAAATCCGAACTAGTGCGAAAGGTGAGGATGGAATTTGAAAGAGCGGAGGTGCAGTATAATGGAATTGAACCTTCAAGAAGACCAGCCATCCCTAAACTAAGACACAACCGGAAGCTAACAAAGGTAATCCAGTGAGATAATCAATAAAGATATACTCCCGCAAAAAGTAAGACCGGATATGAATCTAATAGAACTAGCAGACTTGACATACTGCAGTACATCCGATACTACAATCATACGCCAGAAGCGGTAATACTCGTAGATAGTAAAGAATACACCATATACTGGGACCGTACAATATACGGTAATGTCCGATAAAGAAGCTGTGCACAATAGGCCTGACATTACAATATTTGACAATATTCTAAAGAGAGCGCAGTCAATTGTTGTCACCGCATACCTACCAAGCCCTCACAATATACCTATATAGAATGAATGATGCTGAGAAGATACGAAAATACATGGAACTTGGATAACAACTGAAGCGATTATGGCAAGTGAAGGAAATCGACATCATACCAATTGTCATAGCAAGTAACGGGTTGATCCACAGAGAAACGCGGACAATAATTCGAAGAAGCTGGAATTACAGCAGTTTACACTTTTCGAGATGCAGAAGGCTGTGATCCTAAAATTGTGTAGTCTCGTTAGACATAGCGTGTGATGATGTACATTAGATACCTGGGCAGTTTGAACCTGTACTAATGTCTTACGCCGGGAATACGCAGAACCACGAATAACCGAGAAAAAGTGCAATAATAATAATAATAACTTTGTTATGGAGTAGCACGTTTTTCATGATATTACGGGGTGAGCCACCTTTGTAGAAAAAGAATAATGAATAATAGGTAATAGGCGAGTATCAGCTGATTACTCTGTTCTGAGATAAGGTCGGCAAGACGGAATCCGTTGATACGTAAAGTCTTATATAATTGAATGGGTACCATTCAAAATAGCGGCAAAATACACTTCCAGCACGACAAAGTTGAAAGAATTCCCGTCTGTAAAATATGATCTTGACTGAGAAAAAATTCTGACGACAAGAAGTAGTAACGAAAGATAGGAAAATTTTGAGGCGACAGATATTCATTTCTCCTGCTATGAAATGAATTAAAAATCCAGTTCAAAATTCTTTTCATTACGTGCACTTCATTTTGTGCTATTGGTTTGGACCATCTGTCAATTGTGTTCTGGATCTCAATAAATGTCGTAAAGTTTACAAAAGCATATAGGTATCTTTTTCCAAAATTATTTACCATCTAATGCTAAATCAGAGAACGTCCGCCGAAGTGAAAATATCTCGTCAAATGTTAAATTCATTCATTCGCCGAAAGTCCTATCTGAATCACACTGCGTTCAGCTGGAGGAGGTCAAGGTAGGTACGTATATGACGAACCAAGGTCTTTTCCCGACTGTCGTTTTTTTTTTTTTTTTTTTTTTTTTCTCGACAATAGAAAAAATAGGTAGCGATATTTACGTGCAAGAGTATCTTTACCGCTCATCTATAAATTCATTTCTTTGCGTAAATTATATTCTACGAGAAAAACAAAAAAAAAATATATAAATAAATCGTAGAGAACTGCGGAAACACTAGGTATGACTGATTAAAAATGAGTGTACTCATGTACACCCATAGGTACGTCTATATCTGGGAGTAGTCGATATAAACCGACACCAATCAGATCAATGATATAATGTGTCGTCATCCGGTTGTTAATAAAACGTACCGGTACGGTACGTGCGTTCCGGATTCATTATTGTTTTCATTTTCATTTTTGTATATACAAAATCTATTAGTGGGTACGGTAGGTTCCTATCTTGGGAAAATTTCTCGCGGAGAAATGACAAGAGCGCAACGCAGCACACACTAATTTTTGAAAGTGAGTCATCAGAAACAAAAGATGCGGACTTCGGACATACTGCCTAATTTACCTACTCGCATGTATACAAACTCTCTCGAACGAAGCGACGAAAATTCACTCGAATATAAGTAAGTACATTTTGCACATCTAGGTAACGGTCTTCTACCAGACTATTAAGAAGCTTGCTTACGAGTATTGCCTCATATTTAGCGAATAGGGAATTCCATCATTACACAATGCCATGCTGTAGCAGCATTCGGCTCACGGATATAATACAGTAGGTACCTACAGAGAATAGGATGCAGTGCAGTGCGGCGAGTTAACTGTCACTCTTGTATGAACAAGTACCTACGTAGATACCTATACATACACGCTACGCGACTTACACCTAACTTACGTAATTGTGGCCGCACGATATTCTACGTATACGACCCTATCACATTGCATTGTGCGTACGCTGAACCATCATCACCAGTTATTGACCTATATGCGATCATCTTTATAGAAGAAGCGAAGACTTCGTCGGATGTATCGATCGAGTTCGCGATGAAGATGACGCTTCGGACCTTGAAATACGCGCTATCTAGTAAAACCCGCTTCACAATAGAGACTTTTTCAGAAATGTAGTCAACGCGATGAATGACGGAGGACCGGAACTTAATCACGAAAACCCCCTAAAATTTACGAATGAATGGTGTTTCATCATCCGCGATGCCGAAATTTCGAATTCGAAAGTCATCGAAGCCCGTCACAAAATTTTGGCATCGCTATAAGTCATTTAAAAATATAGCATAAGTGAATAAAATAAAAATAAAGAGTTTTAATGGAATTTGTTTAGGTTGAATGATCAAAGTTGGGAACCAAGAAGATTTATTCGCCATATTGGCGAATACTTGATTTGGTGAGAAAGTAACTTATTATCGGTTTTAAAGAACGGCGAAAAAAATTTTCCGGCATAGCCAAACGAATCAAGGTCATATTTCAAATCTTCCCCAGTATACAAGTATTTTGATGTCGAACATCAGTATGGCCGTGCAAATGGAATATACTTGCGCTCTGACGCCGCAGAGTGAAACTGTTACAGTAGTATGCGCTCTGTGAATGAAGTGCGCTCTGTCTGTAAACAAAGGTGTGTAAGCCTGATAGCATTACCCAGAAGCAAACGTGACGAACTAAAGAACGGAGCAAAAACGCCGTTTGTTTTTACATAGGATTGAACGGATAGTCGTTCAGTTCTTCCATAAGACCTGTGTTAAAAGCCGTTCTTAGTTCGTCATCTATGCCCAGAAGACACCACGAGGAGGCCAGTATACATTGTCTTCCGAAAAATCGACTGTCACTAGCAGCGTGGCAGTCTTGTCCTGAAAGAGAACATATTATGTAATATCTTTGTCATAATCATTGTCAATGGCGAATTAATAAATTGTAAGTCACTCGTGGGTCCTCCAAAAAGGGGAGGAATAAGTCAGGTGAGTTGCGTCTATACATTCGTCAGCAATAGTCGTCCAGATGAGATTGGAAAGTTCACATTGAAACACCTCTTATGTTTTTCAATATCTTAATTTTGGCTGGCATCCAGCCAGCACAAACGCTCGACAGCTTGGGTGTGAGCTCCAGTCATGGGATCTACGTAATGTTCTTGGTGATTAACAGTTCTGTGGACAAAACCTTCGGCACATGAACAACGGTGAATGATTAATGGAGCCAATTTGACATTCACGTTTGATGATGTGGAGCAGTGCACAGTGTTGGCTTATCACGACGCAGGATATAGAAATTTCGGCAATCATTTCCAACACGACAGTCCATCAATCCGTGCGCCATGTGATTCCTCGTATCGCGTTTCCCTTCTTTTCTGTGCCATTTGACTACCACACTTGTGGCATGATCGCGTCTTCACCCTCTTTGACGCCTAACACAAAATTGTCTTGCAAAATTTTCAAGCAGGTAGTTTCAGAACTTACAACTTCCTTATAAAAGTTTTTTAACAACATATTTTAAACGAAAGAAAGTATTGTAGCGTTCTGCGGCAAAGCCGCAAGCAGCAAACTTGCACGCGCCACAAACTTTTAGTAACAACGTGGACGCTACTAGGAAGCGCACTCATAACTACCTAACTCACCAAATATTCCTGAAAAATCCAGTCCAGAGCACAAGCGATTGATTTGTAAGAACTTTTGCGTAATCCATTCGTTGTTCTAGAAGAAATCTCGAGGGATCCGGAATTAGGAGGAAGACTGTAAATAGCCGGCAGTCGTGTTCTTAAACGCTTTTGTATTATGAATGGTGCGTTTACAGTGCAGTGTTTAGACAGTGTACGGGATATTCAATTAGCGGCCCGTGGAGTCACCGAGAGTGGCCCGCGAGAAACATCGATGAATAATTTTAAAAATATAAAATGTCGTTTTTCGCATTAAAATAGTAATAATTTTGGTTATTTGAAAAGTGGCCCATGATGAAAACTAATTGAATACCCCTGGTGTAGTGTATTTGCGTTACCAGTAAAAAAGTTCGGTTTTTATAACTGTCCTTTGTTATTGGCATCGGCGGAGACTTGGTGACTGGTAGAGCGTCACAGTATTTATGATAAACAAGCAAAATAATTATGTGTCACCTGAAGTTGAAGAAATTTTCCTCTAAAAATATTGAAGACAATACGAGCTACGATTAAAAAAGGAATAGGAAGGAAATGTATACAGGTGTGTAAATTTTTACGTGCCTGTATATATTTCTTCTGTGTTCCTTTTCATATTTTGATTTCTCACAAGAACCCCACAGCGTCACAGAAATTGATCAGGGGAACGGCTATTTTTCACATTTTTAAAATCTTCTCAAAATCTGTTTTTCACAATCGGTCTGTTGGACGCTAAGGAGGGTTTTCTTGCGACAGGTCACATGTAAACTTGATAACTAGTAAAATGAGTGATTTATTCAAGTCATTCAACTTCCATTTATCATGCGAGGGTACCAACTTCATGTGCGAGTTGGAAAGATAGGAGAACTAACAAATTTTAGAAATTATTCCAGTTAATAAGGTGGACTACTTCGTCAGCCGCAGGCAGAACGCAAGCTATAGCAGTTACACATACACGCCAGAGCACACAAACGCACCAGAGCGCGCATACTGCAAAAGAAACGAACCTTCATAGTTCATACTATAACAGCACCACCTCAGTATATATACTAGGGTGGTTGCACATCTCTTTAATTGGGCTTGTCTAAGTCCAATATTTTAAAAGCGTGTGCTTCACTCGTTAACGAACTCCAAAGCGGTGTACAATAAGTTGCATATACATCTTCAAATACCCTGTAGGGTTCGGCATACAAGCGGTCACTACGCGACGCTTGTCGGGCGTGCGTGCGTCGGTAGTCCTTTTGAGGAATGATTTGATAAAACTTTGCAAAAAGTTTTTAAAAGCTTCATTTTCGATCTTCAGAAATGTTGTACAGAGAGGTTAAACTTGAAGCGACATAGAAGTAGAACTACGAATTTTTACTCCAACGTCTGAAAGTAGACAAATTTTTGTTGATTTTCAAGTGAAATAAAAAGAGTATCGGAAGAAAATTTTAAAATTGTGCTTCGATACCGCTTCAAGTTAAACCTTTCTGTACAACATATACAAAAATCGATAAGATCCATTGAAAACTCAAGTAGTGAGAAATTTTTTCCGGTGCCACGTTTTTAATGCTTGTTCTCACAAGTGAAGCACATCCTTAAGAGAAGTCAAAATTAGTACCTAGATGAGTATAATTTAGGTCAACAGAATTTTTTCAAACACAGTGTAAATAGGTAACCTAAGGGTAGGAACCGCCGCACGTGAGATCTCGCAGCGATGCAGATTGTATGGCGAATGAATAAAACCCACTTCAGGAAAATTTTTATTGATGATGATGATGATCTCATTCTCATGGTTTGTGCGACGAATTATCCCGAGCTCGTTTACAGCCAATTGTAAAGATCTTTTCACTTCTCCCCCAATCTTCATGACCATGTTACCAAGTTTTATACCAATAAAAGTAGGTCAATGATGTCCCTTTGCCTCTGGAACAACTTTCACACTCTTGCAAAAGAATTTCTTCGATCTCTCAACACCACACCTCTACTTGTTTGGCTAAAAGAAAATATAACTTTTAAAAAAATAATAATGAAATGAAAAGAGAAATAGGATGGCACCATCTTTTGACGAGAAATACGTGCTTACGGATACATTTTTCACTATGTGGCTACTACAGGGCTACTACAACGTGTGTACTGTGTAAACTCAAGAATAAAGGCTAGGGCGTTCGCGAACTGGTTCTCTTCCCTCGTCCGTGATGTGTTCAACTCATTGTTGATCTCCGTTCACTACTCTTAGGTAATGTTTTGCAGAAACTTCGTCGCACCCTCCTCTAGTATGACAATTTCGACTCTCTAATTACAACCTCTATGCTTTAATTAAGTGTTATTTGGATGCAATAAGGACTGTGTTGGAGTGGAAAGAAGCAGACTGTGCTGTCGCGATCACCCTCAGATATACACTGCACTAGTGAGACGGGAGGACAGTTCCACATACAAAAGCCAGAACATCCACATGTTTGGAGATGATTCTAGTTTTATTCATTCGGAGTACAATCTGTACATCATCGCTGCAAGATCTAGAAAATGGGGTTCCCATACTTCAAGTTATCTCAGTTCGTTTTACATTGCTCTTGAAAGTGTTCCGTTGACCGAAAGAGCACTCAGCTTTTTAGAATAATCAGTAATTGTATAGTTACTCAACACTTTTTCTAGGTTAAAATTAATCATTATTCCATCAATATTCATGATCGCATTTGTTCTTCGTTTCCATGAATTACCCTGGCCTAATTTCCTACTCCCCAAAGCAAATCCTTTTCCACCATCTTGGAAGTTAGTTTTCTGAGAGGAAAAATTTCCCAAAATCATATTTTCGTTGTATTGAGAGTTTTTTTTTTTCTTTTGTTCAGCAAATACAAGTAAAATGCATGAGATTTTACTCGCACGGAATGAAATGCAAAAATATGCTGAAAAATTATTATGACGTCTTTTGTTTCTCTGTTGTTGAAATAACAATTCTGTCGGGCAGGTAGTTGCAATATCTTAATGAATATAAGACGACGATTTTCTGATGTATTTTTTCTAGTATCTTAATATTTTATAGCATTATAGTACCATGCAATATCAGTAATTTTAATCAGCCATTTTCAAAGCTCTGTAAACAAACCAGATCAAGCAGAATGCTCTCAGTCAACTTAAGCTTATTGTAATTTAGACATCTGAGTATCCTCTAATCTAAAATATTTTCCCCATTTGTCAAATAATTCCATACAGAATCCATTTGTCCATCCAAATCCTCTTTGGGGAGAATATTCACCGCCTGCGCCAGTGGTGCCAATTTCGAGAGCACTATACTGCAATAATGAGATGATTTGTGCGTTAATGAGAAATTACTCGTGAAACTGTTATAAGTAATGTCCATGTTGAATAGGTATAAGTTACTACAAAAAATTAATCCGCTGTTTGAAATTAAGTATAACTACACGGTATTTACTTTTTCAAACATGTATCCATGTAGAAGAAAACCAGTGTACATGGTATTAATCCAACTTTGCGCTAATTTGAATGCTATGAATGAAGCGATAGGATGATGAGTTCGTTCTAAACCTTGTATTACAAAAGCTTGCAGTGGTGGCCAACAGTTGGGGAAGTCCCATTGTTCAGAAGTAGGATTTTTAGACGCTGGTACACCTGTATGTAATTCAGTACATAATATACAACTGAAAGTAGGTATTTACGTCCGTAGTACATCAAACTTGATCGGGAAAAAAGAAAATAAAACGATCGCGATCCTATGACTATCGCCCGGAAAGCGAAAGGTCTCGGGTTCGGATCCCGACGAGATGATCTAAATTTTTCGCTTGAGTTTTTCACGTATCAACAACCCTCCTTCCTATAGGTAGTAATAAGTACATACAAGCAAAAGTACCCATGAGAAGGACGTTTTCTCGCTTTCGCTTACTCCCGACCATGATTGCAGTCATATATATAATATGTATTGAAAAATTTTCATCCTTCTTACAAATATAGTTTGGAGTAAAATCGGACTTGATGATTTCCTCCCTCCTTAGATAATCAATAACTTTTTGGATATATTTCGGGTTTTCAAATGGATACGACTCTGTCCACAATGGCGTTAAATTTGATGGATAAAAGTATTTCCTGTGTTTCTTTAGAATGGGATCATAATCCATCCAAACACCAAATTCTTCGTTCCAGAATACCTTCAAATATTCATGATTAAAACAAGAATAATCGCTAAGTATTTACGGTAATTATTATTTTTCGTTAACGTTGGATTATCCACTTCACTCACCTTATCTATCGCAATAAATAACTGATCGGCAATTTTTTTGTAATATTGAGACCGTATGTCGTCATTGAAAAGCTTGAACCATTCACTCAAAATCTTTGCGTTGGTATGAAGGATGGCGTTCAAATCAACAAAAAGTAAATTTTGCGGTTCCAAATCGAGAAGTGTGCCTAGATATCGTTGAGGGAATAATTTACTTATAAACTGTCTACAGATTTGTATTATTTCGAAGTAGGTAACAAACACACCTTTATTTGATCCATCGGATGCACGAAAATCTCTGCTGGAGAAATCCCAAGCACTTTCAGCAGCTGATTTGATTCCAGTAAATAATTTCATTCTCGCCAGTTTGTCTTTTATATTCGCCGCGAGCTTATAATCTTCGCTAAAACAGAAAAAAAAATGTATATATATGTTTGATAATCCCATTTATTATACCTTTATTTTAGCCGATTGAACTAGGTATAAAAAGTAAAATTCGACAAAGAAAAATAATGGGTACAAAAAATGAATATTATAATCATAAATAAATGAATCAATAAAAGCGCAAGCTAGGTTAGACTTCTTTTTACTAAAAAATTTACAGTCTCTCTCAAGATACTTTTCTCAATCCGCTTCAGTAGGTATACCTATAGGTACAAATAACTACCTAAGTAAGTATATTAATTTGTAAACTTTTACCCAACTGCATTATTCACTAGTTTAAGTATAGCAATTTAATTGGCTTACTAATACGACTCTGGCCTAGGAGTGCAACTAACAGCATTGTAACGAGCTAGACGATACGTCTCTCCGTCTTTGTGTACGTCCACCATACGATTATTATACCAGAAATGAAATTCAGTCTCAAAGTGCTGAAAATTAAGAAATAAAACTCGAATGAGCTTGAGCTTAGCGCATGAATTAGGTGGGATATTCGCTTACTAACTCGTAATAATTTCTTAACACGTATTTAAAGGAAGGTAGGTTTACAATTAATCATTCAGAGGTACATGAAAAAATTGAATGATGATTGATAATTTTTTAGGTCTAACTTATAACGCGTTCTTCGCGTGCTTCGGTGTCAGGCGCGAAGTCGCGTTTTGTTCTCTAGGAAAAAAGACACATAATGCGCATTGCGTGGTAGGTGAAAAAAATTATGTTCTTATTTACAAAAAATTAATTTATATGAACGAAAAAATAGTGCATGCCGCGCCACTGGAAAACAAAGTAAGCGATGAACTCGTGTTGCATAACCGACTCAAGCCGCGACGGGAGCCGCCAGCGCGCCATGGCGTTTGTAAAGAAATCGCCTGCCTCATTTCTTTATTGCCCAACATATTTAAAATAGCTCAAGATAGAAATGTGAAGCCAGGGAAATTCTTACTCAGAATTTGTTGATTTTCTTAAGGAGATTATTGGTGATAAAATAATATTGGTGAAAGTTTTCTAATGTCTCAAAGGTCTAAGTATATCTTCCCCCCCCCCTCTCTCTCTCTCTCTCTCTCACAGCCTCATCTCATGGAGTAGTATTAGGGAAATCTTTGAGGTTTTGTTATCAATCCAAAATTTTTTTGCGAGTTGAGTTTTCATCCGACATTTCAAGAATAAGAACAACACGAATGTTCGACACGCAACTCAAGCCCAATCTACGTATAAAGTTCAACTTGATAAATTTGAAACAAACATTTGGAAACAGATTCAAGGAACTAAAGGTTCAAGCGTTAGAAATTATAAAACCAATAATTATTCTTATAATTTTGTGGTATGGAATGTGCGACGCAAAAATTACCTACGAAAGACGTACGCACAGAAGAATGATGTAAATTAATGGTTAACGAAGGGGGAATATTAAACTGCACGAAAAGTAAAGGCTTTTGAACGAAAAATAGTAGCACGAAAAAATTGTCCAAAATAACGAAATAAGGAGTGGTGTCAACGAAATGTGCAGTGCCCGAAATTTTCAACCTTTTCCCCAAAAAAGAAAAAAGATACACGAAATTTTTGTAACGTGCTCGTCAAAAAAAAAAATGGAAAAAAAACATCTATTTAATGTACTCTTAACGCGTAATCGACGCTGTGAGCTTATCGTTTGTCCAGATACTTTGTACTGGTACGAATATGATTCTATTTCCTTTGCTTACATCGACTTGACTACCAACTCCCTCTTTGTCCTAATTTTCTTCACCCATTTCAGCGAAAGAAATGTAGTTACCAACAATGATTCGCATTCTATATGATCAGTTCACAATATTCGTTGTTATCGTGCAGCCATTTCCTACAATATTTTTCATTTTTTGCCACAAAACACATTTCTGAAAAAGATTTAAAGAAGTTTTTAAAAGGGGATGGCAAGTGGTGAACGTTCGACGAATTTACAGACCAAACATCGTTATTGATGCAGGAAAAGTGCACAAGTCGACATGCACATGCCCCCCTTTCCTGAAAAGTTTGCTGTTTAAGCATACGGTGGGGATGTGCATTCGATAGAAATTGCTCACGCAGCGCCGCCTGAGGCCAAACGGATACCCCTTGGCCAGAAAAGAAAACGTGGCAGACCGAGTAAAGCGAAAATAGCCCTCATCTTGCAGTAGGCCCGGAATTTTTATTTTGTAACTTATTTCATATAGTAAAGCTGAACGAGCGCGGATTAAATTTTAATTTTTTTCAAATTTTAATAATAATGATAATACTCGTACTTAGTAATAATAATACGCCAAAAAATTATTTCTAAATTCATTTTTAAAAAATAATTATTCATTGTTTCTTTTGAATGTTTTAATTTTTCGGGAAAACATTCAACCTATTCGTGATTTTTTTGTTTTTTCGTTCAATGTACTTCTTTTATGTTCATGCACCATTTATTATGTTCACTTTTTTTTTTTTTTTTTTTTTTCCGTGAAATGATTCTTAACCGCTTAAAGTATTTTTTTTTTTTTTCGTTATTTCTGACTTTTTATTTCGTGCGAAAAAATCCCACCCTTAAAACGAAGTACAGAAATCAAATCAGAACACTACCTACATACCGTAATTATTGTATATCATTGAAAAGTCTCTTCTTAATTCAATCCAGTTGCAGAGAGAGTGAGAAATCGTTTGGAAAGCATTAGCCTACTTTTCTATTGTTTCCTTAGCATTTTCATTCATTTCGTTCTAAAAATAAGTTATTCGACCAATAGCTTACTTGTAAATTTTCTTGGATAAATAAATCATCATCCTTCTTGGCCGTATAATAAGCGTGAGCCATCTGTATCAATAATGGAGGCTGAGATCGTTTTTGATAATATTTTCGGTTGCCATTTGGCATGTGCCCGTACACCTTCACGAGCCAAATCATATTTTCGATAATACCTCGAGCTGTATCGAACATGTCGCAAAGGAGTAACCCCTTTACCACCCAGTACGAATCCCAGTAATACATTTCGCGGAATCGACCTCCAGCCTGCAAAATAGAAATCACGTACTTACTTATATTTGCTACAGGTCCATCAGCATCGAAGCAATATTTTCATGTATTCGTTTTCTTGTGTGAATAGTAACGACGCGGCGTAGGCTGTGTGTAATTAGGAGTGCGGACTTTCACGGAGATTCTGATACAAGGAAGAGGGAAATTTTTCCGCTTTCTCCGGTGGGGCTTGGGTAATACGTAAGACTCTGCGTTTTTTCGTGTTTTCATGATCCTCTCACCCTCTTCATTATCTTCATCTACAAATGAATACCCCGATACTCATGTATATTCTGGCGCACTTGTTTTTTTACCGTGTGCGACCGAATTTGTCAACCCTTCTGTTTAACCCAAAAAATTCTCAAAATCCTTCAATTTCAATATGTGATGAAAATTTTGCTTCCTAAAAGCAAATATGAATTATTTTATTCTTCCTTCTCAAGTATAGTTTTAATGGGGACAAATGCAAAACGAGTGCAAAGTTTCTCAAGTATAGAAGTAGGCCTAAATCTGTTTGAGACCAGAAACATTCTTTTGATCAAGTAAGTAGAGGAGTTAGAAAATATATATTAACATTTGCAACTTAGCGTATATCTGCTGTAAGCTGACGCACAAACTTATAATATTGCATCACTTTACAAATTATGTACTTGAGACGTCAATCAATTGGTACCTGCAATGCAATATATTTAATTTAATTAAGGCATGTGACTAAGATCTCTAGTTAGGTAATACCTACTTAATTGTATTCTCTATACTTCATTCATCAGTTCAACAAGTGATAGAATGAAAGTTTATTTTTGTTCAGCTTCATACCGTACCTATACTAATGGTAAGAGTCTACCCTATCATAATATAATTTTTAAATCAATGGAGAATCGAGTTAGCCAGTACTTGAAAAAAAGAAAGAGTAAAACGATTTACCTTTGCTTTATAAGCAGCAAAATAATTATTCAGTATTGAAATTAAAGGATTTTCAGAATTTTTTGGGCAGGACAAAAATGTTGAAAAAGTAGGTCACGCAATGAAAAAAAATCAAGTGCACCAGAACATGCATGAGTAGGTACTCTACTCAAATGACCTGAGTGCCTACGCAAAAGATCTGCGATTCAAAACCTCATACTGAAAAGGAACAAAAATTCGCGTCTTATAATCTTACCTTCCATTTCCTTTGTTACCTAAGTCGCGTCACGTACGTACTCGTATGTGTAAAGATATTTTATATGGAACTTAACATGTTCAATGCACCTTAATAAAACCATGCGGAACCCACAAATATGAATGTCTCTCTGGATTTTCGCGAACATCGTCAGTCATCTTTTGCGCTAAATCCTTCCAAATTTGGTTCAGCTCTAATATCCATTTGCGAAAAGCTTCGTCTTCTATACGATTCACAAGGCTGGGTATCTCTTTGAAATCGGGAGGTATCCACAAATCGAATGCATCGTCCGCAAAATTTTCATCAATAAATTTTCTCAATTGAGCAAGCGTAGGTTTATTATTCGTTCCATCTTTCAAGGCACGATATTTACTCGTTATCGTTTGCTCTGAATACAGCAATTTTTTATCAACGAAAGTTTTCGAGTCTTCGTATATGCGAGCCATTTCAATGTCATGCAAAATTTCTCCGTGGCAATAAATTTCACTGCGAGAAAATATGTAAAGTAACAATAAGTACCTATACCTATCTACAGTTGATTTGTTTTTGAAAATATGATACACAACGACATGCTGATGGATTCTTGATAACGCTAACTCACAGTTTCTTCTTTTGTTTCATTTACGTATTTAGGTTGGTAGGTAGGTACCTAGATACTTGAAACAGATAATCTAATTGGAATTGGTCGAGGAAACCATTTTAGAGCAAAAGTACTCATTAAATACCGGTAGTCTATCCTTCGAATGAGAAAGGAGCTTAGGTCGCAGGGTATCTAGCTTCGATGAATAGTAATTTCTTTCAAGGTTAAGGTTTGCTAAAAAATTATGAGCTCGTCAGACGCGATTAAACTCGAGAAGAAAGTGAGCAAATCAGAGGAAACATCAAGAATAATTGGCGCTTAGTTCAGCAGAAGTAAGGTATACCTACGGAAACAGACATCTCTTCTAACAGATGAGAGTACACAAACTTAAATAGGCTAGCGTACATAGAATGTAGGTAGTTCCATAATTAATCATCTCAATTTTTTAAGGGTACTATTTATCGGCACGGAAGGAATAGGTGAAATCACACTAAAAATATTCTTACCGCAAATCTGGCAGTTGGTTTACGCCTTGATTCTCGTCTCAATCTCCCCGAAATCAGAACATTGTTGGATAACGTAATTTCCACATTTTCGGCTCCTCTCCCTCCAATCACTCACCGCTTTTTCTTCAATCTCCGCCAGGGACTCAAAGACGAAAGCTTAGTTTTAGTAAAAGCGGACAAAGGAGAAGCGCTCGTTCTACTAAAGGCACCCGAATACGAAAAGAAAATCATCGACTTCCTCGGAAACGCAAACGCAGTCCCTATTCGTTACAAATTTAGGAAACATAATAAAGACGTCCGCGCTGTCTTGGATAAACCGTCTCTTATCTTCGGCACTGCTGGGGAAACGCTTAAACAGATGTGTGCAGCTACCCCTCGCCTCTACGGACAAATAAAAATATACAAAGCGAATCATCCTACGCGCCCTGTAGTTGCCTACTACACTGCACCTTCCTTCCATCTTGCCAAATTCCTTGCTGGCTGGTTCAAGGAATACTCCGGTTTCTCCCCGAAGTGGTCCGTCAAGAATTCCATTGAGCTAGCGCACAACCTCGCCGCGCAGTTCTTTCCCCCGCGATCACGTCTCCATCTCTCATTCGATGCGGTAAACATGTTTACGAAGATTCCGGTACTCTGAACCATCAATATCATGCTTGGATTGCTCCACAGTATTGGCGCTCCCAACCATACATGTACGGAATTTGAAAAACTACTCCTCTTGTGTCTAAAAGACAATATTTGTTAGGTACTTTCAAGGTAGAACGTATCGGTTTCCCGACGGACTTTGTCGTTGTTACAGTAGCTGATGTCTCACTTGGAGGAACACATCCTGCCTAACAAGTTCGAAAAGAGTCACCTCCTCTATTACTCCCGGTACATGGATGATATACTATGCGTGTGGCATGAATCCCTTCACCAATGATTTTCACCCCTCTATGCAATTTACCATCGAAGTTGGCCACGACTGCAGACACCATTTAGACTTCTTGAATATTCGTCTCGTCCCTGGTCCGTCAAGTCTCTCTAGGAAATTTCAGATCCACATGAAGGATACCTTCACAGGAGTTTCTATCTCCAACCACTCCTTGCATCCGAGAGCCCATAAAATAGCCGCTGTAAACTCCGCTATTCACCGTCTATTAGCTCTCCTTCTTTCTCCTTCCGCACGTGACTCCGAAATCCGCGTCGTCATTCAGTCTATTGCCCAACATAATGGACTCCGCGTTCATATAACCAAAATAGTACGAAAGAAAAATCTTAAAATGTTGCTATCTTCTCAGCCGATTTCGCCTCAAGATACCAGCCGTTCTAAATGGATCAGCCTTCCTTACTTCGGTCCTCCTTCCAATAGATTGGCTACCATTTTAAAATAATATCGCTATAAAGCTGCCTTTCGACCCGTCACCACACTCAACAGTTTGCTGAACCTGAAGGACCCGACCCCCCCCCCCTTCTCCAAAAAAAGAAAAACGATCCGGAGTCTACCAAATATCCTGCTCAGATTGTCAGACAGTGTACATTGGGCAAATTGGCAGATTTTTCTCCTCGCGCTTGTCTCAGCATCGTACCGCCTTCAATACTAAGAAACCATCTGAATCGGCGATGGCAAAACACTGTTTGGACTCCCAACACGGGTGTAACCAAATTCTACATCACTGTTTGAAGGGTAAATTATGAATGAACCATTATATAGAGGAGGCAGAAACGGTTGCGGCACATGAAAATCACGGCGAAAAAACTTCTGAACGATCTATCGGCCACCTATGTCTCACCCATTTCGCGGTTCTGCTCGAATACTCCCAGCCTCAAGCGTCGTGATTATTTAAGATGGCATCATTTTCACCAGTGTTCATTTCCATCTTCTTCATTTGCCTGATGATGGTCATCTCCGTATGACCGAAACCGGTCGCGGTTGAATCGTTTATTATCGTCAATCGGTTTATTCTTGACTCGAATTTTAATTTTACCTCGCAGCTCTTTGAAATCAATTGGTTTTCCATCGATTTTCGATTTTTTTTGTGTATTCATTTCATTTCTTGGTTCTTTGACTTACATTGTATTTCGGACCTAACTTACCGTATTTTATTTAAATTCAATTTATTCTCGGACCAAAAACTATACATACCCCGTGTATTTATCGTTCCGTTTCGTAGGTACTTAATTCTAGTCCCCCGTCAAACTTTATCTGCTCGAATAAATTTGTTACGTGTCAACGTAGGTACTCAATCTACCTATAATACAAGTCCATCGACCAACTGAACATAAATCAGGACCGTCTGCAAGCCTCAGTCCCGCTATGGTAAGGACAGTGCAGAAATTTGTGCGTTTTTCATTGTTTCATAATACGGTACTTACTTCCTGATCGTTAATAGAATAGGTAGTGCGAAACCGGTCAGCGACAATAAAATTGTGCAAGTTTGTAAAGTTTTCTCCGAATATTAGGTAGTGTATAACCTCGCACCTCCCAAACTGATTGTGGGTCTGAGGCCGATTCACTTCAGAAACTGGCCATACCCTTTATTGCACAATATTTCCTGCCACCCGGCGATCAAGTTAGCCGCCACAAATACACAGGTTTGAAACGTACACATGGAGGAATCCATCAAAATACAGGACATTACTTTTTACAAACAGCTTTGTTTTCCCAATCTTTTGATCACACAAATTTTTAATGAACATACCTTTCGCAATCGGCAACGCATCCATCTATGAGGTCTGAATAAAAATCTGGAATCTGAAGTTCTGATTCTATTTCGTTATGAGCTCTGAAATAACATTCAACACAATGTTGGCCAAAAAAAGTTCCTTTCTACCTAGGCCTAGGTATAATAAGGTTTTGCCGTTTGTTGAACCAAGATTGAAAGCGGTACTTCATCTTTAAAAATTAAATTGATAGTGTACGTTTAAAAACAAAAGGAAAATGAAATTAATAAGTACCTATTTCGCGAGTACAATTTGTGAAAATCTATTTTGGTGAAAAAGTCAAGACTAAGGACGTATTATAATGTAGGTAGGTACCCATAAAAAATGAAATATTTTTCCATCTGGGATAGAAAAATATACATTGTCTGTATACCTTTATCTTTAGATAAGTATTTAAATTTAAAATGCTCAACGCCTTGTTTCAAATACAACGATGTACGGCTCTGCATTTTTTATGTTCCAATTCTATACTTGTACTAAACATACCCAACTAGTTTTGCATTTTGTGGATGTGTTCTAGCAACATCAATTGTACTCAAAACCATAACCCAAGTAGTAAAAAGTACCGGTACATTTTGATAAAATTCTGAACACATATTCAAACAAAGAGAATGGTTTTTTGGAACAATGGTTATCATCTAAATAAATGAAGTGAGTATTTGGAATCTTTTTCTGTTAAAAGATCACAGAATACTTATTACAGAGAACAGACAAATTTGATAAAGACAACTCTAGGATACCAGCTAGTAAGAATAAAGGTATACGTGTATAAATGATAGTGGCAAAATTTCTCTACTTTCACTACATTTGAAGAAAGCTGTGCAAATATGTTAGCTGGTACTTGTAGGAAGTCATGTTTACTTGGTACCTATGCGCGTATAGTATAGTATTAGTATAGCGAAGAAAGTTGCTTAAAAAAAACAAGAGACCCATATACTGAGGCGCACAGCGACTCAGTCTTGTTTTCAATGTGTGAGTATAGTACGTTCCAAATAAGAGTGCACGCTTACTTTGGTAACCATCAGTGAAGGCTAATGCTTATCAAGAGCGGGTGCGGATGTATTAGGTCCACAAAATCTATTACTTAAAATTATTTTGTAAAATCTTGGTGGCAGATGAATGCTGTAATGGAGGCTTCAGCCAAGGAAGAGAAAATATTGATTTGCTTAGCAATCTGTATCATCTGTATACTTTATTTGTTGTACAATATAGAATTGTGATCAAATATCTCTTTGGAAGGCTCTCTTGAAGTCTCTCCTGATGGCTCTCTCTGAACTTCATATCTAGCCTAGAAAAATTTCAATAATTCAACCTAGACAAATTCCCATGACAAATAGGTAGCCCAGAAAAATTTTTATTACTTAGGTTGATGACGTTATCCTCAAGTCACATTCGACCGTTCTCGAACTCCTCCTCATATAAGTATAATAGCCTAATGGTTGAAAATATTAATTCTAGTCTCTGGACATTTTCTCAACAATGATAAAAAGTTAATTACCTATTAAAGAAATTCATACTCAAACAAGTAAAACAAAGGAGTTGAATGCAAGAACTACAGAAATAGTGAAAGTACGCAGAGCGCTTCTGATTAAACAGCCATTATCAACAATATAACAGCAACTGAACCAACTACAGCTAATAAACAAGAACACCAAAGGAAATCATAATTGAACTAGCAAGTCATCACAATGTGAATCATACTATCTTGTAAACCAGTTCAATCATCCAACTGCGATCTCCTTTTTGAAGCCATGACTGCTGGCAATGAGATGGTCTGCAAAAGCTGATTCACCTATGTCCTTCTTTTCCCATTGCCTTCTTGTGTTTGTCGACTCTTACTTTGAGTTGATAGCCAGTTTTCCCGATATCAACTCCCTTACAATTGCTACCTCCACCTTATACACACCGCTCCTTTTGGTTGAAGGAGTTGTTCAAACAATGGCTCCTTGAGCCTAAGCCGGTACCCCCACCCCCTCTTGAGTGGGTTCCTAAGGTATATAAAACAGGTACTGGTGGACTCTTTTGTGTTCTCCCCCACGTATTCTCTAGCAAAATACTTGGACCGTTGGTTCACCGCTAGAGTTGATTTTGAGTCACCTTACCCTGTAAAAATTTCGTTAACCTTGGTTGACAGGCTCAAAGACAATATTTAGCCTTGAGGTTTGACCCTGTGTTCTTTCGATGTGGTCGGTTTATTTCAAACATCCCAAAAGCTACTGCCATACAACCTATCGGTGATTTATTAGTTCAATCAAACTTACAGTCTCCTAACTTTTGTAAATTTAATGGAAAGTTTTTCAAGTTTCCAGAGGAGGTTGGTATCCCCATTGGCTCCCTCATCTCTGAGGTCTTTATATCCTAATTTTGAGGTTGACCTTTTCTCCTTGGGCCAAGTGCTTTTGAATCACGTACATTATTGGCACAGGTATGTTGACAATGTGTTGTGTACGTGGACTGGTCCTCGAGATCTCCTTTTGGAGTTTCTCAAGTATCTTAGTAAACAATACCCTCCCATAAAATTCTACTTGGAAGTAGGTGGTTCTACTATCAATTATTTGGATTTGACGATCTCCGAAAGAGACAGCGTCCATGAATTCGCCATTTACAGAGAAGAAACTTCCACCAATATTACTGTCCACAGCAAGTCTTTTTGCCCTGTTGCCCACAAGTTCGCAGCTTTCAACAGCTTGATCCATCGGTTGACTTGTATCCCGTTAAGTCAGTCCGCCTTTTAAAAGGAGCTGTTGACTATAAAGCACTTGGCCAGAGTGAATGAGGTCAATTTGGACATTGAGTTTCTTACTTTCATAAATAAAAACAAGCGAATAACTCGAACATACGTATATAGACGCGCTATAATTGAATACTGAACAAACGAGGGATAAAAGATATGTACAATTCTACAGGGGAAGCAGGAACCTGCCAACGGTTCTCCTGCCATCGCGCTACGAGCATACAATTTTACATGCGATTTTTTTTACATGCGTTATTTAGGTGTAGAAAGTGTAAGTAACCTCAACAGAGTTCTTAGTTCAAAGGATAATCTCTCGGAAAAGTCTTGATCCGACCACCTCGCTCCCTCGCGATTTGTGTATACTGACAGTAGGAATTGCTGGATAAGATTTCCGTTCCTAGGGAAGTTTTCCTCTCAAGTGGGTCTTGTTTTCCGCCCTTCTGGCTTTCGGCCCACGTATTATAGTCTTAATACCGTTAAAAGTCTATTTGTTAAGCTGAAGGATCCGAGCCCTCCAACCGAGAGGAGCGGTGTATACAAGGTGGAGTGTAGCAATTGTAAGGGAGTTTATATCGGGGAAACTGACCGTCATTGTCAGCTCAAAATAAGAGTCGACGAACACAAGAAGGCGATGGGAAAAGAGGGACATAGGTGAATCAGATTTCGCAGACCATCTCATTGCCAGCGATCAGCATGGCTTCAAAGAGCAGTCCGCGGTCCTTCTTTATAGAGAAAATTCTCATTCCGCTCTCTCTGTTGCCCACAAATATGCTGCTTTCAACTGCTTAGTTAGTCCATAGACTTACTGACATTCCTTTAAGTCGAACTGCCTTCGGAGAGGAGTTACTGACCATAAAATATCTGGCCAGAGTGAATGAGATTCACTTGGACATAGACGCGTATTGGCGCGTGAAAGATTACTAGGAAATGCTTCGACGCTACTACCTCCCTCCCAGGTACTATTAGCCGTGAGAACCAATTAGGCCGCCCGGGTCCTTCGTTGGATCATTTTTAGCCTAATTTTAGAATTTCATGTTTCCTTATATTATATGTATAGTTGTAGCCTAAAAAAGTTTCTATGATCTAATTCGGCCGAACTCCCATAATATCTAGCGAAGAGAAAATCCTTCTAACTTACAATGGTCAAAAATATTTCAAGTCTCTGAACATTTTCCCAAAAATGATGACGTTATCAAAGTCGGACGCACTTGCGCTTGGTGATATTTCCTGAGAATATCTTCTTAACAAAAAAGATAACAGGGTTCCCCACCAAAGAAAAAAATAAAATACCACGATATTGAGAGGCATAGCAATTCAGTCTTGTTTTTTTTTCATTTTTTCTTATCAGAGTTGGGATTTTTTAGGCTTATAAGCGAGCAATTTTAGCTTTCAACTTGTATTCCCGTTCTTACCTTTCTTATTGGGCAAAGTACAGAGGACTCACCAGGTCGATGTACTCGCGAAGAAGAAGAAAAGTTTCTGAATTGTTTTAACGATGTTTTGCGCTGTTTTAATATTACCACGTATCAAATAGTACCTACAAAGTATGTGGGTACTTCTTTTTCTAACTACAAGTTGGACTTTAGAACGATCGTTGACTCCTATCACGTTTTTGTCTTTACTCGTTCTTGTATAATGCTCGCGGTAGGTAGAGCACTGTTGCAAAATTTGGCTTTCGACATCTTTAGCATTGTGTGTGGTAACGTGTAGAAATGATGAGCAACTACGGTACAATACCTTGCGCATTGATAGGCCTTTGTGACTTCTGTCTTTGTCTTTCTGTAATTAATACCGAGGATACTTTTGTACACTCGGCTGGAAGTATCATCATTGTTCGTTGGTTCCAGCAAATTAATTCTTCGACAAAACTCATTTGTAGTTAGGTCAATGGATTAAAGAGTACCTACCTATCTTTTCTTCAGACATTTAAGAGCTGTCTACACATAGGCGGAGGTGTTACGGATACATATTTGCGTTCGCATAAATTTTGTAATATTTGAAAAATTATACGTAGTTTTTCTCTGATTATGAAATCTATCTGCTCCACAATGAAAACTGTAAGTATAATAAATTTTATTCTCTTATCAATATTCAACTTAATCTTTATAACGGAAAATATTTCATGTAAATCGTTTCTCCATCGTTTGAGTACTTTTGGAAGGTACACAGAAGAAAGTCTTTAAATCGAACTTCACCGGAACACCTGAAAATTTTTTCTTCAATTATTCCACAGTAACCGAGTGAAAAAAAAAAAAAAAAAAAAAAAAAAATTATATTTACTTACCACAATCTCCCAAGTTGGAACATGCGGTTGACGGTTTTATTTACCGGGACCCACTGTAGTATAAGTGTATAAGTATTGGAGATCTTACGCATGTTCTGCATTTAATAAGTACACCAATTGATATAGGTATCTCAATATTATTCAAGTAGGAAAGGTTGACTTGTCGCGACGGTTTCTTCATAGATGCAAAGAAAATTAATTTCTATGTTATTCACGGCTCCACCACCACCTTCGTTTATTATAAAAGACAATACATCGACCGACGTTTCGTTCTAACTTATTCCATCTTCGGGGTCTACCCAGTTCTAACCCCCTCACAAGAGGCTTCACAATAAGAGGGAAGTGTTCTTTTCAATTCCGTTCATGGGCCACCCAGTATTACAATAATCAAAAGATAACTCGAAAGTCTTAATTCTTCCACCAAAGTCACCTTCAGTAGCTACAACTATAGGTAGGTAACGTAAAATATTTTTTGAAAGTTAAAGATAGGATTCTCCAAGATAAACTCTCCGCGGCGCTGGGATCCAGTATTTCTTGCAGTAAATGCAACCGTAGTTATACATGAGGGAGACTGTACAAAGGCTCAAGAGTAGACTCAACCAACGCAACATAGAGGAGATGTAAAGCGAATCAACGTAAGAATACCACCCTATGTCAGCACACCTTTGAGACCGGGCACCTGATGTCTCATTTCGATGATACTTCCATTTCGTGTTTCGAGCTTTACGTTCCGAGACCCCTAAGATGGTATGAGTTATACCGAAACGTCGGTCGATGCGTATATTGTTTTTCATAATAAACGACGGCAGAGCCGTGAATAAAGTAAAAATTTATTTTCTTTTCATCTTATTATTACTATTAATTTCCAAACTCTATTTATAAGAAAATCTCTGCATACTAACATCAGCAGACTTGTATCGATAAAAAAAAAAAAAAAACTAAACATTACAAGTCCGGATTTTTTGACAGAGGAAATTATTATCACTAATTTCATCTAAATATACGTATAAAGCAGAAAAATTGTCTGTCTATCTGTCCTCTTATAACTCGAGAACCGCTTAACCTAACGATAGGAAATTTTCGCAACACACACGTGTGTCATTCATAATTAATCAACTTTTAAGCCATAAATGAAAATTTTGGCTACCATAAAAATAAAATTCTTATTACAAATCGTATCCTCGCTGTACACGTCACTTGAAGGCGATTTGATTCATCAAGGAAAGGTATAGGTACATACCTACATAATTATAATAATGTGTACACATACAACAGTTGACTGAATCTCTCTTACGCGGACATCCTTTTAATTTACGAAAACCGGATTTTGGCGCTACCTAAACATCTAAATTGTAACATCTCTTAACGTTGCTGGAATTGCAAAATTTTCTAATACCTATGTAAAGTAAAATATTTGTGTCAGTATTATAATTTTAGAACTTTTGAACGTTTTTACCTATATTGATTTGGCTCTACGTTTTAAATAAATTTCAATCTTTTGGCTCCCTCAGAGTGTAGTACTCAGCAAAAAAGTGAAGAAAAACGTGGTCAAGCTGTTTCTTACTATAGGTACCTATGCAGCGTCGTCTCAAATGTTCAAAATCAAACGCGTTAAGCATCGCAGTTATATAAAAATTCATTAATTGTGATAGGTAACTCAAATCTTACTCATTTTTTTAAAATATTGAAGACAACAAAAATTGTGCCCCCGACAATTTTGTTTCAAATGAGTCGAATTTAATAATTATATTTTTTAAAAGAAAATTTGGGAAATATTCGTATTTTGACTGATAACACGTATTCAACATTACTGGGTTCATACGAAGAGAGAATAAATGAATCGGTTGTTCTCGACAAATTTAGAAATAGTATTCAAGTTTTACATAGGTACTTTTATAAATAATAATTGAAGTGAATAAAAATTGCAAGCTTTTTAACTTCCTTTGGAATGGCATTCAATGTTACATTTTAAAATGAGATATTAACATAAATTAATAGTTTCTTCGAAATTCGCGCTCCTCCTTTGTGACACGAGTCCATGCATCAGGTAATGATCGTAGTTAACTTTTAAAATCACCTATGAAAGAGTGCCAAGTTCGACGGACTTAGGTAAAATAATACATTTGATTTTTGATGCAGGAAACCACTGCGAATGTCTTATGCGTCTACACAGAGTGCGCTAGGGGTATGGCTAATGGTTTTTAACAGGAAACTTATTTTATGGGGGTAAGGGCAAGTTGAAGAGAAATGACGGGTGCGCCGCCCGGCAAAACGTGGAATTTGGAAGAAGTTCGACCTCGAAGCTTTAGAGGGTATCGCAAAAAACTGAAAATATAAATGCCGTTTGTTTCAAAACCACACTCAGATCATAAAAATTTCTTGTTAAAATCACTTCTTTTCAATTTTTAGATGTTTTACCGTATAACTTACGTTGTGTATTTCTTGTAGCTGCTCGTGTTTCTATGTTCTTTGCTTGGTATCGTGATGTCGGCTCCACAAATTTCATTCACTGATAATGTGGTCTCTTATCATCGGAGTAATTTAGCTCCAAGATGGCTTCTTCCACCAGCGCTTAATGGCTACGCGACCGGATACGACGTCGTACACTCCTACATACCAGTTGAACAGCATGGATACAAGATATCCTACTGAAAGTTTGCATTTGGACTAAACGTAGAGGTAGATTTCAATGCTCATTTCAGTTTTAAGAATCGCAAGTTCAATTTAGGTGTAAATTATAATATCAAAAAATCTTTCTGGTTTAATATTAGGCGAAGTTGACTACATTTGTATCAAGTATTAATAAGTCAAAATTTTAATGACTCTATAATAAATATATGATTTTTTATTAGCACTCTTGGATGTTTGAAATATAGATTTAAGTAAATGTACATCCGCAAATATTTCATTTTACGGCTCTATTTAATTCACAAGAGAAGAAGAATTAAGTTGCATTAAGTTAGTTCATTTTGTAAATGTAAAAGAATGATACAGCTAAAAAAAAAAAAATCAAATCAATTGAGGCTGCACTCCCGACTGGATTCTAAATTTACACTTTCAGTATAAATAATCTCTAGCTTGGTCTCAAATAATAGTGCAGGTGGTATATCTAATTAGCTATGTGTATCAATTGCGGAAATCCATCTAAAGATGAAAATATATGTAGGCCGCCTACATTTAATATATGCGCGTTGATATAACGAATGCATGCAGGAAGGCAATGTTCTAAAAAGAATAAAAAAGAAATGAGAATGCTATTCTTTATAGTAAGGCAAGTACCTACGTATTGATCTCAAACTTTTAGGGTGTTCAGGATTAAACTCTGCAATCACTCCTGATCACTGTTACATATATCGTATCTGATTACACACACACACACACACACACACACACACACACACACACACACACACACACACACACAAACGTCCTTAAACATATGTCATTTTGACAGTCTGTCTGCAAATAGATTGGGTCTTTAAAAACGAACCCGCAAAGCTCTTCCGCTCAATGTAATCAATTTGTTATATGGAAAGGGGTCGCGGGTTTGTTTACAGTGCAGTGACACAATCTATTTAGGAAAAGACTGTAATCACAAAAGAAAATTCAGGGAAACAGGCTCCAGGCATAAGCAAAAAACAACCAACCACTCGTTTGCTCTTCAACGCAAAAACTAAGTACTCTTTGAAAAAGTCTTTTCAAATATACAATTCTACTTTAATAGTTGCTTTTACAAAAGTATTTTCGGGTGTTATCCCATCATCAGTTGTGTCGCAACTGAAGAAAAGGCCTTAAACAAGAGTATTTATAGTATAACACTGTGATCTTCTTCGATATGGGTATAAGTATCACATTGCAAGTCGAAAAATCAAAACAACTACCAACTCGTTTATTTTCTAACGCGAAAACTATATTTTTCTCAAATGAATGGTATCTACAACCATTGACTTATTACTCAATAATACCTACATCCAAAATCGAAATCGGAAGGTCGGTGAACAACAATTAAAAGGCAGAAGAAGAGGAAGAAGAAAAGGAGAAAAAAAGCAATTACAACTGGTTTGTAATTTGTAGAATGCGCACGAAACGGAAAAGTAGGCATAGGCTGCATCAATTATTTGTAAAAACATATCTGTTGCATCAGAATACCACCCTAAGCGTTCAAGAATCAATAAGAGTTGCGAACAATTTCCTTTGGTTTGTTGGGATCAGGAAAATCGCGTCCCCTAGATTACCTCTTGGACGCTGATGGGGGCTCTCTAGTGACTGGTCACATAAATCTTATTACATATCATCTTACTGTAGCGTATTACGAGTATTATTCTAAGCAAATTATAAAACCACTCCACAGCCCACAGAGACACTAATGGACGACACTTCAAAACAACAATATACATGCTGTTGAAAAAAGCAGATCTACCAAATTCTTACACCCTGCGTCATATGAGGACGTATCTGCGGCAAAAGGGCGTCCGCTCAATGTATTTCTTATGCGGAACGGATACCCTTCTGCTATAGAACCCTCCTCACATATATTTTCCTTTTTGGTTGTAAAATATTTTTTCTTTCTTTCCTTTCCTCTTCCCTCCCTCTTGACATTGAACGAGTTTTGGTGATACGTAGATGAAAAATTTCACTTTTCCGCTACTTGACATTTATTGATGCAATTGATTAAATAATAGGCTATGATACGAGCATGAACGCGGTACGCGCAAATGGAAATGAGCAACATTTATTATATAACTTTGTTTTCCCCCAAGAAGGAGTACATGAGACAGTTACAAAAATTGATATATTTAGTCGTCTATCGTGGAAGCTACTAAATACATCATAACAATAATAAATTGTATCTATACTTACACATAAGGTAAAAAAAATTGTCAACATTTACAAATTTGCAAAATAAGGAGCTCCGTAAGGTATTGGTAGTGGATATGGAGGTGATGCAACGACTACAGGAGCTGGCGCTGGCGGTACTGGTACGGCCAGCGAATGATGAATTGTATGAGAAGTGAACGAACGTGCGAATGGAGCAATCGCAAGCGGAGCTAAAGGTGCCAGTGGGACTAAATCGCTGAAAGCTTCATTATGTAGTGAAAGAAACACCAAAAACGAAGAAAATATCTGAAATTTACAAAAAAGAAGGTAGGTATTAAATGAAAATATTCTCGATGATTCGAGTCATAAAATCAAGCTGGTCAAAGGTGATTAGTCATCTTACGCGAAAAAACTAATGATAAAATAATTCAAGATTACTCGTATCTTGCTGGCGAAGACTTTGTTTGATTGAAAAACTGAAACCGAAATGTTCACCTTTCAGCAACTTCTTGAAAGACGAAATTTCAAGTTTTGATTTGTATAGGTAGGACTTATTGAGAAACTGAGAGTTTTATTTCGGACGATTCGTCGCGAATAAATATTCAATAGTGGCTACAAAGTCAATTTGAGGCTGAAACAAATAAATATCATTCCTACATTCGAAGTAGAGGAAGATCTCAACTCGAAATCTGAAAGCAGAGTCGATTGACCTTTGAATCTAGTAGTACCGTACGTACAATACATATAGTAGTCAAGAAACTAGAGACAGTCAAGGTCGGCAGCACATTACCTACTTACTTCTATCAAAGATATTGCTTATATGTAGTCATAAATGTCACTTTTATTTCAGAGTGTTTCTAGCCTCAGCCTGTTGTCTATCCAAAACTGAAGAGTTTTTGACCAAGATTAAGAAATCCAAATTCTCTCTTTATAAGACAGTCGACGTATACGTTGAGTGAAGAATAAGCAGCTAGAAAGTTGAATCAAGATCGTCAGCAAATTAGCCTCCCGATTCTCACCTTCTTTGTGTTCAAAATTTACTTTCATGTTTGAGGCAAACTGAAATAGCAACAAATCAGTCATGCAGTAAATTGTTAGGATGTTATACAGGGTCAGGCAAAACGATGTGAACAGTCAACCGGGGAACTCCACGATGAAAATGGCAGAGAACAAAAATTGTAGTAGCCCTCTTCATTTCCTTTCAGTTGAGCTAAATTTCAAATAAGAATTTTTTATCCAACGGGTTCATTGAATGAGTTCACAAGAAGGAGTTACACGGTGATGGCTCATTTATCACATTTTAGATTTCTTCACATGATTATACTCATATAATATGTACCGTAATCGTTCGCATATAAGACGCACCCCAAATTTGAGTTCAACTTTTAAGAATTTTTATGTTGACCTGATTATAAGACGCAGTTCAAAAAGTACCACCCTGCATCTCGGTTTCGGCCGCTAAAATAACTTGTCGTTTAAATTTCGCGTCATATTGCACTCTTCGATCTCATGCATGTAGATACAGGAAAGTACCTACATGTTATCGTTTATTTTTGTACTAATATTCTTTCTTTCTTTTTATTAATTAATTAATTTATTTATTCAGTCTTATGACCCGATTATCTGACGCACCCCTGATTTCGCATTTAAAAACCTATAAAAAAAAAAAGTGCGTTCTATATGCGAACGATTACGGCCTGGCCTACATACGTATTATTTAGTCTTACGGATATTAGATTTTTTCGTCCGCGAATATTCTCCTCAACTCACAAGATTAGGTAACAATATCGCGTTTCATAAATGTTGACCACTTTGAGAATTTCTCTTTTCTTACCTATCAATCTTCTGACGCTCTATATTGAAAACATCCTTAAAATCAAATCTACGAGTATGACCGTCGTCTACTCGTCTAAAGTATGCAAAGCAAAAGCAGTGGTATTATTCAAGTTCTTGATGTCGTTTTCGTGTTGGGAGACCCTGTTTTTTTTTTTGTTTTTTTTTCTTCCTTTGAGTAATTGATCTCCTTTACTCGAACGTTGGGATAGTCCGAACACGAAATTCTATACCTAACGCCTTTATATTCTCGTAATAAATCAGTGAGGTATAGTGCCTATTTCTTTCTTTCTTTATCAAGTGATAAAACGCATTTGTAAAGGGGCGATGAAAAAAAAAAAAAAAAAAAAAACAATTCAACAACAACAACAGCAACTACTTATGTACATTACATAAATTAGAGAAGTTTATTAAGTTAGGTACTTACAAATCTCCCAGTATTTGACATGATGACGATGAAAATAAACTAAGTTTTCAATCAAAAGGAAAACGACGACGAAATATTCAGAAATGCGACTGACGTCTCTAATAGGTGGTATTTGACGCTATATACCCCGGTAATTATCGCACAGAGGTGGGTACTTTCAATTCATAAAATATTCTGATTGCATCTGATCACATTTTCAAGCTGACGAAACAGAGAATCGAATTGCGGTGAATGGTGATCTGAATATTAAATTTGTTTCATAATGTACACATAAAGATTACGTAAAAACATACGGAAGGCGCAGGTATAGGTAGGCCTATATTTTCTCCAATTGCGAAAGAAGTTACCAATGTGTAACACGCGACGAACATGTTTAAGGGTTGCTCTGGACGTACCCCCATAGCAGGCCAATTCAGCCAGAGTATAATAGTTTTTTATAACGAATAAGGTAACACCGTATACGTTTTCTGATCAATGCCTATTTCGTGTAATACTCACTCGTATTCTGTCATTGCGAATAAAATAAAGGTACCGTTACTTTTGTTTTCAGTCACTATACTATCGCAATATTCACAAACCCGATTTCGGCGCTAGAAATTTTTTAGATAGACAGTATTTCATTTCTATAGTCTGATCGCAAATAGATTGGGTCACTGTAAACAAACCCGGCCGCAAACCGCTTAACTTCACATCGTAATCAAATTTTTGCATTGCAGCAGCTCGCGAGTTTGCTGGTTACCTATATCCCATTCCATTTTTGTACAGACTATGTCGGATATTCTTACCAAGTACCTTACTACATCTTCTTCGCGGCAAACTTCACGTTTTTTTGGTGGCTTTATTGCAGGCTGATGAAGACAAAACTATTTTTTCTTAACACATGATGGTTAAGTGCCTTTTACCCAAAATTGGTGACCTTACCATCATTTTTTTTTTAGAAAAATATGAAATTCTCAGTAAATGAGGCAAATACAATATGGTCTTGCCTACTGCCTTGAACATCGCAAATTCGCAAACCTTGTCTCAGACCACGGAACTGAGCAATTTAAGACTTATCTTCATGCATTGGTAGACATTGAAAGCGTTATTAGGTCGAATTTGTGTCAAGATAGTCTTTTTTTACTCCCCAAATCAGAAGTTGAGGCCAAATCTCCTCCAAGAACATTATTGAAAGATTCAACAAGTCGGTCGACAGAAGACGTTGTTACAAAGCCCGAAAAGCAACGCAAATGAAGCTCCTTCCACTTGGAATTATAAAAAAAAGTCAAATCTCATGGTGGGTCAAAGCGTGCAGCGATCCATATAATTATGCTCTTTCAATAAGTCACACCGACCAAACAGCAGAAAAACACAAGAGCACGCATCAGCCTGCAATACAGCCACCAAAAAAACGTTAGCCGAAAAGAAGATGAAGTTGCCCCCCCCCTTACCTACTCGACGGAGTAGGAGGAAGATATAAATTCTGTATGAGGGATGTTTTATTTTGGAATTTTGCCAATGTAAACTAATTTAATCAATTATTTAATATTTTCATATTCAACATTTTATGTAAGCTCGTAATTCGTCAAAATGAACCAGTACCTGCAAATAGCTTCTTACGCGTAGGTACAGTACCTGCAAATAAACACATCCTTGAAAAAAAAAAAAAAAAAAAAAAAAAAAAAAAAAAAAAGAAATAAAAAGGAAACGAAAAAATGACGGTTCATGATACTTGGATGAATACCGGGTAGTTTTTAAAATTTACATAAGGTTGAATTTTATAATACCTACACGTTTCTTATCACATAGGTACCTTTCAAATTCTCAACTGAAATGATAAGAAACCAGCATCATTTTTTTTAATGATACATACAACACTTGTTTTTGCAAATTAATTCAATACGACGCCGTCCTTTTTTTAATTTGATGAGAAAATACCCCTGATTTTCGTTGAGAGTAGAGTGCAAGTTGCAAGATTCTACATAGCATATCCAATTAATAACGATGCGTAGTGTATTATAGTGTATTCACTCGTACATTTCCAAGGTACCTTACCTACCTGATAGTGAAATTATGAATCGCTATTGTCTTGATTTTGTAGGCGCTTACGGTGCGCTACCTGTTTCTTAGATCGAAATGTGTGTACAAACGAAATTATTCACGTGATTCGCCTGCAGCTTAAAACATCTTTCATTATCTATACCTTGCCATCGGACTGACTCATCTGGCACGTTCTCTGTGTAGGTACCTCACAAGACGCATGTTCTTTAGACTTTTATTGAGCATTGCATTCGTAAAAAAAAGAGTGTGACTCTACGTACAAAATCATTTGAGAATTTGTTTTTTGTACTGTAAAACGCGGTCGAGCTCAAGAAAGTGCCGGTGATTTGAATCTTTGAATATTGAAATTTTTTGAGATCTAGCTGACTGCCATTCATCTTTGAAAGAATGGACTTACAAATAGTAAGTACAATTTACATAGGTACCTAATTATTATTATAGCTCGTTAATTGGATACGTTTGTTGAAAATATACGTTAGGCTGGCATGCACTATGTATAAGGTAGGTACACAATAATTATATTTAATTATTTGATAAAGAATTTTTTTCCAAAAAATCTGAAAACGATCTCGATAAGTCATTATTTGGAGCAGAAAATGGCGGCTAGCATCCTAAACACAGAAAAAAATTTCTCTATTCTTATTCTTTTTAATACTTACAATCCATTAATCTAAAGAGCTTAGACCAATGTGGCGGATTACGTCCTACAAGCACACGAAGATCGTAAAAAGTATACTTTTAATCAATCGTAGGTATCATACAGTGATCTACTTATTTTATCCGAATATTTATTACAAAAAATATTTGTTCAGAGCAATGCGCAGCTAGCAGTTGATGTTTCAATAATTGAAGGAAGGAAGAAATGAATTTTTGTAGAAATTATGAGCGGGTAGTTTGCTGACTCTTTATGAAGAGGTTTGAAAATTAAGAAACGTCTGCATGCATGTCACTTTGAGCATCCGTTCGCGTACTTACATTTTGATTGTGGGTGTAGCTATAAGTACGTACGATTGATGTGTGCGTGCTTTATTACAGATTTTATTTTTCGTTAGTATTGGTTGGGTAGTGAGCAAGCCATCAAGTTTACACGATACTGCGTCGGTCGTCATACAAAGTGCGTCTCCCTCACCTCAGTCCCCAATGAACATAGTCGCCACAGCGCCAGCTGCTGCTGTCATTGAAGAGCCTGCCTCCATCGGTATGGCTCACATTCCGACTCAAGTTGGTACCGCAATATCTAAGACGGTGCATTATGCCGAAACACCGGTCGTCAGTGGATATTCTACGACATTACTAAAACCTGAGCTCAGCGCGCTAGATACACCTTTTAGATTCAATATGAATCGATATTTCCGGCCGGTAAAGACCATTGTACCAAAATTACAGCCGATCGCTATGGAACCGAAAGTAAACGTTGAAATGCCAGTTATTGCGTCGCTAAAAGAAGTGGAAATTCATCCACCCATTTTGCCGGAAGTTCGTATCGCCAATCCGATTTTCTATCCACCTGTAATGACATCTCTTATTCGTTAAAAAAAATTGTATTTAATTGGTACCGACCTATCTGTAAAATCATCAGTGTCAAAATGAATAAAAGTGTTAAGAATACTTACAATGAAAAAAATTCCTACAGTACTATCCATAAATATTTGTCTCTGTAGAAAATGATCAATTTCACTTAAAATAATCGTAAGTGTCACTAAATTTCATCAATACTTATTGTAGGCCTAAGTTGAGCATTTTTTTTTTTTTTCTTTTTCCTTTCTTTTCTCAGTAATATTATGCCGTTTTTTGCAGAGCGTCGCGTCGTGCCGAGACTACCTACATTGTAATCCATAGCCATTTGAGCTACTCTTCATTTTATTGTATTTATTTTTGCACCAGTAAGCATTTAGTGTGGTTCTTAGAATTTTTTTTTTTTTTTTTTACCGACTTTAGGAGACGTTGCATTCTTGCACGGGGTGAAATTTTCGATGTGGGATATGTTTTCTCAGCGTTTCAGTAGGTGTGGATCTTAACATAGGCTCAAATTCATAAATCCTTTTTTTTTTTATGCATGTAAGAATGTATACGTATGTGTAAATATTATTGTGCACGAATGTTCTCTGTTGATATTAGGTCGATTTATGTGAAATTGAAAAGTATTGGAGTCTTATATTATTTGTACATACTTACTAGAAAGTAGATATATATATATTTTTTTTTTTCAAATGGAATCGGTATAGGTAGTTTTCAAGATTTTGCCCATTCTAGTTTAGAAAAATTATGGGGTGTGGTGAGTCGAACATCAGTTCGTTACCACGTGGAAAAGAATGAATGTTGCTTTGGAAAATGAAGAGTAATTTTATGGAGTGCGAGTAACAGTTCTTTCACGTTCGATATGATTGCAGATTTTGATTTTTCTGAGGTAAAAATTTTCTTACCTCTCTTTTTTGACGGATAATTCATTTATTTAAGCTGTTCGAAGAAAGAGGTGTTCAAGTGTGAATTAATGATATATAGCCTAGCAGAGTAAATAAAAATTTCGATAATGTGCTTGTTTTGGGAAACGAAGTTATTTTTTTGTTGGAAACGAAACCGATCATAGTAAATAACAAAAAGTCGGCACAACTATGCACATATATTTTTCTTAAAAATTACAGACAACTTTTCGACGGCATAGACATCTTCATCAGGTGAACTAAATGATACCGAGGGCCTATCTATCAAGTTCGTACATGAGCGTCATCACATAACTTACCTACTTTTCTGGTTTCTACTAATCCTACTCAATATGTAAGTAATATATTGTTTAATTGTTTCACTATCAATTCTTACTTCGCCTGATCGAAACATTGTCTGCAATTTTTAAGGAAAATATACGTGAATAGTAGTGCCAACTCTTCGTTATTTACTTAATTTGTATTCACAATTCAAAAACTTTTCGTTTTGAAAACGATCGTATTCGTGTTATTATTTTCTTTTAAAAAAAAGATCAAAAAATTTGATGATAAATTATTGACAGAGGGTATAAAATGAATACTGAGGAGAAAATTGGAAAAGAAAAAAAAAAAAAAAAAAAAAAAAATGGTGCCGTCAATAATAAACAAAACGGAAAGAAAAATAGAAATGATAAAGAATTAGAAAAGAGATAGTCAATTAGGCCTATTTGCTTTTGCGCTAGGTACTGCGAAAGCATATTTTTTGCTCACACTCAACATATAAAAAATGGAAAAGTATGAAATTGAGAGGATCAATACCCAATAAATTCAAAGAATAATAGTTTCAGTCTATTTATTTATTTATTTATTTTTTTTATCAAGCTGTTGAATGTTCTTCTTAAATCCACTTTTATAAAGTTAATCGTAACAAGGTGTATCTATTTAATGCAACTTTAGTTCTCTCTTCTAAGTTGGGCTCATATTTAGCTTTGCCTTGCATCCGAAATTACGATAACAGTGATGATTTTGCAAATTACATATACTTAGATATCTTGAGAGTAATAATGATTTTCATTTCCAAAAATAGTTAACTCTTGTAGGTAATGTGAGAATTATTTCTACCTGCGATAGCACTCATTTATTGAATTCTCTTTCAAGCTTTCCCGTACTACAAATATGAGACTTCAAAGAGTGAAGTTCTTTTTAAAGCATGATTACGGACATGAAAATGTGATGGTTGGAGTCGTTTTACGTATTGCGCGACTCCCTACTAAAATATCAAGCTGCAGTACCTTCGCGCATTCTCATACGAAACTAGGAACACAACCAAAAATAATACATGTAAGTACATTGCGTGTTTTGTATTTTTTTTTTTTTTTTTTTTTGTCTCATATTATTTACAAGCTTTGGGAAGGTGACCAGGTACACATCGAAAGAAGAATGAAAATCTTAAACGAAAGACACATTACTCACGTGCGGGGTAATATTAGAAGAGGACGGGGTATTTAGTAAAAGAAAAACACAAGCGAAAAATTTGGTCACCTCGTCGGGATCTGTACCCGATACCTTCCGCTTTCTGGGTAACTTTTTGAATCGCTGAACTACGAGGGCGGTCAAATCTTTCGCTGTTTTTCATTTACCAACGATCTACCTCTCCTCTTCAAAAATCTCGAACATCTTTACCGTAGTGAGATTGCATACATTGAAATTAGGTACGATAAGTAAGTAATTAATTATATTATAATACATTAATTATTCAAAATTGTATATTATTATAGGTTGGTAATACACTTTTTTTTTTCGTGTCGTTTCTTACTAATCCTGAATAATATAAGACGATACTACCAGATCCCGCAAAGTAGATGTTAGGCAGCCATTTGGACATGCAGGCAAATGAGCTCCTCTTGTATGAACACGCCTGAAAACCACTCACGATACATTAATTGTGCCTCTTAAATTCAAAAATTCGCAAAATTGAAAATGATTTTGTTTTTTTGAAAATATTTATTCGACATCATGAGGTGTTCGAATAATTTATTACCGTTCTGCTAGCTTGACATAATAATATGATAGGAAAAAAATTTGAAGAGTTCGCCATGAATTGTCCTACCAAGCAAAAGCAAATTTACATCAAAGCAGAATGGTTACGTGTGAATTACTCGAAAAATATTCATAAAATTACCTAATTAGACGAAAAAGTGATTTACGTAGATAATATGCACTGCACTGCACTGTTGATCGATATTTCTATAGGTAGTATTTTTACACCGGTATTCATATTGAAGACCTCTTCTCACAAACGAGAGTAGGTATTCTCAGAAGTAAAGAGGTTTTCTCGCGGTAGAAATGTCGATCAATAGAATATAATTCAACTTTTCCACCACTATCAGTAAAATGAAACACAAAAATGTATTGTACTTATCATGAAAAATTTGAAAAAAGAGAGTTGAAATTAACGCTGACGTTTCGCAGAGCTTTTCCGCATCTTCGCATCTTCGGAGCATTAAAATTCTATTTAAGAAATACAGTAATGAAATAGAGAGGAGATACAGAATGATAATAAAATGAGCAAGTAAAGACTAGGCGATGACTAACAGTGTTTCCTCTCGATTGGCCGTTGGTGTTAAATTTGTTCGTTGTTCTCGTCAGTGATGACATAGGCCCATAGGCCACTTCTAGAATCGTCTTTCTTCTTGAGTTTCACTTGTAATCGAGGATTGAAACTTTACCATAATCGAATAGGTGCCCGGTTTCTTTTCTATCGTTTGTGACACTTCTCTTTCATTGGCTGATTCATTTTTCTTTCACACTTTTACTTTTCCTTTTACGCTAATATCTAGCCGAGGGTAAAATTACACGTTGATAGCATGTATATAGGTGCAATCAATTTGCCGTTTCAACATCATGTGAAGAAAAATAATCTAGTATTATACTATAATTTTTCTCGCTTTAACCTATCTTAGTTTTGAGTCATCGGCAGCCACAAAAAGTACACTTGACGTGAACGTATCCCTGCCCTGCCCCCCCCCGCCCCCCCCGTTTTCGTAATGGAAAGGGAGAACAACTTTGTCATAATGCTGCTCGAAAAGTTGTACGAGCTGCTTTCCTGAGTTAGCCGCTACTATGAGTATACTGTAGTTACTCCGAGAAAAATTCTTGCAGCGAAACAAAATGTAATAAAATGTGCGCCCATTAGAGCAATTTTTTAAACCAGAAATATTGAAAAATACGACATTTCTGAGATGAAATGTAACAGCTTACAAAATTTACCGTGGATGTTTTGAACTGCAGGGTGTATAGTGCAGTAAATTTCCTCATAAAATAAAGTAGACCTACATATTCCTCGCTACATTTTTGTTCATGGCGGAGACAATTCACTATAAAATGTTGGAAAATTTAGAAATTCATCAACTAACTATTGTCACCAGCACCCAGGATTGTACCAAAGATTAGAGTTTATCAATGAGGGTGCTGGGAACACTCATGGCTGGTCTTTGTTGATGAACTCTTTTCAGGCTCTCTCACCTTTGTACATTTTTTTGAGGCGTTTCTTCTCTGCTTCCATTTCCGCCTTAGCAGTAGTTACTTTTCTTTTTACCGACTATAAAGAGAGACTAAAGTTTAAAGTTTTTTTTTGCGATTTTCCTGTATTTAAAATTATGGATAAATTGAAATTGAGTTTGGTCATATTGTGTATGACAGTGATATTAAAAAAGTCTGTAGTGCTTACGCGTCTGCGTGAGCTTTTTTTTTCAAATCTTTTTTTTTTTTTTGTGGATAAGTAGAGATTGACTCTTCGTGCTTCAACATACATCCATGATGATTCGAACTTATTGACCACATCGGTAATTTGAACAAATTCAGTCTTTTGAATTATGAGACCAATTGTAAAGGATTTACGAGTGTCCAGTTTCATTTCGATATAGAATGGAATCAAATCTTACCCGTCGGTAAAACTGAAACGAAGAGCGAAATACTATTTGTGTACCGTAAATAAAAAGGCCATTTTTCCATACGTATAGTGGTAAATCTGGCGATTCATCGATCATTTTCAGTAAGTAGATAAACTATCTACATATTTTAGTCGCGGGGTGGTCGCGGATTTTAACTCGACATCGTGTTAGTCACAGGAGTGGATAAAACAGCCATTTTACCTACTCCAGGGTTGCCAGTTGACTACCTACAACCAGATGCCGTTACACCTTCTAGCTAATCCACTTCCGTCTTCCACGAGCTTTCAAGTATGAAAAAGAATATTGTATTATACGCGATCGAAAACCTCGTTACGTTTTAGTCACTCGTCCGTTTTACTTCACTCGCTTTCAGCT
Organism: Aspidiotus destructor; assembly: GCA_035079395.1. NCBI lineage: Eukaryota > Metazoa > Arthropoda > Insecta > Hemiptera > Diaspididae > Aspidiotus > Aspidiotus destructor. The sequence continues at coordinate 2,086,226 of JAVHKZ010000014.1, forward strand.
CGTTTCGTAAAACTACGGACTCGTGACTAAAACACTCGGTTTACGACCTTGTATAATAAATAACCAATTTTCATGCAATGTAATATGCACAGGAAAATCGTTCACTCCACCTACTCTGAAGAGGTGAATACAGTTTCTTGGGATACATGAGCGAGAGTTTTTTTTCCCGCATGATGCGAAAAATTGAAATGTTTCCCTAAAAAAAATGCTGACATGAATAAGAACGAATAATTTTCAACTTTATACTCTCTATAATCAAAGAGTAAAGATTGGTTTTACAATCAATTATCCAAAGCGAAAATGTAATTTTATTCAATTGGATAAGTAAGCCTAATAAAAAAAAAATACAAAAAAAAAAAAAAAAAAAAAGTAAGAAAGAAAGATAAAAAAGTTTCTTCCCGAATCTTATCGTATGTATATTACAAAATAAGAACATAACATAAACCTGTTTCTCTCTTTTTTTTTTTAACGACAAGCGTGTACGAACAAAACGTGGTTACAAAAATATGTACGGAGGAGCGTCGCTATGATCGACTTCATCGCCAGTAAGCTCCTTGACCACCATAATAACCGCTGTATAAGTTGTGACCATATCCACCGTCATAATAAGGCAACGCAGAATACGAATGATGACCGTAATATCCAGGGTATCCTATGTGGCTTTTTAAGCCTGAATATTTGTAGGTATTAGCATAAGAAGTGGCATGAGGGTAGTGCGTCGAGTAGTGTCCATACGAGCTATAGCCTAGTGGATAGCTGGACGAGTAAGCGTACGGGAGAGCCAGCGAACCGTGGTGGTACGGTGTCGCAATTCCTCCTCCATGTAGTCCGTAGGCGCCGTATCCGTAGGCGCTACCATAATATGGTGATGAGATCAATGCTGGTGCTGAGGCCGAAACTGCGGCAACAAGGACGAAAAGAACAATCTAGCAACAGAAATTGAAAACAATTTTTTTTTTTTTTTAAATATCGAAGGAATAGAATATTTTTAGTATTTTTTTACATAATATTATTCAGAAAAATGTACCTATACGTCAGAAAGCTAAATTCCTGTCCAAGAAGAAACTTTATTTTAAATAAATGTTCCGGCCGAGCCAGATACATAAAGATCACCTTCCATGTATGTTGATCTCAACTCGCGTTCGCTCCGTCCTTAGCCTAGAGTAAATTTTCTATATCAGCGGTACTCAACGTTTTGTGAGCTGCGATCTATTTTGCAGATTGCACTATGCTACGCGACAGCCTCATCCTATAGGGGTAGGTAAAACCGTCGAAGCAAAACATCTCATTTGAATATAAATTGTAAGTATTTTTTTTTTTTTTTTTCAATTTCTCAATCAAGTCGGCGATCGACTGAAAATATCTCGCGGCGATCAACTTGTTGATCAGTTGAGCACCGCTGTTCTATATTGTATCTGGTCAACTCGTTTCCTTGGGCTCCCTACTAGCCTAAAATAAGTCTAATATGTTGAAGTGAATGGCTTTCGCGCAAGCCCAAATAATGCAATATTGGCCTATTTATCCGTAATATTATAGATCTAGCCTAGCTGTGAGCTCACACAGCCCCTAGTATAGGGCTTATATAAACTCAGTAGAACCCTATAGAAATTATAAAACTAGTACACTACAAAATTCCTCAATAGGTCTAAGACTAGAATGGATTCACCTAAATAATCTGGTATTAGCAGCTACTCCGTACATACAGTAGTTCGAAATTAGTAGGACCGTATTCGAGCTCTGGTGTTGTTATCAGGAAACCTGTTCTACGAGGAGCTTTTTCGAAAAATTTGCCATGTGCCATGCGGTGTCCGGTGGACAAATTTTGACTTTCAAGCTGTACATAATAGGAAAGGGATTCAGATGGATTTCGACCAACGAGCTATACATAATGGGAGGGGAAATTTATGACCGATCAAAATTGTTTCAGGAACAAATGAAATTTTTTAAATCCATTAACATGATAAAAAAAAATATAATTATTATTAAAGCCCATAGAACAGGTTTCTGCGTTCCTCGTTTAACATGGATAATTAAGAAAGTCGTCGTTTTTTCTAGTATACGAGTAAGCTGTTTCATGCTGCTCTTGTACTAGCTATACAACATCTTAGGCTTTTGAAATTAGGGTAAAAATCAAACGTAGGCACCTCATGAGAGACGATTAACCGTCATAAATTATTTAGTGGATTTTTAGCCCAGGCTAAATAAATTTCTTTTACCATGTACATAAGTCTTCTTAAGCTTATAATTCATCACCAAATTCTTCACTTACTTTCTTCAACTCTATTTATAAGTTTACTACTTTAAGATGTATCCATAATTTACCCCTTCCTCTATATAATTATGTAATTTCGCCGAGCAAATAGCCCGCAGTGTAGCTCTAATGCTCGTTAAAATAAAAGCAAATAAAAGAAAAAAAATAATAATAAAAAAATAAAACAAGACTGAGTTGCTCAGCGCCTCAGTATCCGGGTCTCTTAGGTTTTTCCTCTCTCACTCCCTAACTCTCTCAAATTATTATTGGAATATAGAAAATTGTGACTCAAAAGTTCTGGAGTTTCTTTTTTACTAATGAGATAAGGAGTTCGAGAGATCCAGAAATCCTGAGACCCAAAGATATTTGTAACTCCAGAGACGGGTCAAAGAATATACGCAGTATTTTTGTATTTTTTATGATTGTTGAGGTACCAAAAAAAAAAAAACAAAAAACAAAAAACCTTTGTACTACACTTTTGCCAAAGACTGTACCGAAATGAAAATGCTACGCAAAAATAAAACTTGTAGAGATTGCACAGATTGACGTAGGTCTACAAAAACGAAAAACTTCCGCTGAAATTTCTAAATATTGCTATGCAAAAATAAAATAAGAAAATGTATGTATAACTTGAGTGACGTCACAACACATTTTTTCGGGTGAAAATCTTTTTTTTTTTTTTTTTTTGCGGTTGCATATGGGCTCTTGCCTTGCCAGAGGTGGCAAGAGCCCCAAAAAGAATGAACTTGTTAAATAAGAAAATTCTTCATCACAAAATAGACGTACTGCAATAACAAAAGGATAGGAATTTGCTTCTTGTAATGTGAGCGACTACTCGTAATAGTGCGAGAAAATTCTCAAAAAATTGAAAATTTCTCAAGAACTACTCATCCAATTCTCAAGAAAATTGCAGGTGCACATCTTCAGATATATTACTACAATATGGCCAAGTTATAAAAAAACAAGACTGAGTCGCTCAGCGCCTCAGTATCCGGGTCTCTTGGTTTTTTTTTTTTTTTCACTCTATTCCCTGACTGTAAATTACTCTTCTTTCTCTCAAATTATTATTGGAACATAGAAAGTTGTGACTCAAAAGTTCTGGAGTTTCTTTTTTACTAATGAGATAAGGAGTTTGAGAGATCCAGAAATCCTGAGACCCAAAGATATTTGTAACTTCTTGTCCTACTCAGACCTGGAAACCAAGAGAGACTGGTCAAAGAATATAATTATGCAGTATTGATTGTTGAGCTACCAAGAAAAATAACCTTTGTACTACACTTTTGTCAAAGACTGTACCGAAAAAAAAAATGCTATGCAAAAATAAAACTTGTAGAGACTGCACAGATTGACGCGATAATGAAAATTTGTAAATTGCTATGCAAAATTAAACTTGAGTGACGTCACAACACATTTTTTCGGGTGAGAATCTCTTTTTTGGGGCTCTTGCCACCTTCGGCAAGGCGAGACCCCATATGCAACCGCAAAAAAAAAGAAGAAAAAAAAAAAAAAAGATTCTCACCCGAAAAAATGTGTTGTGACGTCACTCAAGTGATACGAGACATTCTCTTATTTCACTTTTGCGTAGCAATTAACAAATTTCGGAGGTTTTTCATTATCGTAGACGTACGTCAATCTGTGCAGTCTCTACAGGATTTATTTTTGCATAGCATTTTTTTTTTTGGTACAGTCTTTGGCAAAAGTGTAGTACAAAGGTTATTTTTCTTGGTACCTCAACAATCATAAAATAAGGCGTATATTCTTTGACCAGTCTCTCTCGGTTTTCAGGTCTCACAGCCGTATTCCCAAACAAACGGAAAAATTTTAAGTTTGCTTAACGAACCGGAAAACACACTTAAGTAACCTCGCGAGGTTACTTAAGGGTTTTTTTTGGGACTTCTGGGACTCTTAAGTGCACTTAAAATTATGTTGTTTGTTTGGGAATACGGCTGTAAGTAAGACAAGAAGTTACAAATATCTTTGGGTCTCAGGACTTCTAGATCTCTCAAACTCCTTCTCTCATTAGTAAAAAAGAAACCCCAGAACTTTTGAGTCACAATTTTCTATATTCCAATAATAATTTGAGAGAAAGAAAAGTAACTTACAGTCAGGGAATAGAGTGAAAAAAAAAAAAAAAAAAACAAGAGACCCGGATACTGAGGCGCTGAGCGACTCAGTCTTGTTTTTTTTTTTTTTTTTTTTTTTTTTTTTTCGCGGTTGCATATGGGCTCTCGCCTTGCCGAAGGTGGCAAGAGCCCCAAAAACCTTGGAGTAGTTTTGGAGGAGTTCTGCAGACAAAAGAAAATCTTTTAATAAATAAAAATAAAAAGTAAACGATTCAGCGCTGGATGGAATTTGAAATTTCATCGTGTTAATTACTTAGGTCCTCAGAAATCAGATTTTTAACTTCACTTTTTTTTTTTTTTTTCTTCAAGTTATTATCATCATTTTCAAACTTCATTGTCGCATTCTGGGACTATTCTCATCTCACACGCGTCGACTACGCGGTCAAGTTAGGCGGCGAGGTTAGCGACTCTAATGAGCTGTCTTTAATTTCGTTCTTCCTTTGCGCTGATGGTTATCCTAAGGAGAGAATTTCCACTCGAGTACCTTCGCGTTCGTGTACCGTCGTCTCATTATTGTTTTCGAATCTACCTACTGGACTTGCACAATACCTATTCATGAATGTTGAAATGAGATTGAATTCACGTATACAGTATTAGGGATACGTAAGTTCATCCATTTTACAACCATATTTTTACTCATTTTTCTGTTTTGTAGCTTCTGTATACTTATTAAACGTAGCTGTATACGCATGTCAACCTTGCGTGTCCTCTTCAAGTTTATCTGGTTTTAACACGCAGGATATCTATAACTTCGGATGAAATTATTGCATAATATTACATCCATAATCGCATCTTAAATCCGTATTCTTTATTACGACACACCACTGCGTAAAGACTGGAAGGTACCTATGTACCGATTTTAAGACTGACAAAGATTTATCGAACAGCGATGGACTGGACAGATTTTGTTTTTTCGATATCGACCGTCGACGCACCGACGTCAAAGGAATGATAGTTGCAGCAAATAATAGAATAAGGATAATGACAATCCGCATCTGATGCGCGTGAGTAGTACCAAAAAAGGGAAGATTCTACGGGGAAAAAAGATTTCCTCTAAATAATCCTTACTTCAAGACGACAAGTAGGCCTACCTATCAATATTTTTCGCGATGTTTCAATTTATTCCATTCTCGTAACTTTTCCGAAGCCCAATCTTACGGACAACATTATGAATACCTAACTTCCTGCCAATTGAGTTTTCTGCACGACGAAATTCGATGAGGCGATCGGAGTAGCTCTATTATACTTAGTTTCAATCATTTATAATATATAGATACGAGTAGATAACAAAGATAAGAAATGAAATCTACATATTAAAAAAATTTAAGAAATCTTTTCCGAGTTCGTTTGGGCGTTCTATTCAACCGATTTGCTTCTTTTTTTTTTTTTTTTAAATGAAAGGTATTGATGCCTAGATGACGCAAGGACCATTCAATTTCATCAATTTTTTGTATTTCTTGAGTCATATTCAAAAATGCTGTTTTTCGTGTCTTTTGTCAACGTCTGCATACACTCTTTTCCTCATAAGTCCAGTTCTAATTGAGTTAGAGAATTGGTTTTGGTCTAAGAACACTCAGGGGATCAAGACCTTTCCATTGAGCTATTAAGCTTTTAAATTGAATGCACTAGAGCGGAGTTAGGCGCGGACATTCAACTTCAGTTGCTGTTTTAAGTGTCTTTTAGTAAGTGTCTTCATAAATTCTTTTCCTCATTAGTCCGCTTCGAATTGAGTTAGGGAATTGGTTTTGGTCTAAGAACTTTCAGGGGATCAAAACCTTTCAATTGAGCCATTACAATTTTAAATTGAATGCACTAGGGCGGAGCTAGGCGCGGACATTCAACTTCAGTTTTCTTTATAATCATCACTCCCTGCATTCCTATCGGTTCCTGCCCTTTCAAGCAATCAGAAACAAACACAAATTTTAGTATGAACAGAGAACAGCATGTTAGAATAATAGGCCTATCGCTATCTATATATTTTAAAAAATTATGAAATCTTTTTAATGTAGCTCAATGCGAAAGGTCGTCGGGGGTTGGGAGCCGTACCCCCTTCAAAAAATATGTTGCAACTTTATCAACCAATCATAAACCATCAATTAGTATCAAGGCCAGGCCAGACAGGTTTGGTTAGGTTAGGTGAGGTTTTGATTATTTATCATAAATTTTACCAAAATAACTATGTACTCCTGTGCTTGAATAATTAGTCTTTGTGAAAAACAAGATCCAATATCCTCTAATATGATCAAACACAGCTCACATTTTATTATTGCTGCGGAGCAGCCCTGGTCCTCTAGTATATTTTTGAGAAAAAAAAAACAAATCCGGTATCACCGACGAAATTGATTAAATTGACATCACATATCATAGCAAAACTAAAAAGAAAAAGCCAAAAGTTTGAATTGAAAAAACTCTAGTTACTTAACGAAATATTTTGAGAACTCCTATAGGCCTAATCAAACATTCATAAGTAAAATCTTACAGTTACATTACACTTTCTCATCATGAGTGAAGAGTCGTTATATATTCCACTATAGTGGTCCCTATACTTTTATTATTGCCTTCTATCAAGTAATATTGTAAAACGATCATGCGATGCTGCTATACAAGATTTTACATGCCGGTATGAATGTTTGATTAAAAAGTTTTTGATATTTTGTTCAGTAACTATAGGTAGTAGAGTTTCTTTATTCAAACCCTTGTTATTTTCTTTTTAGTTTACTTATATGACTAAATCAACTTTTTCAGCGACACTGAGTCCTTTTTCAAAAATTGTTCATTTGAATTATTTTTAGTTAGAATACCAATAAGTTAGCGCAAGTATTGAGTTTTATAACATTTTTTTTTTTTTTTTTTTGATAAATTATCACAATCATGTGGACTAGGAAAAAAAAAAGAAAACGCTCAAGTTGGTCAAAAAAGAACTGCATTTTCAAATTATTTACTAGGTATTAACAATTTCTGTAGCTTGTCCAAATTCCAGTCATTCTATCAGCATCGTTTTTCAATTTTTTCAAAGAAGAAAAAAAATTTATCATAGTTGACGACGGTTTATTTATACCTACCTAGATAAAAAGAAAACCGTTCTTCTTTAGAAGTACAGCAGCACTCATCCGACGTAAACCCGCATAAATAGTACCTTAACATACTGTGTATATTACAATAATATAAGTACGCAAGGTGAGTAACTTTTCCAATCACTCAGTCCGTGTACACGTGTTGTACATGCTATTTTCAATATAGATAGATGATACCCCAAAGAGAATAGGTATTTGATGAGTAGATGATATCTAGCTATCATAGGTATCAGTATCCGGGACAAACAGTGAAAAAAAGACTACTACTTACCTAACACTCTTTTAATCTTTTTGGCACGCTTTGATCTTTTTCTGTAGGTACTGTTTCAGCGGATGCCGCGTTGCACTTAAAATAAATTAGGCCTATGGACTTTGCAAACTGAAAAGAGCACGCAAAGCAAATACATACTTTGCCAGGCACCTATAATGTATCATAATACAGTACCTACCTATTGAAAAATGATTTTCAATAAGCGTTTTTTACAGGTTTTTTTATATCATTTGACTTGAGCGTGTGGAGCGCATCATATAAAATTTTCAAGCTGGCACCTCATTGGGGTGAGGTTTAAAGGTGCTTAAAAATCTTAAAATCGGTTTTTCTCAATAATAAAGTCCATGAAAAATTATGAAACAATTCTCAGGAATACTTTCCTGTTTTGCAGTTCAGTATTAGGTATTTTTCATTTTTATAAATTACGCAAGAAAATCCACCCAGTAAAAACATTTATTGGCCTGTGGGATAGGAAGGGGGTAAGCTGGGGAGTTGTAACGTTTACTGCGAGTGTCATCGCAAACAACACTAGTTTCAGCCAATTTGGTGGAGGGGACATTTTGACCATGCTTATCCCGCAATACCCTTTATAAATTTAGTGCATAGGAACTTTTGATTGGTTTATGAAAGTATAATTGCACAAAGAGAACGCACGTTCTTTCCTACTAAACTGTGCGCGATTTTTATCGTACGGATTGTATATTAAGTAAATTGCTCGATTTAGCAGCACTGCACTGCGACTCAAATAATGTTGAGCGAGCGTGAGGAATTTGAAAAATGACAACTTTCTTGATAAGGAAGGAGGGTACCACGGATGTATTGTCGAAACTATAATTAATGATTAGAGGTAGGTACCTACTAATTTTTTCACGTTCTTTGAAGACTACCTATTGATTTTTAATAGGCCTACCTATACCCACAGCTCAAACGCCTATGCCATGCCAGCAGATATTTATGAGACAACCTCGATTTGTCTAAAATCAATGTCTTTCGTCCTCTTTCTCCCTCAAACAATCTTTCGTGAGTCGAAATATTTTCAAGCTGATTCGATCAACAAATTGTTCAGAAAATCCTATCTCAAATCTTTCATTCACATAGAATCATACAGTTTTTTATTCTTGATGTAACCGCGAGAGTTATGGAATACCCACCAACCAAGGCGAACGCGAAGATTTAGCTCGAAGTCGACTCTCTTCGCATAATTCGAGATTGTTTGACAAAGTAATGTTACGAGTACCTACCTATATTTGGATAAAATGTGACTCGAATGTGACGCTACGTTATCGGAGGATTAAAAGGCATGCCTAATTAAGCCCTGGTTACGCAACCCGCTTAATATTATTTGTACGAGTATATAAACCAGCAGCAACAGCTTTGAAGTTTGGATAGTAATCATTAGGTACCTACCCCTACTTAATAAAAATAATTGCGGTACTTAATAGCCTAATACCTGATAACATCTATAGAAAGTTTCATTATAATAACCAGTGTAGTACATTTAAGCGTTATCGCTTCAAAATTGAGCCCGCATTAATTTGAAGAGAAAAACTATTGATTTCACAAACTGAAATACCTAATCATCAATATTAAGAGGATTTTTTTTTAGTTTTATAAGTAAATTAGTAGGTATACGTAGGTAGTCATATTGTGCGGCATTTAGTTCACTCACCAGATGACGAAGCATATCGATTAAATTATTGAGTTGAAATAAAACAAATAGTAAAACTTGTTAAAGTAAACTGCACCGTACAGCAACCACTGGACTGAGAGCACCGCGGTCTGGAATTATTGTTGGTTTAACAGCGTAAAGTCTGCGAGCCCAACGGATTATATAGAATCGGCAGACCACGACCAGCTATATATGTATGAGAATTTACTCGCATTCGCGGCTAGGTCAAGGTCCGAAGACCCTGTTTATTCAGTATCGCACTCAGTTAATACGAGATCTACACAAATTTTACCGGCTTGCTCGCGCTCCCGAATGAGTTGTACACTGTACCTACCTCTACCTGTATTAATTTGGACTTCTCTATCATTTTACAATAATATGTACTTACAATCTACTCGTACGTATTGTGTGCACTATGACAATTTAGTGAATTCGTAATATTATAGATATTAAATAGCCCTAGTTAGCACTAGTTTTTAAAAAAATATACCTACATGCTATAAATTTTCATTCTGTAATAAGTTATACCTAGCCTACGTAGGTACCCATCAACAATTCTTTTCGCCACCAAAAATTATTTGAGTCAATTGTACTCTCGTTGACAAGGGGAGGAACAAGTAAGTTTTCAGACTGTAAATTTTCCTACGTTTCAAAGGTTGTGCGTCATGTAGATTATCTGTCTCACGAAAAATCCTTTTATAGGAGCAGTATCTCAAAATTCGCGCGGCGGAGCACGTGATGGATAAAAAGTTGGATTGTCTCTTCATTCAACCGTCGTGGGAGTTGTAATCACATATTGCGATATCAAAAAAAAAAATATATATATATATACATACATCTCCATTTATAACGGTTTTAGTCGAGAAACAATCGTACTTGCGTTCTGCTCTGATCTGTTTTTCCGAAGACTAAAGAATTACGTGTAGGCAGCACGGCAACACGTGCGACCCTATGTAAGTCAAACGAATAATGTTCACGAAATTGGTCAGACAAGATAACAGTACCTATTTTATTTTTACTATCGATGAGACTTCAATTTTTTTGTAGTTAATACATACAACGATATAATTGTATCAATATATTTTTATAATTGTTCGTTACTTTATGAGTAGGAATTTGTCAAGAAACACGATTTCCAAGTTAGTGGTGCGCTCGATCATGCACCTTCAATCTCCTCTTGGTTTCCCATCTTACCTGTGCCGAATCGAAGTCGTGTGCTCTCTGCCACTGAATGAGGATAAATAACGATAATTACATATTATGAATTTGATGAGTTCATTTACACCTCAGCTCAACAACTCTACGTCGATTGAAAATGTCGATGTCCTGAGAAAATATGATCTTTTTAATCTAGCTAGAAAATTCTCGTCTACGAGTACAATGTTTTTTTTTTTTTTTATTATCAAAATTTTTTCTTGTTTGTTCGGTTTATTTATTTATTTATTTTCCTTACGTGTATATCATTCGGTTTTAGGCAGTTGGACGGAATTACTATACTCGATGGATCCGGTAAAGACATTGACGAGGAATACGACCCGCCGCATAAGAGTTTCTATGTTCGTCGTCAGTTATAGGCCGAACCAAGTAAATATTCTTCTTGGGCAGGTCAGAATCGTACGACACTCGGTAAAACACAAGTAAGTACCTATAATAAGTATTCCGCTGATTTTCGTTTTCCAGCCCCTCTCGGATTCAGCGCTACAAAGAATTTTCAACAGTAAAACACCGACGCAGTACGCGACTTTTCCTCTCTTAATTCAGAACTCATTAAGGGTGCGCTTCACCCGTCCACAAACTCCGGAAGGATGTACGATTAGTTGCATATGCAAGGTTCGTCATACCAGCGTGCGCGCGTGCCTGGGTAGTCTTTCCAAGGAATGATTTAACAAGACTTCGCAAACAGTTCCTCAAAAGCTCCATTTTTCCACAAATTTTTCCACTATTGAGAAATGTTGTACAGAAAGGTGTCAACTAGTGTAGCTTATTAGCGCTCCCTACATTTGCCGCACAACAAGCACACTCTATAGGTTTCACACCCACGCACACCTTGATGACAACGATAGTCGGGAAGCTAAGAAAATCCGCTAGCATGCCATGCCGGCGCGACTCCTTCGGATGCTTCTCTATACTTATACCAAGTACTGACTAACGTGCAAATTCCCCCCCTAGCAAAGTTTGAATTCTTTCGTTTGTTTAATTGGACAAAGGGTTCAACTCGAGGCGGTATAGAAGCAAAACTTTCTCGATACATATATGATGGGAGGGTACCTATCTAAAAGTCAATCAGCAACAATGATATGAATTATTTCAATCTTCTAGATGAAAAGAAAATAAATTTCTACGTAATTTACGGCTCTGCCGTCGTTTATTGTGAGGAAAAAAAAAAAAAAAAAAAAAAAAAAAAAAAAAAAAAAAAAGGCAACAACGACCGACGTTTTGGTATAACGTATACCATCTTTGGGGACGTCTCGCTCGAAGATGGGAAACGTCAACGGTCAAACATACCTAGAGTTGTATCAATCAACTCAAGGTATTAACGCTAGATCAAAGATGTTCTTATAGTTATTACGTATATTAGCATCTACCCTTTCGAAATTAGGTAGATCCAATGCTCTAGACTCGCGACTCTTGAGAAAATGAAGACCACAACGTAGAATCGGCGCATGTGTTGTACAAACTAACGCCTTATATTGATTAGAAATAAATAAACCGGTATCATCAATGTTGGTGAATAGTACATGTATGAGTACCTAAATTGGAGGATCAAATCAAAATGAAGAAGTATTGAGTGTACACGCGATGAGATTTCAAACTTTCAACATGAAAGATAGACAATTAAGCGGTAACCGGTTGTCCATCATAACATACCGTGTACCAAAGCTGTACGATAAGTGGAACGCTATTTGAGAAATTTTATCAGCCATATTGACATAGCCGCTGTTCGCTAATTATTATTATTATTATTAATATTATTATTATTATTATTATTATTATTCCTATTACGCACACCCCTGGGTTAATGGGTGGTGTTCTCGATTTCCAGCGGGTATTTTTTTACCGAGGCTGAAAATCATGTGTACGCATCTCCGAAAACCTTACGTGTTATTCTTGCTGTAGCCAGCAATGCGCGGCTTTCTGCATGGCCTCGATTATAAAATAATTGTTTTTTGGTGGTACAGTGTACCCACGTTCTTCAAGGTCTTATGAGGAATTATCCCTGTTGCCGATATTACCACGGAAAGGACTGCAACGGAATTCACCCCTTCTTTGTTTTCTCATCTCCATCGCCAGTGCTTCGTACATATTTTTTCTTTTTTCGTTTTAACTGTGCCGCCTACGTTCGCTGTGTTAGGTACCGCTTTGTCTATCAAGAACGTTTTTCCTGTTTTCTTTTTAAAAAGCATTATATCCGGTCTATTTGCTGGGATCGTTCTGTCAGTCATTATTGTTCTATCCCAGTAGATTTTTGAATCGGTATTTTCCAGTACTTTTTCTGGCGTATAGGTAGCTATAATACGGATCTACCTTCTTCTTCATTCCGTATTTTATGACCAGTGCCGTGTGCAGAACTCACTTCGTTTTAATTGGAGAGCTAAAAATAGTTTTTCATGCGAGAAATTCAGATACGGGAGAAGAGATGTTGAGGATGAGTGGAGAGTGGAGAGTCGTTTGATGATTGTGAGGGGTGAGTTGGAATTTGCGAAGTGAAGCTGATTTTGGCTAGAAAAATATGTGTTGGATTGGTGGATGAGGAATATTTGTTTCGTGATGAGGGCGTGAAAGAGATGTAAGTATAAGATGAGTGATGAGATGGATATGATTGTGCGAGTCTAGCGTGACCTATTCTGAGGCGAGTGATGATCATTTTTTCTCTGCGAGTCAGTTGATTTGAGGAATCTCAGTGAATGGGAACATTTTTCGTTGGATATAGCTTGTTTGAGTAAGATTCAAGATTAATAAAATGAAGAATTTCGGCTCGAGTACAAAATTAAGTATTATTAGTTGACGTGTTTGGAGAGTTCTGAACGTGGGGGAGGGGAAGAGGGGTTGACTGGTTGGTGATTAGTTGCTTATTTGGTTTTTTTGTTGATTTTTTCGTCCTTTGGGATGTCCTTGCGGCTGGCTGGGTACCCAGAAAAAGAATATTGGAGAAGAGTTGGCATATAGCAAATGGCGATGGGAGCGTGAATAAGATTTTTAAGTGGGTGAGAAGAACAGTAGCCGAAGATAGCGCATGAGAGGGACATTGAGGATCTGTAAGTTTTATACACAGAACAATTTGCAGAATAGGTTAGAGTATCAAACATTTTGAGATAGGATTTAAGTATAATGTTCAATTTCAGGTAGAGGTGGAAAGTTGTGTACTTACTGTTTATGCAGCATGCTTAAATATTTTTTCTTTGCTTTTTGCACAGCTCTTATTTTATAATGCGAAATACATTTTCAAGAATTCGCGCATGATATGTGAGAGAAAAAAAAAATATATATATATAGAAAGAAGGAGGAGAAATGTTTATTTCAAGTTTTTCCTATTTTCCCTACAACAAATTCACCGGGGGAGCGTCTCCCCAGCGTACCGCGGGAATGAAAGTGCAGCATCAAGTACGGGTGAATATTGCTCCACTAAAAGAAACACCTTATGAAACTGGTAATCCTGCCTATACAAAAACACTTTTGATGTAAATCACAAGATTATAAGAGAGGCTTCAAGAGATGTTTAAACTGTTCTGTACCATAGTACATAATCACAAAATCGCTTAGGTATCTCAAGATATAATACAGATTGCTAAGCATACTACTAAATCTTATTAATATTCCAATTACAGAAATATCGCAGAAATGTAAATCAAGTTATACCAGATAAACCCTATTCTGAAGAGGATCAGGATTTGGTTTTGGTTTTCAAAATTATTATTCGTCATCATGATTATAAAGAAAAAAATGGTACATAGGCGTGTAACTATATATTGAAACTCGCGTTAGAGCGAACAAAAACGTAGATTTTAGAATTTAGATAAGTAAAAAAATTCTTTATTTCTCTCTTTTTTCTTTTTTGTCTCAATTCTAAATTGTACCTTAATTTGGCTGTTCTAAGGCGAGTTTCAATATACGTACATACATAGTTTACTTGATAGTTAGGTACACGTTCTTGTGCCGTTTTTTCTTTATAAGTTAAACCCTATTCACAGAAAATAAAAACCACATAATTAATTTGTTCGCTCATCTGAGACATCGAAATGCACACGGGCTCATACTAGTTTTCAAAGGGGAAAAATAACGATATTGATTGCTATGTCGGAGTGGGTAGAAGAGTTGAGAAACTACTGCGATCGAGATTCGACAATTGTGAGTATATTTTCTTTTTAATTACAACCTTCTTCGCACCAACGACTGATTTTCGTTGCTCATTGATGTCAATAGAACTCGTCAAGGGAACACGCGAGTTTGTTCCAAAAGATAATTCGTGACAATGAAAATTATTTCGAATTGAAAAAAAAGATCCGTTACGACACTGACAGAAATGAACAATCATAGTCAATCTCTGCAAAATTATCATTTTTATCCGCTAGATGGAAGGCTTTAAGACTCCAATTCGCGGATATGAGATGCTGGGAAATCAAACTCTTCTCGTTTTGAAGAGACTCTGTGGGCTCCTTTTTATCGATGAATATTTGAGTGGGAAAATTTTCAAATCACCAAATCAAGTCAAGGTTGCCCCCCTTAGTAGGACAGAGGCTCTTCTAAAGATATACCCTTCTACGAAAGTGTAATATTCGCGCGTTCTCTATTATTGTGTAGGTAATAATAAAATTCTTTATTATATGTCGGTTTAGTTATAAATGTAGTAAAATATAGGTCCAACAATATCTCAATAAGTCAGTCAGGCTTGAAAAATGTGCAACATGAAGACTTCAAAAATTTGAATACGTACCCACGCGTACGTCTTTCAGCATAGAGAAATTAACTTCCTATTGAAGATACAGTAAAAGATTGTAACGTCAAACGACTGAAGAGAAAATGATGATAGGCTATCATAAAAATGAAGAATAATACTCAACTAGCATTTTATACTTAATACCGTAGACTGTACTTGATATCATCAATTTATAAAAATATTATACTTGTAGGTACCTACCCAGGTATAGGTACGACGTACAATACAGCAGTAAGTGCCTAATCGACCAGTAAACTGCTGAGATTTTTTTTTTTTTCTTTTTAAGGATTAATTTAACCGCTAGGCCTATCTGACTTGAGAAAAATTTATGCCTGCGTTTGATAGGTAATAGGCATTGGAAAGGCATTTGTTTAGTGTACCTATTGCGTGCGTCAATGCACTGATTTCATTTATACTTAAATAGCCCACATGATACATCGACTTCTTCGTATGACTTTTAATATTAGACCATGTCTGTAGACGTATAGGTACTCGTACATATTATACTAGATTATAATAACAAACACGCGTCGTTCCACTTGACAAACGTTTCATATTTGAACCTGAGAATCTTACATCGAACACAGTGCAGTGCGTATGCGCATACGAGTATAACCTCCATGAAAATGATTACGTAATTTTAATTGTGAACAACACGAAGACGTTGATCCTTATTCGAATTACATATTATCGTCTTGTGTACGTTGTACGTACGTTTATACTGCAGTCACAATCTTCGACAATTATAATAAATAAGACACAAACGTCGGCAGTTGCCTATGTATAATTATGTAGTAGTATTTAAGTTATTGTAACTTAAATCAGGTACCAAACTCAGTATTGTGCGCGTATTATACAAATAATGGAATAAGTTCTCGCCAATAATTTGGAAAATACGGTAAGAATTCGGCAATGAAAAGAATAATTAACGATATAAAAATAATGATCACGACGACGACGACGACGATGAAAGTCTTTTGTATAGCCTACCTGTATACTCACAGACAAGACGTATTAATAAATAAGGTATTTTTTCGAAAACGATAATAAATTGGCCCGGTTTGTCCGCATTGAACATCTTGTACTCGTCTTTTGGCTCGTACTCTCGTATACCTATACATACACTACACTACATATATCTATTTGGACTCGATTACGTGATCTTTGCCGCAAGTACCAGTACCTATCTTCCAAGTCCGTCCGGTCTTTTCGCAGTTGGTCTGTGAATGAGCGAGAATTTAAAAGTTACTCCGTAGGTAGCTGATGAAAAGGTGGCGAACGCTAAACAGACCTCAATCATTTGTAGAAGGTCTGTCGTCATTGTGTACTGTATGATTAAGAGAAAAAATGAAAATATAAAATTAAACATTATATTTTCCTCCATGGAAAACGCAAGATACAGAGCCGACATAGGTAACGAACAAGAACAAAGAATGAAATTGAAGCCTTGTAAAGATCTTTTAAATTTTGACCAGGCTACCGGTTTGAATGTACCTAACTTGATAGTTGATACACTCTATCGTCAAATCGCATCTGTATAATATCGTAATACTTATACGGTATAGGCCTACTTCTTTAATTGTGCGAGTGTTATTATTATTTGATATTCATTACTAACTTGGAAAATATATTTTCTTCAAAATTTTGTGTCCAATAAGATTTTTCCTATATTTTTGTGCTTCATTGAAAATCTAGTCCATCAATTCGCCATTTTACGCTATTTTAGTGATAGAAAATGAAAAGAAAAAATTAATACCGTGTTAAAACTTGGTACGATTGTCCGCAATTACTCCCCAAGATTACCTAAAGATGGCACTTGGGGGTTATCAGCGTAAGCGGCTTGTTTTCTTTTATAGTTACAATCAAGAGGCTACCTACCAACATATATTTACTTGTGGAAAAACACAATACGCAACAGATACCTAGGAAGAGAGAGCGAGAAAATTTCGTAAATAAAATGTTCATCCTTTGTCATAAATTCGTACATTGTTTCGCGCCTTTTTGAGCTACGCCCACAATTTTACAAACGCGCGAGATACTACATTGTGTAGGTACCTACGCGTCTCAACGGGATAGCTGATACGTGTACTGTATGTGTGTAGCTTCACAGCTGTGGTAGTGCATGTACTTGTAAAATTCTACAAACACGAAATGCGAGTAGTTTTTGTATTATTTTTTCTTGCATACGATTGTGTTGATTAGTAGGCTACGTCGAGTTACAAATGAGGGTTTAATTTGCGTAGAATAAATTATTTTCAGAGGGTTGACGCGTATGCGTTACACTATAAATCAGGTACCTGACTGAGGTATAGGTATTCGTTTTTGCGGTTCGTCGCAAAGCCAATTCCGCAGATTCATCTCAAAAAAATATATATATATATAAGGAAACCTGAAATTTTTTTTTATGCTAGTTGTGATCTATGACCTCTAAAACGTCGAGAAAATTCATTGCCCCCTCCCCCCATTCACCTTGCTACGGCTGTAATACCTCACTTTTCCGATTGGAAAAGTCGGTAAAACGCACGTCTATACCAGTAAACAACGTTTCAAAGAAGAAGAAGAAGAAGAATAATGATACGCAATTGCCTTACGCGATACAATGATACAGTAACCTATACGCGCTGCGCTAAATACGTGTGACCAAGTTGTGGCTTCTATGAGAAGGTCGGTAGTCGTGTCTTATACCGTATTCAAAGATGTTGCGTGAAATGAGTATGAAAAGCTAATATAATATTGTACGCGATGTTATAAAATTATAAACCAACCCTGACGCAGTAGTATACATATTATACAAATAGCCTAAGTTGACTTTGACGCTATTCACAGAGCAAGAATGAAATTTTACGCCAATTATTCAACGTATTGTGGGTTAATACGGTACGAGTATGTATGCCCCTCAGGTTACGCGAGAGAGAAAGATGTACATTTTATATACTTAGGTGTGAAACATATAATCAAGATAATCAGGATCGGGTCGTTTCATATAGATACGTGTTAGTCAATTACAATTGAATGCGTGCGTAGTACGTAGATTAAACGATCGTTATTTTACCTCAAGTCTCTCATTGCTTTGCTTTACGTAAGAGTCCAACGATATAGCTACCTATACTTTAAAAAACCACAAATGCGCTTCTCCCCCCCCCCCCTCCCTCCCTCCCTCCATACCCCATTCGTCGATCTTGCTTGAACAAATTCATCGATATACCGCCATAGCTTCTGAATGAAGTTGAGCATATTTTATCTGCTTTGAGGATCGTCAAGCGAGAAAATACAAACAACGACGGAAAAAAGAAGAAAATATACAAGAATTCATTAACTACATTTATTATATTATTACAAATTAATAGTAGGTACTTAAATAAATCGCTTTACAAATCACAACAAAGTGTAGGTAGCAGAGTACGGATATGGCAGTGCGGTAGGAAAAGTGACTGGCAGAGCCGAATAGGTCGCTGGCAATGCTGAGTACGCAGCTGGCACGGCGACGGGTACAGCAGCTGGTACAGTTGGGTACGCTGATGGAGCGGCGGAATAAGCTGTAGGAGCAACTGCAGGGACTGCTGAGAAGGCAGTTGGTAGAGCTCTTGCTGAGTAAGCGGCTACGAGAGGGGCACCGGCCGTTAAAGCTGCCGGAGCTACCCCGTGATTAACGGTGTGAGCAGAATAAGAACTAGCGTAAGTAGCTGCGAGAGGTGCTGCTAGAGTTGCTAATGGGGTTATTGAACCGCTACATTGCGAAACGAGAGCAGAAACAGCCAGTAAGTAGGTGAGCGACAACTGCAAATTATAAAATAATAAAAATTATAAAAATTTACTATAGGAAGCAATAAGACATACGACTATTCAAATACTTGCATAAAGTCATTAGGAAACCGCAAACTCGGATTAAAATTTGTGAGCATTAGATATTGCACAGATTACTCTATATAGGCACATCGCGATAATAGCATCAGAACCGATTCTATTAATCTTGTAAGTATATCGATAATAATCAATCCGATTGGTATAGGCAGCAAGTTAACTTCCTCTTTGTCTTCTATATTCTCTCCGTCTTATCTCCTGCTTAGTAGTCCCTGAATTTTAAGAGATTCGCAATACCGTAATTTATGTAGGTAGGCCAACATTTGAAACAATGTTTGTTTATTTGCGCGGGAGGGTGCTGCAAACAGACGCATGGCCCAATTACTTGCAACACCCTGAGAACATATTCCTGAAAATAATAGCGAGAAATTTTTTTCAATCGATTAATCGTATTACTTCGCTGCCGCATGCACCAATGCTATTTCACAAAATTTAATACAAATCTACGAAATACAATTTATTGTAATAAAATAATCTGAGAAATAATCAAACTAGAAAATAGTACACATTGATGAGACGTTGTTTTCATTTTATTACCTAATATTTTTTCTAGATATTTCTCAGGATTCGGGTATTCTTCGTCTTCATTTAATCTCGGGCATTTTCTGATACCCGAGTCATCCTAATTTTGTAACATTTTTCCAAATTGCATATTACATATTTTTTAAATTGAGGAAGAAGTAAGAAATTCCCGCAATAAATCATTTATGATCGATCCTCATTTACCCATAGCCTATGTGGTAAAAATGTAAACAAAAATAATTATCATAATTTCTGCTTCTGTTTAGGAGTTGAAGATCCCCAACCTTTATGTAGCTTACAATCAACTTTTACCCACGTGAGGTGAGGTTAACAATCAAAACGAGGTGAACAGAGATTTTTTTTCGTTGTTTGCAGCTCGTACTGCGAAAATCAATTCAACGAGTTGAAGTTGGATTCGTTTGACTGGGACCCATATCTAGAAATTATTATTCTTCGGTTAAAAATTGAGTACCTACATGATTCATAAATTCTTTAGGATAACTATCACGAAAGTGGAAATACTTAGTATATTTCTATACATGTGGGTAAAGTCAGCGTTTATCCAACGAGGCAAAAATTGCGATCTGAGCCGGAGGCGAGTAGAGCAAATGTGAAATGTTTAAGAATGTTTCTTCAAGACACTACACCAATAGGTATTACTCGTAAATTAGTAAGACTGATTCGACTCATTTATATACCATTTCTACCGCAGTGTAAGTGGGTTTCTTATAATAATCGTAATAATATTTTTAGAAGAATTATAGTTAATCACTATCGTACCTATTGAAAAAAATAATTTTAAAAAACGCTGAAAATAAGGCAAATTAATATTTAATTGCTCGCTTACAAATTTCCATTCACACGTACACACGCTTTTCTACCAGTAGGTACGTAAACAAACGAATCGCGCTTACGATTCAAAAAAAAAGTTGAGGGGCTCAATATCAAAAATACGGATAGTCGAAATTTATACGATTGATACGAGAAAAGAAATGTGTAAATGCCTTTACCGGCTATCCTTCTCATTAAAAGTTCAAAGCTCAGCGGTCCAGTATTACATGCTAAATGTTTCCCGCTAATATTCAATCATAATATTATGTTTTCCGTTCAAAAAGAGATTGATCACAACAAAGAAATACAGTCCACTGTTCAAGCATAGAAAGTTTAGTAAAGTTTATTGCGGTGAAGTTTATTATTCAAATTATATTAAAGTTCAAAGTTATAAAGTTACACTCGTTGTTTTGTTCTCCACATTCCTGTACAATAACAAAATGCTAAACCTCATTCGCGAATATCACGCCAAGTGTATCATTTCGCTAAACTTCAATATTTCAAGGTTAATCCTACGGAAAAATTTAAATCACATTTGGTATGAAAAAAATCGCTCCGTCGGTTGCGAGAGATTAAAATAGTAAAACAAAAACAAAAAAAAAAAAAAAAAAAAAAACAAATGTTTCATTGAAGTTGAGACGAAAATTGTTTTTGTGCTGCCTTTGCGCAGTACCAAAGTTTCTACCGCACCACACAAGAACAGGTGGCACTGCACTGTCGGCATACGATGCAGATGAAGTAGCCTAATTTGAAGGCGCTGATATCGTAGAAAAGACAAGAAGAGTGTTTAGAGGTAAAAGACGTTTTCCACCAGAACTAGTATATGAGTATACCGACACTTATTCTCCCAAGTACCTACGTATTATCGATCAGGTGGTGTTTTCATTCTCAACATTATTGATCTTATGACGAATTCCCTTAAATGAAAAAAATAAGTACGCAATCCAGAATTACCCCTTAAACTGATGTTAAGAAACTCCACTAGATTGATACCTAATACGCGTAGGTACGTTAAAGAATAATTTTTTTGCAATATGATATGAAATTTTGGAAAAGCCTTATAAAATACTATACTATACTATACTATACCGAATACCTCAGTGAGCAACGCAACGTCATGCAAGAGACACCTTTTATGATACGTATACTTATTCACATGTAGCGTTGTTATTTTCATTTGAGTTAATTAGGTACTTTTTCCCAACACATACCTACAACGAAAACATTCTTTCTGCAATAGTTTTTGGTAGCGAAAATGGTCTTTATGTGTAACCGTCAAAACTGTGAAGAAAAATATGACGTGAGTCACCAAAAATGATTTTTCATTGATGAAAATTTATTTCCGCAATGTTTTCGTAGCCTTTTCGTTGTATTCGTTGAAAAAAGTAAGTAACTTGCTTGACACTGCACTACTTACAAAAGCGCTCGCGTTCGAACTCGAAATGATTGCTGTGCTGCACTCACTGACGCTCTTATCACACTCTCGTACAGACGCCCGCTTTCGTGACTAGTTTTAAGCAATCTACTACTTACCGGTATTTCACAAAATTTTAGCGCTCGTTATCAAAAAATTAGACCGTTTAATACTTTCTAACAATTTGGCTTACTCGTATGATTAATTTTCTTTCATAGGTATCATGTTTCAGTTTCAAGGGAAAAAAAAAAAAAAACAATCCCTAGTAGGTAATGCTCGAGCGTAA
This sequence comes from Aspidiotus destructor, assembly GCA_035079395.1. NCBI lineage: Eukaryota > Metazoa > Arthropoda > Insecta > Hemiptera > Diaspididae > Aspidiotus > Aspidiotus destructor. The sequence continues at coordinate 2,108,463 of JAVHKZ010000014.1, forward strand.
TCTTTTCAACGACAAGGTGTATCTGCATTGAATCACATAGCACACACTGCACTGCGGAACATGAAATTACAAGAGGAAATTTTCCCAAAACTTGTCTTGCCTTATACCATTCTCGCTAGAAACCACTTTTTGTCTTTGGAAAACTTTTGAAAGTATCATTATTAAAAGATTTCCAAAAACCAGAGAAATTTCTTCACAAAATGGAAATAAGTAGGTACCCCTGATCGAAAAAAAAAAGTCCCATTTATGGTACCTGACTATATGAATACGTTACGGGAACGTCGGCTTTGTAAATATATGCATATTTCAAGCTGAAATGAGACAGACGGTAAAATAAATACACATTTTCCTGATCGATAATTAGTTTTACTTACGGTTCTTGATGAATGCATTTTGAAGAATCGGATGTATGCTAGAATTGTTTGAAAAAATCTGTTGAGGAATACCTAGTATGATTTCGCGCACCGAACACAAGTGATGGGCCATCTACTGCAGCGTATCCTTAAATATAATCGTCGCCAACAGAAAAATTATTTATTCTTGGCGCACGTACGTATAGCTCTCGTATCGCCCTCGTCCTTCATAAAAAATGACCTATCGTCAAATAGCGTACCTTACGTAACAAGATCCTAATCAAAAATATTGAAGTAGGTACCGGTACGACGAATAATTGTAATCCAGCGAACGTCGGTGGTTGATGTGATGTTCGAGCAAAACGGAGGACCTCGATGTCGAAATTCGTAGGTTCCATAATAAGTAACTAACTTACTTACCTATATAAGTACCAATCCAAAAGATTAGATTCTGTACGGTATCTTACTGACCAATATTCATGGGGAGAAAAAAGCAGCAGCTCTACTATTTGAAACGAGAAAAATAGCAAATCTCCATGAAATGATAGGCCTAAAGAAGTGAGCTATTGTCACCCACCAAACGTCGAGCTTGCTGGCGATACATATTATTATTCAATTAAATACTTACCTATACAGGTAGGTATTTTCATAATAACATTTAGGTACTTACAATGACAAAAAAATATAATTTCATCTGTGTTTAGAAATATTTACCGAAGTAGAAATTTTTTTCCACACTCGTGACCGTTAAGTCAATGATATTTCCCCAATGGTAAAATTTGATTTATAGGAAAGATGTCTGTCAAATAAAAAATGAAAAAAACCAAAGTACCTATATAAAAATTAAACCCTTTTTTTCACAAACAAAATCAAATTTTACTTCCTACAGGAGAAAAAAAACAATCTTGCTGAATATAGGGAGGGAAACAAATAAAAATTTGTACGCACCAACCACAGAAAATCAACGCGATATGAAGAATCAAGTACAAATGATTTTTTTGAATTGATTTAGGCAAAGCAGACGGCGTACCTACCAGAAATGGATGAACACCAGAAAGATTGACGATAAGATCGAATACAGTAGAAGATCAATTCTAATAAAACGTAAAATCCTAGGAGTTGCAGCGAAGTATTTGGAATAAGTTTGCGGATCATGTGTTGAAATGGAACGATGTACCTGGCAATGAAAGGACGCTTGAGATGAACCCGGTGGCACCCAATCTCAAGGGCCTTGTAAAACTCCACAAAGCAAACCGTCCGATGAGATCCCTGGTAAACTGCATCCAATTACCATGCTACAGGATAGCAAAGATCGTAGCCACATTCTTGAAAGAAAACTACCAGTTTGCACTGAGGAAAAGCATCAAGAACAACAATGAGCTGATGGAGCAATTAAACAAGTTTGAAATCAAGAGCAACGACAAGCTGCGATATCCTTTGATGTGACAAAACATGTTTGGAACCATACCGAAAGAGGAACTTTTGATCCTGCTCAAAAAGAATAGATACTATGGGAATCCTGATGGACCGCAGTGCGTCAACATAATAATGGAAGAGATCTTGAGTCAGAACTACTGCCGCTTCAATAACAAGTTCTATAGCCAGGAAAGGGGACTTGCGATGGGATCACCGCTGTCACCAATCCTGGAAAAGATATTCATGAATGATATGAAAAAGAAGAGATCCCGTTCATATGGGTGCCGATGATGCCGATAAAAGAAGACTAGTCGCAGCTGAAACGAAGATTATGCGACGCGACGTACAGCAGGGCTGAGGGACAGAATACGATTGTACATAATCTAGGAGTGGCACTAGTGGTAAGCAAAGTAAAGAACTACAAATCACCAAAAATCGATAATGAAATATACGCCGACAAATAAGCGACCAGGAAGAAGACCAAGAAAAAAACTCACCGACATGAGGAAATCTTCCAAAAATTCGGCTTCTTCTATACACCGCAGACAGGCCACTAGGTCTACCGCAGAAAAGGAGACGACAACCACGACGACTATAACGACGAAAATTGGCGGAAAGTTATTCTAAACTCTTTGTATTCTGAAACAGAACAAAGTTTCTTCAAATTTCCTTACTGGACTTCATTAAGTTTATCGAGGTGTATTGCGGCCCCAATGTTAAGTCTGTCACCGATACTGACCATCCAATTGAATTTTTTCGACAATAAACGAATCTCTAACTAATGAATATGGTTTGAGTATAATCGCGATTTTCCAACAACTTTTCACTATTATTTTGAGAACTCAAGCGGATAGGCAGATCTACTCAGTAGATCGTTCAAAATCGGCCCTTACGGAAAAATACAACAAAAACCATCTTCCAGGAAAATAGAGAATTTTGAAATTAAACGAAGAGGAATAATATATTTAAGTCCTCAATTTCTTTTCGAATCACACCTAAGTACTTCATGATATTTCTTCCGTCCCTATATGGCAGTTTGCTTTAAATTCTATCAATTTGGTGGAGGAATCACGGCAAACGATAGGCAATCCCCCTCGTCTTCCTTCGGCCTAAAATGTTGAATTGACGTATCTCCAAAACGATGATCACTAAATACAGTACCTAGTAATACAAAAAAACGTCATTCGCCGAATCGTGCGGTTTTGCAGGTGATAAATAGGTCAATTCACCTTTGTACGGCAGTAATGTTGACTTTAAGAAAAGGTGAATCGTGTATATGTCTTCAAAAAACATTTGAGAAATTTTGTTTGAACGCATTTCGATGCTATATCATCAGTAAACGCATATAGTCGATCCTCGCACGCGTCTGCTATTGTGTGCGATCCTGTCGGTAAAAACAAATGTCGTCGCATTTTGTTTTAAAAATATTAGATCTTATGTTTAAAATGTACCATATCATCATTGTGTCTAATATCTTGACAGAATAATATGATCTCTTCATTTTACTCGTATGAACGCAATTGTACCTATAGACAAATTGTCAACCTCCCAAGAAAAGGTGTACAGTCTACAGTCATTGCATTGTATTGCGCATTGCGCATTGCATTGAATGTTGTAGTGAGATGTACATTGCGGGCCGGGCGTCCAAGACGCTACAAGTATGACAACAAATGAATTAATCGTTTCGAAAATTGAATGAAACATAAATTTATGTAGCACACGATACAGCACGTCCTAGTCAATAAGATTTTATGATAGGTATTCACATTTTCCAAAAAGTAAATCGCATACTCGAATGTTTTGAGAGATTTGACTAGCGATCGATCTTAAGAAATGATTCTGTATATAAGATGCGGAGATTGTAAATACGCGTTAGAAAGTAAAAAAGTAACTTATGAAGAAAAACAATAAAAATAATGATGTGGATGATTGTTTTATACAGTAGGAATTATTGCGTTTATTTTTTGAAATTACGAATAAACTGGACCAGGAAGCACTGGTACAAGCGGGGGCGCGAACGGCGGATGAAATAGCCTCGAAAATATGTTTACAGAGTGAGCGTGAGGCGGCACGCTAGCCGGTATAACTCGGATGTAACGACGCGGTATCGGAACCACGAATGATGGTGGTGGTGGTGGTGGTGGGGGAGGAAACAGTGATACTGGTACCGGTACAACACTTGATGGTATTGGTACAAAAGGCGCTGTTACTCCCAAAGGAGACTTCAACAGTGAATGGTGTACAAACGGATTGCTTCCTTCAACCAAAACGGATGTGATTAGCGCAAGATAAGTCTTTGCAAGCATCTGAAAGAAGGCAATAATGTGGTTCAATACTTAATATCGTGTATTTCATAATACGAGTATGTATAACAATATACATAATTATATTTTTTCGAGGCGGAATTTTTCGGATCTGTCGCGCGCCAACCAACTTCTCACTTTTCGTCGGATGTTAATGATAGGCTATTTTCGATATTATACAGAATACCTACTATTAAAATTTCGAGTCTTGATGAATTAATAAAGTTTGACAATAACGTTTACACATAATATTTGATGAGAAGGGGGAGGGGGCGTTAGATAAGTACTTTAGAGTGCGCTATCTGAGAAAATTTTCAGAAGAATGTAAATTACAATTTAATAGTAGGTATGTACGAGTATATTACGCGGCAAGCGGTAAAACGAGTGTTTTTGCACAATACGAATTCTAGCGCAGCGAAATATCGCACCGGCAGGCATAGGAGAGTGTGTAGTAGGCTGCACTCTAGAACAAAAGTACCTATAGGCTGGAGAAAGAAAATACGAGTTGTCACCGCTGGTCGCGTAAAATACTTTTCACAACACTTAACTGTGAAAGACAAATTCTGATCCTGTATTGAATTAAAACAATTATAAGACAAACTATTTTATCTACTATTTTAATTAATAAAAATTTATGGACAGCAATCAATCAACGTACCTACGTGCAAAAGGAAAAAAAAAGGAGAGCAAAAACGCGGCAACAAGATGACTAAAAGCGAATTGCGTTGATGATGACGTAATTGTCGAACTTTGCCCGCCACCTGATCGGATAAGACCGAACTGTGACAAAAATCATCGTGTAGCAAAAACCAAAATTTTCCCCCCCGCAGTTTTTTACTTCTCACTTCTAATTTTGTACTTTTCACCATGGTAATAGTGTATGGCTTCAATAGAAAAAATACACCGGCCTGAGATTCTCTCAAATGATGAGTTACTGCTCTTAACGCTCATTGAGTGGCTGTTTCTCTTATAACTAATGTTTTTTCCATTGTAAAAAATCACTTAAAATTTTCCGCTGAAAAATCTATATTTTTCTTGAAAATAAAATGATTTTGAAAAAAAAATCCGGTGTTGCAGTTGCAGGATAGTGTGATAAGCTTCAAGTAGAACTACGTATAAAACAAGAATTAAATTTGAAGACATCTTTGGTATTACCGAACTGAATTATAATACAAAATTTCGAAACTACGTAAGTGTATTCGAAGTGAAAGAAAGAAAGAAAAATTAATTCATGAAATTAATTAGGTACACAGCAATACCGCTGTATCGACGTCCGGACTCCGAAAATGTTCATAAGATCATCAAGATGTAGGCCTAGTTCTTTATTCAGTCTTCAAATTGATGATTGAAGGAACAACCGCTAGGTACATAATTATTATTGCTTTTTACGCAGCGGTGTTGCTATGATTAATTTCGTTAATTTTTCTTTCTTTCTTTCTTTTTTTCACTTCGAATAAACTTACGTAGTTTCAAAATTTTGTATTAGAATTCTGTTTTCCACTGTAAATTTCGATAAGCCGAGAGCGCTATTTTCTATATCAATTTTTAATACCTTTTCTTCTTATAGTGTAAAACTGATCTTGTTTCTGCACGGTGACGCCATTGGATGGCGTATTTCAGAGGGAAAAATTGATAGCCCTCAAAAAAAAAAGAAGAAAAACGAGCAGAATGATTCATATTTTCCTGTAAAGTATTTTCTGAAAAACAGCATACAAAACTTGTGGTGATGTACCTACGACTCGTACATTGCCAACGTCGCACTTGTCTATAAATTGGTATCTTTTCCCTTTAGTGTTTACTAATACATACTTATACGAGTACCTACTACCTATTTCCGTGCAAAATAAGTATTATCGCGAATCAAAACCATCCTCTCTCTTCGTACTTTCTTTCAAAATGAAAATAACTATGCGCCGTATAGGATTTCTTCACCTACCTTCTAGAGTGAAATTCTATCGGATATCAACACATCGGATCACGAAATTTGAAAAAAAAAAAAAAAAAAAAAAGTCACTCAACACAATTTTTCGTAACTAGACGCACTTCCAATGAGCTTGACTGTTTGGCGATCAGTTGATTGAACAGAGATAATTATTGTTGGTAGCCAACTGTTGTACCCATATATAAGTGTGAGGTTGTTTCAGTGAAATTAGTTTTCACTTTCGAATTTGCTTCCTGAATATACTTTTCAATCGAATTTAACATAACGAAGCATGCCTGATCATAATATCAAGTAGGTATTTATGATGTGACAGAGCTACACCAGAATACCAAAATTCTAGATGGACTATATGCCTTTCGCTTTTTCATCAGAGGATTCCTCACCAACTAATTGATACGCGTTCATCCTATCGCACTTAAAACACAAACAATATGATTATTATTTATGCATCCAAGCTACACATGATGATACGCCGCGCCGCGCGTCAAGATATATGTATAATTGTAGGTACCTAATAACATTTGTAGGTATGTAGCATAAAGATGAAGTTGCACACCAGAAATAGGTTTATAATATAGGGTAGATAGGTAGGCCTATATTGCATATCTATAGGGAAGTATTGACTCATACACGTATTTCAAAAAAATTATTTTCGTATCTACCTAATAAATTATGATCTAACCATTATTTTCGCTAAAATTATTACGAGGAAAAGAAGAAGAGGAAAAAAAAAAAAAAAAAAAATGTTCGCCATCACGAAAAAAAAGAGCAAAGATAGAGAAACAGGGATTATCGAGCTCCATTTTTCTTTCTCTCAAGACGTCGAAAACTAATATACATACTGCACTGTTTAGAACGCATCCCGAAGATCCCTTAAGGGAGACCTCAGGTGAATAACCTCGGCCTCGAAGCTCAAGACGTGTAGCAATTCTGATCACTGCAGACTCTTAACACCAACCTAGGCCTATTTTGATGATTAATATGTTAGTGTACAACGAACAAAGTTTGTACCTTTGTATGGAACAATATAGTACATTTCAATGTTGACGATTATACAGTACGTACCTACGTAATAGAGGTAGGCTATGGACACGAGCGTACATCTTTGCTGTACAAACTGTTATTCCTCAACAGGCCGTTATTTCTTAACAAATTCCCAGATCGCGCTGTATGCGCTTTGTCTCGAATATTTTGGGCTTAACACAGAGTCTTATTGCAAATTAGCGATTTTCAAAAAATCATAGAAAAAGAATAAATCACTGTAGAAAGGTGAAACTAGGCTCGAATAAACAATTTATGACGGGTTAATTATAATAGCACAGCAAAAAGAATGTGAGAACAGCAAATGAGGAAGCAGCAAAAAGGAATATTACAATAGTAAATAAAGGATGAAATGAACAGTAATCGCTACACAGCGAATAGAATTGATGAAACAGTAAAACTAATCTTTTTTTAACAGCAAAAAAAGAACAATAATATTGAAACAGTTGAAGCTGCACAGCAAATAATTTTTCAAACATCAAAAATGGAATTACAAAGCATTTACAAAACATGTTACACGAATATGCCTACTTGGTGAAATATGTATATGTTGAGTAGGTACCTAGGCCTAAGTATTTACCTAACATTAAGTTGAGCAGGATGATGTGACGACGGAGGAAGAACTTTCATATTTTACGCAACTTCTATCATTTTCGGCTAACCAATATCGAAGACAGTATGGCAAACTATATACTCTTTCAGAAGAACCAGGCGTCGAAAACCTTGGACGAATTTAAGATGTATCGGAATGGGGTTTGGAAAATTTGTATATAGATTGTGAAAATGTGTCAAAATCGCATTGCTCGTGTCCGTACTTCTTAAAACATTTAACTTGTAAGCATGCGCATTGGGCATGTTGATCAGACTCAAACTTTGCAACAAGCTTCCTCAGGCAAAAACTGTGCCTTTAGGGCAAAAACGAAAACGTAGCCGCCCTGAAGCAGCGGAGAAAGCTCTTCTAGTAGGTACAATAATCCTTTTTTTTTTTTTTTAGACGTAAACACAAAGATGCTGATTAATCACTCATTGCTGTTTGATGTATTTTTTGCTGCGGCATTGTTGATAAGCTGTTCAATCGATTTCTTTACTGTGCATTGTTTTTTTTGCTGTTAATCTGTCCTTTTGCTGTGATAAAATTCCTCTGACTGTGTTAATCGTTTTTTCTGCTGTGCTATTAAATCCAACCCATTTATTACAAGCTATAAATTTGAGGAAGTACTATTCATCAAGTGATAATTTTTAAAAATTTTCAAAAAATTGCTTGTACTAGGGTAGGTACCTACGATAATGTAGCGGCGTAGGTGGGAAACGGGGAACTTGAATCTAGATTGCAACAAAGGCAGCGGAATTTTGATGCGCTGCGACAAACTTGCGGACAAGATTTTGGCGCTGTACCCGGCATACATCCATTATAAATGTGTTAGGCGCAGAAAGCGAAAACGGCCATTGAGCAAAAAAAGTTGCCACAACGCGTTGTGCCTACTGATAATGGACAGATCGCGTTCTGGTCAATTCTGAACAACCAGAGGGCGTTGTGGAAGTAATGAGACCTCGAGTACGCCCAAATCGCGTTGTGGCACGAAATAAGAGTAGGAGACACTGACTTCAACGCGTTTTGGTATGAATAATAGCCATCAGAACACGTAGGCGCCTGTATGCGATTAATTTTTTCCTGTTACAATGTGTATAAGAGTATTTACAGTAGGGTGGTGAGATGATACATAATATGTAAAAATCACGTAAACGCCTGTATGCGAATGTTAGCCTATAATTTATATTCAAAGTAGGTTACAATTTATCCTTTCTCGGTAGTAAATACAGAAAAATATACTGGTTTCTATGTATTTAGCTTCCCTTTCCAAGTCCCAGCGTCAAGGGTCAAGGGGGTAACGAATTTCTCTAGGTCCCATAGAGAACTATAGAAGGGCCAGGAATTTCTCCAAGTCCCCATACTAGCTAATAGAGGGTATAGAAGAGCTCAAAATCTTTCCAAGTTCCTATACTAGCCCATAGAAGTTCACGAATTTTTACAAGTCCCAGCGTTACGCCCGCCAGCGTTATGCGTACGCGGACAAAATTCCTCCGAGGGCCCATTAAAACGATTATTCAGTTTCCACAACGCATTCTGGCATACTCTATTCCCACAACCCGTTCCGGTTGTTCATTTTTCTACCGCACAACGCATTGTGTTTTCTTTTACGCAAGAAAACGCCTTCTGGCTCATTTTCCTTTGAAACATTATGCGTTGTGGCCGGTTTTACTTCTATCAAAGGCGAACAAAACGCGTTGTGGCTGTTCTTTTTGCTCAATGGCCGTTTTCGCTTTCTGCGCCGAACGTAGGTATACGTATATAAGTGTTGAAGGAAATAAATTAGATCCGAAAACGAATAAATTGGATGAATGCGTTTTATTGGCGAATTCAAAACAAGATCGCTTTCAAAAATTACAGAACGCCTGCAAAATGCAGTGTACAGCAGATACCTAAGTCGAAATCACGGTCGAAATATAACTACCTAGGTACCAAGACTTTATAGGTACGCTTATTTAGGTAGTAACAAAGGTTAACGGATAGCAGGATACATCATGCATCAATAATAATAATATTAAACGTTTATCTATAGCCGTCTCAAAGGAAGGCCGGAACATGCAGATCTGGCGACAGCTAAGTAGGCCAACCGTTTACACATGAATTACGGTAATGCATCAAAATTGTGCAAATTGAGTTGAACACATTAGCTGATACAGAATTTAATGACCTACAATATTTATTCTCTTCAATTTTTCCACAAAATTCAACATGTATACTCGGTGATTTTCAAAAAACCATTTTCTTCTTATTAGGTCGGCCTACTTGCACAGCGTTACCGTTCGCTGTGCATGTTCCGGCCTTCCTTTGAGACGGCCATGGTTTATCAGATAGCGAGTAAATGACATGAATGACTATCTTCTGTATGTACCACCGTATATTGACAATGTTAGCTGATGGAAAAAAGGAGTGCAGTCAATTTTCAATCAACTTTGTGCCCCTTTAGGTCAACTAAGTCCAACAATTTTTTATAATTCTATTAGACAGAGCTGAGAAATTGACTGATGATGAGCGGTTAGGTATCTATATCCTTTATTTCAAAGTACCAGTTAAACGGTTGTTTAACGATAGCAAGCGGTTAACTGGTGAAAAACTGCCTAATAAACCGGTCAACCGTTCAACTGTCAGGCCACGGCCGTCTACAATATTAATAAACCGGCATACGCGCAATTTTGGCAACAATGCTAAGAAAGGGCCAAAATTACCATTATACGTTATATGGAAAAAGATCAAATATTCGATTTTTTTGCGAGAACCGTACGGTGTACAAACATCACTCAGTGACTCAATGGAGTCATTCAAAGAGTGAATAATTTCTTATTTTTTGAGCCCTATATCGATAGAATCTGTTCAGTGTGGAACAAACAATAATCATTTGAAAATAAAAAGTTAGATAGGGGACAAAGTGCAGTGCAAGAAATAAACACCTTGTCGCTTGCTACCAAAACGTCTATCACCAGAGACCCGACTAACGTTGTCGCACTTCCGATGCTACCGGCCTGTAAGTAGGTATTGTAGACGTCTGCGTTCAGGCCCGTTGCATACCTGAGCTATACGCTACTACAACTACGCTACTACAACTACGTAGTTGCACTCAGCAGCATAAATGGAGCGCTTCACACCTTGGCTACAGCTAATTGGCTACAGCGTAGCCAGACTAATGCAGTCGAGCTATTGGTCCTTGATATATCCTGAGGCTATGCAGGCCTATGGCGGCATTGTCAATAGACTAAATTGCTGTGACGTCATTTGTGGACATGTACTGATAACAGGAATTGAGAGATGCGATAGTATACTGGAACAGATCAAAAGGAGGCTATCAATTCCCATAAAAATGCACAGGGATCATTTTGATTATACGCCTAAATTAAAAAATTGAAAATAAATTAAGTTTATAACGCTACAAGGGAACAAAGTATGAGCAATATCAAAACAAGCGCTTTGGCGACCCGAGCTGTGGCGAGGGTTGCCATGCAGCGCAAGTTTGTTTGCATACCTACTTCATTCTTGTGTGGCGTTCGCTATTTTTTGGTTCACACAAGCAATGCGTTTCTTTGTGTACGCAAAATATAATTACACGCTACAAAGCGTCATTCCCTAGAGAAAATCTGACGCGTGTTTATTCCCTGCAATGAACAAAAAAGAAAAAAACGCGACTTTGCTCCCTGCAATTCAAAGCGCGTAGTGAAGGTATTTTTGTTTGTTGTGTGAACCCAAAAGCAAATACTGTATGTATTTATGTTCAGAATTGGGAAGTTCTCATATCTTTGAAAACGTACTTGCGGTTCTTAACTTATTTCTTGTTTCCAAATCTGAACAAAAGATTGAAACGTTCCTATGTAATTCTTATAGAGCATTTCTTTTGTTTTGATCCTACAAGTAAGTTGGGGTAGGGCTTTGACTTTATGTATACATAATATATATATTATAGGTATATATATTATGTGGACTGCGCTAGCGTGTATAAAACGACCAAAAACAGGGTCCACAGAAGCGATAAGGTATATAAGGCGTAGCTGGCAAAACACGCGTACCTAAAATACACACGTTGCACCTTTCCCCTCCGCGCAAACCATGTTTTTTTTTATCAACCATACCTCATACACAACGCTGTAAGCGTAACATTAGATGTTGAGCCCTAGGCTATTCTTTACCATTTAGCGCAGTCCACATAATACTGTATATAGGTAGGTAGTCAAAAGGGTAAGGCCGGTAAGCCATTGAGGAGCAAACATCGCCTTATGACGTCACAACTATTAAGTCTATCTTTCATTAGTTGTTTCAAATACAGTAGTTGATAACAGTCTGGATTTTGAATTTTATTGGTTATTGAAAAGCTGATGTAGTCAACTGTGAAGTTCAGACATGAGTGCTGGTAGAGCCCTATAATAACGATTGAGGACATGGGCCGCCATATTTAGTCGTTGCAGCATGAACTTCCCTATTCCTGTTACTGATAACAATTTATCAGTAAAGCAGGAATAGGGAAGTTCATGCTGTAACGAGCAGGAATAGGGAAGTTCATGCTGTAACGACTAATTATGGCGGCCCATGTCCTCACTCGTTATTACAGGGCTCTAGCGCTGGTGGTAGCTGTAGCTTGGCTACATATTTTGTGTGGTCTTGATCTAACTCAGGTGTGAAGCATACCTCAATTGCACATCGCTTTTATTTCTCAAAAAAATCCCTTCCACTATTTCTTTCTCAAAAACACAAAAATTTGAACAAAAAAAGAGAGAGAAAGAAAACCCCTTTTACATGTTAATGATTAGGAAAAATATTATTTCTTTCACACATTTACTTCTAATTCAGTAATTTCACTAATTTATGGTGTTACCTAAGTAATTTTTAAAAAATTTAAATTTTGGCAATTGACTAGTTTTTATACGTGATGTAGGTACTTATAGGTTAACTACTTAGTTCAGCAGTTCTTTGGTTTAATTAGTTTAACATTTTTGATCAGAAATACTGGTATTCAAGTTCATTCTACACAAGAATTAATTTGTTAGTACCTAATTAATAGCCAACTATTTCTAAAATCAATGTTGTTTTTGAGTTGATAACTTAGGACTCATCCACACAAAACTCATCTGAATTATCATAATTGGAATTACTTATAGCCTAATAATAGGAATCGCTTGATCCCACATCAAGCGCCTTTCCCGCAGACTGTTTTGTTAGGTGAAAATTATTGGCCATTATTTAATTTGAAATGAAAAAAAAAAAAAAAAAAATAGTCGTAACCTATTATTATTATTATTATTAGGTACCTACCTATATTATTTATATATGGGGTATTTTCGATTGATAATAATGATAATATTGTTTTAACGTCCATTCCCGTATTCTTTGCGTATTTGGAGCAAATTGGGCAATATTTTCGCTCCAAATTTCTTGTAGCGAACGAGAAAGGGAAAAAAATGGCACCTACTTTGATAGATCAGACACGGTCGTCGTATTGCAAAACTTTCGGAGATCGATGTAAAGATTACGATCGAGATCGTTTGTGTTTGATGGCGACAGCCGGTTCAACAATATCGAGGTGTAATAAATGGTACCAGGAGCCAAAAATACCGATTCATATGAATATGTCCACTATGATCCGGATGAAAAGTAAAGTAAAAAAATCTACTGTGGTAGGCGACGAAGAAAATGAAATTATCGACCGAAAAGTGAGCACGTTCTCCCACTCGAATTCTAATCGTCGTATGTTCGATTATATGCAAGAAAAATTCGAAGTTGTTCGAGATAACAAATTTGTAGGAAGTTCGTACACGAAAAATCTGTTTTGGAGAGTTGTCGCCGAGCATGAAAGCGAAGGACGTACAGTCTCTGCGAATCCGTATGGTGATGGATTTTCTAATAGTGCAGGAATGTATCAACGAGTGGCTGCCATTAATGTGAAAGGAGCCTCCGGATGTAATTTGCAGTATATAGAAAAAATTTCCATTCAAAGTAAGACAAAAGAGTGCCAAAAAGCAGAAATAAGGGGAGGAAGCTATCATTCACAAATGAAACCAGAAGTTGGCTCGGTGGCGAGCTGCTTGAATGAATTTACGAATTTGAGTATACGAGCGAAGACCGATCAAGGTTGCGGAGAAAGCAACGTGAACGAGTGGGAAAAACACAAACGAAAATTTAAGAAGATGACGAAAAAGCCTGTTGTGATAACCTGTTTGAAAAATAGTTCCATCAAATACGTGAGAAGATGAATATACGTAAAGATACGGTACCTTGTCACAAAAAAGTATTTATAATAGGTACCAAACTACCGTATATTTTATTTTCTGATCATATAGGTAGTTCTATTAAGTTGGTTCAGATTAGATAAAACAAAGTATTTAGGTAGTCTTATCAATTTTTCTAATCGAATAATAAGTATTACAAATAGGTTTTACGGTATATTGTATTGAGAAATTTTTTAGTACATCACGATATAATATAGGTGCCTACCTACTTTCTATATAATGAGGAACTTTCCTCACCGTCATTACCTGGGTATACCTATGCGCATTATTATTGATTTTGAGCGAATGAAACACAAAATTAAACATGTACGGTAATCCGTACATATTTGAAGGTGTAGGTAATAAAATAGAGAAGGAGAGGGGGTCTTGCTTTTGAGCAGAAGAAATCTTCTGTACCTACTGTTACTGAGTCACCACGTTCCAAAAAGGCTTTATAGTCCATATTTTTCAATAGTCTTCCTGGATAAAAAGCACCGAACGAAAATGCTCTAACTATCACCGTTGTACGTAATGTTCTGCGAAAGGAAGAATATTAATCTTGTAAAATATACATTTCTAAAAGGACTTTAGTCCAGTATTATTTGATGCTCTCATATCAGGTTTTGGTGAATCGGCTCCATTTGCGATGGATATTTCATTATTTCTCCAGGTACTCTACTCTAACTACTTTACAAAATTATCGAAAGAAGGCCGAAAAATAATTATTGCAAGAAGGCGTTTACTCTATAGCAAAACAGGTTTTACCATTCCAAAAAGACTTAAGTCCTTTTTCTGGCGCCTCTTTCCCCTTGCCAGCGTGAGCATGGCAGGTTTTTCCATTCAAGTATCAGGGTATTATTTTTGTTTCATCTCGAGAATGCTATTTAAATATAATATACATAATTATATCAATATTCATAAGAAATGAAATTAAACTAGGTATTTTTCTTCAATTCCTCAAATCCTTAAAAATGGATTAAAGCCTTTTTGGAATGTGGGGACTCATTATACTCTTATATCTACGACGAACGCACAATCGTTGCGTTCAGCAAGCGTAGATACCCTAGGTATACTTGTTATCAATAAACTGTACTTACACTTCAAAGCAGAAGTTAAATTTATGCACGAATATTTATCGCAAAAGACGCGCACGTTTCAAAGAGATATTAACTTTGTGTTTTCAATAATTTAGGACAAGATAGTATTCGAATAGGTAATTAAATGAACGAGTCTGTTCAAATCTCGTACACGGTACGGTAGCCTAAAACGGGGCACTCGAAGAAAACATTAATTTTTTGCCGAACGCAGAAGGGCACCTCAAAATATAAAGTGAAGACCTTACCCCGAAACGAACTTTTCACGGCTTCGGACGCTGCTTGAATAACTTTCCTTTTCCCACGACCATAATGACAAGTATGCACCTACTAATTTCCTGGAATACCGTAGTTATTTGTGCAAGAAGAAAGAAAAATGAGTGATTTCTCAACGCGAGTGTGAAATAAGCGACGCACGTGCCAGAGGCGAGGGTCGATGCTCGCAATGAGTTGAGAAATAAATTTCCCTGTTAGCGGCCTCAAATGAGATGATGATGTAGAAAATTTCAAAGTACTCAAAGATACACACGTAGAAGAACATGGATGAGTTTCGCCACATTAGGCCTCTTACATGAGACTGTAGCTGTATAAGCTGAACAGAAGACGTAAGCCTGGTATACACACGGTGCTACTGTATACGGTATAAGGGGTATTAAACGTTGACCAATCAAAAAATACTAGTATGATCAAGAAAAAGTTGATTTTTTTCAACTTTTCCTATGCGTTGACCAGGCTACTGTGGCTAGCATTCTCCGATTAATCAACACATCGCAACACGCTCACATTATTAGCATCATATTATGTACCAGGCTTCAATAACTAAACAACGTGAAGCCCCCCTCCCCGCCCAGAGGACCCCTGGTGCGAGAGAAAACTCCAGAGTCAGTCATTAACACAGCAGAGAATCTGTTTTTAGGGTATGAATTCTATCTTCCAATTTATGGTGCATGATTATAATTTTATGCAATAAAATTTTTACGAAAACCGCAAATAAATAAATGAACTGCGCGAGCGCTTTCGACTATGGGTCATTCGCGAGCGACGGAAGTCTTATGAACTGAAAAAGTGAACTAGAAAAAAAAAAAAAAAAAATGGAGATGAAAGAACATGAGATGAACCAGTAAGCGATATGAAGGAATGAGTAGATATTATTGAGTCTACTTATTTTACCATATAAAAATTGAATGGAGCGGTTTTAATTATATGTATGTGAAAGAAAACTTGACCGGGTTGGGTTCGGGTTTAATCGGAGAACGTAACTGATTGATACCTATGACTTTACTTCAAAGCAGGTTCTAAAAGTTCTAACTTTTTTTAACCAAACAGGTGAAAACTACGTTCAGTGAAGTAAAACGAATGACTCGCACTTTCTTCGATGACGTCACTAAAAATTCTCGAAGTAAGACGAATAGGATGATAAAGGAACCTATAGAATTTTTTGCTCCAGGTTTAATAGTTTCGGTGAAACGAATTTAAGATGAATTACGAATACAATAATACTTCTGTGAGTCCCGCCGCGTGCCGTGGGAATATTATACTTATTATATAAAATTTTTCACCTGAAATTTTTTGAGATTTTTGGATTGGTAGATCTTGAGATTTACTCGACTTTGGGATTCGGAGGCTGATTTAAGGTGTCTTAAGAGTTAAAAATATAATTTGAACTAGCTTCTTTGAATGAGATTCGAGGTGGAAACCAAGAGGGAACCGAGTTGGACTAATGTATTAATTTGTTTGTTAATGCGTTTGTAGAGGTAGCGTGAGGAAAAGAATGAGGGGGTTTGATTGATGGGTGCAGGTTGGTGGCTTGTTTGACTTCGATATCGATTTTTTTTATTCTTCCGGATATATAAAAGGTGGTGATGAGAGCGTGAATACAATTTATGAGTGGATGAAAAGAGGAGCGGTTGGAGGTAGCATTCAGTGAAGCTAGGAATCGGTGGTGATCAAGAATTGAGCCACTCAGCCTAATCAATATATCAATCAATCAATCAATCAATCAAGTTCAATACATCACACAAAATCAGCCTTTCCCGCGTATTCCGCAAAAGAATGTTATTGTATTGTGCGAAAATCATTGGCCCGATGTTTATATCAGCAACTAGATTATTTTTGGTATAAAATGCGATACGCGGGCGAAGAAATCAAGGATTATAAAATAATAATACAATGGTATCATTTTGACGCCGCGTTATCTCCTCGTCAAAACATTGAACATGGAGGATACTCTTCTTCGCAAGGAGTAAAACGTGAGTTGAGTAGATGTTTTACACACGTGGTACAAAAACGGGCAGATTTAAGAGTGCAAAAATAGAAAATAATAGTCGTGTTGACTAAAAAAAAAAGAAAAAAAAAAAAAAAATTTGAAATTAATTACTTAGTTTACTTTTCTTGGTCATTTCGACCCCGTTTTACCGACCAAAAACACATTCTGTCCAACATCAGTAATACGTAGATAATTTTGGAAGTTTGGACTAGTCTCAAAGGGACGGGGCAATTGAGTTAGCATCTAGAAAACAAAGGTCGGCGCGATTTTTATTAAATACTTTTCGGCGATGGCGCTAAAAATGAAAGCGAAAAGTACATCAGCGAAATTTATCTGAACTGCGCGGAGTAAGCGGAAGAAAACCGGTGATGCACGACGGGTCACTTTACCGCAGAAGATTAGAGGGTAGGCCCTGGTTACGATATTTCAAACAAAATGTAACATCTTTGACAGGATGATATGTAGAAAAACACTCACGCAGTCGCGTGAGTAATACACGACTTTTCTTTCGACGAACTAAATTTCATTAAGAAAATCACTCCCACTAACAACTTCTAAATTTTATTTATTCTTTCGTCATTATCTCTATCTTGAAAAAAAGTCGGCAAATGTTCAAAAATTTGATAGTCATAAAACAAATTGTCATGAATTATCACTGAGAAAAAAATTTCTCATTTACATGTGAACCAATTTGTTCATCAGGTCAATGAGAAACACACAGGCTAGATGAATTACTATCAGTTAGGCTCAATCGATCCTACAACAAGTTCTGAACGCACATCTTCAAATAAAAGATTATACAATAACTTGTTTGGGTCTGAAAATGATAACCTAACCTAAAAAAGCCCTCACTGTATAAATAATTCTTCTAAACTAATTTAATGAACCCTTTGTCAAGAATGAACGTGTCAAATAAAAGGTTCTTTATCACAATGGACGCACTGATAACAAAAGGATAGAATTTCCTTCTTGTAATGTGAGCAACTACTTATGATAGTGAGAAATTTCTCAAATAAAAAAATTTCAAATTTCTCAGGTACTACTCATCCTACTCTCAAAAAAAAAAATTGCAGGTGCATATTTCTAACCTAACCTAACCTAAAGAAGCCCTCACTGCACTGTGTAAATTAATTCAATGAACTCTCTATCAAATGAACCTGTCAAATAAAAGGTTCTTCATCACATCACAATAGACGCACTGATAACAAAAGGATAGTCTGAATTCACTTCAGGTAATGTGAGCGACTACTTGTAAAATAGTGGGAGAAATGCAAATTTCTCAAGAAGTACTCATCGGATTTTCTCAAAAAATTGAAGATTTCTCGAGAACTACTCATCCGATTCTTACAAAAATTGCGGGTACACATCTTTAAATATTACTACAATATGGCCAAGTTACAAAAAAATCCACCGGATAGTTTTGGAGGAGTTCCACAAACAAACACATACTCGAAATACTGAAAAATTTCTCAAAAAATTGAAAATTTCTCGAGAACTACTCATCCGATTCTCACAAAAATTGCGGGTGCACATATTCAGATATAATACTACAATATGGCCAAGTTACAAAAAAATCCACCGGATAGTTTTGGAGGAGTTTCACGAACAAAAAAATCTTATACATATATATATATAAATATATATATATATATATATATATAAGGAAACCTGAAATTTTTTTTTTATGCTAGTTGTGATCTAAGACCTCTTAAACGTCGAGAAAGTTCATTGCCGCCTCCCCCTATCCACCTTGCTACGGGTGTAATACCTCACTTTTCCAAATGGAAAATTCGGTAAAATCTACCTTCAGCTCAGGTATGCCAAGTAATTTGGCTTATCTTCCAAAATAGAATCACAGAAATCAATATTTTGCATTTCCATGACACGCACTGGCTGTAATACGCGCTGAACAGATAACGTGCGGAAGTGCATGAAGACAGGAATCAGTCCCCGTCGAGAAATACCATGATCATAATACATAAGTATATTTCTTCATTTTCGTTAAAAGTGCCTTCTATAGTCGTGTATTACGCTGGAGAATTGAGTTCATTGAGCATAATGCACGAATACAAATGCCGATCAAGATTTTTTGATCATAGTCACAAAGAATTTTTCACAAAGAATCAACCTTGAGACACGTCCATGGACAAGTATACTGTATACGTGTGGGTAGAAGTATTATAGTAATTGGGCCAGTCGTATGATTGTCATCTGGCAATTGCATAATAATCGTTGACACAATGTACTTCAGATTAACGTGTAATAAGACAAAAATTATTCTACGTGCAAAGGTGATTAATATTCCATACATACTCGCAGTGTCGACCCGTGGATGGTTTCCAAGTATTACAATAAAAGAAGAGTGAGAGAGAGAGAAAAAAAAAAGACTAAACCTCGCGCCCTCTATCCAATTGACGGACTATAAATACTCTACTAAATCGGTCATCAAAATAATATCATTTTCTTTCGTTGTTTTCAACTCTCTCTCTGTTAACAGTTCGCGCATTTACGCAGTGACATCTACAAATAAAATGGATTCCAAAATAGTAAGTATCTTGGGTCATTATGATTAGCTTACTTGTGTACTCCTATATCAGAAAGAGTTCCTTGTTGAAAGATTACTAAAAAATTCGATTACTTTTCTCGTGTTTCACACGCCTCAATTTTTTTCTGCTCGACGGTGAACGAGTGTACACTTAGTCATGTACGGAAAGGATAAGAAGCAAAAAAATATTTTAGGTACTATTTTTCAACTTGAGAATTTCCTCAAAAATATTTTCCTTTTCAATTCTCCAGTTAGTCGTCGGTGACGAGTAGAAACTTATCGAGACAATAAAATCACGTTCTTAAATTAATTATTTTTCCTGCCTGAAAACAATGTCTTTTTAGAAAGCGTGAAAGAATTTCATTTGTGTTTAGTTACCTATAGACTGTATACATACTTCATTCGCAACGCGTAGAAATAGTGCTATAATATTTGTAAGATACTTGGGTCCGATATTGTTCTCAACTCTTCTGTCCTATATTAGTCCATCCAATTTTCCAATTTTAATGAAATTTCACGTCGAGTTTCTCCATCACCTATTCATTACCGACTTTTCCTCAAGAAACGAAGTAGGTATTGCTCCATGTGGCCTTTTTTAAAGGTTGAAATTGAATTTTTTCAACTTATTGATGGTATGAGGACATCAAAAATAACCATTTTACCTACCGTATACTTGCAGGAATAATAATATTACAGATATACGGGTTCTGTTTTATTGCATAAAAACAAAATTTGTGGATATGAGATCATAATTATAGAAAGTACGAAAGAAGACCCTTTTTGCAAACTTTGATAGGTCACATTTCGTTTTTGTGCCCTCTTGCCCTCGTATAGGCAAAATTTCTACCAACTTGGTCTTGTAATGTTTCAAACAACAATGTGGTCAAGATACATCTCTCCTTTCACTTGTCGGTTGCTCAAGAGAACAGTTATGGTAGAAACATTGCCTATGCGAGAGCATGAAGGCACAAAAACTTGGTGTGACTTACCACAGTTTGCAAAAAGGGTCTTAATATTTTCACATCAAATTTTGGCAGCGCAAAGAAGATATCTTTGTAATTTTTCAATTTTAAAACGAAATTATTGATTCAATGTCGAAAATATCGGATACATTTGCGCAGAATTTGTTAATTTATTTATTTTTTTTATTATTCATTCTCTATTGTTGAAGAGGATTCTTCATGTTTTCATCATTTATGTACATGCAAAAACAGGCAATTTTCTGGAGAAATTTGATGGTGGCATGTGGCGAGGTAAATGAGAGTCAATATCGTTTGCTAACTAATCAATTTCTGCTGAATACAGGTTATCAAAACAAGAAGTGCGTTTCTGCCGTACTCGCTGCAGCAAAATTTTTACCGACTTTTATTTTTATTTCATCTCGTTCCTATTACGTACCTTTATCAGGGGTGCTCTGACAATGTTTTTTTTTGAGGAACTACGTCAGTAGAAATTTTAAGGGGGGGGGGCGGCGGCTGATATGAAAATTTTTTCTACATCTTTTCATAAAATGGGGGGGGGATTCCTCAGTATCTGAGGGGGGTCAGAGCACCCCTGCCTTTATGATAGTACAAAAAAGAAGATAATATAGTTGAATCTTCTAGGATAGTTCTATGCTATGATGAACAAGTAGAGAATTAGAAAAAAAAAATGGAAAAGAAGTAATTTTTTCTTCGATTAGATTTTATTTTCAATGTTTGGAATGATTATAGACTAGGAAGATTACCTAGCTATAATATCGAAATGAGATGACCGTAAAATCAGCATTCGAGTTCAACTCCTCCCTTATCAATTTTGACAGGTAAATTTTCCAAAAACCTGCTTTGCATTGTTCGATAGTTTGAAAACCTTCCACATATACTGTATAGGTATACACTTGAGAGTGAAATAAATTTAGAGCTTGGACAGAAAGGGGGAAAAAATTTGAAAGCATCTACCTATTTGAATTGCCGGACGTTTTTTTCAATTAGAATTTTTTTTTACATGTATCTCTATATTTACCCAACAAAGTTTTCGTTTCCTTCAGGTTCGTTTAACGCAGGAAACAATTCTCTCTTTTCCGTTATCACGAGGTGCGCAGGCATATAATACTTGTGGTTTAAGCTACGTCTACATTTTCTACTAAAAAATGCAGTAATCCGAGATTTATGAATTTTTACGTAGGTATCGTAAATTTAAAACAAGAACTGGTCAAGATAGGGATGAGAGCCATCAAATAGTAGTAGTCGGTCAAATAAGAAAAGTACAATAATAGTTTTTATTTAAATTTCATACCGTGATTATCAGGTACATACCGTATTATATCGCCCATGAAATGGACATACAGTACATAGTTTATTGACAGAGAGTCATTTGAGAGGAACAGAGAACGCAACAAACATGGTAGCCTACTTATTACTGGCTAAGTGATACTCTTTTATTTCTTCTTCCTCTTTTTCTATTTTCGCGACTTCAATATTCGTATGCTTTTAATGTATGTACTCGATACGTCGAACGTAAGAATTAAAGGATCATCGTGCAATGCAATCATTTGCGCATTTCATTTGTCCGCGACCTCAACTCGTAGAATAGCAAAATCAAATCAACTGACAACCGGCTAAAACTATTCTTTTATGTTTCATCTGCGAGTGCCGGTGTACAGCAAGAGTATGAATGAAAGTTACCTACGCGTATTGTATTATCAAGTTAACGCTGTCTATCTCCCTCTTGTTTCACGCATTTCAGATCATCTTCTTCGTTTTCACTTTGACTGGTATTGCCTACGCTGCCCCATCTCCGAAAGCAAATCCAAATCCAAAGGCCGACGCCGCTTTTATCGCTCCGGTCGCCGCACCTCTGGTCGCCGCTGCTCCAGCTATCGTTACCGCTTCCAGTTCTCAGGTTATCGCCAGAAACTACAACGGAATTGCCGCTCCGTTAGTCGCCGCCGCGCCTGCCGTAGCGGCTCCGTATATCGCTGCGCCTTACGCCGCCTCGTACGCAGCCTACCCGACATACTCATCCTATGTTACGTATTTCTAAAAAAATAGTGGCGTTCATCTGTAATTATCAACAGATGCGGCTCACACAAGCTTGTACTCGTATCCCTTTACTTTTGAATAATGAAAAATAAAATATGTTCTTTGAACCTTTATTATGCGTACGTAATCTGATGGTGGAAATATATTATGTAGTTCTCGGGACCCCG
The DNA here is from genome assembly GCA_035079395.1 of Aspidiotus destructor. NCBI lineage: Eukaryota > Metazoa > Arthropoda > Insecta > Hemiptera > Diaspididae > Aspidiotus > Aspidiotus destructor. The sequence continues at coordinate 2,131,423 of JAVHKZ010000014.1, forward strand.
CAATGCAAATGTGAATAGCCGCCGTGTTGCGGCGCATCGTAAAAACTTCAATCTCGAAAACAAAGTTCTTGTATTACGCACCGTTGCAGTCGCGTTGTCTGCATTTTCGCTTCTTCATTGATCAATACATAATATTTTAGTTTCTTCACACAGTTGCAGCGAAAATGCGTACCTAAGTGCTGTTACACTGCGATAATAGTGGTGACTCAATACTCACTAGATATCATTCTCTAAGAGGAACGACGCTTCGAGAGAGAAAAAAAGGGGGCGAAATGATTCTTTTGTTCCTCTTTCATATTAAATTAGTCTGGAGGAGAGGAGACTTAACCTTTTGAAAGTCAGTTTCGCAAAAGATGCTCGAAATCCAGGAGTTCAAATTTAAGTTGATTCAAGAATATTTTCAGATTTATACCCTGCGCGCAGGGAAAGAAAAAAGTAAATCATTATTTCTTATACAATTGACAAAAAATGCAACAAATGGCAATTTCATTAACCCGTACCTTATGGGATTGGCGGCCAATTGGCAAAATTTAGGCTGTCATATGACAATAATTTTTCCCGGCGCGGGCAGGTGAAAATCTTCATGGTACCAGAACTGAACAACAAATAAATTGACACAGTGTTAGTTTGAGAGTAGTTTATGGCAATCAAATTCTTCAAAATATTTGAATTTTTTTAGAATGATGGGCGTTTTTATAAAACGACGATTTTTGTTCAAGAAGAAGGCATTTTTGGCGAATAAATCTCGTATACCGGGTAACTAGGCTATTTCTTGAAAGAAAGTTAGAATAGCACGATACAAAATTGTCAACGATATTTTTATAAAAATTATTTGGTTCATCCTGATAATATTGCATTTTATATGCCTCTAGATTGAGTTTACTATTGCCTAACCACCGCATACTCTGGCCGACACTTTACCACTTTACTACATATTCTGCCACACTTTTATATAGCGTCATCAATGTGAGCTGGACTCATACTTCAACCTTAAAACGAAATACTGTACGTATGTTAGATACGGTGCGCATGTGAAATTCTTTTTCGCAGATTTCTATTGTATATGAAGCGATGACACTCGCAAAGGTCACATAGCGCTGATCTTACCCACCGCAGAGATATTTGATCGGCGTTGGTACCATTTATATTTCATTATGTCAGTTCTTCAGTACCAGAAAATGCAGTTCTATTAGATAGAAAATACAAAATGGTAAGTATGCGGTTAGTACACCTATATAATAATATCAATGTAAGAATCAAAATTCGTTATACCCCAAAATAGCAGGTCTCTGATGATCCGTAGACCTTCGTTATATCCCTTATGCCGAGACTCTAATGAACGATCCCAACGCACGTATAAAACGTCAAATCAATATTGACAACTTACTATCTATGTACCACTATTCTTTATCTTATAAGATATGCAAGTCCCTATTTTGACTGCGAGTATGGATGTAACGCTACCAACACAAAAGTTTGCAAGAACGGTAAAACATTCTCACCTACATTTAGATGGGTGCAACGTGGCACATCACCGCTGCCCCCCCCTCCTTATTTATCAAACCTTTTTACCGACTTTTCATTTTTGAAAAGTGAGGTATTACACCCGACACAAAGTCAACAGGGGGAGGGGTTTTTGATTTTTCTCGACGTTTTGAAGGTTTTGGATCATTATTATCCTAATTTTAAAATTTCATGTTTCCTTGTATATGTAACGTACCGAGCCCGAAATTGTACAGATCGGGAATGGTACAGACATTTTTGTACCATTCGCGAAATGAACAACCCAATTTATACACACTCCGAAATATCGGCCTCGGTACAAGAAATACTGTACCATTCGCGATGTGTATAAGAGTTTTGTACCAAGCTGAAAAAAAGAATTGACTTTGCTCAGAATTTGTGTACCGGGTCCGAAATGAAGATTCACAGGTTATTATTGTTTGTCTCTGCCGTGTTCACTGGTACACGAATCTTCTTCAATTTGTCCGTGATCTCCATCGGTAACCCCATTGATGTGTCCATGATATTCCTGTATGACGTCGGTGATTTGTCCATGATCTGCCGTGCTATTGGTCTCATTTGCAGGTAGAAGAGTGACAGACTCCAGCGCTTCATTTGAATACTCTTCCGAGCGCAAAGACGCAATAATTTCAGGGGCAGAGTCGCGTTATAGAGTTCTATTTTTGCTTTTCTACCAAAGAGTGCCTCAAAAGTCGATTGCTTGATTCCAGATTGGTAACTATTATTTTCTTGGAACTGAAGAAAATGCAAACCCTTAGACCACAAATTCGATTTATTATCCAGCCTACATGAAAGTACTCGCCCATCCGACGCGACGTAACTTTGTATCAGAGAACAACATTATATTGTGCTCAAGTATGCAAAAAATGAAAGCTAATTTTTCTCTACTAATACAGTATTTCGGACTTGGTACAAACATTCCGTACCATGTTGTTTTTTTTCATCAAGTCTGTACACCAATCGCGAATAGTATACAGTATTTCTTGTACCGAGCCCGATATTTCGGAGTGTGTACAAATTGGGTTGTTCATTTCGCGAATGGTACAAAAATGTCTGTACCATTCCCGATCTGTACAATTTCGGGCTCGGTACGTAACATATGTACAGTATATAAGATGTGGATCAACGCGAGAAAACCCACCTGGCTGCCACGCACAACATTCGAGAAAACGCGTATGTTGCGTGAGGCGGCCAGGTGGGTTTTCTCGCGTTGATCTACCGATTTTCTTGTTCGCGGGTCTACTCCAAAACTACCGGTCGCATTTTCTTAATTTTTGGTGAAGTTGTTGGGTATAATCCAAAGTTCTGCAAACGCGTTTTTTTTTTTTAGATTGAATGAGTAGTTGAGTAATTCTCAATTTTCTTCTAATTTCTTACTGTTATTTCTCGGAAGATATTCATCTTATCATCTTCATAATTATTGCATTACGTCAAAGTGTATCCAAAGTCATTGTTTTGTAATTTATTATATTTAATGGATGAGTAATTGTTGAGTAATTCTCGAAATATAAGTACGTATAAGAGTCCTCAATTAGAGTTCTTTCGTCCGCAAAGCTAATGCATCACTATTGGCTGTGAGAAGTTTACTGTATGATCGACAAAGTCAACTTTTATTAGATACGGTCGTGTTGCGCGTAAGCCATGGTGATGAATAGATAGCCGCGTATATTTTATAATTATTCTCGCCTGACTTATATTCCCGTTTATTATTTTTTTTTGTTCCGCTAAATTATTTGAGAGAGATTCATATGAATGAAATTTCAAAACTTTAAGAAAAGTCGGTTATGCTTACGCCGCTGCGTGAGCTTTTTTTCTTTATAACTTGTTCCAAAAAAGAATATAGGATTTTCAAAAATTGTAGATGAACGTTCGTCGAACGTTCGTCGGTCGTTGTTGTTGTTGTTCACTTGAGCAATGTAACGCTCTGTCTCATCAGTCGTTGGTCGAACGCCATAACGCGTTATGTACTCGTTTTATTTTTCGTTTAAGAAGCGATTACTTAAAATTCTATTCTTATTTGGAATTTACTGAAGCATATTATTCATTCATGATAGACACGTTAAATGGTAATCATAACTACCTTATTGCAGCAAATCGCATAAAAGTCATATATCACTCGATGCTGGAGACAGTTCACCTTTACCAATACCACAAAATAAGTCAATCAAATCTATTTCATAAGATTTTTTTTTTTTCTTCTGTTATAACTATGAAATAATATTCATTAGAATATCATTTTTTACTATTCTATTTTCATTTTTTTTTCATTTTTTTTTTTTTTTTTTTTTCAAAATTTCAATTATACTTTCAAGTTTTACATCAGAGAATTTGAAACGGAGAGCCATTTACTTTAGCTATCATAAAGTGTTAAATTTGAAGCACACAATTGTCGTTTATTCGAACGTCACGAGCTCTATAGTCTTCTAACAAGATGAGTTTGCCCGTCGAATTATTTGATTTAATAATGTGGTGCATACACCAAAGGAGCTTTGTAAGCGAGCGGGTATAAGCTGTGAGGGTAGTAAGCGGAATATGTCCTCAACAAAGGTGCTGGATGAGCGACGGGTACGACAGCTGGATGCGCCACATATGTTTTCAGCACCGGGGACGGGTGTTGTACAAACGAAGACTGGTAAGAGTACGAGGCTGGAGCGATGTATTCAACTGGAGAAGGAGCGGCGGCTACCACTGCCAGAAAAAGAGCGAAAATCAACTGCAAAAGAGAAAGAAAAGTGTAAAAATAAGTACAAAACAAAGTTGTGTAGGTATACGTCTTATATAGAAATTTAATTTGAGAATACGCGTTGATACAGAGGAAACTTGAGATTTGTGCAATTATTTCAAAGAATACCTTGGGAGGCGGCGCAATGGCGACGTTACTTGAATCGTGCCTGCGAAGGTAGGTCGTGAAAAAAAGAGTTCACGACCGAACATCTGCGCGCCACTCGACAAAGAAGGCAAAGTACGAACATCTAATTCATTCTAGCTTCTGTTCTCCAGCATTCGTAAAATATATGTAGGTAGAAGAAGGATAAAAAAATCTCCTCGCATGTTAGTCGGCGATATGTCCAAAGTAAATACAGTAAAACAAATTATCACACCCTCAGCTGTCACCAATCCTAGAACTCAAGCAATTACCTAGAGGCGAGGCAATCTCCGCGTCCTGTCAAAAATATATCTTTTCAATGCTTCCGATTCTTGCTTTACTTTATCCATAAGATTTGCAGAAGCATATACTTACAATATTATGGTAACCCGGGAAACAGATCCTGGCCTGTAATATAACTCAGTGCGATTACACTTCGATGAAATGAGTTTAAGCTTTCTTTGGGTTGATAAAATCATTTTATAATCATTTTATTTTGTCTATTGAAGTATTTTTAAAATTCGATGGCGATCGACGGAATTTGAAGGGCGGGAGGGCCTCCGTGTTCTAGTCGGCGATTACACTCCTAACTAAGTACGACATATCAGAAAAAAAAAATAAAAAAAAAAATAGGTGCGTCACGTCATTAATTTGGTATAATATTATAGCCTTCCTCCAAGATGAGGAGCGAGCGATTCGAATGACTCGCTCGACTTGCTCATCACTCGGAAGGTTGTTTTTGCTCCATATGGAATGAAATATGAGAAGCAGTCAGACAAATTCAACTCCAAGTCGGAAAATTTTTTCTGCGAACTTCAACTTTCGAAGGCCCGGGCCAGGGGCAGTTCGACACGTTAGGAGCTTCTTTCAACGATACTAATATACGAGCAGTAGAGTATTTTCAACGAGATTTTCGATAAGCTTACTCTCAAGGCGTAAATCTGTTTCTAAAATGTCGAACAGACCTTCGAAAATTTAATGTTGCATAAAAAAATTGAAAATTTTCCGAGATGAGGTTGGATTTATCTGACTGCGCCTCATATATACTATTTTCACTCGCTTGAAATCCTCTTCATCATTACATCTACAATTTTATGATTCTCATTCACGATATCTTCTGATTTATCAAGTATTTTTTCACCAAAGGGCTTGAAAAAAAAAAAAAAAAGAAAGAAAGAAAGAAAGAAAAAAAAATACTAATCAGCATAGGGCGATATCCGTTCGTTTCAACGACAAATCAATTTAAAATTAGTCACAGATTAATAAAAAATATTGAAACAGCTAAAAAACTCCGAGCAATTCATCTCAAAGAAAGGTAGGAAATAGAATCACTCTCCAAATTACGACGATTTGCTTCATTTTCTCCTTTTTTTAATTTTGAGAATCCCTGGTTTAAAGTTTGCAGTTTTATTTCTAATGTGTAAGTATGAAAATAAATAATCCAGATAATATGTAATTTGAAATCTATGTGGACCGATTTTCAAGACATACTATGGACGTATTTTTCCACTGTAGGTATGTATATTAGATATTTTCCCCAGGCAATATCCTGGAATTTTTTTGTAAATTTTTTTTCTACTTAAAAACTTGTTTTTTAGTGAATTATTTGGGAAAATCCACAGGAACTAGTATCAGGGACTTTGAAAATTCGTTTTTTCAACTTTGTGAGAGGGATTAAGCGGGGGTTGGATAAATTTCAACTCTCGATATTCACATATAAAAAAGGTGATGCTGGGAAAATTTCTACTATTGAATATTTATACAGGTACCTATACTAAGTATATATATTGCCCGTACTCACCAATTTGTACATGATGAATGATTTAGAAGAAATCAGAAATGGACAAAGTCTCGTTATGCTAATGTGTACGAAAATTAAACACAAACGACTACTTAGCCAAGCCACTAAATTATGGTACTTAAAGTATTTACCAAACTGGTCTTCTTATATAGGAGCAACTAAACTTGAATTCGCATTCAACGGCTATTTATATGGTTGAAGACAAGTTCATTTTTGGAGAGGGTAGTTGCAGTTTTAAGACTTCATTTTTCTCGTTTTTCCTTTTCTTCTTCTTCTTCTTCTTCTTCACATTTATCTTGTTTCATGTCGGAAATGCTGTACGGTTTTTGCCCCGAGCACACACGCATTCGCGTCTAGTCTAAGTACGAGTAGGTACACATACAGTATGTATAAAATTAGTTTCATTTACTTACAATCATTGGTGCCTATATGTATACTTACTCGTATACTTTCATTTCTTTTCTGTTAAGGCCACGTAGAATGTATATGATGGCCACAAACTAATGCGTACCTACCTACCTACGTATATTATATCCGCGATATTAATTTGCGCGAATTCGTAAATTTTGATATTAATTGCAATAGTATGACGTCGACAAATACATTGAAGCACAATTGTTGCTAATGAGGCTCATACACCTCACATAAAGGGTTATACCTGGAAAAGTACCTCATAATAAGTTTTCGCAAGTTTCTACGATTAGTTATTATTAAAAATGAAATCATATCTCGAAAAAATTACATTTTGGTCCACAAAGTTATATGTAGGAATACAACGAAACTTTTTTTGATGTACGCACGCAATTCTGTTAGTAGTCAAATGAGTCGTTTTTAAGTTAGGTATCTGCAAGACTAAGACTAAAATAGAAGTTTGTAAAATATAGGTATAACGGAAACTCATCGCGATGATATAGTATTCACTATTGTATTTTATCACACTAGCGTAAATAAGTATAAATGATAGAACAATCTGTTACACAAAATAACGTGAAACTTTTGTGGCAATTTGTAAACAACTCTGTCACATTGCGACAAAAACTGTAGGTTCCTAAATTTTCCGCTTATTGGAGAATGTTAGATAGCGCTACCTATTTGTTACAGAATCTCTGTTTCACAATGTTATGGTTCGCCATAAGAACCAACCATAAAGTGTCAAAAAGTCTCATGTCACATTGTAACAGATTGCGGGTCCATTCTTTTGCACATTGGGAAAGCAGTGAGTGGTAAACTGTAAACTACGTACCGATTATAAGTAAACAAATTCAAAATCATTTGCTGGGAAAATAAAATACCTAATTGTTGATTTTGATTGGCATAGGTAGGCCTAAAAACTGAATAATTAGGTAGGTATTTGACAATATTTTAGGAACCGGAATGCTTATGCGGTCGGATATTCTAACGTTTTCAATACCTAGGTACCTATTTCAAAACTGAATAGGAAATTGTCGAACTGCTGTAATGAAGAGACCTACGTATGATCTCATTTGTAACATCATTGAGTACCTACGTAAGATATGGATTCAAATTATGTACGTACATACAGTGAATCAGGTTTATATGTAAAAAAATTCAGGTAATTTGCGCGAATATGACAAATTGTTGGAAGAGGATATCTTACAATGAAGAAGCTTTTAAGAGAAAATTTTCGCGGATCGGTTCGTACTTCTGGACATCAGAACTTTTGATCGAATAAATTTTGTAGATTTTTCAATTAAATTCTCCGAGGAAATACTTGAGTCTTTTCTTTGGAAAACTTGAAAATTGTTCTCAAAACTAGTTTCGAAATATGTACTTGAGTTTACTTTTTAGTCATCCGCAACCCTCTTTTCCATCGTAGTGTATTTTAAACGTTAGAATTTTTCTAAATATTTTTCCAGATTTAGCACATCATCTCACAACAATTCATTGAAAACAAAAATTTGAAATATTTAAATTCATTATTCGTCACCCTCACCCTCACCCTCACCCTCACCCTCACCCTCACCCTCACCCTCACCCTCACTCTCACCCCCTTTTCCACCCCAATCGAACATTAGGATTTTTTCTAATATTTTTCTCGGATTCACCACATCATTTCACAACAAATTACGTGAAGAAAACAGATCAAAATAATTAAATTTATTTTTTCGTCACCCCCACCCCTCGTTTTCACCCCAATTGAGCATAAGGAGTTTTTAAAATATTTTTCTTGGAATCAGCATATCATTTTACATAGATTTACTAATCAAACGCCCCACCTAAAATCATGTTCCGTCCCACAATGGCATTATTAAAAAACATCGTAAAAAAATTACAGCTTTCATATTTTGATTAGCTGTTCGGCGTTTTCTGTAACAAACATGGAACCCATTTTATGAGACTCGCTCTGATTATACAGTACTTTTCTTTGAGCAGCTTGATATTCAAAAGTTTTCCAAATCCCGTCCTATATCATATCATATTCCATAGCAGTGGTTTTCAAACTTTTAAAGATTGCAGACCTCTCAAATGATTTCCTTTTTTCTGTGGACCCCACAGAAGTTTATTCTAATAAAAATCTACAATCCTCTTTGTTGTGAGGTTGGAGACAGTCGAATAAGCTCTAGCGCCAGGGAGTAGAATCAAATTCTCACGCACTCAACCTCTCAACCTTAATTATATCTTCCAAAAGTATAAAATTTTGATCACACAAGAGGCAAAATACCACTTCGGCAAATCCCATCATCTGATATTAAAAATAACTAGCCTATCGTTCCCATATACTCAAAAAATAGTCCCTACTCAAAAAATAGTCCCATTTCTGATCTAACCAAACCAATAACAAAACTCCACCCTATCAAAACCAATCTCCTACAAAATTCTCAAAAACAGACTATCAAGATTTTACACGCCTCAGAATTGGACATATCTGACTCACTCACTCATATATTTTTTCAAATATCTCTGCATTACCAGAATGCCACAAAGGATACCTCAAAATGATCAACACTTTTAACTTATATGCCATGAACTAATACAAACTTACAAAACACTTCAAAATATTCCTCACTCTAGAAAATATGCATGAACAGTTAACAACACCACACTTATCTAGACCAACCTTTTGTATGTGATTGTATCCATCTTCAGATTTACCTATAATTTAAGCCTTTTTGGAAATGTCAAGCTGATAGCCCTAGTGCAGCTTCAAAATTTGTAAAAATGAAAATAAAATAAATAAAAAAAAAAAAAAAATTAATTTTACAGCAGAAGAGTTAAGAAAATGTTTACAAGATGAAGAAACTCATGGAAAAATAAACAGATATATACCGTAGCCTAAGTGAACTTCTTAGAACAAAAAAAGAAATTGTGGGAAACCCACAATTCTTATTTTAGCGGAATATCTAATACATAAAGCAGAAAGTTTGCCTGTCTGTCTGTCCTCTTATAACTAGAGAACTGCTCTACCTGTCAACTTGAAATTTTTGTAACACAAAAATATGGACTTCCGATTTTAATTATTTTAAAAAGTATAAATAAAGAAACCCCAATAAAACAGGTTGCCCGTTTGCCAAATTTAATTTATCCCCGTTAATGAAGCCAATCATGAGCAAGCAACAAAGTAAGCTGCAAGTTTTTTACCTATTATATCCATTCGATTGCTTGATCATTGCCGATCTCTCAATCATTGCGACTGACAAAATATCGACGAATTAGTCGATTTTTTGCTGCCATACAGGCAAAACTTGTCAAGTTAGCTCTACTAGGAAGCGGTATTCTGTGCAAATTGACTTTTACCCGCATATTTGATTTTATGATTATTACCTTCTGCTTTTCATTTTTTGTAAAACTTGGTATACCTACCTAATTTATATTGCGTGCGCGTATCACACTCGTTTTTTGTCTTCAACCTACTCGGTACCTATATATTATACAGTATTGGTGTTGGTGAAAACAAAGTATTGTCAACAGCACTAAATCTTTGAAAAATGTAGCAAAGCAAACCTTTGAAACGTAAGATAAGTAGGTACTTTTAAAATCCAATTGCTGTGTATAGACAAAATACAGGAATGATAAGACGTATCCTCTGAACACACGGCTGGCGACGGTGGGTGGCGCGCGAAGGCGCGATGACCCACCGTCTGCTAGTACGTACGTATAATGAGAGCTACGCGTTTGCGACGAGAACAAAACATGCGTAAGCATTCTGCTGTTGACCTCTGATTGTTTCAAGAGAACCAACAGAAATATCCTAACAACTTGCAAATACCGTAGATACAGGTTAGTTTACCTATGTATCCTTCTATACCTACTGTATCTCATCGCGTTCGATAAACCCGAAGCTAAAAAAAGTAAGCTGCGCACAGAGTAAAACTTATCATGGTAGGTACCTAGGTATTCGATTATACTGCACTGTAGGTAACTTATAGGTTCCGCAAGGTCGAATCATCAAAATTCTAAGTACAGTACGAGTGATACTAGAGTAATATGCGTTCGAGAAGAGTCTTTGAGACGACCAATCCTCTTTTTTTTCCTTGGTGTGTGTGCGCGCGTGGGTGTAATTTATTGTTTTGTACGGTAGTACCGTGGTTGTTATAAAAATAATAATAATTAATTGTAGGTATATTGGATTATCCTGTCAGGATGGGGTCGGCGGTAATTGGCCTACAGGTTGTTGTCGGCACTACTCAGAAAAGAAAAAAAAGAAGAAAAGTCCAAATAAATGTATAAATATTAGTATTAGTTATCTAGCGGGTATAATAAATAAATAAATAAATAATAACATACGAGTAAGCCTAATAGGCGAGGTACCGTACACGAAACGTGTGATAAGAAGACAATCCGGTGAATTTTTTCTTTCATTTAAATAGGTACTGGTAACTGACTATGAAGGGGATCTTGAACACGGCGATGAATAAACTGCAACGTGATCGGAACTTCATGGGTACTTCATGAAACCGACAAGGAAGAATTGCCTAGTAAGAAAAGAAGGTATAATAGGTATTATAGAACTTTTTTTTTTTTTTTTTTTTTTTTTTTTTATATATTCAATATTGCGGACGCAATAAAATTATAGAAAAAAAGTGACGATGCACAAAACACAGACGACCTTGCCCGTAATGATACTATTCATGACCATGAACTTCATTCAAGGAATTTACATTTTATCTACTAGTTAGTCGTTTTTGTCGACCAGTTTTACACGAGTAGTTCAGTTGCAACGAAATAAAGCGGCTCTACAATGGAAAGAAAAAGAAAACGGAGGATAAATAAAAACACAAGCCTTTGCTAATCGAATAGACGAGAATAATTGATCAACTCGATGTAAGTATTAAGTTGAACAATATTTTCTCCCCCCCCCCCCTCCCATCTCTTTTATTAGGTGCGTTTGACTGACCGTCGAACTCGTATCATCTGTCCTTCTTTTTTTTAATGCAGTCATAACTTGTAGCATTTATTAGACAGTATTACGGCGAATCGAGCTCGAAATTGTTGGCACAGTTGGGCTATAAAGGAATGGCAAGGAATCAGGAACAGTCCTGGTTCGGGTCAAGAAAGACGGAAGTTCCTCCTATGCCAGAGTATGTGAGGTCCTAACTTAATTCAGATCATTTAAAAAGATCAAGCCGGCTTAGAATTACAAATGAAAAAATGGGAGAGGTAGCGTTTCCTCGGCCCGCTTCTAATGATTGGTACAAAAATAGGGGTATTTCAAACACACAAACGTCAAAACAAACCCCTACAAACGAAATACAACCGATTGAGCCGCTTCCCAACTCTTAATTTGGGGACAAGGTTCGTGACATTGACCTCCATGACTCGACTCAGAAAAGACATAGAAACTTCGAATTTGCCGCAAATCAAAGATAAAATTGAGATACCTACACATTTCGCACTATCATGAATAATAATATTTGAGGACCGTTTTTTCAAAACTCGTCAAGCCCACTTCAGAAAATTTTTCAGGAAGAATAAAAAACTACCTCCATTCGTCACAATGAGAGATAATGGCCTTGTGTGAATGGTTATAGTAGGAGTAGATGGTCATACGTGAGAACAAAAATTGGCATCCACGTGCGCGCATTGGTTCATTAGCTTGTGAGGCTGCGCCAAAGATTACGAATTTTGGACTTAACGAGTTTTGGAAAACTAATCTATCTTATTGATGTCCAAAGAATATTGAAAAAAGGTGCTAAAATAACACGGCTCATACTTTTTAGACCATATAATGCAAAGGCCAAAAAATTATTTGACATTCTTATAGAATGTAGTACTTGACGCTAAGCTCTCAATTTTGATTAAAATGGACTTAACGAGTTTCGGAGAAACGGTCCTCATTTATTAACAACAATCAAATATACAAAATCAGTCCAAGACAATCTTCTGCACCATATTCATCGACAAGAACTTCTTCTCCTATAACTACTGCAACAGCAGCAGCTTTGATGACTTCTTCATGGTAGCTCGGACTTCTTCTCGGTATTAGCCCTCTTCCGGGTTCTTCACCAACTGTGGTAGCTTCTACTTCAATAATGTATCCCTTCTACAATATTAGGGTATTATAGTCAATGGGGCTAGCACCTAATTAAAACATTTTTCATAATAATTTACTAATTAATAATACAAATACCATTTGTTTAATACGTAAGAGTTTACTTACCCATACTCACCCGTACGGGTCATCATCTGGCTGGTTTTAGTTCAAAATGTTTTTCTTCCTAATTCTACCTGAAGGTACCTTGAGAGACTATCAGATATCGAAAGGTTTATCGCGCCATACTTGACCGAGAATTAATTAATAATTCCGCGAACACCATAACGAAAGAGCTAATATCCTCTGCGAGCTTACGCTCCGGGAACGGTCTCGGTAGACGAAACGTGGAAGACTGATTTGTCCAGAAACTCTTATTGCCGGTCGTCATGTACTAATAGGTTTGATTAACTTTCCCTTTCAATCTATTGTCCGGTCTATGCTCAGGTAAAAAGGGTTCTTCAGACTATACAACATTTCACTTGTAGTACAATGAAATACGATAAGGAATCGTATCAGTGAAATTAAGCAGCAGATTTATCCACCATTATTTATTTTTATTTTTCCTAGTATACAGGGTTCCGCAAAATGATTTGAACAGTTGACGGAAAAACTTGGGGAGGACTTCGCGACAATTCCGTGGAGTTTCCCGGTTGACTGTTCACATCATTTTGCCGGACCCTGAACAACAATTTACAATATTATAGAAAATTCCTGCTGAATTCAATTCATTATTAGCTCTTTGCAGGGATAGAGGAAAGTAATTTCTAGATTAGGTACTTGAACACAAGTCAACTTTTGATCTAGATGGAATTTGTCCCTGAATATTATTGAAATTTGAAATGCATAGAAGAAACGTGGTTTCTGCAATGCTACTTCAAAAAAGCTCAAGTTTCTCAAAAACTCGAGTGTACTTGCTTGTAGGAGGGGGAGGGGGGTGTTGAGATAGAACGCTTCTATTTTGATCCACGCGGCCTTGCAAATAATTTATATGGTTAGGTACCAAAAATACTGTCTTGGCTGGAATGACATATACACAGAGTGTTCAAACATTCTTCAACAATGTTGCGCCAATCCATTTCTATTATTTTGGTTTTAGCTAATAATGTTGTGTTGTGTTTTGTTGAAAATGTTTAAACACTCAGTGTCAATGTGCCATGATGGTTCAAATAACTTCATAATCACCAGTGCTGATTGCCATTGTCAAAGTTAAGGAGGTCAGTTCAAACAATTTTGTTGGTTGACAAATATAGCCAATTTGGCAACCTTGCAGTCAATAATAATTATTATTCCCTCAAATGCCAAAAAAATGCAAAAAATACCCGTAGCAAAGTATTCAAGAAAAAAAAAGTTCAAAGTTATTTAGAATTAATTGATTTATTTTATTTCTTATAAATTAAATCAGTCTACATAGAATAGTTATCTTATTATAGCATTACACAATTTCTAAAATTACAATATTATATTATGTATAATAATATGTAAAACTCAGGACTAAATTTTCATAAATTTGTAACATACTAATGTTTAGCAATAATGTATCCATTCTACAATATTAGAATATATTATGCAAAACAAACACAAATGCACACAAAAAACAAAAAATAAGAATATGAGTTTGACTATGTTATCTTGTTTGTTTTCTAAATACATATAGATATTTAAAAAAGTGATATATAAAAATAATGGAACGTAAGTGATGAGTCTTTAGTAATTTATGCAACACAACACAAGTAAGAAAAGTCAAGCCCATGACACATTTATTCCAAGATGAAGTTTTATGCAGAATGCTAAGTACATATAAAATTAAGATCTAGACATATCTTACAATGATATACATAGCTGATATGTATGCATACATACGCAGTGAATTATTCTTATATCCATTATTATTTATTGTACAGAACACACTTGATATGGCTAAAGAAAAGATTAATTACTGTATTCATAAATTCATGCTAGGCTAAAAATCTTAAGCAGATAATCATCATCCTTTAATACAAATAAATAATTGATAAAATTAATCAATAAAAAGCTTCTCAATAATGAGTAAATAAAAAAATGAACTGGGCAAATTCAAATGAAGTTTGCTACATATACTAAATTACAAAACATTATAGTAACAAATGAATAATCAAATACAATTTAAATGAATAAAAAAACTGAATAAATTGGCAAATAAAATGATGGGGGCAAACTGAAAAGAGAATAGAAAAATCATTTTTACTCATACCTGATTGATATACGTACACATAATAATCATGATTTTGAATGATTGTAATTTAAGAATATGGGATACTGTCATTCAGCAATTGGTTGGCAGCTGCTATACAAATGCGTTTTATGTTGTTTTCATTTGCACTGATCATTTGAGATATGTTGTCTTGGAATTAGGACCCTGCGTTGGTCTTGCAAATAGCATGCGCAAAACCTGTGCGCCAATTGTCAACTAATTGCTGACGGACAGACGATTGTTTTATCACAATATAGAATGCATAAAAAGAACTCTTTTTGCCAGGAATGATGACGAAAAATATGATATTAATTAGAATAAGTCGATGATGATGGTGAAAATAATGGTACAAAAAATGGGGAAGGGAAGGCAGATTGACAAAAAGTACTTTGCAAAAGAACTGAAATACTTCTGGAAATACGGATATCGATATAACATGAATTATAGTAATGAAAATAAATGCTGTACCAGGCCATAATGGACGCAAATAAACTTCAATTTTTAAAATATTTTACATAGGTATCCTTAGAATGTACGCGTCTAAATTTAATTTAGAAAAACTTATCATAAAAGTACTGCAATAATACTGCAATAATAGGGCTCTTCTGTACCCGTGTAAGTAAATGAAGAGAGATGGGCTACTGGAAATCAGTGTTGACGCGGGGTAACTACACATAAAGAAAGAGAACTAAACGCTCTGACTAAATAAATATTTTTATTACGCAAATTAAAAGATGGGAAAATATGAATACCTAGAGAAATCAACTCATTCTATTGACTGAATTTTTTGAATTGAGAAGTGCAAAACAAAAAAGACTGGCAAGATTGGTAAATTTAAAAAATGTTCAACATGAGAATAGTTACATAAATTACACATGATACTTTTGACAAAAAACAGGATAAATATCACAGTTAAGAGTTGTATGTCTTCTTTTCCTGTTCCTCTCCTTCTCTTTGAAGAAAAACACAAAACAAAGAAGATAGCGGAGGTAGAAAAGAGGAATTGAATGGAATTAAGGACGTACATACAGAATATAGAAATGCTCTTTCATACTATTCCTGATTGCTCAGTGCACAGACACATTAAAACAGATAGCTTAATGAGAGAGAGAGAGAGAGAGAGAGAGAGAGAGAGAGAGAGAGAGAGAAAAAAAAAAGAAAAAAAGGAAAAAAAGCAGGAAACAGAAAAACCATCTTTACAAAAAACAACAACGTAGATTTGAAGACTAGTATCCTACAAAATAGAATTTACCAAAGTATACACATGATGATAATGCAGACGTTTCTTCAAAAAGGAAGAAAAAATTCAGTGATCTAATAAAACATAAAAACGGGAAAAACCACACCAAAAAGAACATGGAATAATAATGATAATAATTGATAAAATCATACAAAAATGAAAAGATGAGAAAGACGGGTAATCCAGGAAACAAAGGCGAACAAAAAAAAAAAAATGAATGGAAAATGAATATAACAAAAAAAAATGCACTAGCTTTTAGACGAAAAACTTATTTCTGGCAGCATGAAATTAGAATGTTATTCACAGTAAAATCGAATATTACACAATAATAATAATAATAATAATAATAATGAATAGATAAATAAAAATTCTTGTATCAATACACAGTATGGAATATTTTTATTCATTGTCAGTATTCACAAGTAATGATGTAAGTAGGTAGGGTAGCATTCTTTAGAGCGCAAGCTCGCGAGACGCGTTCAGATGATCTCTAAACGCGTTTAGGTTTTCTCAGTTTGTGTAATGATCGAACGAACCCAGATATTCTAGAGCAGATTGGTAACAAAATTGATATTGCTCCTGAAATAAAAGAAGAAGATTAGATACAAGTTTTTCAAGCCCAAATTCAATTTAATGAGAATAGAAATCGTTGTGTTCATTTGTGCATGTTCCCCTCAATCACACATCACTGACCAAAATAAGTACCGGTACTCACAACGCGTAACGTAAAGTAGAAATCACAATATTATTTTGCTTAATACGCCTTTTCTACTTATTGGCCAAAGTGAAAAGCACATAACGCGTGCAGCGGGAACTTCCTGTCTCCCAGAGCACGATCAAACTTCAACGTATTTTGAGTAGCTAATTCAGAATAGTTTTTAGTTTGCGTTATAAGAAATTTGTATTCGCACATACCGCGTACTAGGAAATTGAATTGCTCACAATTCATATTATTCTGATCAGCATAGGTTATCATTTTTTTTAAGGTAAGCCCATCAAGCTCATGTTTTAGTCAAACAATTATTTGTGCAGTTGTAGATCTTACAGAAACCCTGCTCACAATCTCGACAAATAGATTGTAATTCTTCTTTGCAAAAAATAATGAGCGCATAACCTTAAATCATAAATGGAACAGAAACTAAACTCGTAGTCAAGATAACGATATGTGACTGTGGTGCCATCCGTAGCCAAACTCGGCTTCACCTTGTTTTTCCAACAATGCACTTTGTTTTTTACATCGCTATCTTTCTTTCTTTTAGTTTAGTAATAATACTTTATAAAAAAAAAATAATTACGACGGAAATTAAAATCCTCATACGTAGCATAGTTTATATGAACAATTACTAACTTCGGTTTGAACCATGGCCGGCCTCTGAGTACGCAATATACGAACCGTCTGGAACAAATCGACGACCCCTTCGTATTGCATTCTTTCTAAAACGATACTTAAGGTAATGAACACACCGGTGCGTCCAACTCCGGCGCTGAAAATCAACAATTATTGTACACATTAAATTTGTAAACATTAATATTATTATTATTATACTGTACAATACTGTAGAGATAGGTGTGTCTTCACAGCAATAAAAGATTTTGCGTAATTTGCCTCACCTACAATGTACCGTGATTGGACCTTCTTGACCAAATTGCTCTTTCGTCTTGTGTACCTGTCCAATGAAGTCGATAAAACCGTCTCCGGTTTTTGGTACCCCTTGTTCTGGCCAGTCATTGAACTGAAATTGTCTCAATGTACGCGAGCTACCGTCTCGCGCATCTGTGATCTTGAACTCGCGTAATACGTATAACGGCATATTGTATTCTGCAATCGGCTCCACCACCACACACGAGTACCGCACTGACCTTTCGGAGGGCCAGTATGGATAACATTTTTCCTGTCAACAGTCAACGACGACATGATCATGAAGAATAATATTATGTAGAGATCAACGGACGTGTACGAAAAAAGATCATTCATTCACACAGCACATAGGTCGTCTAGCGCGCGTTAGCGTTACTCGCCGCGTTTTGACACAAGTCCGAGTGAGTTTCTTACAGCAGCGTGCAGTCCGAGAGTAACTCACGCGTACACGCACAGCATAATTATCAAGGCTGCGCTCTCGACGAGTCAAAGTAATCCGATACTTACGACGCGCCGCGTTCAAGTTTACAGGTTACGAGAAGCGTAAAACATGTCAAACTCGTACTCCACACGTCAGCTGTTGTGTACAGACGGTAATAGGTATCACATAAGTATTTTCAACTCATTTGTTGCACGACGATCACTCTTGTACGCGCGATGAAGAGACCACGCGACCGACAATACGTAAATACAAAAATAATATTGTACGTAGGTATGTATGTATGTATGTATGTATGTATGTACTACTACTCACCCTTCCCATCTCTTTTAGTTTTGTTAGCATGACTACGATGGTGGAGTTATGCTCCCACAGCATACGCCAGAAATCATCGATCGTATCATGTAGCGGTCCTTGCGTGGCAATGTACGCACCCCGTTGTCGATAGCCGTCAATCAAACTAGCGTTTATGTAATCTGAGCCGTCGACACCGCGTATCGGCGCTAAACATACACGCGTATTCTCTACAGGTAAGATGTGCACTAATCGATTTTTGTGTTTGTTGCATGGCAGGCTGGCGGATACAAATCTATTCGAGTCGCATTTCATATTGGCCAATTTCTGCGAGAAAAATTAAATAACAAAATACAGCACACCTATTATTTTATCCTATACATATACATATACATATAATAAAACCAAGACACGACCAAATATTATGGTGATTACAGTATAGTCGAACAGATTTTTTCCATACAACATACGTAAGCATTGGCTTTTCACCTTTCAATAGGAGGACTCCATTACTCGTAAATCATAATTATTTAAAAATTTATGATAAGTTAGGTATGTATGAGTAGTAAAATATTCGATGACCGAAGTAAAAACTATTTGTAGACGTACTTATATGTGTATGATATGAAATTTTATGAAATAAATAAGTGAATGACCAGAAAATTATCATCTTGTTGCTTTTTTGAAAAATTATTTTCAAAAAAAAAAAAAAAACCATCTTGGATTGTTCATTATTAAGTAATCGATTTTCTTTTATTTTTGCAATATGAAAAAACAAAAAAATAATGATGCGGAATTTTATTTTCCGAGAATTTCGTACCTTGAATTCTATCCCCAACATGGTAACTGTTTCATCTTCTGGAATTTGCATCAAGTTCTGTAAGTGCGCGTGTAGATTACGGGCAGGAATTTCTGTGACGCCGCATATGACATGCTCCAATACCGCGTCATGAATAAATATATATTGATCTTCGGTCTGTGAAATGCGATTAAATATTATTAATTTTCAAGAGATACTGTTTTAAAAGGGTTTGTTTTCACTAATTATTGTTTCAACAACCAAAATTTATTACAACACGAAACGAATAATGACAGGTATCCAAAGAAAATGCTATTATGGGTACCGTAACGAAAAAAAAAAAACAAAAAATAGTACGAGTAGCCATTATTTGCTGTTCTGCACATCAAAAAGCGCAAGAAATAAAACAACAGTTTTCGCACTTTCCGACTAGAATCATCAAATCTCTTTCTTAGGAAAATAGGTTTTCAGAACCAAACTAAATCGTTTCCTTGGAGGATATAGATGCGGTCCCGGTAAACATTTTCAATGGAAGATGGGAGGAAAATCACGGTTTCCGTTGAAATTTTTGCTGGGAAAAGAAGGTACCTCTTTACAGAGGTGTCTTTTTCCGTTTTCGTTTTCCACCTAACCAAGGCGGAAAGTTCTATTTCTCGCGCTACTAGCGCGGAAATGTCAAGTTTCCGCATCGATCCGGCGGCTCGCTGCTCTCAGGGCGAGGATAGGCAACCGCGAGTGAACCGCTTTAAATGACCTCATCACGAGTTGCCGGTCGATCGCGCCACACAATATGGAATGGTCACGAACGCTCATACAGCCTGCCTGGACTGCGAAACCCGTACGTGAGAGTAGGGCCTGTACGCCAACAGTGCGGCGTTTGAAGGATTACCATTTTAATTTCCTCCCATCTTCCATTGAAATATTGTACGTATCAATGTTGGGAATCGGTTACTTTCCGCCACTGATAGGTACGTAATATCAGGGCTTCAAGAGGACAGGACTTCAACTAGACTTCTCAGGGCTTCAATCGGGAAAAATGAGGGTAGTTTTTCCCAAGTGCTTCACATTGTTTACCAGAGTATTTATGAATTACGAGACAGCAACTGTCCTGTGTAGTACATTGACAATATTGCAATAGTATCAATGGTCTGAATCCTAATATTCGCAAAATAATGAAGCGGAAAAAACTGAGGAAATGCCTATCCAATTCTGACTCTTCCCTCCTCACCAACTCCCACAGCGGCAGCAGTTCAGAAGATCGTTGGATCCGGCTTCCTTATGTAGGGAAACACTCTGATCTTCTTCGCAGGGTACGAAGGAAAAATTGGCTACAAAACTAGTTTTTACACTCGAACGACTCTCCAAAATTTGTTAATGTTGACAGATCCTACACCGGCTGACGAAAGAACAGGAGTATATCGCCTGTCCTGTAATTTCGAAAAGATTTACATCGAGCAAACCGGACGTTCATTGAAAGAAAGGCTCTACGAACACCGCCTCAGCTACCGGAATTTGGCTGGCCTCAAAAAAGTCCCTCCTTCCTTCCTTCAAGGTCAAAACTAATACATCGGCCTCTGCTAGACACTGCGCTAGTCCTCCAAACATAATTTTGACGACTTAAAATGGAAATTAATCCACCTTTCTCCGAAGAACGGATTTTCAGAACGTCTCAAAAGGCTTTGAGACGAAAGTAGGTATTTAATTGGCTTGGCCGCGAAGTATAACTTAATCTTATACCATATAGGTACAACATAATATATTACGAGTATGTGCAGTACATGAAATCAATAATATGTACTGCATATCGAAATTCAGTAAGCTACCTGAACCATATAATTTCGTTGAGCTCGTAAACAGGTAACGTGCCCGTAAATGTCGACCGTTTTCTCATACTTCAAACGTTCGATCATGGCGTCGATGACGATGAAACAACCGGTGCGACCGACACCAGCGCTGCAATGTACTATTAATGGACCGGCGTCCGTTGGATTCACGCTTTTCACTCGGCGCAAGAATTGCAGGAACGGAGCCGGATGGTCGGGCACACCGTGATCCGGCCACGCTGTAAACTGCAACTGTTTGATTTCACGGCGTTCACTTTCCATGCCCTATGAAAAAGGTAGAAACACAATTTTCAATTACTTTACACGCAATAATCGTAATGCAAAAGATCTCGTGTAACGTAGGCCACGCCATTTTTTTTTTTTTTTTGTTTATATGGCAAGTGTTCATAGGCATAAATAATATTTGTATTCATTATAGAAATGTTGCCCGTAAAACGATGGCGACATGGCGTCATAATATTATAACAAAAGACGTACGAAGAACGAGTTTTTACTCATCATTCAGACCAAAAGTCTCTGAAGCCTCCGCTTGTTTGTGAAATCAGAGAAGTCCTGTATTAATATTGTTGTTTCGGTTATTTACATACATACCTAATATTATATAATATGTAAACCAAACACTATTAATTGGAATGGTAGATTTTATTTGTAGATGAAACTACACTAGAAATCAAACGCAACAATTGGCACTACCATCCCCTTTCATTAAAACTTCAAAACACGACGTTTTGACGACTTTGTCGTCATCATAAGGTAAAACGAGATTGAACAAAGACCATATGAAATCAAAAAAGCCAAATAAGGTATGAAGATGAAAAAAAAAAAGAGGGAAATATCAACTAGGATGAGTAATGTTGAATAATTACACTTTTATACGTGTGGGCGCCGAGTCCGTCGGTATCGCTCTTTTGAAGTTTATACTATGACGATCTTTGATAATATTAACGACTTCTAAAATTTTCTTCTTTCATCGAGGTTGAATACATGGCCCATTTCAAGGGCATGCTTGGTCAAAGCAAAGCAGTGTGATTCGTTCGGTCTTCAACATCTTTCTTATATTGACAGTGACGTGCGTTCAACTTTTGGCATGTCCCCCCCCCCCCCTCCTCAAGAGGAACGGGACAATCTAAACAGGGAATGGAATAATAGACGACACCTAATTTTCGTTTTTTGGGAAACCCAGCCCCGATGAGAGGGGGGGGGGGAAAGGCATAAGGAACAAATACCCCGGGCCCGGACTTTCTGGAGGGCCTGATATTTTTAAAAAAGGCCTAAATTTTTCCCCCATTTGACAGTAAAAAAAAAAATGAGTTGCGGCAGGAGAAGGGGCCCGTGAAAATTTGTCCCGGGCCCGTTTATTCTCCCCACGGGACTTGGGGCACCTATTTTTGTTACTCGTGGAAAAATGTTTCTCTGCAGGTGTTGTAGCTGCCGAAAGTAATGATAAAATTTTGTTTGAGAGTGCAAAAATGTTCCCTGATGATCATACTGCTATAGTCTATAAATGTAATGAGAAAAAACTTAGGATTATCAGCAGTTACAACATTGCAAGGGGGAGGGTCGGTTACATCATAATCTAGAACTATTTTAATGAAACAATTGGAATACCCGTTCATCCGAAGGATATCATTCAATTTTGTAAACATGGGGTCAGAGTTAGTCAAAAAATTACGTTTAAGGTTGAAATAGCAGTGTTAAAAATTTAACATAAAAAGGTTGACATGACAGGGTCTAAAATGAATAATTTTCTTCGTACCCAGCTAAAGGTAAAAGGTTTCTAATTATGCTTAAGAATAAATTTATCACATTTAATAATAGAAGTGTCAAGAAAATTAATAGTCAAATTTTGTTGAAGTACGAAGGTGAATTTTAAACGAGTATGGAAGGTATTCAAAAAATTTAGAAGGTCGTCAAGAATAGAGCCATGATGGAGGTAAAAAAGGCTGTCATCTACATAGTTTCTACCATACTTAATCATAGTACCAAATCTGTCATAAAGAGCAACAAAAATATGGTCCACAACAACATCAGCTACAATAAGGGGAGGCGTGTTTTGAAATTTTAATAAAGTGGATGGCAGTGCCAAACGTTGCATTTGATATTTATGATTTGCTTTCTTGTTTCTACGCTGTAGAATGCTGAATGAGGAGTTGACTTCATCAACATTCCAACTTACAACGTTGTTTAAGAACATAATAGGCTATTAAAAGTCTTATTGACTCGAGGAAAATCGTATCTTACCTTATTTATATGGAACGTGCGAATACAATATGTAGCTAATTCTTGAACATCGGATAATGTAACAGTGATGGATCCGAAAGTTTCGGTTCCACGGGACGGCCAATACTGATCACATTTGATACGTGTTCGTTCTTCCAGCTTGGTCATCATGACTATGGTGGCCGACTTCTGCTCCCACACCATTTTCCAAAAATCACCAAATGTTTCAACCAACGGACCCTGGTTCGATAATCATTTTTGGTAACGAAAATATTGTAACATCAGATCTAGATAACGACGAGAGAAAGACGAGATAATATGAACGCACCTGAGTGGCAATATACGCGTTGTGCTTACGATAGCCGTCGCAATAATTAGCGTTGATGTAGTCATTGCCGAGAACACCATCCGTATCCATTAAGACGACGCGGGAATGATCGTACGCGATCACGTTCGCATACCGATTCTTGCGCTTATTTACCTCCATACTGGAATAATCCCACGTAAATTGTTGACCCGGTTCAATAGACTGAAAGACACGATCAAAACGTAAGAATAAATATCGTAAACTATTCGGAGGAAAGCAGGAAACCGATAAAGGAAGTACGAAAAAAAAGTGTGTGGGTGTGTGGGGGGGGGAGGAGGAGGTAGAGAGAGCCTTTTTCACTGACCTCATATTCTTGAGAAAATTTTAGATTATCGTTCGCTTTCAACATATCCATTTGAGTCGAGAGCATCGTTACAGGCAGTGGAGGATGAGAAACCATACCAGGAGTCTGGTACATTAGCCGACGCATTTCGACCGGATCGGAAGGCGTGTGACTGGGAATCACTTCTTCACTCATAAGCGGTCTAGTGACCGCGCATGGTTCACGATATTTATTGGGTTGTTTCCGGCTAAACACATAAAACGACACACATAAATCATCAACATCGAGTTTCAAACACGATTCATAGATTAGAAATAGATTGATCAAGTAAATAAATAAAATGAATAATGTCGCAGTTTCAATCTTGCCAAATTTAGCCAACGGCTTCGAGACCCGCGATAGTTTCTTCAATTAGCGCCCCTACTGAACTTCATACGACTTTTTTGAGTGAGTTGAATTATGGACCAAAATGTGCCGAAAAATGACGAATTTGCTAAAATTCTCTAAAATTGAAAATTGTTCATCGAATTTTTACATTTTAGTTGATTCAAAAGTAAAATTTAACGCTGATTTAGAAAAAGAAAAAGAAAAACGAAAAAAGTACATGATAATAATAATAATAATACATAATTTTTTATTTCAGAAATCCTGGCGAATTAGTCAATTTTTGGCACATTTTGATCCATAAGTTGGGTAGAAAAAGTCTTGAAAAGTTGAGAAGGGGAGCAAATTAAGGATAAAACTGAGATACGAATTTCGTAGGTTTCAGGCATAATATATTATCTAACGTTTCGCGTTTTATTTGCGCTAGAACAGATTTAGCGCAAACTTCCATTCAACTGGTACCTAACATCTATCCGTTTCATCCGCGGTATACATACTGATCAAGATGAAAGAGAAGAAGGAAAGGAAAAAAACTACAGTACCTACGCGAGAGGACATACGAGTATGATGAAAGCATCCATCGTGCAGTACCTATTCCATATCCGAACTACCTTATTTCGTACTAACCGTTTCATGATGAAAAACATCAGCAGGAAACAACAGAGCACGGCAGCGGCGACAATCGGTCCGACGTACCACAACATGGACGGCTGAATCACCTTGTTAAGTTTGGTAACTTCGTTATGCTCGATATCTGAGTAAACCCTAGTTTTATCGGGCGGAGGCATCGGAGCACTTCGCATATCTAACGATAGCGGAATCGAAAATGGACTCGATGTATACAAATTCTATTACAGAAATTGCACACGAACGGCAAATAAAATAGTTGCAATGAATGCTCTTGAACTTATACAGTATGTATGTACTCTTAATATTTTTAAACAGTGCAGTCCAGTACCTTCTGCGTGTCGACAACCGCTCTTACGAAAATACGATATACTTTATCGGTTTGCAATTTGCGATTAGTAAATTCATCGATAGTGTCACCTCTACCTAAGGGGTACGTGTACGGTATGCTACGCTGTGGAAATCTTGCGGCTACGTACGGCTTTCCTTCGGCGTGTTCTTTCGTCCAACCCAAGAGCTAAAAGAATTAGAGGACATATACTTACTTAAAAGAATTGATAGTAATCTAATAAAGTTGAGTATTACGCATGTACGTACGTATGCAGTATAGTAATAGTAGAGCCCACTTGATATCAAATTTTCGATAGTATAACACACGCGAGATTGAAATGAATTAGCTACCTAATCGTTTACATTCCGGAATAACACATATGTGTTGCGCGGAAATTTCAAGACGATAGATAAAGTGGTTCTCTCTTACACACAAGAATTCTTCAATTTTCAAAATTTAAACGATGACCAATATGTAGAACACAGTCAGTGTCGATTCATAGAAACTATAACGTAAAACGTGAACGCGATACGAACTTCAGAAAAATATACTTAGATACTGTTTCGATCGATACAAATTACTTGAAAAAATGTTCAAAGTATCTAAAATCTGATTCATCAACCCTACGTGTTCGCATACTTTCAAACAAGAAAAAAAAAAAAAATAATAAAAAAAAATATATATATATAAATATATTATATACGTACGTCGTGGGTTAAAAACTGATCCGGACTCGTAATCTGTTTCGTTTCAAGATTCTCCGGGACGACAACCAGATAGTAATGACTGATTGGACCATATTCTTCAGACGCTTGAGGTAACATGACCTACCGACACAACAATGTTAAATAATCTACGTACTCTTAGATGCTATCGAAAATCCTGGAAAAGAATGTTTGTTCTATTCTATACTCACGTTGATTTCGTCTCTATCAACACCATAGAAATCTGGACTAACCATCGGACGGGGAGCAGCCATTTGCGTGGTGACGGTAATACGAGTGGGGGGACGATACTCGTTGTTGGCCGCTTTCGCAGTCACATTTATATTATACGTCGTGAAGGGTGACAAGTCTTTCAAGTGATATGATTCGGCAGATGGCGGTAGAATATGTGTCTGTCTTGACACTGGTTGAGACTGCGTAACGCCAGCAGCATCAAGGTACTCTTTAAATGCGTCAAAAGAAACCTACAAAAATAAAATCAAATGAATACCCGAGTACCTATTTCATTGCTTCTACAATCACTTCACAGAAGAAACAAAACAAAAGATATTTCCCCAACTACCTGATAGTTGATAGGATTGAGTTTAATAGGCGGACTCCAGGTGAGTGTCATAGTATGTGTGGTCACGTCTTTCGCTCGCAAATCCATCGGCACATCTTCTGGTTTTACTTTTACCGTTATCTTATCCGACAGACGACCGAGACCCTATTTAAAAATGATGAAAAAGGATGCGAAAACATTAACAATATTGAATGAGGAGAATCGGACTACACATTCCAAACATCGACAATTCCAACACAAAAAACCTTCGCTATACTTCGTGCGCGATCGCCTCAAATTCCATAATTATATTTAATTTGAAATAACGCTTACCGCACTAGTATTGGCAGCCACAGCGATGGCGTACTGAGCATTCTTTTCCAAACTGACCAACTCGGCTGATTCTGTGAGACCAAGCGTTTTCTTTTGCCACACGTCCAAGTCTTCAACTGCCGTCATCGTATAGAATAGCTATTTGAAAATGAATTATATTCGTCGGCGCATATACTTAATATGAGCACATTATAAAACGTAATAGGAGAGAGAAGAATCTTTCGATCGTATTTACCAAATAACCGTATAGTTTATGCCTCACAGATGGTATCGGTTCCCACCAAACTTCAACGCTTTGATCCGAAGTAGCCATCGCTTTCACATTCATCGGAGCACGGGGCATATCCTTAATTGTTACAAACGAAATTTTTTCACTCCAAGGGCCGGCACCTTGTTTGGTGGCTGCACGAACTGTACATACGTACTCTGTAGCTTCTTCTAAACCAGATATCACAGTCTGCGAGGAAATAAAATACGCAATTCTCAGAACATTCTATCGTTCTTTTACAAAATAATACATATTGTCACACACAAATGCCTATTTCTTGTTTTTTTTTTTTTTTTTCTCTAATAAAAATGTTCAGCGCTTACTCGATTCAAAGTTGTATTCCAATGACGAATTTCCGCCTGATCAATTTTTTTACTGAATTGAATATCGTATCGGATAATCCTTCCGTTTCGGTGTTTCCGCTCTGGATAATTCCACTGAATGCACACAACATCTGGCGTTTGAAAGTACAGCGTCAGGTTTGTTGGGGAACCTGTGGGAGGGCCTTCAGGCGTCTCGAAGTAAGCAATCGCCTCTTGACCATAACCAACTTGATTTTGTCCGCACACACGGAACTCATATACCACGCCCTTTTCTGTTTAAACGAGAGAAAAGAAAATGAAAAATAAAAGTTTGAAATAAATAACGGCTATTCATTACGAAAAAAAAGGGGTGGGTGACTCTCTGACAAGTTACTTATTACAAAACCGTGGAAAATAGAAAAAAAAAATAAAAAAAATACAACTAAGCGCTTTCGATTAAATAATCATATTCGGCGAAGACAAGAACACAAGAGAACTATCATCCCCTTTTTTCATTGACAGTGTATTTTATCAAATCGCTGCGGGACAGTGGACCAAACGAACGACAAGTTCACATTTTCCGTCGAAGGACCCTTCAAAATCGTCCTGCTCAACTTCAAAAAAGCATCAGGACAACAACAATATTATTTGAGAGAAGTTCGGACCATTACAGAGATAGAAAATTAAAGAATACAGCCACGTAACGCCGAACGTTAGGTAAGTGTAGGTATACTGTATTTCTTTATTCCTACTAAAATGTCTCGTAATCATGAGGAATCCCTTCAACTCCTTCACAAAAAAATATTCTATCTAGAATTTTCTTTTGTAATCCTTCACTGCACCGCTTATAAGTACGTAATATCAATTACATATTACGTAAAAATAGAATATGGACACAAAATACTGAAATCGTTGATTAGCGATTCATTTTAAATGAGAAAATCAGATGCTTCTAGTTTTTTTTTTTTTTTTTTTTTTTTTTTGTAAAAGGAATAAGAATGAAAATCAAACAAACAACTTTCGACACAAAATACTGAAATCGTTGATTAGCGATTCATTTTAAATGAGAAAATCAGATGCTTCTAGTTTTTTTTTTTTTTTTTTTTTTTTTTTTTTTGTAAAAGGAATAAGAATGAAAATCAAACAAACAACTTTCGAATAGGTACGTATTACATGGGTGCCAACCTAAATTATCCAATCGATATTGATGTACACCGTGTTTTACAGGTACTTCGATAAGTTGTTGATCTTTTATACCATATCTCAACTTGTAACCTTTCAACTCCCCGTACGTCAAAGACGGTTTTGTCCATTCGACTTCTAACGAGATATCTTGTTCTCCTCTCATCATCCTAGAAAAGAAAAATATGAACAGAATGATTACGGCGCGGCTATAACAACTGTCATACGTGTGTGTTTTAATACTATAGAACGTGCTTCAAATTGATGGTAGGGCGATTAGGGACACCTCCAGGTGTCTTCACTGATATTGGGGGACTACGTGCTCCGTCACCTTTCCGTGTCAACGCGGCTATCTGAATTAGATAATGAGTGTCTGGTTGCAAATCTGGTACATTATATTCGAGTGCTCCTTCCACCTCATATTTGAGAGGTTCGTTCAGTAAAGCCGATCCCTGAAAAATTAGAAACCAAACAACAACCTGTCAAGTCTAATATTTTACAATAAAAAGAAAAATTAAAAAAAAAAAAAACAAAAAAAACACAAGAGAATTTTTCTCTACCCCATGGAAAAATATTGAATTATACAGTCATAATATGTTTTTCGGCGTTCCATCAATATAATTATATCAATCTTGATTGTGTCAATCTATCACAATTGCATAATGTATACCTACTTGACTACTTTCACTCGTTCACCTCCAATTCTAGTATACTATACTATTCTAAACTAACGAACTTTCGGCCTCATTGTCAATCTCGTATAACCAAATAAGGGAGCAGGAGAATTGATCTCAAGAAAATTGATTGAACGAAAATTCAACTAAGAAAATTGATCTCAAACAATTGATTGAGTACGCACGATAATACAACGCACCGAGAAAGCAACACGCGAAATTGATCGCACGAAAATTGATAGCTAAAATTTTCTATTACCACTAGGAAAAACTATGTTTTACATTCCAAATAGGTACGGCAGTGAGAAATATAAACCATTTTTTTTTTTTTTTTTTCTTTTTTTTTTGGACACTCGAAACAAAATAAAAAAATTGTGTTTTCTTTTTTCAATATGAGATGATGTAGGCCACAACTCTCAAATCCTAAGGATAGGATACAGATCAGATGAAGGAACCACATTTTTATTAATTGTCGCGAAGCTGTATCCGAATGTAGTTTCTTCTTTTGAGGACCGGCTCCCCCTCTCACTCACGGATTACAGAAGAGGTCGCTTGAAGTACAGAAGGTTAGATTTCTTGACCATGAATTACAGAAAGAAAAAGTATGGTAAAAAAACTGTATTGCCCCTGGGCTTGATTCGGTTCTCAATGGCCCTGCCAAAGTTCAATAAACGTCCTTTCGTAAAATAATGTTGGGGTATACCTAGATTCTCACATGATGAGATAGCGTACAACAGAGAATCAGAATGAAGAGAGAAGACGAATAAAAATGAAAATACCAGTGCAGTGTCGATAGGAAAGCTTGTAGTTGTACATAAGCAAAAATTAATCTCAGCCTAAAAGGTTGAAGTCATAACGCGTATACTAATTATTTCGCGTCTTCGCGGTCAATTTTTTGTGAGATCAATTTCACGCGTTAAATTCTCGGTGTGTTGCATTACCTATCGTAATTGATCGATTTTCTTAGGTCAATTTTTTTAAAGACTAGTATCATGATAGGCTACAGATTAAAATTTTTTCTAAATCCCTAAAGCAAGTCAAGATTATTGATGACATTACGAAACATGAGCCACCGCTAAAGCCACCATTGGGACCGGGCAAATTGTGGTGTCGCTAGCGTCGTTTAGCGCATAGGAAACGGGACTTTGAAGAGGAAAACGGTGAATTTTCAATCTGTTCTACGTAGAATCAACGTGTGTTAGTGTGCAGCAGTCAGCAGAATTACTTTCTTCAGACGTGCGATTTTAACCCTGTTCGGTCCAAATAACAACCAAGTTAGCATGTACGATAAAAAAAAAAAAAAAAAAAAAAAAAATTCAAGCAATAACGCATTACTATTAATTTTTATTCAAATACTAAGGTTGACGTTTTGGAACGACCAGCGTACAATCTTCTGCGAGAAACGTATAATATAAATTGAGGGCGAGAGAGACACGTTTTTGATAACACTGGTATCCAGGCTCGTGAAGAGAATATCTAGCAGCGTTTCCCAATCACTATAGCCGGCGGAGCCAGTGGAAATGAGAGAAAAACAAAAAAAAAAAAAGAAAAAAAAAAAAAAAAAAAAAAAAAAACGCGGAACCTCAAGAAAAAGTGTTTCATCTATAGTTTTATAATGCGTCGAGTAGCAACCAAGCGATTTGCGTTTTGAATTTCTCGGAAGCTTTCCGACCGAGGATCCCGTGACAGATGTACGAATAAACGCAAACTCTGGGGCTCCGCGAACCACTTTTTAGGAAGCGCTGATGGAATACAGCGAATGAAGAATTTTTCTCGAGGTGATCATACGTATTTATAGGTATTATCCCTGCCCCCGCAGTAGAAGAATAATATGAAGGATTTACTTCTTGTTTTGTTTCTTGCACGTGAATATGATACAGCCGAATGATACCGTTTCTCTCGTGTTCGGCTGGTGGTTTCCATTCAACGTAAATAGTGGTCGAGTTGACTGGATGAGATTTGACATCGGTTGGCGGTCCGGGAACTAAATGAAAATGAAGTTGTACGCGTACATTAAACTAGGTATACTGTATGTATACTGTACAATGCAATATGATGCGTAAATCGTGCTTATCAATACAGTATAATAACATTCTAGGTAAGGGACTGACTGACAAGTGATACCGCGCTTTGTATCATCATATTTTATTAGCTGACTTGGTACGTCGCCAAGTAATACGTAACATAACGTAAAATATTATAATATTCGCAATAAATAGAAAATTTACGTACCGTATTTCATTGGAGATACTGCGCTACATGTACAGTATTATGCAATCGTAAAAAAAAAGGTAGTCGAACAAAAACATTTACGGAAGTCGTAGTCGTTTGATATCTCGTAATATCGATTTATACTTAGGTATGTTGGAGAAGAAAATTGAATATTTTTGATTGAAATTTTGAAGTTTTCAATCACTGTACGTCTACCCCCTACTGGTGGACGTACTTTGAAAACACGCATTTCCAACCCTTCAAGGGACATGCTTCGCTCGTTGGTCGTTCGTAGAATGGTGACACATAGCCTAGGTTGCCTATCAGTCGCCAAACATTATCCAGCAACGTTCGGTCAAAGTCTTTCACACTACTGCAGATAATAATTATTATAGCGTTTGCTTAATTCTTTATCTTATCTCGCTGAACGTGATGAACAAAAATTCAAATCGATAGATAATTATATAGAAGTCTTCGCAAAAGATACTATTGAAATAAAAGTAATTCAAGATTCAAGATTTACTTCGTCTTCAAGTAAGTTAAAATAATTTCTATTTTAATGATCTGTCGCGGTAAAAGGGTCACTAGCATCAATTTTTGATTTCCATTGATTTTCGTATTTTAATGTACCGTACCTAAAAATAATAATGGTCTGAAAAATTGATGCTAGTGACCCTTTTACCGCGGACAGGTCTTACTGAATGTAAAAATACCCAAAATTTATTACGTTCGGACGTTCGTGGCGAAATAAGGAACCAGGCGGCGAACACTATGCTATTCGCAATAGCGTGAAAGGCTTATCGTATCAGCGGCCACACTATGCGACGCTTGTCTGGCGTGGGCATGCGTGAGTGGTCCCCGTTCAGAAAATCTTTCTCAAAGCTCTATTATCCGACGAATTTTACAAATCTTTAGAAATGTTGTACTAAAAAGTTCAATGAAAGGAGCTATATTGAGCAGCAGCAGAAATACGGATTTCTGTTTCGAAAAAATTGTACAATGACGTCAGAAAATAGGCAAATTCGTGATGATTTTGAAATGAAATGACAGCGCGTGTGGAAGAAAAATGTTCAATTCTGCCAAAATACCGCCTCTAATAAAACGTTTCTGAGGAATTCGTATCATGAAATAAGAAAGATCCACTGAAAACTCGAGCAGTGAGATTTTTTTTTTGCGCGCGGTACCATTTTTAATGCTACTTTTCACGAGCGAAGCACACCCTACTCTCAATTCAAAACACCAACTATCAACGTTAAACATTTTCATGGTAACTCTACGATCTGGAAATGATTTAACAGGTCTACGACAGCTCACGATTGGTTAGGAACTATCAAAGGGGTAATTTTAGCCTAGGCTCCATATCAATACACATATCATTCTTAAAATCTTCAAAACTCAAAAATAATTGAAGGTTCTCGGGGTAGAAAATACAATTAACGTTATTAGTCAATAATTACCCATAATACCTACCGCAAATAATATGACACGACACTTTCCATTCAACTACCACAAAAACGTAATAATAATATAGAAATAAAGCAATTTGCTAACGGCGTGTACTAGGTATACATATTCATGAATATCTAATCCAATTGACTACTTAAAAATGAAAAAGGAACGACAAAATATACGAAAGAAATTCATCAGTGCCATTTGAAACTGATTACAAAAGGAAAAAAAAAAAAAAAAGAAAGAAAGAAAAAAAAGCATTGTCTACTGATTTTTATGGAGATTGAATCGTTATTCACCTGACAAGGTATCCTCACTGAAATGAAAGTTTACTAACTCAAGATCGTCGACTTACATAATGATATAGAAAGAGGAATAAGAGAGAGAGAGAG
Organism: Aspidiotus destructor; assembly: GCA_035079395.1. NCBI lineage: Eukaryota > Metazoa > Arthropoda > Insecta > Hemiptera > Diaspididae > Aspidiotus > Aspidiotus destructor. The sequence goes on from JAVHKZ010000014.1 coordinate 2,164,881, forward strand.
AGAGAGAGAGAGGAGCTCCGGTGATGCTGAAGACAAAAATATCTCGGATAGCGACAAAATACAAAGAAAAACAAAAATAAAAAACATAATAATGATGATGATGACGATAGATTGAGGTATCGATTCCAATTCAAAAATCAAAATTTTCTTTTCGTGGAATCGAAAAAAAAAAACAAATAATTTAATAATATTTGACACGAAAAGGTGAAAATCAATATCTACCGAGAGCAAAATACACGAATACTACCAACAGGAAGGAAAAAGAAAAAAATCAATCAAAAATCAAAAAAATTGTCATCAAAAACAAAGAATTTACGCGACATACGTTGAGAAGGGAATATAATGATACTCACATGTAGCTGTGCAGCCCCATTTCACATCATAGGGCACAAAAATAACGCATCCCGAAAAATACGCGTATACGAGAGGGATAAAAGTAGGAAAGAAAATCAACAAAAGAGACAAAAATTCTTCGTTATTCAAAAATCAAAAGAGAGAAAAAAAAGAGAGAGAGAGAAAAAAAAAAAAAGGTAAAAATATGTGTACAAAAAATTGTTTATTGCGAGTTGACGAAGTAGACGATGAGTAACCAAAGAAATGTGAAGGGGAAAGAAAGATCTGAGTTGTTTCTTTGGTTCATTCGTTGCGAAAACTGTCTACGAAAACTATAATTATCGTAATAGAGCCCAAATACGAATTGCAAAGTAAGTAAATTGAAGCGGAATTTTCTCAAAGATATGGTTTTCAATTTTTTTTCTCATTCTGTATTACCCATATTGAAACTCTTGGGTTATGACATATTTTCGGCGAAATACCAATTGCGAAGCTTTTCAGAAAGTGCGGAGATAAAATTGAAAGAACTTTATTAGCAATTTTGGCGCACAATTCAAATTGACCTGCTTCGTTTTTCATCGATTTGTCGATAAAAGAATTGTCCGACTTCTTCGATTATACTGACGTCACAAAGGTGAAAACATTGCGAATCAAAACTTTGAGATTTTCTCACCCATTTGAATAATTGTAAAATATGAGAAACAAATCTGAAGATCATATTCAAAATAGGCACAACTAAGTTTATGAAAAGGTAGAAATTGAAATTGTACAACCATGATATTCGTAATCATTTAAAATAAAGTCTAACGCTATTTTTGAGAAACGTTCCAAAAGTGAGTACCTACGCATTGTATGTACTTCGGGTTACATATGATGTATTAAATAAGTTTAGAGGAGTTGCAAGAAACTTCAAATTGTGCAATTTCACACTCTAGCTTCACAGCTAGGTAGAGCCTATGCACAAAAATTTAGTAAAATTCTTTCACCAAAAGTAAAACTTTGATAGTAGTTTTTGTCACTGTTCTATGTCTTACGTACGTATAACGCTGTCGGGAAGACATTAGCATTGAAAAAGGAGAGAAGAAAAAAAAAAAAAAGAAAAAAAGACAGGTAAATATCTAAAGCATGCGTACCATCTTCGTGGGTGCGAATCGTGATTGGTTGCGACTTGGGACCGTCGCCGACGGCTGTACCAGCCAACACCCATAACCGATAGTCCGTCCATCGGTTAAGCTCATCCAGGCGAATGAACGTTCCGTTCGTGACGGTTGTCACGTCCGCTTCTGAGTCGCTACGATTGGCTTCTACCTTGAACACCTTATAATATGTGATTTGACCGTTACTGCGGTTTGGCGGTGGCGGTTCCCACTGCAGAAATATGGAGGTGGGACCAACCGCTTCACCGGTAACATTTTGCGGCGGAGCTCCGGGTACTAGAAGAGGGTGTTCAAATTGATAGAGGTTACTTCGCGAGTATTTAGAGGTAAAGAGAGGGTCTCACGTCCTAATTTACTTCACGAGTACATTTGGACGTATAATTGGTAAACGGAACAAAATAAACTTATAATAATAATAATAATAATAAATGAAATCGAAATAACGAAAAATAAGTAGATAAAAAAAGTAAAACTTCGAATGCGAGTGCATATAATAGGTAAATAAAAAAATACGCGAGGACAAAAATTTCTACTGATGCTGGCTGGATACCTCAATGTGACTTGATAATGATAAAAAATTCAAAATAAATACTTGGCCGCCCTTTGGAAATTTAAGGATATTTCACTTTATTAATAATTTGAAAGTGAGTACCGTATGTTCTACGTATGATCGTGCCGTGAAAATCTACTCGTGTGCTGCTAATGCGTGTGCATTAAAAAAGTTAAGTACACTCGTGGAAAGATAAAACGTGTGAATATAGGTATAATGTGCTCGGTGCTATCGCAAAATAATTATAGAAAGTCAAATTCATCTATCGTCCTACCTTTTTTTCTTTTGCTAGGTACATCGTAGGTACATCTTTCATTTCAGAAAATGTAATATTCATCTAGTAAGTATGTGTGTACTGTATTACACACAAATGTATAATAGGTATACGTCGTATTCTCAAACCGACGCGACATTATATCCTACCACTGAATACTCAAATTACGAGAAAAAGAAGAAGAAGAAGAAAGAAAGGAAGAAAAGAAAAATTACCGTATTGTTTAGTTCGTACAGGTATCGGAGAAGTCGTCGCGCCGTCTCCCCGTTGAGAACGCGCTGACACCCAAATGTAATAGAGCGTATTCGGGTAAAGTTCAGTTAACGTATACTTTTCCATTGATCCAATCCGTCTGTGCGTTTTTTCCTGCGGCAAAATAAATAAGTAACAGTTTATAAAACACTCAACATGAATACACTCATCGTAGGTATCAACTGATGTTGATGTCAAGGAAATTAAAATAGATATTAGTTCCTCCGAGATTTTTTCTTTTTTTTTCTTTTTCTTCTTCTTCTTCTTCTTCTTCTTCTTCTTCTTCTTCTTCAATTGCGACGATCGTGGGCGATTTTTGAATTCCTTCCGACCCAATGGTTGAAAGAAACAGATTTGAAGGGTACGTCTTGATGAATAATTTCACCAACTAGAAATTTGAATCGATCATTCAAGCTGTAAGACTTTTGAAAAGTAACAACATTCAACCCCCGTACTAATTTAATTAGATTGGAGAGGGAGGAGAGAGGGGGGTTGGGGAAAGTTGTTCAATTATTTTAACGTTCGAATAAAATCCAGGTGCAGATGAATTATTATACTTATCGATAAAGTGAGTGGGCGAATCACAGACAAGTTCAATCAAACCATCTTCCGGAATGTAAGTGTTAAGGACGGCAATATCATCGGGGCTCAGACGACGAATTATCTCTACGTTCTCGAGAACGCTGCGATACGTTTAATATAGGAATATTCTCCTCTTATGGAGGAGCGTTCCCCAATCCTCACGAAAGCTATGTCCACTGCCAATCAGCAAAATCTGATTCGCCCGAACGACCTTTCTTCCAAGACTTAAAATACTCATCTAATCTCAACTTCGCTTCGTCTTCATCTGGCGGCCGGTCTCTCCAATATGAACTTGAACACCTCTATAATCTCTGCATTCCATTTTATAAACTAGGTACTACTCCTCTCATCCACGAGTACACAGTCTTTCAACCTGACGAACGAGTCTTTCACGGTGGTAGGATTATAAAACGCAGGCCGGAAACTAAACGGGCGAAGAGCATGATTCAATTGGAGAGAGAATTCTCTTCAAGAAAAGGGAGACTAATCCAACGCGTCGTCCGATCACGGGTCACATCTCGGGGTAGGGAGAAGGAAGGGTACATAATAAGGAATTAAGACACCTCAGAAACTCACCAAGGAGATCTGGAGGACTAGTCTACGTACATAGAACGTCATCAACGTACCTGTGCCAGTAGTAAATATGACTTAGTAACACCTGGTTCGAGAAAAAGAGGTCAAGTTCGAATAATTTAGAGATGAACATTTCGGGGATGAGAGAGCCTAGAGATCTTTACTTTATCAGATAAGTTCCAAGAATTTCTTATCAAATTTACAAAGACCAACAAATATTCAAGAAGTAGAAAAATTCTTGAAATTCTTATTCATTGTTCGGAATATTAGCATTAACATGTAGCTCGCCCGCCCGTACGCTGATTAGTAATAGCTTTAGGATGTTCGGGAACAGGTCGACGACATCAAACAAACAGAGGGTCGTGCCCGCGGACTTGATAGAAGTTAAAGCTCCGACTTCGAAGTCTTCCATGAAGGGACAGAGGAATGAAAAAAAATTCAACTTTTATTCTCAGTTAGTCAAAAGAACCCAGAAAAAGCTAAAAAAGAAAGGCGACTAGCAAGGTAATTTCGATTTCGTATTCCCGTATAATAATAATGATGTACATGTGTAAGATTGCAGAATCTTAACAAATCTGGCGATGCTGTGTTTCCACAGAATCGAAACAAAAGTCGAGTTCCCGAAGGAAAGGCAGGTCAGCTGACTGCATTCGGAAGATGATAAGGAAGAAAGAGGAAAGATATTATATAGCCGGAGCTCGAGACATTAGGTGCGAGTGGAAGAGTAACGCGAGCGACGTAAAAGAACGTTCGCGTTCTTACACATGTATAAGCAGAGATGCTCCAGAAATGTGACGTGAAGAGTAACTGATACTAACTTTTGAATATGTATCGTTCCACCAGATGTCGTAGCCCAGAATGTTCTCACCCGAATGCGTCGGTTTATTCCATTCTAACGTGATCGACGACTCGCCAATTTCAGTCGCACGTAGATCACGAGGTTGACTTGGAACTGCGAACGAGAAAATGAGCAACTGATGATAATAATGAGCTCGAGTCGTAGTAAATATTGTACGGTAATTGGATCAAATGCTCATACGTAGGCAATCATCCTGAAAGACTGTTCGAAAACTTACCTCCTTGTTGCGTTTTGATTTGAACAGGTGTCGACAATGGTCCCGGGCCAACACTGGTAAACGCTTGTACTCGAATCGTATACACAGTGAGCGGCGTGAGATCACCAATAGTTGTCAGGAGCGTGGTGTCGATAAACTGCGAATACCAGGAGGACATAGGAAGTTCTGGATCCGTGGTGTAATACACTTTATAGGCCTACAAATATCAAATAACCAATGTCGACAGTTATTAAAGAAAGTAAGTTTCCATTAAATTACGTATACTTCAACAAGAATTTTCGTCTGCACCTCATTTTCTTAGCAATATTGAACAAATAGTAAGCACCGAGCTTCTGATGCGCATTGGGGTTCTTGCCTCGGCAAGCCAAGAGCCCCTACGCATCCGTGAACAAGAAAAAAAAAAATTCTCATCGAAAGGTAATCTATGGGGAGAGTTCAGTTCATTTGGGCGAAGAAGGTAAAATCATGTCACCCTCTGTATATCATTTGGGCGAGGAAAAATTTATGGATCGTGTATCATTTGGGCGAAAGATGTGTTATCAAATGGGCGAACACATTTTAACGTGTCGCACCTACTGCATCCTATACGCAGGTTAGTATACAGCGAGGCAAAGTGAAGAAGTTGAAGCAAACAACACAAAGAAAAATAATGAGGACAACAGAAACTTGGAATAAGTACCTTGCTGGAAAAATAAGTCGCATACTTTATATCAAAGTCCTTGGTTATCGATACTCAACAAAGCTACCTTGATATCTTTTTCACAACTGCACGAAAGATTTTGACTGAAAGACTCAACTACAGTACAGCATGTACTTGTATTACATTCAAGTGCGTTCGACGTAATATTTTGAACCGTACCAGTTTGCTCTCGGAGTACACTGACAGTCCTCAGTCTGTGAAAAACGGGGAGGAAAATATTGTTCGCCCAAATGATCCCTTCATCAGTCGCCCAAATAATGTATGCACCCTCGTCACATCCTCGCCCAAATGATCGTTGGGGTCGGATTTTTCGCCCAAATGAGTTTCCCCGTAATCTATTATAGCATTTTTAAAATTTTCGTACGGCCTTCGGCAAAAGTGATCGAAACAAAATAATCTTCAAGAGAAATTTATTCTTTTCGATACCTCAATTTTTAACCGTAAAGACTGCTGCGCTGCGCTGTGTTGTTCTGGTCAGAATATCTTCATTCATTCGGTCACCTACCGTACGGTATCATTACTGTCATGATGGTTACATAATATGATGGTGATTAGGTATTGTATTTTTCTGAAGCGTCTCCCTGATGCGCAGTGCAGTGCACGGTTGGGGAACCCTCATAAATTAATAAATGATTATTTGTGAGATTTTGGATCTGTACAGGAAAAACGGAACCGGAACTCTCAGTAGTCTAAAAAGATCAGGAATCTAAAACATGTAAACCTCCGGATTTTGACAAGAAAAAAAAAAAAAAAAAAACTAAATTTTTTCGAGTTTTAGATCTCTAGAAAAAAAAAAAAAAAAAAAAAAAAAAAAAAAAAAAAAAAAAAACAAGAAGAAAGGAACTGTATCTCTCAAGTTCTGGTTATTGAAAAAAATAAAAACATGAATTCCCAATAACTTATAATCAGGGTAATGAAGAAATTAGAAAAGCCGCAAGAAACTTGGATACCGAAGCCTTGTTTTTTCTATTCGTCTTGAAATGTTTTAATACGTATTATGATATTAAAAAGAAAGCGTTAGGCACCCGCTAACTCGTAAGTGAATGATTACAATTTCTTCTAATTCGAGAATCAGAAATGAAAAATTCAAGAGGAAGCATCACCAACGAGTAATTAGGTTAGGCCTATTAAAAAAGCAGCCAAGCCTCTCGATTGTATCTTTTTACGAGAATGATTTTATCGCAAGTAGTTACTCGTGAATACACGGAGTTGAACGAGGGCAGGTAGGGAAGCTATTTTATGGAGCAGGTAAAATTTCGACCTAGAAAATTTTCGACTACCAACCGATAGGAAGAAGACTTGCAAAAATTTCAAGGTTCGCGTCCATCTGAAACGTGGACGTTTTTCCAGAACTCCCCGATAGAACAGGTTCCCTGTTGATAATTAAAAGTGACACAGAGTGGACCAGATTTTTGATGTTGAACATCGATCGGTAGATCTGCAATATATTTCCTTCAAGCATAATGGCTACCATAAAAAACGCATGCGGAGCAGAAATCATCACGTTACTGATTGAAAACAAGAAAAAATTAAGATTTTAAAATATTACTTATATTTTATGATTACAGATACTGAAATAATATTCGTTTCATTCTTTAAATACTTTGTCATTTTCCACTAGTGACATGATGATCTTTGCTCCGCATTTATTTCTCACGGGAAGATCCATTATGTTTGAAGGAAATATTTTGGGTACGTTTGCAGACAGTGAATCAGGTGTATCGATCAATTTTCAACATCGAAAATTCGGTCCATAATAATGTATCTCAAATCGTGACGTCACAACGTAACACCGTTCGATAGGAAACTAGATCATTTTTAGGACTCTTGCCTCAATAAGCCAAAAGCCACTTCGCAACCGCCAAAAAAAGTTTTTTAAATTAATAGTTTCCTTTGGACCAGCAGATTGTGACGTCACAACTCGAGATACTCATTATTCTGTTTCACCTTCGAATTCATTTTTGTATAGCATTTTTTGAATTTTGTAGAATCTTGGCGCATTCTATTTTTGCATGGTATCTTCTTCTTCTTCTTCTTCTTCTTCTTCTTCTATACATATTATGAGAGAGAACACTCGTTTTGATTCACGAATAGGCGCTCCGTTCCTATACCGAACAGATTTTCGTGAAATTTGGCTGAACTCTTTCTTTGGGTATGGAGAGTGCTACTGGGGGGTTAAAAAATGAAAATCCCTTTCCTAAAAGTTATTATAAAGCTTAAAAGTTAGACGTATACAGTATTGGTTACCAATTTTTTACGTTCATCTGCTAAAGCGAAAATAAATTTCCGTTTCATCCGTTAATAGCCTAGCCAGAATACGCGTAAAGCGTTGAAAAGACAGCCGAGAATCAACTTTAAGGATTCACTTACTGCCATGAAAAAATCATAATAATAATAATAATAATGCGCCTTTCGTACGGTGGCGCTATTTCCTCGATTATATCGATTGTTTTTTTTTTAATCGATTATTTGAATCTTGAAAATAGATATATAGCCTACATCGCTCTATTTTCATTTTTTTTCACCGAGGAGAGAATTTCTTTGCCTACGCTGATATTAAATATGTACGTATTATTGGATTGTAATCCATAAGAGAGAATGATTTCTTAATGACGCGGTTACTTTGATTGAAAAAAGTCAAGGAGACCGATTTACTTACTATACTGTAATTGCTCTCTAAATTTCTTTAAATGCTTTTTTTTAGAGGTCAGAAATTTTGAGGTAAATCTTCTGCGGTATAAGACAATCACTTTATGTTCCGGAAAGTTGAAGTGACCGGGAATCCACAGGAAGAAGACAGATGTGTAAGTGGATGATGGTGATTGCAGGAATAAATGAATGCGTTGATTTGGGAAATTATAGTCGAATGAATAGGAGTCGTGTAGAGCCAGGAGAGATGAAAGTGAGTCAAAATTTTAGTGGGGGTGAAGAGATGGAGATGAGAAAGACAAGAGTGTAGGACGACATTTCCTCAATTTTTCAATCAATGACTGATTATGATGCCTTCAATCGAGTAAAAAACGTCCCCTGTTTCAGGTCCAGACTTAGATCCGTCGGTAAAGTAGGGTTGGTGGGTCATAAAATTGGTGTAGAGACAATATGTTCTGATGATTCGTCGGTATACATTGTTGAGAGCTTGGAGATGTATCAGCCTCATCGAGTTGGATAATATCATTTGGGGGGAGGCTATGGAATGGTGGATGATGAGACCAAGGGGTAGATGGTTCAATTTGAGGTATTTGAATATAGGAGGCGTAGTTCAGATTCAAGAGGAAGAAGGAGAGAATTCAGTCAGCGGAGTGCGGGTGCGCAGATCAGTAGTTGAGTGAATCAAGCTGTGAATACAATACAAGAAAATAAACTGTGTGAGTTGAGAAGTCGCATTGGAGGGAGGAAGGTTCCAGCTTCAACACATCGTTGTGCGCCGAGGGCTTGATTTACTTAGAAAGTGGATATACTGTATACAGTATTGACCAGCAAAAGACAGTTGTCTAATTTATTATTAACGAAAAACAGATGGTATTTTTTTTTTTTTTTTTTAATTTTTACAATGTATACTGAATAGTAGATGAGAAAGAGGGAGAAGAAATACGGATGGGTAGACAAGTATCAAGTGGGTGCTTAAGTGCGCAATATATGATCAATAACGGGAATTGATCTTCTGCAGGTAGTTTTCTTTTTCGATAAGTGAGGTGACACAGGTAAGTGGGAATATACGTGGGTTAGTGTGGAAGTGTTCGATTTTTGTAGATCCAGAGAGTTAAGAAAGTTTTTCATGGCGTGGTGGTATCAATCAGAAGAACATACAGAATAAGCAAGTATTGACGTGATGAAGAGAGCATCTCAAGGAGGGGCAGAGATCAAGGAATAGCTAGGGTGAAAATTGAGAATGAGTCGTTCGACAAGTAAAAAGACTTTGTCGAACTTTTGGAAATTACAGGCGCGGGCTAGGCACGTGTAAGGACTGGATTTGTTATTCACGATGTCGATTGTGATACTGATATAGGTAGACGACTACGTAGGAAAAGAAATTTAGGAAACAAAATTTGTTCTCAGTATTTGAATGCCATATCTGGTGCCGTTGGAGAAATTCAAAGTTTTCATAGATCTGATTGTGGGGAATCAATTGTACTTCTAATCTTGACGGACAACAAGAAAGCAAATCTCTCAGGTTCCAGATCTGAGTGGAACAAGAAAATGCCGTTCTTTTGGTTTGTAAGATCTTGACCCCTCATAGAGAAAAGAACTAAATCTCTCGAGCTCTAGATCTTGGCAGAAAAAAGAAAGCTTCAGCTCTTATATAAAAAATATATACATAATTATGTAAAATAAAATTAATAAAAAGATGAATTTTCATTATCTTACAATTAGGGAAGGGGAAAAAACCCCCCTAGAGACCCGGATACTGAGGCGCAAGGCAATTTAGTCTTGTTTTCCTTAATTTTCACTTCATATGCACCATAAGGTAGAGGAGGAAAACAGTATTCCAACTTACAGTTACTTGACCATTCGGCGATTCTGGTTCTTCCCACTGAATAACCATTGTACTGGAACTCAATGGACGTACTTGAACATTTCGAGGAGCAGTTCCTGGAGCTACGAACAAAACAAAAACCAAGATATTATTTTTTGTAAAAAATATGATAAATCTGTTATCATGAATTTCGTAAAAGAAGAATGAGGATTAAATAAAGATGACAAAACTAACTTAACTATGTATTTACTCGAATTAGAAATTGAGAGAAAATTAATTATTTCGGGGGTTGTAACGTGTCTTGCCAAAGAACAACCTAGTTCAGTAGATTTTAAAATTTAAAACCGTGTCCAGGTATGACCAAACACGCGCGCTAGAAACTGCGCGCCGCTGAGCTCGATTCTGAAAAATTCATGTTTTAGTTTTTCCAAAATCTTTTCGCTGGTCGGTAGGTTTTCAATAAGTAAAACGAAAAGTCGAAACGAAAATGTCGTACTGGTAATTCCAACCCCATTCTGTTGGATCCTTCTTATTACCAAGTCATGCTTGCACTTGGTAGTTCGTGCATCGGACATAAAACGCAGCCACATGTTCAGCAGGTTGCAAACTTGTAGTGTCAAATTAAGCTGTACAGAGCAATTTCAGAGCTATCATTTTATTGCGTTGATGCATATTATAAATGTTTTGTATCTTGGCCAGTACATTTTCAGATGTAGAGGCCCTAGTGCAAGCATGACTGAGTAAGGCTGTTGCTATATTGCAGCTACATATAGAGAGCTAAAAATTATATGTCGCTCAATCATTTACACACTTTTGAGGTACTGTTCAGAAAACTAGGAAAAAAATGTAACTCGGTCTTTCTGCAACTTGCTGAACATGTGGCTGCGTTTTATGTGTATGTACAATGCACGAACTAATAAGTATAAGCATAACTTGATAATGAGAAGGATCCAACAGAATGGAGTTGGAATCACCAGTATGACATTAATTTTGTCCCCATCGACATGAATAAAGTTGTAGCTCTTCTGCAGCTCATTTCATGTAATTGTAAGAAGGGCTGTGAGAATACTTGCAGCTGTAGAAAAACAGGTATTTCTAAATTGATAAGGTGGTTTCTAACAAAGTTGTGATGAAATGACCGCAGAGAAGGACAATTTTTCACAATTATTTGATGATTTTTCTTATAATGAAAAGCCATTATTATTTTAGGGAAACTATGCGGCAGCTGTGTTGTAAACGCAAGGTATTATTTGTAAATGGATCAATACTTGAAATTTGTTTGGTAACACAGAAGAATTTTTTTTTTGGGCTCAAAATGTTCAACGTTGTGCGGTTCATGTCTTTGACTCTTTTGTGCCAATGCACCAGAAACAATGCAAGTGATGAGGACAAAGGTAACGAATATACAACTACCATGTTTGACAATGAAAAAGATGAATAATGTAATAATCCCTGGGAATTATTACACATTCCATACTCCCCATTGTATAATGTGTTTGCATTTTTTTAGTTCTTTTCACCGTAAAGTGTTATTTCTCCGTTCTTCTGAACGACTTTCAATCATTTTTAACTTTTTCCAGTCGCATAATTTATCAATTGTATACTTCTTTTACTTCCCGTGCCTCGTAGTGGTCGTAAATTTCATGCATTATACGGGTTTTGAAAAAAGATACGTATTTCCCTCGTCGTTGTTGGCAAATCATGAATGCTAAATTGGAATGTGATTAAATGTTTCTACAGGAAATTTAACGAGGAATATTTTCGGTAAAAGGTGACTTTATTGTAAAATGCACATTTGCAAAAAATTGATTTGTTGGGGGTTTGAACCCCCATAGAAAAAAAAGCTCCAGGGGGGGCAGTGTGGTGTTTTTAGTATGTTGGTATGTTGTTGTGGACACCTTTCTTCACCATTTTCAGAGGCATCAAACCTCTTGTAGACGGTTCCAATTCCCCTAACTTATAACATAATATAATTATAAGAGTGGTTGTCTTGTACGTAGATATTACCGGTAGGTACATATTAAATTTGGAGTTACATTTGGGCTCAAAATTAAGTTTCTATGATCTCCCAAACAAACAAAAATTTATGAAGTCATTCAAAATTAATACTTTCTCAATTCAAAACAAATATACTTAGTTATTATAGTATTTTCACTATACGGAAAGGAGAAGAGAATACGTTTATTAGAGAAACTAGCGAAAACATAGCAATTTTGCCCCATTTAGTTACCGGTAACGTTTTCCCACGTTTTTTTCTATATTATGGTGTTTATTACAATAGCAATGTATTTACTATGCATATATGTCGTCGTTTTTTCAGTTTGTATGGTACAAAACAGGAAACATTGAGCGATACAAGTGAAGAGGTCGCGTACTTACAAGAGGGTCGATGGAGAGAGCCATACACGTTTGTACGTACCTATGTGTATACTGTATACTTGAAAGTGAAGCTTGATTGCCTGATCTGCAAGGACTGCTCTTGAAATACAGCAAAAGCGCAGTCACCATTTACTTTCTGATTGGTTGAATTTTTGGTGTCAATTTCGAAAAAGTACATCAAAGTGCGTCATTTTTTTAAACTTACGTCTCAAATTTTGCAGGTCGGGTGTCAATTACAAAAATATGGTTTCGTTTGTTTGATTTTCCCGTTAATTTTGCCGTTACGAGTACATATACTACAATTTTATATACCGTACTTGTTTAAATAGGTGTAATTATGATTAGTTCTCAACATGATATAATGTTTTCAAAATATAAACAACGATTTCTCACATTTCACGTGATTACTTCAAAATTCGACACGACGTGTTAACGAAGATCGGGAAGTAGATTTGAATTCGGCGTTGAAAGTACCCCCAAAATAATCTTAAGGCTACCATTCAACTACCTAGACCGCTATTCGGTAAAAAAATTGAGATCAGGCCAAGGTTGAGAGGGAAAAAGTGATAACTTAGTATTACGTCGTATGTATCCTATATACACACACACGTATCACCCAATAATCCAATAATACTGATACAGTACATATCAGTTCTATGTCAGTATGCGGAATGAGAACGAATAAAGTCACAAATATAAATCAGTGGCGGATAGGCACATTTTTTTCTACCGGGCAAATCATAACTTAAGGGCGCCAGATTTACATAATAAATTCTCCATCCCCCCCTCCCTCCCCCCTCCCGCCATGACCTGAAAGATAAGAACGTGACTAAACTTGGTGGTTTTGCAGGTACCTCAGAACCTCACTCACCTATTGTTGGCGGTGGTTTTTCGTTAGTATGTAGTACATTTCTTTTCAAGCGAGGGCGCCGTAGGCCGAGGGCGGGCCGGGCAAATCCCGGTAGCCCGCCGGGCTTATCCGCCACTGATATAAATACGCGCAGAACAATTAAAAGGGAGACTTTCAAAGTTCTATACTTACTGGTTCCTTCGAAAGAATCAACTTTTGTTTGGGAATCATCCATAAATGAGTCGCAATTGGGAAGAAGAGAAAAGAAAAAAACATGTAAATATAAATATACATAGGTAGATGAACACCGCATACGAAAATAGGTATATGGTAGGTATACTTGAAAATGACTCGTATTATTATTTTCGACTTGAATATATTATAATAAAATCTTTCGTTAAGTACACAATTCTACATTTTATAGTTTACTGAAAGTTCATCGTTCAAGACGAAGAACTCTTTGTGTGGAGTTGAAGCGTCGCCGCGGCAACTTTGTCGACTTCTCGACAAGAAACACCAATGTGCGAAAAGTTGAGCCCGCGCCACAACAAAACTATAGGTACTTATCATTCGAGACCGCAACAGGTGTTGTAACGAAGAAAACGCAGAAATTACAGTCAAATCAAATCTACAAACAGTTTCTTGACGAATTTAAACGATCAGGAACGCTCGGATTGTTGTTCTGGGGATCAAATTATTTTTGATATTGGAAATCGCATGTCGAGTCTTACGTTTTTCCAAGTCCCTTGTGTCATGGTGTATACGGAGTGTTACTCATCTCAATTTGCGTAATTGCTCATCACGCGTACATAATGGGCAACAGCAAAATTGCTCAATACGCGCAATAAGCTGGCAGACTGCCCATTACGCTTATTGCGCAACAAGCGCAAAATTACTGCTCGTGGCGTGTAAACAGCAATATTTTATTGCCTTTCACAAGTAAAGGGCCGCAATTGGACGTAAAAGTCAAACAAAAAATCACAAATAAGTTCAAGAGACTTACACAAACATCTCAAAGGCTATAAAACTTTATCCTGAGACTTCTTCTTCAGCAAGTTACATGAGCAGAAACCCTGTAGGTTTGGCCAAACGTACTTCTCACCTCCGTAAAGAAGACAGGGAGACGAGATTATTATGTCATAAATTGAAAAACGAAAATTTCCTAGAGATGAACGTAGTGGATTCTTAATACAGAAGGTCCATAGCATTTGCACATAGACTTTTGATTGCTAAGATATTCTTTTTTATCAATCAGTAGCCTAATGATCTTTGCTCCCAGTATCATTCTTATGGGATTTGATAGTCCTAGGTGACAGGGTGTTTGCTAATTGTAATCCGCGGTGACGTCGTCAGGATAACCGTCCATAGCCTACTGAACGCTAAAAATTGCCAGCGTCCCCCTTGATAAAGAAAACAGTTCGCGAGAATTGGTTTAGCTTTGCTCGGGGACAAGGATATAATTATTCGGTGCTTTAGCAAATGTCGAAGCAATAGATGCGTATGGGTAAGGAATTGCGTAAAATGTAATTCCGCGTGCCATGCAGGCCAAAGTTGTGATAATCACGAAAAATATGAAAATAGGATCTTAGAAAATTAAAAAATGAAATGACGATCTCCTTGGATGATATAATACACAGTAATTTCATGAAGTAATTCAAGTAGAATCGAGATAACGCATTCGTATTCAATCAAATCAGATTTTCATTGGTTAATTTGACCTACCGATTACGCAGCACGTCTACTTACTATGCTAATCGAGCAATTTTTCTGCCCATTATGCGCAATGAGCAATCACGCAAATTGAGCGTAACATAATTATAATATAGCTTGACTTCTTCTATAATACCTACATTATTAATTTATTTCTCAAAAATCAAAATTTTGTAGGAATTTCGACCTCCGAGCTATGCATGATAGGAAGGGGGTTCTTGGACCAATATTGTCATACGGCGCACATGGCAAGAGGTTCACTCGTTCCAATTATAAAATGAGATGAGATTCATTTATGCTCGCCTCAACTAGCTACATCCATACATCCAAAATAAGAGGTCTGATCTTCACATTTCCGGGGTGAAATACGTAATACACCTATATTATGAGGTTCACATGGCAATTATGTCATAGATAGGTAGATTATCGGATAATTAAAAAGGTTGGCGCCGAAGTCAAGGAAAAAATCATACAATTAATTTATTCATCATAATATTATTATTATTATTATTATTATTATTATGAGCAACTTTCTTGATCGACTAGAAGGAAACCTTTAGTCCTACATCAAACTCTCACAATGGATGACTTGATGTGTATGACAATGTTGGCAGTTGAAAGAAGGTAACGCGGATACTTATACTGAAATTTATTTTTACACATCATTAACTAGCTATTCACTCAAATGCATTTATACTGTATCATTTTATATCCCACGGAAAAAATGAAAGTTTATTGCAGAAGTAAACGGCGACTATAGCGCAAAGTACGCCTTTTCTTGGCAACATAATATGATCGACGAAAACGACGTGCTTTCAAATGGTGTACGAGTACAATTAAAACACAAAAATGCGAAAAACATCAAAAATAATAGACGAGTCAAAAACAAAAAACAAAAACAAACTTACTCGGAATTCATAAATATTTTTCATCTCCCAAAAAACCATAGCACGATTGCACAAAAATTTATATGATCGCGTGTAAACAAAAAAATAATTAGAAGTAAACTGGCAGCTGAAATGTGAGTACTTATAACTCTATAACTAGTGCATAATAGTATGTATGTGTAAAAAGTAAAACTATACGTAAACGCATACGATGACCGACGATGTGGCTGGCGTCTTTTTGGTTCGTATACAAATTTCTACAAGACTGGAGAGAGTGGACGTACAATATGAAATCACTTTGCTCGCAGACAACTTCAATTTTCAAGCTCCTTTCACAACAACAGTTTCTTTCTCGCACCATCAGCCAGCAAAATAGAGATCAGACTCGGTCACATCATATCCTTACAGTGTCTCCGAGTTACAATAATAATAGGTAATAATAATGCGCGAATTTCGAGCTATCCAAAAAGCAGTCACCTTACATACAAGCAATGTAGTCAGAAAAGTCATTGGCGAGAAATGATACACGGGCACAGCAGACTTGGAATTTGATTTCCCTTTACTGTGTTAGTACGAGTAATAATAATAATAGCACTCATAAAACTCTCGCTATTAACAAACCAGATCTAGTCATCAAGGACAAAAAGAAAGAACGGCGTTATTAATAGATACATCGCAGTATCAAATAATACGTAATAATGTCATCACCACAGTGCAGTGCGCCAAAAAATCGAAAAGTACATGGAATTACCTAGCACCAATGGAAAGTCAAAGCCAAAGTCCGACCAGTAACAGTTTTCACCATTGGCGTTATACCAGGTAGCAAAGTTAAAGCTATACATAGAAGGGCTGGAAGAAACAATGTGAGATAAGGGCGATCCAGAAAACAGCAGTGTTTCATACCAATACCATCAATTCAGTTCAGTTAGGAAGATCATCGGAGACCGACTGAGCTATCAAACACGTGATAATGGCTTTGGTTATTAGAATCCACCATAGTCACTCGATTATATCGCTTTGCATGAGCGGATAATGACAATAATAAAATACCAGAGATCAGTAAGCCTCTCCCCTTCTACCCCGCACTCGCCTACACGCAATGGTCCCTGTTAGTGTCGAGCAACCTAATGGAAGGTCTTGGTAGCCAATCTCGGCGGGAAGTCAGGTCGACGTGACTGAAGAGTGTAAGGACCGTTTAAAGAGAATAAATACTCGGTGCAACTGGAAGGAATACTCACGTGCCAAACCTGAATTGAGAGGCAAATAACTACATCGTAAGTTTGCGACTAAAAAACAATAGCCTACGTATAATGATTCCGGTCCAGTCGCGATTTTTTGGTTGAAATGACTAGTCATTTTCAGTAATAGGCTATTTACTATAATATATTTTCTATTCGCGCTCTACGATTAAAGAATACGAAAAAGAATATACGAAAAAGAATCGCAGTGACCGCAACTTTTGAACATCAGGAAAATTACATGGTCGGTACTGCGTACGCAATTGCGTAAGTTTCTCCTCTCTTCACTCACCGTACTCTTCGTCTGAACGCGATAATGAGGGCAAGAAGAGTAAAGAAGGGAACGCAAACTTATGGAACGTATCGTTGTGATAATAGTAAGTACTTTTATTAAATGAAAATATCTTTGGCCGTCACTCACCTGTTTCTCCGGTAGTAACGATAGCTGCTGGAGACGGCGGCCCTCTTCCCAAACTATTGACAGCAATTACATAAAATTCGTACTCGGTATATGGGCTGAGATTGCGTATAGTGTAATACTGAGTAATTATGCCGCTAATTTCGGCGTACGCTTGATTGGCCAAACGCGGTTTATACTGAATGACGTAGTACTGCAGGTCAGTAGCAGCTGGATGACTCCACGTCAGTAATACGGACGACGCCGTCACTTCGCTAATTTTCACATCAATCGGTGGTCCAGGTAAGGCTACACACACACACACACACACATAAGCATTATTGTATTAAGAATAACTGATAGCATAGCGTGCCACAAAGGCGCGTACAGAAATGCAAATAAAATGAATAAAACTCGGGATATAGACGTGAGATTAATCGTCTCCTATAAAAACTTCTGAGTGCATGATGAGTGCACTTATTGGATAGGAAAACGGCTAGAACAGAGTTGATTGACGCAATCTTTGGAACTGAAATTCTGCTGTTCATAGAGATAGATACGTGATTTAAAAGTTATAATGGCGCTTCAAAAAAGAAGGTCTCTCACTCCCCTCTCAAAGGTTTTTCGTCATCCGGCGAACGAAGGAAGATTCTGCGCAAAATTTATTAACATCGTCCTCATAGAAGTTTCGGCATTTTATTATCCTCAATCCTCCCCGGTGTCAGAATGTCGCTGAAAAACCAAAAAATCTTGAGAGGGTTGAAATTTTAGAAAGTTATACCGGTGTCGTCGCCAAGATTTTTTTAGTGATGAAGCTGCCTTCGCCAGTAAAAAGAACAGAACAAAATCTTTTAGCTTTCTCATTATTAGTACAGTACTAGTTTTAGGAAGTGATTAGTTTTCAAGGGTATGAAATGTGTATATATATGAGATTAAAGCTGCGGTCGGCAACCGGTAGCTCGCGGAGTCATGTTGGTAGCTCGTTGCACAATTTCGAAAATTTTCCTGAAAAGTAGCTTCAGGAAAAGGAAGTACGTATTTTCGCAGATGGCTCAGTAGGGGACGCGTGCTTCAACGTTTCAACGAATTACTGCCTGCAATTGTGAGTTTTTTTGACGAGGAAAACCAAAGTTTCCCAGAACTGACAGATCCTACTTGGCTTCAAGATTTTGGATTTTTTGTAGACATCACCACAAAACTGAACGATTTGAACATAAAACTGCAGGGGAAGGATAAAAATCTCAGTGAATCAATATCAGATGTATATCGGCATTCTCTCAGAAACTCACGTTTTGGAAAGGTAATCTGACAGTACAAGATACAACGCATTTCCCATGTCTACAAGAACACCTCCAGAAACAAGACACGTCACAATCTTACACTGGTGAACGTCACATTCAGATTCTTGCCGACTTGTAAGAAGAGTTTCAAACACGGTTTTCCGATTTCAAGAAAATTGAATTATTAGCTCAATTCATCACATCACCTTTTTCTGCAGTCAATGTTAGGAAACTTTCTTTATGCGCTGAAGAGCATTTTCCTGATGATTTTGATGGCAATTTTTTCTGAGCAGCTCGCAGCGCTTCACAATAATGATAAAGTAGCTCGGGACTACAAAAAGGTTGCCGACCGCTGGATCAAAGTGTTCAGTTACACTCTAATGAATAATTCTACTCGTTTCGGTAGGTTTTTTTTATAGTGACGAGAATTACCTATTGTCCAGAACGAGTGTACACGTGAAACATCGACAAAATTAATATCGTCAGCAAATTTTTTTTACCAGTGATATCGCAACGGTTATCATAATTTATTCTTGCGATGATAAAGACAAGGTCGTTAATATTAAATATGCTTTGTGATGAAATTAATGTCATTGATCAGTGTTGTAATACAAGAAAGCATCGTCCATAACAGACAGCAACATTTCAGATAGTATGGCTGACTAAGGGCTTCGCGTCAAAAGAGGCCAGTAAGTCACCCAAGTAAAGTAGGTAGCTGATATTCAAGCTAAGCGATAGAATACCATACCGTACCGTAAAAAAACATTTTCCAATCAAGGAAAGCGCGAATAATTTTCCCATCTTTTTTCTTGTGTATTCCGTATATGAGGAGTGAATGTGACGGGCATGTTTTTAGACACGGCAATGGCGTCTAAGGAGATGAAAATATCGTCGTCTTTTTCCAAACTGATTGATTTCAACACTTCCGTACGAAAGTCATCAGATGAACGAATATTGATTTCTTCATCATTCCTTAGGCCACTTAGGTTAGCTACGAAGATTGAGAATATAATAAAGCGCTGAATTGGTGGAAGCGACTGACGGACGAAGTGGAAAGTTTTCCTCGTGTAATTTTAATAAACCATAAAATTTTGGAGCCATGGAATTGTGCTTGGTCATCTACTTCTTAGAATTTATTACAATCGATGTATCTTTTTTTTTTTACGCGCATATTCGCGACGTAGTTGTTATCCTTCTCTAGACAGTGGACTATTTTTGTAGGGTTATTCTTTTTTGAAATTTTATAGGATCGTTAAGAAGACAGTTCAGTAGTACTTTGTGCAATAGTGATCATTTTTCGTCATGATAACAGTCGGGTAAATTATATCCGCTCTAGCTTCGCAAGTGATGGATTATTTTTTTGTTTGACCGTGTCTCCTGGACTCACGGGGTCAGTGCTACATCTGTTAGTACGTACATTATTCTGAACTAATCAAATTTTTACGCGTTCCGCACCATTTCAAAAATTTGTGATTTTTACATACATGATTCTAGTTTTTCTTGGTTTCTATTCAAACTTTTAAAAAATAGATTAGATTGTTGTTCGAAACGAATTATTCATAACATGTACAAAAGAGCATACCATGCTTGAACAAATATGAAAGTTCATTACTGAGTTGATTTGATTTATCATATTTTGATGACGGCATACGTAGATGGTCGATTGTCGAGTATTTTCGCCTAAAGTTCGCCTGTTCTTTTCGTTGCTGTCCCTCGAGGTCATTTTTAATTCTATTGGTACCTAATATGATTTTTGAAAATACTTTTTCTAATGCAGAGTTTAGGCTTATCGCGGGCGAGCGGTAATTTTTAATTTTGTGCTTATCCCCCTTGTTTTTGTAGATTATAAAGCCATGATTTAGGAATATTTTTTGTAAGGAGAACCAAATTGAATAGCTTTTTCAATCTTCTGATTATAATTTCACCACCGTATTTTATGTTTTCGTTCAGTATTCCATCCCCTCCAGTTGCTTTGCCATTTTTCAGGTTTTTTGTTACGTTTAGTATTTCTATTACGGTTATTTCTAGTTCATCATCCTTCTCTTTTTCATCATACTCTGTATCTTCCATTACCTTATCATCATTGTATAGATTTTTGTAGAATTTTGCTGCTCCGAGCTCATTGATTTTTCTTCTCTCATATATCTCTTCCTATCTTTGGTATCTTTCAAGTAGGTTATCCAACTCCTTTCTTTACTCGTTCTTCTCTTTATTTCTTCGGTGCCCTTAGTAGTTTCCAGGATATCTCTTATTATTTGTTCATTTCTTTCCTTATTAAACTTCCATAGCTTATACTTGATTAGTTTGCGTATTACAGTCAAATTCAATTTTTTTTATAATACATGCAGCGAAAGTGCCGCGTATTGTGTTCGTTTTTTGAAGCGAAACTCGCCGTTATCAGAACCGTGGCGAAAATGTTTTTTCCGTGGCGAAAATGTTTTACCCGTAGCGAAAATCGCGTCAGTGGTGCCATTTAAACAATAATTGAACATCAAAACTATAACAAATTCTACTTTTGAGAGTCTAATTTTGCTTCATGTATTATAAAAAGTACTGTTTGTAATTCGTGTCGAAAAACAATATTGTAACTCGCTCACTATCCGCACTCGCTTCGCTCGAGCGGCTACTCTTCGCTCGTTCCAATATTGCTTGTTTTCGCCACTCGATACAAAATGTACTATTCTCTCTCTCTCTGATTTTCGCTTCCTCCTCAAGTATTCTTTATTCCTTATCATCTCTCTTATCTCTGCTGGTAATCTATGATTTACTTCTGGAAAACTGCCTTTTTTTTTTTTTTCTGATATTATTTTGTTTATTTTTAAGAGCTTTCCTACCAAGTTATCGTTAATGACGTCAGACGAGCAGGCTTCTTCATTGTCGTAATCTTTTATACTATATAAATTTTCCAGATTTAATCTCACACGCTCACGCTAGTTTTGGAATAAAAAACGGGGTTCAGTAAAAACATCATAACTACCTATATTACTAACCTTGAACTTTGACGTATGTGGTTGCATTCGTGGACCCCAAAGAGCTAGCAGCGATGCACGTATAATTTTCTGAACTCTGCGCGTTTTTAATTTCAAGTACATTCTTGCCAACAGGTAGATGATCTTCGGGCGTCAGGTCGATCATAGGATCCTTCTGCCATTTTACGTACGGCATTGGCCAACCAATAGCCACGCAGGTTATATTGAAACTGTCACCTAGTTTCACTTCTATAGATTGCGGCGGTTCTTTTGAAAATTGCGGCGCAACTCGTCTCACTGCGAACAAAAACGAAATTTTATTTAGCACATGTGAGTTTTCTAAACCACTAATTTTTTTTTAATTCGTCGGCGGCAAGCACACTTATCTTTTACCGAATTTTGACGGAAAAGTCAGGTATTTCTTCCGACACAGTTGAGACAGATTTTTCTCAACGTTTTAGATGTCTCAGATCACTGTGTATAGCGAGTATTACGTATCAAGAATAATTATGGAGAACAAAGTTCTGAGAAGAGAAGGGAGCATCACTATAAGAGAATTGAAAGAAAATAGGTACTTCGCAAAAAAAAATGCAATAATGATCGAGCGTCGACTACAGATGGATTCACGGCTGCCCCATGCAAACATTTTGATGAGCAAAGGTAAATGACAGTGTTGTCAGCAGCACAATTTTAGAAAAACATCGCTGAAAATATTCGAGTACGAACCTTTTTCACCCTTAAAACTACTTGCTATACCCTACTTTTCTATGGGTGTAAAATAATTAATAACACCGACTTATTACCGACTTTTAGGAGGTATTGCAATCTTGGGCGCGGTGAAATTTTTGCTGGGGGGTATATGTTTTCTCGACGTTTCAGAGGGTCTAGATCACGATTCTAACATTCGTTCAAATTCATATATGTATGTATGTATGTATGTATGTATGTATGTACTTTTTTTTTGTACCTGAATGTTCTCTGTATCTATTTGGTCGATTTCCATGAAATTGAGGGTTAATAAAGTAGTGAACGTAAATGTGTGTGTACGCTATTTTTTTTTAAAAATCGTATTAATAGTTTTCGAGTGGTGAGTTAAATACTAGTTGGTTAACTAGCGCTTAATAAGGCTTGTTATGGAATCTTCATAATTTGTTACGAGGTATTTCTTTTTCTTACATGGGGGTGGGGGCGAATGAATGAATAAAATATAAAATGCTAGGCAAGCTACGAAAAAGAAATTGTGTTGGAGAAGAAAGTCATTTGGCATTGTTAACGAGCGATTTATTTTATCATCGATTATCTATACTGTATAATATAAATTGCTAGGCAAGCTGCAAAAATGAAATTGCATCGGAGAACAAAGTCATTTGGAGTTGTTAACGAGCGATTTGAGAAAGTAGCAGAGAAAAAGTCGGTATTGCTTTCGCGCTGCGAAAGCTTTTTTTTCTACCATTTTAGCTTCGAATTTTCTCTCGAAGGGGTTCGGAATCGGTTTCACACCAGTTTCCGTTCCAGTTGGTTTCTGACAAGAATAACTTACAAAACAAAAAAAATCTTCAGCTCGATTGATAAGAGTGTTTTGAAGGAATGTGTCGCGCCGTGCCGTGCCGTGCCGTTTGATCAAATCACATTCCATGTAGGAGAATAATGTTCCTACCTATCTTGTGAGTATAAAAAACTATACGTGCGTCCTGCACGTACTAGAATTTTGTAGAATGTATGATTCGAACTATCATTCTTACAAAATACTTAATTATTTAGCGATCTCTTCTCCATAAAACAAAACTATATATTAGGCCTATTTAATATTGGCTACATTACGAGAATCCGCGAGAAAATACCAAATGAAGCGTGATTGATTATAGGTATCTTGCTAAATCTTCGTTCGATTATGATTCTCCTCTTCCTCCCGGATTTTGTCATTATTTTAAGCGCGTTAGCCGTTCCTGTTTCATCAACCTACCTTCTTTATTTCAATACGAAAGTGATAAAATAAAAACTAATATTGGTGTACCTACGATTTTTACCAACTTACCTTTTACAAATAATGATATAGATTGCGAGTATTCCGTTCCAACCGAATTTTCTGCCACGCATTCGTATTTGCCTTGATCACTCTCCATACTATTAGTAATTTGTAGCGCTCCTAGAATATGAAACAGCGCAGAGTGTAAAGTTAGATTTGACACGTTGGAAAAATTCACAGAGCAACAAAATTCGAATTTTAATACATGATCGAGGATCGTTGATGCGTGTTTCAACTTTTAGGCTGCAGGTAATTCGAGATCAATTGAAATGCGGGTATAATTAGGCACTCTATCGTCGGTTGCCTGTATATATACAGTATTCATCTACACATACCTTCTTCATAATATGCCAAGATTTTTTGTTGGAGGCAAGTTATCGCATCATAATCCCCCCCCCCCTTTTCTAGCTTCGTTATTCTTCCTCAAAATGAGAAGCAGTGAAATTTTGCCGGAAATAATTTGTGGAATCCTCTTTTACTTCGCAGTCAGTCCGAAACTTAATTATATTTTCTCAATTAAGTTACTCGTGCTCGTTGTTCTTGAACGCACGTCTTCTGTTTTTCTGTCGAACTTCCTTCTCTACGCGCATACACTGCTGTATACATGCAGGCAAATTTTCATCCCCGTTTATAATTCTTCGCCGATGGCGCGTAGTATATCTCTTTCACAGACTTTTTTCATTCTACTTTCTGTTTTTTAACCCGCTACCGCTGGAATTTACACCCCGGAAATTAAACTCGTCAAAGTTTATTAATTAGAGATACTGAGCAAATACCGCTGTTCTGTTAATAATTTTCTGGCTTTCCTGCTTCTCTTTTCATTCGTCACCAAAGAAAAACGATGAAAACAAGAGGAAAAGCAGAAAACGTCTTTTCCTCTCGGACAACATTACTCTTCTTCTCGTTTTATTCTTTCTGATATGTAATCCATTTTGGTAATTTTCTTTCAATATATTCTTTTTCAAATTTTCAAAGATTCTGTTTTTGGAAATACAAGAATGATTCAAGATTTATACGTAATTTTCTTCTCTCTCTTCTTTTCCATCCTGACTACATCTATATTCACCTAGTTAAATTAAAAACTCGGGTTTCATAACAAGACTCCTCTGGGTTCTATTATAGATGAAAGAGATTTTTTTTTCTCCATGCTTTCTGAAAACTTTGTCAACTTTGAGAGGACTTTGAATAACACTGTACTTTTGTTCGCTACTGATGGTAACAAATTTGCCAAAAGCGCTTTTGCTCTGTAAAAATTTATAAATTATATACCGTCTATTAAGATAAAAGTATTTTACTTGGGTATCGAAATATTATTCTAAATATAGAGGATTTTGAATAATGGTAACTATATAAAATTTGGATATCTAATTCAATTTGCGTGTAGCTGTACGAGTAACATATTCCAAGATCTTTGACACTTTGAAAAAATTTTTGTGAAACTTTTGGTTCAACCATCAAAAGTTGAAAGTTGATATTGTTTTTCATGTAAAATTAGCCAGTCCAAAAGAGGAAAAAAGAACTTCAGTAGTCTTTCGTGCTTCCAAAAGAAATCTATAGAAATTGTGTAGAACTCTGATAAAAAAATTGAAAAAATAAAGGAGCTCTTTCTTTTAGATTACGTCATTATATTATAGATTACTGCGTAACACATAGAAAATTACTCGAATAAGAATAGATGATTCTTGGAGTATTTTTCATACCTAATTCAATGCCGTTTGCCGTTTGCCGTTTTTCAATAGCACGTCTAGATTTCTTGCGTAATCCTCATCTTTACTTGCAATAAATCGCCGGGCGTCGTCGCGAAACATAACGCTAATTCTCGTGCTGTGATACTGCTAGGTATCGTTGATTGAAACGCGGGAACCTGTGTTACGTGTCGCCACGACGCACGGCGATTTATTGCAAGTAAAGATGAGGATTACGCAAGAAATCTAGACGTGCTATTGAAAAACGGCAAACGGCATTGAATTAGGTATGAAAAATACTCCAAGAATCATCTATTCTTATTCAAGTAATTTTCAAAAAGTTCTAAAGTGTTATAGGATCTCTGCGAACGCTTCAGAAGTTTTTTTTTAATAAATTCCATTATAATAACTCTTCTTCCACTAAAAAAACATTGATTGAAAAAAAAAAAAAAAAACTGAGTCTCAAGGATATTGTGGATATATTGTATTCTTCAACAAACTAATTTTTGTTCTAAGAAAATTGGAGCTTGAACAGACTATTTAGGCATTATTGTAAGCTGTTTCTAGATACATATACAATTTTTTTTTGAGAACTTTTTTCGAATTCTCTGATGGATTTACTATGAATCAACAAGCATGTCAAAAGAAAGTTACTGAATTTTCAATTTAGGTATATCTAAACAACTTCTGAAGCCCTCACCTGGCAATTTAAGAACTTCATAAAACCTTAAGAGGTTTACTGAATTTTTTAATAGTATAATAGAGCTTTACAATAGTAATATGATTATATGAATAAATAGAATTATGACAATTAAGAAACTTGTACTTTCAAAGGTACTTGACTAAAAACCCAAAAACAATCTTACGCTTGTATATGCATTAAAATGCGATAGGTACAAATGACGAAGGAGAATTTTTGCTCGCGAACGCGCATAACATCTCAATACTCCATTTTTCAAATACACTCTCACCAGGTGCTCGGATATTATTTCACAAAACTATCAGTCTGACAAACAAGCTTGGAGAAAAACTTTTTATTCGAGTTATAGAAGATCATGATGATAAAAAAAAATGTTGAAGGCCTTCTTATTTTTCCCACTTCTTATTTATGCTCCTTTCCATTATCAATTCTTCTCGTCTATCGTCTACTCTCATTGCGGTACAAATTTTTTTCCTCATCACATCATCCATTCGTGCTCTATATAAACACACATACACAACACTTCCATCCTTCAAGTCTGTTTCGCTCTTTACCGTTGTGCGTTATTATTTTGTACGTATTTCTTATTCATCTTCACATTTCCTTTTCGCCGCGCTACCACGCCACGGTATTATGTGTACGTAGACATGTATCTTTCTTGTACGGTCTAGGTATATTTAAAACTCGTACGTACACTTCTATTTCCTTCGAAAGTTGCTTACAAACACATCATAACATTACATGTGCGCGCCTTTTACGCAAGAAGCTCAAAAATTTTTTTTTATATATCACGTTTTTCATACAACTTCTAGCTACCTAGTGTACATCAGTGGTAGAAACTTTTTCAATGTTCAAGTTTTTATTTTGGATCAGCTGAAAATGCGGCCAGTAATAAGCGAAGGAAAATAGAAACTTACTTTCGTAGAGCTAGCTGTCTGTATACAAGGCAATAAGTATACGTACATATACATATCCATATACATATCGTACTACAAATTTAAAATAATTCAAGTGTAATAGTAAAAAAAGCGCTGTACATTTTTCGGTAGTTTTTTCCACTCGGGTTGAATCGTACGGTGTACTTACTCAGAAAAAAATTAACCGGTATTTTTTTATTTTTTTTTTTCTTTTCTAAAAAACTTTTATGAAAGCGCGCACCCGTAAAAGTTTTACCTATATTGATTTGCAACAGCATATTATTATTATTAGCTATACTAGGATATGACAAGTCGGTGAACATTCACTGCAATACTCTCACGTATTATAAGGTATCTATTTTTTTTTTTTTTTTTTTTTTTTTTCTTTTTCTTTTCATAATAAATTAAATGATGTCCGCGAATTGTAGCGTATTTTTGAAAGATGAAGGATATTTGTAAACATACTGAATAGGAGATAAAAGTGATAGCAAATGAATAGGGGACTAATAAATAGCACGCAATAAAATTAATTATTGCACGGAATATATAATTAATGGGGAATAACGGAATGAAATATACCAATGAGACGGTATTATGTAACGGAAATGCACGGGATTGATGCACGGCAATTAAAAATTGTTTGAACATAATTTGAACGAAATTTATACACGTGAGATTGGAATTTTCAAAATACGAGTAACTTTTTTATAAATTCAAGAATGCTTTACGGAGTAAATTTTTCTCAGAGAGAGAGAGAGAGAGAGGGGGGGGGGGGGAATTTTTCAAGAAAAATTCAGAAGAACTTTTTGTAGCAGTATTTCTAAATCAAGTACCTTTTAATTTTTTTTTTAGTCGTTTGTGAGGAAGGCATTACCCCTCTGCCCCCCTATTCCACCAACCATGCCATGAGTCCACTTGTACATGCCCATTCTACCTCAAACATTCCGCTTGTATAATAAACAAGAAGATTTTACACACACGTAACGTTAAAACTTTATTCGTAGCGACCGCGGTTTCGATGCCGACGGCGGCTCATCATCAGGCGGACTGAGCAATATGCGAAGAAATATTAGAAAAGAAGATCGAACATATAAAGGTCAAGCAATGACATGAGAATCATCATGTAACATGAATCGAATAAACGGATTGAAAAGTACATGCTCTGACTCATTAAGAACGCTATTACAATTTTTATAGATAGATGATAATGTATAAAATTCCTCCAGTCGGTTCATCTTCGATCCTTTTTCGCAGAAGTGGAGCGGGGAAGCAACAACTTCATCGAAAGTGTGGTTCCTTAATTTGCAGTGCTTGGCCATAGCGGAAGGAGAGTCGATAGAAGCGCTTTTGATGGGATCAAGAAGGTTATTGTAATCGCGCTTATGTGCCTTAAATCGTTGATTTATCGTTCTCCCAGATTGGCCTATATAGATATCACCGCACGGACATTTCAGTTGGTATATACCGGGTTTCTCCAACGTAGGAAGCGGATCTTTCAGAAGAGACAGATTCTTAACCTGAGTGAGAGGATAAGAAGCCACACGGTAACCGTATTTCCTGAGTTCTCGAGCCACTGATTGACTCACTCAGGTTAAGAATCTGTCTCTTCTGAAAGATCCGCTTCCTAAGTTGGAGAAACCCGGTATATACCAACTGAAATGTCCGTGCGGTGATATCTATATAGGCCAATCTGGGAGAACGATAAATCAACGATTTAAGGCACATAAGCGCGATTACAATAACCTTCTTGATCCCATCAAAAGCGCTTCTATCGACTCTCCTTCCGCTATGGCCAAGCACTGCAAATTAAGGAACCACACTTTCGATGAAGTTGTTGCTTCCCCGCTCCACTTCTGCGAAAAAGGATCGAAGATGAACCGACTGGAGGAATTTTATACATTATCATCTATCTATAAAAATTGTAATAGCGTTCTTAATGAGTCAGAGCATGTACTTTTCAATCCGTTTATTCGATTCATGTTACATGATGATTCTCATGTCATTGCTTGACCTTTATATGTTCGATCTTCTTTTCTAATATTTCTTCGCATATTGCTCAGTCCGCCTGATGATGAGCCGCCGTCGGCATCGAAACCGCGGTCGCTACGAATAAAGTTTTAACGTTACGTGTGTGTAAAATCTTCTTGTTTATTATGGAAAAAACTCGTAGTCATGAGGAGAATATCTCGTTCATTCCGCTTGTAAGTAAGTGTTAGATACTGTCGCATCCAACTGCACTTGGTACATATTTTGTCCGAGGCAAAGCAAGTTCCGGTAGGACAAAAACGTAAGCGTGGTCGGCCTGCCAGTGGCGTATTTACAGGAGGGGGGGGGGGTGTCTAGATCCAGACCCCCACCCCCCAGAGGGATACATTGGGGCATACATTTGTCAAGTCTGAAATTAATAAATTACAGTAAACTTTTTCCTTATTGGTACTTTGTATTTGAGAATTTTCAGACCCCCCTCCCAGAAAAATTTCCCAAGTACGCCACTGCGGCCTGCAAAACCGATTTCATCTTTTCGTTGTAGTACTTTCATTTCACATAATATGTATTTTCAATTTATTACATATTTCGGGCTTTGTTTATTTCTTTGTTCCAAACAAATTATTAATTCGTTCATTCGTTTCTTAATTCGTTAATTCATTTTACATACCGTGCGGCTTTCGCTTCTTTGTTTGATACTATGATATACCGTTTAAATATTATATTTTCTGTGCAAAGTCGAATTTCCTTCCGTGCTGATAAATCATACCCAAATGAATAATCGTTCAAATACTTGTAGAGAAATGAATGAAAATAGATTATTGGGCTACCTGAGCGAAACAGATAAGCTATTTTCTGCGTGCAACGAGAACACAATATTTGAGAAAGAATCGGAGACTTTTCCTGCATATAAATGAAAACAGAATTTTCATATTCAACCTAAATGTCAATCACAACACCATCTGCGTTCAAGGAAATCGAAAATCCTTGGTATAGCACACAGTCGACCCTCTTCCTATCATCTCCAGTAGCGAGGTAGCTTGTTATTTCACACTCTCATTTTTCTTCCTGGTCAAAACTTGCTCATCCGGAAACTGAATTGAAAATTGATGTCTAAATTAATTTGCCTTTAAAATAAATTTTTCCGCTTCAGCGACGCGCGTTCTTTGCGTGCTTTGTTGTAGGGTGTGAAGTCGAATTTCGTGCGCATTGTGTAGCCTACATGAAAATTATCGTTGCACGTGGAATGCTTAGACTATATTATGTATAGCATGATGGCAAAGGTACACCGCACAGATTCGGCTAAGATATGGACCGCCTATAGACCACCTCTGTAAAATGCTTCATCAGCCGTCGCGTCGCAACGTAGGAGGCCTCTGATTAGTCGGCAAGGTTTAACCTGGACTCTTCAAGCGTTCCTGGCGAAGGAAATGCGCGTGACACCCCACCCGAATACATTTACTCCATGAAATCGAGCCAAATCACACAGCTCTCTCAATATTCCAACAGGCTCCAAAGCGGAACGTCGAATGCGTGAACCAAAAAATAGCATCTTATAGGGCTCTTCTCCTACATCATACTACAAACTTGTTCGCCTGATTCTCAGAGTAATGACACTTGGTTTACATTGGTCTTACGGTAAAGGAATTATGCTATTATTGCATATCTACTTACCTTACCGTAAGACCAATGTAAACAAAGAAGGTATCATGACGATGAGAATCAGGCAAACAAGTATGCAATATGATGTACCGACAAAAGCGAATCTTCTGGGAACTCGGCTTCATCTACACCGCAGACAGGCCACTAGGTCAACCGCAAGGAAAAGGAAACGACGACGAGAAGAGCCCTATAACCACACGTGAACGAAATAAACGATGAACTGGAAATCGCTTACTTTGTTCCCTTGTAGCGTGATATATATTATTACGTCATCTCTTTTTGCATTAATAATAAGCATAATGCGCCTCAACAGAAGTAATCATCTTCAATCGATAGTAAGTACAAAGATGTACAGAAGAAAATTTGTAATTTTTTTTTTTTTTTTTTTTTTCAATTTTCATTGGCAAATATTCATTGACCACAAGATGAGGTAATCCTAAATCGGCTGTAAATTCGATATCGAGTTTGAAAATTTAAAAATTAATTGTATGC
Source organism: Aspidiotus destructor (assembly GCA_035079395.1). Classification (NCBI taxonomy): domain Eukaryota; kingdom Metazoa; phylum Arthropoda; class Insecta; order Hemiptera; family Diaspididae; genus Aspidiotus; species Aspidiotus destructor. Next base: position 2,196,030 of record JAVHKZ010000014.1, read on the forward strand.
TTCTTACCCGGTGAGCCTGTTTCTAGAATGGAGTATCGTTCATTCCGGCTCATATCGATGGGCAATGATTCACGTATCCACGTTACAGTTGGAGGCGGATCTCCCGTCACCGTGCACAGTAAGACAGCGTTGTGGCCCACCTCGACTGCTTTCTGGTTTTGTGGATTTGATATGGTCGGAAAACCCGGTGGTAGTTTTTTTTCTATAATACATAACGAAGAGTAAGAATACATTAATTAGTTTCGGCTAACTGTATGTGCGTATGTACCAGTAATTCATATACAGTAATTATTTAACACAAGAAAAGCACCGCATTTTCAAAGGTCGGTAATCACAATGCGTTCATTCACTTTGTGGAGAAAAATATCCCAAGAAATATTAATACATTTCGGCTTTTGTACGACAACACAAAATCGAGTTTCATCATTTCGTCATTTTGAGCAAACTTTTCCGCGAGATACAGGAAAAAAAATCATAGCGGAGAGAGAGAGAGAGAGAGAGAGAGAAAGAGGGGGGGGGGGGAAATAAAAATGAAAACTTGTCGTGTCAATACACATTTTAAGTCAGATAAACGTGATAATGAAGTTCAAATAATGGAATATACACACACGCACAACGTAACTACTGTTGTACATAGACATTCTGTACGATCAAAATATTGAACTTTGTCCCATCCCTCGACGTCGCGTCGCGGAGGCTACTCTCTATACAAACGCGATACACCTAAATTACTACGGGAAGCCCGATGAAACTATATGGGGAATTATTTTCCAGAAAATGAAAACGTATAGAGCTCGCCGGGTTTACTTTCATGGATGCGCATTTTCCTTCGTGAGCGCGCGGTCACTAGAGATACTCCATTCGCAAATTATTTATACGTGTTCTGCGCCATCCTCCGAAATAATTTGCGATATTTGTCTTTCATTTATTTTTCGAAGCTCGCCCTCCGCCCATAAAGATTCATTATTTCGGTTCTTTATATTGATTACGCGAGAAGTCCAAGTTGCAAGACAAAGCTAACTTTTTCGAGCAGAAAAAGATTAGAGGGAGAGACAGCAGAGATCTTGCCGCGCAGTTCATACGTCTAGATGTAAGGCTATATTTATTCGCGGACCTATCTTAACCAATCTACCTTTTACACTTCCACCGCAGCCGTTTAACTCTCGTCATAAATACATGTTATCTTAATCATACGTTGAGGTGAATTCTGTATACACGGTAGTTGGATAAATTTGAGTAACGCTTCTATCGGGTACTACATAATATTATACGCATTTCAACTCGTACTTGCCTGATACGTACTTCAATTTAACGATCAAGTTTACGCATTGAAAATACCTCACAGTCAATCTTTATTAAAGACATCAGCACGCAAAAAAACAATAAAAATCATCGGCAGTCTTATAGCCTATAATACAGTGAACATTCAAATACTTACAATGCTTTTTTGCCTTTTTATATATTTTTATTCATTCAGACAATACTCGGCGCGGCGTCGAGATGTCAGATCGTTACTGCGCGATCGAACGTCGTCTACACACTATTTGAATTCGCGACATACAGTATCAATAAGCAAAAACTTCCAACTCATCTTATGTAAATAAATGGAGCTGTAAAGCAGGCGAAATGGGCATCCATATATTTTTTTCACGTGAACTTGGCTTACAGAGTTCAAGCGCAGGTACGACGGGACATCCACCTTCTTTTCCGCAATGAAACGAATGGTAACCGAAGGAGTGAAGGGTTCAGTTAGAAAACTAATTAGATGTGCATTTTATCCGCTCTTGGTACACATGGACGAAATATTTGTACAAACAAAGGTAGCGCGACACAACACTGACTGTGCTGCGCTGCGCTGTACTTTGGATAACACAACCCAACAAATTCAAGCTTTTTGAAAATTGCTGAGCTAAAATATAAAATTTTAAACGAATTTTCAACACTCAATTCAATGCCGTTCTCCGTTTTTTGATAGGACTTCCAAATTTTTCGTAATCGCGTGAAATATTCTCGTTTATTCGCAGCGCGTTGTTGCGGAACGTAACGTTCCTTCTCGATACCTAGCCGATACCTACTTCAGCTATCGAGAAGGTGTGTTACCGTTCAGCAACGATGCGCGACGAATAAACGAATAGATTATGAAAAATTGAGACGTCCTATATCAGAAAACGGAGAACAGTATTGAATTCAGCGTTGAAAATTCCTTTAAAATTTCATAATTTCAGCTCAGCAATTTTTAGACTATTGGGTTGTGTAAATATTCCATAGTAGGTAGGTACTGTTCACTGTTCCTAACGGCGTGCCCAACTAGTTATGCACATTGCCGCACTGCCAAATACCAATATTCTAAGCTTGTTTCACCCCCCTCCCCCTCCCCCTCCCCCCCCTCCCCCCTCCCCTCCTCTTCCCGTCTAGAGAGTCTGAACATACATGCAAATTTTTTCATCGGATTTAGATCAACATTTTAGAAGAAAATATTCTGTACGATCGTTCTTTCAAATGAGATAGTTAGCCCAACCTCAGTTTTCATCACGAAAAACCGTATAAAGCGAAGGGAGAGAAGTTTTGCTTTCTTGTCCCGAAAGCAAAACATCATTGTTCTTTTCAAACGGGGCCTCATAACCTCCTAGCGGCTAAGAAACAACAAATTAAACAGATTGAATAAATGAACCTAAAGGTTTGGGATTTCAAAATTAGTGTTTCTCCCTACAAATGAACTTTGATGAGAAAGAATTCCGAGCACGGGTTTTTCTTGACCATCGAATCCAGCTAGGTCTTTTTTGGCTTACGTGATATATTTGGACTAAGCGAAAATGAATATTCTTGTACACTGAGAGAAATTTTGGTGGTACTTTTTACTATGCATATACATACATAGTAAAGCCGGTCCAGTCGAAGATTATTGTCATAACTACTGAAAAATATAGTTACACTTACGAGAAAAAGTATAGAATTAAACTAAATTGCTTATTGAATAAAACTAAATTGCTTACTTGTTTTAACTATAAAAATCGCGCCTGGACCGGCTTTACTATGTTCTTTGTTAAAATTACAACATATAGTTTTTTCTCCGTGTACTTATGTTATCAAGTTTTTTTATTGCTTATTTACGAGTATTTGTTCGAGTATAGTCTTGCGGAAACAATCAACTTACTTAATAAGTAAATACAGTAAGTATAAGCTTTGTGCAGTAACCTTGTCCGATGACTGGGTTCCGCTCATTTTCACGCATACTGTACAATACTAAAAAAGTATTTTTATGATGATGCGGCTGTACATGATGATAATTACTTGTATCATTCAATTATTTCGCGTTATCGAGATTTTCCATGCCTCGGTAGAAGAGAACTCGGTTTTCCTTGCACTAGGTAAGTACCATACACATCACTCAAATAGATTCCAATATACATCTGATGAATGAATAATAATTGTCTAGTTAGTGAAAGTATATTCAACGCTTGTTACATGTAAGTTGTGACAAGACCTTTTCGTGTCGTTCTTTTGGCGGAAGCAGAGTACTAGATCTCACATTCGCCATCGAATGAATTGTATTTTTCCAAAATAAAAAAATGGATCTGTCATCAATAGCTCATACTACTGAAGATCGAAACATTTAAGTCGTTCAATTCCAAGTACCTCTGGGATCATCCTCCATCTTACAATATTTGGTCAACTTTTTATTCTTGGTATATTACAGTAGACCTTATAGGTTATCTCTTTAATTCGACATGCAACGTAGTACCATTTCAACTCACCTCAATAATATTCCTCGCAAAGCTATAGTATGTGCACTACACGTGTAATACCTATTGTGAAAAAATATGACAAAAATACTTATGACGAGATTGAATACTGAGTGAGAGACAATACAAATGATCGAGTGAAATGAGCGGCCGAGGCTTCTAAAAGGCAATAAATTACCTCCATCAAATCAGCGCTCACCTCTGCGTTTGTATATTTCATTTTGTCCTAACTTCATTTTTTGTAGCAAGAAAATGTCCGTTCACGCTCTTACGCGAAACTTTGTTTTCGAGTGGAATCATGTTTAACATTATATACGTACGGAAGAAGTTCGATCAACCTTTAGCAAAGCCGAATTGAAAGGCGGGGAATATCATAGTAATTAAACATATAAACGACCCGCGAAAGTTTTGCCACCACGAAGAATGGAGTCATAACTCTCGAGTGGACAAAAAATACATAGTGATATTACGACTCCTTTGCGCGGTGGAATGAGGCGAAGAAGATGAAAAGCGTCATGACCGCGATAATTAAGCGCATTCGGCGAAGGAATTAACGAGAGAAAATGTCGCGAAGTGAATACAACTTGAAGAAACAGAGGGAAATAAAAGGCCATCGACATTATATTTTCTTTTTTTTTATCCCTCGCTCTCGCTCTCTCTCTCTCTCTCTCACTCTTTCTCTTTCGTTCATTTTTTCATCGAAAGGACGAATTAGAAGTTTACGCTCGATACTCGCCGATAAGAGGTCGGCGTCGCATCGTTCGCGATAATTACGTTCATCAGAGTACACATTCTTTAGTCTCTCCCCAACCTCAACCTCTCTCTCTCTCTCTCTCTCTCTCTCTCTCTCTCTCTCTCTCTTCACGATCAAACGCATGGACAACGGTAATTAATTCCACGCGTTGAAGGTATATTATATACGTAGTAGATGCGATGGATACGTACATATACCCTTCTGAACGAGTCGCTCAACATACGTAGAAGGAAACGATTTACACAAGGTAGTAGGTAGGTATCTAAATAATAGCGCTTTTCGAAGACATACGTACTACTGAAGCCTTTTTTCACGTACTACACAACTACCACGTATAATACCTACTCTAATCGCTATTTTCGAATCGCTCGCCGTTTTTCCTACACGAGAAAACGCAAACCTCCAGTAAGTTACTCGCGAACGGTTCACGCCCCCTAATAATTCGCGGCGTCGCGAGCACTTGTTTTTTTTTTTTTGTTTTTTTCGGACGACCATCCGCAAAGCCATTATTCCATCATCAGGAACGAGAACGGAAGAGAGAAGCGTAAACTAGGAAGCAAGAGATTCATCAACAAAGTAAATCTTTTGGAAGCTCCTATTACTCTTGTTCACTTTAGTTTTTCTTTCTTCTCTTCTCTCTTTTCTTTCATTCTTTTTCTTTTTCTTCTTCTTTTTTTTCCCCTTCTTCTTCTTCTTGGAATTCTCAAATGCCGCGTATTTGTATCACCTAAGCCGCATTCAAAGTGCTCTCCGATCATTAAAAGGCCATCGGTGCAGAAAGGGCAGCAGCAGAGAAAGAACAAACAATTCAGGTGAATATATGTATAGATACTGTACAGAAAAGGCTGTGAAAGATTCAGTCACGAATATCTCAATTCGAAATTAATATACACGCATCGTAAACGGAAATGGTCTTTTTCTATCAGCCCAAAGGAATGATACAATTGCAAACAGCATGGGACTGATAAAACTATTTTCGTACAGAATGCAATGCGAGTACCCATGTACCACCACGAAGCATTTACTCGTATGTTTCAATACGTACATCATATTATGAATGCTCTTTTGTCAGATAATATACATAACACTCTTTGGCTGACTAAATTGCGTATATAAAGATAAATTAGCGCGTCTTGAATTTTTCAATAAGATGATATAATAATATGTATATAATTATTATAGTGTTTGTATACGTATCACTGTTTCTTGGTGAATGAGACCGAAACAAGGATACAAGTGAAAACAAAAAAATATATACATACGCGCGTATACAATATTACCTACGACGTGCTTTCTCGCGAGGAAAAGGAGAGAGAGAGAGAGATTAATCATTCGTGAATTTTAAAGGTATACTCTAAATACGTAGTATTGTATATGTATGTATACGTACGTATTTTAAAGTATTCGCTTGACATAAAAACACCAACGAAACGTGATCTTCATGTTCAAACATTCTCAAACATTCGACTTGATTACACTTGACTTGAATACGTTCATACAAGCATACACAGAAGATAGACTGTACGACTAGCTGTGTACTGTATAGTCTATAGTCATACATACAGTATACTGTATCGCAGTGTAGGTATATCATATAAACGTACGACAAAAGAAGATATTAAGAGGGAGTGAAAGTTTGCACCGTACTTTTTTCGATTCCCGGGGTGTTATTTGCTCGAAACCTAAATTTTCCAAACCGAAAAGCTCTCCGCCATCAGGAATATCTTGTGCTCACTTCTTCAGTTGTATATTCAGGGTTTTGAACGAATATAGCTAGATTCTCCATGACAACGAAGGCGACGACACTGATGATACCATAATATTGCAAACGTTATATGCATATACAGTACTTTGTACGAGTACCTACCTACCTACCTACCTACCTACCTACCTACCTACCTACCTACCTACCTATAGGTGTACAAGTAGGTACAGTATCTGTACTACTCGTATATTTTCATTTTGACTGCGTACCGAATACCTGTCAAACTCGTTTCAGTAGATCTAGTGGCGTTTTTATCGCAAGGCATCATGGCCAGTTGCCTAGAGCACGGAGCGGCAGAAATTTAGGGGCGGCAAAATTTTGGAATCTTCAGACGCATCAGAAAATGAAAGAAAAAGGGAAACATTATATGTACCTACAGAAAAAGTAGCTAAACTATGAAAAATAAGAAAATAATTGGAATAAGAATAACAGTATTTTTCTTGTTCTTGCATACGCAGATCGGTAGGTACCTACTTACGCTATGACAGCAATCATACTTTGAGAGAGGGAGAGTAATTGGCGATTTTCATGCTTTATTCAGTATTAAATACATTATTGCGGCCATCAATATAAATTAGTATTTTGAACATTTTTTTAATAAACTAAGGCGGCAAATTCCATATTGCCTAAAGCTGCCTGCCTCTTCCCTTAATACGCCACTGAGTAAATCGAGATATCATTAGGAAGATATTTACGATACTGATGATGGCCTTTTAAAACCAAAGATTATTCTGCACATGAAAATAATAATAATAATAACAAAATTGCGAATAGTAAAAAAGTAAGTATGTATAGGAACATCAACTACTCGTAGATCAACCCGTAGACATAGACTACCGATAGTCGCGTGTACGTCGGCATGTCGAATAAAATTAATAAAATGCGCGCAATTGTCGTGTCCCCTGGTCCTTCTACAATTACTTCGACGACAATGGATGGATACCAGGACCAATCTGAGATATACTGTATTTATTACATAATATAAATAATTATTATAATATTTTTCTAAGTTGACTTCCGACAATTAAAAATTTTAAAATCACCAAAAATAATAATCGCGTCTTTGAATACCTAACAGACAATCTTCCAAAGACATGAATACCGTCCTTTTAAAACAACGAAGGAAAATAAAATACGCAATTTAACAACGCGGGGCGCCAACACGAAAAACGTTTATTCAACAAAAGAGGGAGTTATTAAAATCTAGCCCGCGCTCGCTCGCTCGCTCGCTCGCTAGCTCGGTGAGGCTGCTGCTAGCGCCAAGCGCCAATTTTCAACGTGTATACCACAACGCAACGGCGCGGCGTTTTATCAACTAACTCTCATGAATATTATCGTGACAGGTATATTAAAATCCTTCCAGCCGAGATTTTAATATACGATCACTCTGGATTGTTTTTCCGCAGACGACTGTTGGGATATTAGCTCGAATGTTGCCGCACCGTTCCAAGTTTAGTAATCCAAGAGTGAGTAGATAGATATATACAGTATTCTATACTGTATATACGCTATCCTATAAATTACGTAAGATATCATTATTTAACATTAATGAAACTAGTTTGCCCTCTGTAGTGTCTCTTCCCCGCAAATATTCTAGAGCAAGAATAAAACTCTCTTTTTATATTTCTTAATTTTTTCAAAAACTTTCGTAACTTACCAGCAATAAGCCTTTCACGTTATTGCGGAGACGTAGTATAGCGTTTGCCTGATTCCTTATCTCGCTGAACGTACGTATTAATAAACAAAAATTTATATCACTATACAAGTCTTCAAAAAATAGTTTTGAAGAGTAATTCAATAATATCTACAGTATCAGTACTTGGTTTTCAAGTTGCAATACGTATAATCTCTATTCCAGTGAATTGAGAGTAAAAATACTTACATAAAATTCAGAAAGTTGAAGTTTTGTTTATTATACGTTCAGCGAACTAAGGAACCAAGCAAACACTATATGCTATCAGCAATAGTGTGAAAGGCTTATTTAATTAATGTATAATTATGTACATACTGTTTCGTCCAAAACAATATATGTATGTACTGTGTAGAATCAGCCGAAGTTTGAAGAAATTTGCACGCGGTCATTATTGTTTTAAAAATATTATTTAAATATCTGTGAGCTTTCAGAGTCTAGTCACGAGCAATGAAAGGGATAATTTTTTCAATCATAACACAGTACTCACTACTGGACACTGCGGTGCGGTGCGGAGCTGACACGGACTCGCGTCGTTGGTTGAATGAGAAAACTGCGTGTGCTTTTTTTCATGCACTTTGCACTCGCTCAGCGCAGTTGGGAGCTCGCGAACACGTTCATTTCATGGAACGCATTCTCATCAAATCTCCCAATTTAGTTTTTTACAACATAATTCCGATTCACGGAGAGCCAGAGCTTGAATCAAAATGGAATACACCAAAAAAGAGGAGAAAAGAGGGTGAAAAGTCTCGCTTGTAGATTTCAAACATTTTAATGCAGTAAATGGACCCGAAAATACCCGAATGACACACATGACATCATTGCATTCGCTCCAGATAATCCTCAATCCTGCTGTTTTTCTTCGCTCTTCATCTTTCTGCACCTCAAGTCATGCGCGTACATCGAAGACACACGCTCCACGCAATTTCTAACAATACATTTTTTTCCTTATACATTACAAGCTAAAATTTTCATTACAACACAAATGAATCCTAAAAGTTTGAAAGCAATCGTTCGGATGTCTCTTGAAGTATAGGAGGACGGACCGACAGACAAAGAAACAGACAAGAGGACGTAATAAGCTTGAGAGTGGGTGAGATAGATATATCTACCTTGTTCTTCAATAATTTAAACTCGCAGCAAAAAATGTGCAAGAGTAGATGCTAATTTTCAACAATGAATTCGAAAATGACGTCGAATTTTCCAAATTCGGCTTGGTTCTTGAGATGATGGAGGTACGTCAATTTGGTTTTTGACGCATCTCATCGCCGACAAGGGAATCGACACGCATACACGTACGTAACTATAGCCGACTACACATTCTTTATGCGCGGAAGATACCGCCGTTCGACAGATTGGCTAAATGCGGGTACGTCAATTCAACTTTGTACGGCAGAGATGTTTTGTCAAGTTCAGTTCAAAAATAAAATGGATATTCATTTCACCTCTGCCGCACAAACTTGAATTGACTTAGTTATCACCATATTAACGATCAGCAAGTAAGGATTAGTTTCGAATAATTTGTTAATATCTTCACCGGGCGGATGATTTTCACTTAGGTATAATTTTCAACGAGAAATACAATGCTGGTGATGCATAGGTTTCTTTGTATAAAGTCATCCATTTTCAATATTATAATGGAGTAGTAAATACAGGAATTGATTGTTTGACACATGCACACAACTACACATACACAGTACAGTATATTGCAGGTACAAAATATTTCTTTCTCCAGATCGTTGAGATCACGATACGTCAATTTAACTTTGTACGGCAGATCCAGACCTGCTCTCAAGTTCCTTAGCAAACAAACTAAACTTTCTGCTTCATACACAGGGTAAACTAACATCAGGGATCACTTTTACCAGATGATCCGATTTTGTTGTACACATTATATTATTATGTATTCGACGAAAACGCGCTAGTGAGTAAAAGAGCTATAGGGCAGTTATAACACGATAAATCATGCATGTTCGTTGCTAACAGAGAACCTGTTTTATGCGTGGGATTATTTGAGAATAAAAAAGGGCCGGGCGCCGGCTGGAAGAACTTGAGACTTGAAATTCTTTTTAGCTATACAATATATTATGTATAATTTGATTATTTTACGCAAAACACATACACACACACGCACAGTACTGTAACTGTTAAGAAATATTTTTGTGGGACGGTCTACCATAGTAGTGCCCCGGTTTATTCCAAAAGGAAAGAGTCGCGAGTTTGACTTTACTAGCTATAAATATCTAAAATGGGAGATACCTGTAGTTGTCCTTTCTGATCTATCGAGGCCTCTCTAAGCGGGCCGCACGGAATTCCTTAATATTCCGACGAACACAGTCCGGACAGAGCAGGCTCCGCGCACGAAACTACCTCCCAAGCTGTCGTTACTTGAGCGACTGAATTTCTATTCTAGTGTGTCATTGAAGCTATCTTACCATTTTACAATCAGCATGATTCATGATCTATTGTCCGTGGTCCATTACGTCATGAAGGGTCGACTTACCCCGACGTACAGGTTCAATCAGGTTCAATAGTAGGTAGCTTTCGTTGTGAGAGTGCATTAAATCCCAATTTTATACAATATTTATATATGTTACGCTTGATTCACGGAATTGTTGCCTATTTCATGGAATAAGCAGTTAAATATCCTAATTTACGAAATAGGCAGCCGCATTGCCCAATTCATGAATTAAGCAAAGTTTTCGCTGATTTCACGCACTAAGCAAAATAAAAGTTCTGCTTATAACACGTAATAAGCAGCTTTTTTTAGCTCAGTTCAAAAAATGAGCGACAAAATTTTTACTCAATTCGTGAAATGAGTAGCCGAGTTGACCAATCACAATGAGGAATCCATTAAACCGAAAAAAAATACATTTTTTCACAATGGTCTACGGAGACTTTACAGGGAAGACCGTGTCAGTGAAGTTGTTTGACAAATTTATTACGGCGTGCTAAGAAAAAAAAAAAAAAAAAAAAAGAATAATTAAGAGGTCTCCCTGTATGACGAGTTTCGACTGGTTTAGATTAAATGAAATCGCAACGCGTACTTTTCATTAACCGTTTCGTTTTGAAAAGTATGTAACACAATAATTCATGTATCGAATGTGAGCTTCTCCCCGACTCGCGTACATTCGTCGCTTCTCTCGCCGCTACGCGGCCCGTTTCGCGAAATCACGTGTACTCGTCATGAAAAAGCTCACATTCGATACATGTGTTGTAATAATAATAATACTATTTATACAGACAAAAAATTACCATTTGAATGTCAATTTCGGTGCAGCTTCGAAACATGGAAATATATTATGTACATCTTTTTTTTTTTTTTTTTTTTTTTTTTTTCTTTCTTCTTTTTTAAAGGTCCTCAAAACTTACCTGACTCCAGGAAAAGCGGTATGTTGAAACTCGGTACATTTTTGTAAACGAAGCTCAGAAAAGTATGGTTACTTGATTCACACAATTGAATGAAATTCAATGATTCCTCGCAGCTCTTTCAGAATATTTCGCGAATTGTCAATTAATTTGACATCTTTTCCTCACGTTTCCAAAAAAAAATTACATGTTCGAAAATATTTAGTGCATTGCATTGTTCAATATGTTATCTTGAGGCAAAAACCGCTACCCGCAACGCACAATTTTGTGTGATTCCAAGTGTACTTTTTGCGTGTCAGTGATTAGGTAGAGTACTTCTTCAAATCGTAAGAAACAATATTATGTAATTCTTCGAACAAAAATAAAATAAAAAAACATACACAGTATACTTATGTGTTCGAGTTAATTTTTTCCCCCTTTGGCTTTTTTCACTCGCAATTCATCGATTTCAACGAATGAAATACAGTTTTTTACAAATCCAAAAAGAAACAACTGAGATTCGAATTATGCCATGTGGATTGAGGGCCAGCTAAACATGCTCCTTGATAAACAAATTGAGTGAGGTAATTTCCAAGAACATATTTTTAATCTGGAAATGTAGAAAGACATCATCAAGTGAGAACAGCGCTGACCAACTTGGTATTGATGATTATGCACATAATATTACAATAAACGAAGTTATCGTCGGCCTAAATAATATTAAGTATTTAGTCGTTATCGGGCACCATTATTTCATCGTACTTGTAGACCTAATACTGTACAAGTTTCATATGCGCCCCCATCAACGAATTCCTGTTCGATTCGTACAAGGAACCGAGTATACGTACTTCGTAGTTTCTCTTCTCTATTGCACTGTATAGTTAGATATTTCTCAAATTATTATTAGGTAGATTGTAAGACCAAACAGCGTCACACCTACGTAAACTAGAACATTCAGATTTGTTAAAGCAATTGATAATATGTTATCATAATACTCAAATTTTCATGCTCTCATGAATACAAATTGGATTTACATGATGACTTGTGCAAATTTTTTCAGTCGCCATCCTTCGTCCTGTACAATTTTTTTGTTTCGTCAGCAGGGCAGAAAACATTTAAAACAGAATACTAATTGTAATTCGTATTTTAATGGAGAAAGGGAAGGGAGGGGGGAGGAGGAGGAGGAGGAGGAAACAGAAAAAAAAAAAAAAACACAAAAAACAATTCGATCTTTTACTGTTGTGTGTCACTATTTGTAGTGGTCTTACTTAGGTGGTGCCTGCCGCGCCACGCCGCGCCGGCTCTTCCGCACGCAGCATTATTTTAACTCTTTTTTACACCTCACTCAGCACACGACCGTCGCGTCGCGTCGCGTCGCAGCGCTATACACTTTTCGTCATTATTATACTAATTTGCGGTTGGATAAACGGCTGATTTAAAGGATGCGTGACGACCTCATGAATACGTTAACGTAATAATACGCTGGCGGCGCAGCCACAGCGCTGCTGTCAAGGTATACGCGTCAAAAAAATGTGATCACGCGGAAATATTAACTGCGACAAAAATGTTAAAATTAATAGTCAACGAATATATCTCAACCATATGTTACAACAGCGATATCTAACTGCATAATCGCGATGCTCGGCGTAAATCCTTTTTCGCCTTTTTTCATACGTGTATACCGCCGCCGCCGCCGCCGCGACTGTACTGTATTGTGTAGCCTCATTTTACGACAGACACACACACACACACACACCAAGTCTCCATTAAATTTTAGTTATTCTCGTTCGTCTAGTTTTATTGTGTACGTATTGTTACATTTTGTATTACCGGCATATATTCGCTTTTTACGCCAGATGAATTTTTACCATCATTTTCGATTCTATTTTAATCTGTTTTTTGAAATAACATTATATGTAGGTATACGCGCACCGCGCCATCGGAACTTGCGACGACAATGGTAGCGCGCATTTTAAATAATACGTACTATACCTGTACACAGTAGGTATAGGAATAATGTTGGAAATTACTCGTACCTAGCTCAGTTTTTCGCGATGACTACTAGGTATATTAAAAGAATAGAAGCGTATTCTGGTATTATATTACGAGAATATCAAAAATCACTCTTTTATATTATAATATTATTATAATGTAAAAATGCGCTACGCGTCCTTTCGATCTCGAAATTTTCGGAAACAAACAAAATGAAAGCAACTCCGGATTACTCCTCATTACGGCAAATATGTATTGTATACGCAGTAGGTATAATCCGAAGATATTTTCAAGCGAAAGTAGCCTATACTATACTGACTGTATTGTATTTCTACGACGCGACGTCAATATAATTTTATCGAATTTATCGAGTTTTTTTCATGTTTATGATTTTTCGTTTTTCATCTTAAAATACTTTGCGCATCTACACATATACATAATTATAATTGTTGAATTTCCTAACTCAAAGCGCCGATCAACAAACTTTTGCTTTCGATTTCATTACTTTTGTTTTCGATTCCCTTTATGAAGTGCAATCGTTCATGTGATCCGCAGTTTTTTCGAGTGCAGAAAGAAAGAAAGAATGGTGCAAAGACTTGCATAATATCAATAATATGCCTACGTTTATAATCAATTTCCTTTATACAAAAAAAAATCCAAAAATTACACATCAACGGGCCAACACGATTAAACTTTCGATTTAAAGGATAGGAAAATAATTTTTCAAGACTTGAACTTGCTTCGAAATGACATTGTTTAAATTTAAGCAGCCAAATAAAATAATATAGGTATAAAAATAAAAACACCGAGAAATTTGAATTATACGCCGCAGTACGACGAACTTCCTTTAGAACTTGAATCTACTTCTTCGTTCAAGAAAATTATGATTTCAAAAAGTCACAACTTAATTTCGAAAAAACTTCTCAAAGAAGATTTTCGCGTGGGAGACAATGGTATTCGTACGGTATGTCAAAAATATTCTTACAGAAATCGACGATACATTTGTGTTTCTTTGGTTGCACATTTGAACGTCGACTTTCGATAACGAAACTTTTCTATCTTGTAAGTAGCGAGCAATGTCGTCAGTAGAATTGTGCTAAATACGTAGATGTGACTAATTCTCATACGCTTGATAGAGACGCGCATTATTAGAGAGCGGTCACTATACGAGAACTCACCCGATGTCAAAATTGGTAAGCCGTTCGGTTCTACCGCCGTCGAAAGCTTCAAAGATTTCTTCATCCAGAGGTGTCGGTGAGAATCGACGAAAAGTTTTAGTCTATTCAAGGAGGACGATACGGTTCAGCCTATTCCAAGATGGGAGAGAGAATTACCGAAATGACAAATTTACTGAGGAAAGAATAGACGGTATGAGGCTAATATGATGAATGAATACTACACAATGTTGTGCAAAAAGATCGGGAGTAAAATTTGACTTGCGAGTAAAACGTTCGTAGGCTATTTACGCGAGTGCAAATTTAAATTTGTCAGACACTTACGAACACAAACTCTTAGTAGACCTTCCACGTTGGTACGCCACGGTTTCACTTTCACGTCGTATAGATAATAAATATTATGTATCGAGAGGAAACCTAGACCTAATTTTATTTGGAAATCCTCTGCGACAGTTTCCACTGCCCTCATATTTTGTCTGCTTTTCTAACAATAATATAGGTAACATTCAAATTGTCATCGTACAATATAAGTACAGTATGTGATTATCATTGCAATCTGCATAAATGTAACAGATGACGAGTGCTACTCGGAATAAGAAAAATACCAACCAAGGAAGTGATAAGGTACATAATTCAACATTTCGTTCTCTTTTTTCAATTTTTTAACAGTTTTTGCCGTTTTTTCGAAATAAAAAACGAATTACCTATCGCATCGCTGATTTGTGGCGCATACGCACGTAACGTAAGCTTTTGAGATAACAATCGAAGAAAAAATAATGTAACATCGTGATGACACAAAAGTCAGGTGAAAAGCCAACCAACCAACGTAGTATCGGTATACAGTATACTATACTGTATACTAATACTGTACGTATATCATTACGTAGGCTACGAGTATTTCAGTACTGTGCTACAGTACGGTATAAAAATCGAGTTAACGTGTTTTCGGTGGTGTGGGCAGGGGCACCTTGTAACGCGATTTCACGTTCATTCGTGATAATGTAGTAAACGCGCGTATGAAAGTGAGTTGGACAGGGATAAGCTGCGCTGCGCTGCGCTGCTCTTAAAATGAGAATTCGCGCAATGGTCGGCGAATTTTCTCGTATAATACTGTATACATCAGTAGGTAATTAAATTGAAGCACATCGCATCGCGTTACCAAAATGTAATGTACCTACATTGAACAGGTGGTATAACGTCATCGTCGCGTCGCAGGCTCCCTCCTATATTTGTTTACGTTTTTTTTTTTTTCTATTTTTTTTTTTTTTGGGGGGGGAGGAGGAGAGGAAACGAAAAATAATTAGCCTATACATAATTTTCAACGCATTTTTATCGACACAATCCTGAATTTAATCATGTAAAATCATTTTGTATAGTGTACTGTATACTATTATAAGTACGTGTGCCGGTTGATCAAAGGATGGTAGTCGGAAAGATAAAATGGAGACAATGCAAATGTTCTTTTTTTTCTCTCAATATTTTTCAAATTACGAAATTAATCTGATAAAAATAAAAGACAGCAAAGGGAAGGGGACAGGGAGGAATTATACTGCTAATCCTCCCCTGGCTACGCTACTGTAGTCGATACTACGAATATCTTCCGCCCGAGTAGAAAAATAAAAGCGCTAATGAAGCATCGAGGATTTTTAAAAGCCCGAAAAAATTAATAAAATAAAAATAATATGAATATGAATACAGTACTATGATGGGCGACTTACGCGCACACAAAGTTTTCTCGTTAATTTCGCGGCTGGTACCAAATAATTAGGATTATATCATCATTAGTGGCTATTCTTCTTCAATGCTGCCAGCGTGGTTTGCGAAGCCTATAAGATTTTTTTCCATCCTCGCGTGTAAATACGCTATCCGTAAGTACGATAGTTCTCATCGCTATCTGACTGCTGCTTTGTCGTAAATTTAAAATCTCTGGCACGCGCGAAATAATCGAGTTCCTAACTTCTCGATTCTATAATACAAATGAAAAACATTCAATTGGTGTGTTTTTTTCCTTTTTTTTTTTTTTTTTATCAGGCGTGCGTGCAACCAGTGCCCTATAATACATTGAGTCAAGGGCCCAAATGGATGTAGAAAAAGACCAAGTCCAAGTTGGATGATAAACTGATTGAATTAACTGAGCTTTAATTTACGGACGGTACAACTGCTGGATTGAACTCAATCTATATGTTACGCCAAATTCTAGCAATTGCACAAAGCGCGCGCCGCGCAGTCTGCAGTATTTTCACCGAATGCGCGCGCGCGCGCAGTTATCAACCACTTTGCTGACAGCACGCATCCCAAAAATTTTTTGCTGACTGCGCGCAATAAATGATGAAAATGTATTTTTTAACTCTAATTCGGCAATATTTTTTGCGGAATGCGCGCATTCTTGTATACCTTCTTCTGAGTTTTGACATTGACTCGGTAATATTTTACCGCGGAATGTATTCGCATTTTGAAACCCTCAAGATTTTTTCAATCATTTCAAACGTCACACGAAGATAAGGTCAAGTTTATCGGAGGGACATATCAACAGGACTGGTGAAGAATGATTGATTAATACAGTCTACAAATCTGACCTACAGATACCGAAGTTCCCCCTTTCAAACAACCAAAAATGTGTTGCACATCGCATGAATGTAGCTCAATTCCGCGGTCTAACTTGATAGCTGTTGCACAAGGGTTATCCTGCAAAGTTCACTAGGAGCAAGATAGGATAACTTCAACAGTAAGTTTTCAGCGAGACAAAGAATTATGAGAAACAAAGTGTATAGTACCTACCTGTCATAGTGTACTCATTATGCTGAGCATCCAACATTACAAAATTGAAGAGCCGCTGCCAAAAATTTGAATGAACAAGCTGACAGACAGAAAAGTTACTCGAGGGATAAAGATTTACTTCCCCCTCTGAAAGAGGAAGACAATGATGCTCTTTTTTGTATTATTCCTGAGTTTGTTCAAGGTCGTGGCGACGCTCCAAATCTCATAGTCGTAATATTGAAGGAAGAAGATGGTAAATTCATGGTAGAAACAAAACATGGAGTCGATTGTCACCTTGAACCAAATGCCCTGGACGCGACAAAGTGTACTTCCCTAGCAGTGAGCCATGTACCTGAAGCCAAATTTACGATTCGAGAGTAAGTTCGGCTCGATTCCGTAGGCACTGGACGGGGTTATCGTCGCTGCAACTGCCGGCAAAAGTGTCTCACAAAACGATGTGCCTGCGTCAAGTCAGGGCTCTAATGCAATTCTGCTTGCCACGCCGGCCGCACGTGCGACAGTAACATGTCAACAACTTAAAACCTTTTTAATTACCGGTAATTGAATATTTTTAGCGTAATTTGCTATATTTTCTCCAAAATTAATTAATCCTCAAAATTTTGGCCTATGTATGCCCAATATATTTTTTTATGCATGAATTTGGCAGGATTTCTTTCAACAACTGCGCGCACTTGTTGGCTGCGCAAATTCAAGATACTACTCAAAATAATGACTTACTAAATGCGCGCGCAATCTGCACTCAAGTATTGCCGATTGCGCGCACTCATCAGTATTTTGCGCATATTTGGCAATCACAATGCCGACTGCGTGCTGCCAGCAAAGTGGTTGATGACTGCGCGCATTGTGCAATTGCTCGAATTCGGTGTAACATATAAATTATATATGCATGTACATATACGTGTATAATAGAGAAACTGCGTACTCGCGAAATACAAAAAGATATTTCATCATTATAATAGTGACAATATCGTAGCCTATTCGGTTTTGAGTACAAGTCTGCCGTCCAAAGTTTAATTGTCGTATACGCAATACCAACGCAATACCAACGATTCCCGAAACTGGGTATTTCGAGCATTTGTTGCGTGTGTGTTAGTGACGACAATGTAATGTGCTGTATCTGAGAATCGAGAGCTTGTTGAAGGAAATGATTAACATAATTGGATTCTTCGTTAAAAACTACCATTAAAGAGCTACCTACATAAAATGATCTGATTTTCTTCCGAACATATTTTTCAATCTATTTTGATACTTTTCCATGATCGTTGTTCTTGCATATACGACAATTTATCTTTTGACGGTAGAAATAGTAAAACCTCCCTTAGTGGACACCTCTAAATACCGGACACCTCCAAATAACGGACACTTTTTCGGGAACGGGAACATTTTAACCTGTTTTATACGGGGAATCCTCTAAATACCGAACACTTTTTTCGAATTTTTTGATTTTTTTTTTGGATTTTTCCCCGTTTTTATGCTCAATTATCCGACTCAAATGAATAAATTATCATTTAATTCTTGTTGTGTATACAATGCAATTCATTTTTGAACAATGTGTCAGCAGAGAGATGTTGCTTCTATCGTCAATATTGATATGTACTGTAGATAAAATTCGAATGCTATTTTCTTCGCCTGTACAGCTGTGGAAACAGATTTAATCCAGGAGTTAAGTATAAAATGCCATCAGGGCGGCTGTTAGGAAACTTTGACCGACTATTTCCGCCGCGAATCATAAATTTATACTGCAACATTCATTAGTACATACGTAATGTACAACAATTTCTTTGCTTTTTTTTTTTTTTTTTCTTCTTTTTTTTGTCTCCTCTGAATACCGGACACCTCTAAATACCGGACAAATTTTAGGCGACCGTGAGTATCCGCTAATCGGAGGTTTTACATTATGGTAATTGTACGTTCCTGAGTAACGTAATCGCACGCGGGAATTACGTTACTTTCCGATACTGCAATGTTCTGTACCGTATTTCAATGAAAGATAAGCGAAAAACGTTGAGCGGTAGGTAATTTTTTTTTTCCTACCCTACCGCTTCTTAAGTTTAACCCACCGTCATCGTCACAGACATTTACACTCGATCATACAGGTATTAAAGCGCACCTTTCCACAGGCTAAGCAGTGTACGAAACACAACGTTTTCCGCTTATCTTTCATTGAAAAATTCTTAACCCACCCATGGGAGGAGCGATCGTTAAACAACAATCACTTTTAGATGAAAAACAATGCAAACAGATTTGGAATGATCGATAAACGTTTTGACGTCACAGAACCGTCAGCGTTGTAGATAAAACAGTGCACCATTTGGACAAACGAAAAATCAACATGGGCTAAAAATTTATCTATTTTCTCATCTTATAATCCACGAAAGCAGGAAAGCCTCAGGGAAATATTTTCATATTATATATCCCTCAAACCGTCAATTTTCTATAAAATACTAACAGAACTCATGTCTTCTTTATTTTTTCGCTCATTTCAGAAATTTTGCCAATACTTATTGTTTCAGAGGCAATCTTGGTTTGTTTGTTCTAATGGTTACATTTCCAACCAACTGCGCTATTCAAAGCCCTAAACACTGCGCACTGTAGTGCACTGAATTTGCAGTAAATTCTGTCAACTGTTGTTTCCAGGAGTCTACGTAGCCGACCGACAAGTTCGTTTATCACCAATAAACTCATGGGTTGTTTACATTTGAAGAGTACAGAAGAAAAAGGGGAGAAGAAGGAAAAATATCGAAACAAGACGGTTTTCCTGAGAGGTGCTAAAGATCCAATTGCCCATCTCGTTTCATTTGGACATTTCCCTTTCTTCTCCTTACCTTAATCTTAGTTATATTACTATGTACAAATAAAAAAAAAAAAATTTTAAATTAAAAAAAAAAACTTTATGACTGCCGTCAGTGATATAATTTTTTCATCATTTATGATGACTACAGCATTGTTGTATAGTAATTCACCGACCTAACACACTGCGATTTTAGAGGATAAAGAAAAAAAAAAAAAAACAGTCCGCCAACGAGATCCGCGAGAAAAAGGAAAAAAAATGGGAAGGTGAAAAATTCGAATTCTCCTGACAAAATTAATAGTTAAAAGCTTAAAAGGGTTAAAAAGACGCCACTAAGAAAATTAAAATTAATGGTACGAAGTTTCAACGTCGGAGGCAGAATGAAATTGGGGGATCCAGCGAGTGGCGATTCTCCTTCTTGTTTCTCTTGTACGTTTTATATTATTATACAAATACCTAATGAGAAAGTTAGTAATACTGTGTATTAGGGTGCAGCGTCTGTCTGCCTGCTTGCCTACTTTTCCGACAGCATCGTAAACGGCGTTGATGTAAATAGGATGTATAATGACGGCTTTTTCACGCTTGGTCCCAGGTGTCCATGTCAAGCTCGGAAACAGCTTCTTCCTGTCTCACATTTTTTCCTCATCCGCGCGCACCCACCTCTCTCACCCTTTGGTCCTTTTGCTTGCGCGTTCGGACCACTCTATGTCAGAACAATCTGCTCTGTGTGTGGATATTTAGTAAAACGAAATGCTCGCAACGAGATATCAAACAACTTTTACTTTACACTTATCCAGTTTGCTGTCATCTGTACTTATTATACGTCCATATACCGTATACTGTACATTGTGAAAGCTCTCGAGCGCGAGCAACAAGAAAATTGTACATATATAAAAATAAAAATAACACCTGTCGTCTTTTCCGCCACACTTTACTCCAATATCAAATGAAAATATGAAATCACTTGCACTGCACTATCAAATATGATGTTTTGTGAAGAAAAACCGACGTAAGTTGAAGAAGTAGCAAAAGAGGAGCTGAGGAAAAAGAAGAAGCTGCAGCGACTCAACAATGGAACAGGATTGGAAAATCTATTCGCTGCCATTTTGTAATACGCGAAGACGTTCATTTGAGATTAATAAAAGTAAGAGATTTTTCGAGACTTGAGACGAGTGCAGTTCAAACCTCACGAAAAAGAGCAAAGATTGACGCGTTTTTCGTTGTTTCAAAATCTCACCCTCCCTCAAAAATGTAGTCATTCGTTCTGCAGTCAGAATGTACTACGCGACTATTACTGTATTACTATACGGAGAGATAGCCGAAGATATTTGACACCCAGACTGAATTATTTCTAATTACCTGTGCTGACGACTGCTGATCGGTTCACGGCATCTAAACAACCCCTGTGAAATTAAAATGGTTGAGCACTCCTCCCATCCATCGCTATTAATAAACTAATCTAAAATACTCATTCTCAATAATTATTACCCTATTTATTCCCTGATCTCTGCCCCTCCTTGAGATGCCCTTGCTGGAAAAGCAACAAAACACAACCTGTAATGTTCATCTCCTCTCTACTGCATGCTGACCGTTCTCGGTCGTATTGTATAGCTGTACGTTAGTTCTGTGTAAATATACTGCATGTAAAAGATGTAGTCTCTCGTACTTTTTCTATCTAAACTCGCAGTGGTTCCCAAACTATGGGTCGCGACCCTTTCGTGGGTCGCCTGAAAATTGTGGATGGGTCGCAAAAAATTCTAGAAATGTTCGAAGGAAACGCTAAAAGAAGTGGAATAGATTTCAGCAGGCGAAAGAATGATAATTTGGCTGGCAGAACGATAACGAGCAAGCGATGTCTAAATTCTGTCTTGTTTGGTATTAGTCGGTATTGCTGTACGTACATGTATTAACATTTTTTCATCAGTATGTATCTCCATTCTGTACGAGTGTACGTTTGTATGTGCAGTGAACACTAGCTTCGAATTGCATTTTTCATAATAATTATTTAATTCCTCTCTTATTACAAGTACTTTCTTCTTTGTAACAATTTGTTCCCGTACTACGCAATGGATAAATGGTTAATAGGAAGTCGAAATGTGAAAGCTGACACGCCAAAAGTCGAAAAAGAACCAAAAAGGAAGACGACACGAAGATATAATGCTGATTTTCTAAGAGCTCAGTCATTCTCTGCGCTTAAACATTTCTGGTTCTGAAGTAGACGTGCCAGCAGTGATGGCTAAGTTCCGAAAACAAGCCCATTCTTCGCACACACCTACTTACAAGTGAAAATCATACTGATAATTATCATTATTCATTAACTGTAAATATAAAATATAAAGATACAATTTTACTGTTGCTCTTTTTTTCTTTTGCTGGGACAGAGGGTCGCGAGAAATAGGTCAACTTTGAAATCGGGTCGTCATGCACAAAAGTTTAGGAACCACTGAATTCTAAAGAATGCAAGCCTTCCTAATATATTTCTACAGCCCTCTTCATCACGTCAATACTTGCTTATTCTGTATGTTCTTCTGATTGATACCACCACGCCATGAAAAACTTTCTTAACTCTCTGGATCTACAAAAATCGAACACTTCCACACTAACCCACGTATATTCCCACTTACCTGTGTCACCTCACTTATCGAAAAAGAAAACTACCTGCAGAAGATCAATTCCCGTTATTGATCATATATTGCGCACTTAAGCACCCACTTGATACTTGTCTACCCATCCGTATTTCTTCTCCCTCTTTCTCATCTACTATTCAGTATACATTGTAAAAATTAAAAAAAAAAAAAAAAAATACCATCTGTTTTTCGTTAATAATAAATTAGACAACTGTCTTTTGCTGGTCAATACTGTATACAGTATATCCACTTTCTAAGTAAATCAAGCCCTCGGCGCACAACGATGTGTTGAAGCTGGAACCTTCCTCCCTCCAATGCGACTTCTCAACTCACACAGTTTATTTTCTTGTATTGTATTCACAGCTTGATTCACTCAACTACTGATCTGCGCACCCGCACTCCGCTGACTGAATTCTCTCCTTCTTCCTCTTGAATCTGAACTACGCCTCCTATATTCAAATACCTCAAATTGAACCATCTACCCCTTGGTCTCATCATCCACCATTCCATAGCCTCCCCCCAAATGATATTATCCAACTCGATGAGGCTGATACATCTCCAAGCTCTCAACAATGTATACCGACGAATCATCAGAACATATTGTCTCTACACCAATTTTATGACCCACCAACCCTACTTTACCGACGGATCTAAGTCTGGACCTGAAACAGGGGACGTTTTTTACTCGATTGAAGGCATCATAATCAGTCATTGATTGAAAAATTGAGGAAATGTCGTCCTACACTCTTGTCTTTCTCATCTCCATCTCTTCACCCCCACTAAAATTTTGACTCACTTTCATCTCTCCTGGCTCTACACGACTCCTATTCATTCGACTATAATTTCCCAAATCAACGCATTCATTTATTCCTGCAATCACCATCATCCACTTACACATCTGTCTTCTTCCTGTGGATTCCCGGTCACTTCAACTTTCCGGAACATAAAGTGATTGTCTTATACCGCAGAAGATTTACCTCAAAATTTCTGACCTCTAAAAAAAAGCATTTAAAGAAATTTAGAGAGCAATTACAGTATAGTAAGTAAATCGGTCTCCTTGACTTTTTTCAATCAAAGTAACCGCGTCATTAAGAAATCATTCTCTCTTATGGATTACAATCCAATAATACGTACATATTTAATATCAGCGTAGGCAAAGAAATTCTCTCCTCGGTGAAAAAAAATGAAAATAGAGCGATGTAGGCTATATATCTATTTTCAAGATTCAAATAATCGATTAAAAAAAAACAATCGATATAATCGAGGAAATAGCGCCACCGTACGAAAGGCGCATTATTATTATTATTATTATGATTTTTTCATGGCAGTAAGTGAATCCTTAAAGTTGATTCTCGGCTGTCTTTTCAACGCTTTACGCGTATTCTGGCTAGGCTATTAACGGATGAAACGGAAATTTATTTTCGCGTTAGCAGATGCACGTAAAAAATCGGCGACCAATATACGTAGGCCTAACTTTCAAGCTTAATTTCAGCTTTAAAAATTTATTTTTCCTCTTCTTTGGGACTATAAACGTGTATCAGGAAAATTTGTGGGAAAAGTATTCGGTAGGAGTGGAGATTACCGGCGCCGAAATATATACGTTTTGCGTCTTATAATAAAAGAGATAGAGATATAATTATGATCTAGCACAGCGCTTTTTAATTTCTTTATTGGCGGAACCCTTTATAAGTACAAAATGTAGCGCAGACCCCCTAATAATAATAATGTATAATCGTGTAGAAAGTAGTAATTGTGAAGCTCTTTTTCGTACCGACTTTTCTAGCTCAGTGAGTGAGATATTGGATCCATAGCAAAGTTGATAAGGGGAGCGAGCAGACAATTTTCTCGACGTTTTAGAGGTCCAAGATTACTTCTATTCTGAAAATGTTCAGGACTTCATAGGATATCTTATAGTTGATTCGAAGTGTCTCATTAGATGAGATAATATTATTTTTACCGACTTTTATTTTTGACCAGAGTCTTTGAGCGAGATCTAGGTTAGACTCATGAGTAAACTAAACTCTGATGATGTATTTTCCTATTTTTATTTTGCTTCTTTTTTTGTTTTTTTTTTTTGTTTGTTTTAAAGCGTTTGGAGCTTGAGAGAAAGGATGGTGAGAGATGGACTGATGATAGGTGATTCAAAGCCTGTTTGGCTTCAATATTGATTTTTAGACATGCCAGTAATTGCAGGTGACCACGAATCAAACCACTCAGCTCAAGATGTATACTAGAACAATACTAGCCTAGGAAAAACGTATAGGAAAGAGTAATTGTGAAGCTCTTATTCATTTTTATTGACTTGTTTTTAGCTCAAAAGATAAGGTATTACGGTATATCCATAGCAAGGTTGACAGAGAGACGGGGTAGTGAATTTTCTTGACATTTTGGAATTTTAGGTTTTCTTATTTATAATATTAATACACTACTGAACAATAAAAAATTTTTTCTCTGTATCGAAAATGAGAATAGATGATTCTTGAAGTTCTTTTCGCGTTGAATTCAACGCCGTTTTCCGTTTTTCAAACGGAGCTCAAGTTTTCTCGTAATATTCTTCTTTAATTGCCGCGGATCATCGCGGAGCGCACCAACGGTAGCAGTATCCGAACACGTAGACGCGCGTTCACGCGCGTTTCGTTCCGCGACGATATGCAGCCAATTTCTCTCGATTAAAGAAGAAGATTACGAGAAAACTTGAGCTCGGTTCGAAAAACGGAAAACGACGTTGAATTCAGCATCTGCGGATCTCCCCAAACTACTTGGATGTATCATTTTCAGACTCATACAAGTTATACGCGTAGTCTGATATCTGAAGATGTGCGCCTACAACTTGTTCGAGGATCGGATGAGCTTAATTGATAGTACCTATGTAATTCATCTATGTGTTTCTTATTGATCCGGTAAACAATTTGTTTCCCATGTAAATGGAAAATGTTTTACTTTCATCATGATTCATGGCAGTTTGTCTGGTGACTATCAGAATTTTGAAATATTTACCGACTTTCTTGTTCAGGAAAGGAAGGTGACGAGAGAATAAATAAAGAGTTTTCAGGAGCAGTGATTCTCTTAATGAGTTTTGATTAGTCAAAGAAAAAGTCGTGTACTACTCGTTTTTGTAAAGATTACGGATTGGTAGGGGCGGACGTCGGGAAATTATAAAATTCGGCTGAATACGTTCAAGATACCAGTGGCGGCAGTAATACCGCGGAACAGCAATCGGGATGCAAAAGTAGTATTGCACCTTGATGAACGTAAGCTAATATCGCATTTCGACATCAGGTACGATACAATTTTCCATCATTCAATGAGAATTGAATTCAGTATGTGTACGTACGAGTGTAGTGTGAGTTTTAATGAGGTGATATTCTTTAGTCTCTATCTATACCTTTATAATGTGCGGTATTATAATTTACAACTGCGATACGTAATCATTTTCTCAGCCAGCAAAAAGCAGAAATTCCAGTCAGAACTCAATGAAATGGCGCGTGTGTTTAAGAATAATAATGCTGAGACGTTCGATCTCTTTCACAGTGTAGGTACCTAATAATGTTATCTTATAAATATACGGTGTTGTTTTGACTCTCGTATGCTTCATTATACTATACTTCGTTCAAAGAGTACAATCGAAGATTTTCGAGGCTTGTAAGAGGAAATGAAACATTTCGATGAGGATGTTAGGTACAGCATCAGTTTCGAAGAGATACGAAGTCGCTTCAATGTGAGATTGGAAAGTACGTGCGCGTGGTATCGGCTGTCGTCTGATTTACTTTAACGTTCAAAGAGAGACTATCTCTATTTAAGGTTAGCAATCTCGTTTCTACGTAGGTACACACATGTATCGGTTGGATGATGTCGTAGAATAACACGTATATAATATGTGTACGAGTACAGTACATGTACGTATACAGTATATTGATAGACGAGCGATTTCAAATCTCGTTTTTGATATTCATAATGCTGTATTTTTCGTGTAGCAGTATATGTGGTACATACTCATAAACGTATTCTCACAGTATAGAACCTGCAGCATACTTGTATAATAATAATATGCATCCACATACACACGCGCGCGCGTTACGTACTCGTACATCTCTCCCGCGGGAATACAAGCCTTTAGCATAGGGTATTTATACCAATATGTATTACCCGTTCATTAATCGAGTGAAATTCGCGCGAACTCAACACAAAGATAGGAATAACGAATCAATCGATTTTACTCTAGTCTACTCGAGTGACGTTGAATTGGATTGAAAGATCGAGGGAGTACATTTCTTACGATCTTCATCATTGTTTCAGAGTCTGTACAATGCAATGTATGCATGCCTTGGGTCAATTTAATATCTAAATCCAAAGTCTAAATCATCTATGCGAGTGCAGTCTATCAGATAAAACTGCGGAGGCGATCACGTTTACCCATAATATTACTATGCAGTGTATGAGGCGCAGTCAGACAAATCCAACCCTAAGTCGGTTTGGTAAAAGCTCCATGTGTATAAAATTTGGTTATTAAATAACGACTATTTTATGCTCGAAAGTATTGCCTGCGCGCTTTAAATCCTCATTGATAACTTCTAGTTGGTATTTTTCATTTCAAACATCATAACATAATCAACATCCTTCGCCTGAGATGGGTCTTCATATCAAGGTCAGTTTAATACGTGGAGTTTTTACCAACCCGTCGACTTAGGGTTGGATTTGTCTGACTGCGCCTGCCCTCATATACTGTATAGTAATATGTACTAATACGGTAGTTAATGGAACAAGATCAACAATGCCAATTAAACGAATAGCCTATCTATAATCCGCATTTTTAACACGATTTTTCGTATAATTAAGCATTATTATTTCAACGAATGATGTCTCTCTTATTGGGTAAAAGTTTGTGACTCTCGGAAAATCTAATGTCCGCTTGGTATTGTGAAGATTTCATGAATACAGCGCAATTAGAAGTCGAGCGTATGGTTAATTTACGAGGACAAGAAATATACTGTATTATAATACTCGTACTTATAAGAGAAAACATACCTATACACATAATCATTAATCTTATAGACTAGTCTAGTAGGTATACTCATTAATTTACATCGTGGCGTATGTAAGAAGTCGAAAATGGGGAAAATTTTATGCATCAAATTTCAATGTCTTCGTTAACCTAAATAGGAATATTATACTGTATGTATTCTCCGCAATGAACGATATAATCAAAATCATCGTGCGATAACCCCGCACAGGTAAGACAAAGAAAATAGAATATGCTTCAAATGTGTGTACTACAATACGCACGGAGTACATCAGGAAAGGTCTCGCAGTTGGTCAAGTCTCTTTAGTCTCTTTATTACCTACCAATAAACGAGAATATCCAACAAACGGCGATTAAGTTGACCGTCGAAACGCGAACCCGTATTAAGCAAACTTCCCCACTAAAACGCTGTTTTTCTGAAGGTTTCGACTAAGTACGTATAGGTATACATTACTCATTTAAAGTAGCGGTTATTATTGTACAAATTAAATTTTCGGAAGTGTAAAACAATAAAAACTGCAGCAAATATCCCAGTTCATTCTGATACATATTTATAAATAGGTACTATGTATACATAGAGTATTTTATTACGATCGAACTGGGACCGTTTCGTTCAGGGGTTGATAAAGGCATCTGATGAGATACTCGATTTTGAATAGTATAACGCAGAATTTCAATATGATATAATTATTATTATTATTATTATTATTATTATTACAAGGTAGATGACATTCCGATTAAAAAGGCCACCGATGCGATGCGTCTTCACAATCGTTTTCTTTATTTTCGACTGTCAGATAACGGAAATTCATCTTTCTATTTTTTCAAGAACCGAAAGTCTCTGAAAATCTGGGTCTTTTTTTTTCTACTGAGATGAAGAGATCCAGATTTTTTTCATTTCAAGATCTGGAAACCAAGAAATCCGCATCTTCTTATTCCATCCGAATTTGGAACCTAAGAGATTTGGTTCCTTTTCATTCTTCCAGATCTGAAACTCAGATATTTACTGTTGGGCAATACTTTAAATGTACGTATGAATCATATCGTATAAGGTTTCCCAGTCCTGCGCTGCATAATGGAGAAAGATCAAATTTTATTAAACTTTCGTCTTCAATCTAAATGTATCAGGGTGATCGACGTTCTTCATCAGCATCAACAAAAAATGACCAAGAATAAAGCTACTAAACAAGTGAAAAGTGGAGTAGCCCTACAGGAAGCGTAAAATTGATGCTCTTTTTACTTTTCATAATCTCAGTCGCTTCACAATTTTTTTCTATTTCTATATTTTTTTCAAAGCAACAAATGGCGGCCTCATCAAAATTGAAACAATGCCCTCCTTCAATAATTATTTAAAAGCGCGCTCACTCGAAGCCGTACATTTTTGTTTGGATTTTACATTATCTTGTTGACTGATTCAACAACAAGGAAGCAGTTCAGTTTCGCCAGTATAATGACAGTTACTACAAAAAATATTATAAAATAGGCCTGAGCACTCTCCTTGAGAAAACAAATTTTTAACTTTGGTGATAAATCTATTATTTCCATTGATACCTTAGAAAGTTAAGTTAAATCTGGAGTCAAAACTCATGAGTTTTATCCTCATGATACTCGTGATACTGGAGATACCGAAGGAGGGAATAGAAAAAATTTTCATCTTTCGGTAGGTACGTTATTCACGATAGGTACGTTATTCAAGGGGGGGGGGGGAGAGAATTTCTCACATGGGAAGCTGAAAATCGTTTTCTATAATATTGTTCATAACTGCTCAAAGAATTGTGCGATTATACTTGATCGTAAATATGTTATTATAGAGAGCAAGGTTCGAACTACATTTTTGTGTGGTCGAACATACCTCAGTAATCTGATTTTGCTCTGCTATCGCGTTTTGAAAGTACTATTTTTGACAATTTCAGAATTTTCAAACGCAAATTACTCGGAACTCCGACGTGATAGAAGAAAACGGCCAACGGCATCGTGTTCAGCGTGAAAAATACTTTCAGAAACGTCTTAGATAGTTCATGTGCATTGAAAAAATTTGAAATTTGTTCACGTGTGATAATCTAGATACATATTTACAATCAAATTGTTCGTCGAATTATTCGAATATTTGGATTTTCATATATTTTTTTTATGAATTTATGTCTTCGCTTTTGAGAAATAACATAACGCACGAACTCTTCATTATGACGAATGCGGAATTCTACGACGTTAAAAATAAACGAACCACCTAAATAAGTACATCGACCTTCGACGCAAGATAACTTCGATAAAAAGCGAATCATAATGCGCGACAGGTTCCCCAGAGAACCTCGAAGACAGAAGAAAAAGAAGAAGAAGAAGAAGATGAGCGTCAAACTTACCATCATAAACGGTAAGAACAGCCTCAGCGGTGACGGCGTCTCCAACGCCATTCTCGGCGACGCATTCGTATGTAGCACTATCCCGAGGACTTCGAACAGATTCGATTCGCAGCAATGCTATACCAAGTTGCGTGAAGTTGGTCATTTGATAACGAGAATGCGTTTCGGAAACGCGTTTGTTATTTTTACGCCAGTATAATGATGGACTCGGATCTCCATGAGCGGCGCAATAGAATACCACACTACCAGTCGAGCGAACTTGCTGGCTTTTCGGTTTCATCGTGATCTCCGGCGGATCTATAACAAAATATAAAAAAGAAGACGGTCGATAAATGCACGAAAGTGATCCGACATTTCCCCATGATCGCATTACAGTAGTTTAATTAACCAAAGGTGAATTGCTCTCCTCGTCGGTTCTTAATCGCGGATAAACTACCTACCCTTTTCACTGAAGATTACGTAGGTATAGCCTATAAATTTATAGGTATGTACACCTACATTAACGTCAGTTCACTGTATCTGTACCGGCCCAATAATTAGGTACACAAAAAAGAAAAAGGAAAAATAATTGATCTACATATTCAAAATGTAAATTTTTATTCCCTCTCTCTTTTTTTCTCTCTCCAGGAAATATCATTCAACGAAAACGAACAAAAATCTAATTTTACGCTACATCGAGCATTCAAACGTAGTTAGAATTTTGCAGCTAAATAGTGACACAGTTGCGCCGATCCCTTACGGACATTGCATTGCGTGCATTTACTCATTCTGTTATACATGTAGGCCTATTATAACACGCATTACGATACACGACTTCTTCTATTTGTTGCGAACACGATGCGCATACAATAAAAATGCATTGAAGATCAGTGTTGCGGACTAAATGTTGATAGATGTTTTTACTTCCGATCCGTTGATCCTAGATTGAGTAGAAATTTGCTCGTCTTGATGTATAGATGCGCAAGTAATACGCAGTAATCATCATCGAGAAGACTAGTGCCATTTGAAATGGCAGCAAGCCCTACAATTTCTGCCTCTTCCAATCAATCAATTACTACCACTTGTATAAAGAAGTTTTGCCGAAGATTGCGATATGTTATGATTTTCGAGCAGACAATGGGCGAGACGAGCAGAGTGATTGGAATCCTTAGTCCGAAAGGGCGCGACGTGTTCTTGTGAACGTGTCTGGAGAGCTGACCGGTCTGTCCTAAAGTGAAAGGAATTATTCATTGTATTTTCCACAGGAGATTTTGTAAATACCAGATTTCTGAATGGACACAGTATGTTCTAGTTCACGAAGGTTCTGACTTCTGATCGCTACTGATGTGATTCCAATAAAAATCAAACTTTTGTAGCATCAAGTTCTCTCTCCTCCGATCATAAATTAGCCTCATTCATTTATTT
This sequence comes from Aspidiotus destructor, assembly GCA_035079395.1. Lineage (NCBI taxonomy): Eukaryota > Metazoa > Arthropoda > Insecta > Hemiptera > Diaspididae > Aspidiotus > Aspidiotus destructor. The sequence goes on from JAVHKZ010000014.1 coordinate 2,227,477, forward strand.
TTTTGTGCATTAGACACAATCTTCAAGAGTTCAGACGACGTACGAGTACATACAAATTCCTGCTCGGACTCCTCTTCACGCTAGTCACAAATTCATTTGTCAACCACTTCGAGAAAATTATCTTGGACTCCCCTATTTCCACTATGGTCACACCGATATCTGATTTTGTAATGCGGATGATATACGAGTGATCTGGAATGGCTCCTTGTCGATCCTCCCTCAAAGATTTCCTCATCTGAGTTAACAATTCACATTCACTATGGAATTCACTATTTAATAAAGGAAATACCCTAATACGTCGATATTTCTATCAATTTTTCGGAGATACATACGTAATGAAATAATTAAATTTCGTTACAGGAATAACATATTTTCAGGAGTATTTATCTCATCGTTCTCCTGCTCATAAGATGGCTGCAGTAAACTCCGCGATTCATCATCTCCTCGTTCTTCCGTTGACCATTGCTATACATATTTTCAAGGCAAAGCTGAGATCATCAAAAGCATAGCCTGTTAAAATAGCCTTCAAATAGACACACAACTTTTATTTAGGCGCAAAAAGCTCCGCCCGTAACCTAAACGCGCTCCTCCTCCTCCTCCTCATCAGTTGCTGATCCTTTTCGAAAAAGAAGAAAAGAAAATAAGAAAGATTTGTTTTCCAAACATACGACGACCTTTTTTCCTTCCCTTCAGAAATCTGGCGTCCACAAAATCTCCGATGAAAAATTCAACTTTCTCCACATAGAGTAAACTGGCTAAAAACTCCAAATACATTTCCAAAGGAAAAAGAAAATGAAACGTGCAAGATATAAATATGTATACTGAACCAGATCAAAGTGGATCATGAGTGTACGTTCACGCAACCTGTCATTTATATCTGTAATTTGCATCTATAAATTGAAAATTGTCGCGAGAGTTGACTTCTGTCAGGGAAATATATCGACCAATAAATAAGTGAAATTATTAGGGGAATTTATAGCTAAAAATTTTTATAATTCTTCCTCTATCGCTTTCGGCGCCTAAAAGAGTGCGCCTGTTTGAACTGAATTCATTGTTCCTGCATAGAACTCCTGCAGCAGAATCTAGAACTTGGAACGCTTTTTTTTTTTATAAAACTTTCTTTCTTCTCGCCATTATAATCAATTTGTGATACAATAATGCTTATTTAACAACGCGAAAAAAGCAAGGTTGGATTCGAGTTATACTAATTTCAACACACACAACCTATACGACAAATTCATACGATAACGCATAATTAGGCCGACGAATTCACACTGACTAAAATTTACAATAGAAGATACAGTATGTATCTTCAGAAACACAGTCACGACCGTACATCGAGGCCTAGTACAAGTATATTCCAAAAGATCTTCCTTAGTTTTATTTTTTCTCTTTTCTACTGACGGTTAAACTCCGAAATTTAATATTGGTTATTAACCATTTCGAACATATCGTTTCTTCGAAAGGTTCATAATTGCCAAAGCTAATTTCGTTCGCGAAAAGGTTGATGTCGTATGTTTCATAAATAAGTGTAAGAAAACCTTCCGACGGCAAGACGAACGAAGGTTTTTCAATTGTTTTCCACCAGTGAAAGAACTTTAGGATTTATTATTGTGGACAACGGATCTGGCTGCTGCACAAAACAGAGTCACTCTTTCTAAGGCACGCTTTTCGAACTCTTAATCCGACTATTTAAACAATTAATACTATGATTTCTTTCCTCCAAGCTAATAATTTTTGGTAGGCGTTATATTATGCAGATACGGTACCCATCAATGAATATTCAATGCAAATATACAGTGTGCTCGTAAGTTTATTACTGTATCGTAAATTCTTAGCGTTCTGAGGTTGGCGCGACTGCTGGATTGTGTTACTCACAAATCGCAAAAGGAAATTAGATGAATGATAGGTAAGATACCATCTGAGATTGTAGGCGGACAAGAAATTCGAGCGTACACAGGTTTTCCTGCAGAGTACGAAATTCACGTTGAACGATGTGTCAATTTGAACGACAGGGGGACATTAGGAAATGTGAAATGCTTTCTTTATCGTTTGCGACGTTACACACACACACACACACACACACACACACACACAGTACGGTAGCCTACCGCAACATTTCTTTTTCTCTTCAGGACCCTCAATAAATTTTTGCAATTTTGAGTGATCAACACTTGGAGACCCATAACAACGTTTTTGTAGGATATTATTAGTATTTTTTAAGAGGAAAATATGATCTCATCAAATTTATTTTGAAGAACTTGGCTGATCTGACTGACCTTGCAGTTTGCGTCCTTAACACAAGTCGAATTGGCAGCTTCGAAACAAAATGATTCTTACCTCACAACCAAGATGATACGTTTCCCTGTAACATTTTGATACTACTGTATTGACAACAAACACACGTACTGTAAGCGCTAATACAGCAAACGCAAGAAGCTTTGTTCATCTATTAATTCATACATGATACTACCCGTACTCTTTGAAGGGTTCTCATAATCCTGTTTGCGCAATATCATCACCTGAAGTTTATTATTGGTGATTAGGCGTCATCGCAAAATTTTTGCAAGGTTTGTTTGAATTTACGTAAGTACCACAATTCTCGAATATTTCATCAACTTTTATAGATTTTTTCTCGTCCATTACAACAAAGTGGAATGCAAGAGCAAAACAACAACGCAGCTGAAGAAGTACACTATGACCACGAGTAAATGAGATGCATACGAGTATGATGAACCTCTATACAGTACTTATTTATACGTAGAATACCATTTGTCGATACAAATCGATGAGTCGTGACCAGGTCACATACATGGGTACGAGGCCAGGCCTATACTAAAAATTTAGCTTACGTGCACCGCCCGTACCTGCATTGAATGTTTCATTTGTAGGTAGGTACCGTACCTGCGAACGATCACTTCGTTTTTTTTTTTGTTATTTATCAGATTACAAAAACCGCAGATAGGGGGATGGTACAAGTGGGTCGACGGTAAAAGTGAATTTTTCGTTGCCACAAAGCGCGTGTCTGTACGAGTTCACCGTTGCGTTGCCGAGTAAACGCGTTCAATGTATTCGTAAAAGCTCTGCGCAGCGCCACGCCGCGCCACGCCATGCCTCCGACCGCCGCGCCGCTGGTTCACCCCTCCATAATGGCGACTCATTGTACGACACGCCTGATAATACGCACGTATACGTGTGTTCACCTTTGTTTATAGACTATTCAACTTTCTTTTGATTTATTTGTAAATATTTGATAATTCCTCAGTAATGTTACAAATAATAATTATACATGTTACAAAGAAAGCATTTATGTAAGTTTTGAAATTATTCTCAATACCGTTGTGTGCTAATTTCTCATCATTTAGGTTCCATTCTTCCGTGAAATTAAATGAAATAAGAAATAGCCCTAGTGTGACTGAAATCTATCTTCTATTGTTGAGCTTTCCGATAGTGTACCTATATAAAATGATTTCATGGAATCAATTTTTTAATCAGACAGACCAGAGGAGAAACCATAATAAATTATAAATAAATCGATTGAATCAACGTTTGAATTGGACTCTTGAATTATTGAATTTCAACATATTCATTCCAGCAACTTTTTTATAGTTTCTCATTTATTTATGGTTTCTTTGTTGGTCTAACAGAAATGTTGATGTTATCGATTGATTTATGATTTCTCTCCGAGCGATTCAATCAATTTTCATGGTTTTCTCCTTGATCTAGTTCATGGGTCGATTCTATCAATTAATTTATGGTTTCTCGTCTGGTCTGATTGAAAATATGATTCCATCAAACCATTCTATAAATTGAAAAGCTAAATAAAAGACGAACATCGGTCACACGCGATTTTATTTTCATTTCATTTTACGGCAAAATGGAACCTAAATACATAGGTAATAAGAAATGACAAAACGCACCAGAGAAAACGGTATCCAAAAAGTGGTGAATAAATAAAAAAAAAAAAAAATATACAGACAAAAAAAAAAAAAAAATTGTTATACACCGAAGTTTCAGAAAGGCTTGAACCAAGGTTCAGAGGACAAGACATCGCGTTTTTGTGCACCGTCAACCCACTTGTATCGTGACATAGTGACATAATACGTGTACAATACGGTAGAGGTACATTCAGATCCTTTTCAGAAATACTTACGCGTTAAATATTGAATGAAAGGGCCGGCTGTTGAGTTCGGCCCCAATAGGTGACAATTAATAAACAAACGTCCTGAAAAATTATATCATCAACTTATAACGACTCGATATCATTTGTTGGTTATATTTGTCATAATAATGTATGTAGGTAATCTTTTTTTCTAAAAATTTGATCGTCTTATTTGAAAATTCTATTGCGCGCATATACACTTATATTATTGTACTGAAGTACATAATATGTATTCAGCCCGAGAGACTGCTCAGAGAGATCTCGAAGTACAGTTTTCAATGCCGCAGATCAGATTTGGCCGCTTAACCGTAGCAGCGAACGAATACAAAAACAAGACTGAGAATTGCCATGTGCTTCAGTATCCGAGTCTCCTGTTTTTTTTTTCTTCTCTCATTGACTGTTACACACTGGGAATTTCTTTTTTTTTTTTTTTTTTTTTTTTTCTCGAAAAGATCTAAAATTTTCCTCTACCAAGATATTATAAAGCTTCAGACATCCAATTTCAGACTCGCATAACATCTTTGATGCCTTTAGATCTGAAATCTCGAAGATTTGATTCCTTTCTGCTTGTCACGCTCCAAAAATCAAAAATATACCCGCACGTACAAAGAAAAAATTTAAATTGATCAAAAATTAGAATACATGCGGTAGCCTAGGCGTATTATTATTGTTGAAGTATCGAGAAGAAGAAACTTTTTTGAACTTCGCACGAAAATTTAAAAAATGCAATGCAAAACATAAAACTTGCCGTGACTGCACAGAGATTCTAAAAATGCTAAGCCAAAGATAAAATCCAAGGAAGAGAATTTGAGGAGTTATCCGTCAGAAATGCACCCGTTCCATAAAAATTAAATTGGTCAGAGGCCCTTCTGACAGATAATAACTCCTCATAAAATATGTTGATTGAGTCGTGACGTGTCACAATGTACCGTTCGACAGGAAACCTTATTTTCAATTTTTTTCACGAGTGAATAAGGGGCTTCTGGTTTGCGGAGGCAAGAGCCCCAAAAATGAATAAAAAGAAATAATATTATGTAATACTCGTAGCTACATTTTCGCAACGTTTATACGTGGTCGTTCTCTTTCTCAGGAAGTCAATGTTTTCTAAAGGCGGTTGCACTACCCATTTTCGTCTGCTGCTAAAACCCCCATTTGCATCTTTGGCGAAAAGTTTTTGCGAAAAAATGGAAACAGGTTCATAAAAACTTGAGAGATTTTCGGGCAGAGCTAATGAAATAAAGATACTTAATGTTTTTTGTCTACTAGTTAATGACTTTAGATCGAGCATAATTCAATGAATTCTAGAACAGAGGACATGATGAGAAAACATAATAGGCTACAGTATAAGAAAATAAGGGGAGCTGGACTTTCTTCACAAGTTCAGTGGGTGGCGCAGGTGTACGGTGCGTTTCACTGCTCCGCTCGTTTGTTTAACTGCGTAGCCTTCATCGAGGTCCAGCGCAGCGCCTCTCATCTTCATAATTATCATGTCTTCCGCTCAACGCGTTGTACACGCTTATAAATGGCTGATGCTCAATCTAGGTGGACCTATTAGATTGCACACTAGACCGTCAAATTGATAAAAAAATTCGCACATTGCTGTATTATAATTTGCGGCTGGTTTTGTTGGAAGGAACTTCGTAATTTTTTTTCGTGCCCAGATTATACAAGATATAATTTTTAAATCGGATTTCAGTTCCAAAAGGAGTTTCTATTAATGCCAAAAATTCTTGTCTCTATTTACAATTTATTATAATTACCAGTAATAATAACTATATCTCTCACCCAAATATTCGACAACATTTTTCACAGACACTACATATGTTTCAATAATTGATAAGGGTGGAATGGACGGTGATATCAATTAATAAAATCGGACATGTATCATTCGCAGCTGTGAATATATTGAGCCATAATTCAATCAACTTCTGTCTCAGAATTTCATCGATTCGAGGATCTATATTTTTCAAATTATTTAATGAAGAGGAACGTAAGTGCGTAAATTACGGACGTCTTCGTAGGCTTACTTCCTTGGCTTAAATTCAGTAATTAATTTGTCTACAATATTGAGATAAACTATGTGTATTCCTGTGGATTTTCTACCGCAAGTGAAATTTTTTTTTCTGAAGATTTACTCATTCTCTTGAGATTTTGTAATATTTTCATAAAAATTTTGAAAATAATTACCACTTATTTGTTGAGACTATTCTATTTGTAAACAAGAACAGTGTCAGTGCTTAATATTACCGCAAAAACCGCAGAATCTGTATATTATATAATTACGTATTATGCACTTCTCAAATAGCTCCGTTGACAGCATTTTATAGATGTACGTATAATGCTCTAGACTACCGAACTTCGCACTGCAAGTATATTTTATCGAAGCTAGAAAGTTGTGTTTCTCTTCAAAACAAACTTTTGCACTCTGAACATTGTCTTCAAGTTAGGACGCGCAAAATTATGAATAAGATGTGAAGTTCTTCGAAAGTATCACGCTAATCGACTATAACGCGTCTCGTCTATACCCTAGTTATCCAATCAAATACGGAGCATCATTCTTTCTTTTTGTTTTAATATTCGGATTGTTCAACGATTATTCTTATTCTATCACTCCGTATACCTTGTACAGTACTTTTATTTTAGCTCTTCACGTACCCGGTACTCACGTCGACGAGGAAAATCTTGATATTTAATTTACAAAAATTTTGAGGGAATAACTATAATATGACAAACAAACAGAAGAAGAAAGAAGAATCGAGTGACTCGTTCTAAAAGAGCACTCAAAGGTGAGCTTTGCTATCCTAAGTTATATTCGGGATTTTATGGATGTTGGTTTTGTGAAGGGCTTTTGATACGTACAAGTATGCGACCGTGTGCGCCCATTCACTGTCAGTTTCGTGAGGGTGTAATGAGTGTTTCGGTTTGGCGTTCTCTGTTTTTGTGTTTAGAAAAGAAATAGTACCTACAGGCTTGCGTGGTAGGTGATATGAACCTGTGTTTTCAAAGCATTCACAGGTGTGTGTGCGTGTATGTGTATGTGTAAATATATGTGCGCATATATATATATATATTATATATAAATGTGGTTTACTTTTGTTATCTTTACTCCCATGTAGTTTCGTTTGTTTTTCTTGTTCTCATAATTTCTACGCGTCCCTGAAAACTGAGAAGACTTCTGCTGTTTGTCAAATCTTCGTACAAGTGTGTATTATGTATTAATGTATTGAGTGCTTCGAAATTTTGCTGAAATTATGTACTGTTTTTTGTCGATTGCGCGCGGATCGATGTACAATTCTTCTCCATAGTTGGGTTTTCAATAATAAGCACATATCGGCAACGAGCTCGTTACATTTACTAGATCCATCAGTACCTATACGACGGAAGACGCCCCCGTTGCTTGCACTTTCGACAAACATAAAATCCATGGTTCGTTTATTAAACTTACGGGGGAGGAGCTTGGTTGGTCAAAAAGCTGAACTGAGAAGATAGAAAGCAAAACGTGTACGTACATACATACTAGGAATATAAAAAGAGAAAAAAGAAAATTCAACCGATACGTTATTCCGCATTTCATTCCTATACATAATATTATAGTTACATTCAGCAAGCTCCTATTCTTGCCTCCATTTACTGAGTTTATACGTACAAGTTCGGGAACAAATACGGACGTGTAAAGGATACGTAAAAGCGTATCGTTGCATATAATAGAGATTTGCATGTTCTTGATGTTCGCGCTACTCTGCATCGTTTGCAGATACGATACGAATAGAGAAAAATAAAAAGTATTTGTCAATATGTTTGTTAATTGAAGAGTTCGAGTAAAGCTCATATGTTTGTTATTCGACCAAAATAGAGAAAAGTTGAAGGGGAAATGGAGAGTTCGATAGAAACAATTATAGGTAGACTTATATAACATATCTACCCTGCGTACAGTATAATATAGCTATTCAATATCCGTATTGTAGCGTCGGAAGTTTTCTGTAAAAAGACATATATAGAAGTCAAGTCGAATAATATGTTTTTTTTCTTCCCTCCTTCTTCATTCCATTGTAATATTGTAATTGAAGAGGCTTTTTCTCTTCTCTTTTTTGTTTTCCCAAGCCTGACAAATAAAAAGTATAACAAATGTAAAGAATTAAAAGAATCGTTTCGTGCACTTCGCTTTTTTCATCTATTCTATCGTATTATAACTATATCGGGTAGTACACTATGACTCCGTACAGTGATCATATTTCCTTGTATTCTTTTTCCTCGTAAAAAAAGTTCACCAACTGTATAAAAAATTGTTTGGTATAGGCGAAGGAAATGGGGGAAAAAAAAAAAAAAAAAAAAAAAAAAAGTAATAATGATAACTTTTCGTTCAACGCGGAAAATTAAAAATGAATTAATTAAATTCAGTCATGAATAACGAATTAATTGCCACTCGAGTTTTCTGTGAAATAACTTTGGAGAAGAGAAGGAGACAAATCGTAAGGGTTGTTGGTGAATGAAAGTGAAGCAGTGGAAGAGAGGGAAATGAAGGAAAACTGCATGAAATTTAGTGCACGACGCTCTTCATCATCAACTTAGAAGAGAGCGAGTGTGCAGTTAAAATGACGCTTCTCTCCTATACATATTACTATTATCATTATTATTATTATTATTATACCTACTCTATATTATACATGGTAGGTAGGGGGTGAGGTGTATTCACGTGTATAGTACGTACGTACGTACGATGTGTGAAATAATTAAAGTAAGTGCCACTTTGAATCGGAGCACTCGCAAACAGATTCTGTCTATGTGAGGATAAATGCGCAGTATAGAATGCGTGTACTGCAGCCTGCTGCTGTATACATGTTTTCAAATCATTCTATTGCTGGTCCTTGTTTAAATAAGTACAGGAGAGAGAGTATTACACGTACGGAAGAAGTACAGTATAGTACACGTATTTTGTCATTCTCGAGTATGTACAACAAGATTAAATCGGAAAAACAAAACCACGTTACACATCTCTTTTGAGTATACGCGAGGTTTGTTCAGAAATGCAAATACTGTATTGCGTTTACAAAGATAGCCTAACTTGTAGACGTACGAGCACGAACGTGTACGGTATACTCGTACGTACGTGTCTACGTTTACTACAGTAGGTACCTACGCAGCAACTATTTGTGGTCTACATAGGTGTTCACGCGCGAATATACCTATAGGTATGTTGTGTTAGAATGATGACAAATGAATTACGGTGCGACGCGACGCGACGTCGAAAGAGAATTATTGAAAGTGAAGTGGTTAAGTGGTTGCATTCGCATGTACGTAGTACGCGAGTATACATCATACAACGCGCGACCTAAGACTCATCATTCTACAAATGTCTGTGTTCGGTCTGTAACAGCAATGCATCTGTACGTACCTACCGCGAATGAGATTATTGCCTTCCAGAAAACGTTCATCTGAATGTACTGTAACTACGTACGTGTGTATTATACGTATAGGTATACGTATGTTAGACGCCAAAACCCTCAAATTGCCGATTTGATAAAATCGACAAAATTGAAAATTAAAGAAAACAAGCGGCCCGCGACAGGCCGGAACAGGTTCGTGCTATCTGTTAATTGAATCAATTTCTGGTGTGATAATAACTGGGAGCGGAGTCGATGGCAGGGTGACCACATTTTTTCCGAACTAAAAGAGTACTCTCGAAAAAATCACTAAAAATCACTTTGACGAGCAAAAACAAAAAAAAAAAAGGTTTTTTGCCTTTGTTTTTAAAAAAGAGTACTTTTGTATCACTAAAAATGACTAAAAGAGTATTTCTAATCCAAAAAAATGAATATTTTTCAAAATAGAAAGAAAGAGTTCACTTTTTAAGCGATGCAAAAGAGTAGGCCTACTTTTCCTTTAAAAAGAGTACCATCTGGTCACCCTGCAATGGGCCGTGAAGTAGGAATTGCGATTTGCGAGTTGGAGAATTGAATATGAAGAAAAGGCTCAAGCGTGTACGGAGCAATATCAAATTTGATAGGCTATGCGTTTGCGAAGATCTACGTATCTATTAATAAATTTGATTGAATGTTCATAATTGTAAATTAATTTCATTTTACAAAATACAAATGAAATGGAATATTGTACAACGGGTATTGTTGGTTACTAGACTGGAGTTGATCATCAATTTTGCCACTCGTCAAATGTTGGAACAAAGGAATACACGATGGGAAACTGATATGATATTACAGCGAATTTGCGGGTATTAATAATATTACAGGTTTTGTGATACAGAGATTAGTTAGGTTCATATTGTAAAGACGTATGGATTGGAGACGGTATTTCCTATACGACGTTTGTTGTTGAGTTATGGATGTTCGTTTTTATCAATAAATAGAATGAAAATAAACGGTGATGATTTTGTAAAATTTGTCCGATCAATATTGATACAGAGTATTGAGACGGCAGCGAGCAGTGAAGATGATGAACGATCGTTTATTATCTATCCTGGTAACCATCCTTATCATCATAAAATTGATATCGAGCTATACGATGATTGTATTTGGCCAAATGTACTACAGTATTTGACTTCTTTGTGAAAAAGATGGTTCTGATACTGTTAATCTAGATGTCGATGGAAAAATAATATCAAATCCTTGACAATGTCAGATCTCAGTATCTCACACCTCAAGATTGAACATAATAATCTGATGACCAGTAATCGCGAACACATGAACGTTCAACAACCGTGAGCGTCTTAAAACTGTGAGATTGAACATAAACAATCTGATAGACAGTGATCGCGTACACGTGAACGTTCAACAATCTAATAATAAAGAGTGACCGCGTACACGTGAGCGTATGAACAAAACCGTGAGCGTGAGCGTCTTAAAACTGTGAGCACTGAACACAAAAAACAAGCGCTCTCGCTTTGCAAGAGCAGACTGTTGGAGTAACCTCAAGTAAGGAAGACGTAATAACGTTCCCTCGACGCTAACATTAGTCCCTTCCTACATCTACTTCAACATTTTCATCAAAGGAACGAGCCATGATTCACTCATTTAGACAAAAACTCTCAGCACAAGGCACGTAACTAACTTCCCACGTTGGTCTTCCTCGTCATGAGATGAGGATACAATGTGAAATCTGGTACCAAATTGTTGAACATTTTTGATCGTCTTTCAGTTTAATACGTATGATGTGTTTTATCGTCGAAGAAGAAAGAAATAAGAGAATTTGCAAACTCAGATTATAGAAACTAGAATGAAAACACAAACTGCGATAATATGCTAATACAATCATTGTAGCTCAATGCCGATATCTTTATATTCGATACTCAACAATCATTCATTTATTCAGCTAGGTATTACTACCTACTTCAATATTCTCTACTTTCATTCGAATTGTTCGGACCGATTTCAAACATCCTTCATTGATAAAAAATGAATTTAAAATTTGAACATTCAATAAATAATCGGATTCGGACAACGACATAAACTCAAATGAGAACTTTGAAAGGAATAAAATAATTATTCCTTCCGATATTCACCTGTGTTATCATACAAAAATAATCTTAAGCTAGCCTATCTATCTACTCATACATTTATTCTATATTCTTGTATACCGCTTCAATACTCTACTTTCATTCAAATTGATCGGACCAATTTCAAGAATTCACCTCTTATCATTTTTCTTCTGAGCAGTTATTCATCGATAGAAAATGAATCTTACAATTAGAACATTCAATCAAATTTATCAAGTAATACGCAAAAGTTACTCATGATAACAGACATTTTTTATGTTGTCGCGTTCCTACCTCATTCCTGAATAATTGTTTCATTTTATTCGCATAAATATTATGACGCCGAATACGAAAATACCCACAACTTATTGAGCTGTGGACTACTGTGCATGACGTACGTGACATGACGTGAGCGTCTTGAATGATCCGACGAAGAAGAAGAAGAAACAAGCAGCCAGTACCAGGCTGGAAGAGGGTCGGCCGATCTTTTTATTTCTTGAATTTTGATGGATTGATTTTCCATTACGTCACAATATCAAATTGCAAAATATTGCAGAATATGCCGCTTGCTGAAATGCTGAAATTCCTTCTGATCACCTTTTCAGTGACTTCCATACTTGAACTGAGCTACAACAACGTTTAAGCGTGGGGATCAAGTATATATGCAGCAAAAATAACTTTCTGCTGATCAATTAAATTTGTTCATATTTAGAGCTTCAAATGCACGCTTCCCCCTAGGGGTGAGGGATAGATCTCTGGGGCTCTAACCTATGAATGTTGTTTAGGCATTTGCATAGAGGATATATATTGAGTTTGGTCAAAATTGGTTCATACTTAAGGCTCCAAATTCACGCTTCTCTACTTGGGGAGGGGAGGGGAGGGGATCTCTAACCTATGAATGTTCTTCGGGCATTCTTATGGAGGATCTATATTGAGTTTGGTCAAAATTGGTTCATTGTAGCTCGATACCGATTATATGCTTCAATCAGGATACACAACAATCATTTTATTTATTCTGCTATACGGCTTCAACACAAATTTCACTCACATTGTTTGGACCAATTTCAAGAATTCATCTCTCATCACTTTTCTTCTATTCTGTAAAAACAAACTATCGAGGAAGATACAGAAACTTTATGAACAGTTATTCATCCGCAGAAAATAATTTTGCAGTTTGAACATTCGATCAAATTTATTAATAGGCAAACGTTACTCATGATGACACACACTTTTTATATACATTGTGGCGTTCCCACCTCATTCCTAAATAATTGTTTCATTTGCATTCACGTGAAAACACGCATTCAGGTAAAGACACGCCGACGCCAATGACACTAATCTTCAAATACGCAATCCTAATACCTACAAAATAATAGCTCAAAATTGAACCGCACTTGCTTGAACCTCAAAATGCAATGATAACAGTGAAAGAGCCAAAGACACAGGGCTATTCAGCATAGCTCACACGGAAATACCCACAAACAGAAAATTAGAGCATTCAATCAAATTTATTAATACTCGCCTACTAGCCGCAAGGCACGCCTCTCATACCAAAACAAAACTAAATAAATTTGTTACCTATTCCAGAAGATTCTAAAAGAAAAACAAAAGTCAAAAATTTTGCGCAAAGTCACCCCAAAATCACTAAATTTTTCATGCATAACGGAAACAAATACGAAAATAGGTAACAAAAATAACGAAACTTTTCTAGCTAAAAAAAGGAAACGAAATTACAAAATAATTTTGTTATGATAAGAAATCTCCAAATAACGGGACGACGTCGATAACACCAATTTTCGAATACGCGATTTTAATAATGATAACAGGCAAAGAGCCAAAGACACAAGGCTACTCAGCCGGGCCAACCACAGGTGAAAACACGCCGACGCCGATAACACTAATTTTCAAGCACGCAATCCTAATGCAAAATAACACAGGATTGAACGGTACTTGCTTGAACGGGAAAACGCGAAACGCAGTGATAACAGGCAAAGAGCAAAAGACGCAAGGCTACTCAGCATATAGTATACACAAAAACTACTGTACGTGATGTCCGTGACATGACGTGAGCGTCTTAACTGATCCGAAGAAGAAGAAGAAGAAGAAGAAGAAGAAGAAGAAGAAGAAGAAGAAGAAAAAAGTGATTACAATATGGTCGGCCTCGAGAACCGGGCCGACCCTAAAAAAAAAGCGATTGCAACTGGTTCGTGACTCGGTCCCGAGCACGAACCTAAAAAAATAAATTTCACTAAAAAATTTTTAATTTAACGGTCTATTTTAATCCTAAGAGAAAAAAAAAGAAAAAAAAAAAACATGATAAATATTATAATTAAATTCTACGGTTTAGTTTTAACTACGGTTTAGTTTTAACTACGTATCTTTGGAATTATGCGCCGCATTGCGAGGACTAGGAAACAAATTATTTGAATTTACGCCCAGCTCTTATAGGGAGTACAGTAATAAGTTTCGATGAGTCAGGATTAATGACTGGTTCTCTTCTTCACATCGCCAGTTGCTTCAAAATATCCACATATTGCTGACCGCTCGATTGATTCGATTTTGTGTGTGTTGCGAGGCGTAAAACTAACAAACCTGCGTTGTAAAATATATAATTTAAAAAAAAAATAGAATGCCGGTAAAACGTTTTCGCGTAAAAAACCATCATCAAGCACGAGAAGAATGATGTACGTTTTGCTGAGAGAGTAGCAGCAACATCACACACGGAAGAAAGGCCGAAAAGGGGAACGGTATAACTGATTGATCCTCCTGATACAAAATGAAGAGCTAAGTGAGCAAACTATTGTACAAGAAGCCATAACTCTATTGACGACTCATGAAGAGATAAGGGTAAGAAAGCCGACAAAAAATGAGAGTGGGGAAAGACGTTATTACGGTGCGACGGCGAAGAGAGGACTATTTTTCAATCAAATCGAACTCCCGGACAATTTCATCGGTAAGGTCAACAATCAATTATTTGCTGCCGATGTATGAGTCTTCGATGTTGAGGAGAGCTTTCGTCCACTGAAATCTGAGGAAATCGTGATTATTTTCTATGAGGTCGAAATAGAAAATAGTATTACGTTCGCATCTCGGTTTTGATATACTCTTCCGATCCTACCTTCTTGCGCGCAGTTTTTCTCATCTTAATCTCGCAGTACTATACTGTATACATTACTGTATAGAGTGAGGCAAAATTATGTCAAAAACGTAAAATGATAGATACATACTTCAAGTGCATGTATAAAATCTTCGACTCATTTTTATCAACAATTTGCGCCCCTACTCACATTTTTTAAATTTTTCTGAGCCGAGTAATGGACCAAAATGTGCCGAACATCGATAAATTTTCTACAATTCTCAAAAATTAAAAATTGTTCAAACTTTCATATTTCATCTGATTTGAAGGTGAAATTTAACGCTGATTCCGAAAAATACCTATGAAACCATATGAAGCTCAGAAGTGAGGAATTTTTCGAATTCTTATTTTGAAAATCTTTGCAAATTAGTCAATGCAATGTTTGGTACATTTTGGTCCATAACTCGGCTCAGAAAAGTTGTAAAAAGTTCGACCGGGGCGAAAATTAAAGATAAAATTGAGATGAAAATTTTGTAGCTGGGAGTGTTATCCACTAGGTCCTCTTCCTCATAAAATACCTATGTAGTTACGAAGTACGATCAGCAGAAGCGAGCATTTATCAATGAAATTTCTTTGCACTCAAAGTACAAAAGGGTTTTTTAAATACGCGAGTAATGTGAAATTTAATTTGAGATAAAGGACAATGTACGTACCAACCTCTTCGCTCGATTCAACTCTTAATTTAGTGACTCGAGCAATCGTTTTTCAATAAAGTAGAAAGCTTTGTTGGAAGGGAAAAAGGATGAGGAAAAAAAGATTATACACACGTTGTCCTTACTTCGAGTGAATTTTTCCCGTTAACAAAATTTTAATTTTGTCTTGAAGATAAAATAAGCTTCTCAAATGTCAAATCAGGGAACGCGACGATGCCCATTTAGGAGTGAGACCAGCTGGCGCAAAATAGCGCTATACTTAAATAAGAAAAAACAATGACAGGGAAAACCGAAAGTCAAAATAAGGAGAAAAAACACGGACACACACTCGCACACAAGTGAACTCTTGGATGAGAGAAGGGAGAAGAAAGAGAAAAGAAAATGCTTTTTCCCATACGAAAATGAAACCTTTTTCGCCGGACCGAGAAATCGAGTTAGCTCATTTAAAAAACGTGTTACTTCTTCGGGAAGACAATCTCAACTCTTTATCCTTGGTCGACGTGGACGTTTTTTAATATTTTTAATCAAATTATAGTCCTCGTTTTCTTGTTGCTTTCGTTTCTTCATTTTCCCTCTTTCTTTTTTATTTATTTTATTTTTTTTTTTCCGTCTTCATTCCATCTGTTTATTTCGTTTTCTCTCTCTCTCTCTCTCTCACACACACACACACACACACACACACAAAATTGCACACGTACATTATGCCATGAAAACAATTACATTGACATTCATCATAGCTTTGACGCCTTTCAACTGAAAGAAAGCATCTATCAGTACGTACATGGATGAGTAGCTCAACATTTGTGTCAATTCTTTTGTGCTTCCTATTTACATTACAGCATCCATCGGTAGCACGTTTGTTTCACATTTTTTTAAAACAACGATATACTTGAGGATTAACAGTCAGATTTTCTTTCATAAACTGTTCGTATGTTACGCGTTTGAATGAACTGCACTTCGGTTAATCGAACTGTGAAAGAGAAAAAGTACGTTTCGTTTGCTTAACAAAAAAGAAAAAAATATATATATTATACAGTATACACACGTAGGGTATACGGGCTCATAACTTACCAGCGAAACTAGAAATAAAAGTGAGCGAAAGAGAAAGATTGCCAATCGAAGTTTGAAATTTGTAAAATATACGTTTTATTGAGATTTTTCATCCAACTTTTTTTCTACATTCCTCTTTTTAAGCGATCATATTATCCAAGAAATCAATTACGATCAACAACCCTTCCATATCTCATTTTAACAAATTGGGAGCCGAGTAAATATGACCTATTGCCATTTTCAGAGTATAAATAAATAGGAATGTCTCGTCGATAAATCCAGTTGATTAGTCGGACCCCGATGATCGGAAGTCGTCGAGGAGCCCAAAAAAGAGATACTGACGATGAAGCCAGAAGTGACTAATTTTAGTCCAAGCAATTTATGAAGAGCCCGGCAGCAGGTTTCAACAGCTGAGCTGTGCGTTGCGTTGTACACACGAATTAAAATATTTATTCCGATCGTTTGTTTTCGAAAAACAATTTTTCTTGCGCGTCAACCGTTTTCTCATTATTTATCTTCACCTTCATTCGTCGTAAACGCGAACTGTACGCGAACTACCCCCAAATATTCAAAAATTCTCCTACCATCTTTATCACGGGATCGCACCGATTCTCTCCTCCGGACATCCTATAAAATGGCTTCCGCGAGACGATTTTGCCACTTCTCTGGCAGCTTCGCCTGGCGGCTTCTCCTGCTTGGTATTTCAGAAAGTCAAATCAAATGTATCAGTGTCACTAACGCATCGTACCGATCTTTAGCAAGGATATAATTGAGCAAAACATACAATAATAACAACTCTGGTACCAAGAAAGGAGCATGACCAGACAAGTCAACTTCAATCATCCTCTCTCACACATTCTCGATTTCCTAGGTCAATTTTAGAATTTTAAGCGTTGTAATCTATGATATCTATCACCTCGAGCACTTTTCTTTTTTTTTTTTTACCGGCGACTTTTCCAAGTGGAAAAATAAAGAAGTATTAAACCCGTCCGTTCAGGGTTCATTTATTATGTTACGCTGAATCCGTCAAATTGCCGATTTGATGAAATCGGCAACAACAAGCGACATAATTGACAAGTACGAGCAGGACGATTTAATCAGTAGCCCACAGGCAATAGCCTACTCGTGGAAGAACATGGAAATGTGAGGAAGAAACGGAAATTGGACGAGGGGCCAGAAGACAGTACCCCGAGCACAGCTGTCCAACTTAGAAATGAAGCAGCCTATATAATTTGCGGAAGCAGGCGGAAAAAATGAAGGCTCGCGGCAAGGGCATATTACCAACAGTTCAGGTAAGCGACAATGTGGTTCTAGGTATTTCCCCCTTCGATCATGGTCAATCTGATCCACCCCACTCAATCGCCGTAGTCGTGATGGAAAAGAAGGAAGATAAGCTGCGCGTCGGGACGAGAAACGTGCTTACCTGCGCCAGGGGTTGGAACGTAATAGTGTTGAGGCAACGAGGCACAAATCCTCAAAGGTCAATGATGTCAAGGTTGACACAGAATACTCATTGCGTGAGCTTGAACGTCTCGACTACTCGGTGGACACAGGGCAGAGGCACTATACGTGCTCCTGTCGCACGAGTTGTGCGTCGAAAAGAATATTCATGAGTCATGACATTAACCCTCCATATACAGTAATTCAGATCAAGAAGAACTACTGCCGATTTGATGAAATCGGCAAAAAATGCAAGCGATTTGATGAATTTAGCAGACAGTTGCCGATTTGATAAATTAAGAAAATTTTTTTGCCGATTCGATTCGGAACGTCCAATTAGGGCAAGTGAAGACTGGGCGCATTAGACGAAAATTTTGTTGAATGCGTGCAGTAGTAATTATTTTGCCAAATGCGCGCATTGTGAAAATGTTTTTGATTTTGCGACACAGAGTATGCAGGTTTGTTCGCGCGGCGAAAGCGCGCAATAAGCTATGCCAGTTGAACCGGTGCTTGGAACAAAATGCTCTCTCGGCATCAAAATGCAAGATATTAGCGGGTGGATGACGTGCCGGATGTTGCATATTATTCGGGAGTTGGTAATCTGCACACACTCATTGAGTGAACTGCACACAGTGTATTTTGCACACATCAAAATAAGTCGAGTATATTGCACACAGTGTATGTTAAAAACATCAAAATAATTTGAGTATAATATAAAATTTTGGGGAGTAATCGAACGTCCCGTCGACGTAAATGGTGTCCATCATTTGAAGTACATCAAGATTTGTGCGACATGAAAAAATTACAACATGCTCGTCGTTGTCGTTTACAAGGAGGAACGGTTCTGCTTTGCAAGTGACGATCGTCATTTCACTGAGAACAGAGTGGACCATTGCAATACTGCGCGGCTTCTTGAATGGACGTATTTTTTGTCTAGCATTATACATGTTCCGTCGTACAAGCTCTTTATCATTATTATTGAATGTAGGAGGAAGATGCTCTGAAAGCATTGTCCCCCTATCAAAAAAATTTTCATAAATGTCAGCAGCTGGGAAGCTACTGATTTTGGCACACTTTTCGGTACCTCAAGCTGCTGAAGAGCTACTGTTCAGCTACTGAAACACACATCATGTAAACATCATGTAATTTCTCTCCCCCTCTTAATTAATGATATGCGTTTCAGTAGTTGATCAGCAGTTCTTCGGCAGCTTATCAGCTGCTGAAAAACTGTGCCAAAATCGGTAGTACTTTTCAGTAGCTGATTTAGTCAATTTTTTTAATAGGGCCGCATTATTTTTGAAGGTAGTTCACAGAGTTCATCTCTCGCTTTTCTCTTGCAAGCCTCGTTCACTTTTTTGCGATTCAATTTCTCCGTATTGGTATCAGTATCATGCTTATGTACACCCCGTTCCGTAGGAGGCTCGTCAGAAGTAATGAGGACGCGGGCGGTCGCTGTGCACCCTCTGACAGTGCATCGCCAAGAAACGAAATGTACCGCTGTACGAAACTTGTAGTACGTATTGATCACGAGCAGCAATTTGTCACCATTTGTAGAAAATACACTGCACTGTGTGCAGTTTACTCACTCCATTTTGGCGTGTGCAGATTACTCAAACTAATATTTCAAACAATTTTAAAAAGTGTGTGCAGATTACCTACGCCCTATTATTCATAGTTCTGTGGAAAACAGTAAATGCATCTGCCGTCAAAAATGTGATTCTCAGAAGTGTTCTTGCAAAAAAGCAGGACTGTTATGCAACTCAGCTTATTGTCATGCACGGCGCACTTGTACAAATAATGAGTAAATACTGGAATGATACTTGATAGACCGAAATTCAATTTATTATAGTAATTTTAATCAATGTTGAGAACTCACAATTTTTAAATTCATTATGTTGACGGTCTATTGCGATGAAGAACCTTTTTATACGACAGGTTCATTCTTGACGAAGGGCTCATTAAATTAGTTTACAAGAATGATTTACGCGGCGGTGATGACTCCTCTTTGATGACTCGTTAGTTCAGTCATAATTTCGTTGACTTTACTTCAAATGCTGTTTTTGGAAAATCGACTGAAATGTTGCAGCCGAATTCAGCAACTCTGTTGCAAAGTTCATGAAATATGCAACAATTTTGAATACTACATAAATACAGTCGCTTTTATTATTATTATTTTTTTTTTTGTTTCTATTTTTTTTGCCCACCACGTAAATACAGCAGCCCTTTTTATTTCTATCAATTTTATGAATTAGGCTGCTAATTGTAAGACTTTGGCAACATTTAATTACACTTCTCCACGCTAGTACAGAGAGTGTTATTATGTTTTGTCAAGCCACTCACTCAGCCTAATATACACTTTATGTAGTATACATGTCGTAGGCAGAATGGAAAATCCGGCGCATTTTACAAACTGCCTCAGGCTAAATGAAAAGAGCCGGTGAAATGGAAAATTTTATTCAAATTTTTATTCAGCCTGACTATTTTCAGGCAGATTGTAAAGAGCCTACGACGCAGTGTTAGGCTAAATGGAAAAAAGGAATAACAAGGAAAGACGCGTGCATTGATTCCAGAAGGATCGTATCCTTGACTTTGGTAAGTTAAGCTATCTCAGGCAACGAGACACTATTAGTTTCAGGCTGCGCCGAATCCAGCAAATTAGGTGCCACCAAGAAGCTCTCTGGTGTAACTATATCCAATCGGTTGGAATCCGAAGTGCCCCGCCGATACAAGGGGCGAGAATTTATGATGCGTTCGACGACAAAAAAAAATGGTTGTAAATCGCTCGACGTTTAATACTAGGCCTCGTGTTGCGTTGACTAGATACTTTTTCCCGGATTTCACGGACGATTCCCAAATTCCACCTTGATGTGGGGCGCGAGATTTTCAAGAAGATATGTGTGAGTGAAACGAGTGTGGCTTATTCTTAATCGGGCCGAGATGACTTATTCTTGTCTGAAATGACGGTTAGATGATGACCTTTTTAGGGGTTGAATTTTGATTTTTCTTTCTTTGTTGGTGAACTTTCTTTTTAGTAAGAGCGCCCCAAGTCTTCAGCCTCACTTTCGTTAATTGTATCAAAATTGAAACGATTGAATACGAGTATGAAACAATACAATCAATAAAGAAAAAGAGAATTCATGTCAACTTTTCTCAGTTCTGCGTTCGTTTCTGATTTCAGGCGTTGGCTTCACTCCACCTTCTGCATCTTCTTTCTTCGCTCATCACCGACGATCATAATCCTTTGCGCCAAAGTGATCAATTTTCACCCTAATGCATCTCACTTGAAAAATCGTCATCTTTAAAGATACGTACATTATTTCTCCAAGATTGGACGAGACGCGCGAAAAACGAGCGACAATATTTTACCAGCGACTAAATTAATTACCATCGGGAAAACATCGTAATTCAACTAGCCTAACAAGCTTACTAGCAGGACGTTCAACAAAACTGTCTCAAAATAGACTATGCTGACATTAATCCCTGAAACGCGTGCGCAAAGTGCGATCAAACAAAAACGTAATCTCTACTGCTGCATTCTTTGTAGCAGCTCTTTAGCATTTTTCGCCAAGCAAATGGAAACGCGTGAGCGGTTAATACTACCGTACTGTAGTTGAAAGGGTACAAAGAATGAAAAAAAGAATAAAAAAAAAAAAAAAAAATTGAGACGTACCTATTCAAAAACAAAAGAGAAATCCGCGGCGCGTAGCCGCAAACCTTCCTTACGGTCTTAACAACGTCGAGGCTCACAAATGTCTCGTAAAATGGGATTTTTAGCTTATACGGACAGCGGGCAAACGAAAAGCGATAGAGGATTAGGTGACACCTCTAGCTGCCTGAAAATGTATTTAAAAAGGATCAACTGTACTGCACTGTATACCAACGGAGCGGAGTTCAGTTAACCAACATCATCGTAGCGACGATCAACTAACAACGAAGAACTCGGTGCCCAGGACACCTTTTCGTTACATTTTAGTTGAGAAAAAAAAAAAAAAAACAGGTTTTTCATGAGACAAAAATGAAATTGGCAAAAGAAATATTAATGATACAAAGGAAGGAACAGAATAAGTTTGAAAAATAAAATCATCGTATAAAGAACGCGGGATTTTGTTCCACGTTACTTCATATATTAATTTTGCGAATACAGTACTTATTAGAATGATGAAGCAAGTGACAGAAAGTAAATCGCTCTCGAAAAAATGATGAAACCGAAATACAACTTCCTCTTCCTTCCTCAGACATTCAATCTCATGGAAAAGCAAAATTTTAGAAATGCTCCGACGACCTACATTAATTCGTACCAGGATTGCATATTTAAATTGACGGCACTACACTACTGTCATCTGCTTGATGGAATTGAATGGCGCGTACTGCCTGAATTGAAATATTACTTCATATTCGATCAAATGTTCTGGCATTTGCTATTCGTTGATAAATTTGGTATCTTTGTAGTAATAGACCACCGCGTCGACCCGAAACCTCAATCAGAAAAGCCGGAAAGATACTCGAGAAAGAGATCTAAATTTATCAAAATTCGGCAAGTTATTGATAGGCTATCTATTTGGAAGGGCGTCCGATCGAATATTATTATTCTTACATGCCCCGAATTGACTCGTAACCTGAGATACACCGCCTACCGGGTCATTGTTCCAGAACCTTCCAAATCACCGCGGGAAAAAGAAAAAAAAGGTAAATATTTTATTTTCAATGACGGAACCCAATATCAGCAATCCGGCAGTATCAACTTCAACGAGAAAATAAATAAATGAATAAATTACTACGAATCACGAATAAAAGTCACATAAAAATGAATTTTGCCGACACCTAATCAGTCTTCTATCCGAGAAACCGATGATGATTAAATTTTGTAGGGTCTCGAACTCATGACGTACCCTCGCAGCGTGTACGATGCAAACGACGCGACGCCTAGAATATTCAAATTCAACTCGAGCGGATCTAGAGGCAAACCTCTCAATTTTTGCATTTACGTTACGTTTCAACCAGTACGCTCGTAGATAAGTAAAATGAGAGAGGTGGGAGCAGGGGGGGGGCAAAAATTGTGTGAGCCGATCATTCCGTAAGCGCAAACTTATGTCTTATTTCTAACAAACCGCAAGCTAAATACACACACACACACACACACACACAAACAATTCTAGATAGCAAAAAGTGATAACATCTCACTACTTTATTAATGGTTTTACTCGAGATCAACGTACAAATAGCTGTAACCTCGTACAACTTTGAGACAAACAAAAATCAACATTAAAGTTGAATGATACTACTATCAGATCTCAATTTGTAAAATAGACAATTCAATCCTTGAAAACGGATCAACGAGACTAGAATGTAGTCGTGTAATTTAGTGTTCGTGTGACAGACTACGACATCGCACTGACTAAACCCGTCTTCCCTTTACCATCGAAAATGTCTTTCTATTCCATCGACAAACTCGTACGAATTGAAGAGGCTGAATCGTCATGATGAAGGATTCATTCGAGCGCTCATTTGAGATACTCAATTCGACAGAATTATTATTGTTCGATGTGGGCTGATCCTCTCGTGAATACCATCCGTCTTCCTATTGAGATTAGAAAAATATAATTCAATGCTACAAAAGAGAATTGCGTAGCTGGTTAGGATGTCAGTGAGCAACACAACAAATTTTCGATCATAATTCCCTAAATAACGGGATACGAGATGGAATGGATACAATCTTTAAAATTTTTCATTGGTGGTCAAATCATCTTTCTCAGACACACTACAACATTTTTAATAGCACCCTATCATTGGGTAGAATAACGTGTACCATATTTTTTTGTTACAAAAATTGCGATCAAAGACCGTCTTACGATTGAAGAGGACTCCTCCCAATAAAGAATAAAAATAAGAGAAAAACAAAACAACTACACTTTCTCATCGTGTATAGAGAAAACAATTTCAGACTCCGCACTCAGAATCATTTATAAATTTAGGCGGTTTTTGATGGAATAGATCAAAATTAAATGAATCAACAATAATTTTTCGAGTTCATCATTTTCTAAAAATCTTTTATTCATACATTTTTTGAAGAATTTGCCGCCTTAGGCACGTGCCCTGTGTTTCCTACCTATACCCAATTTCGGGCCTGTTATTATAAATTGGTCATTATCTCTTTTACCACGTAATTAAATACTCACTTTCTTATCAATCTACATTTAGCTGTGATATTATTTATAGTTGATTGGGAGCCTCAGCTCACATCAAACTTTTGAAGGTAAGTTATCACAAAATAACGTTTTTCCTGCAACACTACGATTACTTAAAAGAACTACGGAGGGACGGGGGGGGGGCGGGGGGAGAAATGTATCCACAAGGTAAAAATATTAAAAATGAAGTTGGAAATATAAGAAAAGAGAAATATTAACGAGCGAGACGATCGTTTATTCTTCTAAAGATAGTTGTTTTGATAGAGATTCATATGAATGAAACAAATACATCAAGAAAAGTCGGTTATACAATACGCTACTGCGTGAGCTTTTTTTTCTTATTACTTACATCGGATTAATAGTTTCCGCGCGGTGAGTTGAATACTAGTTGATTAATTAGCGCTTAAGGCTTGCTATGGAATCTTTATAGTGCGTTGCGAAGTGTTCATTTTTCTTGGATGGGGGTGGGGGCGAATCAACGAGTGAATAAAATATAAAATGCTAGGCAAGTTGCGAAAATGAAATTGTATCGGAGAACGAAGAACAAGCCCAAGAAAATGGTGAAAAAAAATCGGTATTGCTTTCGCGCCGCGAAAGCTTTTTTTTGACGCGGATGTACAAACGCTTATGACTCGCCCAGGCAAGAGTCCCAAAAAAAAAAAAGTCACACAGGAGATTCGTACATTAAGAATGAAAACAGCAGAAAATTATCCGACTAATGAGTACGCCTCAAACAATCATTTCGTTCCTGAAGATTGCACACTAAAATGCAACGCAAATGAAACAGGAAAAGAAAATTTTATATTAATGGAATTTTTAATTCTTGAAATCCATTCAATAATAATTCAATCACAATTAACGTGTACCAACATCGTCGCAAGTTTACAGAATTAAACTATTCGAAAAACGATAGTCTTTCCTCTTTGAACACCATAACGAGATCATAATAGAAAGCATCTTCGCTCGCTGAATTCCACGTTATACGTACTACAAGGCGAGGAAAGACGAGTGAGTAAATTCAACGAGTTTCGCACTCCATTTACTATTTCGGCTCGTTCTTTCTTTTACTCTATTTTATTTTTATCCCATACGTACTCTTCCTTGCCACAACGAAGGATTACGAAAACCTATTGAATCGCGTAGCTAGACCTCTTTTCCCTCTTGCTCTTCTTACGAAAAATGCACAACGGTACGAGGTTCCATGACTGAATTGCTTTTCATTCGAGGATAAATAAATAAATAAATGAAATAAGATGAGTAGGAGAAATCTTTTCAACCGAGTACCTAACTCGGGATACTTTTTTCTTCTCTCCTCGTTATTTCTTTCCCATCTTAATTTTACCGCGAAACTTGAGCTATACAAAACTGAGAAACAGTCACTCTTTGCGAGCATTGACACGTAAAGCAAACGCTGTTTAAAGACACGAAAGACGGGGGCAATTTTTTGACTACTAACCAATAATTACGCATTACTTTTCACTATACTACTTCGTTTCCACTCTATTGAAGAACTTTGTTTACAAGAAACTTTCAGAAGTAATAAAATTGAAAATGTGGATATTTTCTGCCCTGCCAGCAACAAAGTTTAATTCATGCACCTTTGGATCAGTCCGTCACCTGACCGCTGGGCCACCGACGTTGAAAAATAAAAAATAATTATAGCCGTATTTCAACTTGGATAGAAGAGTTCTAAAATAAGAAGAAAGACACAGGGGCCATAAGATATTTTGAAGAAGAAGAAGAAGAAGAAGAAGAAGTTCTGTTTTAAAATTCTTGAAATCGCATCCAGTGGTTCATTGGCAAGGAACTAGCAATATTTGATTTCACAAGAAGATGCTAAGGAAAGAAAGAAAGAAGATACAGTAGCAATGAAAGGATCGTTAACACAGGATGGGGCTACAGGCGTCTCATGTCTTGCTCTCCAAATCCTAGACCTGTATCAAGAAGCAAAAATACAAGCTATGTCGCAGTTTAAAATTTGGAAAAATTTTTTGTTCTTCCATTGCTATCTCTATTTATTTCAAATTGAATATTAATATCCCTTTCACATGTTTCCAAATTTACTCTTACAATCTTCAACCCTAAACCATGAGTCGCGGGTCTCCCGCAACTCTTGCTCCGTAAGCAAGAGCCTATAAGTTTTTGTTTTCTTTTCGTGTAAACGATTTTCTACTCTGAACATTTGATTTAATGTACCTACACATGAAACCACGGGCGCTCAATTATAAGGATTAGGTCAAAAAATTATGATACGTTAGCAAAAAATAACTTCCAATTTTGTTATTGTACTCGAGAGAATAACTGAAGAAATGGGGAAAAAATCTGAAAGAAATAACTGTAGGTAGGTACACACACACACACATACACATACACACACACACCAATCGAATGAGAGCGCATCAGGTGTCAGAGGGTGCAACAGGAGATGGGAGCACAAATACTGCGTAAACGAACACAATAAAGTATCGTCGTCGCGTCAGCGTTAGTACGTATTAGGGATGCAATACGGTACAGAAAAGGCAATACGGTACAAGGCGGGCGTAGCGTTAGCGTTCGGGTCGTGTCGCGTCGCGTCGTATCGGTGTGGACTAATTTGTTGTTGTAAAACGTTTGTTTCTTTAATCCTTTTTTCTTCTTTTTCAAATTCTTATAATATTGTCTTTTTCTTTTTCCTTCCCCGATCATTAGACCTCTTCTATTTTTTGTTATTTCTCTCAAAATTTGGAAAATAAAAACAGTAAAGATTGTGTATACGATTAATATTGCCTTACATAACGATGACAATGGTATACAGTAGTAGTATTCATATGAATACTACGACTGACTTCAAGCTATTTGCACTATCGCGACAGAGATAAGACTATTGAGTATTATTGAGTATTCAATACTTTGTACTCAGGTTTCATCGGACAGGCAAAAAGCAATACGTTCAGTATAATTCAAAAAAAGAAAAAAAAAGAGAGAAAAAAGAGAGAAAAAAAACGCACGTAACAGAGGAGACTGAAATTATTGAAACAATTTTGTTTCATAATACATATTGCAGTTTCGCTAAAGAAGTGTAGGTACATGAAACCTCGAGTTGAAAAAGACAAAAGCCGGTAAAAGCTTAACCATTTGCCTGTCTTCGAGGAAGCCTCTTGGTAAAATCTATAAACTTAATTACGCTCTTCAACTTTTGCTCAAAACTTGATACACTTTTACACTTTCAATCGTCTTATTCACAAACCGAGAAAAAACGAGCACAGCTCTGTAAACCAGAATGTTCATCTCCGGCTCCAAAAAGCATTACCTTAAACAAAAGATAAGTTGGGGAGAAATGAGGAAAAACTTCTAAATTTAATAAATGAAGATGCAAAAAGATTTTTAATTATTTATGAATAAGAACTCACAACTTTGTGCGGAGCGTGAAAGTCGTTCTACATAAAATGCGCGCGATATGCTCTAATATACATTTAAAATACTCTCTTATCGAGTGACGAAAAGAGAATAAAAAGGGAAAGAATTTGCCCGGAGTAAAGAAAGCGGTTCTATTGTTCGGGAAACGTTTAAAAATAGTTCAAAACATTTTCCATTACACTAACACTTGGTAAATCTAGAGGAAAAGACAAAGGGGATAAGGCCATGAAAGTATAGGATGCGATATTCTAAAATCATTTCAATGATGGACAAAAATTGAGTCCGGTATATGTATAATGCAAGAGAGGAAATCGATGCAGAAACAATCACACAAACAACGTTTAACATACACGTATGAGCTGTTGAATAAATACAGAAATAAACAAGCACCTCGGGCGAGGTGTTAGGAGGGTCGGCGGGTTGATTTTCATTTTAAATCTATTTAAAAAAAGAAGGGAAAAAAAAAGAAAAGACTTTTGGTTTCTTACTAACGGATATTCTTGCGGATATTTTTGCTTTGCGCATCCTCAGTAGTAACGCGCAGAAAAGAGAATTATTGTTTTCATAAGAATGAAATCATTCCTTAACGAAGGTAAATGACTTTGTTCTTGGATATACAATTATTTTTCATTCACTCTCGCCCCCTCCCTCCTTCTGAGAAAGAAACACTTCATGAAACACCTTTAAAAAATTCCATAGCGAACATTCCTTTCCTTGCGGGCTACCTAGTTAACCTATTACTATTCAACTCACCGCACGAAAACTATTAGGTAATCCAATTTTTAGAAGAAATAGCCTCTACAAGCAAATTCACGTTCATGACTTCAATAACTCTAAATTTCATGAAAATCAACTCCTTAGCTAAGGAATAATAGTAATAGTAATAACAATAATCTTACCTCCAGATTCTATTAGGTTAAGAATTCAAAACCAAAAAAAAAAAAAAAATGAACTTGAAATAGAAATAATAAAATTACAACCACTAATCTTCTAAATAATCGAAAATAAAACAAAAATAATAATAATAAGAACTAATAATAATAATAAGAATGATAATAATAAGGATGCGAAGAGATAGGGAAGATATGTTCCACAAAGATAGTCAAAGAAAATGCGTTTGACAAAAGTAATACATTCTACCAATCCATTGTGTTGTGTATCTAAGGTAAGATAAGAAGATAAGAAAACGTAACGGAGAAAACCTGAAGGAGACAAACGAGGAAACGACAAAGACGACCATGACGAAGACGACGACGACGACAAAAAGTGATTGTAATACGGTGGGCTAGCGAAAGCGCGCCGACCCTAAAAATTGCCTTTTCCAGTATACAGAAAATCAAATTTATTCATAGTCTTATAGCGTTATAAGATTTTTTGTTCGCGGAATTACTTCCAAAACTACTGGATAATGTTTTTTAAACTCGGACGATTATTGTGTGACAATATAGGATCGGATGACGGGTTTTTAAGATACATTCAATTTTTAGTTAAATACCCCATTACCAATAACTCGGAGATTATTGGATGGATTTTTAGGGTCGGCGCGCTTTCGCTAGCCGACCGTATTACAATCACTTTTCGTCTTCGTCTTCGTCTTCATCGTCGTCGTCGTCGTCGGCAGTGTCGTCCTCGTCGGCAGTGTCGTCCTCGTTTCCTCCTTTGTCTCCTTCACGTTTTCTCCGTTACCTTTTCTTATCTTCTTATCTTACCTTAGATACACAACACAATGGAGAATACCCTTTTTATTATTATTATTTTTTTTTTCTTCTTTTTATTTCCTTTTCCTATTATAAACTGCAGTATTCAGGTCGCGGAGAAAATTCTTGGCAGGTGCGTTTTTGACTTTCTTGGTAGAATGTATTACTTTTGTGAAACGCATTTTCTTTGACTATCTGTGTGGAACATATCTTCTCTATCTCTTCGCATCCTTATTATTATCATTCTTATTATTATTAGTTCTTCTTATTATTTTTTTTGTTTTATTTTCGATTATTTAGAAGATTAGTGGTTGTAATTTTATTATTTCTATTTCAAGTTCAATTTTTTTTTTGGTTTTGAATTTGTTTTTTTTTTCTTCTTGTTTTCTTGATTATTCTTATTTCAAGTTCATTTTGTTTGTTTTGATTTTAATTTTGATTTTTTCTTGTTTTCTTCATATGGCAGAATCTCGAGGTAAGATTTTTGTTACTTCTATTATTATTATTATTATATTCCCACAAAGCTACAGTTGGTCACTGTGCCCTTTTTTTTCTCTAAAGTGTATTGTGAAAAGTTTACCTTCAGGTTTTTTGTGGGGAGGGGAGAGTAGGTGATTCAACCTGCAGCCAAATTCAGCTTTTTTCAAGTTTTTATTTATCGAGTTTTCCAAAAAAGAATTCATTTAGCCGACCCTCCTAACACCTCGCCCGAGGTGCTTGTCTCGAAATGCGGTCAAGTTGTAATACTACAGTACATGATGTATAAGATTATTCATCTTCAATTTGTTTGAGAATTTTGGATTGGTTTGTAGTTCTTGAGATTTATTCAACTTTAGCATTCGGAGCTTGATTCGAAGTGTCTCAAGAGTTGAAAATATTATTTTTAATTTGGATAGCTTCTTTGAGTGAGATTTGAAGATGGACCCAAGAGTGAACCAGACTCGAGCGATGTATTTGTTTGTTAATGCGTTTGAAGAAGTCGGAGCGTGAGAGTAGGAGTGAGGGGTTGACTGGTAAGTGATTGGTATGTTTATATAGCTTTATTGATATCGATTTTTCCAATTTACAGATTGTCTTTTTAGCTGGATTCAAGGATGAAGGATCTTGGGATGTTGTTTGCATAAAAGGTGGCGATCAGAGCGTGAATACGATCTAGGAGTAGATGAAAAGAGGACCGACTGGATAAAGCATCAAGTTAAGTTAGGGATCGACGGTGATCAAGAATGAATATACAGTACACTATAGAACAATACCAGGCTAAGAGTGAAGTTTAGAAAAATGTAATTATGAAACACTTTCTTTCATCGACTTTTCTAGCTCAAAAAGTTAGGCATTCAATCTGAGCGAAGTTACCAGGAAGGAGAAGCAGTGAACTTTCTCAACATTTTGGAGATCTCGCAGATCACTCACACGCTGGGGGGACGATATGAAAAAATTCTTGAGTGAAAAAAACCTTGGCAGGGTGGTTACAGACAGAAGGGAATGGGAAAGACAACGGAAAACTTTTGCTCTCTTTGGGCCGGGGCCGAGGATATGGAAAAATGATGTTTGATGTTTAATATTGAATTTGTACTCACAATGTATCCTCAATAAATATTATTATTATTATTATTATTATCACATGCGTGTCTTCTCTCAATACTTTTGGTGATTTAAAAGTGTTTTTGATCTTATTCATTCGGAAATTCTTCCCATTTGAAAGAGCTAAACTTCTAGTTTCATCTCGAACTTCGTTTGTGGCATTTCGTTCTATATTTTAAAAGATATTGGTACTTGAGTTCTTACAAGTGTACAACATCCTATAGGTCTACTGATAACAGACCCGAAAAATGGCACCGGCAGAAAAAGGTAATCCTTGTTTCATCTGTAAAGTGGTAACATCACCTGGTAGATCGTTTCCTACTTGTTCATTATGTGAGGAAACTTTTCACTTCAAATGTATAAATGGAGAAATTCATCAGTCACTCTGGCGAAGTCTGACAATTGACCAGAAGAAAAACTGGACGTGTAAGGATTGTAGATCGAGTGCGGGACTAGAGTTGGATCCTATGTTTTTGTCATCTACTCAGAAACAGAACCAAGTACCGGTTGCTGATCATCTTACGCCAAGAAACCTGAATCGTCGTAAATCGGGCGAGGAATCATTAACAGGTGTTGATATCCAACGCAATAAGCGTCCACACTATGATTCTCTTGGAGATGATAGAGATTCCATCGACCTTAATGCGTTTGAAAAATTGTTGCAAACCTACATTGAGCCAATTAAGGTAGAACTAGAGCTGTTGCGGGAAGAAAATTCCAAATACCGTGCCAAAGTCTTATCACTAGAGGAAGAAAATCAAATTCTGCAAAGTCGTGTTGACTCTCTTGAACAGTATACACGAAAGAATAATGTCATTGTCTCGGGCGTACCAGAAATTGCGGGCGAGATACCAGTTCAAACAGTCAAGAGAATTTCTGAAGCGCTGAATTTTGAGATCACACCAGCTGACATTGATGCCTGTCACTATCTTTCACCTCGGGATATGGAAAATTCTGGCGTTGGTAAGTCTTCTCCGAGAAACTTTATCATTAAATTTGTCAACCGTCACCTAAAGACTGACTTCATTATTCACATTAAAAAGTTGGCTCCAAATGCCGCGCTGTTTGGCGGGAACCGCAAGGATAAAATTTACGTCAATGACCATCTGACAAAAAAAACAAATGAACTGAGGAAGTATGCGAAAGAAAAATTAGGACCTCTAAAGTATCGAGTATTTACGGTTGAATGTAATGTTTTTGTAAGAGAGGATAGTGGTAGGAAAATGAAAATTACTTCAAAGGAGAAAGTAGATGAAATAATGTTAAACCAAGTTTTAGGTAAATAGCTCAAGCTTCTAATTTTTCAATTATATAATACAAATTATACATTATCAACTGTACATCAGTATGTTAGTGGCGGATTCCCAATCATCAGCGTTAATATAATTTATTTTTTAAAAGACATTATTTGGAAGGGCAGTGATTTACATTTACTTTCATCTGAAAAAACATTCAACAATGACAAAAGTCGCCTCATGATAACTATAGAGGTAGCAAAGAGTTTATTTCAAGTAGTTTTAATCTGGAAAGAAACAAAACAAGTTACATCCGATGAGTAGCACAAGAAAATTGAACATATTATGCACAAATATAAGGAGTTTAGGTAGAAATCGTGATGATCTCCTCCTTGCACTGCAGACTTTTGGAGACGAATATGATGTTATAGCGCTCACCGAGACTTGGATAACAGAGGATCAGGCCAAATTTTATCATATGCAGGGCTACGATTTGTTCCTACAAACAAGAACAGATGGTAGGAGGTCGGGGGGAGTTATTTTATATGTTCGAAACGAAATAGGCATTGATGTGATTGAGAATAGAAAAATGGAAATAACTACAGCTGATGTGCTTTATATAAAATTAAGATTGAATAATAGTTCCATGCAAGGGGGAAACTCGAGAGCAATAACACTGCTTCTAGTCTATCGAGATTGCAATCAGTCAAGGACAAAATTTATTCAAACGTTGCTACCTATCGTTGAAAATAATGAAAACGATATAATACTACTAGGAGATATCAATATAGATATTCTAGATCTGGAGGAATCAGCAGACTATCTTAATGCTTTGGAGTCGTCAGGCTTCAAATCAATCCATAATTATCCAACACGAAAATTGAGCTGCCTTGACCACGTCTTCTGTAAAAGTGATAAAATGCAGATCACGGCTACAATTCTGGGTATTCAAATTACTGATCATTCAATGATCAAAGTAGAAGTAAATGTGGATGGAATTCAAAGTGAAAGTCATGATAAGAGAGGAAGAGAAATAGAGATACTGAATGAAAAGAAACTCTTAGAACACATAAAAAAGGAGGATTGGACCTGGGTAGAAAAGATCAACAACCAAGATGTGAACACCATATTTAATAAACTGTTTACTTTGATACAGAGTTGCCGAGCAAAAGCAACAAAAATAGTCAAATTCAAAAACAGAAAGAAAAGGCAACCCTGGGCAACACGAGAACTAATAATCCTTGCAGCCGAGAAGTCAGCAGCCTACAAACGATATTGCGAAAATCCGCAAAACATTGTTTTGAAAAATAAATATCAGGAAGCATCAGTTAGGGCAAAGAGGGAAAGGAGGAAAGCAATTACCCAACATTATGATAGTCTGCTTGATGAGAACCTCGATAATCCTAGGGAGTATTGGAAAATTGTTAATGGAATAAGAAGTGCGAAACAACAAGATATCTCCCAAATTAAAATTGGGGGGGAAATAACTGTGGTAAGAGATGACCCCTCCAAAGTTGCTGAGGAGTTTAATATTTACTTTAACAAGGTACCAGAAAATTTACTCTGCAAAAACCAGTTTAATTTGGGAGAGGTTGAAAGCGTGATAAATGAAAATGATCTCATAGCTGAAAATGGGAATGAACCGGTCATGGGCTGTTTAGACTCTCTACAGCTTGTGAGCAATGATATCGAAAAAGCCATATTGAATCTAAAAAACAAAAAATCGTTTGGACATGATGGTATCTCAGCATATGTGGTGCGTCAGCTGCCCAAATTGTTTGCAAAAATATTAACCCCACTGTTGAACGAATCTCTTAAGCAGGGAATATTTCCCAATGGACTGAAAATTGCAGATATTGTCCCGGTCTATAAAAGTGGAGAAAAAGAATGTGTGGAAAATTATCGACCAATATCCCTTCTCTCGGTCTTTGCAAAAATTTTCGAAAATTGTGTACACGAAAAAATGAATAATTACCTAGAACATACAGAATTTTTTGCCTCCCAACAATTTGGATTTCTAAGGGGGAAATCTACAGACACTGCCCTGTTTCAGCATATAACAAAAGTTACAAAAAGCGTAGAAAGTAACAGAGCCACAGTAGCTGTCTATCTTGACTTAGCCAAAGCATTTGACACCGTTAATCATAAAATTTTAATAAAGAAATTGGTGAAAGCAGGAATAAGAGGGTCCATGATAATGTGGTTAAAATCGTATCTGGAAGATCGAGAGCATAGAGTCAAGATAGGCAACACAAGAAGCAATAATTTAAAATTAAAAGTTGGGGTACCACAGGGCAGTGTCTTGGGCCCATTACTTTTCATCATCTACATAAATGAGATGTTTTCTCTACCCCTAAAAGCAGAAATAGTGGGCTTTGCTGATGACACCTCGCTCCTATACAGTGCGGCAACTGCAGAGGAAGTTGTGACTCAATTTAAACATGATGTAGGATCACTGATTCCGTGGTTCAGGAAAAACTTTCTACATCTTAATATAAGAAAATGTAAAAAGATTATATATGGGTATAAAACACCCCCATGGGTTGATACTCTGGAGATGAAAATGAATGGTGAAACGATAGAAGAGGTAGATGAATATAAATATCTTGGTCTTGTCTTGGATCCTAAATTAACTTGGAAGAAACATTCAGTATATTTACAGTCAAAACTGAGAAAAATTAATTACCTCTTCTATTATTTAAAAAAATATATGAGCACATCCCATCTAAAAAAATTATATGTCCCCCTGTATGAGTCAGTGTTTAGTTATGGGATTGTCCACTGGGGTGCTAGTAGACACATAAAACCGATTAAAATATTACAAAATAAAGTATGTAGGACAATCCTTGGACATTGTCGTCGAACCTCGGAATCGGATATCTACCAGCAAATGAAGGTAGCAAGGCTGGAGGAGATGTTTAAAATAAGGTTGGCAATGTTTGTATTTAAAAATAAGTGTCTCTTCGAGCTCTATGACTCCGGATTGCAAACCAGAGCTGGATGTTCTGTGGTTGCCGCACATGTAGCCTGGAGAAAGGAGCATTCGCGTATGCAAGCTAGATACCAGGGGTATATTGTCTTCAATGGTCTTCCACGTGAGTGCAGGGAGGAGAAAAAGCTATCCAGATTTAAGTTGTTAGTTAAAAATTTTGTCTTGAAATATTGAAATATTGAAATATTGAAATTTAAAGATATTTGTGCCGTTTTGTATTGTTGATTTTATATTATTTCTTTATCTATTGTTTGTAGTTAAATTTTGTGATTCTGTTTGTTAATTGTCACCTGTTTTTGTTACCAGTTATTTAAATAATGCTACTTATACTTGTTGACTTGCCTATATATTTGTTGCATCGCTTTTGCTTCTGTTATTCGTTTGTTGGAATTTTCTTTTTTTTGTTGTTAATTATTTTGTTATCTGCTTCATTATTTGTCTTGTAAATTTTTATTGTTCTGTTATTCTGTTGATTACATGCTTGTTATTCTGCCAGTTACACTGCTATTGTTTTTCATTACATTTTATTTCAAGTAAATTTAAAGGAGAATCCGCCACTGTAACCCATAATTTATAAATTAAATTCATAATTACTAATAATAAGCCATAATAATAGGTAGGTAATAATAATAATCCGCTTTAGCCCGCTCGCCCCGTTGAGGGCATAGGGCAATTCAAATCATGTTAAAAGAAAATGTACTGTATTAATTAATGAATAAAGCGTTAATGAAATTGAATTGAAATTATTATTATTATTATTATTCTCGTCTTCACGGGTACATGACGTGTGTATCCCGGTTCTACTGAGCCGTAGAGGGTATTCCTATACCAGGTCTACATGTGTCGAAATACTCCTCTTCTCACGCCTATTTTCTCCAGGTTGGCCAGTAGTTTTACATGGATATGTCCGGTACTGGAGATGATGATTGGATACGTTTGTATCCTATCAAAGTATCAACTCTCCATATCCTTCTCATTTCTCGGCTCAGTTCTCCATCATATTTTCTTATTTTTTCTTCATATATTTTTGCACATTGTTGACATGGGGTACTGCAATATCAATGAAGTATGCCTCCTTTTTTACTCTGTCGATAACCACTATATCTGGACGATTACTGCCAACTTCCCTGTCTATCCTTAACGTTCTGCACCATCTTTTATTATATAATATTTCAAGTAATTTCTCGTTTTTATTACCTACTACACCATCTTGTATTGCCACTATGAACCCCTCAGTTTCTGGGAACAAAAACCCATCCGTCAACCACAGGAGTGATGATGTTCTTCTGTCAACTTATTATTATTATTATCCCAGCATCCACGGCTTTCACCGGTTTACTAATTTATAGAGGCCATATGACTGGCAGGTCTATAAATAGGGATTATTATTATTATTATTATTATTATTATTATTATTATTATTATTATTATTATTATTATTATTATTATTATTATTATTATTATTATATTATGAGGAAACCTGCTGTAAATTTTTTAATGACGTAGTGATGACTGACAACCTATGAAACGTAACGTTGAGAAAATTCTGCCACAACTGTGACGGGCAAAAAGTAGGTAAAAATAGAATATTATAATCGAGTTTTGTCGGTGAACCTTCGTCTCACGGTGAACTTACCATGTGGTAAACCACTATTTCTATCAGGTGAATTATCTGTAGGTGAATCTCAATCAGTGAATATTTTTAGGTGAAAAATCTTTGAATATTTTTAGGTGAAAAATCTTTCGGTAAAACACCCTAGTCCCTAAGGAGAAACTAGTAAATATTTACCTCATTCCAACATTACAGCATAGATAATATATAATCTATGTTTATTATACAATCATATAATTCTAATTTATGATAACATCATAAACACGTGTCTTTGGTGTATTATCGTATAGGTATTGCGTTCAGGCTGATAGATAAACACAAAAACTTGGAAAAGAAATCCATTATTTTTAAAACCGTAGTATATGACTAACCATGGTTATCATTATTATTTTGAAATGTAATATAGGACAAGTTTTTCAGATATCAACACAACTCAATGACAGCAAGGACGAAGTATCGCATCGATGATATCGCATTTCTCGCTTTTTCTTATGATTTTTTTTTCTTTTTTTATTTCTGTCAAAAAATGAGCCAACCTCATCTCCTCGGGAAAAATACTCCTAAATTCAACAATTTCCTCATAATGAAGCCATCTCAATGCTACTATTACGCTACCATCCATTTCTAACATCGTTACTTCGCACCTTCGCTGCTGCTCTGTAAGAATAAAAAGGGAAGAAGACACAAGAGACGGAGAACAAATGAGACGACGAATTCCATTCCCTAGATAGGAAAAGGCTACACTAATCAAATTACTCCACACGAACACCGCACCTAATCCGCCAGAAAACTCACATTACAGCAGAACGTTGTACTGTATATCGTAGCTAGAAGACGCATTATGCAATATTTTCGAACGTACGGATAACAAACCAAGGTACGGTACGAGTACGAGTACGAGTACGTGTGTATGCACTGGTATGGTATTCTCTGCGATGTTCGGCGTGTATCATCAAGAAGACACTCATTTGTACAAAGTGTACACTGTACATATGATATCGGAAACTTCCGTCTCAGCCCTTAGCTGACAGACCTGTGAAATAATGATGATGAGCTTATAGATTACAAAATGTATAGAGGTACACGAGTCGACTTCTTTGTTTTTTAAAAGAAGACTTGTCGAGGGCTTTTTCTGTTTGATGTTCGCGCGATAGTGATTGTGATGTACGTACCTATGAAGAAATTGAGATGATGAATTAAAATCAAAATCAATAGGATTTCTTCTTCTTTTGAAGACCAAAAAATTTTGTGTATCAATTAATTGGAAACGAATAGTAGGTATACCGTCGTCTACTCGTATAGAAGACGCTCGAAATCTTTCTCGTTCACAAAGTTTTACGATCCGCGCTTCTCCGACCTCATCGCTCTTAGTCTTTATATCTATTATTTATGAACAATTTTATTTAATAATCGTCAAAAATAAAAAGAAGAGAAGTTTCTGTACTCGTAGTACTTCGTAGTAGTACTGATAATCGCGCAGCAAAACTTTTTTCTATCGAATGTTTCACAAAGCTTTTTAATAACACTGATTCGAAAATCCGATCGGAAAAAAGTAGAGAGGAAAAAAGATGGACAAATAATAAGAAGACCATGAGAAACAAAAACTTTTTTTTTCTTCTTGTTGTAGAAGGGAATAGGAGAAAGACAAAGTTTCTTCAACTGCCGATGCCGGGGTATAGTGAAATATTGAAAGCCAGACCTACACGATTTTAAAACGTCATCGAGATTTAATGTGCGCGGTAGTACTTATGTAGTTAGAAAATCGTAGTTTCAGCCACACTTGAAGCCCATTTCTATGATTTCAGCTTTCTAAATTGTAAACATTTAATATTGTACCGCAATTCTTGCTCTGTTTGGTTTTGAATCGTAATAATCGCGAAATTTCTCTTTTCATCGTCATGCGAGCGATATCCACATGTCAATATCATTCCTACGAAACGGGGCGGCGTGATCACCCGAAACTAAAAAAAAACGTCCCGAAAATGAAAAAAAAAAAAAAAAAACAAAGCGATTGCAAGAGGTTTGTGACTCGCGAGCGAGCACAAACCTAAAAAACTACTAGAATAACTCTATGAAGCTTAGAAGTGGGGGCTTTTTCAATTTCTCATTTTAAAAATCTTTGCGAATAATTCAATTTTTGGCACATTTTGGTCCATAACTCGGCTCAGAAAAGTTGTAGAAAGTTGAGTAGGGGCGCGAATTAAGGATATCATTGAGATGCAAATTTTGTAGATTTGAAATAAGCATCTATTGTTTTGCGTTTTTGCGACAAGACAGACTTAGCGCAAACTCATATTCAACTGGTAACATCATTTTGCCTCACCCTATATGTATACATACTGTATGCATTAAATCTATCTTCACGTTAAACCTTTGAAAATGAGTAAAGCAGAAAAAGGATGCAAGGGCCGAAAGAGAAAAGTCATTACAATTGAAGAAAAATATAAAGCCACACATATTGAAATTTGGATGCTGGCGAATCAGGGAAAACAAATGCTAACGAATTAAACGTTGGAAAGAGTACTGTAGAAAAATTGTAATGAGATTGAGAAAAGGTATGCTCAGCATAGGGATGCGATTTTGAATCGACTTTGGAGAAGGAACCAACATATTATGCAGGTAAGCGACGCACATCAGTGGTCGGAAAATGAAAAAAGAAAAAAGTGAACTCCATTCATAGAGCAATAAAGAGGGAAAAATCAAGTAATCTTCTGGCATTTTTGACGCTGAGTACGTTTTTGAATTTTTTTTCTCAGTTAGCCCCTCCCTCGCCACAAGGTGCCACCGACAGTTACTATCGACGAAAACTTGACATTTAATTTATAGTACAATACAAAGAGAAAAAAAGCAAGCAATCTCATCGTATTTTCAAAGCTGAGTTAATTTTCGAATCTATTTTTCAATTACCTCCTCACCAACAGTTGCCACCGGGGGCTACTAACCACGAAAAGGTGACAATTGATACACAGTTCAATAAAAAGAGAGGAAAAGCAAGCAATCTTGTGGTACAGTATTTTCGAAATTGAGTTCATTTTTGAACTTTTTTCTTGGGTTATCTCCTTACCAACAAGAGCCACTGGGAAATTGGCGCGACCTGAAGCGACCTACTAAACTCAATCCTTCAATCAAACGTTCAATCCCTTCCAGGCGCAAGGATAGGCAATCATACATTCTTAAATGCCAATTTTTTGATAGGTTATTCTTTAATGTCATTAGCCTTGCATGCCTGGAAATGATGTGTTTTTTTCATGGCTAGAGTAATTTAATGAATTTTTTGACCTTTATAACTATGGGCTCGATGATGGGGGAATAATGAGTTGGTTAAAGTTTTCAAATAGACAAAAAGTTGACAGGTCCTCAAAGCTACAGAATTGCACGTATTTTCATGTCCAATGAAAACTTTCATTTTTGGATTAAAGTTCACCTTTTTATTTGAATTTTCGACCACTGTGCGACGCTCTTTATGTTTGGTTTGCCCGGGAGAGAGATAAGACCAATCAATGTATTAAGTTTCAATACCAATAATGCTGAATCTTGCAAGCCTTGCCTCAAACCATGGCATATTCGAACGCGTTCAATGAGATGGAAGAGAAATGTCTAGTGAAGAGAAGCAGACTGACGAGAATGTTGGAGGAGCAGTTTCAGTCCTAGGGTCTCCTGATAGTTTTTCTTCCACAGAAGACGAGCCCTCCTCCACGAGCAGCAGATTTCAAAATCTCCAATTCCGAGGAAAATTGAAAGCGCAAGAGCGAGGAAAACGTGCAACACACGCCAGTTGTATTCCTTCAATGGATCTCAAGCCAATAGAGGGGCACAGAAAAGCAAAAGTACCGCGAGGAGATGACTTTTCGGCACAGAGAAGTCCGTTGTAGCGGAGAAAAGACGACTGAACTCGGATACCAGCACAGTTTGTCAGATTTCCGTGTGTCTCAAGGTACTCCTGACGTTATTTTGTTCATCTATTGATCGATTTTTGTTCACGAACATTGCTCTGTAGACCTTTGAGTACGCCCTGCATACTAAAAATAGTTTCCATTTCTTCAAACTAAATATTCATTCATGGTATCTTCGAGTAACGTCTTATTGAACGGTACAGTACCTCTTTGAATGAGGGGGAAAAAGTAAAGACTGTAGTTTGTCTAAGTATCAAACTAT
Organism: Aspidiotus destructor; assembly: GCA_035079395.1. Taxonomy (NCBI): domain Eukaryota; kingdom Metazoa; phylum Arthropoda; class Insecta; order Hemiptera; family Diaspididae; genus Aspidiotus; species Aspidiotus destructor. The sequence continues at coordinate 2,268,257 of JAVHKZ010000014.1, forward strand.
AAAAAGCACCTCTCTATTGCCATTATAAATTTATAAATCAAAAGATATTTTGATTGCTTTATTATCAAACGTTGTAAATGGGAGAGGAAATTTGAACGAACCAATAGTAAAATTTATAGCAATTGTCCACAAAAAAGAAGAAAAAGAGAGAGAAAAAAAAAGGGAGGTATTATTTGTATTTTTGCAGTGATTATTGAAACTTGACCGAGAAAAAAAATTTTCTCCAAACAAGTACATAATTATAACTACATAATTTTACGAAGTTTTCTATTAAACCTAACCAGAGACAAACCTCGATACTTCTACTTGATTTTCAATACATTGAAAAATCTTTAAAGAGCAAGATAGAGCCTTTGTATAGATAGGAGTATGAAATGCGTTGTAGGCTATGTTGCCCATAAGTAATCAGCGCATACACCATACAGAAGGCAGTAATATAACGAGTACTATTCTTCGGGAGAATTTAGCGGAAGAGAAGAATGGAAATCAAACTCGAACCATGAGTCTCTGACAAGAGAAATTTTATGCGTACGCAAAAAGAATTATCGAACGTAAATAAAAGAAAGGATTTTACCGCACAGTTATATTTCAGCAAAAAATGTTGACGTTTCGATCAACCTCGTAAATTTTCGGTTCGAATATAATTTTGCAGAAAAATACCCCTTTCTTATTTATTAGATAGTCAGGAACTGCTCTCGATAGTAGGGTCCTAATGATAAATCCGCTCGATTTCGCTGTTAAAAGCAATCTTATGATTGATTATTGTTCTACACACTCAGACGAACAAATTTAGCCTGTATGCCTATTTTTCCCCCTCCCTGTTTTCCAAGGTTTCACTTCCCAAATCTGAAAAGCTCGTTTATCTCGAGAAATATTGACTTTTTGAAAAAAGTTTTCGAACAAAAGTTGTTCCATTTTGTCTCTTCTACAACTTTATTTCTAATAAAAATTTCATTTGGAGCACCCCTCGCGCTTCAAATTTGAAAAAACATGATGAAAAAAACAAAATATCATGTTTTTTACATTTTTGATAAGAAATTTCAAACATTCACGAGTATATACAATTACAAACCCCTCCCTCATTCCGAAAGCTCCACCCCCCCCCCTTCCCAACTAATTGTCAATTCAAAAGAAAAAAGTTTTTTCTTGAAAACTGCTGTATTTAATTTTAGAGAACAATTTACAAAATATGTATTTTATAAAATTACTAGCAAAGGCGACGCCTTCACAAAATTATACCGTACACTAATTTTGTCAAGATATCTCTAAACCTCTCGCAGAATTTATCCTTTTCTATTTTCTTTCTTTTATTTTATCAACTAACTCATATAAATCAGGGTTCAATAGGGAACCTGTTCTATGAAGGGAGGGACTTCGAGAATTTTAGTATTCCACCATTTGCCTAGAATGACGGTTGAGGTTTTTCCAAGTCTTCCTCCCGTCATATATATTTCAAATGTTGCAATTTTGCCATGTTCCTCCTTTATATTCATTCTTCATACTCTATCCAATATTAGAAACTTTATTCTGGATATTGCATGGTTCACATCAATCACCCTCAACATTATGAAACTGATCGCACAATGAAAAACTTTCCCCTCTCTCTAAGATTACAAGCTCCACCTCCTAATTACTTACAACCATAAAAACTTAATCCCAGCTTCTTGGAACATCTCTCATGTAAAAAGAACAACCCTGCAACTAACTTGGAATCATTGAAAATGAACTCATCCCTGGTGCTTCCAATACAGGAATACTCACCATGAAGAGCTTATCTTTGCTCGACTTAGAATTGGTCACTGTCGACTCACTCATTCTCACCCCCTCCTGCAGGTTTTCATGACTACCGTCATGTACCAGTGCATCTCAAATCATATATAATGCAGATAATCTGACAATCTATCTTTGCACGTAGAGCCTTCCAAAATGAACATATTATACTTCTTACAATGTAGTCCAAGGCGTATCCTCTACCCTAAGTAATCACTCCAAAACAGTTTTCCACGCTGTCTCTTTCAACTACCAGCGTTACTCAACTACAACTCGTGTATAATTATGCAGGCTTTTCTCCTTCCTAAAAATTTGAGTACCACCACCTGACTCGACTCCTCTCCTGCCTATCTTCCCTATCTTCACTTTTTTGTTGTAATTATTTCAAAAGCCTCTCAAGGATTCTGTCAATTGAATGACTCGATGTTCAAAAATCTTTCTAGAGCTCCTTCCATTGTTTAATTTAGGTATGACATTTTGAGACGCTAGATATTACGCAGAAAACAACCGCATTTCTTTTTTGGAGGGAAAAATTATTTGTGACGTCACTCAAATTATACTTACAATTTCTTATTTTATTTTTGCATAGCAATTTGTAAATTTTAGAAGTTTCCTCCAGTTTAATAGACCTACGTCAATCTGTGCCCTACTGACAAGACTCATTTTTGCATAGCATTTTTGAGATTTTCGAACAGTCTTTGGCTAAAATAATCAAGACAGTTTACAGAGGTTTTTCTCGTGACATATTCTTTGACCGGTCTATCTCTCGTTTACTTCTTACAATCAGAGTAATGGATTCAAACAGTCGACACTGGAAAGGGATCATTGTATTGAGTATTCTAATGACTACTATTTTCTATTTTCCTCGTGAGGATTAAATCGTTTTTTCTTACCAATCTTCTAGGCTATTCACTGTACGCATAATAATAAAGTACAGCCAATAATATTTTGTTTCAGCTATTTTTAGCTAAATTGTATCGGGTAAATTAGGTATGAGGTAGGTCTATAGTTACAATCAATAAAAAACATTTTAAGACTAGACTGAGCGCAGACAATTTGTGCGCGAGCCCTTTTGTTTAATCAACCATTGTAATTTTACAAAATACGACATTTGTAAACTTCTTTGTAATTAAAATGAGTTGTAAGATCAAAAATGGTTTCAATGCTACTTCAATTCATTATGTCGACTTCAACTTTTTACCTAAAATTTCAAAGTTACTCGCATAGATGAATTTTGAGAAGAGAATTTTACGGGAAATGAGGTGAAAATAGCCTAATCGTAAGGTAAAGATAATTGTGATATTTTTGGAAATATTTTATGATTGATCAAAAATGTTTGTGACCTAGGGAAGGAGGGTGGAGCCTTCGGAATGAGGGAGGGGTGGGGTGAAGTAGTCTTGATATTCATTCGGAACAAAATTGAATTTTAAACATTGTTTGTAATTGTATACAGGGTGAGGCAAAAAGATGTTACCAGTTAAATGGGAGTTTGCGCTAAATCCGCCATAGCGCGAAAACGCGAAACGTTAGACTTATAGTTTAAACATACAAAATTTGTATCTCAATTTTATCTTTAATTTGAGCCACATCCGAAGTTTCTACGACTTTTCTGAGCCGAGTTATGGACCAAAATGTGCCAAAAATTCATCAACTTGCCAAAATTTAAAATTGTTCCAACTTTCTCATTTTATCTGATTCCAAAGTGAAATTTAACGCTGATTCCGAAAAAAGTAGCCAAATAACCCCATGAAGCTTGAAAGTGGGGGATTTTTCAATGTTTCATATCGAAAATCTTCGCAAATTAGTCAATTTTCGGCACATTTTGGTCCATAACTCGGCTCAGAAAAGTCGTAGAAACTTCGCATGTGGCTCAAATTAAAGATAAAATTGGAATACAAATTTCGTACATTCAAACTATACGTCGAACGTTTCGCGTTTTCGCGCTACGGCGGATTTAACGAAAATTTCCATTTAACTGGTAACATCTTTTTGCCTCACCCGGTATACTCGTGAATGTTTGAAATTTCTTATCAAAAATGTAAAAAACATGATATTTTGTTTTTTTCATAATGTTTTTTCATATTTGAAGCGCGAGGGGTGCTTTAAATGAAATTTTTATAAGGAGTAAAGTTGTAGAAAAGACAAAATGGAACAACTTTTGTTCGAAAACTTTTTTCAAAAAGTCAATATTTCTCGAGATAAACGAGCTTTTCAGATTTGGGAAGTGAAACCTTGGAAAACAGGGAGGGGGGAAAATGGGCATACAGGCAAAATTTGTTCGTCTGAGTGTGTAGAACAATAATCAATCATGAAATTGCTTTTAACAGCGAAATCGAGCGGACGGGTTTTTTGTGCAATTGGGACCCTACTACGACCTGATTATTTTTAGGTAGGAGAGCTTGAAGAAGGACTCTATGAGTCCGAAACGTTGCGTTCGTTTCTAATAAAAATTTGTGCAGGCAAAGGTGTATCATGTCCTTGCACGAATGAAATTTAGTCTTCTCTGCTTATTTAGGAAGCAAGACAGCCTATACTGAACAAGTAAGCACGTGAGTACGGATAGTAAACTGTAGTGCGTAATAAGTTACACCGGATAAATGTTTTTTCCTATTTCAGATTAATAAGTTGAACACAAAAAGTTGATTCATCAATAACACAAACAATGGGGATACATTCGACGATTAGTACAGCACACACACACACTCAGATACTCGGCAATATATTCAATGTATGATTTTACAAATTTTTTAGGACTATTGTTGACAAGTCATTCGACTATGCCTACAATATACCTACACGCGATTTCATTTTCTTTCATTTATTTTCTCTTTGCCCAAAACCATATTTCTCTTTTATCATTTCACTATAATATTCCTCGATCACTCATCCAGAAGCTCAGAATATTTTGAACTGTAATCAACGCAAAATAGCAATATATGTATACCGTATACTCGCATCATGCACAAATATGATTTGTAACTTCTTCAAAATCCCGTCCCTACATTATAGATTCTCTACTTGTCTACTGATGTATGGAAAAGGATGCTGCGGGCTATTCTCTTTCCTTTTACTCCTCCTATAATGCCACACACGAACAAAGCATTTACTCGTGAAGTTAAAAAAAAAAAAAAAAAAGAAAGAAAAAGAAAGAAAGAAAGAAAGAAAGTGATCACGGAAAAAAAGAAATTCCCCGAAGGGAAAACAATAGTAGTACCTACGTATCTTAACAAAATAAATAAAACAAAATGAAACAAAGACTAAGAAATCTCGATGAAAATATTTTTCAGCAATTTTTTTTATGAAACATTCAAATAATTAATGATTATCACGCATAAACCTACAATTTGAATTATTGTAAAATGAAAATAATAGATTATGAGGAGAAAAAATTGGTTTGTAGAAGCGTTTGTTCGTTTTGTATTTCCGCTGTAAATCACGAGGAAAGAAAAGCAACAACTTTAGAAGGACTTCACACTACAGCAACAAAATCTTAAACCTGGGAGCAGTAAAACGTCATTCTATATCCATGTTATCCTAGTATTACACGTGCCCCTATTCATTCTACAAATATCATGTTTCCACTCTGTCGGTCTACACACGTTTTAAACCTCGTCGTCGTGGTATTAATTCTTCATGTTAATATAATTATCACTCACGCTCGATGTGTGTACATTTGTGTGTAAATCCAAATACTGAAAATGGGGTTTACTGGGCTCTGGCCATAAGAATGCTCGCTATTATTCAAGATTATTTTAGAAACGCGCTCATTACACGTACTCGTGTACTCGTAGTTATACGGTTTCCACGGTAGGGAATATAGAATGAAAGAAAAAGACAGTTGGTTAATCGGCACTGGGTGTCGACTTCATTTATCGCGTAAGCGGATAAGAGTCTCGCTCGCTACTGTCCCTCATTTTCACGAAAGACCCATTACAAAATACCGTATGCTACGAGGAGGTATTATTTGTAGTAAGAAGGAAATATATCGCGAAGAATCGATTGTCGATTCGACTTAATCTTTGCGAGACGATAAACACATTTCACTAGGATGCCACGTCAAGGATTTCGTCTCAAGGGAAGTCCATTCGTACGCGTAAATACACAGTCTAATGGAAATAGTTTTTGAACAGATGATGCTAGAACGAAAAGATTTGTTGGATAGCGTCTCGACCTTCCCATTCTGATTCAGAAAAAAATATACATATTAATGGCAAGTTGTAATATGTATTGTCAATTATGGTAGAATCGTTTCAAAACAAAGTTCAGAATATCCGATCTACGACGGCGACGTGCAGTCAGTCGGTTAATACCTGATAATAAAAAAAATTCAAATTCCGACCCATTGCGTCGACTCAACACTGACTTTAAAACGGTGTAATAAATAAAAATCTTATTTTGCACATTATGCTGAGGAGGATTCTGGCAGAAGGGCGTCCGTTCCATAAGAATTACACATTGAGCGGACGACCTTTCGTCAGATAAGTTCTTTTTGTACTACCGTCTCTGGATAGAGGTTTTTTATACGACTTGAGAAGATAAATTTCGTATCAACATTAACTATATCAATGTACAAAAGAATAATTATTCAAGACATTTTGAAAAACAATAAATTACCGGTAGTAAATTTGAATGGGCCGTCATCGCCTTCAGGTACCTAACCAAAAATTTCGAGACCTTGGCTCGCGTTAATATTTGAAATGATTGAATTTTTACTTGAATAACGTCTCTGTCTCTCCACATTTTAATTCCTCTTTTTTAGGTTACTGTGTTCGAACAATAATGTTAGAATACGTGGAAATCATTTTTCAATTTTCGAACCACCAAATACGCACTTGATTTGTCGGATAATGGCTTTTATTGAAGAAAGACAAAAAAAAATTACTTTTTAATAATATTTATTTCATCATTTTTAGTCATTAAATCACCATTTATCAATTATTGTATTAATTTATTCTTCCATATGAAAAGATAATATGTACGAGTATAATAAAAAAACGCAAGACACTTAATTGTGATTTCTATGATTTTTCTGATGGAGCCCAGCAATAGATTCGTACATTATACAGCTCTCATTCTCAAAGTCTTCATACTTAATTGTTAATCGAATCCTCATTTCTTGTAATTCTATAATTGGCTGCAGCAACTCGTATATAAATTTTGGTATTTGAACAAATAATTCACATCGCATCGGTGGAATGGGTCTCTTTATAAAATCGACACGAGTTTTTAAATTATGGCCGGACGTATTGAAGAAAGGCATACTAAAATTAAGTAAATCAAAGAGTTCTCTTTGCAAGAGTCACAGAAATTACGAAATGATTGGAGCGCTTTCGGTTAAATAAATGATCATGATCAAACGAGACAAGAAAGCAGAACTAATTTCTGTGGCTCTTGCAAAAAACTCTTCGTTTCACTCATTTCGAGTACATACTAAGTATTTCCTTCGGAATCTTTTCATTTTATTCAAAATTTATTTCTCCAAAAAAGTGGAGAAGTGTTGATGATACGGATATTTTCTTCCTTGCCAATAGAGGTTTGAACCACGCACCTCTGAATCAGAAGTCCGTGACTCGCGTATCTTCAACTTTTTTACATCCAATAGAAGTTACAGTTTACTTTTCATCACCATTCCTTTCACTCTCGAAAAGAGTGGACGAAAAATCAATTTTCTTAGACAACCTTCCTTTAGTATCTTTCGTCAACGTATACGTATTATTATAAACATCGTTATTCAAATCGTACTTTGTTACGTACAGTATATCATCATCTTCCAACGAGTCTGGTCTCAATTTATCGGTAATCGTTTTCATTTTGACATTATGCACCCATTCTCCTTCAATTGGATCTAGTATGTATTAAAAATACGTATGTTACCGCGGAAAAAGTTTCTCATTGCTCGAGTCTTCATTGGATCTTTAATTATTTGTTATGTTTTTCAAAAAGGTTCAATTAGGCTGGAGATGATATTATGAAAGCAAAATTGGAGCATTTTCTTCCATAAATGTTTTTCATTTCACTTTAAAATCATCAAAAATTCGTCCTTATTTTGATATTGTAAAATTTTTTTGGAACGAAAATTTCGATTTCCGTTTTAGGGTTTCTATACCGCTTTCCATCGAACTTTTCTGTACAACATTTCTGAAGATTAGAAAAATTCGTCGGAAAATGGAGCTTTAAGAAACTTTTGTCAAAGTTCTAACTTGTCATCCCTTACAAAGGCTACCCACCCACGCCAGCACGCCCGACAAGCGTCGCAAAGTGACCGCTAATATAGCGAACATTGTAGGGATATACAGTATACCACGTGAAATGTGGGTATTCGTTATTTTCGAATAATATCATCTTGTTCTATGGAAGAAATATTGAGGAAGTATAAATGTTTAAAAGATAATCTCTCCAAATTCCTGAAAAGATAACGTCCCAAGATCTAATTGAAAATTCAAAATGTGATTTTGAGTAGCGGGGGCTCTTTGCTTCTTGAGCGATTTTAGATGTGTATACTGTATTACAATCATATAAGGAGGGGAGAGTGACAATGATTTTATGTTATTTGTAAGACAAATAAAGGTGATCAACTGATAATTTCGATCAAAGGGGAAAAAAGGAAATGATAGTCAATTTTTTATATTTTTTAAATATTTATGAGCTGTGACGAAAAACACACAAAATCGAATAATAAAAATTAGCTTTTTTCGTGACTTTGTGGCAAAATTAATTTTTACATACGAGACATATACAGTAATCACTCGCATATGAAAGGTGCGAAAAGATTACTATTTTTCGTTTTCGCTCGTAGAATCGCCATCCTTGGCATTGAAGACTGTTACATCATGATCACTCCGCTGATGAGAAGATGGACGAAGAAAATTTCATTTGAAAAAAAAAATTAGACAATTACTTACTTCCGCCGAAGACCACTGATACTAAAAGTAGCAAGAATATGGCGGGGAACATGGTGAGATCAGATCGCCTGTGGATTTCATTATTTACCACGGCGCATACCATAGTTTTCCGCCTTCTTCCTCCGAGTTGTTACTTCTTATCCAACCTACAGAGATAATAATAATAACAAACCAATAAGAAGATTATTATATTAACGCTAACGATACCGCTCTCTCGTACTGGCCCATTAATCTGACCACATGTTGGCAAATTCTACGGATATTAGCGTAGCCGAAGAATAGTATTCGACTACGAAGGCTACACATTTAATATCTGGAAGTTGTCGAAGAATAATAATGATATTGTATCATTGAACTTAAATACGTAGACCTTTAACGACGTGAGTGGGGTTTTAAAATATGAATGGTGATTTTTAATCGAATATGTAATACATCAAATAGAATACGTAAAATACGAGCACAGTCGCACGCACGCTAAATGAAGAAACGAAAATTGAAGTATGAAAAAAATTATTTAGCAAACCCCAATATTTTCATTAGTTGAAACCGTTTCGACGAACTCGATCACATTTTAGAAACGGTATTTTATTATTTTGAATCACTCCCGACAGCGCGTGTAATAACATCCACGAAGATTATGTAAACGAAAAAACAGCGTAAACATTCTGCTCAACAGGGAAACGCACTTCATTGTCCGTCTGTGGGACTAACACTGACTACCCTACGCTAGCGCAAAATTTTGTATCGCGAGCGGTGCGGTACGACGACACAGTAACGCTAATAGCTTTTAGTTGCACATGTCAAAATTTTCATTTTTCGATGTATCCCGTTATTCTTGCCCATTCTTTCCACCTCTGCGTTCTCTCAACTTTTTCTTTCGTTTGGTTGTTGCGGGTTGTGTATATCGCACCAGGAACTGCGGAAATTAATCAGTTAAAGTAAACGAACTTTTCACGTCTCTTTTTGGTATTCTTTACGATTCTAATGTTTTCCTTCATTTGATGAAATTCACACTCAAGTACGAGTGCCACACTCATAAAATGATGATGCTCCAACATCATTTACAAAGGCGTTTTTTCTTTTTTTTTTTTTGTTTTTTCATGCTTCGACGTCAATAAAACGATAAGTAGGTATAGCAAAAAAGAGTGTTTTTGTTTTTAGGGAATTGTTTCATCAACAAGTTTTCTCCCACTGAGATGCTCAATTCATCTCTACGGTTTGCCGTGCAGTACAGTACACGTATACAGTATACTGTACGTCTATACAATATACTGTACCGGATAGTCCAGTAGTATTAGCCATTTTAATTTTAGCAAATACCAAACCTAGCGTGAATGTTGGAGATATATTCCCCAAATAATCTTCCAAAAGTCCCCATCCTCTCTTCCCCGATGAGTGCTGGTCACAACAAGGCGCTAAATACGGAGAAAACTTATGTTTTTTCGCTGTAACTCAAGAACTATGCGTTTTACAAAAAACTATTTCAGACAAAAAAGATTCTTCACCAAAATTTACATATTTTTTCGCGGTAGGACACATGATAACGTCACTATGGAGTGTTGAAGTTTATGTTGAAAGCGCGCAATGGGTGTGTATTATTTAACTATGTGTTGGCGTATGACGCGCCACACATCTAATTCAGACAAAATGAAAATAAAGAGATGACCGACAATTCTTCAATTTTTACAAAAATGATCCGGTTGTTCTTTTTGTTTATACATTCTATTTTTTTTTTTTTTCCGATTTCGGCTCTCCGAATAGAATTTCTTCAAACAATTTTAGAATTTCAAGATATTTTCAACATCTTAATCACAGAGCAGTTTTCTTACATTCGTTGATCAACTTGTCTGAAGAACTTGTCGGTCATCTCACTTTTTTTTATCTTGTAGTTAGAGACATATGGCGCGTTGTATGAAAACACGGACCTGAATTATACTCACTGCGCGCTTTCATCATAAGTAGTTAGTACGCGTCTTGAGTTACAGTGAGAACACACAAATTTTCTCCATGCCTCCTATAGTTGCTAGCACCCATGGAAGGGAAGGGGACTGTTTGGAGGTTATTCGGAGGATATGTTCGAACATTTACGTCGGGTTTCATTTTTGCCGGAATTTATTCTTTTCTCGGGCAATTTTACGGCTAATAATCCCGTACTAATAAACAATACAGGTAGGTACTAGGATGTAGCCACATACACATACGAGTATAATAAGCTAAAAAATGAGGAACGAGTAATCACTAATGAAGACTCGCAATGGTATACGTAATACGAGAGTACATTAATTGAGAAACTGAAACAGAAGATCTTGATTCGGTTGTTTGTTTCACGTTACGCACTTGTACACCATCATGCGTGTATTGCGTACCTATGTGGCTCTTCAATCGTGTCATATTGCATACTCGTTTGCCTGATTCTTATCGTAATGGTACTTTATTTACATTCAATTTGGTCTTACGACAAGGGGAATTGAATATGCAATAATAATGGCATATCGATTCCCCTGCCATAAGACCAATGTAAACCAAGTACCATTACGATGAGAATCAGGCAAACGAGTATGCAATATGTTATGATACACGGGAAGAGCCATACACTGCACTGTTGTTAAACTCGTAAGTCGCCTCGTTGCGCCGTCGCCGCTTGATCGCTTTCATCTTACCATGACAAGAGGCAATGGCGTGGCGCGGTAGTCGGTACATACACGATCTGATGCGTACGGCAATTCGGTTATGCAAAACTATCAACACGTCGAAAAATATTATCGCACACCTTGAATTTTTCGTTTTTTTTTTTTTTTTTTTTCATCGTCATCTAAATAAATCAAGAACATTATAAGTAAAAATTTCAAACGAAAAAACGACAAGTATTTATATGTACTTTTTCATTTCAACAATATAGCAATGAAAAATGTCAACTCGTATCAATTAGAAATAGCGTGGTCGAATACAAAAGAAATTGTTTTCATCATTTCCGAATGAAAAGTACAAAGAAACATCTTACAGCCTATAGATGGGTTGGAAAGAAAATGAAAAAGCAAAAAAAAAAAAAAAAGGGGAAGCGATATTACCCAATGTATACGAATGTGAGATAATTCATATTTGCATTTTGAGCTCGCTAGCCTCAGATGTATAGCAGTTACAAATTATGTACATGCATAGGAACTAACGTTACACAATATTGACTTATAGAAATTCTTTTGTCAGACGCGGGTCCTCATCATTTTTCTTTCTCTCGCTGTTGTTCACCATCGCCTTTAGCGTACAAACGATCGTCTCCCGATAGCGAAATGAAAAAAATACTTTCTTCCTCACGACCCGGGGAAAATAAACAAGATTATGTAGCGCTTAACGTACGGTACGTAAGGATACCGCATGTACACCAGCGGCGCATCAACGATGGCATCCAGCACGATATACGAGAAATGAGAAAATCTGCCGAAAAATAATAAAGTCTTAACGACATCTCTACGCTTTACTTTTACCTTTAAAGGAAACGAAAAGCAGCAGGATTATAATACCCATAGTTCGTCGCCGCAGAAGAGAAAAGAGAAAACAAAATAGAAAAAAAAAAAAAAAAAACGATAGAGACAAAACGAAGATCGGCCCGCAAGCCACGTAGAAACAATGACAGATAAATAAACGTACACCTGTGCAGCTACGAGAAAATAACACGACGCCATATTACTTTGTCGCACACAAATTTATAAGAAAGTAAATACATACCTCAGGTCGTAAACTAGTCCTTTATGTGTACTGCACTGTATATATTTATACAGGTATACTCGTATAAAAAATATAATATTTTATTATTATACGTACAACATCAAAAATAAACTTACAGAAATCAAAAAAGGAAAGGAAAAAGAAGCTTTTGCAGTGCGATAGCGGACTCGACTTATCAATCGCTTAATTTTTTTTCTCCTCATCTCATAAAATCCGATGTACGTATACTTGAAATATAAATTTTGCGCTCAATTCATCCAATTGCAGATTTTTTAAACCCAACAGAAATTTCGCCGAATTTATCAAATCGGCAGCGCGGGCACCATTTCTGTCCAATTTATAAAATAAACCGGAATTTTTTACCGAATTTATAAGATTGATTTCATAAGATGAGCAACCAAAATGATATCGCATTTAAAAGAAGGCCTACGTAAAATTCCTCTTCCATTTCTTGCTCCCTCATTTTTTTCTGCTTCATCGCGTTCAATGACTATCGACCATACCCGAACAAAGAATGAAACAAGTTCATGCACACAATGAGTGTTAGCTTGAAACCATCAAGAGAAAAATATTTTTAAAATTATACAACCGCTCTATGGCACGAGATTCAATAATCGCAAATTTTCAAATCACCCACAGAGAGACGAGGGTGAAGGGGGAGGGGGGGGGAGGTGGAGGCACTCGGAAAATTTCAAATTACGGGTCTAGGCAGAGTAAAGACATGAAACAGGTCAAAAAGATGGATTTCTTGGCGTAGCCAAAAATGTAGAGTTCATGTTTTATGTCTTTTCCAAATTTTTTCCAATCAGATATGTTGTGGATTATGCGAGACAAAAATATCTGAGAGTTCCCGTTAAGGAGATCATTAAAATGTCTTCTATGGCATAAGTCCACTTTAGAATATTTTTGGCCAAGGCTTTAGGGCGGCACACTCTTTTGGTCTAGTATAAGTCTACTTTGGAATATTTTAGGCTAATGACCTCAGGGGGGCCTCGTATAATGAACGTTTCAGATAAAGTCGTCTGGCCAAGGGCCTAATATAAGCCTAGATTAACACCTTCTGAAGGGGGGGGGGGAGGGGTCATACACACAGATTTCTCCATCATCCGCCAAGTGCATACCTACACCTAGTATAATGATAATATATGGAAGAATAGTACTGTATACATATGAGAGAATAAATTCTAGTACACGATCAGTATTCCTAGTACAACTCCAGTATAATACTTATATTTGAAGGGGGTGGTACTCGCAAATTTCTGAATCACCTACCAGGTATAAAAATTTTTTCCAAAAAGTTTCCCAAGTCCATTATTGGGGGGAGGGGAGAAAGGGTGTATTCGCAATTGTTCAATAGTGTATAAGGTGTCGGGAAAGACATGAAACATGTCAATAACTTAACTGGAACTATACACACTAAGGAGAGCTCTCTAAAAGCTATTATCTTGAAATAGTTCAAGGCGGTCTCGTACTAGACGAAGTAGGGAGCAAACGAGCGAAGCGAGTGAACTACGTAAAAGCTATCAATTTCAATCATTCTAAACTGGACTGGTGGTATACTAAGGAGTGAGCTCCCCGAAAGCTATTAGTTTGAAATATTTCAAAAAGTAGATCTACCATACTGGAGCAAGGAGAGGGCGAACCACTATTAACTGAAAATATTCTAAACTGGATACATAGTAAGGCGATAGGGGCTCGTCCAAAGCTATCAGCTTAAATTCTTTAAAGCAGGCTTCTACCAACCCAAGGAGGGGGTGAACGAGCGGAGCGGGTGAGCTGCCCAAAAGCTATTGGCTCAAAATATCCCAACTGGAACTATACACCAGGGAGAGCTCTTTAAAAGCTATTAACTTGAGATAGTTCACAGTGGACTCATGCTAGACTAAGGAGGGGGCGAACGTGCGGAGCAAATGAGTTCCCCACAAGCTATTAGCTTGAAATATTCCCATTTACACGGTCATACTGACACTAAAAAACAATATACTGAGAAAGGAAAGACGTGAAACATGATCTTTATTCATTTGGCTCTACCAGAAAAACATTTTTTCTTTTCTTTTTTTCCTTCTTTTGTTCTTCTGTAATTTATATAATGTGGTTGGATTATTAAAAAAAAAAAAAAAAAAAAAAAATCGTACGTAGAAAAATACTTCGAAAAATTGTGGAAACGAGCGTCACAAAATTCATTTTGTATTTTTTGTTCGCTCGAACTAACGTTGAAGAAAAATAAAAATTGTTCTCCATCAAGGAGCGTGTGCGAGTATCCGACGTATTATTTGTCCTTTAGAATGAAAATTTCATCATCATCCTTTTATTCTTCCATACAAACTGAACTTTACTATCACGGTCAAATGGATTCTTCATTTCGTATTTTTATGACGACAACAAAACACAGGTGGATCGTAAATTGCGAATTAAAGAAAACAACGAAAAAATGATAGTATTTTCAACGTTCGCCGGTCATGCGCTCGTACGTATAATGTATTCGCGAGAATATTATTATGATGCTCACGCCGCGCCGCTCTCAACATACCCTCGCAAACTTTCTTCATTTTTATTTTCCTTCCTCTCGACTCTTCGTCATCATCATCATCATCATCATCTAAGAACTAAAATAAAAAATTGAAAATTTTATCGCGTCGCACAAATAGAAACCAGAATTTACGCTGCGTTCTTATTACAGTTTATTAATCATACACCAAGTATTTCATACTTCAGCTTTCGTTTCGACTCGCATTTCCATTCTCTTTCACCCTTTGCAACCTGCCACGCATCCGTACAACAACAGAAAATGCAATCAAATTTATTGTATCGTACATCGAAATCAATACTAAAAATATATCTACGAGACATTAGAACGGCGTCGGAGACCTTTTTTTATTATTTGAATTATTGGCGGAAGACCCGCCAGCGCCATCCCTTTAATTAGTGGGGGTCCTCAAAGAAATTCAGTCCGCGTAAGCGAGTGCGTCCGCGTAACGCTGGGGGGCATGACGCTGGGCCTTGGAAAAATTCGTGATCTTCTTGACCCTGTATGCTGGGACTTGAAGAAATTCCTGGTTGTTCTATAGCCCTCTATGGGACTTGGGAAAATTTGTGACCTCTATCAGCGGGAGACCTGTCTTGTGTGCGATCACCTTCAGGCTCCTTCATCTGCAAAATTTTCATGTCCAAATTTGAGCTTGATTTCTTCTCCTCGAACCAGATGTTATAAAGACAGGTTCACTATTGGCACAAGTACGTGGATAACGTTCTTTGCACGAGGACTGGTCCTCCAGATCTTTTTGGTGAGTTTCTGAGGTATCTCAATAACTGTTTGAACTTATCGCATCTCTGTAAGATCGAGGATCCAAGAGTTTGGAATACGATACACAGGAAAGATACTACGAATGATATCTTGGTACACGGAGCGTCATTCTGTCCTGTTGCCTATAAGGTAGCAGCCTTTAACAGCTTAGTCCACAGACTGACTCGTATTCCGTTGAGTCAGGCTGCCTTCAAAAATAGTATATCACGCTACAAGAAAACGAAGTGAGCGATATCCAAACGAGCGCTTTGGCGACCCAAGCTGTGGTAAGGGGGGGTTGCCATGCAGCGCGAGTTCGTCGCGTACTTCGTTCTCGTGTGGCGTACGCCATTTTTCGGTTCACACAAACAATGTTCGTCTTGTTGTACGCAAACCCTGCTCCAGGTTTTCTTTCGACCAATGATGGCGTAGTAGCGACAATTATGCCGGTGCAATAAAACGCAATCACACCCTCCGAGCGAGTTTATCTGCAGGACAATTTGTGAACAAAGTTATTAATTTGGTCCGTGATTAGTCTGACCGCGTCGAAACATGTTGCGAGTGTAAACGGGAAAACATTCTTCGAGACTCCAAATATTTCACTGGTGGATTGGATAGCAGAATATCAGTGGGCCGCAGTGAATAAGGAATTCATTGAACAACCGCATGCTGACCAGAATTACCGGCAGTTTTACGTGATGACGTCGTTTACTATAAACAAGCAAATAACCGAACTCCTACGTAAATTGTCCCGATGAAGAGCTACTTTCAATTTCTTTTGAAGGTAATTGTAGAAATACTCGAAAAAGAAACACCTACGCGCGAGTAGAACACAACTTTTCCTCTCACAATTCAAAACTAAAGTCAGTCCCATTCTTCAGTTAAAACACGAATCACCCCATCAATTGAGACAGATATTTGTAGAATGAACAATAAAACTCAAGTTTATAAAGTCTCCAACTTGGACGTCGCGTCACACATCAACTGATAACACAGTAAAAAGTACTAATGATCCAATTAGAGAAACCTGAGTTTTATTTCATTTTAGGTTAGAAGGAATGTATAACCTACAAAACGTCTCAAGAGAATGTATTGCCCCCCCCTCCCCATCCGTCCACCTTGCTTACTACAAGACCACAACAGTTGTTTCTAAAATGTTTGCAAATATTTTAATTAATTCTCTGAATATTTTTATTTCAATAAGATTAACCTACAGAATTGTATCAACTCAACTGGAAACGCGTTCATGAATTCCTGTCAATGAATCAAACTATTAGAAGTTGCATAAGTAAAAAGGAACTATCGCGCAAAATATCTACACATTTCTCGGCTCACATACGTGAGGCTTTCCGACAAAACTGTTTTCAAATTCCTACCAGTTAAGCTCATCCAATCCTCAAACAAGTTGTACAGGCATACCTATGGACACGAGACTATAACATGCATGAGTCGCGAAAAAAACCATCCAGTAGTTTTGAAAGAGGAAGTATACAGAAAGATGAATTTCCGTTATCTTACAGTCAGGAAGGAAAAAGAAAAGAAAAAAACAAGAGACCCGTATACTCCTGAAGAGCATAACGACCTATTCATTTTTTTTTTTTTTTTTTTGCAGATTTATGGGGGCTCTCTTGGCTTGCCAAGGCAAGAACTTCAAAAATGACCTCTCCTGCAATTTACTCGAGTTAGCACGGTCTCATTTTTCAAATATTGCACTCAAAAGTAATTTTTTTTTTTCTTTTTTTTCTTCTCTATAGTTGTGCAGTATGTAAACTATTCTGTCTAAATATTTTTGCTGCAAAATCCTACAGTATGTAAAAATAGGGGTTATTATGAGCAACTTCGACGTGTACACAAACTCTCGGCAGTAAGCGGGTAACATACCTTCTCAGAAACTTTCAAACGAGTTAAAAGAAACAAAACCGTAGTTACTATAGTCAGGTATTTCATCGTTTTGAAGGTTTATTTCAATCGTTTTGAACAGGACCATAAATTCGTGAAAAGCTTCAGGGCCTTACTGAAATAAAATTCGGTGGATTTTCCTGCACGTTTTCCTCCTCCTTACTTCCCGTTGTTTTTCCTTTTCATAAGCCAATATCGAGCACGACGCGTTTTTTTATTGAAGCACTTTTTGCCATACATTACGTATGACGATACGGATGACGCTTAAGCCGCGACATCGAGAGGATGATAACCGCGTCGCGGAGTTGACGGTAAACCAAGAATGCGTGCCACATGAATATTCATTTAGTTACTCGTATACTCGAGTATAAATAAGTTTACTGTATTTTGGTGATAGTCTTTAAAAAGATAAGAGTCACGTACAATAAACAGGAGAGCAGAGCAGAGCAGAGCAGTAGCGAAAGAGAAAGTGAGTTGTTATAGGTGGTACACCAACGTCATCGTCATTGGTCGGAAAGATAACTTTCAGATGGGGCTATTTTGCTGTACTTGGAGGGGTCCACGGTATGAACGCAATGATACGAAAACCCGAAAACCCGCGGTTTATACGGTATGCAAATATAATTTCTCAACTCGCGCGCTTTTCACTTCTCTTAACTCGCTTCCTCTTTCCCTGACTTTCCAATTTTTACTTTAAGTTTCTGTTTTTACTTGTGCTCTTTTCGGATATACTAGATTTCGAATTCACAAGCGCAAGTCGAGGTTTTTCGAAACTGCGTATAAATTACGAGACAAGAAAATTATCATCAAATAGGAAACAAATGTTTTAAAACCTGAATTTGCGATAGGGAAGAAGATACCTACTTGTTTCACAGCTTTCAAACGGAAGGCCCATTACATCGATATCTTTTAGTTTTACATACAAACCACGGATCCGTGAATAATGCAGTGTAACGCGCAACATTACTGGTCCATCTTCATAGAGCAAACGATTTGGGTAAGCCGGTATAAAACTACCACAGCAAAGTTATGTAGAGCGAGATACTCACAGTGAACGACTCGCAACGGTTACTAGAGGGCCGTTGCGTTGGACACATGAGCGAGTGCACAAAATATGTTTTCAAATCTCCTCCTAAATCATTCATACCTCAAGTTCAACATCTCCTTCACTTAGAATAATTAATATAACTGAAATATAAAGCTCCAAATTCTCTTATACGCGACGAACTTGGAAAAAAGGCAGTCCGCCGTAGCCAACATGACGTACACAAGCAATAGCAATGGTAATACGAAAACCATGTAGTTCAGACTTCAACTTTCAAGAAGAAGAGAGATATTCTAGCAGAATTAAAATAAAGTACTGTACGTCAAAGTGTTCATATAAATAGAGGCGTGATGCCTAAAGCAAATTCATTATCCAAACAAAAAAAAAACGGTGGCCTCAAACAGCTCAAGACAGTACAACTTGTACTCTCCTCTACACTTTAAGAAGTCATACTGCAGTTTTACATTTTCAATTAATCGTCTCGCATTAATTAGGTATTAAACAATCATCAGTTGATAATGAATCTCGACGAAAGTTTCTTGAGGAAATTTTTCAGAAATCTCTCAAGTAATTTCATAGTACAAAATCAGAAAACAATTAATGAAATACTGTACCTACAGCGTTGTGCCTAACAAATATTATTCTAGATCGATTATTATTGACTTCTTCGGTTCACATTCCTTTCATTTCGGTATTTCTTACACTATTACTCAAGATTTTTTTCGTATTTTCAAACATGCATAGGTCGTTAGGCTGGGGGTGAGTCAGAAATGTGCATAACGTGACGGGACGTGCGACTTTATTATAACGTCGTCGATAATCTTGACCTACTACAGGGTCTTATAAGAATTTCGACCCTCATCCTTTATTATACTACGCTTCTAGAATATTATACAAGACTAATCTGCTCGTCGAAAGCTAGTCATCAGCTTAAAATTCGCTCGTTCGCCCGCTACTTAGCTTAACACACACACACACACACAGTATAGTAGACTCATGCTAGACCTGATTTGTATATTGAAGATTAATATACGTATCTTTGCTTTGTATTTCTTCGCGAACACCCGAAGACTTATACACATATGTTGAGCCGAATTCACAGGAATGGAAAATGCGCGCGCGCACTGAGCAGCTAAAATCGCCGAATGCGTGCAGTAGGCAACTAAGTTGACGAGAGCGCGCGCATTCATCAACAAATTTGCCGAATGCGCGCATATAAAATAGAAAGAAGGAAGTCAAGTATGCAGACACGTCATTCTGTTCCATCAGTCGCAATGGTGTCGACATCCCGAACGGATAGCTTTTATTGTGCTATTTAAATTATCATATTGCATTGTGATGAAGAAATATATATGTAGTTACTTTTTTCGTGATACCTAATATGAAGTTAACTGAATAGACGACTCAGAAGCAGCAGCAGACCATATGTATCTTGAAGATAGAGTGAACCGGTAAGACGAACAGGAAGTACGAGTAACCATACTTTAAACATTCGGTGCGGGATGGGTTTGCCTTGGCTCAGTTAGTAGAGAGGGCAAAAGGTACAGGAGATGCAACTGTCGCCAGCAGAAGTGTAACTCGGGAAAATGTACTTGCGCAAGAAAGCAAGAATCCAACGCAATTCCGCACGCTATGGGGCCTTGCGTGCATGAATGTCAAGTGAAATCTCTGTTCCTTAGCATTAGTTACCTATTTTATTAATTTCATAAAACTGAAGATTATTTTTCAACAACAAAGTGTAGAAAAAAAATTGATAGGTACATAATTAATTGAGTCGCGCTCAGCAAAACCATGTACTAAGTCGGAAGAAAAAAATCAGATTTTTGGCGAAATTTTCAGAAGAGGTCCTCTGCGTTCAAATGAAAAAAAAAAAAAAAAAAAAAAAAATCAGGTTTGCTAACATCAAAATTGACCGCTGTAGAAATTTTTAAAGATTCAAATTACGAGGAAAACTACGAAGCTTCTTTTCGTTTTTTGGCTGTGTCTCAAAATTTTGTTTTCCGAATTAGTACATAGTTTCGCTGAGCGCGACTCAATTATTGCACAACGTATTCGCACAAAGATTCTTCTTTGTAACTGATAAGTCTGATTGGTTGGAAATTTTCACAGTTTAAATGAATAAAATTTTTTGCTTTCAAATTGACAAAAATTGGTAGTGTTTTCGATAGTGCTGGTGCATTCGGCAATTGCGCTGATTCATTCAACCGATAAAAACATTAAAATAACGAATGCGTGCAATCCTAGAAAAAAATTTGCTGATTGCCTGCAGGCAGTGCAGTGTGTACATTTCTGCACGTATTCGGCAAATTCGTTGAAGAATGCGCTCTCTCGCCAATCTGGTTCATTATTGCTTACGATCAGCAAAACTAATGCTCACGGCGCGCTCATTTTCTATAATATTTGCATAAATTCGGCTCAGCTTATACATGATTCGATGTTTTTCCAATTTACTTGAGAACTTTTTCCCTTTAATTTCCTTGCAAAAAATTAAAATCTGAGAATTGACCGTGGCTCGAACGAGTCAAGTATAATTCTATTCTCAGAGTATGTTTCATGACATGCTACTATTTCAACAGAAATACTTACTACTTTCAATGATAAAGATAACTTTAAACCGTGGTAAAGTTTTCCCCGCTGTAAGAGCTTCTTTTGAAGAAGTAGATTTGACTTACTTCACAACAAGGACACCTTTGGACCTTTACGTTAATAATTTTACATCACAAACGATTATTGGGTCGCGTATTATTTGGACGAAAACTAGTACTGTATTTCAAACCGTACTGTATCATTTTTATCATTCAATCTTTTCCCCGGTTCATTTTAGACAAGAAAAGAAGCGTAGTCAAAAAACTTACAAAAATGCTTTTGTAACAAAAAGAAAATATTAGGAATACAATCTCATTCGACCCGTGTATCGCGGTTCCCTGAGTTTATGATGATAGACGCAATTTTCTCAAGAATTTTTTTCGTCGATGATGTTTCTTTCTTACTACACGCCTACGCTTCCGGCATCCATTAGATGACAGAGTACACACAAGAAAAGTTGCACGAAATGGCAGCACGGTGTTATTTCGCATCATTTTCAGCATTTCTATCAATACTAGGTAGGTTGGAACCTATTGAAAAGAAAATAATATATCTCTAGATGAGCGGCAAAAGTGCGACATTTTCACAATGAGTTTGGTACGTTGAGACACAAGCGCAGCGAGAAGAGTAAATCGAACGAGTCGTGGAAAAGATCAGTTTTGCCAGTAAACCGTGAAGAAAAGTAAAAAACAGTGGAGGAAAGAAAAAAAATTATGTACTTACGCGTCATTGGGAGAAAGATCCATTTTTTTCATCAAAAACGATTGACGAAATGCACTCGTCAGGAATAAGTATATACATTTTTTTTTTTTTTTTCTATATTAGCCAGGAATTTTTCTAGGAGTGGGAGGGAGGAGTGGAAGGGGGGAGTTCTAAGTCAAAAAATCTTTTTTTTTTTCAGGGCCGCTCATTTGGAACTTTCCCCATGGGGGAGTTTATTACCAATTCCTACTTCATCTTAACAATAGCTATACTGTATACGTGTACGTGTGTGTATACAGTGTATGTTGTAGGCAGAATGGAAAATCCGGCATTTTACAAACTGCCTTTAGGCTAAATGAAAAGAGCCGGCGAAATGGAAAATTTCATTCAAATTTTTATTCAGCCTGACTTTTTTCAGGCAGATTGTAAAGAGCCTACGACGCAGTGTTAGGCTAAATGGAAAAAAGGGATAACAAGGAAAGACCCGTGCATTGTAAGTAAGGGTCAGGTGTACATGAATGTGATACATATACGAGTCCCAATTTCTAACATCATTAACAAAAAAATGGTCCAAGTCCCTCTCCGACCGTATATTGTGACGAAGGACTTGAGAAGAATTTCAATTTTCGATTCTGTGACGTCACGATCTTATGACCTTCATAGGTCACTGAAATCTTTCCAGGTAACTCAAGGTGCCATTCTGACGCTCCATGTAACAATAAGTGATACCATGTTCCCTTTTTTAAATTAATACTTTGACTCTAGTTTACCAACGATGTATGAATCAAATTTTTCTACCTCTTTTTCCATTTTAGCTTAACACTGCGTAGGCTCTTTACAATAATCTGCCTAAAAATAATCAGGCTGAATAAAAATTTGAATAGAATTTTCCATTTCGCCGGCTCTTTTCATTTAGCCTGAGGCAGTTTGTAAAATACCGGATTTTCCATTCTGCCTACGACATATACACACAATAATAAAGACAGAAAGATGCTTCAGCTGTTTCTTTGGTAGGCACCCGTACCCATTGCGTCCTAGGACAATTCAAACTTGATAAAAAGAAAAAAAGAAGAAAAAAAAAAAAAAACCTATCCCCAGTCCGAACTTCACTCGATGGGGTGGGATATATTATCGCGAAAATAAGATAAAGTTATAACTAGCCCTTGTGACAAGCTCGCTTGTTACAAGGGGTTCTAACATCTGATAAGTAGTTTATACAGGGTATTTTCATGGTCAAGGGTAGCCCGCAGAGATTTATAAAGGTGATCTATGCACTGAACGGGTCCCCCTATCACACTATGGTTAATTATCATCTTCCCAGCTGGCCTTCTTAATCAGTCTAAACAAAGATCCTCAGGTGACAGCTGGTGAAGAGAAAAAAATATGGTTTAGTCGTCTCCTCCTCCAACTCGAATCAGTCCAGTCTGTGGCCTCAAGTCAGAGGGGGAGAGAGAAAAACTTAAGATAGTTATACTATATATGTTACATTTATGTGCCGCACGCAAATTGTCCAAGAGAAGAGCCTAACCTAACCCATTATTTTCATGCAAACCCATATTATGCTCTACACTCTACAGCTTCACTATAGGACCACGCACTTGTCCCTTTGGATAAAAAATAAAGACGAATTGTAAGTTACTAGCTTGCTAGACTACATACAGAGTACAGAGCAGAGATAGTGACGCCCTCACTTAAAGGGAGGGGGGGGGGGGTTCTTCAGACAAAGTGCTTGGAACTGCGGATTAAGAGATTCAGATCGTGAGTCAGGTGCACTCGAATCAACATTTTTGACAATGCGAGGTTTTTGGACGCAGATGATGAGTTTATCCATGACAAAGAACAAAGAAAGCGAAATAATTGCACGCACGCAGAGGTAAAAAAACTGTGAACAGTGAACTGTACGTTAACACGACGCCGACGGACGCGGACGCAAAGAACGATATCATGTGAAATGAGGAGGAATGGATAATAAGTCGTGTCTGTAGTCCGCCAAATAAATCAGAGTGGCGAGTGGCAGCAACGGAAACGTGTGTGTGTGTGGTAGATAAAGTCGAAGGAGGAGCAGTAAAAATTCGAAACTCGAACATCGAATTTCGGTTGATCAGATAGATGATAATACATATCATTAGAAGCGATAAGTAAGTTTTACTTTATTTTTTGCAGTTAAAATTCTTGTACAGTATCTGATGTTTGATGATTAGAATTCTGTCAGGACACTGCTTAGATTGTTCCTTTTTCGACTTTATCAGCATGGTGACGACGGACCAATTCTTATCACTTGCGCATACCTATCTTATTTGTATACTATAGTTCTTTACAGAAGGGCGGGTATTCTGACATTCTCACGTAAGCCAGTCGGTTAAAGTGAAATGATATTCACGTTATTTCGGTTAGGAAATTGCATCGTAGGCTAGATCTTTTTCCTTTCTCAGAGAACATATTATCCTCTCAACGAAGAAATCCACATTGAGGAGGGTAAATGAAAATTTTAAAAAAACATATACAATTTTAATTCTGAACTAGGCTATTTTTCAAAAAAAAAAAAAAAAAAAAAAAAAAAAAAAAAACAAACGTACAATACGACGACAGTATGAAATTGAATCAACAAGATTTATTTTTCTTTCCGTTCCCTTCAATATTTACAAGATATACATTCTTAAAATTCATAATTTTCTTCTCATTTTGCTTTATTTCTCGTGATCCTTGAAAATAGATTTGAGTATCAACATTAGTATTGTTTCGCGTCGACAAACTCACTTATTTGTGTCGTTGAGTAAAAATGATATCAACAAATCTTCTGGTTAACAAACTGTCGCTTTAAAAATTATTATATAGGTACACGCAGAACTAGGAATGTGAATTAAGCGATTCTCGAGGAACCGAGGTGAAATGAATTATACCTCATTTCTTCAAGTAACATTATAATATGTATAGCTCTAATAGAGTAAGATATACGATCACACCACATTCGCCTACATGAAGTTTACAAATTATTGAGTGCTTCTAGCATTTCAACGTTCGTAATCTACAAAATCACAACCAGCGAATGAAGTTAGATTATAAAATAAAAATGCTCCCGTTCGAATTACAGCACTGCGATCATTCTTTCAACAGCTCAACGAATACGGAATCATTCGCGAACGACAATTTTCCACTAAAAAAGAAAAAGGACCGTTACCGTAACGGTGAGCATTTTATTACTATACCGACCGTCAGCTTCTAAGCGTACGCTACCGAGAAACTTAAAATGGAATCTACGACACCGTGGGGGATTCTCAATATCACTTACTCAGGAATTTCCTCACGTTTAAAAACCTTCCATTATGGTCGCAATAAAGGAAGTTAGGCAAAAGCGCGGACGACAACATGACGAGAGTTCATGGCTCGAAGTCGAGCGCAAAATTTTTCAAAATACACATTTCATTTTCTTTATTCATGTGGGAAAAGCTAACAGTCAAAAGAAACAGGAAACGGGAATAGACGAAAAAAAAAAAAAAAAAAAGACAAGACAGAGAACGAACAAAAACAAGGAGGAGAACTGGTGAGTGTGTGAAAAAGTGAAAGAAATCTCTGAGTACAATACACTGCATGCGAATACGTAGAATACAGGAGAAAAGTCACTTACGTAAAATTTGCCGAGCAAAATATACGTATTATAAAGAGCACTGCATTTTCCCTGTATCTCGACACGAAAGAAGAGTAAGGAAAGAATAAGGAAAGACAGACGAAGAAGAAGAAGAAAAAAAAAAAGGGCCAGATAAATTCAAAAAGTGGAAAATGTTCGCTACACATTCAAAAAAAGTACAAACATACAGGTTATTTTCTATTTTAAACGTCACACATCGTGAGGAATCAAAACTTCCTTCAATTTTTGAAAATAATTCTTTGTATTGACGAAAATTTCCGTAATAGTAAACTTCCTTTGCATTGAAGGGCTGTTGATAGTTTACAACCCAGAATAATCTCCCTTTGTGACTCGAAAAAATCGTTCATACATGTACCGCTCATTTTCCTCTATTCAAAAATATAATGAATGATCATAATAGGAAAATTTTTGTTGGTCAGTTTCATCAATTCATTCTACAGCTAAGAGCGATGTGAACTTCACTGATATAAGGCGTAGCAAAATGAATAAAGTTTATGTTTTTTGTAGCTGGTTCCTTTTCTTCACTTACTCTACTTCATAGCCGGTGCAAAATGCAATATACTAGGCTTCCCAAATAATGACTTTTATACAGGAGAGAGAGGAAGAGAGAGAGAGAGAGAGAGAGAGAGAGAGAGAGAAAGGGGGGATGGGATAAACTCTAAAATTCAGAATTAGGGTGGGGGTCTCGAGGTCACAGGAGGCGGAATGCAGTACACCAGACTTCCAATATACTAGCTTTATACGCGTACTATGGGAAGAGGGTGAACTTGTAGATTTCAGAATTAAATGGAGATCTCCAGATTGAATTTTTTCAAAGTCCGTCAACGGGGGGGGGGGGAGGAGGAGCAAACTCGTCTTAATGACTCGATTACTGCAAAACTCTTCTCACATTTAGTGACCAAACAATTTATAAATGTGAAAATCATCCTCAGTTTGTTTTACTACATCAATAAAACTTCCTAGATCTTCAATTTTTCATAATCCAGTCAAATTGAGCGTTCCTCCTTTTCTCCAGGCTCTTCAGGACTTTTTTAAAATCTCTTTCCAGGAAGTCTATAGGCAATAAGAATACCTGAGCGCTGTTGATGTCAAAATAATGAACGTACGCGATTCAAATACATATAAATTCTCGGTAAATAAAATAACTTTTTAAGAACGTAATTTGTTCTCTGACTTTCCATTATAATTACGCTTCAGTGAGAATTGGTGAGACAGTATTCTCGCATATTTGATCTTTCAAACGCACTGGCTGCAGAAGAAGCGACTATGGTTCACCGGAGCAGCTCCAGGGTACCCTGTAACTAATAATAGGCTCGAGGGAACGAATTCGGCCATCAAACGTGGACACACGTTACGAGGTCGGCTACCAATAGACCTTTTCCCTGTGACGTGTAAACAGGCTGCTAACTGCAGCTGTGGGACAGCCACCTTTTCGCTCCATAAGAATAACATAGGACCGTTTCAATCACTTACTCGTATTTATAATTAAAGAATAAATTATGAACCAGAATTACATTTTGAAATAGTTGAGAACATTTAGTTTCTGAGCATGGAACTTTGATTTCTTATTTATTTCTCATTTTTGAATATTAGCAAAAATGATCGAATCGTTCCCATGTTATTCTAATGGCAATCGATAAAACAAGGGGACCAAACTCGAAAATAATCGCATACTATCGATCATATTTGTGGGTATCTTTGCTCTTATCCTCACGTTATCAGTGCTGAGACGTCACATGGGAAAAGGTCTATTAATTTAAAGTTGTTGTGGGCAGATGGAGAGTCGTCTGATAATGCTTATTCTATGTGATTGTAAATAAGAAGTTGCAGAGTGAGGCTAATTTGCGACTAGAAAGGATACGATGAATGATCGGGGAGGGGGTATCAGAATCGCAATGAGAGTATCAAAGAGTCATAGGATACTCGATGAAATGGGTGAGAGAGAGACTCGAGCGACTGACTCTGAGGCTACTTTAGTTATAATTATTTCTTCTATGCGAGTGAGTTGATTTAAAAGAAGGAGTCACAGAGGGGATGGGATTATTTAAAATTTGGAATAGCTTAGACCAATGATAGAACCGCGGGCATGGATAATGTATTAATTGTACGGATGTGGTTGGTTGCCTGTTTGGCTGCTTTTCCAATCTTTTCGTTCTTTTGGATGCTCTTGTGGCTAGGTACACAGATGAAGAATATAAAATGAGAGTTGACAGAGAAGAAAGCAATTAGAACGTGAATTCAACAGCTCATGAGCGGATAAAGATAACAGCGACTAAGGATGACATTGAACGATGCTAGAGAATCGGTCATGATCAAGAATGAGTGATTTGAGCGAGAGATGATGAGAATATGCGAGTCTTATTGAGGGAACGATTTATAGAATGAATTAAAGTTCTGAAGATAGAATTTAAAGTGCAATGCTTAATTGCAAGCACAGCTAAAAAGTCGTGTGTTGCTTACGCGGCTGCGTCAGCATTTTTCATGTTTGATTTTGTGATTTGGTAAAATTTTGAATACTGGGCAATATGTAAATGGGTAATAGGAACTCGGAAAAATAATTTCAATTCTTGAGCGACGTAAAACATAGTGGCAAGGTTTTGGTTCCTGTTGAATAGAACAAAAAGAAATGACATCCTGCCACAGCAACACGCGCACCCCGCTGGCACAGTAAGCAATAATTTTGCATTTTTTAAATTTTTTGGTTTGTTTTACCTTCAGAACTCGGGAAGATAGTAATATTTGAAAGGATAAAAACCCTTCAAGTGATATTCATTTTTTTTTTTTTTTAATAACTTCACTTGTTAATTTTTATTAGTAACTCTGTTTTGAGTTCAATTGCTGTTTTATTCATGTTCATTTCATTTTATTGTTATGATTCCTACATACTACTGCGCGCAATATATCATTTCAAATACTGCGCTGAATATTATTGAGATTCAATATGTGCTTGAGATTTCTTTTATTGTTTGTTTTCTCCATTCTACCAAGTAAACAAGCACCTCGGGCGAGGTGTTAGGAGGGTCGGCTAAATGAATTCTTTTTTGGAAAACTCGATAAATAAAAACTTGGAAAAAGCTGAATTTGGCTGCAGGTTGAATCACCTCCTCTCCCCTCCCCACAAAAAACCGGAGAATAAACTTTTCACAATACACTTCAGAAGACCATTTAAGATACATTCCAGAGGAAAATCTTTTGCCCTCACTTTTTTCCTTATCCAGAGCATTGTTACCTGGGCTAAAAGGTATACTAGATTCTTTGAAAAACTGAGATGAGCATAACTTTAAACGGCTTCTGTCAGCTGAACGCAGAATTATACATGTGTTTCACGACTAGAGAGGGACATGAAGAACACTTATTTTTATCATACACTGTTTCCACAAAAAAAACCTGAAGGTAAAAAAAAAGGGCACAGTGACCAACTGTAGCTTTGTAGGAATATAATAATAACAATAATAGAAGTAACAAAAATCTTACCTCCAGATTCTGCCATATGAAGAAAACAAGAAAAAATAAAAATAAAAATCAAAACAAACAAAATGAACTTGAAATAAGAATAATCAAGAAAACAAGAAGAAAAAAAAAACAAATTCAAAACCAAAAAAAAAATTGAACTTGAAATAGAAATAATAAAATTACAACCACTAATCTTCTAAATAATCGAAAATAAAACAAAAAAAATAAGAAGAAGAACTAATAATAATAAGAATGATAATAATAAGGATGCGAAGAGATAGGGAAGATATGTTCCACACAGATAGTCAAAGAAAATGCGTTTGACAGAAGTAATACATTCTACCAAAGAAAGTCAAAAACGCACTGACAAGAAATTTCCCCGCTACCTGAATACTGCAGTTTATAATAGGAAAAGGGGGAAAAAAAAATAATAAAAAGGGTATTCTCCATTGTGTTGTGTATCTAAGGTAAGATAAGAAGATAAGGAAAGGTAACAGAGAAAACGTGAAGGAGACAAAGGAGGAAACGACACTGACGACGACGACGACGACGACGACGACGACGACGACGACGACGACGACGACGACGACGACGACGACAAAAAGTGATTGTAATACGGTCGGCTAGCGAAAGCGCGCCGACCCTAAAAATCGTACCCCATTAAAGAAAAACACAAAAAAGTTCGTTCCTCAACACCGCACCGCACCGGATACTTTAAACTATGATGATAAGATAACGAAAATATAATTCACTTCGCACGGCAAAGTAGTTATACGTAGTAGTGTTCTGGCAATTGTAAAACTAATAAAATTGTACAATCAAAATTCTGCTCGAAATTTTATTTTATAAAGTCGCCAGCATGTAGGATTATTGTGATTGTTGGCGCACATTTTTTACATCATTTCAATAATATCATCATAATACAGTACTCATGTAATACGGTATAATATATAAGTTGTACGTACGATGTA
Source organism: Aspidiotus destructor (assembly GCA_035079395.1). Taxonomy (NCBI): domain Eukaryota; kingdom Metazoa; phylum Arthropoda; class Insecta; order Hemiptera; family Diaspididae; genus Aspidiotus; species Aspidiotus destructor. The sequence continues at coordinate 2,298,237 of JAVHKZ010000014.1, forward strand.
CGCGATATTCTACGTACGGTATGTGCAAAGAAAGGTAAAATAAAGTGTTTTCTTTCTTTCTTTTTTTTTTTTTTTTTGAAGGCATCAAACGCATTTAATACTGTCGCCACCGGCTGAAAATTGCAAAAATACATCCCTCCACTTTCGTACGTTTATTACAACATTGCCTGCCTGTGGAAAGAAGTCGTGTAACAATTTTCTATTATATCCTCGCAGTGGCGTTTTCTCCTTAATACTACATACTTGAGCAGTGCACACAGTATCCGCATTTTCGTTTCATTATTTTCAACGACAAAATCACAACGATTACTTTTTATTCGAATGGTACAAATACCCTGGCTGGATACATAAAATTGGCCTTCTCGTGAATACGAATAGCTGTCTGTAGGTTTCAAAGGAAGGCGGTACGGAAGAAAAAGGCTTAATTTGGTCAAGTCACGAATGTAGCCACCAACACAATCTAGAAAGTACAAAAAGAAACTATGCTCGTACGTATGCAATTTTACACGCTTATACAATAACGACACATCACACAGAGTATAATATGTACACTAATGGTAAATGTTTTTCCCAACCGGTGATGAGATCCCGCCCCCTCCCCCTTCCTTTTACACTTTTTGCGATATTCTCCAGCAAAAAGTACTAATACTCGTACTTATTCCAGAGACGAGAGGTGTAACTTTGTCTATGTGCGAGCTGAAAACGGCCAGTGGCAAGGCGAAATTCAATAATTCTACAATTCTTTCGTCATCCCCGCTCCGAATTATAATTCCCTTTTTTCTCGATGTTTTAAATCCAATCTACTCGTCTTCCTGTCATAAAGCGAAAAAATTTTCCTTCGTTCAACAATTATTAACGCGGATCGGATTGAGACATGCCGTCTGTTTCTTCTTTCTCACCCGGGAATGACGCGCTTTCCAACACACGAAGTCACACGGAAAGCGGGGGTTTTCCTCTCATCTTACATTAAAAACTGTTGTTAGGTATCACTCGACTTCCCCTACACCTACACCTACCCCTATCTCTCCGTGTTATCTCATTCATTTCCTCATATTCTGTTTACATCAAAGAACAATTGCGTTCTTGTTACACGCTCTTATGATTACTACGAAATTAGTAAAGTGACAACTACGGAAAAAAAAAAAAAAAAATCAAAAATCAGAAATCAATGATTTCAAAGTAATTTTGAGCGAATAACTTAGTATTTATTACACAATCATAATAACGACAAAAGACGGAAGCTTATTACAACGCAACAATTATCATGTAATTGAGGGTTTGTTTGTTGGTCGCACATGAAGAGTTGAAAATTTGATTAAAAAATACTTTGTTAGAAAAGAAAAGATGAACAAAAGGAGAGAAAGAAAAAAGGACGGAGAGTTTTACACGGAATCATTTGCCGAGTACAGAACAAAATTTGATGCGAGCGTAGGGTTTCGAAATAAATTTGCAAAACTCATTTTTAAGCACTTCACGACCAACCTGAGATGAAAGTCCCGCGTAGTATAAAATAAGATTCTTTCAATATTATAATGCCGGCGAACGCGCACATAAATTTTGTAGAACGATTCAATCAACGTTTGCATAAAATTTTCATAATTTCTGAATACCTTTTGTTTCTCTTCAAGCTGATCCGCAAGAGGAGCGAACTATTTTAATTGGGAATAGAATAGAAGAAAATGAATGAAAATGTCGGAAAAAATATAAATAGTACATATTATTATATATCTATTGCGAAAAAGAGGAGAATAGATAGAATTTACGCGCAAATCTCTTCACGCGGATGGAAAGTATATTGTTCACTTTTTTGCGACTGAGTACCTACGAACTATTAGGTAGGACGGGAAAGAAAAAAAAAAAAAAAAAAAAAAAAAAAAAAAAAAAAAAAAAAAAAAACGGAATACATGCGAGTATGTACGGATAAACCTGATTGAAAAATCAGCTACCGCATAGAATAATGGCTCATTGTTTTCAGTCGCTCAAGCAGTATTTAAATAGTAGAGAAGCGCACCGTATTCACATTTCAGTAAAGCGACTAGCCTTTTTTTAAAAGGCTAGAGCTACGGCCGATAGTTCAATTGTGCTTACTCGCGTACCGTACCTCCATTTATGGTCTTCTCGTCATCATCGTCGTCGTCTCGCAGCAGAGATTTACCTACTTGTTGAATTGGCAACAGTTCTTGTTGTATAACAAATTTAAAAACATTTGGGTTTGCATCGGTGCCAAACGGATATGAATTAGGTACTCTTTTTTTGTTTCGCACAACAGCCAGTTTGACTCGGATTCTCCTTTATAGTACAAAAGCAGCAGGATAACTTGAAACTGAGCCCCGCACTAGTAACCATTGTGTTCTTTAATTCTGGCGCACTACAACTCAGAGAGATATTCTCTACAACAGACCGCGTACCGTAACATCGCATCGTAAGGGTGTATAACTATAGTATAGGTATATATATAATATACATAATATATAATTATACTTTAATCGTACATGATGCGGTACTACGGTGTTTTCATTGCGCGTTCCAAATGCGGGTGGCCGGTATCAAGCAACAGAGTTATTGTCTGCAAGCGTTAATTTGAATATCAAATAATAGCGATCGTCGGTGGTAAATACGCCGTAGAGAGAAGTAAGTGCATGAGAAGTATAAAAGTGAAAAGCGATTGCCAACATAAGAGGAGATAACAAAGGGGAAGCCAAAACGTAAAAAAGAAGCGTAAAATAACGACAAAGGTACGCGACTAAGCGATAAACCGCCGTTTCTCGTTCCTCGTTTTTGGATACCATATTTTCTTCACTAATTACTTCCCCCTTTTTACTTTTTCTCTCTTTTGAACACAATTCTTTCTTTCTCTTCTACCTCGAATGGAACGAAAAAAAATTAAACGCGAGTCGGACATTTTTACGCCTTGATATAGGGAATTTTGGCAAAAACAAAAATATGCAAACTCACGAATGGCAGGAGAGGACAAACTTCCTCAGTACCTATGCTCGCGCCCGCCCATCTCTCACTTTGTGAATGAGAGTGACTGTTGACGTGGTGGGAACGATTAAGCCCGCGAGCGATTAAAAATAAATGAGCGTAAATCAACGTTACGAGAAAAGCGCTGCGCTGCGTTCAGTTTTCGAAGAAAAGAATTTAATTTAACATCGCACTATAACGTAAGTGTGGGAGCCTTAGAGTATACCAGTGCAAATGTTAATAAAGACATAACATTACGAGGTTCAGAATCCAAAACTTTGAACACTCCAACGGGTATCATCAGTGGGACGGCACTTCAAACACTTGATCTACGAAAAACGTAGAAATACGTACATTCGTTTACGCGGGCGCAGTTTTAATATAATCAGAATCGCAATCATCACTCGCTTCCTATAGGTAGAAAATACTTGTACGCCTTTGACTGCGCTTTGTTTTCTAGTCATCGAATCCTGCTTACTAGTTCTCACATCCGTTTGGATTATCTGCGCACCGTATTTGCGTTAGGCTACTGATTGGTGTCCTGGTTTGCTACACATAATATAATCGCAGTAAAAGAAGGGTCTTTACTTGGTAGTTTTCATACTTTTTTTTGACGACTGTGCTTCGCCACTTGCTAGTTGTTGAGTCAGTAAATTGAGAACTTCTGTTTCTCGCCTTTGTTCAAGTTATTTTACTTTATACATAATCAGAATAATTCTCTAAAGTTAAAAGAGTGGACGAAGGTAAACGGAAGGTTGGCGGTGAGAGTTTCCGGGCCAACATTTATAGTTTCCCGTTTGATTGGAGAACCAGGTCGCAAAGATATCAGGGTGTTTCAGAATGTCTCTAATGACAAAAATTCTCGGTACAGTATTTTGAGCTGATACAATGAAGGTCAATGAGATAGGAGTAATTTTTTTAATACACATGCACGGAAAACGCGTTTTTGTAGATCATTTTTGTGGTCTGAAACTCTAATTTTGCACTTGCTAGGAATAACATCGGTAACACAGCGGATAAAAATGTACAGAAGAATATGGAAAGAGCACGTGGGAAGAATGGAGGAGCACCGATCACCACTCCGAGAAGAAAACGACCGACCAGGAGGAAGACCAAGACAGAAGATTTTGGACAAATTTGGTTCCTCGGAGGGAACACCTCCGCAGATAGGCCACTAAGGCCAGCGCGAAACGGAGACGACGACGACGACTACGAAATTCAAGGTCAAGAAATGAAGTCGAGGACATACACACGATTTAATGTATTTATATAAGAACAGCTGTAACAAATTTTAATCCGAGAACTGTAACAGAGTGTCTAACAATTTTCAAAATTGAAAATTCGCGCCATTTTCATGTCTTTCCCATGCCACTCTTATCATTTTTTCATGAACCATTCAACCAGTTTCTTGAAAAAAATGGGCAAAAATCATAAAAATAACAAACTTATAAAAAAAATGAAGAGTAATTCAACTTCAAAATTCATGATTTTCTTTAGAAATTATAGAAAATCGTGCCATTTTCATGCTTTTACGCTACCTCACGCCAAATTCATGTTATCTTCATATTTTCCATGCTGTTAGACACCATGTGGGATCACCGAATAGATAAAAAAAAAAAACATTAGTCTACTATTACAATAAGAACAGGAAAAACTGCAAAACTCGAAGAAAGAGACGGCTTCTTCAAGGAAGTTGAGCAAAAAATTCAGCTAATGCTATATTATGGGACAGTTTGGTTTTGAAATTTACATTCAAATTTAAAACTGCAGTTCAAAAAGTTCAACTAAAAGAGAATAAGTTATTTATTCCTTCCATTCGGATTGGTTAAAATCGATAGCGCAATTCATGAAATAGGCAATTTTTAGGACATTTCCTGCTTAATTTATGAATTGGGCAATTTGGCTACCTTTTCCGTGAAATGGAAAATTCCGTGAATTATTCAACAGTGCAGTGCGCGCCATAGACATTCTCATCAAAGTCTCGATCTTGACACGAAAATGATAACGAGCAATTAGCTATACAAAACGACTATAGTATAGTACTATGTATTGTATACAACATAATATAGACCGCCGATAGTTTATGTAAAAAGAGAGTCACCAGTCGTCCCGACGCGACGCGTCGCAACGTAGAAGCCCTGCTCCAAGTCGGCAAGATTTAACCTGGTATGTATCGAGTGTTCTTGGCGAAGGAGGATGCGAGCGATGCTACGCCTAATTACATTCACTCCATAAAGTATAGTGCAGTGCCGACGTACACACCTCTTACCATGTTCCCCAACGGGCTTCTCATCACTGCACTATTGGCGGTCTACGTGGACTGTAAAGTACAGTATAAAGGGAAAATATTTCACATGTTACTCAATAAGAGACGTTGAGAAGTGAATACATCATATTTTCACATTCTTCTCGGTCCACGACAAGAAGGTGCCAAAAAATTATTAGTCAGCTCATATCATGTACGAGTCTTTGTATACAGTATACAGTATTCCTCAATTTGAAGATTACGCAGTCGTTCTCCCTCCGCAATCGAAAAATACCGTACTCAACTGCAGCACATCGCATACAAAGTGTAAAATTTAGGCGCGTCTTTGTAACGTATACGTAGGTTAGGTCGTAGCACGAGTACAGCTTGGGCGGTGATGGTAGTTTTTCCTTGGTCAGCATGCTCTACGTTCGTCTCCATTAATTAGCATGATAAATGGTATAAAGTTAAATTACGGAAGAGCGGTATTTCTGATCGCACACACAGCACATTGTACCGAACAGGAGATTCGGTGGCGACCCGGCTAGGCTATTCTATTCCATCTAACAACACGACAGAAACGTATTTGACACCAAACTCGAAAACTCAAATTAGGAGATGAAGTTTGACAACTTTCGCCGGTAACTCGGGAAATGACTAGTATTCAGAGAAGGGCTTTTGGTTTCGGACGCGCAAAACTTACGCCACGATAACTATGTACGACCGCCCGCCCGCCCGCCGCCACCGTCGCGATAGTTCACGCTTGATACGTTACGTCGCGTCGCGTCGCACCAACCAACGTCTGGATATAGATGCTCGAATTAATTTCTAGTTCACGCTATACTAATTTTCTTTTTCTTCCTTTCAAATTTAACACGGCGGGCGTTTATATAAAAGTGAGCCAGCTGTTATGGATTAGTAAACCGTACATGATGTACCTACCTAGTATTTCGCAAGCCAAGCTCTATCCGCGATAGTCCAATGCTGCCTAGTCGGAGTAAACGCCACGATCAATTGCCAAAAGTACATCAAGGAAGGGGGAAAAAACAAGCGTTTTACTTCTTATCAATTTTTTTACTTTCTGAATAACACATATTATGTATTTAAAATTTTGGAGTGTTTTTTGAATTGACTAGAATTTTAGGCCAGTGAAATTAGACACATAATTCGGACGGAAGCTTTTTCTTCGGGAATATCTTTGGATCGACGCCCTAGTTGATATTCCGTTGAGTCAACAACCTGCCGCTGCCCGCAAACCCCTCCAGAGGACGTTACAGTCCCCTAAAATCAGTTTTTGTCGATTTTCCCGGTGAAATAATATGCATTTTAGAGGAAAAAGTGTAGCTACACGAAAAATATTCCCCGTGAAATTTCACCTTAGATACGTACCAGAAGTTTTTTCTTGGAAGGGAATTACTGATTTCTTCTTTGAAATGCCAATCGTTCGAGTTCATATTATTGATTTGAATAATATGTATAGTGGTAACATCTGTAGAACTGCGCCTTGTTGGTGGCAATCGTGCAGGAGAGTTTTGGCCAGAGCGTATTGAGGCACGTTCACCCCGAGCATGGGAGCAAGTTTGCCACTCCCTGTCCGGGGATGTTGAAGTTCCAAGTGGGACTGTAACCTTGAAGAATTCCGATCTTCGTACGTTTCTTTCTTTTTACAGTGAAATGAAGGAAACAATATACTAATCCTTTGACAGAATGAAAGCAGTAGAATTCAGCGGTGGCATGCCGCGCCGATGGGTTTTGAATCACAGTAGAAGAACAAAACAAACGATTCAAGAATGAGCGAAAAATAAACCGGCAAGCAAGAATATAATATTTTTCATGGAAAGAAAGAAAAGACTTATTTTGGCCAACCGCAACCCTTGAAATAAAAACAAGAATGAAACTTAGAAGAGAGTTTAAAATACAAGTATTCACAGTTTCAAGATTCTCACTCAATTTAAACTCATCTATTGAAGCCACGTCAACCCGATGAAAAAATAAATTGACAGGCGGACTAGCAGATCTAATTAGAATCTATCATTTCATTAATTAACAGAATAAAGAAAAATTACTAGTTCACATCACTTAGAGAAAATTAAACGTCAAAATGTGATAAATAAACTGCATCACCCAGATTTACAATAACTTTAATATCCGCTTGGTCATCTTCTGTTATTCATTATAATTGTTTATAAAATACTATAACATTATTAGTTCAAACTTGATGTACATCATTTTATTGCTTCTGATCGGCTCATGTAGTTTTAAATTAATTTACGAAGTAGGATGGAGCGCAAATAAACACCTTTCTCGGTAGAGTCACTTTTTTTATGTTTCTTTCCCGCGGCCGCGGTCAACTTCTGTTCTCTATTTTTCTCTCAGCCCAAAACTCATTCTTTTTTTTCTTCTTCTTCTTCTTCATTTTACTCCCGAATAAATATGTACCCTGTATAAATTTTTTTCCAGTCTTTGAAACGGCGTTCCAAAATAATATTGTTCACAACTGCGAGCTACTTATTACCGCTAAAAAGTTGTTCTACCGTACGTACTCGTGCTTTGTGGTACGAAGTACACATCAGGGAAAACGAAAATTGAATTTCCCCTCCATTACCTTTTTTCGACGAACCATCATCATTTTATGTACATACTATGAAAAAACATAATTCGCGTTAGAAAACATCATTTTGAAACAACGAAAAAACTCGATCACAAAAATAATAGCTAAAAAAATATCCTCTCGAGTCTACATTCACAAATGGCTAATAGATGAAAGTTTTTCAAAGCATGCAGGTAGTAGCGTAAGCAACACCTTACTTTTCGGAACTGCCTTAAAACTTACAGAGAAGGAAATAATTCATCTCGTTACCACTGATGAAGAATGAAAATAGACGAACGTCGCGTCGGGTAAAATTGAAGCAGTTTCTTTTTTTTTCTGACATTAGGTTCTTCATTTTAGGACATTAAAATCGATTTCCAACTCCTGAATTTTTCTTTGCAATAAATTCTTTATCATACCCATTTGAAATTCATGAAACCCTGTCAGAAGATCACTGTCTTATAATTTAATTATTTTTATTCTACTTTGAAAATAAGGATCGCTCACACAGCTATTAGCCAGGCAATTGCGGGACAGCACTATACGTAAAAATGTTGATGATGATTTGTATAATAATAATAATAATAATAATAATAATAAAGAAGTCTTAAAAATATACAAGGGTCCATCCAGTTCTAACAGCATTCCTGGACAAATTAATGAAACAGTGGCGAACCGAAATCCAGATGAGTGGAAGCGCAGGAATAATGAGAATCAGAAAAATCAAAATTAAGCGAGGTATCTTTCGGGGTGATACATTCAGCTCAATGTGGTTTTGCTTAGCAATGAATCAATCCACTCTTGACAATATTAAACACAGAGCATTAAAATGACGAGTTTTTCATAAAAGAAAATAACTTGGAAGGTATCAGTCACCCATCTCCTGTATATAAACGACCTCAAACTATATGGTCGGACTGAGAGGTGCCTAAATTACCTCTTGAAAATGACAGAGGACTTCTCCCACGACATAAAAATGAAATTTGGAATAGATAAATGCAATACCTATACAAAATATAAAAAAGGACAAACTCGATCATAGTAACAAAGAAAACGAAGAGACACAAGGCATTCCACACATGGTTAGGCTTGTTGATCCTTTCCGTTTCCGCGTTGAACAGATTCCGTTTTATACAAAATATTTAGCACATATAAACCCCATAAGAGTTGTCGGGAGAATCATTTCGTTCCTTAGTAGACCGATTTCCGTTTTGTACACGTTCCGTCTTGGACAAGTTTCACAGTAAATATCTAGGAATGGAACAAAGCGAAACGACAGAAGCCAGCCTAATGAAGGAAAAGCTCAAACAAGAGTACACAAGACGAATTAAAGCTATATGTAAAGCAAAATTAAATGGAAAGAATGTAATTAAAGCGATAAATACAATGGCTACCCCAGTATTAATATATACTCGTTTGGAATAATCCCATGGAGAAATAAATGAAATACAGACAAAAACCAGAACAATGCTTACAAGGTACAAATACCACCATCCAAAAGCAGCAATAGAAAGAACCATGTTACCCAGAAAAAAGGGAGGAAGAGGCTTGCTGGATATAGCTGAACCGAGGGACGAACAAATATTAGGGATGCAAAAGTATTTTCGGGAGAAGCAAAAAAGCAGTGGACTTATCAAAGCAGTAGTACAGGCAGATAACAGGCTTACACCGTTATGACTTGGAGCAAATGATATTAGAACGCCGGTAAACGAGAGAGAATACATGGCGAGGGAAGGCGCATTGCATGGACGATACTACAATGGGCTACACAGCTCATTAGTGGATAAGCAGGCCTCATGCACCTGGCTTGAACAGAAGGTTTTGCTGTTGCAATAAAAGACCAAGTTATAGCAACAAATAATTATAAAAAAGCTATACTGAAAGAAGCGGAGGTGGAAGATTGATGCCGGAAGTGTGGGAAACAAAATAAGACTATAGCACATATCCTGAACGGCTGTAGCAACCTGACTGCGGAGAAATATAAAATAAGACACGACAACATGGCTAAAATAATCCACCAGAAACTGATAAAAAGATGAATAAGTAATGAACTGCTGCAACCCGCAAAGTGTAGCAAGGAATGAGAGAGGTAAAATCTTATGGGACCGAACAATAAGAACCGACAAAGAGGTGGTATGTAATAGACCCGAAATAATAGTATGGGATAAACAGAATGGACAAGTCCAGATGATAGATGTGGCCATACCATACAGCAACAATATGCAGTCAACATACGAGAAGAAAATCAAGAAATATCGAAAGCTAAGCCGAAAAATAAAAAGATTGTCGAAGGCGACAAAGGTTGAAACGATAGCAATCATAATATCAAGCACAGGCCTCATTACAAGAGGGACTGGATCGGATTGGAATACCAATTCTGGTAGCTATGCATCAATGCAGAAGTCGGTCATCACTAACACATGCAGCCTGATTCGAGAATTCCTCAGTGAATAGGAATGTACCTACCTGAATTTGAAGCGCTGTAGTGCTGTAAATCCTTCAAAATTAAAAGTCAACCATTGCATATACTTGGTCATAGTCACCCGTTATGCAATGAGAAAAACCCACAGAAGTAGAGCAACTTGTGGATAATAATAATAATAATAATAATAATAATAATCTAGAATACCTAGGATAACAGAAAATAGAAAAACATGGAGCGTCATTGCAGCTGTGAATAAATGCCTCGAGAACGATCTACTAAACAACCCTACAGATAATGTGGACCTGTACGGAAGAATATATTGTGCAGCTGTAGCAGTCGTCAGGACATTGGGAATGAAAATTAACAGCGAGCAAGTAAACGGTAGATTTCAGAAAACTCAAAGCAAACCCAAGTGGATGATCAGACTTGAAAAGGAGGTGAAAGAATTAAGAGCCGATCTGAACAGAGTAGTAGCAAGTGGTAAGATAGAAGAAATGAGCAGGCGAACAAAGAATAAATATGAAAGGTTAAAAAAGAAGTATAAGATACATGCAAAATATGAAAACGCAAATACAGACATAAATGAAATACAAGATACAATAAAACAGAAGCTAGTAGCCAAAGCTGCAAAACTAAGAACGTATACAAAGAGCTACAAAAGAAAAATAGATAATGCTCAATACCAGCAAAATCGAAAAAGATTCTATAGAAACATGGAAGGAGAAACTGAGCTACCAAATGAGATACCAACAAAAGAAGAGGTTACAGAATTCTGGGCTGGTATCTGGTCAACTGAAATAGAGCATAAAAGTGAAGCATACTGGATAAAAGAAGTAGAAAAGAGTATGGAACAAGTGCAACCTATGCTGGAGGAACAAGTTACGGAGGCAGAATTCAAAGGAGTCATCAAGAGATTGAAAAACTGGAAAGCTCCGGGGTTAGATAAAATACAGAATTACTGGTACAAGAAGTTCACAGCGATACATAAAGTACTGTTAGCTAAAATAAACGAATATTTGAACAAGCCCGATACTGTGCCGGAATTTTTCACACAAGGAGTTACCTATTTGAAACCAAAAAAAGGTGACACCAAAAATCCTGCTAAATATAGACCCATTGCGTGCCTTCCTACAGCATATAAGATATTCACAGCGTGCCTAACAGTAAAAATAAGGGAGCATTGCACAAATAATAATATCATTTATGAAGAACAGAATGGATGTAGAAACAAGGCATATGGGTGTAAGGAGCAACTTGTTATAGACCAGCTGATTATGGAACAAGCAAGGAAGAACAATAGAAAGATATGCACAGCCTACATTGATTACCAGAAAGCCTACGATTCAGTACCTCATACATGGCTAATAAAGTCCCTACAAGTATACAAAGTGAATTCAAAAATGATCAATTGCCTAAGGACAATGATGCAGAAGTGGTCTACGTTCATCCAAATTACAGGACAGAAAGGAATGGTCAAGACAGATTCAATACAGATCAGAAGGGGAATATTCCAAGGGGATTCGCTTAGCCCATTGTGGTTCTGTATTGCCCTCAATCCACTGTCCATGTTGCTCAAACAATCTACAATCGGCTTCAATATTCGAAATAATAAGAGAGTAACCTTCACCCTGAGCCACCTGCTATATATAGATGACTTAAAGCTGTATGCCTCAACCAGGGAAAAACTAAACCAGTTACTACAAATAGTACAGGAGTACTCAGCGGATATTAGAATGAATTTTGGATTGGAAAAATGTAGAATACTGGACACAAATACAAAACAAGGAATAGAGAGTAGAAATGGAGAAAAGTCAGAAGAAGATCAAATAGAGGAGATGCAACCACAAGACCTATACAGATACCTTGGTACCGAACAAAACAGATGTACAGAACACAAAGTTATGAAGGAAGAACTGAAAAAGAAATTTGTTGCCAGACTCAAACAAATTATGAAAACTGGGCTAAATAGTCGAAATTTAACCAAGGCCATCAACACATACGCAGTCCCAGTTCTAGCGTACTCTTTTGGAATAATTAAATGGAACAATACAGAGGTCGAAGATCTACAAAGAAGGGTTAGGGTACTACTGCAGAGAAATAGAATGTTACATCCAAAGTCAGCAGTAGAAAGACTGGTAGTAACAAGAAGCAATGGTGGAAGAGGAGTCATAAATTTACAGTGGCTCCATGACAAACAAATAGCAAATATCCGAAATTACTTCCACAAAAAGAAAATTGTATCAAAAATGCACCAGTCAATAGTTGAGGCAGATAAGGAGCTAACAACAGTGAGGCTCAGGAAGCAGAGTCAGGGAGAAGAGGTCCACATGAGAAGGGAGGAATACAATAAAGTTTTAATTGAGCAATGGAAAAAGAAGATTCTTCATGGCCGGTACCCTGCTGATCTGGAGTACCCTGGAGTAAACAAGAAGGCATCAGTGATGTGGCTGACTGATGGGTACCTGTACCCGGAAACAGAAGGCTTCATGATAGCCATACAGGATGGTGTCATCAAGACAAGAAATTATGTCAAGTACATTATTAAGGACAACTCTATACAGGAGGATAAGTGCCGTATGTGCGGCACACCTAAAGAAACAATAAACCACATCATTAGCTCCTGTGAAAGCCTGGTAGCCAACGAGTACAAGGAACGGCACGATAGTGTTGCAAAAATAGTACACATGGCAATTATTAAGAAATGGAAGATAGAAACAGAAATGAAACCGTATTGGGAGTACGAGCCGAAGAAAGTAATAGAAAATGAAGAGGCCATGCTCATGTGGGATAGAACAATATACACAAACAGAACAGTAGCTCACAACAGGCCGGATTTAGTTCTAAAAGATAAAAAGAAAAGTAGGACGTATCTTATAGACATAGCAGTGCCAGGAACCCACAATATGATAAATACAATTCACTGTAAAATAAACAAATACAAGGAATTAGCTGAAGAAATACAGTCAATTTGGAAGACAAAAACAAAGATACTGCCAATTGTTATTTCAGCCACAGGGATAATACCCGAAAAAACGGTCGAGAGCCTTCAGGAACTTGGTGGCTTAGACAAGGAGATTAGGGCAATACAAAAGGCCGTAATACTCCACACCACAAGAACAGTGCGAAAAGTAATAGGCGAATAGTAGGTACATCCCTATTTATAGACCTGCCAGTCATATGGCCTCTATAAATTGGTAAACCGGTGAAAGCCGTGGATGCTGGGATAATAATAATAATAATAATAATAATAATAATAATAAAAGGTCCTGTTTGAAGACGCAAACAGGATCTTTTATAACTTTAATTAGTATGATCCGTCATAAATTAACCTACCAACTAATACAGACGCGGTATAGATTCCAATTAGTTGAAAGACCAAAGATAATGACTCTACACAACGATTAAAAATTTTCCAAAGTACGATAAGTTATATTATCTAGAAGTATTTTTTGCGCTAAATTCAGAACCATTTATCACTATTTTTTCGATAGAAGGTCGTGTTTTCTTGTTATGATCTTGTTTACTAGTCACGCATCGTTGCAGAACGAAACGTTCTTCATTACAAGTTACGTAGAAACGAGATTCGGTCGAAAAAAACGGGTTGGATTTAATAACACAGCAAAAAAGATCGATTGAGCAGCTTATCGACAATGCCGCAGCAAAAAATACATCAAACAGCAATGAGTGATTAATCAGCATCTTTGTGTTTACGTCTAAAAAAAAAAAAAAAGTTATAGGTAGTACCTACTAAAAGAGCTTTCTTCGCTGCTTCAGGGCGGCCACGTTTTCGTTTTTGCCCTGAGGGCACTCTTTTTGCCTGAGGAAGCTTGTTGCAAAGTTTGAGTCTGATCAACCTGCCCAATGCATGCTCACAAGTTGAATGTTTTGAGAAGTACGGACACGAGCAATGCGATTTCTTTCGACACATTTTCACAATCTATACAAATTTTCCAACCCCCATTCCGATACATCTTCAATTTGTACAAGGTTTTTGACGCCTGTTCTTCTGACAGAGTATAGTTTGCAATACTTTCTTCGATATTGGTTAGCCAAAAATGCTAGAGGTTGCGTAAAATATGGAAGTTCTTCCTCCGTCGTCCATCCTGCTCAACTTAATGTTAGGTAGATAGGCCTAGGTACCTTTATTTGTTGTGTAGCTTCAACTGTTTCAATTGTTCTTTTTTCGCTGTTAAATAGTGATTCATTTTACTGTTTCATCAATTTTATTTGCTGTGTAGCGATTACTGTTCATTTCATCCTTTATTTACTGTTCTAATATTCCTTTTTGCTGCTTCCTCATTTGCTGTTCTCACATTCTTTTTGCTGTTCTACATATTATAATTAACCCGAAAAAAACAATGATAGTCGCTGCCCTAAGTCGGAAACATCATTTCAATATGGGGAATATAGCCCTCACTCTTATTATCCACCCTGCCCCAAACCACCAGAGAAAGAACATGATTGGTGGAAAAAAATGTTAGAGAATGCAGACGTTCTGCAGTGTTTCTTGATAGATCGTAAAACAAAGAAATATTTTGAGATGCGTACAACTCGTGATGTACCCGATTAAAATGCATCTGAAGAAAATGGGAGACATGGGACTCTCTATTAATGAACGATTTCACGGACGAATCGTTGCTCAATGTCTTTGTATCATTGATTTGATCTGAATATTCTGATGAAAATCAGTTATGACCTGTTTGATCTAAGCGCGGGGTTACGATAGATTGTATACGCGCACCTTCGCGTTTATGTACGTCATGTACATATGAAGGCGCGGGTCATTAAGGTGAGGCACGCGCGCCTTTTCAAAAATTTTGACCTGCAGATATTATCTTATCTTAAAACTATAGAAGGCTTCTTATCGTGACGAGCGTGATTTCTAATTATCTGGCACACAATAACGTCGGTGGTTTTTTTTTTTTTTTTTTTTTTTTTTTTTTTTTTTTTTTTTTCTCTACGTCAGCCAAAATTTTTATGCATCAGCGTCAATATTTCAAGTTTACCATCATTACTAACAATTTATTATTTACCATAAAAAAAAAGTGACGAAACAACATTCAGCTATATATTACAAGAAGCTACAGAACAGGAAAAAAAAAAACGAATCGAAGGAAAGAGCAGAGTGAAGGAGAAACACGAAAAACTAAAATATTGGTGGTTAAATAAAATGAAATTCGTTCGGCATACAAAATACGTGAGACCTTTCTCCGAAGCCCCGTGACTATTATTCTCGTGAAAGGGGTATCTACGATTATTTTCCGTAACTTTCTTTAACCCCAGGTTACCACGTTGCTGCATGTATTTTATATTTTCCTCCACTACGGTATTTCACATTTACAAGTGAACGCCTAAATGGTAAACTTCATACACTATACTGTGTACCTATGTGTATACCGTATAGCACATCTGTAATACACGTAATTCCCATCTTCCACCACCTGGGGTTGCATCGTATGCACGCTATACAGTATATGTTATGACTGCTTATCTTGTTTTCAACTCATTCGACCCTACGTCGTATAATTTCAAGATAGTATCTACAGGTCAGAATTTACGAGAAGGCGTGCCTCACCTCAATTACTCGCGTTCATATACGCGCGAAGGTGTGCTTGCGTATACAATTTATCTCACCTCCGCGCTTAGGTCAAGAAGCTCGTAATTAATTTTCATCTATTCAGATCAGAATGACGATACAGACAGAAAAAATTTTGAGCAAATAGTTTCTCATCACGTACAATCGTACGTACAAGGCAAAACACTCGAGGATTTTTTCCTCAGAAGAACGCTTACAGAAAATTACAGGAAATATATAAGAGAAAGATCTCTCAAAATACAAGAAACTCTTGTATTTTGAAAATTTTACTTTCAAATTATATTTCCCTAAAATCACGATGTTATTTTTATTAAATGACCTAAGAAAATAACTTTTCTGGGGTGAATGCACACGGACAACATTTTTAAAACGTTGTTCAGGGATAAATACCGAATTCAGTACTTCAATAAGGATACTTAGTAAAGCACTCGAAATCCTCAACGACCATACAAGTTGAGATAATATCCTGCTTGGATAGTTCTTTGATCATTTTCCGCGTTCGATTAGGTCTCATCCTCTAATGCACCGGGTGAAAGTCTTTAATAATGAAAGCTTACTCAGTAGCGTATAAGTACCAAAGTCTTTTCAATATGACTGATACAATACGAACAAATATTAAACACTCTTCAATTTCAATTTATCCGACCATAATGTCGAATGATGAGTCTTCTTGTAACGTCAATAAATAGAGGAAAATCGCCAGGAGGGAAAAAAGTATTGCAGAAATGATCCATGAAAATCAAATCAAGCAAAAATTTTGATTGATCCCAATTTTTCCTACATTTTTGCAATAAAACATTTTTCCACTCCACAAGCCAGCAGGTCTTTTGATAGGTTCATTTTTTTCTTCACAAAAAATTTCAACTCCCACAGACCTTTCATTACTTTAAATTCCACAAATTGATCAACACTATTTTCTTTCAACATAATGCATAGACACCGATCAACACTTCTTGTGGGTGCTACTTACAAACTGAGTAGCCAGGTTATGACGTGAACGGGCTAGCTCGACATTAATCAGACAATGATGATGCACCGATGACACAAAGTATTAGCATGTTATATTCACATATTACATTCACAGCTCATTGAATATGATCACTGGTGCAGAGGCAATTAGACTGTTGTCACCGTCTGCTTATATACTAATTATTGAGGAGTTTGTACGCGTCTTTCTTCCAAAATATCAAATCGTCGCTTGTTTGTTTTCACTTACGTTACGCTCGCCTTCGGTCACGTTTCGTGCAATTGTAGGCTCGTGACGAGATATGCCAAATTCTCGTCACACAGGTGTGATCCAGGACCTTCAGAATATCCACAAAGTTCATTGCCCTCTCTCACTATATATACCTTGCGTCGCGTCGGATGCAATACCTCAATTCTAGCAAGTGAAAAGTCGGTAAAATGATTGAACGAGGCCTTAAGTCTCTAGAAATGGAATGTTTAAATATCAAATCCACGATTTGTACATCAATCTTCTGCATAATACAAAGGTCGAGTTTATTCTCAATTCCTCAATTCTATTTTTCTTGAAAAGTTGCTACTATCGGAATTTAGAATCCAGGAAAATTCTTCATGGGAAAATTCTTCGGCAGAAAATTATAAGCCAAAAATTGTTTGGCAACGATAATTCTTGGGGAAAAATTCTCAAATCGGAAATTTTTAGAATGCGAAAATTAACATTTGAAAGGAAGAAAAAAAAAAAAAAAAGGCCGCCCTGAAACCCTGAAAATATAAGCGGCGTCGTGCAACTCAATTCCCAATTGAATGGTGGAACTGCTACGAAAAAGAGCGGACTCGTGCTTCAAAAACCAACAACTCAGTAAAAGGGGTGACATCATGGTTTCGAAAGTATACTTGAAACGACACACACCAACATTTACAAATTGTCTACAGCCCTGAAGAAAGAACGAACTTCGATGGAAGGAGTTTACAAAGCTATTACCGGCGAGCCACCCTCTTCAAGAGACGGAAATATAAATCAGCAGCCGGTTGTCTGTTCAACCTTGTAGAGGTGTACAATGAAATACTGCGCATAACTTCCGGTTCTAGATAAAACAGAAATTTATTGCAGCCCAAAAAATGAAGATACAGTATGTATATTTCATGTTTGTCTAAACAAGTCAATATACACATAAGCAGAGCCCGGATTCCTCGGCATTTGTCGAATCATTTTGGTAAGGGCGGGAAGCTTGAAAATCAGATAGAAATTCATTTCAGGGGTAGTGGGGCCTGTAAAAAAAAAATTTATTTTGCCGAAAAGTGCCGAAAATGGGATGAATGCCGAAATTAGACGTTAAAGCCGAATCTTGCCGAAAATGAGCAATTCGTGGAATATCGTCTAATATCACGGATTTTTGAACGAAAAATTGATGAATTTTCCCAAAAATTGGGCAATTTTGGTGGAAAAATAATGGAGCTTAATTTAGAACAAATCAAAAAAATTGGAAATTTTTATTAGGATTTCTGTATTGATGAGTTTTATCCATAGAATGCGTTCATTTTGGTCAAAAATCACGTAATTTTGGTCAGAAATTGAATAATTCTGGTCGTGAGTTTGTAATAGCTCTGAAAACGCGCGTTTTTTCAACTTTTTTTTTCAAGTGACGAAAAATGCCGAAAATGCAACATTAAAAGGCCGAAATTTTTCATTTTTAATGCCGAAAAATCTGGGCTCTGCACTGGATGTCTTTTCAATTTTGAAACTTTTAATTTTCAGATGTGAACGTCACGGTAAATTTTTGGTACAATAAAAATTTTTCGTAACCGCATGAATTTTTTCTGCCAAATTTTCGGCTTTGAACTTTCTGCCGAAGAATTTTCTCGCAAAGAATTTTCCTGTCACCGAAGAAACTCTAGTCAAAAGTAGAAATTTTCGCAATACATTAGACAAAAAAGTAACACTAATGATCGAGTCACGTAGAACATGACGCCTTGTACAGGGGCGTTCAAGTTTATTTTTCACGAATTGAATATCTGAACAAATTTTATAGTCGAGCATAAATTTCTGACGGATTCAAATACTTCACCAAAACATTAAAAAAAAAAAATCATTCATGATGAAAAATTACCTAGAATTAAATAATAGCGCGTTGAAACAGAGATTACATATCTCTAAAAAAGAGCTATAACTTTACTGTAGGCATCTTTTGAACTCGATAATTTTTCACTCTACACAGTACACTGAGCAGCCCTCCATGGTCGACTTTCGGAACTTCATTCGTTAGAAAAGCTGCATCTAATGCCATCTGTCGCGCTTTTCGAACACAGACTTTTGATCAAGGGTTTGCAGAGTGCGCTGACAACAGTAAACACGTGCTGATCGATTTTTCACGTACGTGACCATTGGAGTTTCAACCCGTTTTTCAAGTTATTCTTTCGTAAAATTTCTCACACCCCCAAACATTAACATATGTATTTTTTTCCTCCATCAACAAACTGATTATTTCGGTGAAATAATTGCCATCAGCCGCATTCTTCAGGGCTCATTCTTACTCAAACAAGAAGAGAAAAATTTCGAAGGCCTTGAAAACGCCAATGTAGAATCACATAGATACCTACATAGATTAAGAACTTCTTTGAGACATGTTCAATTCGGCTACATCAAAAAGTTTGCACTTGTTGATAGGTCAGTGCATAGAAACATGACCATATTTTTCTCGCGAACAACTAGGTGCAGCTTCCTTCGCAATTAATTATTCTCGACTTTTGGAAATACAGAAGTTTGAGAAAAATAGATATTCACTCGGTATTTTATCGCAGTCCACTCGGAGAAATTGCGATACAGCCCAATTTTAACATTTGAAGAAGTAACAATCCATTATTGCACCCATCGCGCAAAAGTACGAACGAAAAACAGGATGAATAAGTGAATAATATTTTCCAATACCATAATTTGATTTTCTATGCAATGTAGAATTTGCCAACATACGACAGATTAGAGAGAAAAATACAAGTACTGGGCAAAGACTTACCAAAGATTCAGTTTCAGTGCGGCACCCAAGAAGTTAAACGATCCGATGATATGCGAGAGAAATATTCAAACAGCTCATTTTCAATAATTCTGCAAGTACAGCAAAATCTAGTTATAATGGAAGGAAGTGATAAAGATTAAGTAGTGACTAAGTAGAGGTTTTTCTTCATTATCATCTGATTCTCGCGTAACTCATTCGATATAGTTTCAACACACTCACTGCCATGATTGACATTTCTCGGGGAATGCTCGCCAAATAACACAGGATCCTTACGCAAGGCAACTCATTATATTCTTCCAGCAGAAATCGAAATTTTATCATAACCCAATCTTTCCTCATTTCCTGCGCTAGAAAATAACGCACGTATCACTCAAATAATTCAAACTCGAACAAACTGTTCTTATGAACTCGTAAAACAAAACAACCTTTCAACAAAATGATCTTTCTTTTGTAATAATACATATTCGGGATTTGGGCGCGATACTTCCAGTAAACGCGTTCTGGTTGACAATTTAAAGGATTAAGAAAATTAATCACACATGATTGTTTCGCTCATACACAACCCTCTTCTTATCACGAAGAAAAACGAAGGAAAAATTGTTCTTAGAACAATTACTTACATTCGGAGCACTCTTCTTGGAGACCCGCAGACGTTTTCGTGATTTGCGATAACACTGTAGCAATAGTGAATAGAACAATAGTTGTACCTATTGAAAATTATTCACAATATTTTGAACAGCGAAAAAGCGAGATGAGATGAATGATATGTAAACAAGACTAAACACTGAACACAACATGACAATCATGACCGGCAGTCTCAATACACAGTGACCTCGCTTTCATTACATCGAATGGCATTTGCTGTCCCACACATGACCTACGCACTAAAAGTTTACTGCGAAAATGACAAATTTAAATAATATCGGAATTCGGAATTGATTGAAAAGAAGTACACTACACTCATACGTGATACGAACACTAGCAGATTTTTATCGTCGCGATTTTCCATTTTTTATTTCAAATGGTGAGCGACAGTGACACACTGGATGGCTGGACTGCTGCTCAATTCGGACCCAACAGCGCTAGCTTCGCTGATAACGCAACCCCGGGTACTTGATAAACATCGCGGGTATGGAAGTGAGCGGGCGGTGACCATTTTCAAAAATTTCAATAAATTTCAGAATTTGTGATAAGCAAATTTAGTTCTTACAATTTTTCAAAAAATTGCTTCTTTCCAAAGATATTTTCAGGTGAAAGTTGCATTACAACAAATAATGGAATTTTCTCCTTGACCCTGGTTAAATTTTCGCGGGTTGTAGGGCCCAAATTCCCCTGATCATTGACTATACACGTACCAGACGAATACTCGCATTGTTGAAAAATTTGTCACTTTGAAGGATACTGACACCAGAGTGTGCTGCGTGTTAATACGTTGGTGTGAGAGAGAGGGAAATATGTTCTGTCTCTTTCACTCTGCCTGTTAACACGCAGCACACTCTGGTGTCAGTATCCTTCAAAGTGACAAATTTTTCAACAATGCGAGTATTTGTCTGGTACGTGTATAGTCAATGCCCTGATTCTTATTGTAGTGGCAGTGGAAATATGAAATAACACTTAGTGTTTGGACGGGGAATTCCCGTTCCCAATTCCTGGGAACAAATTCCCGGGAATTGGCATTCGCGTTCCCAGCTCTGAAATGCTCCCAATTCTCATTAGGAAACCATGTTTTTATGAGTAAAAAACATGTTTTTCTGAAATAAAAATGTTTTTTATTACCTACTCAAAAAGTATATCATTATTCATCAATTTAGCGTGCTAAAAGTCGTTCATTATTTCATGATAACTGAAGAACGCAGACGTGCGCCTCAACTAAAGCAATAATTTCCATTATTGCACTGGAGCTTATAAAGTGACGTCACTCTTCAACTTTTTCTTCCAATTGTAACATTCCCGTACATTGGTGAGCGTTCATGATTTTAGTGGTAGTGATAGGTCTGATACGTGAACAAGATTCTAAAAGTATTTTTGACGCTGATGGCCACAATACCCTTGTCCAGTTTTTGAGAAATGATCAAATCAAATTCCCGCGATTTGTTTCAACGCGTAGTAATTTACAGGCCTGAGATTGGCTTTGAGTTTTTGGGTATGCCCTCAATATTCTTCGCTCCCTCCCCCTCTTATCCCTCCTACTAATAAATTTTATTTGAGTAGGCCGGGCCTAATTGGGCCTACCCCCAACCTCAGGCCTGGTAATTTATATGTTAACCAACCATCAAATTTTGCAAGGACAGGAACATACACTGCGCGCGTTGCAACAATCAGGGGTGTGAACCGTTATTATTTTTTCTTAGGATTCCGCTTCCATTTGTTCTTCAAATAAATCGCCAGATCCGCTTCCTTTTGGTTTTGCTTCCAAGCAGCAGCCGCCGGATCCGCTTCCTATTGGTTCCGCTTCCAGGCAGCAACCGCCGGATCCGCTTCCTATTGGTTCCGCTTCCACACAGCAATTGCCAGATCCGCTTCCTTTTGGTTTTGTATCTTGATAAAAGAATCTTTCCGGTTATCCTTTAAAAAAAGGCAAAGAATATCGATTATCCTCCATTTTTTAGGGGATATCCGCTATTTTTTATAGATAAAATATTGGTTACAGTTCTTTGGCCAGGTTTCAAGATCCGCTTCCTTTTGGTTCCGCTTCCACTCAGCAATCGCGGGATCCGCTTCCTTTCAGTTCCACTTCCACACAGCTATTGCCGGATCCGCTTCCTTTTTGTTCCGGTTCCAAGCAGCAATTGCCGGATCCGCTTCCTTTTGGTTCCGCTTCCAAAACCCAAAAATTCAGGTCCGGATAGCGGATACCATTTTGGATAGCGATTCCGGTTCACACCCCTGGCAACAATTTGCGGGAATGTGATTTGATCATTTCTTGAAAACCAAAGCCAATTTGGAAAAACAGACAACGGCATTAGTGATCAGCGTCAGAAATATACTGCTAGTATCATGTAATCTCTTTCTTGAATTTTTCATTTGTTTTGTGTAGTGTTGACAACCTAATGATCAATTAAGTAGGCCTAGCTTTTTTCATTGGAATCAAAAATATACACGGCTTATAATCTGTCAGCATAGGAGCTCAGCAGCTTGAACTCTATATTTTATATGTTATGATAAGTGGTGGGAAACTTGAATTTGACAAGGTATATGAGGCACGGCCACCTTTACTATCAGGCCAAACAACTCAAGCCGGCAACATTGCGTTCCGGCTTACGTTTTCTATGTAAAAAAACATCCCTCTCAAAAAATTCATGTTGACCCTTTTAGAGAGAAAAATAAATTCAACAGCCAACAATTTTTGTTCCAAAAAATTTTTCTTCAAACGTTGTATTTTTTGAGTTACAACTCATTATAGTGGTTCTCTCCATAAGCCCGTGTTAATTATGGCCGGCGTGTCATGTTGCCGCATATACAGTTGTTCTGCCTGATAGTAAAGGTGGCCGTGTATGAGGTCACCCACGGCCTACTTTATACAAGGCCATTATGCAGTGATGTCACAACGTCGCACTTGAAAAGAAGTGGATACAGATTTACACGTACACTTATGAGAAAAAGTGAGAAAAAACCAAAGTTTTGATTTGTGTGCAATTAAAACGCTGTTTTTGAAAAAAATGAAGAGAATATAACTTGAAGAGCAAACAATTCTCTATTTTTGAAGCCCTATTTCAGTAAAATTGGTGCAGTACAAGAGAAGTTATCATTGTTTTAAAATTAAAAATTGGATAGGGGACAAAGACCAAACAACCCACATGCGCGCTGTTGTCATTTTCTACATTACAGCCTTATTAGGGAATTCAACATGACGTCGCACACGGCATGTTCTATTGTCTCACTTGTTGGCGATGTTACATATTGCCTGTTATGGGAGGCGTTTGGTTTTTCTCAATCATCTTTGGAAAGAAGGCCTAAAATGGAAAAATGATGAGAATGATATTTATTGCCCTTAAAATTTCCTACATTATGGTACAAGAAAAAATTACAAAATTTTAAAGGTAGGTCCAATTGATAGGAAATTACAAGGGGAACAAACTTTGTTCTCTTCATTTTTTCGCATAAAGGCTTATTTTCTGAGAAAACTGAGAAAAATGAAAAACAGGATACGCTCCATAAGCCGTAATGTATTACTGCCACCTAGTGAGATCTCATGAGTCACAATTGTGACGTCAGTTTAATTTAATTGCTTAATATAAAGTAGGCGGTGGGTCACCGCACATACGTTATGTTCTGCATGTCTCAGCTGTGAGAGAGATCCTCTCACAATGCACGTACGTACGTGAAATGTGAAATGTACTGGAACAAATATTGAATTATATATTTATTTTATAACCATGGTTATTGAGTTTATTAATTTATCAATTTAAGGATTGCTCTGACATAATCAAACGGGAACTACTTTTTTAGTAGGTAATAAAAAAAATGTTGTATGCAACTGGTGCAAGAAATTTGCGATTTACATATTTTTTTTTACTAATCCTTTTATCAAATTTGTTTTAAATATGTTCTGAACAATGTTTAATACTATTTTGTTCACAACATTGTCATTCTACTTCTACCAACTGAAAAAGAGCGGGATTTGGCCCACAATAATAAGAAAACAACGTGGAATTCAAATCCACCAAGATCCTGCAAAATGGCCAGAAATTCCCAGTCCAAAATTGGATTCCCAGGATTGTCCAAAAACTGATAACACTGCTCTTATGTAATGTAATTTGGGCATTACAACCGCCAGGTTTGCTGTAGTTGCAAAAATTGAACCTGGGTCAAGGAGAAAATATTCCATTATTTGTTGTAACCTTCACTTGAAAATATCTTTGGAAAGAAGCAATTTTTTGAAAAAATTAAAAGAACTAAATTTGCTTATCACAAAATTTCCTCTCAAATAAAACTATTGCTTTTGAAATTTATTGAAATTTTATGAAAATGGTTACCGTCCGCTCAATTCCATACCCGCAGGCTGCAATGTCTATTAAAAATCCAGTTTGCATCATCAGTAAAGCTAGCGCTGTTGGGTCCAAATACCTTTATGGTTTTGATGTATGCAATCAGTTATACACATTAGGTCTCTTCTATCACTGCATATTGCATATTGATATCCCTAATTGAGGAGTCATCTGTCAAAAGGACACCTCTTTGCAATAGTTGATTTTCAAAATACGTCTTTGAAGTTTCACCTTCATCACTCATTCCACATTCATTTTATCAAAACATCTATAATGACAAAAAAATTTGGGGGTTTCCATATTTTCAGATCACTAATTATTTTCAATTGATCAACAAATGAATCTAGGAAAATTCCATAAAGATTTGTACCTCGGGTGCCCTTTTTATGGAGATGGGGTTAAAAGACCTTAAGGGTACATGCAATTTTTCATTTTTTCAAAATTTTGTATATTGATAGGAAATGGTTCAGAGAATTCAAAAATGTGGATTTCCGCAAGAAGGGCACCCCTTCAATAGGTGCCCTTTTGACAGATAACTCCTCAATTATTATTGCAGAGGGTCATTCCCCTATATCATGGCGCACCTATCTTATTGCATACTTGTTTGCCTCCTTCTTATTGTAATATTTCTTTGTTTACATTAATCTAACAGCAGAGGAATAGATATGGTATTATATTGGATATTTGGTTCCCCTGCCATAAGACCAATGTGAACAACAAACCATTTCAATAAGAATCAGGCACCCATGTATACAATATTATGATATAGGGAAAGGGCCCCATAGTGGCATTTTAAATAACAATACTGATTGCCATTGACTATACACTTACCAGACAAATGCGCGCATTGTTAAAAGAGTTGTCTTTTTGCTGGATACTGACACCAGGGGGGCTATTCCACTAACGTACTGCAATGAAGTATGCGTGCACTTTTTTGTACTTGATAAGAGTTGTAATTAAACAAATTGCGCACTTACATTTACCCATTGTGTATAGTGCCTATGTGCCTTACTTGGAGTTGGCAATGTTGGTAGCCTTGCGACAGTTTTTTGATATAGTTTTCCTTTTCAAGTATGAGTTTTAGAAAAAATTGTTTATTATAAAAAATTGTTTGTTTCAGAATTCTCTACAACTTTGATTCTCACTTTGTTCTTGATTAAAAGTCAAATAATTTCAGAAAATGTGTTTGAACTAAACTAACGCATATGTATTTGGTCCATAAGAAATAAAATCCATGATCACCTTGGTAACTAGCGCTACCTAGTGCAGGTTATGCCGCCTATATTGTAGATTGCAGCTTTACAAAAAATAAAAAATGACCATTCAAATAACATTGGACATATAGTCATTTATTTTTTGAGTTTTTGTACAGCAGATTGGCTAGCATGGCCTGTGTAAAATGTATAGAAAATACTGATAAGCAAACTGTGATCAAACGGTGATTGTGACTCAATACTAAAGGTGATTTTTTAGTTTTCCTTAGATTTCTCCAAAAATAATGAATTCAGGCGTTTACAATAAAGGAACAAAATTGAAGAGCGGAAAATTTTCTTTCAGATGATCGATAATATTTTTGAAAGATTAGAAGAATAGAAGATAATCAGCGTGACTTCATTCATGGAAGAAAATTGCAATCGCCCTATGAAATGCAGACTGCAAAGATCAGTGATTTCAGCCAGGCTAATTTTTACATGCAATTCCCCATAAGAGAATTCTATAATAGTCTGTCCCAGTTAAGGGTGTCCAAAAGTCAAAGACAATGCGGTATCTCAGGGGAAGAGAGAGGTGTGATATTCACACTGAACTGAACGCGCGAGCAAGCCTGTGTGTTATTGGTTGTGGAATGACGCGTCAAAATGCACTGCTCCAATCTACGCTGTGGTATTCTCCACCTTTTTTGACACTCTTATTAACTGGGACCTTTGACTATAATATTACCTATGTGGACTGCGCTAACGTGTATAAAATGAGCGAAAAGCGCGTCCACAGATCTGATAACGTATATAAGGAGCAGACGGGGAAAACCACGACCATTTAAAATACACACGTCGCGTCGCACCTTTCCTCCTCACCGCATTCGTGGTATGTACCGTTCGCCCCTGATATACCTACGTAAGCGTAACACAGTCGCACCACTCCCCTCACTGTACATATTGAACCGTAGTTTTTAATGCTTAGCGCTGTCCATATGAGGAGGGTTCTGGCAGAAGGGCTTCCGCGAGAAAATATTTAACACAGAAAAATGAATTTGAAAGTTTAGATGAATATAACTTCGCAACATAATAAGTTTAATCAAAAAAAGTGTAAGAACGAAAGTTGAAGAGCAACTCTTCTTCTATAAGATACATAATTACATTGTCAATCTGTTGAACATTAAATTCAGAGGGACCGGAAGAAAAAAAGATAGCGGAGGCCCTTTTTGTAGAGTAGGGTAAAATCGGCGTAAAATCCCATACAAAAAAAAAAAAAAAAAAAAAAAAAAAGATGCGCAATGAACTGAAAAGTCCAAAAATCATGGTCTCCGCAATAAGGGCTTCTCCGTGGATCACGCCCTTTTGCCAGAACCCTCCTCATATAATATATAGTCAAAGACTGGGACAGACTATAGTAGACTTTTATTGAGAAATAATATCAAAAATCATGACTATCTTAGAAATGAAACATTATTAAAAGATTTCAACCTTTCTTATGAGCCATAATCCAATAATCTTCTTGCATAATTTTTGATATTTATTTGTCAACAAAAGTCAACCGGAATTCTCTTATGGGAAATCGCGTGTAAAAAATCAACCCGGCTGAAATCACTAGTCTCTGCGGACTGCAGTCTGCGGTCTGCATTTCATATTCTCGCTCAATTCAGGGTGCTGGTAGCGATGGCGCGCTACTGTCGACATCTCTATTGACATGATCATGGGCAATTTCCCATTTAACTACGTGTTAACTAATCTCAAAATATCTTTGGAACAAAAGCTTTATTTGAAAAATTGAAGAGAATGAATTTTATTGGTCTTTAAATTATCTTTCACATGAGACCATTCTCTTTTTGGTCCAAATTTTTTCGGAAAATGAGCAGTTCTTTTTTTTCACACCATTGAAATTGTAGAGTGCGACTCTTTCGCGCTTGCACTCCGAATGTAAACAAACATCGCTGGATGTTCCCATCCGAGAAACAAAAAAATGAAGTGGACTTTTTAGGTGCAAATTCCACTTCATTTTTCGGATTTTTGGATGGGAACACCCGTGCACCAACCCGCGCACTCCATGGCGATGTTTGTTTACAATAGGGCTCTTCCACCAATGCATGCTGCATAACAATTCCCCTGATTCTTATCGTAATGGCAGTGAAAATAACATTGCTCTTATGTAACGTAACACCTCTATGGTTTTGATGTATGCAATCAACTCTACACATAAGAGCAATGTTATTTCACTGCCATTACAATAAGAATCAGGGGAATCGATATGCAGCATGCACCGGTGGAAGAGCCCTATTACCAAATTACATTGAGCGAGAATACCTCTAGCGCCTTATGACGTCAGCTGATTATCATCTGTTTGAAAATTTTTGCGCGACGCTAGCGCTGCCCGGTCGGAATAAGCTTGACAAGAATGACAACCAGCTGATAACAGAGGATGTTGCGTTGTGTTGGTTGTGTTGTATACTACCGGTATTATTGATTCTTGATTCGATTTTGAAAATGATATTATATTCATGGATTAGGTGAATGAAAATTTAGACGTACTCAGAATGATGTTTTTCGAAAAGACACAGAAAACCTACTACACGCACTTTTGCCAAAGGCTTAGATGTTTTGAAGTAAGGTATTCTTCTAAGGTGAATACTACTTACCAACAGTTGTATCTCGTCAAACTTGCTTCGAACATCACAGTTGAACTTATTTTTATGAATACTTTCTCCTAGAATGCGCAGTCCAAGAATTTGAACTATCCGCTAATGGAAATGGTTACTGAGAGCAATCAAATGGATGTCTTGGAAGATATGATCACTCCGCTGGCACGCACACCGTACGATTCCCAAATCATATTCAAAGATGGTATAGTGCGAAATTTCCTAAAAAATTTACGAACATCTTCGGTGGCTGCCTATCACGTTGCTATTCTTCCTACTGAACGATCAGTACGTAAAAGATTCACCGGCAAAGCAGAAGACAGTATTGAGTTGCATGTCTATCTAGTTACCTGATATCTCATAGTTTGTTTTCCATGATTAGCCAGGGAAAAACTCGATAGCTCACACTAATCATTCATCGAAACGCTTCAGAATCTTATATATTGTCTAGAAAGTTGAAAGAGTGTTGAATGACCTAAGTGTTTTGAAAAACGCTCAATACGATTATTTGTTCAGTATTTTCCTCTCTTTCTTTCCAATTTTAATTCTGGGTATAATTCAGAGTCGCTAATCTGGTAGAATTGAATTTTGGCCCTCTGAGATGACTATCAGCTATTATTCACTATAACCAAAATTGTCTCCTACAGCCTGTCATTAATCATTACCGACACAAAGATGAATTCAACTTTCGCATTGGACTTGATGGAGATCCGAAAACTCTTGGTTTTTTCACTGGGAGACCACAGTTCGGCCAAATTTACGCCATAAGACCAACGAACTTAATCAACATTAAAGAGGAACACAAGCTTGTGGGAAAGGTAAACGAAAATCTCGTAAATACGAAAGAATGCCTTCGATTGGTTGGAATTTACTTGCACTTCAGGTATTCGAAGATTTTGTCAAAAAGTCACCGCTTTCTCCTTGTTACGTACTGAATGATGGAGGTTATTGGCGAAAAATACTTCTGAGGAGTAATTCGAAAAACGATATCATGGCTATTGTGACCGCACATCCTCGAGATCGTGATCCGCATGATATTGAAGAAGAGAAGAGCAACCTTACGCAACATTTTCTAAGCAACGGAATTAACCTTTGTTCTCTGTACCACCAGTTGAGGTGAATACATCGTTGACTTGTTCGATAATCTATCCATTTTAAGTTCTGCTATAATATTACCTGATTTTTTGCGAAGTGAACATGTGAAATCAACGCCTGATAATTCCATCACGTCTCTAGTTCATGGAAAACCGCACATTTATGAATCATTCCTGAATCACGAGTTTAGATTGTCACCGGATTCGTTTTTTCAAATCAACGTCAAAGCCGCTGAAATAATGCATCAAGAAGTAGCTAAATTGGCTAAATTTACCAGTAGCACGACATTGTTGGATTTGTGCTGTGGAGTCGGTAGGTTATCTTAATATTATTTTTCCGTTGTAAATAGAATAACAATGAAATGAATCGTGTCGTAAAATAAATGTAAGTCAGGCTGTTTTCTGACGAACGAATTTAATCACTGTAAAACATAGAAGTTCGAGTTTCTGTAATGTGATCTCTATTCTATTTAAAGGTACTTTCAGTATCTTCTTCAGTAAAGATGTGAGGAATTGCATAGGTATCGAATGTAATCGAAGTTCAATAGACGACGCGTTGGCTAACTGTAAAATAAACAATATTCATAATTGCGAATTTACGTTTGGAAAAGTCGAGGAGGTAAAATTTTTATTTCAATTTCTTATCGACAATGATATTTCAGTGTTACATACACTTTTTTCAGAAAATGAAAAAAAAAAAAATGAACATAGCCATAATGTTTCCTCTACAGTATACAGAAACGTATAAGCCGAAATTTTAGACAAATGTTCTGATTACATAAGCTCTAATCTTGGATTCTCGTGATTTGTTTCTAATGTAAATTGTTGAACGTTCATTTACAGAGATTGAATGCGGTTTTAACCACCATGAATGATGCTAGTGATATTGTTGTGATAGCAAATCCAGGACGTAGTGGTTTGCGTAAGTAGGATTCCATATTTTCGAAGCGTAACTTATTTTCCGAATATGAACTTCTTCTACTCATCTTTACTACTTTATTAAACATATACGAATAAGGAGAGTATTTATTCAGCGAGGCAAAATATTTTGACTCGAGCCAGAGAAGGGTTGAGTGGATTGCCGAGGTGGTTAACGCTCACAATACTCACATGTACTCGTGGTGTAGGCATATTTGTTTGGAATGAGATCGGCAAAGCTGACCGTCAATTCCGCTTGTGGGAGGAGATACTTACGTGGTACAGAGCTAGATATTGAACGCGCCGGAGGCTAACTGCCAGCTGTTAGTAATAATATAGTATGTATGTAATTGGTTATCCGACCAGAATGACGATATCTTTGCAGGAATAATATAGCCTATTGAGTACAATACGAGGTCCACTCCTGTTACAAATTTAACTGATTTACCAAAGTTCAACTGTTAGAAGAATGAATCAAGGATTTTGTTTGAGTTTTTTCAAATCATAGTTTTATAAATTGTATTTTTCTTTTTACAGATCCTAGAGTGATTTATTTGCTGAGGGAGAATCCTAATGTGAACAGAATTGTATACGTGTCTTGTGATCCAGAAAATAAATTCACCAGAAGAAATTTCTATTATCTATTAAAATCCGGAAAAAGTATTAAAGGTAAACCTTTTATTTTAAAAAGACTGAAACCTATAGATATGTTTCCTCACACTTTTCATTACGAACTGTTATTACTTTTCGAGCGATGATAAAAAATGTCCTTTGTTTGAATTTTTTTCTCTTTCCTGTAATAAATAATTAGTTGATAGATTTTTTTATTCATAATAAATCTTTTCATTTTATCGGTATTTTATTTTCAAACGCGATACTTCTGATGCATGCCTTTAACCCCTCGTTTGAATTTGAAGATAAAAATTGGTTTGATCATTTCTTCTACGTTTACATTAGAATCTATTCTTTGATGCTTTATCACGTCTATCGCTTTGCAACAGGCCACGCTTCTCTTCATCTAAAGGTGGAAGAGAGGTACTCGAAAGATAAAAATTGCAGCTTGATCCAGTAGATTTGACCCGATTTTGTCTCAAGAATCCTCTCAATATTTAACTGAGGTCTTACATATTCACAGCTCTCTTCAATACGGCTAGTGAAGAAGACTATTTTTAACGAAAAAATGTGAGACTCGACAGTCTACAAACATGATACAAACGTGTCAGCTCAGTTCAAACATAAAAATGGCAGGCTTGTTGGCCCATTCATATCTGCAACCTTCTTCCCAGGGGTTGGCGAAGAGAGAGCTCAATCTGAAAGGAAAAATAGTCCTAAATTTAGCAAAAAACCTATGAATCAGTTTTGCTGTACGGTTCAATTTAGTCTACACTTTTGGAGATTTACACTGAATTTTAGCCGCGCAACTCTTGTCCACAACGTGAGACGGAATTTATTACTGAACAAAATATAAAGTTGAAAATCAAAATAATAATGTGGACTTCAATAAAAATAATATTATCCCCCGCTCGCCCTACTAAGGGCACAGGGGGCAGTATTTGTGCGTATCGTATTATAAATATTTATTTGTCAAAAAAATATGTCAATAAAGCGCTTTGAAATTGAAATGCCGTCGAATAAGTCAAAATGAAGAGGTTGGATTAAAATTTTCTTAGTTTATGTACTCGAGAAAGGCTGAGTGAAATGCGTCAATAGGTACGTAACATTACTGAGGGCATTGACTATGCTGGCTGTGGGCTACCTTATGGGCTTATTTTTCATGTGTTACATTATAGGGCACTAGTGTAAAGCTTCAAATTACGGTGAACATTGACTATTACGTAATGATAACAATCAAGTATGTACTTACTTGTAATGTGCTCACAGATCAGAGGAACACTTTATACCGTACCATGTCTCGTAAAAACAATAATAGATACATGCATCATCACCTGCATTTGCTGATGCTGCGCTTTTACGGAAGTCGTTGGCGTAATGCAATTTGTACAGAAATTCATCCTACGAAAAAATAAAATCAATATTTAAATGATTGAAATTAGGTCTTAATCATAGATTACCCAGGT
The DNA here is from genome assembly GCA_035079395.1 of Aspidiotus destructor. Lineage (NCBI taxonomy): Eukaryota > Metazoa > Arthropoda > Insecta > Hemiptera > Diaspididae > Aspidiotus > Aspidiotus destructor. Next base: position 2,330,959 of record JAVHKZ010000014.1, read on the forward strand.
ACTCACTTTAAAAATATTCAATGTGTTGTTCGAGCTCATATCTAATTTCTTGGGTAATTCATTATAAAATGTTGATTCAGAAGAATCTAACGTTACCGAAATATGAAATTGAATATATAAATTCTGGGTAAATATTAATTTAAAAATCTATAACTTGAAAAGAACGGCGATCTTACTGCTGCTTTGAATTTGCCTCAGTTGTCCATTTCCGCCTAATCCCATGTATGTCATGATTTTTATGTGTTCAATTTGAGGATAACTGACAATCAGCAAAAGAACTACGTAAATTAATAAATTCATAATTCACATAAACTTTTACCGATTCATCATATCCAAAGTTCAACATTTGAATATTACAAATTTTTGATTAATTACCAAGATTAAGGAACCCATTCTTAACGAAGACAATGGATCCTAATTAATAGAGGTATAATTTTGAAGTGAAATTAATTATACTTTCAAGAATAACACGCTGATCTTTTGAATATATTTAGCAGGTAAAATACAGCAGCCAGAAAAATCTGAGGATTTCGATGAGTTTTGATTTCAGCTAATCCAATGAGAAAGTTGAACCATGCTAGGTCGCGCCATCAGCCTTTTCCTCTCAGCGCACTTAGCGAACTAGATCTGTCATTTGCTATTAATTTCAAGTTTATTGTCATTCATCAATGATTCAAGAGTGAATGGCAATTGTTCAATCAGTTCTGGATAAGTCCTGAAGTGAAGAAACATAATTTTTGTTTTTTTGAAAGCTGTAGAAGTATGAAAAAATTAGTACAAGTCTTAAAAGAATAAGCTCAATTCCTCATTTTTTGTAGGTAAGTACATAGGTACCTAAATCTTATTTTCAAATAATTGAATTTCATTTCAAGAGTTACGGCGTACGTGTATGAGGTGCGAACGGCAAAAACCACGATTGCGGTGAGGAGGAAAGGTGTGATGTGTGTATTTTAAATGGCCGTGGTTTTTGCCGTTTGGCTTATCAGTTCTCTGTGGACGCTCTTTTTCCTTTTTGGTTATTTTAAATTTTACAGATGTTAGCGCAGTTCACATTAATTATATAGGCCTAGTCGTAGGTGCGGATTCGAACTGCAAAAAAGTGTGACAGAGACGTGTCCATGTGTGACTTCCGTTTTCCGACGGTTGGTTATCATCTGCTGCGTGTGTTAGTACTCGGTTATCACCTCTTACTTATCAGCGCGCTTACTAGCGCCTTACGAGTTACGCTTACGAGGTAACGCGTACGAGCGAGAGAGACGATCAACCCAACAGTGAATTATAGTAATAAAGATGAATGAGTCCTGCATCTTTGCTTAAATTTTATTAACTTATTGTCTTCCAATATCGTTTAGATCAGATTGTTACCCTACCTATCTAACGTAGATAGGTGAGAGTGATGTGATCCTAATCTAAATTACTCTTCGTGAATGGCTTCGGTTGAGGACGCTCTTGCGTTAGCTAATCTTGCGGTAGAATGCGATCTGAAGGGGAAAATAAGACCGGCCATTTATTACTACAAAGAAGCGGTCAAATTATTGGAATCGGTTTGTACAGCAAGTCCTCAATTACCAAACACTCAATCGTTGTACGAAAAAATACAAGAATATGATAAACGCTCTCAATTGTTACAATATCAAGGTGGAAAATTTTTGTACTTGTTTGTACTTTTTTTGGAGAATAATTTCAATCTTCTTCCATCTACTTATTCGATGTTTCACATCAATTTGTAGCTGATTTAGAGCTCTTGGACGTCAATTTGAAACCGTCGAAACAACTCTCTCGAATGAAACAATGCTATTTTTTATTCAAGCAGGCGTTAGATGCCGATGAGAGCAGCTTGAAGGATCAAGCGTTGGAGTTATATACGCGAGCTGTAGAACTAACTCTTTCAACAGTAAGTTTTATTGAATTTTCTAAATAAAAATTCTGAAGCTGTATTCTCTAGTACTAAGAACTCTTTAAATCGTCTCTTGCATTAAACTTGCACGACTATCGTCTACACAAATTCTATACTTTTTTTTTTTTCGTAATAGAACAAGGAGATCACAGATTTAGAAATGATTTCTAATTTGAAAAAGATATCTGCAAAAGCACTGAGTAGAGCAGAAGCATTGAAGAAAGAAAAAATTGGTGATACAAACGATGTGACCCAACAGCACTTGATTGGAAATAAGTCGTCACTAATGTTGCATCGAAGTAATAGTGTTCAGCTACAAGTTTCCGGCGATGCGGGCTATAGTGAAGAAGAGAAAAATGTTCTTCTCATGACGTCATGGATTAATAAACACGAATTTGTTCCATTCATGTCCATCGATTTGAATGAACGGTGAGCCTCACTATATTTTTGCTTATGACCTCGATGCGACGCAAAGCTTACAATTTTGTCATATTTTTAGGTTTCATTATCCTATTCCTTTCACCGACCCTGATGGTCTATTAGGGTTGTCTCCGAAGCAGAAATCAAAGTTCGTCAAATGGGCCAGGCCAGATGAATTTTGTTCCGATCCGACAATTGTAGTAGGACAGCACGTGAACTACGCCAGTATTAAACAAACGGTAAACATATTTATCAATGATGCTCTTTATAGAACTCTACTTTTTAAGTCGTGTGAGCTTAATTTCAAAGTGAAGCGCATTAATTCTATTAAAATTGTTGAACATCTAGAGCCTATGGGAAACCGGGAGAGTTTTTCCCCGTTTCTACTACATTTTATTTCGAAAAGATATTGATTTTGTATGGGAAGAAAAAAGAGTGTTTAAAAAAGAAAATCAATTTTTTTTTTTTTTTTTTTTTTTTTTTTTAGAAAAGAAGAATAAACCATAATACAATTACTTTATCTTCACGAGGTCATCGTACGTTGTGCTCGTACTTATTATCTTTTGGATTTTTCTCTCTTTAGAAGCATAATTTTATGTTTGCTGCCCATTGAAGCTTTCGTTGATCGTTAGTTCTCGTTCGATTCTCTACAATGCGGAACTATGTCCTTATTTGCTCTCGTTTCATTTATTTTTTCGTGACTAAGGAAGAAGAATTTGAAAGATTATGTATGAATAGGATTTAGTATACATAATTATATTACGTAAAATTTTCGTTTCGTTTCATGATACATATTATAAATTCAAATTGTACTTTATGTCGAAGATAATTTTGAGATTTTCATACGTTGCAGCCCTTCCGTTGATCACAAGCATATTTCCGAAAGTTAGGTCTCTAATTAAATTATATTCGAATGAATATTCGACCTGAGCAAATCTTGAAATCATGAAAAATATTTTCAACCCTCTTTGCGGAAACTATTCGTTTATTCTGGCCAACTACGTGCCTTCCTTCGATCTCATCCTATGAAGGGTTGGCTAGGCCATCCTTTTATTTTTCTAATATCATATGGCCATGAATTCAGCTGTAAGTGGTAGTGGAGGCGATGTGGTGGATTCGGCGTGAAGTGATTTTTCCATCGATGGAATACCGGTATGCATAAGCTAGATCCGTCACAGAGGCAGAGAGTGTGATGAGTGTGGTAGTCTTCATTAACTAGATAAGCTTCGTAGGGCTCTTGACCAAATTGTACTTCTTCAATTTGTTCCATAGTACCATCTTGTGATTGCTTATAAAACCGGGATTATTTCTTGCTCAATTCAATTTTGTTTTTTCTCTTTCAATTGAATGCACCTTTCCTCTATTTCATGTTCGAAGAGAAAAAAATTCCGAGAGTAATACATTCTTTACCGATAAAATAAAATGTAAACCAGAATATACTTATGCAATGATTAGAATTATCATTTTCCCTCCTAATTCCTATTGAGAAACTAACTTTTTTGGGACAGTGTATGTTCTAGTTCATGTTACGGCTTTTTCGGTAACGTATTGGTGCCTCGTCTAAACGGTTGAAATTATCTTCACTCGAATGATGTGCAAAAAGGGTGTTCGTGATCGATAATCATACATTCATACATGACTAGTATTAATTTCTCTGTGCGCGAAGACAATTCATTCGTATTAATTTATGGGGTAATTATAATAGCACAGCAAAAAGAATGTGAGAACAGCAAATGTGGAAGCAGAAAAAAGGAATGTTAAAACAGTAATTAATAAAGGATGAATAATGAACAGTAATCGCTACACAGCAAATAATTTTTCAAACATCAAAAATGGAATTACAGCGCGTTTACAAAATATTTCGTGGATTTTACACGAATATGCCTACTTGGTTAAATAAATTAGGTATATAATATGTTGAGTACCTAGGCCTATCTACCTAATATTAAGTTGAGCAGGATGATGTGACGACGGAGGAAGTACTTCGATATTCTAAGCAACCTCTAGCATTTTCTGCAAACCAATATCGAAGAAAGTATTGCAAACTGTACTCTGTCAGAAGAACAGGCGTCAAAAACTTTGTACAAATTGAAGATGTATCGGAATGGGGGTTGGAAAATTTGTATAGATTGTGAAAATGTGTCGAAAGAAATCGCATTGCTCGTGTCCGTACTTCTCAAAACATTCAACTTGTAAGCATGCATTGGGCAGGTTGATCAGACTCAAACTTTGCGACGTGCCTCCTCAGGCAAAAATGTGCCCTTAGGGCAAAAACGGAAACGTAGCCGCCTCGCAGCAGCGAAGAAAGCGCTTTTAGTACAATAATACGTATAATTGTCGATAAGCTGCTCAATCAATTTTTTCACTGTGCATTGTTTTTTTGCTATTAATCTGTTCTTTTGCTGTGATGCAATTCCTTCGACTGTGTTAATTATCTTTTTTGCTGTGCTATTAAATCCAACTCTTAATTTATTTGTAGGTGATTTCCGATTGTTCGTTTGTTGCATCACTAGCCGTGGCGGCTCAGTACGAGTGGAAATTCAATCGACGTATTATAACGTCGATCTTGTTCCCAAAGAAACGGAATCTGATGCCAATTTATAATCCTTTCGGTTAGTTGTTGAAGTTACTATTACTATTGCGATCTTCATTCGCGAACTACAGAATGGTTGCGCTGCAGACGGCGATTTACAGACAATGGACGAGAAGCCGATCACACATTTTGTACTCATAAAATAGACTCCATCTCTTTTAATTTGAATGAATCTCTATCAAAAAGTACGAAGAACAAAAGTTATACGTGTCAAAATTTTCTTTCCAGTTAACCCAATTTAGAATTTTTTGCCGAACTTATTTCCTCACCACCATCTTCTTGTCTCAATTCACCAATCAGAGAGACCGCCAGCAGATAGCGCACCATTCGATGTATTTTGAGAATAAAAACAGTATTATTGAAGCCTGAATGGGACGAGAGATATGAGCAAACTGTATGACACAACCGGACTGCTGCGCTATTTGAACCGGGTGCACCACTAAAACGATTGATTAATCCTGAGACCTATGTAGAGTTTTTTTTTTTTTTATTCTTTAAAGCTCAAAAACAAATGAAGCTACAGCAAAACTAGTGAACCTCATGACTTGTAATTTCACGCGCTTTTCAATTGATTTCTATAGGTAATTGAAAAAAAAAAAAAAAATCTTTTATGTCGCCTTATTCTTGAGTGTGCGTATAGGGAGGTATTTTCATTATTAGGGGTTGTCGTAGAGGTATGCACAGTGTGTCACAGTCCGAACCTATCGACTTATTCAATTTCCAATATTCATCAAAAAACTTCTTATAGATGACAAAATCCTACTAAAACCCGTCATCGGACACCCTGTCCATGAACTTAATTTTGCGGACTGCTCACTTCATCTCAGTTTTCTTTGGGGTAGTCGGATTTGGTGTTCGATGGTGGGTATTGATAGATCGCGCCACATATCATATTTTTTCTACGAAGCTCGAAGTTGAGCCAGCTTGTGTCGTGTATTCCCAAGTTTACAAACTTGAAATTACTAGAGTCGGGAATATTAGAAATTTATAAAATTATTTTTTATGGATGATGTTATTCGTAGATTGTACCGTACCGACGGCTAAAAACGTTATTCGTAGACGTACTGTTGAAGTTAACGAACGAGAGTTGATCAGATTACGAGTTAATTCGATATGTACGACATCACAACATACTGTATAGAACAAAAGACATTCGTATTATACGAAGATAATACCTATGTATTAGAAGTGTAGAAGACGCGAACGCGAACCGGACAGGGTCACGCGACGCGTTCCGTATAAAGATACAGTGTCACATATTTACAAAACTTAGAATAGCCCAGTTTTCTGTGACGTCAATCAGCGGATAAACGCTAGCAGGCTTTGAGTTGCTTAAGAGCTTTGCTCCAGCTGGCATGTTGACTCTCATAAGAATAACACAGTGAGCTAAGATCAACGTGTTCCTAATTAAAAATAAGGAATTTCTTAGATACTACAAGTGTTGATGAACAGACGCTGAGAACATAATAGATTTTAAATATATATCTCTGATTTCTTATTTATTTCTAATTTTGAATTATTTAAGTAATGATCTTTGCTCCCAATGTTATTCATATGGGAGTCAACAAGTCAGTTGGAGCAACGTTGGGTAGTTTTGCTACAGTTATTCGATAGAAACCTAATCTGTTTGCGATATTTCGCAATACTATCGCGATACTATCGAATGAGTATCGATATGTGATGTCATAGGAAAACAGTCCTATATAAGAGTGTAAATGTAGTCAACGCAGTTACCGTACCGATGATTCTGAAGGTTATTTGTTGGTAACATGAAAAAATTGTTGATGAGGGTAGGTATCATGACGAACAAGACATTTATCAGATCGATGTCGTCGGTTTGGTCTAGTCGATTCACCTTCTTCCATCAACTTACGTTTTCGCATATCTGTGATAATGGTTTCAAAGATCTATCCGCAGACGACTCGTTGAATACGCAGAACTGACGGACGGCACGTTTTGGTCGATCTCAATCTCGAGCTTTTACTTTCCTTTTGAACTGCAAGTTATGAAACTTGCTCTTTACTAAGTACATTCTTTTCCTACGAAAGCTGAGGTGGAGAATTGAAGAGGCCTTTGCCGCTCTGATCGCGTCCTCCATATTCTCTTCTTCCGTCACGTGAATGGTCGGAGACAGAGGTGGAGTAATTGAAGACTCAAATTCACAGTTGATGTCTTCTCCTGCGCTGACCATGTGCTCAGTCGGCCTCATACCGTGTGAGTGAGATATATGAATTGATTGGTACCTAAGTTGGATGTGATAGATGCGCATTTAATCCCACAACGGCGATGGAGGTTTACCTGCTTCGTGTTATTAGACGAGACGATAAACGGTTGCTGGTTCTCCTTACAAAACTTATGAACTTCGCCGCAAAATACTCCATAATTGGCAAACTCTTTTCCTCCACTGCAGAAGGAATTCATTGCACCTGTCTACAATCAGTCGCGATACAAAAGTTAAATCAATGAAATGTATTCTTAGTTACCCCGTTGATCCATTTCTCTTCAGTCTCACTCTTCCATTGACGTTTCTCTCTGTCTTTTACGTGTATAATTCAGAATCACAAATATCAGTCTGTAATCGTACGTTCTTATTCATACAAGAATCACAATTTTTCGTGGTACCTTCGAATAAATGTTTTGGCGGTCGGTACGGTCCCTGCGTTTAAACATATCGTTTTTTTATTGATGGTTTTTAATTTTATAATTTCCCAATGCCTAAATATTTACGACTCTAGTATTTCTATGTTTATGAACTTCTTAAAGTTGCTATTCTTACAAGTGAAATCATTGATGATACACAATTTGCATAATAAGTACGTGTTGGGCTAGCTCGATTTAAGATGCTAATGATTACACCTTTTAATAGCAGGTACCTATTTGTATCTACATCGATATTCTTTTATTTGTTAGTGATATTTTTATGTGTTCATGTCCATCACAACGCACTTGAAAGCTTACCTACTTTTAATTTAAAACATTTGTGGTTTCAGGAAAATATATGGTGAAGTTTCATATGAACGGCATCACTCGAAAGGTGGTGATCGACGATCAATTACCACTTGGTGAAGGTAATCAATTATTGTGTTCGTATTCGATGAACAAGAATGAATTATGGGTATCATTGTTAGAGAAAGCTTACATGAAAGTTATGGGTGGCTACGATTTTCCAGGATCTAACAGCGTAAGTACCTACGTGAAATACTTATGTCAGAAAAATCAAATAGGCAGGTAATGGTTTTTACGATAATTTTTACTTCTAACACGGCTGTAATTCTAGTTGGTGGAGCTCGGAGTGAATCTTCACAAAATTTCAAAGTTTTGAATCATTCCCAGATTGATACTTAAAGGAAAAATCGATCTTCTTTCAATACCTACGAGTGTATAAGGTTTTGGCATTTACGGTATAGAGTGAGCCCACTATAGCTAGTTATTAGTGTACCTACTAGGTATATCAGCTTATTATAACTTAGCCTAGTATACTGTATGTACAGTAACAGTATACTGCCATAAACCTATCGATATATTCTACGACAGTTGAACAAAATTGACACCAAAATGAGTGGAAGCATTCTCCAAGCTCCGAGAAACAGAATACCAAGATGAAAAACGGTTTTATTAATATCATTATTATCTTCGTATTCACAACCGATTGCGGATACCTATATCATATATCAAACAATAAAGAGTTGAACTTTCTGACCATACCGGTAGTTCTTATTCCTACCGCTTTTCGCATCTGTCTGATCAATTCTGTACGGATATCAATCTTCCTTAGGATTTCTCGGAGTTATCGATGGACCAATACATATACTATGCTGCTTATTACGACCGGCAGTAAGGAACTATGATATATAAGATAGTTATCGTGGTCGAAACGTCCACTGCACTCCAAGTTTCGTAGTTTCTGTATGTGCGGGAAAAGCAGCCGTTTTATTAAACATAGCCTAATTATTAGGTATACTATCCTTGCACGAATAAAATCATCTTTGTATAATATAAGATAGGTATGCGCAAGTGACAAGAATCGGCCTGTCATGCCAGTCACCATGCTGATAAAGTCGAAGAAGGAGCAAAGCAATTCAAGTACCGGTAGTATCCTGAGAGAATTGACATGTTTCATGTCTTTGCTCTGACCCTACCCTCATTTGATGTGACCACGAGCGGTGAATGTGACATTACCCGAAAACGGTGACTGCTCTCCGTTGGTTTCCGTTGTAATAAGTTCGATGAAGAATAAAAAAATTCTAGGGTAGCTCAACTGTTGTGTTGAGAATAAGGGGAGTTCTATCGAAAAGTACAGAGAACAAGTCAGAATCTTCTCTCCAGTTAACCCAATTCGGAATTTTTTGCAGAATTTTTTTTTCATTTTTCATTACTATATCACCTTCTTGTCTTAATTCATCCTAATCAGAGAGACCGCCGCGCCAGCAGATAGCGCATTACTCGATGTATTTCGAGAATGAAAATAATGTTTTTTTATTGAAGTCTTCAAATTCATAAATGTGGAATTTAAATTCTTGTACATTTTATCTTTTTTCTAGAATATAGATTTGCACGCCTTGACTGGTTGGATCCCTGAAAGATGCGCGCTACATGCATCCGATTTCAATGGTGATGCGTTATTTGCCACGCTATTGACACGACTGCATAAAGGCGACGTTCTTGTGACTGTTGCAACAGGTTTCATGTCCGAAATTGAAGAAAATCGGACCGGACTCGTCTCTACGCACGCGTACGCTCTATTGGATGTACGACAAGTACAGGTACCTATCAAAGACTTGTGTAATTTTGTGACTCGTCTTTTAGATCAAGTTACGTATATGTCTGAAAAATCGACAGATTTAAATTCACACGCATGTCTGTCCTTTTTTTCTGATCCGACATGATGACTGATGAGTCATAGCAATAGTCCCGTAGGCATCTTTTTACCTGGTGATACATTGAATGTATTTTATTTTTTTCTTTGTAAGAACTCCCAAAAGAGAGGAGAAGTTGTGAAATTTCAGAAAAGAAAGAAAAAGACCGAAAGAGTAATTCTATGAATTATTCAAGCAAAATCATGATCTTGAAGAAGAAATTAGTTGCGATTTAGTTTTCAGCCTAGTTCGGTGTTTCCATTCCCAATGGTTTAAAATTTTTTTCTTTGAAAATATAAAAAATAATACCTAAGTATATTGAATTTTTAATAAGTAATTTAAAGAGAAGTAATGTCAAAAAGAAAATTTCCAAATGATTTTTATCATCGAACTTGAAACAAATTCATTAATTGATTTCATTATTATGAAACATATAAATAATAATCGAGTTGAAATCGAAATCAATAACAAATTATAAGTTTTATCAATAGTTGTTTATCTATATATTAAAAAATATTGTAAAATCTTTTCCGATTCCGTTTGGGCGTTCTACTCAACCGATTTGCTTTTTTTTTTTCTTTTAAATGAAAGGTATTGATGCCTAGATGACGCAAGGACCATTCAATTTCATCAATTTTTTGTATTTCTTGAGTCATATTCAAAAATGCTGTTTTTCGTGTCTTTTGTAAGTGTCTGCATACACACTTTTCCTCATAAGTCCAGTTCTGATTGAGTTAGAGAATTGGTTTTGGTCTACGAACACTCAGTTGATCAAGACCTTTCCATTGAGCTATTAAGCTTTTAAATTGGATGCACTAGAGTGGAGCTAGGCGCGAACATTCAACTTCAGTTGCTGTTTCAAGTGTCTTTTGGTGAGAGTCTTCATACATTCTTTTCCTCATAAGTTCGGTTCTAATTGGGTCAGAGAATTGGTGTCGGTTTAAGAACACTCAGAGGATCAAGACCTTTCAATTGAGCTATTACACTTTTAAATTGGATGCACTAGAGTGGAGCTAGGCGCGGACATTCAACTTCAGTTTTCATTACAATTATCACTCCCTGCAATTCCTATTGGTTCTTGCCCTTTCAACCAATCACAAACAAACATATAAATTTAAATATGAACATAGAACAGTATGTTAGAATAATAAACCTATCGCTATCCATCTTTAAAAAAATGATGAAATGTTTTCAATGTAGCTCAATGCAAAAGGTCGTTTGGGGTTGGGAGCCGTACCCCCTTCAAAAAATATGTTGCAACTTCATCAAACGATCATAAACCATCAATTAGTACCAAGGCCAGACAGGTTTAGGTTAGGTGAGGTTTTTGATTATTTCTCATAAATTTTACTAAAAATAACTAATCCTATATTTGAATATTAGTCTTTGTGAAAAACAAAACCCAATATCCTCTAATATGATCAAACACAGCTGACATTTTATTATTGCTGCGGAGCAGCCCTGGTCTTCTAGTTATTATTATTATTATTATTATTATTATTATTATTATTATTATTTATTTTTTTATTTTCAAAAACCTTTATTGTCTTGAATGATTGAGAATTCAAATTACTGTAGCTAATATGAACAATTCTTCTTCAAACCAATGATTTTGGTTTTATGTTTTATTTAAGAATACTTTCATCGTTCAACTTTTCTTCTAACTTTTCTATTGCCTTCCTCCCTTGTCTCAAAATATTCCTGACTTTGAATTTGGATATAAAATAACAAAGTGACTATATGCAGTTGTACGGTTACCTACGTATAAAACGTTCAATGCAGGTACGGTGCGTAGGCTAAATTTTTAGTTGGCCTACGATATAATAACCTGATCAGTTCTGATTTACTCGCCATCAGGAAACTTCTTCAGTCGTTGCTCTTGCATTCCACTTGTTGTAATGGATGAGAAAAAGTCTAGGTATAAAAGTTGATGAAATATTTCAGGATTACTGTCTATTGAATTCAAGCAAACTTTGCAAAAATTCTACCAACCCTCCATTGTACCCAACTACCAATAATGAACTCTAGGAAGAGCAACGGCTAAAGAAGTTTACTGATTGCAAGTAGATCAGATGCATACGAGTATGATGAACCTACTCATTTAGAATATTATTTGTTTGTCGATACATGTTGATGAATCGTGATCAGTAGAATTAGGATTTCCATGATACTGCATCTTTGTTTTTCGGTGAGTGTTATCTTTATCATCTCATTCTTCTGGGCAGTGATTGTACTTGTGAGTATTTTAAACATGTTGGCCAAATCTATCTGCGGAAGTTGCTTCAATGGAAATTGTACATCGCTTTCTACTGTTCCCTCCTTAGGATCAGCGTCTTCATCTTTCTTAAATTCAAAGTCAGCCGCACTGACTCCGTCTTCTTCCAGAGCTTGTTATAAACGCACAGCTAGTTAGCTTTGCTGTCGCTCACTGGTAATCCTCTGTATCGAAGTTCATTGCGTAACTCGTCGTGCCCGTACAGTTTCTTCATCATTATCATGGATGGCTTGGCGATTCACCAATAATTAATAAGTACCTGTTATCGGAAGTCCAACGTTTCCACTAACGGGGATTGTTTTCACGGCAAATATCACGATCCACCAACATTGCAAATCCGCAGTCAACGCTGACTGTGAACCTACAATCCCACTTCTGCCACCAATATGATGTTCCATTGGTCCCTGATGGATACAAGCGATAAAGAACAGTTTCGAAAAATCAAACTTGATTATTTGCACCAAAATACCGTAGATGCAATCACAGTTCATGCGAGAGCACAAAAATCACAACTATTGCTAATTTAATATGCTGTACAGTATACCTAGTGGTCGTTATTCCGGCTATTTCTCGGGCTTATATATCCGCAGACGCTATTCCAGATATCTCCCCAAGGCGTTTAAAAGGGCGTTTGAATTATTATGCAACTTATCCTTCTCATATTTTCTCGATTCTTCATCATTCATGCATAATCCTGTTTATGTTATCGCGCTCTCGTATATGCCACAGTGTGTATTATGTTTTCTATTGAGGAAGTTGTTCTTTAAATGAGGTGTGAACTTTCTCAAAGAATTATGTCCTAAGTTTGTTCTGTGAGTTGTACTATGTCTACAAGTCTGAAGTCACAATCAATTCATCAATAGGGCTCCCTGGAAGTTTGGGTAGGGTATTGAAACTCCATACCTTATTTTCTTCTTTATCCAGCGTAGTAATGATGTCTTTAGAGTTGTATTTTTTGCGGTGTGAGGAGGGGTGAGGGATAACCCCTTCCTCCTTCTTCATCGACTACGAGCCCTGAATGCTTGTGCAATTCTCAGACAAAAACGGTATATTTCCAGAATTATCGTCTAGTGAAATTGAAAAATCCATGGTCGCACATTCGTTGGCGAGGAAATTTCTCCGAACTTGATTTGGTACACTGGACGGCGGAGCTGAAGAAGGCGCTCGATTACGATCCACATGATGCGCAAACCTTCGACAATGGTATTTTTTGGATCGACTTTGATTCACTTGTACAGTTCTTTGATACAATTTTCATGAATTGGAATCCGAAAATTTTCACGCATACATTTTGTGTCCATCAGTAAGTGGTCATTCTTATCAAATTCCAATCTCGAAATAATACATTTTAAACTTTCATTAAGTATGATTCGTAGGTCATGGTCTGTTGGTTTAGGTCCTGTCAGAGATGCCTATTATTTGAGCGAAAACCCCCAGTTTTGTTTAGATGTGCAGAACTCTAAATCCGGAGTAATTTGGTTGTTGCTGACTCGACATATAACCGAAATTGAAGATTTCAAAGACAATAAAGAATTCATAACTTTGATGGTGTACAAAAGTAACGGAAAACGAGTCCACTATCCGAGTAAGCACGAGTACTTAACTTCTATTGCCCCTTTTATCTTTTGATATTTTTTTGCCTATTCCGTGGAAATAATTTTGATACCTACCTACATCTTTTCTGTTCACAGATGAACCCGAGCCGATCATTCCGAGTATTCGGATAAATAGTCCGCATTATTTATGTAAATTGATTTTGAATGAAAATAGTTCGCGATATTTTACCTTGGTCGTGTCGCAGTTTGAGAAACAGAAGACTATTTACTACACTTTGCGCGCATACTCTACTTGTACATTTACCCTGAGAAAGTTTTCAGATTTTAAATTCGTCGAAACGGTGAAATTTCTCGTTCGCTTGAAATTAAATAATAGGTAGGCTAGTCTGAATATATATGATAGGTACGTGAATATTTGCAGGTTCAGGACGGAGTATGGACAGAAGCTACAGCCGGGGGTTGTCGTAATCATCCAACTACGTACGACCGCAATCCCATTTACCAAGTTACTTTGAACTCAAATCACTCTAATAATGATCTGCTGATTGACCTCAAAGGACCGAAGCAATATCAACTTGGAATTGAAGTCACCATTGTGAAGTTATTCGACGAATGCGCAACGGCCAAATTTAAAACCGTATCATCTGGTGATTACCGGTATAGGTCAATTTTAACGGATTATAAATAAAGAGTTGGAATTCTCATTTGTTTTTAATGATTTATTGTTGTTCTTATTTTTGCAGACCAGGATTTGTCGTCATGGAGGTGTCTGAGGCGCAATCAGGCGTGTACAATATAACGCCTTCGACTTATTTACCCGGTCAGGTCGGACCTTTCATCCTCAGTGTCAAATCTTCTAGTCCAATCGTCATTACCCGCCTAAAATAATTATTTCTATGGTACCTACCTAATTATAGGTATTAAATTCTGTGATACACATAATTTTAATCCGTTGTCATTGAACAGTAATTTTCAAGTTGCTCTGTGTGAAATAAAACCCCCATTGGTCTATTTGAACGTGTTAGTTGTATAGCAACTACTGTACCTAACTTGAAAACCTACATAAAAATAAAAGGGTACAACATTCGATAAGATTAAAAAGTTATGACTTTTTGGGAGAAAACCCATTGAGGATCAGTTCGACCAGTCCAGATGTGACCGACCGAACCAGATAAAACATAGACGGTCTCAAAGCAGCAGATAGGTGGTAAGATGCATAAATTCAATTTTAAACAATCATTTTGCATCTTTTTTTCCTCAAATAATGATGGTATTTTGGTTATTATTCTGCTAGTTTATTTGATTTTGAGTCATATTTCTCTTCGTTTTTCATGTCTTCAAGGAGAACGCTACCTACTGGTTTTCCAAAAATTCATTACGTTGTCAGCGATAGCAAATGAAATTTGCATATGAACTTTAGAAAATACTTATGCTATATGTTGAATATTATATACACACGGTATGCAATATGGTCACTCAAAAAATGGCCAGTCAACTGATATCTAACATCCGTCTTCCAATCCCCTCCTCTGACCAACCTTATACTTCATGCAATTAATGCGGTCCTCTAAATTATGACCAGTAACACCAGATGAATACGTACTCAAAAAGGTAAATCAAGGAGTAACTTGAAATGTAGCCACAGAAACAGAAAAATTCGCCGGAGCGCTTTCGATTAAGAAACCACTGTCAACGGGGACGTAAAGGCAACTGAACAATCTAACGGCTATAAACAATAAACCACCGAGGAAATCATGATTGAACTAGCGAGTCATCACGATGTGAATCACACTCATAAACTAGTTCAATCAACCCCTCAACAGGTATGTACTCGTTGAGCACATTTAGGTTATCGTTTTTCAGATGGCGAATAATTACAATATGTTCCGAGAGCTTTACGTCTGAATTCTAAGGTCTCTCTGTGGTGGAGGGTCTCAGATCCTTCTTTATAACTGTGGCCACTGGTCAAAAGATGGTCCGCAAATGCAGAAATACCCATTTTCTTGCTCTTCTACACGAATTTTGAGCTGGCGGCTGGTCTCACCTATATAAACTCCGCATTACAATCATTACACTCCATTTTATAAACCACGCTTTTCTCATTCAATGGGATGGGATCCTTCAGCTTAATAAAAAGACTTTTTACCGTGCGTTTAGATTGTAATACACTGGGCGGAACCCGAAGGGGTGGAGGATACGACTTAATTGGAAAGAAAACTTCCCCAAAATTGGGAGCCTGATCCACCGCTTCCTGACAACAGCTGTCGGATTACGGGGGAGGGAGGTAGTGGAGTCAAGGCATTTCCTAGCTAGCTAGCTTCCTGCGAACCATAAGGTCAATATCTGAGCGGACCTCATTCACTCTGGCCAAGTGCTTTATAGTCAGAAGCTCATTATGGAAGGCGAGCTGACCCAAAGGAATACTGGTCAAACGATGAATATAACTGTTGAAACCAGCATGTTTATGAGCAACAGGGCAGAAAGAGCTGCCGTGGACAGTAATATCGGTCGAAGTATCTTTCCTATGGATGGCAAATTCATGAACACCGTCTCTATTACAGATAGTAAGGTCCAAAAAGTTGATGGATAAACCGCCTACTTCCAATGTAAATTTAATGGAAGGATATTGAATGTTTAGATACTTAAAGAACTCCAAGAGGAGATCTCGAGGACCGGTCCACGTACACAACACATCGTCGACGTACCTGTGCCAATAATAAATGTTGTCTAAAAACACCTGACCATAGGAGAAGAGGTCGAACTCAAATTTAGGCATGAAAACCTCCGAGATGAGGGAACCCAGAGGAGAGCCAATCGGGATACCTACCTCCTCGGGGAGTTCGAAAAATTTACCGTCAAATTGGCAAAAATTGGGGGACCAACAAATATTAAGCAAAGTGAAAAATTCAGCCAATTCTTCATGGCAGATATTAGATTGAACAAGAAGGTCACCCATATGTTGCATGGCCGTAGCTCTCGGGATTCTAGGAAATAGGCCGACAACGTCAAAAGAGCATAGGATGGTACCTGGCGGAAGAATATCATCCTTCAGCCTATCGGCCAAGGAGACTGATTCTTTACAGAGTAGGGAGATTCAAATTCTACTCTAGATTTAAACCAGCAACAATTTAAAAACTTCGCCAGAAAATAAGTAGGGGAAGATACGAAGGAAACGACTGGGTGCATTGGGATGTCCCTCTTATGAACTTTTCGCAACCCGTATAAGAGAGGGGGGCGCAGGATTAGGCTCAAGAAGACGTTTTTTTTTAGCCTAAGGGTTTTTTAATAATAAATTCACAATTACCGTATTAACTACTTCTCTAACTTCTGCAACATGGCTGGAGAAACTAAAATCGGCATTTTCCTTAGAGCCACACTGGCCGAAAATAACGTTTGAATTAAGAATAAAGCCACCAAGATACTCTTGTAACACATTTGACAAACAGGGGTGCTGTGAAGCCATTTTCATGAAGACGATTCTTCGTATTGGTCGTTTTAGGGAAGGGGGGGAGTGGCCATTTGCACAGCTAGTTTTTTTTTTTTTCTTCTTTTAATTAATTTTTAGTTACAAGAAATTAAAATTCGGGGGGGGGGGAGTTTCTTCACTGAACCAAGAGGACCACAACACCCCTGTTTGAAACACAAACACATCAGGCTTTGCTTGCACATAAAGACTGAAAAATTTCGCTCAATCATAGATATGTGGATTTTCAAACTCAAAGTTTTAATCATTATTCTGATATAGTTTGTTGTCCCATGAGATTTTCTCAAATTTTTTAAAAAGAAACAGGTAATAGATAGATCTGATCTGGGTGCGGCTGTACCTCAAAATCTATGCCTTCGGCTGACTCATGCTGAATCCCGTTTTAATATCAGGTATCAATATCAGACGTGTCTATTAGGAATTACCAATTTCTATTTCTGTCCTTGATAATAATTGCTTGAACCTAATGAAACCATTTTTTGTGAACAATCAGTAAAGTTGACTACGAGTTTTTTTCTTCTCACTCCTATAGAATACCTGTACGAAAACAAATTGAAAACAAATCAGTTTGTGAAGATTACTTTTTTAGGATACATGATTGTAAAAGTGATCTTCATTCTTTCATCAAAGAGTCTAAGAATGATTTTTTTGTCTCTGTTTAAATGTGCGCACTATTTAGAAGAAAATTTTCGATTTTTCACTCCCTTGTGAGTAAAGAATTGAAAAAAATTCCTGTTTGTGTTATCAAACATGGCCGTCTGATAAATTTGTTGCAAACCTAAAAACAAAATTCCTTCAATTTTGGACAAGCTTCTACATTAACGGCCTGTATCCTAAAAAGCTATACCTACTCGTCACTTAGGAGTAAACTAACGTGAAAATTGCTCACTTTACTCCCTTGTAACGAAAATAGCTGTTTCGTTCTAGTTTAATGTAGGTACTTAATAATTCAAAATTATTACCTATAGGTACTCAAAGAGTAAAGCCGGAGTCGCTTTCTATACTTTAAGAATGACTGTTCAGCCAAAAGCGCTCAGTAGTTGAAAAATATTGCGGTAATTGAAATTGTGACTTTACTCTTTGAGTATAATTTTGAATCATGGATGACTGAAATAGGAGATTGCTTAACTAGTTACGAAAGCGGGCGTTTTGTACGAGAGTGTGGAGTTTGCTGCGCAAGCATTAGAGAGTGCTGCGATCACACCGAGTACAAACGCTCGCTTTTGTATGTAGTCAAGCAAGTTACTTTTTCCAACAAATACAACGAAAAAGCTCCGAAAACATCGCGTAGTGCGGAAAAACACTTTCGGTGACTGGAAACATCGCGAAAGTAAATTTTCACTTGTGAAAAAACACTTGCCGTGACTCACGTTACGTTTTTCGCCACAGTTTTGACGGTTACAGATAAAGGCCATTTTCGCCACCAAAAACTATTGCAGAAAGAGTGTTTTCGTTGTAGCCTATGTGTTGGGAAAAATACAAAAACGTAAATCCTGTACTGTAAGTATTTAATAACTTCCACTACTAGGCACGCCTAAATTTCTTTTTTGAGAAAATTTCCAAAATCTACCTATTTTCTGTAAATCGTCGGTGGTAGATTAACATGCAGCTGTATAATAAAATATCTTTGGGCTGGGGGTCAGTTCGAACTCGCAAGATGCTTTTTGCGTTAAGCTTGCAGACTCTGGCCTGCTTTAAGAAGCTGGAAAAATTTCAATTTTTCCTCTTTAAGATTAGTGTCCTTGACCTCTATTATACGAGGCTAAAGATGGCCATGAAAGGCGTAGCTTGACATACAGTATACAAGACCTGCATGAAGGGAGTCCGTGAGTTACTTAGTTAGGTAGTTTAACCTATACTTTTAAAATGCAGTCATTATACTGGAAACTAGATTAATGAATTTTGTCTGTCTGACGACATCATAAAGGCACAGTCTCGGGTCAACTTCCTTCTCCCACTTCTTTTCAAATGCCCACAGATATGATGTATGTAGGTATGTACATGTGAGTTGTGATGTTATATGTTTTAGTCTATAATAAGTATTATGAACGAAACCTAATAGGTACCGGTACTCTCGAAGAGCATCCCTGTAATACTAATAACGCGGATGTTGTTTCAATAACCGCGGTTTTTCTCGGGTACCGGTAATGATAAATTGCACGAAAAGAGCAAGGTGTTTGAACGAAAAGTATAACGACAAAAACCTAATGCATGATAACGAAATTTGAATTCTCATTCGCGAAAACCATAGCGCAGTCACGAAATTTTGAACCTCTATAACGAAAAGAAAGGAGAATTTAATTTTTCAACGAATAAACGAGGCTTAGATACACTACAATCTCCACCAGATAACACGACATTTCAGAAAGCATCGAACCTTTTTGTAAAAAAAAATGGAAAAAGTCGAAGGATCAGCGTGTCTTAGAATTGATGAATTATGTTGAAAGACAGTGGCTGGGAAAGAATGGGACCTGGTTCGAGGAAGCAGCAGCTGGACATCCATCTACTAATGGACTTGAGTCACAGAATTCTTTCATCAAACGACATCAGCACACTTTACGGGAGCGATTAGTGGTCCGACAAACGGAACCCACACTCGGAAAATTCAGTACCTTTTGCAGACATACCAACTATCTCCTTATCATTGTGGACGACCGCCTACCAGTGGGCTGCTAGTGACCTGCCGATTCTTCAGCGAGCAATTCAGGAAAAAGACTGCATGCAATACTTTGTGGCATCAACGAAATCTGGCCGGAGAACCTATTACTGAAAATATATTATCTAAATTTTTTGAAGGGAGACGGAAAATGGCGTACTTTTGACGAATTCAAGAAACGCATAAGTTCAGTGTTTGGATCATAAAGATTAACCGTTCAAATTTATACGAATCTACATGCACTTGCCCTGTATATTTGAAAGGTTGGCTGTGCAAGCATACCGTCGGAATGTGTATACGGTTGAAGTTGATGTCGGTGCCTCCATAGGCCAATCTCATACCAATGGGGCAGAAGCGGAAGCGGGGAAGGCCTAGCAAGGCTAAAAGAGCTCTAATTAGTCAGTAGAGAAAATGAGGACTTTCTAATTAATAATAACTTCTTTTGAATTGTGATGTAAACTTTTTAGACAGCAACCATTTTTTCTGTAAACTGTTTAAATTTTTCGTGAATTATTATTTTTTTTGTTCAATGTAATTTTTTTATATGGCCACAAAATTATTTTTATGTTTTATTCTCTTTTATTTTTGTGAAATAATTATTAATCGCTAATTGCATTTGAGTTTTCGTGATTTCGGACTTTTTATTTTGTGCGGAAAAATCACACCCAAAATATTTTGTGTACGCAACAGAGAAGTGGATTCAACGTTCCGACGTTGAAATCTTACCCACATAGGTAACTTACATGCGATTCAGTATTTTCTCATGATGGAGAGATTCCAGTATTTTTGTAGACCTCGTTAATGTTAGGTATTAATTTCCCTCCCTTTCCCTAGCCAAGAAAACGACCGGAAGATGTCGTATATACGTCGCGTCGGACATTGAAACGAGTGAAAATCACTCTTGGTTGCTGGAATCCAAAGCTTTCAAAAATGAATAAGTACCGTAACGAACAGCTGTAAGAAAATGAATTTGTGACAATTTGTGAAAACTACGCACTACTTATCGGTGACCAACAGTAAGCCTAATTCAGAGATCATAGTAGCGGGGCTTGTAACCTTTTTACTTCATCTCCATTTTCTGAAAATTGGACGGCTTCCCAATCAACGATTCTGATAGTCTTCGTGTCAAACTTCACGCCAACACAAACCGCTTGTTGCCCTTGTTTTTGGTAGCTTAGTTTGTACCGTCTGATGCATTCGTCAATGGGGTCCACATCAAGTCGAAGTTCGAACAGATAAAATAATCCTCCATCAATAAATGACGTTACCAGCGTATTTGGACCAACGCGATCTTTCGGAAAATCGGGAGGATTAATCTTCAATCCCGCCACCATCAATCCGGACTGAAAGATGACATTAAACATCTTATTTGTCATTTTGGATGTACGAAGCAAATTTGTTGACAATTTATCTCCCATAGCGGAGGAATTAGATAAAAACGTCGCTATGTAGGTATTCATTTTCTCCATGAATTCATCCATTTCGAGATATTGTAGATTTTCTGAAATACCGTAAACAGCCTGATAAAGTTCGGAGTACTTCGTTTCGCCGAAGGCGATGAGTAGCGAATTGAAAAATGCTTCGTGAATTTCTTGATTGGCCAGGCCCAGTTTGAAATGTTCTCGTTTGGGATCGTACTTCTTTATCGTCAGATAACCACATTGAAGAAGAAGCGTTTCCAATAAATTCAGACCTTCGTCATCTCGGTCTTTATCGTAGGTGTTGAAGAGAACGTAATTTCGTGGACGATTTCTTCTTTCGTGCAGGTAATCTATGGCGGAGTCCGGATACTCGGCAATACGTCTCGCCAGATTTCGTACGTTCGAGGATTCTACCTGCGTCCAAAAGTTTTTTCTCTCTTTCGAGATGAAGTACGAAATTATTGTGAACGAATTGTAGACTGGTAGCTTATTTTCCGAGAACCTGTATCCGTCGTAACGTGATTTTAGTTCGTTCAGAATATTTTCTCGAGTAGTATTCTTGTATGCAGCTACGTTCATAATATGGCCTGCAAAGTAAAGTTCCACTTCCTCTTGCGTGAAACCAGCTATTTCGGCATAATACCAGTCAAGCGTGATATCTGACCAACCGCCGAGACCGCAACTAGACAATTTTGTCACGCCTGTTACCAAACATAATTCAACGCTCGAACTCACGGATTGAAGACTCTCGTAGAATTTTCGCATGATTTTGAGATTATTTTTTGCCACGTCTGGGTGCTCTTGATTGCTCGCGTAAGGATAATCGTACTCGTCGACTAATATAACAACACGGGAGGCGAGCTTATCGTGCAATGCACTTATTAGATCAGTCACGTAGTCGTGTATAGTGGGACCCTCAAGATCGACGATGCCGAAGCTCGAACCAATTGCTTTCAAAGTAGCAATTAAGGATTCTTCAAATACCTCCGAAGATTCGCAGGCTATTCTGTCGGAGAAATCGAATCGTACGATCGGATGTCTTGGCCACGAATAATCCGACCTGTAAATAGCAGTCCCATTGAACAGATCCTTATTCCCGTCGACGATTTCGGCCACAGTGCTTAGAAAAGTTGTTTTTCCAAATCGTCTGGGACGCGTCAACAAAAAATACGACTCCAATGCAAAAATCATTCGTAAAGCGAAACCAGTTTTATCGACGTAGACGTATCCACCTTTTATTAACTCACTCACGTTGCTGATGGTAGTAGATAATTGCCTCAGCTCACGTTTCTCTGATACCTCGGATACAGCAACGCAACTTACTGCTAAAAAAATGAAAGCGGAATATTATACATTAAGTTGAAACTGAAAAATCAAAGATCCTTTGCATAATCATGAGTGCTCTCATATTTACCGTGCGAGCTACCCTTTTGCAAAAAAAAAAAAAAAAAAAAAAAAAACAATAACAATAGACTAACCAAAGAAAAAAAATGGTGTCCGGTAAATTCTATAAGAAAATTTTAAACGTGATGGGAACATTTAATATTTTGAAAGAAAAGAAAAATTGGCTTTACCACCACTTTTTAAATTTTATTTATTTTACACACAGTGTAAGAGTAACGTTTCGATACCTTGAGTATCCTGAAGATGATACTCAAGGTATCGAAACGTTACTCTTACACTGTGTGTAAAATGAATAAAATTTAAAAAGTGGTGGTAAAGCCAATTTTTCTTTTCTTTCAAAACGGTAAATTCTACGCAGATTGTACGCAGGTAAATTCTACGCAGTAAATCCTACGCATGGAAAATTCTACGCACTGTAAATTCTACGCACTGAAAATTCTACGCAATGTAAATTATACGCAATGTAAATTATACGTACAGAAAATCATACGCACTGAAAATTATACGTACAGAAAATTATACGCACTGAAAATTATACGTGGGCAGGTAAAATTGTACGCATAATCTACTCATGAGAATTGTCAAAAAGAGGGAAATTTAATTCGTCTTTATCCTTGTAAACTTCATTGGTGAGTCTCTAAATATTGTAGGCAAACGAAAGTGAGTTCTGTTGAACTGCTATGTAGCCGCAGCGCATTCCATGCCAAAAACTAATAATGCTGTAGAAGGGTGGCACACAGGATTCGAGGCTACGCTGGACGCCACTCATCCCAATATTTTTCGATTGGTGGAGGCTCTCCACCGGGAACAAGTACTTGCTGATGTCAAGTACGAGCAAATTGTTGCCGGAGAACCTCCGCCAAAAAGAAAGAAAGTCTACCGCGACTCTGCCGCCAGGCTCCAGGTCCTTGTCACCCGTTACGAGACTAACATGAATGACGAGAAGGTGGAGGAGGATGAAAACGTCGATGAGGAAGGTAGTGATGTCGTTTTCCTCGAATACATGCGCGGCATCGCACATAACATATCCTATTAATTTGACCATTTTTTTAAGTATTTGAATTTCTGATATGATTTTTATTGTTTGCCGTGACTATTATCGTTCGTATGAATTTTTTTGAACCTCTTTTTCGATATTTTTACGTTTTGACTTTCCAAAATTCTTTATTCCAATTTCTAGGTACCTTTTTTAATTCCAATTTTTCGACATTCAATTTTCATTTTGCGTACAATTTCACCTTACTGCGTATAATTTTCAGTGCGTATAATTTTCTGTACGTATAATTTTCATTGCGTATAATTTTCTCTGAGTACAATTTTCATTGCGTATAATTTACTGCGTACAATTTACCTGCGTACAATTTACTTGCGTAGAATTTACACCTAACCAAAAAAAATATCGGTACCTATAAATACAAATTTTTACTTTCTTTCAGTTTCATTTTGTAAGTACTTATAC
Source organism: Aspidiotus destructor (assembly GCA_035079395.1). Classification (NCBI taxonomy): domain Eukaryota; kingdom Metazoa; phylum Arthropoda; class Insecta; order Hemiptera; family Diaspididae; genus Aspidiotus; species Aspidiotus destructor. The sequence goes on from JAVHKZ010000014.1 coordinate 2,354,980, forward strand.
GCATGCATTTTATGCATCCGCCCGTTGATCATTTGATGGCAAACCCTTCTCCCTAAGATTTCTCCTTTGGAGACATATTAAAGGCATTTTGGGGATATCATACATGCATAGTAGGGGTGTATTTGTCATGGAAGTATAATTATAGCCTACCTATAGTACCGATATAAGATCAATTTGAATCGGGCTAGAAGAATCAAGGTTTAGAGAACCTTCACGCGGTTCATTTCAATGTTCATAAATTTCAATCAAAATTTTTACCAACTCACCGATATGGAGAAGCGCGTAGTGAAAAACTATTGGTACAAAAGCTTTGAAAAACATCGCTCACAAAAATACCTACTACTTTACAGTAAATATTTTATCGAAAAATATTTTTATATGAGTAGACTAACTAACTAAACTTTGCCCATTTCAGTTTCTAGCTAATCAATTCTGACAACGAGTTTGTTTTCATTCAATCATGAGTTTACTGCATTTTATACCTAATTCTATCAAAATTGAACTAAACCAGCCGTCGACTCCTATCATTCATAAGAAATTCTTCTCTGATAAAATTGTTTCTCTTAAAGATTATCTTTAGCTCTTGGCCTATTTTAATTTTCTTTCTTTCTCATTCTCCTATTTTGTTCGGTTTTCTACAATGGCCCTGGTCCATCTACCCATCAAATGTACGTCTGCATACCGTGAAGTACGGTAAAAGAATAAATTCTTGGTGTTACTTTGTGAAGTCGTTTTTTTTTTTTTTTCCTGATTTTTCTTTATTATCTTGTAAATAAATAGGTAGGTATACAGTATAGGAGTAGCCATACCTATCTGATGTATGTTCTAAGCCATCTCCCCCCCCCCCTCCCCTCTCGGTTAAAAAGCCAATATTTCATATCTTTTTCTTCGCTTTCCATCCAATAATTTTCCATCACTTTAAGAAATTTCTTTCCAATAAAACTCATTTTTATAGAATAATTCAAAAGTTTTTTGAAATTTCACATTCAACATTTTTTTATCAAATTTTAAAGCAAATTGAAACACTTAATCCCTGTTTTTCAAAAGCCAAGATTTTTTCGTACCTCCCCTCTGGATAGTGAAGAGAATACAGTAGGCCTATCCCTGAATAATCATCGAATATTTACGACACATTATTCTGCATTTGTTTCCATTTTTCAAGTTTTTCGCGAGGATGTTTCTTATACACAAGAGAAGTTTTGGTTGATATTAATTTTGATTGAGATTATTTCATAGGAAGAATTATTTCTCTATTTTCGCTAGATATATATTCCTGCGGAAATATGTCGTCACGTGAAAAATTTAGTGCAAAAATGCAGAAATACAAATGTTGGAGTTTTTGTTTTTGATATAAAAAACACCCTGGTGAGTTGAAAATGCTGGCAAATGTTATATTATCCGCACAAGTGTGATAACCCTACAGGGTTCAACACCAATCGGAAAAATTTTTTTCTTATGGGGAGCGGAAACTCCTGATTTCAAAAACGAGGAGAATGGTACAAATAAATAAAGAATGTATTTCTCCTTTTTGTGAAATTACAGCCGGTCTCAAAGTCGAAAAGTATTTTTAAATAATGAGTCGAATTTGCAAATAGGTAGGAATTAAAACAAATATTGAGGCTACTAGTGAAAAATGAAAAACTTTCGAAGAAGAAATTGTGTTCATCACCTTCTTTAAGTATAGTTATTTCTTCGTATATGTACATATGTAAGAATGGGTGATCGTTTACTGTATAAAGCCTTCCGTTTGCCCATCTTAACTGCACGTATTAAACGTGAATCAACTGACACTCGCTATATCTTATCTTTCGCTTATATCATCGTGACTACCAATTCTGTCTGCGAGTGCCAGCGTGCAAGAATATGAAAATATTCTTACATCTCCCCCCCTCGGGGAAACCCACCACCAGAAAGGTTACTCAGGGTGATCGTTTACTGAGATGATCGTTTACCGGATGCGGCATTCCGTTTGTCTCAGCATTTCGTTTGTCCCAAGCACCAAACTCTGGCTGGTGTGACAGTCAGTTGATTTGTAAGAATGGGTGATAGTTTACTGTGTAAAGCATTCCGTTTGCCCATCTTAACTGCACGTATTAAACGTGAATCAACTGACACTCGCTATATCTTATCTTTCGCTTAGATCATCGTGACTACCAATTCTGTCTGCGAGTGCCAGCGTGCAAGAATATGAAATATTCTTACATGTATGTAAGTATATCATAATAGGTAGGTATAGTGGAGCGGTTGATGTCATCATCATCCAATGCTACAACATGTCGATCGATAACACACAATTGGAAGTTGGAACGGTGAACTTTCTGTTGATTCGGTGTTAGCACTGCTATCTCAGAAGTTATTGTTGTATTTTGTGTGCTATATTACGCTACAGACTTAGGTAGGATATAATATTTGTTTACAGTTATCCACATTACCTACTGAATACTGGAAAGAGTGATGATATTACCGACAGAATCCTCGAAAAAAAAACTCATGATCAAAAATCTACCAATCAACTTGTTACTCTGCCAGAAGTTACTGAACCTATATTATTACTTTTGTTTTTGTCGTGATATCTCTTCATCTATTGTGTCGATCTATTGCTCCCTTTGTTCTTTCACTATGGTTCCTAATTTTATTTTTCTTAAGACATCGGCCGCCGTGATCCAAGAGTATTATTTGGTATGAATACATCCAATCGAGTTGATTTCAATTTTTTTTTTTTTTTTTTTTTTTCGCTACAACGGTACAATACAAATAAATTATACTTCTAAGTGGACGAATCAAATCACAAAACAATATTTTTAGACAAGTCTACATGGTAAGTATTAAGTATAACACCGATTTCTTAATACGTTATGGTGCAGTAAAATACAACCTACATGTACTGATAAATCGAACTTAGGAAATCAACGAGGGAGATGGGGAATTATGCACAATGGTAAAGAGACTTGAGGCACGTTTTTTATAATATACAAATATCTACTTATGGATATCGAATTATATAGAAATACCTAGGAAGACAAATAAATAAAATGAAATATAGAAAAAATAAAAATACGAGTGAAAAGAGCACCTATACATATTATACAATTAAGGTAGATCATTATATCTAGAAACCGTATTTTTTCTTTTATGTTTATGGGACGCCATATTTTTGTCTGTCCGCCTAGCCCTAGGTCAAATTCAGAAATTATTTTCAAATTATCGCCCAATTAGTCAAAAACTATCGCGGTTACCGAAAAACATCAAGGGTAAACTTACTCTCCGTAGGCAGGGTGATGACCAACGACACCATTTGGATGTGAGGGATGGAAGCGTGAGCGGAGCAAGCTTAGTTGGTCTCTACAAGAGATTGAGGTCAATGAAACACTAGCTCCGAGTTGCCTGGTAGCCGTCAGCCGTCATGTTAGGTTTTGAAGAAGTATTAAACTAGGTGGTTCCATTCGTAGCCACAGTCATGAAGAAGACAGATAGATATGGAATGGAATAGGCAGATGCAGAATCACGCTATGGCCTACTCAACACCCACGTACAATCCACATGCAGATGAAACTCTGCAGGAAGAAGAGGAAACATAGCGACTTGATGAAAGAAGAGAAGGTGTCTATGTCTGGTGTGTTTGTGTGCCATAGTTTGCATGTTTGGGAGCATTGCAGCTTGGCGGTAGTCAAGAAATAAAGATTTCACCGAGGAGGTTCTTCTAGTACTGAAGTTCATCATCCAGATGGTTTTTATGTCCGAAAGAATGGTGTGGAGAAAACAAAATTAACGCGTAGGTACGCAAGCCGCGCCTACTTCGCCGTGGATGGAGGACGAGCGGCTGCTTATGCGACACAAGCGATGAGGAAAAAGTAACAAATTATGAACGATTGATGACATTCTTAGTTAAATCTGGTTTCGTCATCTTTCACCCGACCATACTTATTTCTAAGCTCATACTTTTCAAATTATATGCGGCCCAAAAGTAAAAATATTTCCAAGTCTTATCTCTGTAAGGGCTTAAAACTTGATATTAATTTTTCAAAGTACCTAAATCATGGGAAAGTTCTTCATCACGCGAGATTTACTGAGGCAAATTTGTCGCATAAGAATTATTGGAATAATATGGAAGGACGGTGGGATATTAATATAATTGCATACCGATTTTAGAGAAAGAAGTATACGAGTTCTTAGTACTTTAGAAGCCTGAAACATGGCTCACCTACATTCCCAAATCCCTCTTTTACACCCATTATCAAAACAGAAAAAAAAAAAAAAGACTTTAAAAATTCCTGAGTACATTATCGGCAGTGCAGTAGGGCTAACGATATTACCAACTTCCAAATTAAATTTCTATGTCAAACGAAACAATTCTTTCTATACAAAAGTAGTATAGTCATCAGTCTATACCTAAACGTTGTAACATTCCTGTCACACCGCTGCAACCTTCTTTGTACATCATAACCTGTTGCTCTACGTAGTCTCTGCCGACAAATAAAAGAACCTTGCATTATTATGAACTGAACAGTATTTTTGCTCAGCGCTTTCGGTTGACGCGGTCAATCATCTTTTCCGTTGCAGAGTGATAAGTACAGTACTGTATCTCCTACTTGTATTGTGAGTTGAGCAAAAAAAAAAAAAAAAAAAAAATGAGATGAGGGTCGGCTCTGCGTAGACCTACTTGAGCATTGATCGCTATCATCAGACAGTTGTTTCACGATCCACCTCGATGAGTTCTATCGAGTGAAGCTTATGTCAAGATGAAATTGTCGACGTCGATCGTTTGCACAGTATATCATCTGCAGTGAGCCTTTTCGGTATCATACCGTTGTCCAGATAACTAGAATTAAACCTTAATCTTTTAACAGTGGCTAATAATACGAATACTGTCAACACAAATATGATGGCTAGAATACACGATAAAATAATGTAGTTACGTATCATCTTGAATCTCTGATCACAATGGCTCTCTAGCTCATCGTAACCAGAGGGACAATTTCTTTGGCCGTTGCACCACAAACTGACGTCGATGCAGGCTCTCAATTCTGGACATTGGTAGGGACAGTCGAAGGAAACAGAGTTCGCGTTCACTTTTTCGTTTGCTGAGAAAGAGGAAGCCATTGAAACATTTGTTTCCAGTGATTCCATCCGTAAATGTAATGACGTTCGTGAGCGTGTTATCTCCAACCAATGTAATAACGCAGATCCAGCTTCCCGGCCAATAAACCGTAATAAAAATCTGGGTGGTTTATTCAGTACAATTTCTCGGTCTGATGGCATACTTGTGTGCCATTCTTCTGAGAATACATGGATTTCTTGTCTGCTATCATATGCATGAGATGGACAAATCACATGAACCAGTCTGTACATTGAAAACAAAGAGAAAAAAATAAGAGGAATATTAGCCGGGTATGAGAGTTTTGTCTAGATAGCGCTTTCAATTTACATTTTTGCTATGCAAAAAAGGGTGTCTGTTGGGATATTTTGCCATCTTTCTACCTTATCTAATAAGACTACCCGTTAAAATTTTGACCGAGGTCGCATTTTACTGTCAAAACTGAACTCGTATTCAAAAGCATAGTAGGGTACAGATTGCAGACAAATAGCAGTAAAATTTTTTTTGACATTCTTTTCACGGCGGGTAATTTGTAAATATGTACTTTTCAAAAATCTTTTCATTAAAAATCTAGAGGCCTCTTTTGGTAGGAATGAATTTTATTCATGATGACTGATGGGTACCTACCGTATTCCCATATACAGTATTACTTTCATTTACAACGAACGAAAATGTGTGAAAAATACAAAAACCAAAACATGCTCTTCATTATTTCATTATTTTTCGCAATATTGTCAAATAATTTGTAAGAAAGATTTGTAGACTTCTTTTTCCCGTCACATTTTATTAAACACGAAAACTCAATTTTCCATTAAAATTTGACCTAAATATATAATATATTCTTCAATTCCCGTGACTTTCTTTTCTTTTTCTCTACAATAAAATACATATGGATGCAGGCCAAAATTATTCTATCGCAGTCGAAAAAAAATTCAGTTCTGTTAAAAAATAAGTTGAACGACCAAAAATTTTAAAGAGCATCGCACTTGAAGAAAGTTTTATTACAGGAAATTTTACAAGAAAGATTAGTTGATCTGTCCTGTCTTTTTTTGAAGTAACAGCTTCTCATCCACAGATGAGCTTTTACTCATGCACTAACCTCTTTTGAAGGCCAATTTTAGGAAATATCTGAACGTAATTCATCCCATAGGTAAATGTGTGGGAAAATTTTCGAGATGAAATTCAATTCCTTACCCGAGTTTGTCAGCGACTTGGACGGATTGGACCGATCTTTTCTTACCGGCCAGCCTCTAATTTTCAATGAGTTATTCCTATATTTTCGGGAATTTGTTTATGTACCTATACCTAAGTATATTAAAGACATTTTAGTATTGAAAGAATATCATGTGACTGAATTCGGTAATACTGTAAGTAGGAAAAGAATGAAATAGTGTACGTCTATACTATATGTACTTCAACGGTAGGTAATCATTATGTTATGAATTTTCTAATGTCCAGTCGTTTTCATCGTTCATTGACTTAATTTAAATGTGTAATTGGAATTTCCTAAAAAATGAGAGAGGTAGATTTTTATTGAAGTGCAATCGACGTTGATTCGGAGTCAACATGGTAGGGTAACTTCAAAAAAATTGATCTTTCGTAATATCCTTACTTTACATTGATATAGTTACAGCTTCAACCACGAGCCTCCCATAAAACTACAGGTAAGTAATTATTTCTCAATGAAAAAAAAAAAAAAAAAAAAACAATTATTATTCGGTACCTATTTTCATTGTAGTGATTACTCACTTGAACGGTGAACCGGAATAAAGTAGAAGTCTATTCTTCGTTGGGCACTTAGCTTGCTCTTCTGGTGTTGCCTTTAAAGGTTGTTGACGTCCCCAAGTTAATATGAACAAACTGTGATTATCGCGAGCCTCCATCAACCATGGAAGGCCCTGACAGTTCATATCTGCTCGCTTTTCCGGCGGATACACCAGTTGTATCTCTCCTCCAGAACCACGAATACGCTGCCTACGAGGACAGTTGGATTTGCGCAACATTTTGAACTTGGCGTGAAAGTAAACGTCGAAGAAGTCTTCGCTAGTGTTCGTAAAAAATACTTTAAATCTTAATTCTAATATTCGCGCGGCTGCCTCAATGGAGTATCCGCTCGACGAGGACAGCTTACTTAGAGTCGAATTATCACAAAAACAAGACCTGGCTATTTTTACATCGCGCCATGGAAGTTCTGTTATCTCCAATTGCGATTGTCTATTTTCATCGATTTCATTATGTTGGCAAATATACTGATCTGTGTATGGGTCCAGTTTATTCTGGCATTTACTGTTCGAGCCAAAAGAAACGTTGTATAATGTAAGACTAATTCTTTCGCCCTGATCTGCTTCAATGCGGTATGAACAGGCTAAGTTTCTTGCCCCACCACGAGCGTACATAAACACGTTTTTTGGTGAGATAATTGTACCGGATTGCATGCCTTTGAAGAGGCGACTGCATGAACGAAACCGCGCGCCTTCCTCTTTGTCAAAGTTTGTCCAAGGAAGTCCTCCTAAGGCAGTGTTCACGAATTCGTAATGTATAAGAAATTTGGATGGGTGAATGGCAGTGCCCGGTTTTGTGTAGTATTGCGTTATCACACTATTCGTTGTTGAAATGTAACTTTCATCGGCGGTGCAAGGTCGCGTAAATCGACTGTGATTGCGCAAACCCAGAGCTAGATGATCGCAAATTTTTGGACGGTTGCAGTGGTCACCTAGCATCTGTCCACCGCTGTCCCATATCTGTAAGCGCGTCGGGCATGAATCACTATGCGCGGCTAGGAGAGGCTCGTGCCAATAACTGGCTATGGACAACCATATCCGATCATCGGTGCGACCTTGAAAATGATAAGAGCATGTCGTGTTAGGTGGTAAAGTATGTCGAGGGCTAGATATGCTGCCGGAACGATTTTTCGATTTCACTGCGACACCACTTTCCATTTCCGATTCTGTTGCATTAATAAAGAATTCACAACTGCAAACATAAGAAGAAAAAATAGGTACGTTTCAGAATAACACTACTTACTTATACGCAACAATTGGAAATTTTTTGAAAATTGTTGAATTGAGATAGGTTGTATACCTATATCTAAAAGTATTTTTTGCGCTGAATTCAGAACCATTTCCATTTTTCTTGGTTAGTTGCGGCGCATTGTAGCGAGACGTGACGTTCGTTGTCGAGCTCCGATCTACGAGCAGTATTGACGGCGCTCCGCTCGTCGCTCGATAATAAAGGAACGCTGCTTCGTCTCGTAACGATGCGCGACAACCTTCTAAACGCCAGATTATAACAAGAAAACGCGACCTCCTATCAAAAATTGGAAAACGCAAAAAATACTTCCAAGTACAACCTATCTCTTTTTAGCGATTTTCAAATAAACATTTAATTGTTGTGTAGTGTACGGCCTGTATTACAGCTTGCCTAGAGTGCACAATGTTTCTTTGAAAATATAAATTATTTTGTAGAATCAATATCATCGAGACGGTTTTTAATGATGCGGCACATTTTAATTAAATTATAGAAGTAGATTTTACAAGTGCCGTATTTTTTTATATACTAGCGACGAAACTTGTAGAATCAGAGTGCTCGCATAGTTGACCATCTCTAATATTGAGAAATACCTTTCAACTCAGTGGCGTAGTTATGCGCGGGGGGGGGGGGAGGGGTAGAGTTAATTTACCCCGAAATTTCCTTCTATGAAAAAAAAAATAAAAAATGAGAAAAAACGTATAATATATAAAATTATCACTCATTTTCAACCTTAACCCCCCCCCCTCCCTGAAATTTTGGTGTAACTACGCCACTGTTTCAACATCTGAAGCGGGAGTGGAGTTGCAAATGAAATATACGTAGAACTGAAATGATGGCACTACTTCGACTATTCATCCAATGTATAAAATCCCTAAATGGCATCACTTTTTTCGCCGAGGAGTTTTGCTGATTCTTTTTCCCTTAAACTCGTAATTATCTGTATAGTTTATGACAAAAATCCAAAACTTTGAAAATACGCCAACACTCGCCGAAAAAATGGCAAAAACCAAAATACCGCTTGCAAACTATCTGAATCACATAAACCAACATAAGAATAATACCTTTATCTTTTTTACCGTCGCGTCGCGGTCGTAACGAAGTATTGAAAAAGTCACGTTCGTACCTTTTAGAGGAGAAAAAAAAAAAACTATCCAATTTCAGAATGTAGAGACCTGCTTCAGTAATAAATGAAACTGCGAACTTACGGCTGTTGTGTTGCGTACCTATATGTATTTTTTTCCTAGGACATTCGAAACTGGCGACAAAACTGATCCAAATTGAATTATCTTTTAAAAAAATACATTGTATGGGTTCGGATCCCGACAAGATGATCAAAATTTTTCCCTCGAGTTTTTCATTTACCAACAACCCCTCCTCCTCTAATATTACTCGCGCACACGTAAAAATTGTGTATTTTACAGAAAATATTCTCTTCAATAATTTTCCATGTAAAGCCATGTTTTTTCGAGAAACGGAATTTCCGCGTTATATCTCATTTATTATAATAATTATGTAGGTATTTGGTAGACAAAGACAGAAACAAGGCTCCGCGTAGCAACGAGCGTAAGCGTTCCAGTCTCGTAGTTCTTTGGGTAGAACAACATTGCCGGTTGAGTGTTTGGAGATAACGATAATGAGTGAAAGAATAATAGGCTATGACGTCAATGCCTAGGTGATGTCGAATTTGAAACTGCTACGAGAATCATTTCTAAATTTCAATCGGAAATGACGTTATATCTTAAGGCTACGTCGTTTCCCTAACAAACGTCGGCAGTGACGTTGTTTCCTAGGACATATCGTCGGCATTTCCTGAATTTACATCATTACCGGGAACATACACATAGGTGCAAATTAAACGACAAATAATTTAGAACTTTATGTAGAGTCGGAGAATGAATCAAGAGGAAATTGACCGAGAAAACGGAAATTGCGAAGCGATAAACAAAATAATTACCTACTATCGACGAAGATCGAGCAAAGAAACTGACAGCCAACATCATCTAAAAATAAGCCGAGCTCTTTCGGAATGATACCGAATTGTAAGGTAAAACTCAGTTTACGAGATAATATTTGCCTTAAATTTTGTAGGCTTGTGTAGTCAATCCCATACGCGCTCAAAGAAAAAATGAACTTTGAGCAGAATCGTTCAGAAAAAGAGAACATAATCACAAAAGTAGAGTATTATTTGGACTGGGGCTCTTGCCGGCCGTCATCCACCCACCCCGAGATTGACGACCGGCAGCCTTCGCATCAAGACATTAAGCAAAGCTGAACGTAATTATTCGCAACTCGACAGGGAAGCCGTTGCTATCTTTTGGTCGAATCAAAAGTTCTATCGTTACATTTATGGACGAAAACTCACACACATATTACAGACAATCGACCATAATTATGTATATGCAAGCATATACATTTAATTATCTACAGTTACGCGCTCACGCTTGCAGCGGGACGTCATTTTTCTCAGTGGATTCATATAGCAGAAAAATATTGCTCAACTCTTGTCAAAAATGAAATTATTGTTTGTCAATTATTGCGCGCATTTACTAATTTCTTGTAATGCTTGATGTACTTTACTCACTTCAATCGATGTCTAGAGAAGTCGTACGAATCGGAGTCTGCAAATACTGTGTCAACATCCAATTCAAACCCGGACAACAATGGAAGAACTTCTCTGGACTGCAACGGTATATTTTGCATTGCCGAATGGAAAACCACCAACATTTGCGAACCACGAGAAAGAACTGGTGGCAGCCAATCACCACCACAGAAAACCAATAACACCACATCTTCTGTAGAGGGACCATCGTGAAACACAAGATGATCTTTGGATCGGTCGCAACTATCCCACACCTTCAAACCAGTCTCCGTATTGTTTTTCTCATCTGCTGAACGCTTCAACTTCATTTTATGGCCATTATTCTGACGAACTAATATCATTCCATGTTTACATTTGGGGACCACTTTTTGTTGCACCCGATATGAACAGGTTACATTCCTCGGATAGATTCCTGGATAGTTGGGTGACTGTAATTGGCATTTCTTGCGATGGCATTCGTAGTAGTTGCGACTGCAGTAAGTCCCTGGAATGATTTCTCCGCGTTCAATTGGTACGAGCACGCTTCCAAAGCGAGCACCCGCCAATTCTTTTTTGATAAATTTGTAACACAGTCTAAATTCAAAATGCATTGATGCGAATCGACCAGTGTAGAATAATCGTACAGTCAGCGTGACTGTACTCGATTCACTGTAGTACATAGCCAAACCATTTGATTTACCACACCAAGAACCGCCTGTAAAAGGTCGTCCCAGCTCAAGAATCTGCATATAACCATCTGGACAACTCTCATTGGACGGATTTGACGATGACTCCAAACGACCAATGTGAAAATCCTCAAATCCGAGCTATAAACAAAATATTTAAATAACGACGTGAGGTATTTTGCTTAAATTGTGTTTTATTCGAGGTATTGAATGACTCGAACTCACTCGCTCTCCTAATTTGCCCCCTTTCTTAGCCTAGTACATATAACTCTCGTCTATTGTATTTGAGGTTGACTTACTCAAAGATTTACTCATTCCGCTGGTTTGTCTCCATTCTTAGTCTGGTTCAAAGCTAGTATAATGTCTAGCCTATACTAGGCTCTAACTACTTACCTTCAAGCTTACTAACTCCCTAATTAGTTTACCTGAATAGTCTAATATAGGTCTAAGCGTAGTTTAGAATCAGCTGCAGGCTGAGACACCTAATGTGTAGGCCAAACCTAGCCTTCCCTTTATTAAAAAGGCGTTCTGCTGTACGCGCACAACAAAACCCGCGCGTTCACTGTATTGTACGCAATTTGTTGTACCTATGTGTAGACCGTAGGTACCAGCAGGTACCTACAGCCCTACACAACAATTGAAAATTTTTTGAAAATTGCTCAAGTAAGATAAGTTGTATGTAGAAGTAATTTTTGCCCTGAACTCAGAATCGTTTGTCTTTTTGATATGTTTCATATCTTTTCTCTACCCCCTAAATCTGGAAAATGTGTCCGGCCGTCCGGGTGTCCGGCCGTGATCTTGGGACTTGGAAAATTTTCAACGTCGAATCTCAGCCCTACCCCTGATTCCAGAATTCGCGTTCGGACGTCTGTACTATTCTCTACTATGATAAATTACTAGCTTTATACTAGGATTAAACTACCGTAGTCTTGAACTAGACTCATAATCTCTTTGATCTATGCAGTAAACTAACGCACTTGCTTTATACTAGGTTTAGGAATCCTGAATACTGTATTAAAGCAATTAGGCCCCCTTCTTGGTCTAGTAAAAGTCTAATTTAGAATCCTTAGAAATGTCTTTTCTCTACCCCCTAAATCTTCAATACAGTATAAGAGGTTCCATAATATACAGTAGGTACACTACAGAAAAGAGATTGATTTTTTTTTTTAAATTATTATACTGCAGCTAAAAACGATGTAAACATTAGTGCAAATGATATGGTTCAGGAAAAAAGGTATTCAAGAAATTCAAGCAGTACTTCCAGTTTCAGTCGGCGAGGAGGAAAAGAGTTCAAAAAATATATTCGTCAACCATTTCTGAAAAAAGTCTCATACAAAATAGCCTCCGTTCTTGGCAGGCTCTGTATACAACTTACAAACTTTGTTATTAAGAATTCAAGATCTAACTCCCCTCCCTGTTAGAACGCTGTGGTGTTAACAAATTAAATTGCGGCAGTTGTGAGGCGTCCGTATACATTGGCCAGACAGGTAAAGTCCTTGAATTTCGAATCTCAGAGCAACAAAAAAGAGAGAATTTTTCGATTTTTGATCCGCAATAATTTATTCATCACTAAACGCGTTTCAGACGAAACCAGCGTCCTTCATCAGGAGTTTCAAACTAAAGTTTTTTTTTTAGCGAGAAACCTGGTATCCCTTTTGTTGGCGATACTCCCAGGGATTTTTCGTCCACGAGCGCGAGCGAGGTTGATGACGTCACGGAGAGGGACTTAGAAAAATTTGACCCTCTAGCCATACAGTATTATGATAGGAAGTGGACTTGGAAAAATTCCTACCCCGAGCTATATATGATAGAAGGGGGACTTGGAAGAATTTCGAATCTCGAATTCTCCCCTTGATAATGGACTTCGAAAATGTTCGAGAAAAATTTTTATACCTTGGTGGTGATTAAGAAATCTACTCGGGAAAATCTAATGTTCTTTTTTTTTTGTTACAAAAAAATAAAATTCTAAAAAAGATCTCCGAGCATACGGTGCTGTGACGTGATCAAAAATTTGAAGTATCAGCCTTCGCCGACCACCTAATTTCATGTAACCATAATTTTAATATCTTATTTTTATGCACAACCTCAGAAAGAGCAAACTGCTGGCTAAACTAGAGAATATCGAGATTGGTAATTACGTCAGAAATAAGATTCTAGTATCGAACAACGACGTTTATCGTGATAAATTCTTGTTATGTTTCGATGGGCATTTATAAAATAATTATCAGAAATTGTGTACGCGAGATCACGCCCTGTGTCGTTTTTTCTGGTAGCCGTGTTTACTCTGATGATGGACCAGGAGGTTCGAACCGCGGTCAGACAATTGTAAAAGTTTTCTGTACATGTCCGTAACGTACCGTAGTTTCAATACTGTAAGTATAACGATAGCATGTAACGTGAAACAAAGCCTCTCATTAATTACTTATTATCATAGGTGTACTTCAGTTGATAATACGCATTATATTGAAGGTATACAGTGCAACTGCAATGTGCTAGGTAGATGAGTGGCTGATTTGCTTCGCTCTTTCGCCTTCTCCTGCAAGGCATGCGTTGTGCCCGGTATATCCCAGTATACAGTATAGGTGGGGAAGACGTCGCGTCGCTATCCTTAACGGGGAAGGTCGGAGGCCTCGCCCAATTCAAATTGTGTCCTTTGATTTTAAATTAGGTTATTGGTAGAGAAAATAAATGAAACATGCCGAAAGAGTTGTAACTAATTATGAAATGTAAAAACTTAAGCGTGGGAAAAGGTATTTACACAAAATGCCGTTTTAAGATTTCCAGTCACTCGTGTTCCGCTCGTGACGGAAACGGTACAAGTTGAAACTCGCGATCTGTGTCCACGAGTAACGCGAGTTCAATACGACATTGTACTCACTAAGGCAAATCGAAAATTAGAATTTGGCGGCACCCGTCACTGAAAATTTTATACCTACATCTTGACCATAAGAAATAGGTATAAGTACAATTAGATTACCTATTAGAGTTACAGATTTAACCCTGAGAATTTTTTCAGCACTCGCGCGGGAGCCGTGAAACCGAGTTTGGGAAACGTTGCACTAAGGGATAAATACGATTGAATTAATTCTACTATCTCACTTGAACAATATCGCCGAATTCGTGACCATAAGCGGTGAATGTCAGATGACATAAAAATGGTAACTTGCTCTCCGTTGGTTTTTGCAAAACCATGAGGTACGTGTTCCCCGCGTTGCCGTAATACGTTCGATTACAAACTGAAACAAATTGTCAAGTTGTTAGGTAATAAAATGTTTTTCAAAAAAAAATTTGACGTTGTCTATGAAGTTGATCAACTTGATATTGTCCTATCCTAACTGAATTGAAAAGAAGAAGACGAGAGATTGAATCGAAGAATTCCCTTTATTAAAAAAAATTACGTATTATATAATTTTATAATCAAATATTTGTGCGTAAAATCTAGAGCCGGTAGTACGTAATACTTAACGGCGCCGTGCTCTATCAAGTTTATTCATTTTTTATAAAGACACGATATAGTCCAGGTTTTTCTGACGTCAAACAGCAAATAACCGCTACCTAACAAAACTACTCAATGTTGATCCATCTGGCATGTTGACTCCCATAAGAATAACACAAGGAGCTCTAAGATCATCGTGTTCCTGACGAAGAAAGAGTAATTTCTTGTTTCTGAATATATATATATATATATATATCTGATTTTTTAATCAAATCTCATTTCAAAGAACTCAGATAATGATCATTGCTCTCCATGTTATTCTTACCGGAGTCATCTTGTCAGTTGTCCGTTGGATCAACGAGATGGGTAATTTTGCTTATTGTGATTTGGTGTTTGACGTCGTACCTAACTTAAATGCGTTGAGCCACAGCTATACTTGCATTTAACCGTGTGATGAAAACTTGTGTTCTGCTCTCAGAACAACGCTTCCAAAATAACCTTTTTTTCGAATCATAATTCTAATTGGTATTTATAAAAGTAGATCCATTCGAAATCTCAATATTATTACACACATTAGGTACATTATATTGAATTTTCGTAGTATGTATAGAGTTATTCTGAACTCGAATACCGTACCCGTACAGAATCGCGGCTCATCGGAGCCATCCCCGCAGTCATCGACTCCATCACAATAACGGTCTGGAGATATGCATTTATTATTATGACAAGCAAAATGTGATATACGACAAGTATAGCTAAAAGCTGTTGTAAAAAAATGCATGGTTACACACAGTATCCAACCAAAATATTTCATTCCTCGCCAAATAGCGCCTGCAAAAAAAAAAAAAAAAAAAAAAAAGAATTGAGAAATTTTCTCGATGATTAAGGGATATTGTAAATTGCAATAGCAATACCGTTGCTAGAAACAAACGTAACAACCTGCGAGTAGATTGACTGATACAGTACCACCTATATCTGATACAAAGATATGTTGAAAATTATGCTGTTGATTATTCCTTACTTGACTAATTCTTACTAGGAGTATACAGAAGAAGGGGATAATGAACTTTCTCGACGTTTTGGAGAATTGTTTTATCAAATCCAAATTTATAACACTTCTGGATCGGTATTTTCTCTCCACAAAGAGGCTTGCTCTTCTTCATTGTCCATAAAATACAATTGCAGGAATCTTGCTTCTGCTCTTGGAGGAGGTAGATAACTTTCTATAATTATTATAATGATAGGTAGGTACAATTGCCCAAAAATTTTGAAAGTTGTAAATATGTTTGGAACTTCATTACACCCCAAAGAAGTCATCGAAAGCGCATTGTTGTATTTACGCGAATTATTAAAAAAGTGAGAAAATCTATTATTCTTTTCGTCCAATCGTTTTTAAAGAAGATCCGGCGTTGAGGGTAAATCATGGAACTTAATCTTACCACTCCCGCAACGCAGAAATTTCGATTTTCTGTTTCAAATGATTTTCCATGACAAAATGGGCCCGTAATTGCCAGATTCCCAATTGAACTTATACTGGTATAAGTATTCTTTTTCAATAATGTACCTAATGATGAATGAACTATTATCGTTCTGACAATCATTTCCCAAATTATAGTTCGGTTGATAAAGGCTCCGCTCGCACATAAAAATATAGAACTTTTTAAGAGAAGTTTTATTGACGTTTCGACGCTTCTGAGGCGTCTTTCTTCAGAATGTTACAAAAGCAGAGCCTCTATCAACCAAACAGTAATCTTTTCCTCTGCACAAAAAACTCATATCGTAATTCCCAAATTATTTCCTGATGTTGAAATTTCGGAATTGACACGAGCCTTCTTCCCTTTGTTCCTCAACCACCCTAGATTTGCTTTTTTGCGTTTCGGCATTCCAATTAGATTGCGCAATAAAGTGAGACATCCGTTACTCCGATATTGAATTTTCAAAATTGACGTGAATTGTTTTTGGCGGGAGACCCACCATTCCTTTAGTTACTGGGGGCCCGCAAAGGAATTCGGTCCGCGTACGCAAGCATGTACGCATAACGCTGAGCGGCGTAACCCTGGAACTTGAAAAAATTTTTGGCTGTTCTGTTATCTTTATATGAGACTTAAAAAAATTCTCGAGAACGCGCAACGCTGGGACTTGGAAAAATTCTTAGCTCCCCTGTAGCCGTCTATGGGATTTGAAAAAATTCCTGGCTCCTCTATGGGCGTCTATGGTACTTGGAAAAATTCGTGACCCCCTTGACCCTTGACGCTGGGACTTGGAGAAAAGGAAAAGGGAAGCTAAACACATAGAAAACAGTATGTTTTTCTGTATTTACAACCGTGAAGGGATAAATTGTAACCTACTTTGAAAATAAATTATACGCTTACATTCTATGTAAAACTAAAAATCTTGAACCCTCGGGTCTCCCGCAACGTAAATTTTCTCTTCTTAGTCCTCACGTTTCGACTTCACAATTATGATTCAAATTTTGAAATAATGAAAAACAACCACGACTTGTTCAGATAATTGCTAAACAAAATCTTTATAGTAAAGCTACACTAATCGATTACTCATAGTAGGGTGCTTCCACGGTTTGTGTCACCTTAAGGAAAATGTTCACGGTTTGTGACACGGCCTCTTTTGCGCTTCATACTGAACAGAATGCTACAAAATTTTAACAGAAGCTAGCACATGACCTCAGCTTTCCAAAAAATATTCACTCTTTCAATAGAAGCGCTAATATAGCTCATTTTAACTCAAAATGCTACAAACTGTGAAGTGACACAATCCGTGCAAGTACCCTATGGGTATTCAAAACTTACCACGCAAATTTTTATATCTCTGGTTGAAAAGAAACATTTTCCCAAAATGATTGCCTAGCACATATTAATTTTCGATGAACGTCAACAAAAATCATTACTTAGTATTTTCAATCAATAAATTAATGAATGATACAGATTTTTCATCTCTTGAATCATTCATGCCCCCCTCCCCCTCCCCCAACCACAAAGATATATACTACACGCCATTCGCCTGATTCAAATTTATTAGGTACGCATAAACCTTGCCCTACGCAAGCAGAAGAAATGGAAACAAATTCCAAGTTTGTAGGTGAAATAGCAATAAAGTTGAATGGATTTGCAATTTTGCAACTTCTCCTAATATAATAGATATATGTGTAAGTGTACAGTATTATAAGGAAACATGAAATTTTGAAAATAGGCTAAAAATGATTCAGAACCTTCAAAACGTCGAGAAAGTTTAAAAAACCCTCCCCCTGTTGATTTTGTGTCGGGTGTAATACCTCACTTTTCAAAATGAAAAGTCGGTAAAACGGGTCGTCATTAAGCTTAATAAGCAGAAAATCGACTGAGCTAATACTCGATCACAACCACATACACGCACACACACACACACACACACACACACAAAATTACGACAATTACGCGCTCTATAGTGCGACCTACAAATATTATGTTCAAATCTTTGGTTTAAATTGTAACTTTGAAATTTTTATCTTTTTTTTTAAACATCCATTTTCTTTTCGTTCATTTCTGTTGAGCGGAGCGCGGCGCTGTTAATAATACTATTAAAAATACCGTATTTTACTCGTGCAATGCAATGCATACGTACGTGTCGATATTCGTTTTTCATATGCGATAAAAGTTCTGTATAAGCTTGGTGAATTTACATTTTCTTACGACTGTAATACTGCAGGGGTGTGGCCAGGATGCTGATGACCTAGATTTCCGCGGAACGAATGCCGAATCATCCGACGTACAATTTCTGTACTCATTTTCCCATCAAAAGTTGGAGTGCAATGATTTGTTGCGTTGTAAAGAGTTCAGTTTATTCTATTCTCAGCTGTAGGCTGTGGCTGCAGTGTTCTGTACGATGAGATTTCGCAATTCTTAATTCGAGTTTTTTCTTTGCCTATGTCGCTGAAACTCCCAATGTAGATATACTCACTGTACTCGTAAGCTTCAAAATAGAAAATTTTTCATCCTGTTTTTTTGTCATTTACTTGCAACTGGATAATCGATTGTTTTTGGGACTAAGTACTAGGTATTTTCGTTACCGTACTAATAAGGAAAAATTTACAGAGATAGGTTTAATACATGTTAATGTATAGCTGTATGGTACAAAAAGTTTTGAAAAATCTGCCACTATAAGTATAACAAATCTTGCGGTAAATTCAAATGCACAGCAGTGTTACAAGACAGATGTATGGATCGTACATTTAAAGAGTCCATTCAATTTATTTGATTGAATCCATGATTTATTCTTAATTGATGATATGCAATTGATTTTTTTCATTGAATGAGACTCTCTTACAGCACTCTGTTCCTTAATAAACATTTGCTTCTCATTATGGATAAAGTACGAATATCTTGGAAAATACGACCTATTACGCGTGAATATGAATGTTAAGAAAGGAAGCCATTGAAAACAATACATTATAAGTACAAACGAACGATGAAGAATATCAGAAGATTTAGAAAAATTGTTTGCTTATCGAGGCGTCATTAAACCTCGTACTTCTGTTTCTCGCATAATTACCTTAGTAGAATGGCAGGATCGGAAACGAACGCTAGGATGTAGTTCGGTGAAATTTTTATTCTACCTATTTTATTTTTACGAGCAACGAGCAATAAAGCGACACTAAGGTCTATTTGCTCGACAAAATTACATATATGGTAGAAAATGAAATGATTTGCAAAAAGTTGAATTATAAGTAGGTATACCGTATCTTAAAGTGAATAGATTTATGAATAGACTTCAAATTGAAGAAGGTGTGAATTTACAAGTGAAGAATTTGAAGATGAGAATGATGATGATACTAATAGTGCTAGGTAAAGGGGGGAATTATTAATATATATATTTTTCCCCAATAGAATTGGGTGAGGCGTATGTATTGGAGGGAGGAGGTTATCGTATCCAAATTATTTATCAGTGCTTGAGAACGGGAAGCAGCAACATTTAGGGAAGAGAGGGGCGAGTAGAGGATAGGAGAAGAAATGTTTGACAGTAGGAGTTTCTCCCTCGCAATAAGGACAAAATGAGGGGGGGGGGTAATAGAAGATCAGGGTTGATGAGATATGAGCGAGTGATTTGAGTATGATCAATTTTCAGACGGGTTAGAACAACCTCTGCCCGTCTAGGACTTGGAGAGAGGTGGACCAGGGTACAGGGGTTTGTTTGATGGTGAGAAGTTTGTTAGACGTTTGGTTTTTTCAGAATAATTTCCATTTTTGAAAAAATGAGAGAACGGTAGTGATTTTTGTAACCAGGGACAGGTAAAGGAGTGTAGTCAGTTATTTTAGCATAACAGGTGGCGTTTTTGACTGCTCTTTCGACTGCATCATGTTCAAAGAAATTGTTATGACTAGGAATACATGTAAATGTGATTTTTATACTGATGGAGTGAAGGGTGAGTAAAGTACGGTGGATGCGTTGAATGAAAAGGGGGAGTGCTATAAGTGTCCAGCGTAGAGTGTAGTGAAGAAAGTGAGTTAAAGAGGAGAAGGAATTTGCCGCATTTGGAGGAAGTTGGGAAGGATGAGAAAGGCAGGAGAATATGAGGCCATCAATTCGGCTGTGAATATAGATGCAATGTTACGTATATGGTTGGAAGTTAGGTATCCATTTATGAAATATGTGTAGGCAGTTTTATTCGATTTCTTGGATCCGTGTGAAAAGCAAACTCTGTAACCAGGATAAATATTCTTGCATCAAGTTTTGGATATTTTGAATGATAGGGATGTTGTTTGACTTGAGACATTGTGTGGGGTCGAGACGTATATTTGGTTCGGGGAGCGTCCAAGGGAAGGAGGTAATGAAGGAAAAGTCATTCAGGCTTTCGGTTTTCAGAATAAAAGATTCAGGAAAATGTCCGGGAATCTTGCAAGGGATTTGCTTCGAAAAGTTCATCAAGGGAGTGGTCAAATTGGAGATATGTTTATTGTAAGTTGAAACGTGTTTAGTGTTTTGAAGAAAGATTGTGCGTTATATAAATAGGGATAGCATTATTCGTCGCTCGCGCGACTCGAATTAAAATAGCCTTTTCTTGTACTAGATAGGTATGGCGCAATTTCTTTCGACGACTCCTCTGAATTATTGAACTGCACGTAATGCTAGTTTGCCTGCAATGATATTAGCCTACCCAGATGTTGTACACCGAGAGCTCGCGAAACATATCTTCTTGTAAGTAGGTACCCATACTCAATTTTTAAACTTCGGGATTCGATTACATTTTCTGCGTGATGAATAAGCTTTTCTATGCTATTTGATAGATTACTCGGATAAAAAAGTTGACGCCTTTTGAAGAGAGTCAGATTCTACCGCGTATACAACCACAAGGTGAGCTTGGTTTTCTAAGAAGAATTGAAAAATACTGTTTGGCTGAAGAAAATAGTGAGTTAAATCTCATTTTAAAGAAAATTACTCATCCGTGATTCACAGTATGCTCAATATAGTGAGCACAAAAAAATGAATAACTGTGAACGAATCAAGAATACGCATTTTCAGTCGTGAATTCTCATTCGTATAAAGGATATCCTTATTTGAGCAACCAGTATTAAAAACAATGCTAGCTTCTCATGGAACGAATGTCACTTTTTGTCCATTTTTATACGTATCATTATTTAGCAAGCGAAACATTTTTGTGTAGGTATCTTTTAGTTTTCATTTAAGTGTGAGTATAAGAATTTTGTTTACCTTTTCGACGTTGCAGTGTTTGGTCAGATCAAATCTTTTGGAAACTTCCTTTTTCTCTCCGTTTCGTCTCCTGCACTTCGTTAGGTATTTCTCACGAAATCATGAAATTGAGAGAAATCTTCGTAGTACTTAGCACGAAAAGTTGTTAGCAAGAATAGAACACGAAAAGATAAGGTAGAGAGAGAAAAAAAAAAAAGAAGAAAAAAAAAAAGTAGAATAAATATTAATTGGTCTTTGTTTTGCACGAGATTGTGAGACGCGAATGAGATAAATATAGGAGCACGATGGCGGAAAAATGGCTATTCAGATACAATTTGCACGCACTAAAAAGAAAATGAATTCGACTGCGGTAAAAGGAAGAAAAAATCTTTCCAAAAAGTGAAAGGATCAGCGCAAGTTTTAGGTGCTACTTGTGCGAAAAGTGTTATCCGTACGTACTACGCTGCGCCTGCGAACATTTTGCTTCACTCCTCTTCTGTACCTCTGTATTTAGACGTGGCGCGGCGCTGTTTTTCAGCCTTCGCGTGCTCAACCATAAGATCATCCTGCCATATGCGTGGGTTCGCTGTGGCTGTACCACATCGCTGCATTTCCTG
Source organism: Aspidiotus destructor (assembly GCA_035079395.1). Classification (NCBI taxonomy): domain Eukaryota; kingdom Metazoa; phylum Arthropoda; class Insecta; order Hemiptera; family Diaspididae; genus Aspidiotus; species Aspidiotus destructor. Next base: position 2,377,103 of record JAVHKZ010000014.1, read on the forward strand.
GCATCGGTATTGGTCTCTCGCTGTTTTTTTTATAAGATACGTATTTTACGTTGAGAACGATAGTAAATCTAGATATCTGCAATTATTTCAAACCTGTACCTCAGACAAGATAAAATAGCCGGCGTATTACGCTCTGAAATTATACGTAGGCAGCCTGATGAAACGAAGGAAGAAACTTCTTTATTCCTCATGCCACGAAAGTGCATTTTTGCGAGCTGCTTTTAATTGCCCGCCGCATTGTCGAGGAGTTTGTAATTCAGTTTTCGCCGCTTATTTCTATCCGTATACTCCTTGGAACTTACTTTTCACTGGTCGCAAATGATAGATTCACTCGGCTCAACGGACAGAGCACATCCTAGCCGACGGCTAAAACTATCGCTATAGAAAACTCATCCGTAATTTTTTGAAAAGGCACATTTGACTGAGATATCAGATACGAAATACCGAAAATTACTGTACTCCAAGTTAAAAAAGTGAATTTCTTGGATTTTTTACTATTTCCAGACTGTTCCAGCCACTGGAGAATTTTTCGACTATGTTTGTCGAACTCGGCGGACGTATTATTTTATACAATTAATGGATAGATGAAATACTAAAAACATATTTTTGTAGAGATAGATTTTCATTTCATCCCTCAGAGTGTAAAGCGTATCTTACAGCCCGAATATTGGCTGATTTTACATAGTCTATTGCGGTAGCAGTGATAGCTCAGCTCGCTATTGATGGAAAATTCACAGAAATGCATAAAATTATATTATATATAATATATTTTGGCGTGTTTCCACCTCACCGAGGGCTACGGCACTCAAGTATATCGTAGAGAAGGGTATGACGTATCAAATGAATGAAAAACCCCAGTTGCCTCCCCCTGATTTTTTTCTTAATTGAGTTTGAAGTTTTGTTGTCGCTAGAAACTAGGGAAAATTCGAATAATTTAAAAAAAAAAAAAAAGAGAAAGAGACTATAGATACACGTCTACATCCTCTAAATACAAGTTTCATCGCTCCGCGATCATTATTGCCTGGGATACAGCAATTCGAATTTTAGGCCCAAACCTGGCTCTGCAGCCCACCTCATATGGATGGACGAGATGGGTCCAATTTTTTTGATTTCAAGTTATCTCATTGGGGACAATACTTTCACATACATTTGGAACATTTTCTGACCAAGGACGTCTACCCTCCCCCCCCCCTCTCCTTATCCGACTAAAAACCTTTGAAACTTGAAATATGAACATCGAATAACTTCATTAATACCTATCCCTAATGACTAAATATAATAAATCCTTCGAACGTTTGTAAATCGTGGTGTAAGCAAATCATTTTTTCCAAGAATGAATTTTTGTTAGACATGTAGTAATTCATGTTTTGTTCGTCTTCCATTCGTGATGATTGTGTGAACATCACAACAGCATCGAGAGAACGCACGATAAATAATTCGACGTGACGAACGCGTAAAGACACGAGAGTCGAGACTATACGTAGTTTACATTTTACAAAGAAAAAGAAAAAACGACCACCAACTCGTTTACATTCGAACGCGAAAACTACGGTACTCTTGTCTTGTTGTAGGTTGAAAAAATACACCAACCTACAATACCTAACAGGCTTTCTCAATCCATTGTAGAAAAATATAAACTTATTTGTCGAAAAAATGTAGATACAAATATTGCTGAAAGCAGCAGACTGCAACCAAGATACAGTTTTAATAAAGTAAGTATTAAGTAGGTATCAAGTTGAATTTCAAATACTTAATCAACTCACAAGTCTAGTGCGTCGACCATCATTGCCAGACGCTTAATCTAAATGTATGACTCTGATTAATTATTATCGATACTTATTTATGTATACTTCTTGATTATCACTGGATTAGTTTTATCCAGTTGAGTGGTAGAGAAATATCACCAAAAGCAATGGAAATTAAGTTTACAAATTCGAGTTTCAAATCAAGCAAATTGCATACAAGTTATACTTATGATTACCGAACTCGCACTGAACAGGCGTCATGTAAATGAAAATTCTGAAGCGATCCTATTTCCTGAGATCAGCACGTCGACTTTTGACCATCTACTTCTTATTCTTCTTTTTCTTCAGTAGTTCTGGCCAGGGAAACCCGCGTACTTTAAGTAGATCTTGAACGTTATGACAAGTGTAGTACGCATTTTTGATGGCATGCTCGTTGAATATATCGACTAGATTCTTGTTTTTTGATCTACCGTCGCGCCTTTGAACGAATTTTTGAGGTTGTTTCTTCTTTGTATTTTTTTCTTTGATACTATTTCTGCTCAACTCGTTTCGCTTATTTTTTCTCACCATCGCCGCGATCACAGTAATCAATGCAAAACAGAAATGATTTTATTCTACAAAAAACCAATTTTAAAAATATTAGGCAACCTACGGTATATTGTACTTATAGAATCTGCAGAGCTTAATTTTATTTGGTATACTTTCTCAGGCAAAGAAACCATGATATATATGTACTTATACGCCTGTTGTGGTGATACAAGACTGCGGTAGGTATATCGTATACACGGTAGTGTGCTCTGTATTTCCATAGCAATACGTGTAGTAAGTGTAAACAAAGGTACCTACCATACCTCAACTTTGCAACGTTGGTAGAATGTAAGTTACCTAGTAAGTATTTAATATTGAAAATTCTTAAAAACATCTGCAGTTGTAGGTTGTAGAAGTTCAGTTGACACATCTACAAAATATAATAATAAGAAGATTGCGGTAAAAAGTAAAATGAAATTGACGTATCCGCTTTAGCTGATCGTGAAGTGCCGTAAAAATCGAGAACTTGTTCGAAGAAATCATTATTGTCATTGAATTCTACACTATGCACTATTGAGAATTGAAACTAAGTACAAAACAAACAACCTGATTTTGTTCCAAACATATTTTCCAGTTTTTTTTTTTATATTTCTCCATGATCGTTGCTCTGCAGATGCATCAATTCAACTTTGTACGGCTTTGTGTACACTTGGAAAAAAAAAAAAAAAAAAAAAAAAAAAACAAACAGAAGACTGGCCCAAAAAAAAATCTCATTCCATTGAACCTGATCAAGGCTTTGCAGGTATAGGTACACAGCAATTTTATCAAGTTATCACTGTAATTATAAAGCACAGAATTAAAAAAGTTTGAAGCCTTTAATAGGAGTAAATCGAGAACACAATATTATTGATACCTGGTAAACATTCCTTACTTGAAGCTCTTGAGTGCAAAAACTTCAGGGATTCAAAATGGGAAACAGAGGGCTTCAAATAGTAATTGAATGGGTAATTTTTCCCCAGTAAAGCCCGGGGACTCGAAGGACTTTGGGTTTGTCCCTTCTGATAAAAGTCCTTCTCCTTCAAGCCCAGGAATCTGGAGAGCTTCCACTGGGAAAAAAGTGGGAACAAGAGGATCAACAGGGCTTTAAATTGGTGTCAAAGAGGTAGTTAGGATTAGCAAAAATGGATCATTGATACTGACAAAATGACTTTAAAAATAATCATTTTCCACGTATAAAATAAATCTACTTATACATAGTAGGAGAAGGAAATACAAGAATTGCAAACAAAGAAAATATGCAAACTTTGCAGCTTACAGTCTCATGGTACAAGCATATTAGCCCATCTGCTGGTTGTGAATTAAAAAATGTATACGGCTATTAATAACATCTCGCACCAGATGCAAATTTTAATCCAGCTTAACAATCATAAAAATAATGATAATTGAGGGTATGAAAGTTTATCGAGAACAATATAGCGCAGTGGAGGACAATGAACGTAAATTGTATTTAAGCATGAGGCATAACAATCAAGTTTCAACCCAAACAATGAACTCAAAAATAAAAATGGAACGCTCCCGTACATTTCAAAATGTTTGAATTGTGAGACATATTTATTTCTTTTCTTTGGTTACCGTAATTAAATCTCAAGTGACTCTTTGAAAATTTTATCTGGAACAATAATCGGATGAAGCTGTCAAATAATCAAAATGTTACAACTGAACTGATGAATTATGGTCAGGGATCCTCAGGGTGGAAACGTTTTGTGCTTCCAGAAATTTCCTCAACAAGCAAAATTAGCATTTGAAAATGAAGATGACCGTATTTATTGTTTCAAAACATTGATAATAGTATAGAGTAATTGTTGTTTCCGGTTTGACTGTTTTGATAATAATAATACAGTCTTTGGTCTATTGGTTAGGGCCAATATATATTTTTTTTTGTCACAGTTATAAAAGTTAAAATAGGTATATTCCAGGTCGATACCTTTATTGATAAATGAAGGGAGGTATTTTTTACTTTAGCGTTACAAGTATGCAAACAGCTTGAGTTACAACGCCTAAGTACAAAGCCTACAGTGCATAAAGTGTTAGAAAGTGTTTCTTTTTCTTAGATGGGGGTGGGGGCGAATGAGTGAATAAAATATAAAATGCTTGGCAAGTTGCAAAGATGAGAACAATGTCATTAGGAGATGTTAACAAGCGATACATTTTATCATCAATTATGGTATAAGCTCAAGAAAAATAATACCTAGTAAGTAAGTATTGATTTTGAAAAAAAAAATCTGGTGTTGCAGGAAAGAGATAACCTTCAAAGTACTTGTAGAACTATAAAAAGTACCGGTATAAGACGCAAGAATTAAATTTGAAGAAACTTTGGTATTACCGAACAGAATTCTAATACAAAATTTTGAAACTACGTTGAAGTGAAAGAAAGAAAGAAAAAGATTAATTCATGAGAGATTAATCACACAGCAATACTGATGTATCATCCGGACTCTAAAAATGTTCATAAGATGTATAATTTGTTTTAATTTCTTCATTTAGTCTTCAAAAATAGATGGGCAAAGAGAACTTAGGCTATTAGTTTTTTGATTGAAGAAACTACCGCTTCATAATTATTACTGCTTTTTACATATGAATACAGCGGTATTGCTAAGATTAATTTCATGAATATTAATTTTTTTTTCTCTCTTTCACTTCAACTTTTAGTTTCAAAATTTTATCCTGGTTTCCTCCACGACGCTAGCGTGCCTGGTGGACTGTCCAACGGCCCGCGATCCGCATCTTATTTCTTATCATATCTTTCCACGGAAAACGCCGTCCTAGCTCAGTCCATAAGAGCAGAGGTATATAGTCAAAGAAAATAAGCCATTATTATTGGCTTCAGTCTGCTTTCCATCACAATTCACTCATCACTGGTTATCTTTCTGGTTCAAAGTTCTGGTTATTCATGAATGATGGTGTCTGCGCTATATTATTTGCGTTTCTGTTTTGAAATCTAATCTGATACTGAATGACGACAATGACATCTGACAATTTTTCTTGAACACAGAATTAATGACTGTGTCGACTGTCGTCTCGATTTAATGCGTATGAGAATATTGATAGGGACTCCTGCTTAGTGAATTTAGTGAAGTCCGTTCCAATTGTTGATCAAATCATAAATTGTATTCTATCAACTCTCGCTATACCTAAATAAGTACCAAGTTGATACTAATTCAATACTTCTTTTTTCAAATTCATATGTGATAATAGACTATTTGTGCTGTCCTTGTTCTTCGAAAATTAATTCCGGCTACTATTTGGCACTGTTACGTTGGTTTTCGTGATTTAGACTCAACACGTTCATTCTACTTGACTCGATAGTACATTCGGACTTCCGTTTGTCCGCGTAAGTATATAGGCATTGTTATTTGAAAGAAAAGGTAAAAGTTATGTGACTACTTCCAAACTTCGTCGTATTGTTTTCAAATCCTGGAACTCGATAATTATTTTTATGCTTTCGTCGACGTTTTTCGTATTTGGATAATAATTTCTTTGACTGTGAAGCATTTCTGTCATTTATGATTCAGTATTGATACTCGTTCCGCTCATCGAAAATATGACCGAATACAAGTTGGTTGTTGTGGGTGCCGGCGGTGTTGGCAAGAGCGCTCTTACTATTCAATTAATTCAAAACCATTTCGTCGATGAATATGATCCTACCATCGAAGATTCGTACAGGAAACAAGTGATTATTGACGGCGAAACTTGCTTACTGGACATCTTGGACACGGCTGGTCAAGAAGAGTACAGTGCGATGCGAGATCAATACATGAGAACGGGTGAGGGTTTCCTGCTGGTTTTCGCCGTCAATAACGCCAAGTCATTTGAGGACATTACCACCTACCGCGAGCAAATCAAACGCGTAAAGGACGTTGAAGAAGTGCCAATGGTATTGGTGGGCAACAAATGCGACCTACAACAGTGGACCGTACAAATGAGCGAAGCTCGCGAATTAGCGCGTCAGTACGGAATGCCACTGATTGAAACATCTGCTAAGACAAGAATGGGCGTCGATGATGCTTTCTACACGTTAGTACGCGAGATTCGCCGCGAGAAAGAGAAGAATGTGAAACATAAACGTAAAATTTACCGTAAGCTGAGTCGCTGCGTTCTATTATAGAAGTTTCAGAATTTTAGCTTTAGTGCTTCGAGGTTTGATGCGAAGATGATTACGTTTCAGAACGCCGGACGCTAGTCGATTGTTCAATTTTCTCATGATCAACATTTTAATTTTACAGATATCAACCTAAACGCGGGATTGATATCAGGAAAAGACGCGCGTTTCGGAAATTATATATGTACTTCTGTGATAAAGACTTGCAGTTCATATTCAATCCAATGCGAGACACGAGTGAGTAATTATTGGGTTAATTATAATGGCACATTGAAACAGATTGTTTGAACAGTAAATGTGATAACGGAACAGTAAAATGACGAAGTCACAGTTGAAAGTATAATGAACAGTAATTGGAATATTGAACAGTGAAATGCAAATTGCACGATAAAAAAGAAGAACTAAGTATCAAAAAACAGAAATTCAAACATTAATGTTGAACAGTTGTCTACAGGAAATGAGCAGTAAATTATGTATGTTGAAAAAAATATATTAAAGAGGAAGAGATATCTTTCAATAGTAACAAAAATATCATTTGAGGAGGTATCTGTAAGAAGGGCTCCTGTTTCATGTATTTCTTATGGAACAGAGGCCCCTTTTACAGTATTAAAATTTTATTGGACAAGTAACATTTTTTTTGCACGCGTTGGGCGTCTCCTCTTGCGTTTTTGTAACTGAAGGGATGTCCAACATCTGAACTCCGGGAGAACCTGAAACACAAATTCAAAAATTCCTTTTCCTACTGTTTTATGAAGAGCTCGTTAAGTTAGGTAATAGTAATTTTATTGAAATTACTACACACTCAGTAATTCAAAACTTCTGTGTTGCAGCTGATTAATTCAAAAATGATCTTCGTCCTTATCGTCCTTAGGATATTCTTCGAGAAGAGTCCACGCGAAACTTGGAAGCGGTAACAGAAACGGTCTTCATACGTTTAAGGTAAATGTAGTTTCTTAATGTCACATTGTGAAAAACTTTGCTAAATGAAACGTACCTCGTAAAGATGCTGGTCATCTGTGGGCTTCAATACTTTTCTTACTTTCGGAAATTGTTTCTCCGCCCTCTCAAAGCTGAAGTCATTGAAATACCTGTACCGTCTTCATAAATTTGACTAAAAACTTGAAGAAACACTCCATTACGCTTCAAAAAGGTTTTCGAAACTTTTTTTCTAAATTTTATTCCTCTTCAAACTTTCGTTGTGGAAAGAAAAATTTTGAAAACTCTCTACCACTTCTTTCCTCGTTCGTGTCTCATAGTTCTCGTAGTTGGCTTGAAGATCTGATTCGGTTGATAATTCACATCTCACCGCTGATGGCGAATGGAGGAAATTTGGATCGGTCCTTGCGGAAATTCATTCATTTCATGCAATGGCATTCAATCCCAGTCCTTCAAATGAATCTTGAAAACCATTTGACTTTATGAAATCATTGCTTAGAGCTTGAAGAGTGCAGGCAAAGTCAGGTTTTTTTTTCTAGAACGTCTTTCATTAGTTCAAGTTGATACATTGCCCTTAATTAATTCTTAGATCTAGACTCCCAATTCAAAATTAATAGTTGATGAATTTTTGAAAATCTAGAACAAAAAATTTTTGCCGCAAACATCAAAGATCATGATTGTGCCATGTCTTACAGTGGATGACGTCATCTCAAGTGGGTCCAGACCGTTTCTCTGTGCAGCAGATTGCTTCAGAAATCGAGATTTTTTCTAGTCCATAAAGAATAGGGTTAGGCTCGCTGTCAAACAGTCTCGACCAGTATATTTCTTATTACCTAGATGGTAACAATTTTGGAAAGCAACAAAAACACAAAATAATTATGTCAAAGCATTCTCGTATTTCTCGTGTGCGAGTCATTTTTTGAACCTTTAAATTACTTTTTTTCGTGATGAAGTTTTGACATTCTATCGTTCAGCGTTTTTTTTTTTTTCACTTCGCTTCCCCTTTTTTGATCAGTTCGTCCAACATACTCAAGTCACCGTGCATTCGCGTTTTTTAGGATGCGCTGATAAATGCATACCTCATTTTAACATGTAATTCAAATAAAGTCCAGGCTAAATTCACCAAATTGATTATATGTATAATTATTATCTTTTGACGTTTCAAACGAATTACCGTTCTCTATCACACGCGCAGAAAACGTCGTGTGGTAAAGAACGGCAAGTCGTTCGAAACTTCAAAAGATAATATATTGATTTGGTGAATTTAGCCTAAACTTTATTTCAATTAAATCTAGAACAATTCATCGATAAAATTTATATCTGTCATTCTGATATCATTTTACAGATGCTGCCCAGAATTATATGCGACTACCCTCTCGTAAATTCTATGAGAAACTACAGAATCTGCGTTAATGTGAACATTCATATCGCCGGTCTTCACCTAGACATAGCCTATCATTCGTTCTTGCCGAGGAATACTATTCAAGTAATCTCTCTTTATCATGAAGTATTTCATTATTATTATTATTATTATTATTATTATTATTATTATTATTTGTTTGTATCGTGACTTGAACTTAATTGTTATTTTATCATGTATTCTACTTACGTTCTTTCGAAAGTTATTATAGAAGTTCGAACTCGTGTCGATGTCGTTTCAATTATTGTCTCTAGCTTAGAAATGTTTCCCTAAAACTTTGGGCCACTTTTGTAAAGTGTTTTATTCAATTTTTTTTTTGTTTTGTAAATTTTGAAAGTATGTAAACTTTTTTGAGTAAATTTACAAGTTTGTACAATCTAATTGCGCTAATCGATTCTTTTTTTTTTTCAAGAGGAAAACAAATTCACAAAAAAAAAGGTTTTTTTTGCGAAGGATGGATTATTTTTAACATAAAAAACCTCGAATGATGAAGAAGAATTTATAGACCCGTAAAATGTTGGAAAAAATCAGATTCTTCTTTATTGTGGGTAGTGGTAAAGAGAAATGTTTAGCGAGACATATAGAAAGATTCCTTTTCATTCACCAAATGAAGATGCCTTCGCCAGGTACATCTCGACCAACCACCATAAGATTTTTGGCGCTGGTTACCCTTTTCCTCTCATAAGAAATGAATGGGTATTGAACAAACTTGAAAAGGCTGAAGTTTCTAAACATGATCCATAAATCTTGTACATGTTACCAGTTTAACTCGAAATTTCTTAGCAGTCCTTTTTTGATCGTACTCGTATTCATTCTTCGTGTCCCCTTGTAGGTTAATAAATTTCCAACACGTATCCGTAAATCCTCATTCATTATACCATTCATTTATACGGAATAAATACCCAAAAACATTAAGAATATGAATTGGAAATCACAAATGTAACTAATGGAAAAGGAATTATCATGTTGACGGGAGTAACAAGAGAAATCTTCACAATGACCGTTCGAATTCTTGACTAAAGTGAAAACCACGGAAGACTCATCGGTCTCGAATCTTGAATGTAACACATGGCCAATGCGGATATGGATAACCTGAAAAAATGAAATCCGATTTTCAACGAGAATGGACCATAAAGTGAACATAGAAAGAATTTAATCTTACATGAAACTGCTGAATATTTGTTTCTTATCATCGTTGACTTTATTGTAAGCAAAACTAATGGTAGAGCAGTACAAAGCAACCCACGAGCACCATTTTAACTGAAGTGAAGAAAGAAAAAACAACGATAATTACGACATGGAATAAGAATTTGAAAGAAAAATGGGAAATCTATCTCTTGGCTTCTTGGCAAATGATTGCATAAAATAATAAATACTAGAAAAGTACGCCATCACTAAAATGTAATCGAAGGGCGAGAACCATATTTACTAATAAAAAATTCAAATTTTTTCAAAACATTCGATCGTGCCCAAGAACTGATGTGTAATGAAAAAAAAAAAGGTATCAGTCTTTCGCCATTATTGTAAAGTTCTATTTTAATTACTGAATCACGGTAGCATACTGTTACGCTTGAATACAATTGTTTCTGATGAATACCCATGTGAAAAAATACCTTACTATTCATCAACATGGTTAACAAGCAATTTAACTCGTGCTTCGACTTCACTCGCGTCTGTTCGTTCGGCATATTTGCACTCGAAAGGTGAATACTCGCTTTTCCATCCCGATGACAAATACACTATTTCCTCATTGACTGATCGTACCTTCATTATTGCCAATCGTGAAAGAACCTCCGCGTTTAAGACGAAATTATACTTTTTTCTTCACAGTACTGCATTGAAAATGATTTCAAAGTAATGATGAGGTGATCAAGCTCTTACCTTCATCATCAATCCCATCATGCTAAATAACATGCCAAAAATATTGGCGTAATCAGCAGCATAGTCTTCGACTCCCGGAGCAATTCTGCCATTGAGAAATGGCTTGTATCTGATATCCGAAAGGTAAATTTCTTTTAGCTTGCAAAGTCGCTTCTTATCTTGGCTCAATAAGAAGAAATCTTACCTATGTATCCGTTCTGGTTTGCGAGGATCCGGATGGTTTGATGGCATTTTGCATGAACTATCAGGAAAATCAGAGGAAATTTTACTAAACGCTAAATGAAAACCTTCATGATAACGGCAAGAACAATGTTCTACTTCATGTTATGGCATGTATGGTCACAGAACTTGATTTGGGTAAAGAAAGCAAACACGGCAAACATCGCCTTGTGACGTCACGGCAGTGGTTTCTAACCTTTGACTTTGACTATGTGGATTGTGGACTGCACTAAACCACCGAACGGCCTACTTTCTTTGACTATTTCAACATGACGTCGCACGGCATGTTCTATTGTCTCACTTGTTGGCGATGTTACATTGCCTGTTATGGGACGCGTTTGGTTTTTCTCAATCATCTTTGGAAAGAAGGCCTAAAAATAAAATGGAAAAATGATGAGAATGATATTTATTGCCCTTATAATTTCCTACATTATGGTACAAGAAAAAATTACAAAATTTTAAAGGTAGGTCCAATTGATAGGAAATTACAAGGGGAACAAACTTTGTTCTCTTCATTTTTTCGCATAAAGGCTTATTTTCTGAGAAAACTGAGAAAAACAGGATACGCTCCATAAGCCCTAATGTATTACTGCCACCTAGTGAGATCTCATGAGTCACAATTGTGACGTCAGTTTAATTGCCTAATATTATAGATTCCTAGAAGAGACAAGATAGCTAACTCACCATAATACGTAACGTCGAAAACTGGTGCACTGCATTTTTGTTGTGTGTACAGCCGCACACAGCTCAGCACACGGCCTATTTTAACATTGCGGCCTATTTTAACATTGCGTCTTATGGGGTTAACACCTTTTTTTTGTATTTTCTAGAAAAATAATGCCTAAAATAAAAAATCGATGAGAATAAAATTTATTTCTTTTGTGATTTCCTAATTTATCAAACCAATTTTGAAATTTTTTTCACAAATGTTCTCAGAAAGTTTTTTGAGTAGAACCATTTTATGGGAAATTACAAGGGAAACAATTTTTGTTCTTATCCTTTTTGCGATTAGAAGCATGGTTTGTGAGATATTTACAAAAAACGAGTAAACTCAATAAGCTGCAATGTTAAATTGGCCCTGGAGTGTTTGCAGCGCTGTTTCCCATATATAAAATAATGTTGTGAGCGTTTTTGGAACATGAAGATGAAATCTAACACACCGGTTGATGAGTTAGCTATCTTGTCTCTTCTAGGTATCTATAGACTATATAAACTATATAGGCAGGGTTGGTAAACGAAATGATTATTTTGTTTTGTTATGTGAATTCGTTACAACAAGTGAATTGTTTTGTTATTTTGTTTTGTGTTATCTTGAAAAATTTTAGCGTTATGTATTTTTCACTTATTCGTTTTGTTTAACGGAACGCAAATCGTTATAACGTTATAAAATATCAATATGGGTATCAAACTAAGCGCATTTTCACAAGCAACCCTGTAATGGAATTAAATTTATGTAATTTCTTGTCGGGTTATTATCTTTCAGTCATTTTTTGTTTCTCATTGTATCATACTCGAAATTTTTGGGGAATAAATGGAGAACAAAAGACGCTACAAATTTATTGCCCCCCCCCCCCAAAAGCCAATGACATTGTTCTCATATATGTAGCTATGCCTATATTATTGTCGCGATACTTGGACCACATTATTTCAAAAAGTACCTAACATTTCAACTAGAATATAGACAGTTATTTTTGAAATTAACTATAAAAGTTAATAACTTCACTATTTTTTATTGTCAATACATTCAAAACTTTGTATGGTACATTCAAGTCACCGTCACCGATGAACATGGATTATAAACCACTTTATTAGCATCAAATTTGATTTGTCTCTTCTTTTCATCCGTCTTTTGATTGCATTATTTAGAAACAAATAATTTGATTCGTTTCTCCTCAAAAACGAATCCTTTTTCCTCAAAAACAAATCCCTTTTCAATCGTTTTTCAATCGTTTTTCAGGAAGGAAGCGAGGACCCAAAAACGTTGATAACAAAACGTTATTTTTCAGTGATAACGTTATCATTTGGTTTTCAGAGCGAGCATTTATTTTGTTACGTTTTGTTATTTCATTTCTACGCATGTTTTTGTTTTGTTTTTCAATTTGTTACGTTTCTTGCTAAATGAATCGTTAAACGTTACTATAACGTTATGTTTCGTTACGTTTACCAACCCTGACTATAGCCACTATAGGGCTCTTCCACCAATGCATGCTGCATATCAATTCCCCCGATCCTTATCGTAATGGCAGTGAAAATAACATTGCTCTTATGTGTAAAGTTGATTGCATATATCAAAACCATAGAGGTGTTACGTTACATAAGAGCAATGCTATTTTCACTGCCATTACAATAAGAATCAGGGGAATTGATATGCAGCATGCATCGGTGGAAGAGCCCTATAGTCTGTCCGCAAATAGAATGGTACAATGTAAACAAATCCCCAAACCGCTTCCTTCTATTCTAATCAATTTTCACCAGGGATTGCAACCAAAATAATTTGAAACGGTTAACGGTTAACGGTCAAATTTTCTTCAGCAATTTAATGGTTATCGGTTATTGGTCAGAACAGCTTTACTCTATTGAATCGGTCCGTAACTGTTATGACCGTTATGACCGTTTCAAAATCATAACTCTCCATTTATAACCGTTTCATGACCGATTGAAAAAGTAAGAAAAACTATAATGGTCAACGGTTTTTGGTCAGTTGACTCATTCTTTTTTAACGGTTATCCGTCAAACGGTCAAGCGAGCGGATTTCATTTTGGTATTAACGGTCATAACAGTTATAATAACAGTTATGTACAATCCCTAATTTTCACAGATGGCAGCAGTTTGGGGATTTGTTTACATCGTACCATTCTATTTGCGGACAGACTATACCAGTGAATGGGAGTATGGACTGATATTAGTATTCAACGCGTCGATGCCATTATGGTGCGGTAGGAGGGAATATAGCGCCTACCGCGTAGCATGTAGTTGGCGTCTGCAACCAGATGCACAAATCTATTTTGTAAAAATTGCGCCTCACGTAGGTAGATGTAGCATGGATTATGCAACTAACAATACAAATCTATTTCGTTGTAATCTTCTCCTTTCTTCCTCACCGCGATGTCGGCATCATGTTACCGCACCACCGAGGCCTTGTTATAGCAGTCCATACTCCCATTCACTGGTAGTTTATATAGTCAAAGCCTACTTTTTACTAGACGTTAAAAAAGGGTAAAGAAAATTTTTCAAATAAAGCTTTTGTACCAAAGATATTTCGAGATTAGTTAACACGTAGTTAAATGGGAAATTGCCCATGATCATGGCAATAGAGATGTTGACGGTAGCGCGCCATCGCTACCAGCACCCCGAATACTAAACCGCCAGGAGTCAAGATGGCGCGTGTCAATACTCGGGTGATCAGTGGACAAAAAGGTGATCACATGAAAATTTACATAGGAACGTATGTTATTTATTTCAACTCGCTGTATCTCTGTTGATACTGAAAAAAAAGTACTACTTGTAATGACCTTTCTTGACTCTTTTGACTCGTAGAAAGAATAGTATGAAACTCATAAAAATAAAAATTTCATAAATTATTTGAAACATCACCTTTTCGTCCAGCTTCCACAAATGGCCGCTATAGTAAATGTAGAGGGCGACTCTTTTGCGGCCGGACGCGAATAGACTAGTCTGTGAGTTACCATTACCAGTTTTCCTCTTTACAAATAGAATTCCATTCTATCTAAACAAAAATTCGCCATTTCTGTTTTCATACATACATACTGTATTTCCGATTTGCTAACTAAGATAATAATTATCTACTGTTCATGTCGATTATTGGAAACGATTTGCGGTGGATTCGGGTTTTTTCTCTGTAACTTTAATTTTGAATTGTGGAACAATTATTATTCGTTGCGCGATGAACGACGTTACCATCTGATGTCAGCTCTCGCGCATTCTCTCGCAGGTAAGCTAAAATGTATTTGTTTTGTGCGGAAAAATATACGAGGAACGTGTGTGAGAAGTAATTTCGACATAGATATTCATAGGTTCAAACTTATGGTGGAGATTAATCAAATTCCATCTCTGTTGAATAATTCGATCGCGGCTCTACGCAGCTCTTGCATTTGTTCAAATCGTAACTATGGTTTAGTGAAGTTTTTCGTAATTTTTCTTACTAGAAACGTTTTAATTCTGAGGTTTACCCGGGGTTGCAGCTATTGTGCAGTATATTCAGCAGAATGAAAGATAATTTTGATTTGATTATAACATTCGACACTTAGATCGCGAGAATCGTTAAGGGACTCATAAGTTGTTTGGTTGCGTTCATCTAGGATAATCATTCCGGACAAGTTCTTGAATACGAATATTATGTAGCATTTAAAATTTTTCCAATCTCGTTAGAAAATCGTGCTGTCTGTTGATGTATTTTGAATTTCAGAAAGTTGGGAGGTATTTCACAGTGCTCTTAGTAACGAAGTATTGTTTTATTTCAGGTAGTGATACCACGAAAGCAGTGTTACAGAAACGACGAACTGACTCGATAGCGTAAGTACATTGTGTAGATATCATTTTCTTTATTCCAGTATTATTAAGGATGTGAGTTCAAACTGTAATAGAGTGAATATTCTTTTCGTTAGAACACGTTGGTGTTTAGTTTTTCTTCGTTTTCTATTTTTATCTATGTAATTTCTTCGAAAAAGACTTCATTCAGTCACAGCCGGAAAAGTAGTCTATTAGCCATAATGATCCTGCAGAAGACGAAGCCTAGAGTTGCTGTATTTTCATTTTTCGCATTGGAATCTTATGAGTTATGACGATCTTCCTGTGTACATCTCTATGTGTACTAATCGATCACTAGCCCAAAACTTCATCCTTCACTCCGTAATAGTGCGAATGTGAGCTATTGAAAGTGTGACATCGGTTCTCAACATTTGAACTGTTCCCAACAGCCACCCTGACTGTTCGAGGCGGATATGTATATAATAACGATATACCTACTGTATATTCGGATGTCAACTTATTATAATTTTCAAAGGAAAAATACATCAAATTCTTTTCCCTCTGTCTTGAACATGACATTTTAATTTCTTACGTTCTTCCTGGCTTTTTAATCCGCGATTCTGGATTTCTGGTAGTATTTTTATTGACTTTTCAAGAAAATTTTCTATCGACTGAGAATGCTTCAGCGATCAACCGGTCGAGTACCTAGAGTACCGCTAGCCAAATGAGATTCTAGTTGACAAACAAGTTGACGTTTGATGATCGTATGAGTAGATAGATTAAGGACTTAGATAGATAAGATATGATTATTTTTGCATAATAACTAACTGGTGAATATTGGAAAGAAATCATTTCATTCCTTCTGAAGTTCTGTTCTGTATTATTTGAGTGTATGTTGTTGAATAGTATCATGAATAATATTTGCGTATTAGTAAATCCGATTGAATGTTCAAATTGGAAATTCATTTTATATCAATGAATAACTGCTCATACATTTTTGGTGGGTAGTTTGCTTTTACAGAATAGAATAGAGGTGGTAAGAGATGTATTTTTCAAATCGGTCCGAACAATTTGAATGGAAGTAGAGTATTGAAGCGATAAAGCTGAAAATATGAATGATCGTTGAGTATCGTGATCGAAAGATATTGGTATTGAGCTACAATAATTGTAATTAGTGTATGGCGCAGTTTGTGTTTTCATTCTTACGTTCTACTATTTGAGTTCGTAGATCTCCTATTTTCTTTTTTCTTCAACAATAGAACAATATATTAAACTGGAAGACAATCAAATGTTCTACAATTAGTTACCAAATTTAACATCATTGACATTGCGGCTGGTGTTAGTACCGGTATCCTTATCTCATGACGAGAAAGACACACCTGGGAAGTTAGTTACGTGCCTTTGTGTTGAGAGTTTTCGTCTAAATAAATGAATTATGGTTCGTTCCTTCAAAGAAAATGTTGAAGGAGATACCGGAAAAGTGGAATATTATAATCGAGGAAACATTATTATGTCTTTGCTATCCACAGTTCTCACTTGAGTTTATTCCAAATCAACAAGATTATCAATTGATAGGTGTTTGTTTTTATAGACTCGAAATTGGTAGGTACTCTGCTTTTTCATATTTGAGGGAAAGTGAATTGGTAGGAAATTTTTCGGTATTATAACGGTACTCTTATTGGTGAATAACCATCGAAATTGTTCAAAGATGCAATGGTGTACATGCGTCGTTTCTAATCAGGGTTCGTACCCCGTTGTGCAAAATGCAGGATTGCAATTGCCGTCACAAACTACCGTCACAGGCGTTACAATAGACCAATTTCCTGTGATGTCAGAAATCATGCCTTACTGCTGCATCTGCGTTCTGAGTGAACAAGAGCTGATATGCTCCCATAAGAATAACACCGAGAGCAAAGATGATCATCTTACCAATCGAGAATAGTGAAATTCTTAAGGAATATTGGAGTTTATATTTGTGATCTACAATGCTTTAGCCTTTAATACTAAATTTCTACAACGTAAGAAATTTCTCATTCTTATTTGGTAATGTAATGATCTTTGCTCCCTATGTTATTCTTACGAGAGCAAATATTTGTTTGTTCACGCCGCTTGGAGCCAGGGGAAAGGGGAACTGCAGCAACAGCGTGCAGCAGTGTTATGTGACGTCACTGGGAAATTGGTCTATTCTCCTCTGTTCTCAACAGTGACAGCCTGCACAACGGGTACGCCTCAGTCACTGGCCTTGGTGAGTTCAAAGTCAAATTAAGGAGTTGCATCATAAAATTAGCCAATTATTATTACTCTTGTCAATGACAAAATTTGATTATTTCGTTTGAAACCTATTGCATCAAAAGATAAAAAAGAAATAAGCTTTGAGTAGACAAACAAGTTGGACTTCTTAGATGATCGTAGATAAGTAGAATGGATTTAAACCGACCCTGCTACTATGTCGCCTGCGACATAGCTTGTTTTACCAGCTTTTCCCAGCGGGAAAGTGAGGTATTACACCCGTCCATTCAGGTTTCCTTATATTATATGTATTATTTATTTATTTATTTGTAAGATTTTTTAGTTCGCGGAACTCATTCCAAACTACCCACGGATTTTCTTGAGACTTGGTCATATTGTAGTAGTATATCTGAAGTTGTGCACCCGCAATTTTTTTGAGAATCGGATGAGCAGTTCTTGAGAAATTTGCAATTTTTAAATTAATTTCTCACTATTACGAATCGATGAAGAACTTTTTATTTGACAGGTTCATTAAATTAGGTGTGTAATTTACAAGAATGATTTAAATCGTGAGGGCTTCTTGTTGATGACTCGACGTGTTAATTCAGTCATGATTTCCTCGACTTTTCTCAAAATGCTGTTTTTGTGTGAAGTCAGCAGAAAAATTGCAGCCGAATTAAGCAACGTTGTTGCAGAGTTTATGAAATACGCAATTACGTGAATACAGTTCCTTTTATTTATTCATTTATTTTCTTTTGATGACCATGAGAATTCAGGAGTTCTTTTATTTGTATCAATATGAATTAGACTGCCGACTGCATGACTTCGGCAACATTTAATTACACTTCTCATTACTGGTACATAGAATGTTACATATAGGTACCGTATTATGTTTTGCCAAGCCTTTTAGCCCAATCTACAAGGACCGATACTAGGCTAAGAATAATGTGTAGGAAAATAAAAAACTAGTCATCGAGCTCTTTTATTTACCGACATTTTTTTACTTAGAAAAGAGAGATATTACAATCTGTAGCAAGGTTGACAGAAAAAGGGAAAGACTACTGGAGGAATTTTTGTCCTCTAAAACTGAAAAGGATTATAGTGTCATATGTATTTGCAAATGTGCACCTGCAATTTAGGATTGGAGAATTGATTTGAGGTGTCTCAAGAAATGGGAGTATTATTTTCAATTTCGACTAGCACTTGCTTCTTGAGTGAGATTTGAGGTTAGACCCGTGAGTGACTAAGGTTCGGGTTGGGTGTATCTCTTTATTGATGTATCTAGGTAGTTCGGAGCGTAAAGGGAAGGAATAATCTAGGGTTGACTGATTGGTGATTTGATGTTTGTTCGGCTTCAACATCAATTTTTTTTGGATTGTCTTTGTAGCTGGATTTCCAGATGAAGAATATTGGGATGGAGTTTGCGGAAGATGGTGGTGATGAGAGACAGTTTATGAGTGAATAGGGAATAGTAATGGTGAAGTTCTTCTAGCTCAAAGAGTGAGTATTACATCCATAGCAAGGCTCACAAGGGGAGGAAGCAGAGAATTTTTACAACCTCCTGAAGATCCGAGATTACTTTTATTCTGAACAGATTTCAGGTTTCCTTATATAACTATATAGTTACGTCTATATTTAGTATTGTAGGATTCGTTTCTTCGCGGATCTTTTCAAAAACAACTAGATGGATTTTTTTTACCATATTTTCGAGACTTGGCTGAGTCATAGTCTCATATTTGAATATGTGCGTCACAAAATTGATAATAATTCACAAATGCGTTCCAATTAATTTTATCTTGAATTGAAATAAAATTCGGATTCTCTCGATGGATTATGGGTGCTATTAGTCTGTTATCAGTTGATGTGACGTCACGGTGATGGACTTCATGAACATTGAGTCTTGTTGTTCTTTCTACAAATATCTGGCTTGATCAGTGATTAGTATATTATAGGAGTGGAGGTTATAATTGAGGACTTTATAGCACTTCTCATAGTTGATTTGAGGCGTCTCATTGGATAAGATTATATTTATCAACTTTTATTTTTGATCAGAGTCATTGATTGTATCAACACGCAATTCTACGTTGCGGTGAACCCTCCGCCATGAGTCGTGGGCCTCCCGCAACTTTTGCTCCTTGAGCGAGAGCCTGTAAATTTTCTCTTCTTAGTCCTCACGTTTCGACTTAACAATTATGATTCAAATTTTGAAATTATGAAAGACGACCACCACTTCTTCAGATAATTGCTAAGCAAAATCTTTATTGTAACACTACACTAATCGATTACTCATAGTATGGGTATTCAAAACTTACCACGCAAATTTTTATATCTCTGGTTTAAAAGAAACATTTTCCCAAAATGATTGCCTAGCACATATAAATTTTCGATGAACGTCAACAAAAATAATTGTCTAGTATTTTCAATCAATAAATTAATGAATGATGCAGATTTTTCATCTCTTGAATCATTCATGACAGCCCCCCCCCCCTCCCTCCCTCCTTCGCCTGCCAAGAACAAAGATAATATATACTACATGCCATTCGCCTGATTTCCTAATTTCAAGTTTATTACACATAAACCTTCTCCTATGCAAGCCAAAACAATGGAAACAAATTCCAAGTTTGTAGGTGAAATAGCAATAAAGTTAAATGGATTTGCGATTTGGCAACTTCTCTTTATTATAATAAAAAAATAAAAATAATAATAAAAAATAATAAAGAGTAGGGCTATATTTAGACTTATAAGTTTCTTTTGTCAGCTGACCTTTTACTTGGATGTATCATTTTGAAACTCAAGCAAGTTATGGTCTCATATCCGAATACGTGCCCCCACAACTTGTTTGAGGATTGGATGAGTCTAATTGATAGTAATTCATCTACGTGTTTCCGATTGACCTGGTGAACAATTTGTCTCACATGTAATTGGATGATTTTTCCCTTCATGATGATTCATGGCAGTTTGGTTGGATACTATCAAAATTTCCAAACATTTGCCGACTTTTTTCTTTAGAAAAGGAAGGTGACAAAAGAATAAATAAAATTTATGAGTTGTTAGTAACAGTGATTCTCTTGATGAGATTTGATTAATGAAAGAAAAAGTTGTTGTACTACTCTCGCGACCGCCGGGAGTGTTTTTTTCTCTTTAGCTCAGTTATGACAATGACAATGTCAATTCAATGAATCAACTTTGTCAGCAATACCAGATACGCCTGATGATGAACCCTGTAAGGTTTGAGACCGGTAGTGCAGATGTTCAATAAAATATTCTACTTGTGCGTGTCTGTAACGTTCTTCTCCACCCTAATAATTATATTTTTCTTAATGTCAGACAGTGTTTTCCCGATTTTGGTTTGGGCTCCCTATCTCACGTCCCATCTTATGGTTTGGATTAATTGTTTGCCAGCCTGCACTGTGTTCACTCACTGAGGAATTTCACAAATGCAAAGATTTGTAAATCTGCATAGCCAAATACTGAGCATGATTAGATTATTATTGCAAGATATCTTTTCCAAATTCTTGACCGGCAAATACATGAATTCTACAATTTGTACACTGAAGCTGCAAGAACTCCAATGTTTTACAGAGTGAGGAAAAAGTCATGGGCGGTTTCAATAATAATCACAGCTCAATCATCATTTCGTTCACAACCGTATCACAGCAACAGTGACCTAGCAAGAGATTCTTATTATTCTACTCAATTTTTCTTTACAACCACTAGCCTATAAGTACATACGTAGAATCGACCGAGAAGTCACCACAATGCTCGCGCAACAAGAACTTTACAACAAACAGGAACTAGCCAGTATCAGAGCCAGGTCCCCACACAAACCAAAATCGTCTACTGTGTATGTATGTGTGTGTGTGTGTGTGCGCGCGCGGACGCGTCTCCGTTACTGTGAACGAATTGTGAACCGAACAGTGCCAGTGGGGAATAATAGTTTACCTAAGATTTTTACGTCGTTCGGTTGTGGTAGTGTGCGTGTCTTTGTTTGCCTTCAAGGCGGCGCAGTAAAAAATTAATTATTCACATGATAATGATATTGTTGTGAAAGCTTTCACTCACAAGTTCGTCAGCCTATACTCGGGTTAACGATTGTGATCACATTCAATGTAGTGATAGAAAAAGAAGGAAGAAAATTATATGGTGGTTTACTTTTGAGGAAATATTTGTGATGTGCGTGTATATTGTTATTTAGTTCGGAAGGAAAATCACTAAATGAAAATCTAATCGTGGTGCTTTTTGTCGTTTGTATTGATGGAAAAATTGAGTGTGATTTCTTCGTTCGTCTTCCTCGTAATTTCTTTCACCTCCCTTTCTTTCTCGTTTCATGAGTCGATAAAAATGTAATCGAGTTATCTATCGGCTGTTGATTTTATTTTATTTTACTGTTTTCAAATTCGATTGTAAGTGTTGATTATCACTGTAAATGCTCGCTATGTATGCGTATACCACTGGATTAAGTGGATCGTCTGGTGTACCACATTTCGTTGGAAGTCCGACCGGTGGACCCACGTATCTTCCGTTGTCGGAGACGGCTTCTCACCACCATCAAATGCTGGCTAGTCCCCTTGTGCCTAGTGCCGTACCAGTTGGGCCTAGATCATGCTCCAGTACGACCTCCGGAACCCTGGGAGTATCATCGTTATCGCCACATTCCAAAAGAAAAAGGTGCGTGTTGATGTACATGATAACGAAACCTGAAACTGTTTAAAGGTTGAAAATGATCTCGGATGTTCATCAGAACGTCGAAAAAATTTATTACCTCTTTCCTTAATCACACCTTCCGATGCTTCTCATTCCTAGTAATCTGTAAAATTCAATATTTTCTTAGGGCCCGAAATGTGGCCTTGTAATTGTGTTGGAAATGATGATTTATTTGTGGCGAATTTTACACACTCGCAAAACAGTCATTACATTTGAATATCGATCGCACCAGTTTCGAAAGGCGAGCTTTCAACGTACAGGATTTCTAACGTGGCTCTTATATTCCGACACAATTCAATTTTTCAAAATTGTTGATCGCGTATTTTGTCCATTGTTTTTTTGTGCCTCCTAGCCTATAATAAGTATGTAGTTGGCTGGTAGAGCCTTTATGCTAGGTCTAGGTTTGAAATTGGTTCAAGGTGGAAAGTGGCCTAGAGACGAAAATCCGTAAATCCGGGGGGAGGGGAGGGGAGGGGTGTCGAGATTTGTTGAAATTTTGTATACCGGGTGAGGCAAAATGATGTTACCAGTTGAATGGGAGTTCGCGCTAAATTCACCGTAGCGCGAAAACGCGAAACGTTAGACGTATACTTCAAACGTACGAAATTTGTATTCTAATTTTATCTGAAATTTGAGCCATGTTCGAAGTTGCTACGACTTTTCTAAGCCGAGTTATGGACCAAAATGTGTCAAGAATTGACAAATTTGCAAAAATATTTCATGTAAAATAATTATTAGAAAAATCTTCCAATATCAAGCTTCTTAATGTTATTTGGGTATTTTTTTTTTTTTTTTTTTTTTTTTTTTTTTTTTTTTTTTTTTTTTTTCTTGGAATCAGCGTTAAATTTCACTTCGAAATCAGATAAAGTGTGGAAGTTGGAACAATTTTAAATTTTGGCTACTTGATGAATTTTTGGGTTATTTTGGTCCATAACTCGGCTCAGAAAAGTCGTAAAAACTTCGGATGCTTGCTTACGCTCGTCTTGACGCGGCTGAACAAGACCTCCTAGACTTGAGGATGATAATGAATTCTACTGGCGAGAAAGAAACATCATTTCGTTAGGCAGCCAGACACAACTGCGTTAGGTTCACCAGGGTTCCAGAGGTGCCTCTGTCTCACAAAGTTTGCGACAAAGCGGTGTGCGTGTAAGCGTGATGCAGGAGGACGGATGTGCACGTCGAAATGCCACCGCATAGTTTGACATACCTAACAATAAATAGTCATAAAGAATTATTTTGTTTGTTCGACTTATGTTCTTTGGAGAGCATGTATTAAATGTACTTTTAATTTTTCTGACGAGCCAGGAAAATCGAGCCAAATTGAAGATTACCTATCTTTTTCTACTATACCTTTGTTCTGTTCGTTCTCAACATTTATACCAATTGCTAGTGGTATAACTTATGTCTATAATAATACCAATTGCTAGTGGTGTAACTTATGTCCATAATAATACCAATTGCTAGTGCCAAATGGGTGATAAATGTCTACATTTACCGGCCAATGTCGGGAATTTTCTGGTTATTTCCTTGATGTCCGGTAAATGTCCTCATTTACTGTAACGTATAATGTATAATAATATGGAAAGGGGAAGAAAAAAAGGTCTTGTATTTTTCAGAGGGGAGGTTCAAAATTTCACCTTACCATCAACCCATTGAAAATTCTATCTAAGCTTCTACAATAAGAAATTTCAAGGTGCATCTAGTCCGTCGACGAAAGTTCTACGGGTCATTTTTCAAATCGAAAACATTTTGAAAGCTTTCGTTTTGGTTTTCTCTACAATTGAATATCCATTTTTTACTTCATTCTTGAAAAATTGGTCGCCATCATCACGTTTCCAGGAAGATTGAAAATAACCTACATTGTAGATCCCATAGTACTTATATTCATTACTCATCTTATTACCTATTTATTATTATTAGGTATTCATTTTATTCTAACGCGTAAGTTTTGTATTTGTGAAATCGGCCGTATTTTTATGCGAATCATTCGCTCTTACTCGTAGAAGTGCATCATATTTGCGCGATTACTCAATTCGTGCATTAGATAGACACTTTACTGAATTTCAGCAATATACGTACATGCGAATACGCTCAATCTCCGATATTATATGCCCAATTATGAGTAAATTGGATCGAAATACGTATCACCAAATATGAAAAAATTTGGAAGAGTGAGTTATTAAAAAACTCTAAAATTTGAATGAAACCTGTGAGCGTTGTACTGCAATTGGTGAAGGGGGCAGGGCTTTGATGAAGGAAATAAGCCGAAAACGAGGTTGACAAAATTTTTTGTACGAAAGCGTTGCGCAACGACACTAAATCGTGATACCATTTTAGGCGGATGAATTTATCATTTCATATGTGTATCTATCTCGACCCCGCTATTTCTACGTTAATGAAGATCGAATGAAGTTCACTGTAATATTTTTATTCGTCGAACAGTTAGGTATGATAGTGTCAGAAATGACTGTAATTACTTCCATTAATTAGTTCAATGAGGAAAACAGGTACAGTATTTGATTTCGTGTTCGTGGACGTATCAGCGGAGATTCTGAAGGGAAATGAGTATTTGGGCTGAAAATACGAAATTTCTCACATCTATGGGGATTTAAATGTCTCAGAGGATAAAATTTTTTGAAATTCCTCGTGTACAAAGAATTTACGATTCAACATTTTCTTTGCTCAAGTTCAGATCGTTATTCAGGGTGTCGTAATAGCATGATTGAAAGACATGAAAAACGTGAAAATAGCATGAATTTGGACCAAGGTAGCATGAAAACATGAAAATGGCATGATTTTTAATAATACATATTTCAAAGAAAATCATGAATTTCGGGGGAGTAAATTTACTCTCGATTTTTTTCTAATTTAGTTACCTATTTTTATGATTCTTGTTCAAATTGTTCAAATTTTTTGAGAAATTCGTTAATGAAAAAATTACGGGAGTGGCATGGAAAAACATGTAAATAGCATGAATTTTTAATTTTGAAAATTGTTAGACACCCTGTGATTGAAACGTGTGGAAGAATGTGGGAGTCGATCGGTGAAGGGAGGGGGGAGGGGGGAGGGGGGATGAGGAGGATGATAACTCGGCGAATTTCCAACGAGACTGAACCTTCGAGGAGACGTTATACAGTACATATTATATTGGAACTCAAATATTGAGTGAGAGAGATGTGATAGAGCGTAACGTTGAAAAAGTTTTCCAAGTGTCAATTCTATTTTATTGGTTATACTTTTACAAGAGTACTTTCGGGTATTAGGCCTTATATGTATGTTCGTAGGTACATTATTCGCAGGGTAATTGTTTGCATCACGAAAAGGTGTGCAAAAAATTGTTAGCAAGAAAAGTAAAAGACACCTCAAGAAGGTCAGCTTACGACAACGTCTTCCATCCACAAAGCAGTGAGCTTTACTTCGTCTACTATGTCAAAGAAATTCTCAAAAATGTGTCGTCAAATGAATTTCAATTGTACTTGTAGCTGACATCGTGGGCAAGGGGTTTGAAAATTTTTCATTCTTGTCATCACTGGTGTCATCAACCTCATCCTCAACAATTTTGGGGAGGGGAACTTGTTTGCTAAATTTTGAATGCGCGAGCTGCCATGTCAAGATAGACTTTTTTCCGCTTAGGCAGCGGCTGGCCAGCGATGACAAATTCGGCGTTGGCGTGAGCTATGCTTTGCTCCCGGAGCAATCTTGCGAATAATTTTTTGTATACATGTTTTTGTGATGCAAACAATTTTTGATGATGCGAACAATTTACCCTACGAATAATTGTTCGTGCTAATCATTACCCTGAAAATAATTTTTCCACGAACGAAAGTCCTGCAAATGAATGTCCCCGCACCACCCTCCTCTGTATCATTCTTAATGTTGGAATTGTAGAAAAATATTGCCCAATTTGTACCCAAAATGGAATTTTATGTGTACTGTACATACATACGTATCTTCAATTGGTGGATTGACTCACTGATTTTTCTTCTGTGTCTCCCGCAATCTTCTATAGAATATACAGTGCAGTATATTCTTTCTAATGCTGAATTGGTGCGGTTATTATCTCATCTCTTCCTGCTTTTCTTATATCGTCGATGCGCCGACTACTTTTCCCATTCAATTTGTGTTTGAATGTATCTCTATGACTTCATTTATTTCTACATTTTCTTCATTTTTTGAATGTTTTCTCAGCGCTTCTTCTTGCATAATTTTTCTAACTTCATTCTGTAGCCTCCTAGCTCTATTTCATTCTTGATACTGAATTAGCCCGCCCAGTTTCAGTCTTACGTATTTCTTTTATATTGAGTGGAATAAATGGATAAGTTCGAGTGCGTGTATTGAAAACAGAAGAGCTAAATAAATGATAACGGCTACAAAAAGAAAAACGATACATTTAGACAAGAAAAGAATTTACGATTATACAGCTAGCCAACAATAAATTAACGTTAACTTTAACTTCAATAATTTCTTCAATCTGTTGTTCTAGACGAACTTGTCACGCCACTTTTTCTCCGCGTCTCTTCAAGTTTCCTCTATTGCTAGTACCTGCTAGGTATCTTTTTTCCAATCATTCCATCTTATTGTTTTGATTGCTGCGCAGTATACAGTATCAATCAGGTCCGTGACTTCCTTGCTGCCTTTCATTTTTGTTGAAACTATACTGCTATTCAGGATCTCCAAAATCTGTCTCTCTGATTCTGATTTTGGTATTCTAGGTCGTTTTTTGGAATCATTCCCACCATATTCCAATACAGCCTTTTCAAATTCCCTCATCTTTTCGTGTATAAATTCTTCCTTCCTTCTATTGGCCAGTTCAATTTGCTCCACCTCCTCAATGCTCTGCTCTGTAGGCTCCATTGTTGGCTCTTCTGTGAGTTCCTGTTCTTTCTCCTGTTGTGTTGACTCCAGTGTCTGGGGTCCTTGCCTTACTTCATCTTGAAGTTCTCTTTGTACCTGTTTCTGTATTCATTCTAGGTCAGGTTCTGTAATCGATTTCCTTCTCCTTATTGCATGCACGCTTTGGATCCGCTACCGTTTGGTCATTTGCTTCTAATTTCGCGGTTACTTTTCTGTAAACATTGCATGCATTGGTCTTCTATATGCAGTATTTCGTTCCGGTATTGTCACTATAGATAATAGCAGCGCATCATATCCGTATATTACGTATTTTGTTCATATCTTGCGTCCATTATCCGCTGTCTCATATTAACCGTCGTGGTGGTCCCCGCAGATTACTTGAGAAAGCACTTTTGATGGTTATACATCGCGTGTTTCTTGCCTTGCCTGTCTTTGCATTGGATCCGCGCGACTTGCGTCACGGCTTCTCAGCAATGCCGCAACATCTTTTATCCAACCTCCAACCATTAGAGGCATCTCACTAATGTAATCTCGTCCGATGCTTTTTCTCGACTACGTTTTCTAACGATTAATGCCAATTATGTACATTTTTCTACTTTCTGCCAGGTTTTATTAAGGTTTTTGATAAAACAATATTAGTCAACAGTATTGAATCAGTTTTTTCTGCGTCAACTGTAAACCCCCTAAATTTACTTTACAGATTGACTTTATTAAGAGATTTATCCTGTTGCAGGTCAGATGAAGAAGAGCATAGTTCCGGCAAATATACTCGCATGGAGGACGATAACTTACAAGATAAAGAACGTTTTGCCAGGTAAGGATCTAAGCTGTGTTATTAATTATCTATAAATGGAATGTTTTCCCAGAATCTCTACATTTGTATCTCATGAGATATACATATTTATTATTACGTCATACATGTATTCTACACAAATTTTAGAACTGTAATACTAAGAGGTAATTATAATTATATCTACTTTAATTGCTTAAAGTATGTACCTCAAAAATTATAGCTGTGTAAAATGTTCAGAAAGACAGTTTTCTAAAATCAAAAACGTTTACTGCATCATCTTAAATTTAAAATAATGAATGAGATTCAACGAGTGCTTTTCTTCAAGTGAGCACTGTAAAAAAGAAAAAAAAAAGGGGGGTTATTTGGAGATTTTCGCGTACTACCGCATGATGCGTACATTCGCAATGATAGAAAAATTAATAATGAATGCTTTTCCAAATTTTTTTCTCAGAAATTAATATACGCGTACCACCTACATAAGACATATTCTCGTTCATGCTTCTTTAAACTTCTACATAATATTATTATGTTTCAAAATGACTCAGGGTGTCTACCAGTCACGGAAAACCCTGAAAGTCACGGAAAGTCACGATTTTTAAAATTAGGTCACGGAAGTCACGGGAAATCACGGAAAATCACGGATTTTCATTTTAAAAAAATTGAAAAAAAAAAAAGGAAGAGGAAAGAGATTAACTTTATGACATTGATGGGTCTCAATTGGATCTCAAATTTATTTTTTGGTTTGAAAAAAATCTTGGGAAGTCACGGAAAAATGCAGGTCACGGAAAGTCACGGAAAAATGCAGGTCACGGAACGTCACGGATTTGAATTTTTTCAACCTGGTAGACACCCTGCATAATGTGACGCGCTCAGACAAACCATCCCTCAAGTCAGGTACCGTTGGCAAAAACTCAACGTGTAAAACTGGTCTTGATATGAGGCCCGTTTTAGGCGATAGATGGTGGTTATAATGTTTGAAACAAAGAATTTTAGAAGTTGGTGATGACAATTCAAGGCGCCTACCATACATTCTACAGTAGTATGAGATAGTTCTCATTTACGATGGCCAGTTTTACACGCGTGGAGCTTTCACCAACGCAACGGTTGCGTACCCGACTGCGACTTGGGGAATGGTTTGTCTGAGCGCGTCACAAATATATAAAATCCCGTCGCGTCTGCCTTTCGATTTCACGTCAACTCGCTCGGGCAATACAAAATTCACTTCCTTGTCTAGAATGAGAAAAATTTCATTTAATTCATTTATATTAACCTGGTATTTTCACAATCATTTGTGCAAAGAGTGCACCCATATACGTGCACGACAGAACAGACCAGCAGAAACACGTCAGGAACGCCGCCGACTGCTGGTACATTTTTGGCTGCAGCCACACTTGATAATTTCGCGACATACTTGGCAAATAATTGGTGACTGAGTTGTCGACTTGGGAATCCATTGATTTCATTTGAAGCGGTCAAGACGTCTAGTTTTACCACATTTTGTATTTCTGCTTCTCTGTTCCACGACCAACACCTGATGAAGGAGTTGATTCCGTAAATAATGTAAATTCAGGTATAGCCGACCCGATTTACAAAATTCTTCTATACTGTATACTGTTTGCGAGAGATTTGTAGCTCTTCAATCGCTGCCCCACATCATTCTTCAGATACTAGGGTGGACACAGCTTCCCTTTGGTATAGCTATTGCACACGGACAACATTCATTACAATTGATGCTGGCTGGA
This sequence comes from Aspidiotus destructor, assembly GCA_035079395.1. Lineage (NCBI taxonomy): Eukaryota > Metazoa > Arthropoda > Insecta > Hemiptera > Diaspididae > Aspidiotus > Aspidiotus destructor. Next base: position 2,406,801 of record JAVHKZ010000014.1, read on the forward strand.
TAGGTACTTCAACTGATGATACTTTCAATCTTTTTGTATAGTGTGCACTGTGTGCATCATTCATTGAGTATAGGATTTAAGCACAAGCACTGTTAGATGAGACGCAAATTTTTATTCTAAATGTTATCAATAATCCTGTAGGTAATTCACTACCTATGCAATGAAAACAATAAAATTGCAGTATTATGAATTTGAATTGCTTATTCATATCCATTTTACGACACGCTAATTACAGTACTGCGTCCCCTGACTCGTATCAATGTATACGTAGGTTCAACTGAGATGTCCTTCTTAAAATGGTTTGGAAATCCCTCTATTTTTGGAGGATCAAATGAGGACGAAATGAGGACATGTGGAGAATAGGCGTGGCGTTTTTTTTTTTCACTTGATCTGTCGTACCTCATTATGTCTCCTTTTCCGGCAGTCAAAACAGGGGAAGCCTTATCAATTTTCCTTATTGCATAGTAAATATTTTATACCTGTACAATATCGGGGTACAATACGTGCTCGTAAGGAAACCTACCTTTCAGCGATATGATGCGTCTCAAATCTTCTGATACTAGCGAAACACGTGCACACATAAATTAAAAATACTTGTGAAGAGAAAGATACGAGACCGGTAAATGAATCAAATTGAAGTTCAATGAACAGTTCTACAAAAGATTTTTTCGAAAAATGTGTTTTTCATAACGTCTTGTATCTCTCGAACAAACAGAACAAATAAAGACCGCTGATCCAAAAGAGAAGTAATTCGTTCATTTGGTACAAATTTTTCGATACAATTGAATAAATCTCTGACTAACACGTTTGGGCAGCGTTGAAATAATACAGGCAAGCTGTTCAATTAAATTAAAGAAGATCTTTACAGAAACGCATAAGTTTATTTATATGCGACCGCGGCTTCGCGATTTTAAAGGTACAATCGCATCATCAAACAGTCGGAACAGGAATAGTTCGAAATTAACTTATTAATTTACAGTAGTCTTGCGATCATCTGATCTCGCAAAAACTTTGATTCCCCTTCCGCAATAGCTCGACCAATGGGAGGGGAAGCGGGGGGGGGGGATTGCAAAGACGTCTCACTCTGTACACGTACACGTACACGTTTCATGAAAAAATTCCAAGAGTAAAATTGCGTGCCCTTATACAGAGCATACAGAGCATACTCAACCTCGACTATGAAGGGGTGTACAAGAAGCCCAAGAAGCGCGATGCACTATATTACCTTGGTACCGTAACGCATGATTCGCTTGTTTGCGCGTTGCGTTGGTATTATCGCTGTACTCGCATCCATTTCTGAGGTCTTTCAATGTACCTATCTAACGCATTGAAGAACTATACTTGTATCTGTGTTTCTGTGGAAGGTATTGAGAATTTACCATTATCACATTTATAATCTGCATCTCTCTGTACCTCCAAACGTTGTACAACATAATTACAGTATTACCGTATTTAACAGCTATTTCTACTACAGAACTTTGTCTAGTAGGTACATACTCGTACTACCTATATTACCATTACGGTTTGATACAGCAGTACACTGCACTGTGTGTCTAACCCAGCGCGAAAAGAAGAAGAAGAAGAAGAAGAAGAAAAGAAAAGAGAACGGTGAATAAAAAAATCATAAAAGAAACTTGAGAAATCGTGACCAGCTTTCTTCAATATTAACGTCTTTCCCACGATCCTGCTCGGCTTGTTAGTATGAAGAACGAATAGACTGTACACACACACACACACCTCTGTAAAGCGGTCCAGTGCAGTGTTAGTGTAGAAGAACAACACACTTGAGATGGAAGTTTCATAAGGTTCTCATTTGTACGCGCAACGGCGCGAGTACATTTCCGACAAAATTTTTCTAGTTGAACTCCTACACTACAGCCTAATTTTATAGCGCGATAACCCCGTCTTGTGTTGTTATACACTTACTTTTCTTATTTTTCAATCGCGCAATGTTTTTCACCTTATAATCTTTCACTTCGCTATATGTTGCAATGTAGGTATACCTTATGCACTTCACTATCGCACAAGTGATGTTTGACGCGAAAGTGCACTCTATTGGTTTCAGGGAAACGGGCACGAGATTGCTCAATAATCTTTCTCGTTCCGTTCTATGATATTATAGTATGTTCTTGTTAGTCACCTAGATCTTCACGAGAAATTCGATGGTAACCATTATTTTCAGTGCAACTTGTTTCCTGCGCCTCTCACGGAAACTGTCGAGCCAGACATCTACCTCGCCGCCCTTGTTGCCATCGTCGAGGCCACGCCACCACGTATCTCCGAGGTGCATTCTAGTTGGGAAAATGAGTTCCTTTTCTTCAGTTACAAATGCAAACCAAACGTTTTATTGACCTAGCCAGCCGTAAGGCTCTGCAGGCGAACTACCTACCTGAATTTTTTGGAAGACTTTGTAAGCCGTTCTCCTTGTCGCGCTCGTGTCTACTGGACAACCCTAACCGGCTCACATTGAAAAAACAAATTTTTGACTCGGGACGAATTTTTCTTGTACAAATTCTCTTTCGGAGGCAAACTTTTTCGCGGATTTAGAATTCACCTACCATCATTTTTATTCTATTCAGTCCTCTTCTCGCTCTTCCATTTTAACATAATTTGCGTCATTAAATCAATAATAATTGTGTTAGTCCACGTCATGAACATGTCAAATTGTCAATACGTACATCAAACTAACGAATGGATACGAGACGCCATTACAGTCAGTATAATAATGATGAGGGAAAACGAAATAAGCAACACAAACAAAAATGATGATCCTCAACACGCTTCGACAAATACGAGTTATATTATGACTGTATATCCTAGTGAACGTTCGTATAAAGCATCAATAACGGTTCAGAATCCATGCACATAATCACTCCAAAATACCGGAAAGAAAATCAAAAATTAATACGATTACATACCTATTTTTTCACGAGTTTAATAATGCGAAAAGAAACAGGCACGAGGCACCAATGCCTAGTGCCCGTTTCACTTCGTATTATAAAATCAAAAAAAGATAGTTTATTTCACGGCAGTCATTTTCATAATAATATTGTAGCCGCGACCCAGGAATGTATTACGAGTAGTGTTATGCCCAATGTATGTTTTTCGAAGCTGAGCTTCATTTATACAGTATACAGTAGTTTTACTTTATTCATGTTTATACATTTATGTATATCTTGCCGTATTTTTTCTTTCAACCCAACTGTAGGGAGAATCATTGCGAGATAGAGCGGAGAAGGCGTAATAAAATGACCGCCTACATTACCGAACTCTCAGATATGGTTCCAACGTGCAGCGCTCTGGCTAGAAAACCTGACAAGTTAACCATACTGAGGATGGCAGTCGCACACATGAAAGCTCTGAGAGGTAAGTGTAGTTTGGATCCTGGTTTCTTTTTGATAATTATAAAATGTTACCTTCGGTATCACAATTGAATAGAACGAAAAACTAATGAAACTTTTTGGTAATACATAAAAATTATGAGGAACTTTCCTCTCCTTGTCTACAGACCACTTTTTCAGTTTTCGTGTCTTTATAAGCTTTGAAAATCTTTCTAAAACGACCCACGAATAAATAAAATTGAAGACTTTGAGAAATCTTTGAAATCTTGGCATTATAGACCGGGCGGGCTAAAGTAGAAAAAAAAGAAGTGCATCCTTCTTTTTTTAATGAACTTCCGGCTGCCTATTTTGGGACTCAGAAATGGATACATATTATGTATATTATGCCGAATTCGTGAAAATTACGATTTCATGAAATTGGCTGAAAAATTGCTGATTTCATGCGAAGTCGGCAACCCCTATGCCAAATATGGGTACATGAAATCAGCAGGCTTACACAGATTCGGTAGCCAATTACGTGAAATCGGCAAAAGCTTATGAATGAAGCTGCCGAATTCGTGTAATTGAATTTATAATGAGTACATGAATGTGTGGTATACAGTATGTATCTTCTTATTATGAAATTTTGGTCGATTTACATTGGCTGTATAGTGTATATAATTATTTCTCATCACACGAACCTCTACAAAGAAATGAAATTAATTAAATAAATTAATGCAATTCTTTTAAGTTACGTTATCCATAACACTAGTCAACAGCCAAAAAATTGCTGGAACGAGAATAAGTGATTCTTGAAGTATTTTTCACGCTAAATTCAATGCCGTTTTCCGTTTTTCGCTAGCAGGTCTAGATTTCCTGTAATCGTTGCAACAACGTGCCGATTTTTGCAACTAACTGCCGCGCATCGTATGATACTGCTATCCTCGATGCGTTCCGCGACAATGCGCAGCAGTTTGTTGCAAAAATCAGCACGTTGTTGCAACGATTACAGGAAATCTAGACCTGCTAGCGAAAAACGGAAAACGGCATTGAATTTAGCGTGAAAAATACTTCAAGAATTACCTATTCTCGTTCCAGCAATTTTTTGGCTGTTGACTAGTGTAATAGGTATCGAAAAGAAATACTCAAAAGGGAGAGTAAAGAGAAGCAATAAAATGCATAAAAAATTTGACGTCAAGCGCTTTCGGTTAATTGTTCATCATCATGAACAAAATGAAAGCAACTGACAAGACCAAGGCCGAGAGCATGAGATCATGAAGATTGGTCAAACGAAAAGTCGCGCGGTGTGAGTCATAACATAATTATACAAGTTGAATCAGGCCATCTTCCGGAATGAGCGTGTTTAGTACAGCAATGAGAGGGAAGCAGGAATTGAGATATCTCAGAAACTCACCAAGGAGATCTGGAGGACCAGTCCAAGAACACAGAATATCATCCACGTACCTCTGCCAATACTAAAATATGACTCAGTAACATCTGGTTCGAGGGAAAAAGACCAAATTCAAATTTGGACGTGAAAATTTTGAAGATGAAAGAGCTGAAAGGTGATCCAATATGGATCCCTATTTCATCAGAGAACTCGAAGAACTTTTCTTTGAATTTACAATAGTTAGAGCACCGACAGATATATCTTGAAAGATCAAAGAATTCTTGAAGTAGATTGTGAGGAATATTGGCCTTGACGAGTAGCTCACCCATACGTTACATAGTATAACAAATATAGCTTTAAGAATAATAGGACGGTGTGAAAAGCTTTGTAGAATGTGTTGCCGAATAGGTACGTGATATCGCAGCAACCGATTTCGCGAAATAAGCAGTAGATGAGTTACCTACTTAATTCACGGGTAATCGGCAAAAAAAAGTCTACCAATTTCATTAAATTGACAAAGAGGATGCTGATTTCATGTATTCGGCAAAGGGGTTACTCGAAAGAGTGCTAAAATCGTAGAGATAATTGCTATTGTGAGCGCTTCCGGTTGAACAACCATCATCAAATAAAACTAATTTGTACATAATTATATTGATTTTTGTACTAACAAATAAAAAATTGAAAATAATAATTTAATTGATATAAATAGGTGATACCCCCTTATTATAATGATAAAAAAAAATTAGTATTTATTAATACTAAATATTATTTATTTTATAGTTGGAAATTTTGATTTGAATATTTCAATCAATTAATGATATTATATCTTGAGATTTAAATAAAATAATAATTTCCAACTTATTCATAAATAAAATAATCTTTTAGTTTAAGAGAAAAAACATTATATTTTGAATATTTATAAAATTTAATTAAGATCTTCATTTTTTCAAAATAATATAATAACTATTTAAATTTAAAATTTAATTTTAAAAAATAAAATTAATTCAATATTTTTAGTCAAATAATTCTATAAATAAATTTTCATCAACTTGAATATTAATATATGTATTTATAAATATAATTATCAATTTAAATTTTAATGAAATCTCAATACAAAATGACATGAAACATGTCAAAAGAATGAAAAATAATTATTATTTTATATCGTTCCCGCTTGTTTTCCCGAAGAAATTTACCCAAAAGCCGTTTTCCTGAAAACATTTTGCCCAAAAAAAAATGCCCAAAAATGTTTACCCAAACGGACAAATACCCGAAAAAAAAATCCTGCATGGATGAAAACCCGAAAAATAAATTTCCGCATGGGTGAACATCCGAAAAAAAAGGAATATGTACATAATTTATCTGACAAACACCATGTTCTTTTTTCTAATAAATGAAACGGTAATGCCTCACAAATTGTGTTTTTATTTTCGGGTCTCGAACTCACAACAATTGAAAAAAATAAAATTATAATTAAAAAAAATTTTACTAAATTGAAAAAAAAAATTAATATATAAATGATGAATTTATTAAAATTATCAATAATAACAATTATATGTATATAAAATATATATTCAAATTGAAAATTAAAGAAAAATAATGAATTTCACGAGATAATGTGAAACGTGAACTATAGGTACTTGTTTTATGATTATTTTTTATTTCATTTGGTATCGAATTAAATATTATTATTATTCCATTAATATTATTACTAGCGTGGTATCGCTGCTACACAGCGCAGCGTTCGCTTCGCTTGCATTACGCGGTGGCAGCCATTGAATATTATGCTTCCCATTTTTGCAGCTTCGAAGTTTCGCAGACAGAGGACTGTCTACACTTATGTTTCATATTCCCGTCTTCAGATTTTTTAAAGACTATTGAAGATGGGTGCTTGATTTTAAGGATCGCGTGTCAAAGTGCATATCTTTCATTTTATCGAAAATAGTTATAGAAAAGGTCTAGTAGATGTGCAGATCCCGCTGTCGAAAAGTTAGTATTTTTTTCTGGGGAAAAAGAAGAAAAAAAAAAAAAAATGTTCCGTGAGAAATGTACAGAAATAAATAATCCAGTTTGAAAATTTTTCACCAACACCAATGAAATAGAGACTTGATATGAAGCACTGTACGTTTCAAAGTAAATGCCTTTCATTCAAATAAAACAAGACTGGGTCGCTGTTATGAATTACGAGACTAACGACGAGACTAACGACGTAGAGCTCTCTTTATTACAGACTGAATAGATAACATAGATAACAATCAATATACAACAATATACAACAGTCTCCCCCACTTATCAAAAATTTACAACATTATTAATTTTACTTACAAGAATACATTCAAATTTTGGTGGGAGCTTTAGATTTTTTTTTTTTTTTTCTTTCTTTTTTCTTTTTTCTTTACAAGTGAACATTTCATATCATTAAGGTAACTGAAAAGTTTATCATGCATAGTTTCATTACAATAAATTTGATCATGCATAATTTTAATACAATCATTTTTTTTTTCTCAACAATTTTTTAATTCAACAATTTTTTCATTCAACAATTTTTTCATTCAACAATTTTTAATTCAACGCGTTTTTCTCTTTCTCTGATCACTTGGTACCACGGTACCATAGAACTGTGGTGGGCGAGAGACTCGTGCCGATGTTCTCCTCCCGTCCACCTGTGGATTTCTACTCTGTCTTGTCAATTCTCGCTGATTTACCACATTTTCTCTCAAGAACTTCACTCGCCGGGGATAATATGCATGGTTTCTGTTAGCTACAGATCCATTCTGCAGTACTCTATTTCTCTGAACAGCCGTTGAGCGTAATTGGTTTATATGTCGTTTTTCTATTCGACCCTCATCTGTTTTTACTTTGTAGATCAATCGTCCAAGATGTCGATGGATACTTCCAAATTTCCACCGCGCCTTACCAACATAGCATCGACTCTGTACTCTCTCATTAATCTTAAATTCGCAAAACTTTCCATTCGCCACAAATCTTGGTTTTGTCTCAATAGGTGGTTTCAGTAGGTCGAGAGAAAATCTGATTTTTCTTCCTAAGAATAATTCTGCCGGTGATTTACCGCAACGAAGGGGAGTTACTCTCAATCTCATTAATATTTTTGTTGATTTTTCTCCAATATTTCCTCCTTCTCCAGCAGCTTTCTCCAACTTTGCTTTAACTGTTTGGACATATCTCTCTGCAAGTCCATTTGTAGATGGATTAAACGGTGGTATGAGCCTCTGACAAATACCTCTCTTCTCTAGATATTCATTAAATTCTTCAGAAGTGAAAATTGAAGCGTTGTCGCTTACAAGAATTTCCGGGAACCCAAAACGTGCAAATACTGAGTTTAATATACGTATTGTCGACTTTGAAGTAGGCGCTGCCTTCACTTCAAATACTTCTGGCCATTTAGCATAAGCGTCAACCAAAATGAAAAAATAAGAGCCTTGGAACTCGCCCGCATAATCAATATGTATTTGCTCAAATGGCTTTTTTGCTATTTCCCAGAAGTGTACTTCTGCCTTCTTGGGGTTTTTCTGGGTTTGAGCACACTCCTGGCATCTTTTTACTTTCTCTCTAATATCTTTTGTAAGACCTGGCCAGTACACATAACTTCTGGCTAATGAGAGCATTTTTGTCATACCAAGATGCGTGCTATGAAGTTCCTCTATTACTGTTTCTTGTAGCTTTTTTGGAATGTATACAGCTTCAGAACCTCGCAGAACAATACCTTTATGTAGAGTAAATTCCTCTTTAGCTGTGCCATTTTTCAAGTCTTCTATCAACTTTTTAAGGTCTTCATCTCTTTCAGTTTCTTTTACAATTGTTTCATATTTTAGAGTAATTTGAGCAATACTGTCTACTTCGAGCTCTTCCTCAATCCAGTTCACATCCTCAATAGGTGCTCTTGAGAAATAATCTGCATTTTTATTTAATTCTGCCCTCTTATGCCGTATTTTGTAGTCAAATTCGCTTAAAAAGAGAGCATATCTCAATAATCTCGCTGAGGTGAGCGCTGGTAATTGAGCATCCTCTTTAAAAATTCTGCTCAAGGGAGCGTTATCTGTTTCTAGCTCGAATTTTCTTCCGTACAAATAGACAAAAAACTTTTTAACAGCCCAATATATAGCTAAGGCTTCTCTATCAAGCTGTGCGTAGTTTTTCTCAGCTGGGGTTAAAGATCGACTTGCATACGCTATAGGTTTTTCCTCGCCATTTATTCGATGTGACAGAATGCCACTAACCCCATAAGGGCTTGCATCGCATGCAAGAATTACAGGTAATTCTGGCTGAAAAGGAACAAGTACTCGATCGCTGCTCAACTCTTTTTTTATTCTATTAAATGCTTCCTCACAGCTATCTGACCACAAGAATCAATTATCTTTCTCTAGTAATTTGCGTAGGAGGGCAGTCAGTGTTGCTGCGTCTGGAATATATTTTGTATAGTAGGCAACTAGGCCTAAAAACTGTTGCACTTCTTCAGGGGATCTAGGTTGTGGCGCATCTAACAATGCTCTTACTTTGTCATCGTTCTTTTTGACGCCTTTACTTGTAATAATTCTACCTAGATACTTTATTTCCTTCTTGAAAAATTCACTTTTCTCAACATTTATGTGCAAATTTGCGACTTTTAGTCCATCCAGACACTTGACTAACCTTTCTTTGCATTCATTAAAATCTTTCCCAAACACAATTATATCATCAAAATATGATTTTACTCCATCTAAATCTTTTAAAACTGAGGCCATAATTTTCTGGAACTCATTTGGTGCCACTTTTACTCCAAACCATAGTCTGTTTGCTTTATAAGTACCCAAATGTGTAGAAATGGTTAGATACTCTTTTGATGCTTCCGTCAGCGCTATATGTAGGTAAGCCTCATGAATATCAATCTTACAGAAAACATTTGCTTCCTGAATCTCATTTAAGGTATCTTCTAATTTGGGAATTGGGTAATGACTGTCTATAATTCTAGGATTCACTGTCATTTTATAATCGACACACAGTCGAACTTCACCATTAGGCTTAGGTATTACTACCAATGGTGAGCCCCAATCTGTACTATCTATCTTGGTAATTAGACCCTGTTCTTCAAGAGCCTTTAACTTTGCCTCTACCTTGGGTTTTAGCGCACACGGTACAGCTCTGGCTGGTACAAACTTAGGTTGCACTCCTGGCCGTAACTGAAGCGAGACTTCAACTTCTGGCACTAATCCTACTCTTTTCTCCATCAATTCCGCATACTTTGATAAAATTTCTGAAGTAGCAGCATTTACATCTACCATCTCTAGCTGATTTACAGGATAATTTTCTCTTCTTGCTCCTATTCTCATCTCATCAATTTCTTCTAAGTTAATTTTCAAGGCTCGGATCCATTCGCGTCCGAGAATAGGTGGATAATCTTCCTCAATAACAAACAATCTGAGACTTTTTTCTAGTCCTTTATAGAACACTGAAACTTGGGCAGTGCCTTTTGAATAAAATACTCCGCGATCATACGACTTAAATCGGACGTTATTGGGTGAAATTTTCAATTTTATTCTGTTTTCTCGCAAATCTATCATCGACATAATGGTAACTTCACACCCTGAATCTACTTCAAGCTTTGACGGCTTTCCTTCAATTTTAACTGTAGCAAAATATTTTTCATCCTCATCATGAATCGTATACGCTTCAATTTCTTCCGCAGTTTCTATTTTATACAAATCTATTTCATGCCAATCTTTCTCTTCTTTCTCTAATTCTTCATAATCAACGTATTTTGCGGTGATGCTACCTTTTTTCTGTTGCGATTAGAAAATGAAACAAACTCTCTTTACATGGCCTTGTCGATTGCATCCCTCACATTTTAATTTACTGCGATCCGCTTTACATTCAGTCTTACGGTGCGGTGTTTGGAATTGCCACAAATAAAACATAATCCTTCAATTCCCAACTGTTTAGCGGTAAATTTAAATTTCGTACCTGATCTCGCGTGGAACGGTTGCCTTCTCCCCGCTCCTCTTGAATCTGTTCGACGCTGCATTGAAGGTTGATAACGTCTTTTCTGATAAGAATTCTCCGGTTCACGACCAGCTGTACGATGATAGCTAACTCGATTTACCTGAGCGTTGGCTTGTTGCGAGTTTGAGCTTGACTTTGGGATGATTTCTGCGAGCGCCTTCGATGTCTCTTCATGCGATAAAGCTGTTTGGCACACATCTAGAAATTTAATTTTCTTCTCTTCTGTTTCTTCGGATGTTTTCTCGAAAATGCGTTTCCGAATTTCCTCGTTCGCTAGACCTCTGATGAATTGGGTGGTTAGATGATCATCGACTTGCGACACTTTACAACTACCGCATTCAAACTTGCACGGGATAGACTCTTTCCGAAGGTCGTTGATAAATTGAGCGATTGATTGACTCGACTTTTGCACTGTCTTGTAAAACTTATTTCTTTCTCGAAAGATATTCGACGCCGGATTATAATGGTCCTCTATCAGCTTTGCGATCTCGGAATATTTTTTCTCTGCGGCATCCGCTGGCAAACACAGATTTTTGATAACTTGATAATGCTCCGATCCGATGTAGGCCAATAAATTATCTCGTTTCTCTCCGTCGTCGGAAATATTATCGATTTTGAATTGCAACTCGATTCGTTCTAGGTACACGCTGATACTTTCTTTCTCCAAGTTGAACTGCTCAAATTTGAACTTCTTTTCGGCCTTCCCATTACCATTTGACGATTTTTTAGCCGCAACCTCCGCGATATCATTGATGGGTTTCCTCATTTCTTTCGCCAACATCACTGCTATCTCCTTGAAGGATTCGGTGAATAGTGACTTAATTTCATTCTTCGTCGATTCATCCATTGTTGAACGCAAAAATGAATAATTTTCATTCGAGGAAGAAAAACTTGAAGACGAAAAACTTATACGATTGTACGAACGCAGACAATTTCATCCGTATAGGCGCATGCACAGACAAGCAGTCATTATCATAGTCTAGCTTTAACACATAGACAAGCACTTTGAAACTGTACATCAAAACCGTAATTAAAATGTTTCTTCAATTACGAACTTTACTGTCTTCTATTGGCATATTTAAAAAACTGAAACTTTACTACTTTAATTTAAATCAACTTTTCTACTCAACTTTTTTTTTTATCCTCGTCGCCACTGTTATGAATTACGAGACTAACGACGTAGAGCTCTCTTTATTACAGACTGAATAGATAACATAGATAACAATCAATATACAACAATATACAACAGTCGCTCAGCGCCTTTGATCTTTCTTTTTTCACTCTATTCCCTGACTGTAAGTAACTCTTCTTTCTCTCCAATTATTGGAACATGGAAAATTGTGACTTGAAAAGTCTGGAGTTTCTTTTTTGGGAAAACTATAATTTTACGGAAAAATAGAGTGTCAGTACGACAACTTCTCTACCACAAAATAGAGTGTCTACACGACTGCAGTTTATTAATTGAAACACGCCAGATCGTATGCGACAATTTAACGTGTTAGAACGACTTCTTATGAGTACTTGTACGACATTAAAAAGTGTAGTCAGACAAAATAATAGCGTTTATGTCTCCGATAAACGAAATCCAACGTCTTATTGTGTCCACTTCGCAGAAGAACCAACTATTAAACTAACTTGAACAATGGACCGATGCGTACCAATGGGCAGCAGCAAACCACAAAATAATTGAAGAGGCAAACGGTAGTCAAGTTTAATACACGCATTCGTCCACGTAGTGTGAGTCTTGAATGGGCCGTATTATGCGTGCCGACGTGGCGTCGGCACGTTCTGAAAACATGAACGACCCCACCCGTATTTGTGAAGCACCACTTACCCCAGTTTACCGGGTATTTGTTCAAAACAAACTATCGATTCCCATAAGAAATGCATCATGGGAACGTTTTGATCGCATACACTCTTATTTAAACGTAAGAAAAAAAAATAATAAGAAAAGAAGAGTTCTTATTCAGAATCTGGAAGTTCTGAAGTATTCATAAATGTATCTGTAATTCTTTATTCATTATTTGTTTTTCAAATTAATATCAACAAATGATCAAAACGTCCTGTGTGTATTTCTTATGGAGTTAATTTTTGTTTTGAACACAAACGGTAAACTGGGATAAGACTGTGTTAAGGTGGGGCTTCAAAAAAATATAGTCCATTGATGGTACCTCCCTTGGAAGCAAAATTAATTCCGCTCGGTCAGAAACGAAAGAGGGGGGGAGGCAGGCCAGCTTTAGCGAAGCAAGCTCTAACTGTTCAGCAACTTCTTTTTAATGTTCATCATTAATGAGAAGTACATCTATTTGATAGGTACACTTTTTTTATGATTCAGATCTGGCGATGTCCCGAAGTTTTTTTGTCGTGGTTTTGAATAAACTACGCGAAGCATCTTTCTTATTGTAAAAATTCACTTCTTTGCCGTACCCAAAATGGTGTACAATAATATTACTAGTCGTATAAGCCTACATTTTGTCGTGATTTTTTTTATTTGTCGTAATAATACATAAATTTCTGACGTACATTCACTTTTCTTATCTGTCCTTTCCACGTCCAAATTTTGTCACATCATAATTTTTAAGAGATTTGAAAAAACTGTGACTCTGGATCTACTCGTACGTGGTATATTCAAAACGCGGGAAGCAAAACTAATCTTGAGTTTAAAACACATTTCAAGAAAGAGAAGATCTCAAACGTATGTGTATGTACGTAGCACTTGAGAGCTGTATACGTATACTTATAATAATTATTACCTATGTCTTAATCGCTACTCAACAATTTTTCGGTCATGTCGGGCAACAAAGACGTCATGTCATAAAGTGTGTTTCTTTTAACGTATTTTCGATGCGCTGAACACGATGCCGTTTTCCGTTTTTCCATGATACAAACCAATTTTTTACAATTCGCATTTTAATGTTTGAAAATCGCCTGAAACTGACACTTTCAGAAGACTGCATTAAGTATATTATAATAAACAGAAACTTAGTAAAGAAGGATATGAAAATTTAGCTTAAACCTTCCTCTATAATAAGTGAGATTCTTGCAGAACACTACTTTTTGTAAACGAAGCGGGACAAAATGCACGTTCTCACGTCGCGTCGCGAGTTGAATTCGCGTTACCCGGGGGGCTGCTTCGTTCGACTCATCCTAATTTCATACATATGTGTATTCAGAGAATGAAATGAATTATGCTAATTCCGAGACAATGAAGAAATTTTTGAATTGCAGCAAGGGAGGTGGTCCCCCAATCAGTAATTCATTGAGAAAATTCTCATTATTTCAAAAAGAAGAAGAATGGTAAAAGAGTAGAAAATTTCTCTATTTTTTTCTTTATACGTATTTTGTTTGAAAAGGTAAAAGATGTAGGTGAGCAGACACTTGGCTCAAATTTCAACAGGAAACTTGTTTCATCGGCAGAGTTTTTGGTTCCGTCCTCCTTATGAAGGAAGGAATTTGGTTCACAACGGTAACGGCGGGCGGCTCAGAAAAAAATATAGTTAGGTATGAGATTACTCGCTTCAGTTTGTATTTTATGTTGATGTCGAGCATATGTCACGATTTTTAACAAAACTCGTACTTTAGTGAAACTCACGCGTTGTTCACCGAGGCGCGTGAAGCAGAACGACTTCTAAAAAGTACTGAGTTTCGATAAAAAATTCTAACATACGAGTACGGGTATGTACACTGCACTACACAGTACAGTATTCACAATAATCCGAATATTATACCTTTTATACATACGTAGACTACGTACTAGGGTATGTTAATTTTATTTTGTTCATCTATACGATACGATGCGATGTTTGTCGTTCGAAGGTTAAGTCGTTTTCAAGTGCGCTATCTACAATAGTGTTGTGAAAAAAAAATGTATCCATGATATGCAAATACTGTAATATTATTTTTAATGATCAAAATTATAATAATATTAATAATTTGATGCGTATCATCTTGATCATACTCGTAGCATCATGAGACATGCTAATTACACGTTTCAACAGTTACCTACGATACAAAGAACAGAAAATGTAGTCCTCTAAGAGTTTTACTTTCGTTGACGTGATTGATGTTGATGTCTAAAATATTCATGTTGATTATGAGTAAGATTGCCTTGTCATTTGGTAACCATACTGTCCGCACGAGCTCCGTCAGGAGTTTTTTGTTTTTGTTTTTCTTTTCTTTTCTCTACCCATCTTGTTCATATTACGAGGTAGGTACCTATCTTTCTTTTACCGACTATTCTTTTAGAGAAGCGAGCATTACAACCATCACAAATTTCAACAGAGGGAAGGGAAAATGAATATATTATGTACGGTAGGTATAATATTATTTGTCCGCGCCTCTAAGTACTTCAAGAGCGCTGGATGGCTTTTCTTCAAACCTGATCAAGTTAAAAAAGAAATACATATCTGAAGTTATGTGCACCTGCAATTTGTTCGGCGTGATTAGTTCTCGAGATGTATTTCAATTTTAAAAAAATAATCTCCTCATGACTCCGATAGAGTTTGATGTACCTATATAATTAGTAACTCAAATTTTTTTCTCTTTGCCCTCGTGAGCAGTCACATCATCAAGAAATTCTTGTTCTCTCTCGATAAAAAAATTCGCATTTCTTTTGGTAGTCACAACACCACCATGTAGCCTACCAGAAACTTTTCTTGAAAACCAAACTTTATGAATGCTCTAGGTGTTTGAAATAATCTTATTTTTGTACATGCAGGTAAACGTCGTACCTACCTCTAGTTACCTATCCTTGGTCAATCTACGTTGGGCCAAGATGCCTTGATGTATCGATATCGATTTAATATCGAATGAATCCTAATCTAATTAGATATGTGAACAGATAATTTTTTTTTTTTTTTTTTTTTACCAAAGTAGTAGATCACTTGCTGCATAATCAAAGTACTTCTGCTGAGCGAGAGCGGTGGGGATTATTATAATTAATTCATAGAAACACACACACACACACACCCCCCCCCCCCAGAAAAAAGAAAAAAAGGAAAAAACAAGAGTAATAATAATAATTAATTATTAAAGAAGTTCAACTCTTCAATTGCGACCGCCAGGGCCACTGAACTAGTAATCATGAGGAGTGTATTTAATACGCACACACTTTTTTGAAAATTGCATGAATTTGTTCGAGTGTGTATTTTGCACGCTCCAAAATGGAGCGAGTAAACTGCACACACTTTGTAAATTATTGGCTTACAGACCTTCGACTCTCATGAGAAAAACACAAAGAGCAAAGATCAGTGTGTTACTTATTGTGAATAAACAATTTCTCAGTATCCAAAAGTTTATGAACAAGTGCCAGGAACCCTATGAATATTAATTTCGATTAGTTGTTGTAGAGACAAAATGCTGCTTGTGGATAATAATCTTACTTAGGTACTACAAGTTTCAAACATTAGCACATTTTGTTACTCGGCGCGGTGGCCTGTCAGAGGGTGCACAGCGACCGCCCTCATTGCCTCTGATGAGCTACCTAAGGAACGAGATGTACACAAACATAATAATATGTATTAATATGCAGAGAAGTTAAATTGAAGGATTCTACAGGTCTTCGTTCTGAAATTCATTGTTTTCATATTTTTACCGACTTTTTCTAGTGGAAAAGTGAGGTATTACACCCGTCCGTTCAGGTTTCCTCATACGTAGTATATATGTAATTATTATTTATTTATTTATTCAATGTAATATCTAAGGATGTGCACCTGGTACCTCAGCTGTAGTTTGTTATTCAATTGGTCAATTGGTGAACAAACTTTTTTTGTTTTGTTTTGGTTATTGGTTATAATTATAAGTTATTTTCCAAGTCTTATTATGAAGTATGTAATACTGAAAGTAATACGTACTATGTAGTAGTCAGAGGCCACATGATGACAGATTTGTACTTTAGCGCTCCAGTGACTGATATCACAACTTCAATACTTACATGAACTCTTATTGCTATCACTGTCTGATGGAGTATTTCATGGCATTTGCATAAGTGACGGGTCCAGTAGGAGCGGTAGTGTCCACGTGGCGTGGAAAAGAACGGACCAAAATATTGAACTTATTTTTGGTCCATTTAAAATAACACAGGGGCTCATTTTCAAACGACTTGTTTTTGTTGCTTTTTCATTATTTTTTTTTTTTTTTTAAATGAGATATACAAAAGATGCGGTGTAGTTTGCTTCTTCTATTTTGAACACTCTTTGACTACACTTGCATTTGATTTTTTTGAGGAAAACAAGAAATGAATTAATGCGCTGTACCATTTAAATTGTATGTATCATGTTTTTGTCGAGCTTTCAAAAACTTCTGTATAGCAGCGACTCTTTTGGTTACTCATGCAAATAGCATACTAGAGATAAAATATAGTCTTAATCTGTGTCAAATGATTGGTTCCGGATACTCTTTCATTGGTAGACATCATGCTATATGTGTATATTATTTGGACCATGATACATAATACATACAAGAGAAGTCCTCCAACTACAGCAAGTTGGCTTAGCGATCTTAGTTAGATTCTTAGATTAATAGTACCAGAATCAGATAGTACAAGAACTTTACGCGAGGAGCGCTATACGACAATCAGAATTGTGTTTGGTGATGTTTTCAATTCTTTAACCATTTGACTTAATCCGCAGGAAGTGTCCATTTTTTGTGAATTGATCATTGAACTTGAAATAAGTAAATGTAGAATGTATGCAGGCTTTCAACGGTTGTTAAGATTTTCTACTGTGATTATACATTTTTACTACCTTTACAATAGGATGTCATGAAAATTTCTTAAAATTTTACTATAGATAATCTTGGGTGACAGGTCTCGACGAAGTATAAAATCTTGTCGAATACTTGAAATTTACAGACGAGAACAGTTCATCGGCGCTTCTTGTGCCACTAATTGCGGACAAAGACGATAACAACAACCAACGATTCAACTTTGAAAACCTGTGACATTAGTTATTTATTTACACATAATATGTCGTTGGGTAGTCTAAACAATATAAAATACCTCACTCTAATCCTCGGTTGAAAATTAGGCAGGCCTACAAAATATTCTACTACAGAGGATTACTCTTTGGTACATGTTAAGAACTTACACAAGTCTCTAATGAAGGATCTTTCAATTAAATCCAAAAGTTTTATGATTAACTCAGCCAGGCGGCACACGTGCTAGTAATATTTTAATCTAATTTTAAGTATATTATGCATGGTTGCGCTCCCCAACACTCAAGTAAAAGAACGATAATTGTACTTTGAGGATAATTGGATCACCTGACGAGAAAAATAATGAATATAGTATGTACCTATAATAGTTTCTAATAGTTTCGAAATGAAGCATATATTATTGACAACCTCACCACTAATTAATGTTGTAGTTGCTGCACACAAGTGGTACAATGAGAAGCCTTGTGATTGCAGAGTAATACTTATCCTCAATCACGTACAAGTTCAATACTTCTGGATTGAGTTTTAATATGCGATGCGTTATGAGCACTATAGCTGCTTGAGGATTTGTCATCTCGCCTTCGCCTGTCTATGAATCGTGAGACATAATATGTATCTTCTCAATGCTAAGTACCGCAAAAACTCCCCAAAATGACAGCGTTAATTATACTCGAGTGTTTTCAGATACTCCATGGTACGTAGGTACATATTAATAAAATTAATAATATTACCTTCAGTTATCCACGGAGAATTGATACTTCATAAGCCATTCCGAAACTAGAAGATGAAATCTCTCGAGTTTACAAAATTGAGTCGACTGATCCCGATCAGTTTTAATAGGGTCAATATTCGGCATGATCGGACTATAGCTGCGCTGGAGAACAATGGGACCATGGACTAATCGAACAGAAAACACGAGGCAACCAGGGACAAAACGTTTGATTTTGGTATCTACTTACGCGTTTGATAGGAATCTATTTCACCTAGAATAAGTAAAACTTACCTTACAACAACTAAGCGACACAACTTGTCAAAAAATCACGTTTGTGCCAATAATCAATATCAAATATTCCAATACACATACTGGAAGTGCTGGAAATAACGATGATATCGAATTCTTCTGATTTTGTTTCAGAAGCGATATTTCAATAATAATAATAATAATAATAATAATAATAATAATAATAATAATAATAATAATAATAATAATAAATAATAATAAATAATAATGAAATAGGTGCGTCACGTGATCACAAACTGTAAGTTCTACGTATAAATTAATCAATTCAGGACAAGTTCTTTAATTTGTGAGTTTTATCCTCAAATTAATGATCATAGATAAATAATAATAAAATAACTTCCTTAATTTGATATTGTTCTCAAAGACCCAAACTTGCTGTCAGAAATGTATGTAACGAGCTAACGACGTAACAGAATAGAAGTACTCTCATACTTTCATGCTTCGAAACAATATGTGTATATTCTGTATTACTACATATTAGGATTTTACTCTTTGCTGTCTTTCTCGTGCGAGATTTTTTTTTGGATATACTTGTCACTTCAACTGATACGAAACAGACGAACGAGATTCACTGAACTCGAACGAGATTTCGTTCGCTCGAGTCCACGGATTCACTTCGCCGGCATTCCTGAGACCATTCAAATGGTCTAAGCGGCATTCATGCTGCGTCGTATTTGCAGAGATGTTGCAACTTGCACTTGCACTGCACTTGCACGAAAACGAAATCGAAAACGAATCACGAAAATAACGAAATTTTTTTGTCTGAAATAACATAACGAAAGTAACGAAACGAAAATAAAATTAAGTAAAATAATTTCGTTATGTCAAAAAATTCTAAAACCGAAAACGAAAGTCAAGATTTTAAGCAAATTTACTACATTTTTCACAAAAAACACACGTAACGAAAATGAAAAACGAAATTAACGAAATTTTTTCAAGCTGAATGAACGTAACGAAATTGACCGAAATTAATTGAAGATAATTTCGTTATGATGAGAAAACTCCAAATAACGAAACAAAATTACTGTAACGAAATTTCTTACTTACGTGCAACATCTCTGCGTATTTGTAATTTATTTTCCAGCTAAATTTTTAGATTCATTGTGAACTTTTCTCTGTAGAACTTCAAAACGCTTTACGCCATGAACGTTCCTCCAGTATTACCCGGTTAATATACTTTCGTTTGAAGTTAAAATAAAAAAATCCTACACCTGACCATTTTCCAAGATTATTCCTTAACGTCTTTTCAAATCTGGAAAATAGTTGTTGGTCCTCAATAACAGAAGGTTTAATAATTTGAAAAACAGTACCTATCGCAATAATCAGATTTGTCCCGCTCTCATTTTTCATACTGATCGAGCGAATAAGCAAACGCAGTTTCAAAAATTTACTTCGCAAGAAGAATTTCCGCAAAAGAAAGGAGTAAATGATTTAATACAATCAGCTATAATTCTCGCATTGTATCATATGATTGAGTATAGTTGGTACTTTTTACTTTGCCATAATCATTTCAGAACATTTAAATCAATTACGCGGGCAGAAGATGATAATTACTTGGTTAATTATTATTACAATACTTCCTGATGATATAATCAATCATTGCTTAGGTAGGTGCGATCGCCAGGTAGGTAGGTAAATAGGTACCGTACTCCAGATTCATTTGAAAACCATTTTTACTCACACATTGATCTAAATTAGATCTTCTTTTGTTGTTATTACATAATAATATTGACGAGGAATAATAAAATTAGTTGGGTAGGTACCTAACATTCATAAAAAATAGATATAGAGGAAGAATAAAAGAAAAAAAAAAATAGAAAGCAGTAAAATACTTAGTAGATAATCAAACATTGGAAATATTTTCAGAAACGCAGTAGGACAGACTGTGGGGTTTTTTGAATTTTTTGATTCTCTTTGGTATTAGGATAGAAGTTATCGCTTTTTGAGAATACTCGTGCTCTCGAGTTCTGTATACTTTTCTCGGCCTGCCCTGAATTGTTGGCTTTCGGCTGGATGACGGGCGCATTCTTCGCGCAATAGCGTTCACAGAGACTGGTATTTTTCTCGAATTTTTTTTAGTGACACTGCTGTACTTTCCAAATGTCATCATAGCAGACTCCAGAGCAGAATCTGCCCGCAATAATCGATTATAATTTTCAACCATTGTTTTTGATGATGATAATAATAATGGTTTATTGTTGGACATTCGACCAACCAATTTCTGAAAAAATTCTTGGAATAATTCAATAATTTCACTCTCTTCTTGACATTCTGTATTTCGCGTTGCCGAGTCATCATCATTATCATCATCATGAGTGTGGAAGTGATCACTTTCTGTAGGGGGAGACAATGACACGAAATTGTCTGAGGATTGAACGGCAGGTGTTTCATAACTGATAGGCAAAGGAGAGCCTGTATCTAAACAAACAGCATGAAGGAATTGACTTGTATTCACAAGCATTAGATAAGGAGAAAGAAATTTTTTTTCACCTTGCAATGGCGCAAGCCATCCAATATCTTCAGTATTTATCTGGCCAGTTGCAATGTACAGTAGCTACAAGAAAATGAAACTCATTACTGAAACAATCTTCGTGCAGGTGGGATATAGAAGGGAAAAAATAGTTTTATTAACCCTTAGAATTGATGCTACAATTTGAGAGGACTCTTCTCCCTTCAGTAAGATTTCCTCATGGTTTTCAATCTCACAGATTTCATCAAAATTCAGGGTAGGTAGGTGTACCTATAGCTGCAGTTCTTTTTTTTTGTTTTTCCAATCTTAACTAATATTTAAAGCTGTAATTAAAAATTACCTTTCTCTTTTCATCAATTCCCAGGGGCAGCATCAAATGTTGACAAGTTGAGATCAATTGCTCCTTCAGGATAAAGTACAAGTGCTTGCAAAGGGCTCCTCCTAAACCCGCAGCACAAGAACACAAACCAAGATCTTTATTGAACGTGTATGTACGACTATTTGTCAAGTTCACAATCACGCCATCTCTATACTGATACTGGAACTTTCCACATCTACTTTCAAGGAATTTGAATCTATAAAATAAAAAAAATTATATGGATCACTTTACAAGTTGGATACCAAGTGAATCATTTATTTCTCATAGAGTAGTTTGCACTTACTTTTTCTTGATGTAAGCAGGAAAGCGTCCATTTGCGAAGTCAATGAGTTTAGTTGAATAAAATTGATCATAATCATTTGTAATGACATCAAATAATTGAACTGGAGAAACGGCTTTTGTACGCTCCAAAATCTGTTCTTTGATAACCTGGAATGAAATTATAATGGGCAAATAAGAGGCGCGATAAGAGGCAACTCTTCTCATCTGATTATGAATATGGATAGGAAATTTTCACAGTAAGTCCGTTCATGATAATTATCCTCGGAAGTCGCAGTTGAGTACTTACTCACTAAATGTTACACAAAATATGTTTTTCTCTCTTAAATTAATGACGTTCCAAGACTGTCCATACCTCTCCCATTTACACTCTCCCCTTGAATCTCTCTCTCTCTTCACTATTCCTGTCATTTGCACAATAACGTAAAATGAAATAAACAGTGTTCTGAACATATTACATTACAAAAACTTGAATTCCCATAATTATAAGATTACAATCTAATGACTTAATTTATAATCTCACCTTCATAGCAGCCTCACATATGTTGTTTGTGTTTTGGCCGCGTGTGATTAGGACTGTTCGAGGATATGAAGACCATTCATATCTTCTGTCATACAATTTCTTCGCATAATCTATAAATTTCTGATACCTCTGAACAGTTGCGTCATTCAGGAATGAGTTGTATATGCTATTGAAGCTGTCTTCAGCTGTTGCATAGACCATTTTTTTGACATAGGAGTATAATAGGACACGATCGTCTTTCAGAATTCCAGTCTCAGCATTCCATACATAACGCCATGTTGCTTGGAGAATATGAAATTGACACAGCAACGAGAACGCTTCTGGGAATGCTTCAGCCAGAGCACCCCTTTCATTTTTACCATCATCTGTCATTATGATTGATGGCCCTCTCACTCCTCGGCCACCAAAAGCTTTCTCAACATGCAAGAGCTCTTTCATCGTAGAAAAACCAATCTTCAAATGATCTTTTGCTTCAGATGTAGTTATCAATGCACCCAGAGGGAGGCCACCAGCTATGCTATTAGTCAGGATGAGATATAATTTACACCCAAAAGTATCCACAGTGCCCGTTGCATCTATATAAGAACAAAAAAATATAATATTACAAAAGAATTGCAGAGGTAGGTACTTGATCACAAGTCATCTTCTCTTACTGTTCAATTTGCAAAAAATAAAATACCTATGAATACCATCTCTCCACTCTGGATCACATGTTCATGTATCCTGAGCATGAGGGGAGTCACAATTGCAACAACAAAATTGTCGCTTTCATCAACCATCTCCATTTTGGCCCGACATTCATTGTTTTTCTCATTGTAAGCAGAGATTTTTTCAGACAAATCTCGTAATAACCGCAGCCCATATGAAGAAGCGTATTCTTTTTTAAATACTTTATAGTATAGCCTGTATTATAACAGAAATTAAAAACTAGGTACAGCTTACTCATGAAAACAATTCAAGTTGGGTGTTCAGTATTTTGCTCAACATTATTTTACCGTCTAACCCAGCTGATATCTGGGCAATAATATCGGTCTCCTTGAATCATGTGATAATCTTTGACGCTGTATTCTTTTCTCAACTCATCTTTATGTTCTTTTAAAGCTTTTGATGGAGTAAAGCCACGCCCGAAGTAAGCAATAAATTTATCTTTAACATCTTCAGACACATCACGATACTGAGCTGATGCTGCGCAATTTTCTCTATGATTATGTGCATTGTTCCATATTACCTCCGCCATCAAAATTGGATCAGAACTTTGGTGACAGAATAACAATTAAAACATATAGTAGAATAGGTAATAAAAGTAATCAACCTTATATGTAGGTTATATTAGGTACCATACTATGACAATCCAAAAAATTAGCTCTGAGCTTGATACCTAGCCTACTATTTTCATTTTAGGAGCTATACACATACCTGATGAGAGGATCTATTGGTGCTGCTAGTGATGGGTTCTCTACCTTCCTCACCCGGATGAATATTCTAAAAGGACAATGAGTCTGTCTTGCTGAGGTTTTCTTGGATTTCACACAATGTCCACAACGATACTTTGCCTAAAAAGTCATATCCACCAATCCACATATTAGCGCGTGCAGTATGTAATAATATAGCGTACCTAGCATGCACAGATATTTGAGGAAGAAAAAAAAAGTCAGTGTGTAAGATATTCATTACCCTGAAAACCACTTTTGGGTTTGAATTCTTCATTCTTCTAATAGACATCTTTCTTAAGAAGATATGTCGATCGTTTTTGAAATTTTCCAACCATTCTTCAACGTCTGACAGGGATTGGATACTAAACTGTAAAAATATGAGAGAGGACAAGCATAAGTACCTACTACCTAGAACTGGAAACACTCAATTGAGATCGCGCACCATACAGTCATAGTGTGACATGAGGAGCCATTCAATACTCACCGTGAGTTGTTCTTTATTCTTTGGTGGTTGATGATCCCTAGGTGTTGATGCACACGTATGATATTTCTTAATATGCCGCAGAACACCAATTCGGGAGAGACATTTGTGACCACAGTCATGACACACAAATAACTCCTCAGCATTATGAACGATCATGGAATGTCTCTTTAGGGTCGCTGAGTTGACGAAGTTCTGAAAACACTGACCGCATTGAAACTCTCGCTTACATGTCGCCGTATCTCTCTTTACACATTTGATTTTATGAACTTCTCGTTTATGACGATACAACACATATTTTTTCCCGTATAATTTACCACAAACATCGCAGCAGAACATCTTTGAGATCATCCGTACTTCATCGTGATATATTAATATTATCAATTGTTATTGAAATGATTGATTAATAATATGCATTGAGTATCGAAAAACACTGCCCCAGGCCTACCGCCTAGATAGGCTGGTATTAATTAATAGGACGGTAATCATTTTGGCGCAGATGCCAAGCCGCAAGTCTGCACTCGTGACCATTGTCAGTGAATCTCGTTCGTCTGTTTCGTATCAGTTGAAGTGACAAGTATATCCACACAAAAAATCTCGCCTTTCCTCGTTCGTGCGCGTTTTCTCGTAAGCGCGCGCTGATAACGAGTGATAAGATAAGGGATACCAATAACATAAGCGCGTCCTTGTCGCACTTTTTCTTGCATGTTGATTCCGCAGTAAAACGGAAGACGGACGATATAATGCCTCGACTCCATAATATTATAAGTTTGAAAGGGACATTTAGGAATTGCAGGGCAAACAATAATGAAAATGATGTACAAGGTTGGAAGACTAGAGGGAAAATAGCTGCCATCACCAACGAAGACGTATACGTGTATACGTATAGTAGTGTCTGTTGCATAATTTAAATTTTAACATTGAGCCTATCAACGCAATGTTCCGCAAGAAACGCAGGTTACCTACGTTCCAAACAAGCGTAGCGTACGCAATAAGTCGACGTGAATATTATGTACAGCAATGTAGACCCTACTATGCAGTGCAATGCCATGCAGGGCAATGCAATGCAGGGCAATGCAATGCACAGCACAGTGCCAGTGCTGTGCAGTACGTGTACGTTTGGTTAATGAAACCAGCTACGACGCGACGCACGCGACGGTGAAAACATCGCGTCGCGTCCCGTCCCGTCCCGTCCCGCCCCACTCCGCCGCGTCGCGTCGTCGATGAACAACCCCGATGCGATGCGGAGACTACGAGCCGTATATTTTTCTTTGGAAATTATTCGTATCGTATACTTTTTTATGTACTCGTATGCATGAATGACATGGTTTAATATCTGCAACGAATTTCTTCAAATATATACGATTCGTCAACAATGAGAAAAAATACTCCATGAGTTTGTAATTAAATCACGTGCGCGCATACTAACAATACTAACACACACACACACATGCTGTCTGCGAGCGAACCGAACGATGACACCATTTTTTAGAACAATAAAATTCATCGACTTTGTGCTGATGATACTGTAGTACAGTACATACAAAATTTTATTGTACGACTCGATCCAACGCAACGCGTTGACGAACATGAAAATTTTCGTCGTAAAAACGCTGATACCAATTCGATCATTCTTCAAGTATCGCCAAGAAAAACTTCTATTCTAGTATCAGTAGGTACGTACATAATAAAGGTACCACCCCTAATATACAATTACTGTATTAGGTACAATAATTATTGAAAAATAATTTCAACGAGAATAGCTTTTTGCATTAAGTTATTTTTTAATGGCGACGCGACGTTTCTATCTACGTACATCAAATTATAATTTGTATCATCTGCTGCTGTGGCCGAGTTTATTTCTAATTAGGATTGGGAGATTTGACTTAGATAGGAGTACTGGAAAAGAAAGAAGAGTATTACGGTCTATTGAAAAAAAGGGCTAATATGAAAAGAGGGTCTTTTTAAATAAAATAATTTGAATTTTCATTTTAGAAAAGCACGTCCTTCAAATGATCATTTTCTTACCAACAATGATGAGGTCTTCATTCACACGTCGAGAGGTTGTGTGTCACTCATTGGATGAGTGTTTTCAACGTTTTCAAATCAGAAGTTAACTCTAAAGTTTAATTCTTGTAAATTTATGAGACATCAACTAACTTATTTGAAAGCATGTTTCCGCATAATTGCAATGTAGGTATATAATTTATTGCATTTTAAAAAGTTGAAATTATTATTCTCTCTTCTTTGTATGATTTTCTCAACACTCGTTTTCATCATCATTCTGATTTGTCTGCGTGTATCATGAAACAAAATTTTTCAATTCATACTGTCCTACGAATATCTATATCAATCTAGTTATATCATTGTATGAATTTTACAGCCGCTTGAAAAAATTATGCGATGAATGGTATCTGTTGTACGTACGCTATGTAGATTGAATCACTGAAATGTTACGAGTATAAAGACAATATAAGTCACTTTGTGTGCAGATGTATATTTTAGTTGTATGTAGGTATTGTCAAAACCACAAATACTTCAAATACATTTATCTATGTATTATTATTATTATACAACATTGTATACCTACATTCCCATCTTATGCCACTTGCATTCTTGTATAGGTACAACTGTTCGAATCGTCCGCAACAACCATTTTGATTAAATGTCTTTGGATTCCCCATTCTGTGATCGAAATAAGAACGTATTTTTGTACTTGGAGTTTTTTCTAATACTAGTAAGGGGATAACTGAATCATGGTTTGTATCTTCAATGATAATGTTGAAATATACGTGTTGGAAGGGTGTACATAGGGGCATTAGCCTCGCGTCGTTTACTTTAAATACAAACAATCATTGTAGCTGATCTGACGACGACATACTCGAAAGAGTAAAACTAAAAGGAGTAATTTAGATGGCGCCAAAAAAATACTAAATACACCGGTGCGCTTTCGATGAAAAAACCGTTGTCAAAGGGGACGGACGTGAAAGCAACTGAAATTAACTCTGGCTGGAAACAAGCGCTATACCCTACCGAGGAAATCACGACTGAACTAGCGAGTCATCCCAATGTGAATCATACTCATGAAGTAGTAAAGTTCAATCAACACCCCTCATCAGGTCAGGTATCCGGTATACTGTATATTATGTACCTGTTGAGCACATTTAGGTTGTCTTTATTCAGATGGCGAATGATTAACAATATAGATGTATAACTAGAAGAGTGGTGCTGCGTGTGTTGACCAGCCGAGCAAAAGTGAGAGAACATTATTTCTTCTATGTTATATCCATGTCTTGACGTACAGCACGCTGCAAAGTTTGTTCATTTTTTGACTGCCAAAGCATGCAGTGCAAAGTCAACAGTCGGCTCTACCTCGATAGGGATCTCTCACAAGATTGTTACGTCACACTGAATTCTGTCTACTCTATTGAGCTGTGTGAAAACTTTCTTACAATACAAGTATTTGTCTGCTGGTTGGTGTATAGTTGATAGGATCGCTCAAGATACCGAATGCCAGTGAGATTTTCTCTTTTCTCTGCACAGGTTGATCTCATCAGGACTCAAAAGTTGTAAGTATCATTTGAACCACAGTGCATGATAGAAGTATGGACACTGCGCTAAAATCTTGTCTGCAGGTTTATCGCAGCGCATAAAAATTCCCAATACGTTTGTTGCAATCTAAGTCTGAATTTCCGTCTCTCCAACAGCTCTGTTACATTATTGTAGGTACCCCAACATGTGCAATATTATCTTGAAACATTGTAAAAAATTGTAGCATTCACTTAGAAAACAGGCCCTTCTTGAAGTGTTGGCTTTTAATTAATTATTTATTTATTTATTCGAGCCAAGTTTCGGCTTTCTACAATGATTCATCATTTCTCCATGATATTTTTTGTCTTTTGCTAAAGAAATTTTCGACATTCCTCGCGTAAAATATGTTTCTCTTTTTTTTGTTCAATCTTGCGTTCATTTAATTTTAATTACCCGGTCTTGATTTTTCTAAAAAAAAAATCTGTTTTGTGTACCTATTTTGAAAAAATATATATATATATAAGATCATCGAAATAAAAATTCAAACGACTCAATTGAATGCCAATTTATTCTAAAGGAATTCAATAACGAAGTCGTTACAAGGGTCGGTAGATAAAAATCAATGATCCATCCGTCTGATGGGTGTTCTTATATAGCTAGAATATGCGACTGTTTATGCGACTGTTACAGTCTATAAGCTTAATAGCTACGATGTGTGATAGATCTGTCATAGTGAATCGTAACAGTTAGATTAGTCATAGTGGATCGTGACGGTTATAGACAATAGAGAGGCGAATTAAATGATTGTAACAGTTAGAGACGATCGTACTATAACGAGGAGTCTTGCATATATATATATATATATATATATATATATATATATACGAGGTTAAGCCGAATCCGTCAAATTGCCGATTTTATAAAATAGGCAAAATTTCTACTTGATCTGAAGTACCTAGATGATAAACGTTGAAAATATTTGCAAACGAATTCATGTGAGCACATCTGAAGCAAATTTAAGGTTAATTAACCCGATAACATTTTATTAGTTGGCCAGGGTGAAATTATGATATCTACAAATGAAATAAATTTTGTGGAGCAAATTATCACAATAACATGTTACAAATGGGAAAATTCAATTTGAAAAAAGTATGAAAAAGTTAATCTTTGTCATTATCGAAGAAATTGAAAAATATGAAAAGAGTCAGAAAAAGTTAATTGTCGTCATTGTCGAAGTCAAGGGAAAAAAAACAATCACCCCTCGTGATTCTGAAATGTACGCCCTGAATGGCAGGCCGAATTGCACCCCCTCCCTCAAAGATTGTCATTAAACGCAATCAAGAAGAGAAAAAAAAAACTCGCAGCCCACATACTTAGCTGCTCGGAATTGCCTTCATTGACTGTGCCAATTGAGGCAAACAGGGAACCTGTTTTATGGCAGTAATCATGTGAGTGTCATTTTTTGCTTTTTGTCGTCTCAATTTACAGCCTGTGTGGTACCCCCGGTAGGCCTATCCTGTTATCAGTTCGAAGATCTGATAACGTCACGATTTGATGACGTCATAATCTGATGACGTCACACGACGTTACGATCTGGTGACGTCACGATGGGGATCTGTGACGTCACTATCATCGTGCCATCACTATCTGATGACGTCACAGAGCTAGTAAAACCACTAATACAGTAGTATAAAGGAAGCCTAAGACCTAGTACAGAGCTAGGACAAACTGCTACTATAAGCTATTATAAATATCTTGTAAGCTTATGGTATGAAGGATGCCTAAACCTAGTATAAAGGAGGATTGGACCTAGTATACGCCTAGTATAATACGTAGTATAAACCTAGTATTATATACTGCATGAAGCAGAGAGGATAAGTCCCCCTCCTATCACTTCATCAAAATTTTTCCAAGTCCCTTTTTCTTGCCGGACGGCACCTGGCACCCGGCGCCCGGCGCCCGTCATTTTCCTTCAGTTTACCCCCCGATAAAACAGGTTCCCTGTTAAAAAACAATTGGAGAACAAGAGAAAGAATTATCACATAATATTATAATTGCGATGATTCAGTTTCCTTTCATACGTAACCATGTTGGGAAGAATACCGGTAAAAAAAAAATTGGAAGAGAAAAAACATGATTATCTGTAGATTAAGTAACATACAACCACAATATTTGAATTGCCGATTTTATAAAACCAGCAGAATTTTTTGCCAATTTTATAAAATTAGCAGAATTAGCGTTCAAGCTGGGCAATTTGACGGATTCGGCTTAACATACGTATATGCGGTATCTAATGTGCTTTACATTCCTCGTATTTTAATCCATTTCATTTTCATTGTTACTGTATTTGTATACGGTATACTTGTCTCGTACTGATATTGTTCAACTCTAGTATAGAGAATAAGACAAACGCTTAGCTCCTGATGAACTACGTATTCAATCGGGAATGAAAAAATCGTGCTTCTAATTTTAAAACAAACACTTTGCCAATACGTATTTGTAGAAGTATTAAATAATATTTGGTTGACGATTTGTAGTCCGGTCAAACAATACAATGGAGGTAAAGACCAACCGGATGTAGATTATAGATGTGGTCACCAATCCGCCATTCCATGTATAGAGTTTGTGGTTAGAATTAGATGATGTGCGATGTACTGATATACACGTGTACACATAAGCTGTGTCACATACGTACACATTCGGCTTTCGGAAATCGGAAGTGAAAATTGAAAATGTGCACCAGTTCAACGAATTACGATCAGTCAGGCGGTACCACAGAATTGTGCAATGGGCGTGGAACCACGTTCTTATGATGGTATTTCCTATAGTCGCGTCCATCATTTTTGGGTGACACTACTAAAATACATTCGTTGACGGGCTTTCCAGAAAAATTAATAACGAACAAGAAAACGGTATATTTATCTCACGACTTTTATACGGCCGCGTATAGGTACTCTTCTCCTGAACAACGCTTCCCATTCGAACTACCTACTCGTATATCGATAGTCTCTCGATAGTACCTTGAAAAAAATATCGGGACTACGATCAATTATAGCATGTATCATCACTAGTTACAATATTAGGTATTCACTCGCAATCTGTTCTATGTTTTCTACTACGTGCGAGCATTATATCGAGTTTAGGCGTGCGCATTCGCCGCATCGCCGCGCCGTACACCCCGAATAAAGGCTGGATTTTGATCAGCACTTTCCGAGAATATTATTTTCATTCAAAGAGGTGGTATTTTCGAATGACATTTTGTATCTTCAAGATACCAAATTCAACATCAGAATGGAGTCGAGCAAACGGGCGCGTGTATTATCTGCTCTATCACGCAGAAATCTAGTCTTCACTTCATTCAAAATTACGTTTCTCAACTTCTGAGAAGGCGATTGCAGTTAGGTACAATATGGCATATAATCATCAATTCTTTTTTTGCTGATACAAATTCTTTTTTTTTTTTTTTTTTTTTTCCAATTTTACCGGGTAGTATTCCTGTACGATCTATGAGCTTCAATAACTGTTATACAGTATAATAATACCGCCTTTTGAACTGACGAAGAAGGTCGTGTGCTCGTAATCTAATTTAATTTATGTACGACTTTTTCGTCGCTTTATTATTCATCACTAATGATTGTATGGCGTAGCCTATGAATTTCTTAGTATAGATATTACCTTTTTTCTCTTCTTTCTTAATTCGTTCATTCACTTCTTTTTTGACACGTTTCATGTCTTTGCTCTGACCCTGCACTCATTTGGAAATTTGCGTGCGCGTGCGTGCGTGCGTGCGTGCGTGCAGGTGACCTTGGGACTTACGATTTTTTTCTCTCCGAGCCCTACCTTAATTTTGTTGGAAATGTGCGTGCGTGCGTGCATATTAGGTCTTTCTTTGATCAGTGCAGTAAACTACTGGCATACTAGGCTTATACTAGCATTATACTAGCTCAAGGAAAACTGTATACTGTATCCATCAGTCCGTTCCTCAAATTACCATAAACTTATCCCAAGAAGTGGCTTGTATTAGCTCTGCTAGACACCATTATACTAAGTAAACTACTTGATACTAGACTTATGGTCTTGTACTAGGTTTATACTAGATTCTGTTTATGCTAATTATGCTAGACCTTTCTTTAATCTGTGCAGTAAACTACTGTCATACTGGGCTAATTGCTCATACTAACTTTATACTAAGTCTAGGAATCCTTCATACTGTATCCAGTCCAAAGCTATCTCCTTTGCTCTACGATTTTTTTCTCACCGAGCCCTACCTTAATTTTGTTGGAAATGTGCGTGCGTGCGTGCATATGTGCGTGCTCGATCTTTCTTTGATCGTGTAGTAAATTACTGGTATACTAGGCTTATACTAGCATTATACTAGGTCAAGGAAAACTGTATACTGTATCCAGTCCGCACGTCAGCCTAAAATACTTTAAAGTAGATTTATACTAGACCAAGAAGCGGGACGAACGAACGGAGCGAGTGAGTCCCAAAAAGCAGTCAGCCTAAAATACTCTAAAGTAGACTTATACTGGACCGAGAAGCGGGACGAACGAGGGGAGCGAGTGAGTCCCCCTAATCTCATCAACCCAAAATATACTAAAGTAAACTTATAGTACACCAAAGGGGGGGGGGCGAACGATCGGAGCATGCTCCCTTATAGAAGACATGAAACATGATCTTTATTAATTTGGCTACGCCAGAAAATATCTTTTTTTTTACTTGCGATGATGGTATGTTGCCGCGGGAAAGCGCTCGTAGCGTTTATTTCATATACCTACAAGCGTACATAATACATATAATATAATACAATTTTCTAAATTTAGGCCTATGTAATGAAAGTAAACAAAGTGAAGGAAGGCAACAAAAATCGCGTTTACCTCGAGCGCCGATGCAGTGCAGTATGCGAAGGTTCTTATCTTTTCTTTATCGCCACTGATGGCACTGATGGGCTAAATTGATGACATCAGGGTGTGAAACGTTTAAAATAGGTAGTAGCCTATATTATATCTGCGTACAGTACGGGCAGCGAATAAGTACTCGTATCACAACTCGTTCAATTTAGGAAGGGTACAACACTCCCTTCGCTCTCGTGTAGTAACGTCACATAGGGCTTTTCCAGTACTCCATATTGCATACTCATTTGCCTGCCCTGTTATCAATCTGGTAGTGTTTGATAATGATTTAACATTGCTCTTATGGCAAAACGCTCCGGAATGAAAATGAGTATGCAATCCAGCAACACCCATAAAATCCATCAATGTTAAATCGTTATCAAACACTACCAGATTGATAACAGGGCAGGCAAATGAGTATGCAATATGGAGTTCTGGAAAAGCCCTATTGAACTCGTTGGCTCGCGATTATCCTTACTTTCGCTGCTCCCGTACAATAATCTACATCCTATTTCTTCTTATACCGTTTGTATAGTGAAATCTTCAATATTATTTTGTTGCGAAAATATAATTTTTATAAGATGACGACTTGCAAGATAATATCCAACTTACACTCTGACGTTACCAAATAATTGTATTCGATTGATACCGTACGCGTAACAACTTTATAATTACGTATGTCTTATGTTTTCTATTCTGTGCAGGTACAGGAAACACCAGTGGCGATGGAACCTACAAACCTTCATTTCTAACCGATCAAGAGCTAAAACACTTGATATTGGAAGCGGCTGATGGTTTCCTGTTTGTCGTCACTTGCGACACTGGCCGTATCATTTACGTTTCCGACTCTATTGGTCCAGTTCTTAATCACTCGCAAGTGAGTCGATCAATATCTACATAAGAAAAAAAAAAAATAATAATAATAATAAATGATGAAATAAATACTGTACATGTACATACCATTGCAAACTCTGCAATGGGCAGCGGGAAACACACACACACAAGTTTTGCAGTTCTATGGGAAATGGCTAGTCTTGTGCGTAGATGTACTTGGTATGATGGAGATGGGAGAGTTGAAAATTTTCCAATTACCTTTTCTATCTTATATTACAGCTTTTCATCATCCTATACCGGATGGACCAAACCGATGTTAGTTATGATGAATTAAATGAGAATTTGCGCTCAATCTGTTTCTGCGTGAAAAGGCAAAACGTTAGATAGGCTACTTATACTGTACTTCAAATGCACAAAATTTATGTCACAATTTTTATCTTCAATTTGGGCCGCTACTTAACTTTCTATGACTTTCCTGAACCGAGTTATGGACCAAAATGTGTCAAAAATTAACCATTTTACCGGAAAAAAGTGAAAAGTGGTCCTGTATTTTTTAAATTTTGGTTTTGAGCACAAACGGTAAACTGGGGTAAGACCGTGTTAAGGTGGGTTTTTCAAAAAAAAAAAAACAAATACGATACTATTGTTCGATAGTTTTTCTCAATTTGTTCAGAAAATACAACCTTTCTGCTGCCATTTTCCATCGAATGACATGACGTCAAGACTAGTCGTGTTTATTATTATTATTATTATTATTTTTTTAAATATTGATTAAAATTCGTACTACATAATATAGAAATAGCTATTATTCTGCTTCGAGGGAAAGAAATGAGCGATTTCTCAGCGAGTCATGCGATGTTAGCGCCACGAGCCAAAGGTGAGAGTTGATATTCGCCCTGAGTTAAGAAATTGCTTCCTCAATCGTGTCGCAAAAAACGGTTTTCTGTACACAAAGAAAAAATCATAGTGTAGTCTTCTTACCCGCGAAGTTCATTATTATGACTTATAGCTGTGAGATCTGGCTGCTGAAACAAAAGACAGAAAACCTTTCGCTAGCAACAGAAATGAATTTCTGGAGAAGAGCAGCCAGACGCTCAAAACTAGAAAGAGTTAGAAATTACTAAATCAGAGAAATAATCGAGGTATACAGAGTACGCTGGTGGACGATATACATATGGTGCGCATGAGTGACTAGCTGCCCGGTTTGAATCGAAATGAGCGATCTCCCTCCGCCTTACCGGTATACGATATTTGAAACTGAATTCGGAAACATATTATACCCACAGTTTATATAATGTACTTACATTTTTTACAATGATTTGCGTCGAATTTGTGTTGAATAAGCGAGCAATTTATAGACGTGGACTCCACATGCTGTTGAAAATTGAAAACTGTACATAGACTATCAAATACCTGTGGACTTTCGCTGCAATTAGGAGCATGTTCTTATAGTGTGGGCCCTTGTACTTATCCGATCACTTTATTTGAAACTTCAGTGTCAACCTTACTTACTGGCATGGTATGAACAAATTGAATGTAGTTCCGTTTTCAGTTTTTAGGTCAGGATGAACGTGAACTGAAATTGCAGGTTGCAGGATTCTGATGACTCATGATTGTGTTGCAGCTTTCATGTCTCTTTTTTTTTTTTTTTTTTTTTTTTTTCCCTCCTTTCGTGACTTATAGATTCGTTACTGTTCGAGAAGAGAGGTGTGATAATACGAATATAAAGTGAATATTATTGTAAATTATTTTTAATTTATGTATCATGATATTCTGACCCGACAGAACGATTGGTTGAGTGCTAGAAGTATTTTCGACTTTCTGCATCCAGAGGATATTGAAAAAGTGAGAGAGCAGCTGTCCACGCAAGAACCTCAAAATTCAGGACGAATTTTGGATTTGAAAACTGGTACCGTCAAAAAAGAAGGACACCAATGTAAGGTTTAGACCGCATAGGCCTGCCTACTATCGTTCTGTAGCCAGTCTTAGACGATCTGTTACCTATTATACATATATAATTCGTATCTTTCTGTTTTAGCGTCCATGCGACTGTGTATGGGATCTCGTCGAGGCTTCATTTGTCGTATGAAAATCGGCAATGTAAATCCAGAATCGATGCCAGCAGGTCATCTCAATCGTTTGAAACAACGAAATAGTCTGGGCCCATCGCGAGACGGTCAGAATTTCGCCGTCATTCACTGCACCGGCTATATTAAGAACTGGCCGCCTACTGGTCAGTTTGATAACCCTATAACGGGTCTGTATTTAACGCGTATTTTATTTATTTACTTCCTTCTTGTATTCTATTATTATTTCTTCTTTATCTCGTTCGATTATACGTATTACTTATGTATCTAAATAAATTTATAAATTTTTTGTTTTTTTTCCTCTATCTTCTACGCTCAATATCGAATAGTATAGTATAGGCTATATCGTTGATCACGTCACATAGGTACTGCTAATAGCGTCATTAATGATTGGAATGTTTTGAATGGTTTTATAGGAGTTCAGATGGAACGAATAATGGACGAAGATTCGGGTCACTGTTGTCTGGTCGCCATTGGACGTCTACAAGTAACGTCGACGCCAAATGTATCTGATCTCGCCGGATCCAATAGCAATACTGGTACGTACCCCAAAATACTGTCCGAGTGTGAGAAATGATTTGTGACAGGGGTTCAAAGGGAGCTTGTATTTGCAGAATTCATCTCGCGACACGCTATGGATGGAAAATTTACGTTTGTTGACCCTCGCGTTTGTAACATTCTCGGGTATTCGCCGTCCGAGTTGCTAGCCAAGTCGTGTTTTGAATTTCTACATCCCGATGATCAAAGTCATATGGAGGATACATTCAAAGAAGGTAAGCGATACGTAATAATTTTCTTTTTACGTCAAGAGAGTGGCGAGGAAAAAAAAAGAGGAAAAAAAAAAAAAAAACGATGAATTTTTGTGTAGTGTTGAACAAAAAAGGTCAGTACGTCACTATTCAGTACAGATTTCGCAGTAAAAATCGAGAATGGATTTGGTTGCGCACGACAGCGTTTGCTTTCCTAAACCCCTTCAACGATGAAATCGAATACGTCGTTTGTACTAATACGCTTGCACCAAAGTGAGTATTATTGTCGTATATGTATCATTCACTCGCTGATTCTAATCAGAATTGCCTAACTAATAATCGTTTGTTGTTCCGTCTGCAGATCGGTTCACTCTGCCAACGAAACTGAAGCCGTTGATCAGATTGTTTATCAGGCTCAGCAGCCTGGTATAGATTACAGTATGCCCAGCGGCACTCGCCGTGATGTGTATTCTTCTCATATGATCAACCCTGCTCCAGCACCACAACATCTCATCGGTGAATTATTAGAATTTTTCGTTAATATTATTCTAATAAGAGGTTAAATCGCATTCAGAAATATCTCTTTCTCCTTGGCTACCTACCTAATAATAGCACAGCTTTCCCTTAAAAGTTTGATAATATTGTTCTGAAAGACTGTGATCAGCTCTGGCTCCTACTACAAGCGAAAAATTTTTCAAAAACTCACAGGGTCAATAACATCAGTTGGTTTTGAAATTGTTGATGATAAAAACTGAAATTTTTTGTTGCATCAGAAACAAAATCAAATATCAAGGTCTCCAAGTTGAGCCGTTTATAGTCAACTAAAAATCTGTCAATATCCGCTAAACAAAAATTATTATTATTCTATGAAACTTGTGATTATTTATCAATTAGGGATATTAGAAGAAGAGATGAATGTTTTTAACCTGAGAAGAAAGATAAAGGAAAATTTGAATTATTTCGAGTACACTGAGGGATAGAAAAAGATAAGAATGATTGAATAACAAAGAGGAGATCCTTCATTTTACAAACTGCATCTGTTGTATAAATATTTTACTTTGCCAGTTAGTATGTGTTTTTATTAATGGATACATGCTCTTAAACAGCCAGCGGTCAACGTCCTAACAGTAATGTGTACAGTTATGACCATTATAATTCATCAAACCATCAACAACAACAACAACCACCCAACACAAACGGACCAACATATACGCAGTTGAATGCTGGAATGCGTCAGCCCAATACAACGCCCTATCATAACGCAGGTCCTCCCACTAACCCTGGTAAAGTATTTCAGTACCGTACATATGTTCTTGTAAGAGCAAATACCATAGACTATAGTACATATTTCAGGAAATCCAGCCAAGTGCATTAATTGCAACATTTCTTGTTCAAAAGCAGCAAGCATTTGATACAATTTTTATTATTCTGAATGTACACCTTGTTTCTGTGAATAATCTCATTGTATTCTCAGGTTTATGGGGAGGCTGGCATGGTGCACAAGCTACAGAAGGAAATACAAATTCTGGTAGTCCTGTTTCAACTGTACCCCCAAATCCTAACGCTCCGCAAGGCCAAGAATTTTCTGACATGATGATGCAGATGCTAGACCAAAATGGACCAGCCCCATTTGAAGATATGAATTTGTTTACCACACCATTTGAATAGCTTGAATTTATAATAACAATTGTATATCTGTGTGTAGATTTTTCTTTATGAAGCTCATGTATATTTCCATATATTCTTTGTCTGTCTTATTCTTACTGTTATTATTATCATCACTATCATCATCTTATTCGGGTACTCATTCATTTTCCCCCTGTACAACTGGAGAGGAAAATTTCCATATTTTATGTAACAGTGTATGTGTCACACGTGTGTAAAATTATTTTACATTTGTAAAAATCATTTTTTTTTTTTTTCCAAATTTGTATACTCCTATGTGCTTGAAATATTATTTTAACTGGTTCATTCTAAGAAACAATTCTATCTCTTCTCAATTTTCTTCTTGTTTTTATTGAATTTCCTCGCCACTTTTCATTTTATTTCCTCAAGCATTCTTGGAACAACTACCTGTATAACAAGTTTCAAATCAATGTATTCCTATGTATATTGAAATTGTTTTTTTTTTTTGTATTCATGATTGTCATTGGTTCATTTTGATTGGCTACAAACAGTAAAGTGGAGCCAGCCTTACCCACTCATTTCTGTGGGTAAAGTTAATTCAGTGCTGCCAAACAAAAGAATCAAACGCCGTTGACCATAATCAAAAAACAAACAAAAAATTATTATAACAAATTATCACAAAACTCAGGAAAATTTTACTTAAGGAAGAATGTATCAAGTTCCTTAACATCCTCTTTGACAATCATTTATACAGAAAAGTCACTTACAATACAAGATGGTACGTGAAGTTTTGCCAAATTGTGCAAACCCGCTCCACTTACTTTGCTTGTGTCGCAATATATCGCACTTTTCAGTAAAAATCCACTTTACTATCTTTTCCCTCTATTTGTCCATGAGGTGAAAGTACTCAACATGGCATTTCTTCAAAAAATATTAAATTTTCTCTCTTTCAGCCAATTAATTCATGGGATTGATACACAATTAAAAAGAATGATATTCCAAACAAAGCCAGATACATAATCGAGTCTCTGTAAGTGGCATCTAAGAGTATAAGTGGAAAACCTGGTACCTAGATTAGTGGTAGCAAAATGCTGTCCCCTTGACTTGACCTATCTATTTGCACGTTATTTATCTCTGGAAATGGAATGGAAAACCTATATAAATGGAATTTACTCAGGGGAAAAGAACATATTTTTTCATCAAGATGCCCTTACAAGTAGAATGAAGCATGTCTCCAACCTCTGTAAGTGAAAATCATAATTACATTTTCAGAAATTATATCTTTCGACTCCCACAGTGCACAGTGTACTGTATTGAAGGTATTTGAACTTGTTACAACTTTGATAAGGCATATGTACAACTAAGGACTGCAGGTATATGCATCCTAGATGTAAACAATGAAAATTGGCCAAAAGTTGGAGGTTGCTTACTTTTCATACTTATGATTGAATCTCACATTTTTTTGGTAACCATTTTTACATTTTTACTGAATAACTTGGCTGATGATTATAAGAAAATTGTTTAGAAAAAATGAAAACTGATTGCCGCAAGTTCTAAGATGATGGTATGTGAAGTATGCCACCTTCAACTTTTCATACTTATTTCACATTATACCTGCACTTCTTAGTACAACCATTGACTATGCAGTATATTACAATGACGCCATTATGGAGCATTTCTTTTGTTTTGATCCTACAAGTGAGTTGGGGCATTGACTACCCACATGCCAGACAAATATTTGCATTGTTGAAAAAGAAAACGGTTTGTTGGATACTACCTACCACCAGATCGCACTGCGTGTCAAGATGTAGGTGTAATAGGTGTAATAGAGAGGGAACAATGGGGCAACCTTAGACCATATAGTACATACTACATAGACCGCTAATAATGATAAGAAGCTTGTTGGAACCTTGGACCATTAAGAGAGATAGACCGCCAATGTTTACAAAATGCTGTGACCATCATCCCATACCTAATACATGGGAACAGCTGATCATAAGGGGAATTTTCCCCAAAGCGCGCGTGTATTCAATGTTGGCCACACTCTGTAACACAGGCTCTTATGAGTTATGAAGCGCTAGCCGTCTATCTCTTTGAATGGTCTAAGGTTGTAACTTAAGAGACTCTGTAAGTCGGTAAGGTCTTGCGTCGGCAATGTGAGTGGGCGTGGCATTGCTCGCATCCCCTAATTAGAGATTGCGGAATAACTGTTATTATAACAGTTATGACCGTTAACCAAAACAAAATGAGAATGTCTGACCAATTGACCAATAACCGTTTCAAGTATAAAATGTGGGACTGACTGTAACCGTTTAAACGTTTTGGTCAATCCGTCATAACAGTTATGGTGACAGTTATCTTTTCAATGTTTTTATGTTAAAAAACATGTTGTTTTTGTTTTTTTAACCAAAAAAACATGTTCTTCTTACTAAAGAAACACATTTTTCCTCCCAAAAATGTTTTTTCCCTATTTCAACCGTTATGACCAATTCATTTTTCAATAATGGTCATGACCGTTTGACCGTTTTGAAAAATACTCTATGTGACCAATAACCTTTGACCGTTTTCAATTTTGAAGCTGACTGGACCAATAACCGTTAACCGTATTTCAAATTATTTTGGTCGCAATCCCTACATCCCCTTACATCGCATGCATCAAACCATCCATACCAAACCTTTCCAATACTTACAGCCAACTTCCTATATTCCAACAACTGATAACGTCATTTACATAGGCTATCGGCGGTCTATGTACTATATGGTCTATAATTAAATGGGGTAACCTTGCATTGACTGTACATTTTAGTCAATAGCAAACATTGCCTTGTGACGTCACATCAATTTAGTCTATTTTGTTCCTTACAAGTACACGCCTAAATTCATTATTTTAGGAGATAAGTATTGAAGGAAAACTAAAAAATTATCTTTAGTTTTGAGTCACAATCACCGTTTAGGTTTGTATAGCTGCTTTCAAAATATGTATAGTCAATAGGGCTTTTCCAGTACTCCATATTGTATACTCATTTGCCTGCCCTGTTATCAAGTTGGTAGTGTTTGATAACGATTTAACATTGCTCTTATGGCAAAACGCTTTGGAATGAAAATGAGTATGCAATCCAGCAACACCCATAAGACTAAGGCGCTAGAGGTATTTTCGCTCAATGTAAACAAACATCGCGGGATGTTCCCATCGGAGAGACAAAAAAAATGAAGTGGACTTTTTACGTGTAAATTCCACTTCATTTTTCGGATTTTGGGATGGGAACAACCCGCGCACTCCACTGCGATGTTTGTTTACATTGAGTGAGAATACCTCTAGCGCCTTAATAAGACCAATGTTAAATTGTTATCAAACACTACCAACTTGATAACAGGGTAGGCAAATGAGTATGCAATATGGAGTACTGGAAAAGCCCTATGCTGCTACTCTGCAGTTCCTTAATAGTGCTTGTTTGTATAGTATTTTGCAGACTTTGATAAAAATTATACCAACTCTTTAAATGTTAAACTTTTGCAATACCTAGGTATGTTTAAACAAACTAGAATGAATGATAAACATTTGCGTGGCAAAATATCTGGGTAAAATGAACAGCAGGGCATATAATCTCAAATGTGCTATGTTTTTTGGACATAATATTGCTGATAACAGCATTACCCCAACTTATCGCTAGATTTCAAACAAGAAAGTTTTACATATAAGAGATTAAAGATCTTGGAATATTTCAAATACAACAAAGAAATGAGGACTTGTATGTTTATTCTTATAAACTAGAAGCTTCTCCCAGTTTTTTCAGCATTTACTAACAAAAATTGTTGAGCAGTTTATTAAAATAAATTTCCAAAATCTTTGAGTCTTGTATAAAAGATATTGTTCTACAGATTGTGTCCTACTTCAGCTTGTATGGTAAGGTGGGGTTGACAAGATTTCAAGAATAGGGCTTCAAACATAGAGATACATGGAATGCGTGTAATGTACTTGGCTCCTTATTTGCTTCGGCTCACTATTTTTCCCCATTACTTTAACACAGTAACGAGCCAAAGTAAGAAGCCGAGGTACATGTGAGCATCAATTAAAACGTGATACATGCATTCCATGTATCTCTATGTTCAAAGGAATAGGGCAACAAAAAAATACGCCGCATTGTATAAATAAGTAGTACAAGATATATCTAATACAGATACCTTCTTGCTGGACAAGATATAGCCTAAATGATGACATCACAGGAAATCAGTCCATTGCGGAATAACTGTTCTGTTATTATAACAGTATGTTATGAACGTTGACAAAAACAAAATGAGAATGTCTGACTAATTGACCAACAACTGGTTCAAGTAAAATGTGGGAGTGACCATAACTGTTTGACAATTTAAATGTTTTGGTCAATTGATCATAAAAGTTATGTTGACAGTTATCTTTTAAATGTTTTCATGTAAAAAAAAAAAAGGAAACTCGTTTTTTCTCCCAAAAAATGTGTTCTCCCCATTTTAACCATCATGAATTCTGTTATGACCAAATCATTTTTCAATAAGGGTTGTGTCCGTTTGCAACCGTTTGACTGTTTTGAAATGGTTATTTACAGTACATGTTCTGTAGGTGAGTCTTTACACAAAGAATACATACGTTTGCAAAACGAGCGCAGTAAGTGAAGTAATGTATGTGCAAGTTGTGTAAAGACACCTACAAAACCTGTACTGTACAATGCTTTTTAACACAAAATGAAAAAAAAGCCAAAAAAAAAAAAAAAAGGTATAAGTTCTTGGGCTTGCGTGGGTTCAAACCGTTGTGTAAAGACCAAAAACTATTGTGTAAATACCCAAAACCGTTGTGTAAAGACCCTTGCTTTGCTTTTTTGCTACGGTTATTGTAGTGTGGCTGAAAAGCGCCACCTACGCTACAGAAATTTGTTTTGTAAAGACCTACTTACAACGCATGCGTGTTGAAAAATACTCTATGTGATAGATATCAGTCAACTGTTTCAAATTTTGAAGTTGACCAGACCAAAAACCAATAACTGTTTCAAATTATTTTGGTTGTAATCCCTAGTTCAATAACTGTTTGCTTATTAGTATTTTCTATGTATTTTACACAGGCAACGCCAGCAAATTCACAAATGCCCGGTCCAAATGAGAGCGCCGTTGTGCAATTTGCTGTCATACTTGGGAACAGAGGAGAATTGTGACGCCTGTGACAGTAGTTTGTGACGGCGCAATACCCTTTTAAAAAGCACAGCAATCCCTCTTTGTGACGCATATGTGCGTTGTCCCAATCTCATCACATGACGCCATTTCATTTTGCACAACTGGGCATACTGCGTGCTAATCAGCATTCAGCAGAGTGAAGGAGACAAAACAATTTTCCTTTCTCTTATAACTACATCTTGACACGCAGCATACTCTTGTGGTAGTATCCAGCAAAGTAGAACCTTTTCAACCTTGAACAAAGTTTTTTGCATCCAAGATCCATACCTCTTGACGTTTTGTTTCAGTACCTATGTTTAAACAACAATCATGGAAAAGTATAATAACAAGTTGAGAGGTATGTTCAAAAGAAAAGCAGATCACCATAGTTGTTCTCTAATATAGCAGTTTTTGACTTAAAATTCAATAATAGTAATAGTATTTGTTATAATTTCCTTCAACAAGTTCTTGTTTCTTAAATGCTGCACATTGGGATGCGTGTACACATCAGAAGATGCATTTGATTTGATTGATTGTGATAGTAGTGGTGTGTGATAGCAGAGCTTCATCACCAACACACTTACAAAAAATTGCGCACAGGTCCTTATCTTGTAGTTTTTTTTTTGCATGTACTTTGACTTTACAAACTTCAACCAACTGGATATATATGGACTGATATAGACCATTTTTTTGTGACGTCACAAACTCCACATCTGTTTACTCCAATGTACCCTACAGCCCGTCAAAATTGTCAATCTTACCCTAAATTACCAACTTGGTTTGTAAACAAAAACAAACTCCATAAGAAATACACGGGAGCGTTTCGATCTTACGTTCAGATTTGAAAACCAGAAAAAAATAAAGAACCGCAGGTATATTTTCAAATACTTGAGAACTTCCTACTTCTGAATATATAAACACGTAATTGCTTATTTATTCCTAATTTTTCAATTTGAACTTATGATCAAAACGTTCCAGTGTATTTCTTATGAGAATTGATAACGTGATAGAACTAAGAACAATACAATCGATCACACTCAAGGGTTTTTGAAGTGTGTTTGCAAGTGTTCGCGCATTGTTGGTGGTAGGGAGTTGGCAATGAGTGACGTCACAAAAAAACGGTCTCGCTTGCAAGTAGGTCCCTTTCAAGTCCCAATTTGAACTACTTGCTCAGTTTACTAGCTGTAAGTTAACGCTGCTTGAACAATCCTTATTAGCGTAAATCGTATTAGAGACTTGGTGAGAACGCGGTTGAGAAGTACGCACCTTCCAGAGTTGGCGTCATCAGTAGTGCCAACATACTTCATAGAGAAGGTACTCTATTCAGATGAAACGAGGTGGAGCTATATGTGAATAATGAATAATCCTTGAATGTCAACAGTTGGTTCATTTTAGGATTACAAATTTGACGGCACTAATTATTCAGTAGTGCTCAAGTGT
Source organism: Aspidiotus destructor (assembly GCA_035079395.1). Lineage (NCBI taxonomy): Eukaryota > Metazoa > Arthropoda > Insecta > Hemiptera > Diaspididae > Aspidiotus > Aspidiotus destructor. The sequence continues at coordinate 2,451,364 of JAVHKZ010000014.1, forward strand.
TAGTGCGTTATATTCTTTGGACATGGAGATACATGGAATGCGTGTATCACGTTTTGGTTGACGCTCACATGTACCTCGGCTTCTTACTTTGGCTCGTTACTGTGTTAAAGTAATGGGAAGAAATAGTGAGCCAAAGCAAAATAAGGAGCCAAGTACATTACACGCATTCCATGTATCTCCATGTTTGAAGGTTATATTGAAGTTTGTATAGCACTAACACTGGAGCACAACTGAATATTTAGTGACATCAAATTTGTAATCCTAAAATGAACCGACTTATTCAACATTTTATACGGCAGACGTGGTGCAGATTGCAGACATCATTATGTAGATCGAGTTTTGCACCTAAATGGCTGCCTAGCATACTCATGTAAAACCAAACTTTTCAAGTGTGGTGACCGGGAATTATAGTAATTTACAGGAAGGAAGGAATGCGGGAGAGAATTCCCATTTTCAACAGAAAGTGTTCTCGCTGTAAAAATTCCCAAAATTCCCGTTTCCATTTTTCAAGGCCAGTATGCAGCTGAGCTGGTGAGCTAGAAAACATAACAAAACAACGAATGTTGGATATTGACTGTAAACGTTATCATTGCGTAGATTTCAATACGACGCAATATTTTTTTAGTTTCAGCTGTTCTCTCATTAACAGTGGTGTTCTCATTGAGTACCATAATTTGTTACATTTTCATACAATTTGTTTGTGTATTTATCAGGTTTTTTGCGGAGGAAAGCTGAAGAACATCTTAATATTGATTATGGCGGACGATGAAATGAATGCGAGTGCGTCCACAAACGATTCGAATGAAGCAGCTGTATGCATCCGTGAGGAGACCACAGACGAGCCTGAAGCCAAGAAACCTAAAGTAGAGCCTTTAGACGACAGAGAATCCGGCTCGTCGCTTGAGAATCGCTTAGGCGGTATCTTATGTTGTGCTGTCTGCCTAGATCTACCCAAGATGACCATCTATCAGGTAATGTAATAGTCATATTTTCGTTGGTGCGCGTACAATCATCCTCGAGATTGAAATGGAATGCATTTCTCAGTGTACGAACGGGCACCTAATGTGCGCTGGCTGTTTTTCTCATTTATTGGCTGATTCGCGTTTACGAGACGAAACTGCTACATGTCCTGGCTGCCGCATAGAAATCAGCAAGACGACAGCGACACGTAATCTCGCAGTGGAAAAGGCAGTCAGCGAATTACCTGCGGATTGCCAGTTTTGTGGCAAAGAATATTCGCGTAGCTTCTTAGACAGACACGAGCAAACGTTGTGCGATGAAAGGTGAGACAACGCTCGTTGAGAAACACGATGTGGTGTTGAAAATTATTCGTGATTCTTATCCATTGACCGTCATGTTTTTGAAGGATCACCAAGTGTCGTTACAGTCGGATCGGGTGCCCGTGGAGAGGGCCGTATCACGAGCACTGGGAGCACGAAAAGATCTGTACTCATCCGCACAATACTGGCGCTCAACTTCTGGATGTACTAGACGCAATGGAGAAGGAAAGAGATGCTGAAAGGAGAATGTACGATTCCATATTTGATTTACTCTCGTGCGAGAGTATGCAGTTTCACGGTAAGTATTTCCCTGTACAAATACGCAGTTCGCATAATGGATGTGCATACTTGAATTTTTGGCAAATGTAGTTTTGGCAGATGAAAACGTGTGCCAAATTTTCATTTTCATCTTGCTACAGTTGAATATCCATATTTGATGCAATCGAGTACAAAGAATGAGAAAATTGGGTTCTAGAACGCATTATGTGTATCAGATTTTCGGTGAGAATATTTTAGAGGTTGCCTACGTGTCCTTGAACGAGAAAGATAATACGAACCAATTGGTCTCGTTGATTCATTATCACGAATTCTACGTGTGCTTATAAAGCATTAACTGTAAAAAATAATCGATTTTTTTGTGTTCATGCGAAAGTGAAGAAACTACCTAATGTATTCGTTGTGTGTATGGTATTAATAACATCAACGAGTACGTTTTTTGGTTGTATGGAGAGACTAGGCTTTAGACGATACAATTATTATGTGAACTGCGTTAGCTAGGGAACTCAAGAGCAGGTTAAATGGAGCTTGCTTCCTATTTAACCAAACGTCCACTAGCAGGGTGCTTGGTAGAGTTTGAAAAACTGACGATAAAGAGAATAAAAGGAAGACCCAGGAAAAGACTGATGGATACCTTTTGATTTATTCAGAGGAAATACATCAACCTCGACAGACTAGTCCTAAGCCCACGAGCAAAACGGATACCACAACGACAAAAAACAAACAAACAGACTGGATATCCATAATTACTTTCTACTTTCGTGCTCCTTACGCTTGTGTGTATAAAACAACCGAAAAAAGTGTCCACAGATGTGATAAGATGATACCTAGCTCTCCTCCTTAGTTGGACGGGACAACCGCTAGCATTACTTCAAAAGTTTTTGATAAAATTGATGGGGAAACCAGGGAAATTCAATATGTGTCACATCAATATTAGTGCCTTGGTGTGCACATTTCAGTTTCTTCAGAAATGCGATTCTCGCGCTACCTGCCTGGTCCAAATGAACCGCTACATTGTCGCCGTAAGCGTCCTCTTACCATAGTCATGTTGAGCTGTATTTTTTACCACTAGCTCAATTCAGGCAATCCTTTTCTTCTTGTTCTCAATTACGTCAAAATTAAAGTGATTTTCGATGTTCTAATTCGATCCTTGTAATTTTTCATGGCCAACTTCTGCTCAGTTGTTGGTAGCCTACACGGTTCACCATTTTTTACTCTGCGCAAACGGCAAACTTGACTGTTCCTTGCAGTTCCTCAAAATACAGTCGTAACATCGTTGACAGGACTAAAACAATTGCAAAAATAATTACGTACGGCGAATATGATGGACAGACGTGTGGCAAATTGAAACCCCGGCGCATCGTAAGGTTGACGATTTCTCGACGAATTGAATGCGACTTGTTTTTGAACGTTGAAAAAGAAAAAGGATAAATAAATTTCCGTTCGTTAGGTTCTGGCCTCGCGCCATCTCGTATACAATGAAGAAGATGATAGTACATGATCTCATCGGTCATCGTATTTATCAAAAAAACGACAAACTTCCATTTAACTGGTAACATCTTTCTGCCTCACCTAGATACTTTTTCTTTGTGTTTCTCAAGATTGATATTAATGTAATAGGGATAATGGTAAATTTTCGTTAGGTAATCAGCTATGTATGTACCTACATATAACTATCCTAGTTTTTAGCGTACGTATAATTGTAGCACAGTAGTGTCGGCCGTCGAAATGTCCGAAAAAGAGACCGAGGACTGATAGTAATAGAAATGAAACTTGATACCTATAAATGCGGGATATTTTCCCCCCGAATATCTCCCAAAACTTGGAAGTTCTCTCTCGTCCGATCTATATCATTTATATTAGATTCAAAATTCAAACTGGATAATGAGTCTGAATGATTTGCGGCTAGAACAACGTAGGCCTATTATCACAATTCAACAAGTTCAATTTTTTTGAAGTTAACATGAATGAAATCGCTTGCCTCTAGATATTTTTTCAATGCTTTCAATGCTGAATCCGAATGTAACGACAGGAATCTTTGATTGACTCGCATTATTGTGTTAATTATTATATGAGCTTCATTCACTTTTTGGGAAAGTTCAAACATCCAGATTTGTCACACTGACGAGTGATTTGTGATAACCAGGGTTATAGGGGTACCTATGTAAAAATTTGATAACATTTTCAGATTTTCTTTAATATCGTTTTGTGAATTCAATTTCCAAATTTGAATGATGATTTTGGTAGTCGAATTTCAAGAAACTTTTTATTAATAAGTCGTATGAGATGTATCAGTATCCCCAATATTATGGGATAACAACAGTTGAAATCGTTCGAGTTTATCTAGATGATACGTTGTTGATGCAATGAAGTAGGGAACATTCAATCATAAATCTTGAATGGTAATTAGATTTTATATTTTATTATTATGTTGCTCATAAAACCACAAAGTGTCGAAATTGAAATTATATTATCTAACTATGAACGATTGAACGTATGTATCGTCTGATACTACCCATCAGTTGTTGCAGATAGGTAGTTGTTATCAATGTTCTTGACCTAACGACAGTGCAGTGCAGTGCAGTGCAGTGCAGTGCAGTGCAGTGCAGTGCAGTGCAGCTAGGTATAATGATTATTCAAATGAGTGAAAAGGGAAATTTTATTGAAAATGAACGGAAAGAATGCGAATCAATTCTGAAAAATTCATTAAACCATTGAAATCAGCGTTGAAAATACATCTAGAATGATCATGTTTTGTTCTTGTTAATTTTTATTAGGTATGTTAAGTTGTGTTATTATTGATGAATGATGATGAACAAGGGTGGTGAACTAGTATTATTTTTGTATCGTGCAGTTCGTTATGCTCCTAAGATACCTAAATAAAAGAATATAGGTAATAAAGAAAAAAACATCCTGAGGTGTAATGTTTTCTTTGGTTTATATGAAATTTTGGTGACACATTTATCTAAGAATGAAGGAAGTGAAGCCGTCCAGTCAAAGAATAGCCATATTGACTGAGAAATATGGTTACACTCACACACACAAAAAAAAAAAAAAAAAAAAAAGAAAGAAAGAAACTAAATTGAACTAAATATCGCTGAAAATGCTTAATGTTTTGACGAGAAAATCGCGACTGGTCGGCTTCACTACGGTATCTTCTCCGTCAAGTTTACGATAGTTTTTCCTCAGTCAGTGTTGATATTAGATCAGTTCAAAGCCATAGCTAAATTAAAATATTTTGCATTTTAAAAATATCTACAGATTTTCCAATACAAAACGGGCTCCTTGCATTCATTACCTTCATTACAGAACTACCTAGTCGATTCCTCTAAATGTAATTACTGTAATATTTGTAACGAAAATATTATTCTTGACGTTCAAGAAGATTGAGTCGTGCTTCTTTTATCAGCGGTGGTTCGTTGGCAAAATTTTCTCTATGACTTAATAAGCGAAGAATTGATTGAACAAAGAATATTTTACTGCCAACGAAAAATGATATTTTGTCGTGAAAGTTAACCTTACCTACTCGTACATGGTCTGCGCTAACTTTGTTTCAGATTTACAGTTAAAACCTTATCGAACGGAGGAATTCATTCACAAACTTTATTACGAAACAACGCGTTTCAACCTTCTGGGTCATCAATGGGTAATAAAAGCTCGTGTCAACACGAGTAATCAGAAAGATCCAACGTCTTGTTGCGATCGCGACATGGTATACCAGGTAATTAATGATTTTTTCAATCTTTTTCACGTATTTTTTCTATGTCATTGTTGTATATATCTTGTGATGATTAATTTTTCTCTCATCCAATCGTATGTACTTACGAGTACCTATAATAATTATTATGAATTGCACCATCCGCTTCTTGTACAAGTATGAATGAGTGTATAACTTACTGATTTCCTGACACAAATTTTTGGGCTTTCGTGTCCATGTTGTTCTGGGCGTTTTTTTTTTTTTTGCGTGTTTATTTAACTTTTCCTCCTATTCGTGTTATGTTAATTTTTTGCTACTATAGGTTAGGTGGCATACGATGAGCAAAACAATACGATGAAGAATGTTCAAGTTGTAGGTAAAGTAGTCGTACCGTCGCTGTTTATAAAGCGAATGGTATGATTGAAGACAAGTAATTTTCTTCTGATTTTTTTTTTTTTTTTCTTTTTTCCCCAGCTATGTTCCTCTTATTTTCATTTACTTCAATTACCTTTTTCTCGTCCCGATCCTGATTTTTTTTTTTTTTTCTATTATTTTCTCAACTTCCTTCAAATAATCCAAAAATATTCACCTTATCCCACTTTATGAATTGAAACGATGTTTTTTTTTTTTTCTTTTTTTTTTCTTTCTTTCATCATAAGTTCCTTCAAGAATGTTATTTTTTAAGGATGACTAGTTTCCTTTTGTCTTTGTATTTTAGAAAACTGGCTGTCGTACATTTAATTGTAAAATATCATTTTATTTTTTTTTCAAGTGTATTAAGCTGTTACACGATGTGATTTACATTCCTAAATTAGAGTAGACAGATATTTCCTTTGTATGTATAGCCTGTAAATATCATTGAAGAATTGTTTCATGATTATTACATTTTCAAGTATTATTGTAAGAATTTTTTTAGTACCTTATTTGCTTAATGACTTTTGCGATGTGATGTTAGCTCGATAAATTACCGATTTTGTCATACCAAAGACATGATAAGAATGTCTGTTCGACATCATCTTTTTTTCATCATTTTTTTCTTGTTACCTACTTCAATCGATTTTTTCAATAAAATTTTGTCAAAACTCGTATTGAAATGAAGTAATTATTATTTTTACCATTAAATCCTGACCAAAATTGCTGTGATACTGAGACATTTGCTGAATTGGTTGTCTCTTATACGAAACAGTGTGTACCTTATAACTGTACAATCTGCGACTGACAAATTATACAATACAATCAATCCAGTACCTGATACTCGTACAACGTTTTTTTTTTTTTCTCTCTCCAAGAGATTTTTGTAAAGTTTTGCGGGAAAGAAAGTTCGGTGTACCTTGAATTAATTTTTGAAAAAAAAAAAAAAAAAAAAAAGAAAAAAAATAATAATAATGATAATAGAAGAAGAAGAAAAATGAAGATAATAAACAGCTGTCTAACATTTCAGGTTTCTGATAGTACTTGTTTTTTTCTTTTTTTCCTTCTTTCTTTCATTTTTATGTATCAATTTTATAAATGGGTAAGATTTTGTGTATATTTTTTCATTTGTACACGTTAGCTTGGATTTTTATCTATTTATTGTTTTTGAGGTCTTAATATTGATATCTATCTATTTATCTATCTATGTATAATATAATCTATGTATCTCTACACGTATAGAAGTATAATTTTTTTTTCTTCCTTTCTTTTTTTTCTATCCATGCAAACGTTCTGCAGTTGATTTTGAAATCGAAGATAACTCCGTCAGCCTCTGTTCCTTTTTGTGTACAATACATGGCATTGCGTGGACCGTTCAGCGATATGAAAGTCAATCCCAAGGTGTACAAATGGGAATTTACGGAAGAAGCAAATGAAGCGCCTTATCAAAAGTTGCCACTTGTGGACACTGCTGAATGTAATCGATTGTTAGCATGCAAATTCATTAATTTCAGGTAAATTCTATGAAAATAAAAAACTTATTGCTTTTTGTTGTAAATTGATTCAAAGTATTTTTTTTTTTTTTTTTTTTTTTTTTTTTTTTTTTTTTTTTTCTTAAAGAATGGTGTTTAATTTGCAATACATTATACAAAGTTGATGAAAACTTGATGAAAAAAATTTTACAAAGTCTTGCAATTCTTTTCATCAAGTTTTCATAGAATCTGTCTGAAGATAATTTCTTACATTCCAATCCTAGCCCAAGGGAAAATACATGCATGAATCTTACTTTTCCAAGAAATCTGTATTTTGCAAGATCCTAAGAGATTTTTGAACCTGAAATAGTGTTGTTTACAAGGAATTTTTTTTTTTTTTTCTTCAAAATAAGTGAGGAAAAATTTTAGGGGTTCAAAAAATTTCTCAATTAATTTCTAAACAAGAAATTTGAAGAAAAATTGATGGTTTTGATGTAGTTTTTGTCGACTGAATTGATTAAGAAATTCCAAAGGTCTGGTTTGTGTAAATATAATGATGGACAAGTGAGTCAGTGACAAATTTGTAGATTATCAACTTCCCCTATTTGCTGATAGAGCTTGACATTTGATATTTTTCCCAGTATACGCGGTCATTTTCCAATAATTATCTGAACAATGTTATCTTATGTATTGATTTATTTTAAAGAATAAAAAAATTTCTATCTGGCACTCCAACCAGCCATAAATATAATTAATTGTTATTCTCTTTTTTTAGGGTGATCTTATTCGTTGTGCCGAAGTGAATGGCAGATGTAGGTTTGTAAATCCTAACGTTGAATATAATTTGAGGTATCCTTGTTTCCGTTTCTAGATCTCTTCACAATAGTTTATTGATTTATCTCTTGTACAAATGTTTCAAAGAAATTCGAAGTTTTCAAACTTGGTTGTATTTTTTTTTTTTCCTCTCTCTCTCTCTCTCTCTCTCTCTCTCTTTTCTTTTCCTCTAATAAAGACGCGAGTCTACTGCGTCTTTGTGACTTGATAACAGTTTCAATTTAGTATTAAGACTATACAAGTTTTACTTGTTTTCAGTCACAAAGAAACTCAAGACTTTATAATCTTTTCTTTTACATTTTCGCGTCGTTTTCTTTTTCACCTTGTATTCCACAAAGATTTCAATTTCTTTTTCAATACTTGGATAGTTGTTCTTATCAAGTTTTTCCCTCTTTGCATACATGTATAAATATATTTAATTTAAATATTAATCATCACTCGTTATATTATTTATGCGAAAAGCTTCCGAGTTATTATTATTACTTCATTTTGTGTGTTATTATCATGTAATTTTAGTTTGCTACCATCATCAAACAGTGCATTATAATTTTCATTTGACCGTAGGTATTCCCTACTTTTGTAATTTTCTCTAAAATTTTATTCCTGAATGAGAAAATATTCCGTTCATTGGAGTATTTTGTCTTAGCACTAATCCAGAATTTCAATGTGTTGGAATTTTATTTATTTGTCTGAAATAAAACTCACCAAATGATTATTATTGTAAATATTCTGAGCACTATTCATTTCTTGAAGACTAGTTTTTCTTTTAATTTTTAAATTACATATGTATGTAATACTTACTATCTTTCCGAAATATTCTCTATTTTATTCACAATACCGTAATAATATCTCTTCTAAATTCTATAATCTTGTCAGTACCTAGAGATAATAATATTATAAAAAGTTTAGAAGAAGTAATAATAGTTGTACAAATTATTTTTGCGTCAAGAGAGAAAAGGAAGAGTAAAAAAGAAAGGCAACAAAATTATATTTGACCGAGCCAAAGAAATGAATACCTATCATGTCTCATGTCTACTGAACTAGGATGGTGTTGCGGAAGAAGGGCCAAACTGCTTTTTGTATCATGTTTCCTAATACTTCATAGTCGTGAATAATAAGAAGCTACGTTATCGTTGGTTATAAACAAAAAATGGCTCAACGAGAAATTTGAAGTCTTGGGAACACTGCTAGCGAAGTATATTTATCATTGTCGCTTGGTAATTTCCGATTTATACAAGATTCAACACTGCAGTCGACAGATTGGCCCTTTTCATTCATTTCGATTGCAATGGAGTATACTGTATAAGAAAAATGGCCAATCTGCCACTTTGGCCCTAAAATTATCACGCATATTGGCCCTTTTCACTACTATCTTCCAGTACATTGGCCCCTCATTTTTTCGTGATTTTTTTGAAATCAGTTTGGCCCTTGGAGAAAAAATAACAGTTTGGCCCTTCTTCCGTAACATCATCGTAATACCAGAAGAAAGAAATGGAGATTATGTCAGGCTTCCACTCGTTCACCTCCTATCTTAGCCTAATATAGGCGTAGATAGTACGAGTATATACGAAATAAAGTTGGAGCTGGACAAACGTAGGTACGAACTCAGAAATTATAGGAGGAGGAGGAGGAGAGGGGTGATAACAGATTGGTCAAAAATTTCCAAGTTCGAAGGTCACATGGTCTTATGGACGAGAACTTTGGAATTGGGGGAGGGGGGGAGGGGGGAAGGATCGGAGTACAGTTATGAGACATGTCAACTAGCCTAAGAAATATCGATTCGATCTTCGATGTCGATATACCAAACTCCTTTGTGTAGCTATTATATACTACAAGGCGTACCGTACACGGAAACAAGTTCAAGAATTAGGAATGGGGTTTAGCTCACTTTGAAGCTCTGTTTTGTACAGTCTAGCAGAGCTTATTATGAGTATGTGTAAAATATTTACTCAACTCGGAAAATCTTCGTTCCTTAATTATAGGTACCTATCGATGTACACGACAATGTGAATCGTTAAATTATAACCGTTGGACACCACACCGAGTCTAAAAACAACACTCTTTTTATAAAATTGAAAACAATATTTTATTGTAGGAACGAACGTACCTATTCGTAAAAAGATTCTATCAATGTACGGTACTTACCTAAGAGAGCAGCCGAATAGATAACTAGATAAGAGTGAACGCAACCGTACACACGGTTGTTCGTGAAATTAGGTGGTGTAAAGGCCTAGGCTAATGCGTTTACAAGTGTAATATCATACTATACAAGAAACGCAAATTTCGAGATTAGTACGGTAGTGGTCGGGTTTTCTGACTTATGTATAAAAATAAATAGAAAAATTTATACGTGCAAGGATTGCAAAGATCAAAAGGAAAATTTTTTTGGCTCTTCCCGCACATTTGCCATATAAAAATAAATTATGGACAAGAGTTTTTATTTTATTGCACGACGTTTCGATGTACTAGACATCTTCATCAGGTGACGGTTGATTTATGTATACTTCTCGGAAGTCACTGCGGTCGTATACGGACCTCAATTTTATTTCGGAACTAAGCGATGTATCAGAGCGAAGATGCGAAACATTTAAAAAAAATTAAAGTGAATCTCTTCACTTCATGGAAAAATATTGAATGAAGGAAGAATAATATCAACATCGATCAATTTATTTTAATTTACTATATGGCACAAAAATTTTATTGTTTTCATCGTTTCATAACCTCGTGGTTTGTTCGAATTTACTTAGTATAGGTACCTATCTTTCGAAATTTTGACGAACGTTATCATTTTTTGATTGATTTGAGTTTGATCTCTCTTCCTTCATTCGATATAAGCTGCAATAGGCTATAGATAACTTCCCATATCCTACAAAAAAAAAAAAAAAAAAAAAAAAAAAAAAAAATTGAATTACGTGTTTATACGTACCTATTGATTGTTTGAAAAAAGTACTTAATTTGTTTCAATCGTACCTAAACTGTAGCTGAGGCGTTATCAAGTACCATCATGAACGCGCAAAACTTTCTTCTTAGCATCATACTCGCAGAAGCATATTAGTAGGTAGCTATTTATTGTAGCATCGTCACGAGCTCGTTAGAGTTCATTCTAATAAGTAATTGTGTATGTAGGTACCTAGGTAACATTCTTTGTCGCTCTTGTTTGGGTTACCTACCTACTTTATTACAATTCTCTAGACATGGCAGCTTACATTCAAAATTTAGCCAACAAGTTCCCGAAAATTGTTGAGCGATGACGAACGTGACAAATTTTCAGACCCTCTGCTCATGTACTTACGCGGGGCCTTGCTCATAATATTAATTACCTACAACTGAAATAAATTTGACGACGCATTTTTGACATCTTTGATGTATTTCTGGACAAAGCAAAGCTCACTGTTTTCTTGGATGGAAGACGTTGTAAGCCGACCTATGTTTGGTACTTGTGGTGTCTTCTGGGTAACGCTAACAGGCTTACTTTTCTCGCAGACAATTTTTTGTACTCCTCTTTGTAATGCCAACAATTTTCAATGTTGCCAATAATTGCCCGCGCTAATTGTCCTGCGAAGAATTGCCTTGCGAATAATTGTCCTAGAACCGTCATTATCGTTCGTCCTCTTTGTATTTGCTCAACAAAATACAATTTTCGGGTTTCCTTCCTGGTAAAAGTGATGAGAACTTGATTATTGGGTACCTACCCATTAGAATATTAATATATTTTTTCAAGTTTACACTATCATCAAACGTTTGAACGTTACAAACATTTTACGACAAAAGTTATCAAGTACCATACCTAGTACAAAAAAACAATTGAGTGCTTAATAATTTCATAAATTATAAAAGTACCTACGAAGGAGGGTGCAAAGAAAGAAAAATTATCAAATTCAAATGACAACTGGATTCGTAGATTGATATGGAATCAGGAAAATTTTGAACTCCGAACTTTGAATAAAAAGAGAAAAAAACTTTCGACTCTTATGTACCGTACTCTGTTTACTTATACTTATGATGAAATTTTAAAAAAGTTAATTATCCTTGTTCTCGGTTGGAAGTTTTCTTCGAAATCAGCATTCAACTTAGGTACAGTACCAATTGAAAAATTTGGATAAAATTTCAAATCGGTACCAACGCTTTCTGTTCGGAAATACGACAAAGGCCTGATAATCACTTGTTGCTAAACATACCTGTCACCTATAGGTACCTATGCTTAATTCGTGCAATTACCGGTAGTTGCCGAATTTGATGATCTCGAAGCATTCTACTTAAATAAAATTTCAAATCTCTCAAGTACCTATACCTATTTTAATAAGACTTCATTAATGGTCACACAGTTTTTCCGAGAAGAACTATACTTCAACTCAACTCTTTTTCTAAAGTTGGTTCGATGATACCTCAGGATATATAGACCGTATACTTCGTACTTACTTATCCAGAATCTCCTCAAAATTTTATCGCGTAGATAATATGTAGCCTACTTATCTATACTTTTCTTAGTGCACGAAATAGGTACCGGTAAATGGCGTTTCTATATAATAACCCTATCAAAAAATTTACATAAATATCAGCAGCTGAAAAGTTACTTAGGTACTGAATTTGGCACACTTTTCAGTTCCTTCAGCAGTTGATTTGGTGCTGAAACTGCAACTACTGAAACGCGCAAAGTACCGCGGTATGACGTATTGTCAGTAGTCGTATCAGTACCACATCAACTGCTGAAAAACTGCCTGCCAAATTCGATCGTTACCTACCTAAGTACTACTTTTCAGTACCGTAGCTGATTTGGTCAATTTTTTTGATAGGGAACGATTTGTGAATGAAAATTGTAGAATAAATTGGTAAGTACCTAGGCCTACCTACCTACAAGGAAATTACTTAGGTATTATTAAATAATTAATAGGTACCTACCTACAAATAATCCATTTGATTATGGTTATTGGTTTGGTTCGGTTTGGTTCCGAAGCGAATCTCGTTACCTATACCTACATATTATAGGACAGGTACCTATACCGGTATCTACACGTGAACACATCATATTCACTATAATTATCATGTCGAAAGGCAAATAAATTTCAATTGATTTTGTTTGTGTTTCGTAAAGTAAATAATTTAGTACTGTATCTACAAACTAAAATTATGAAATAATATTATATGAAAAATGGTGAATAGGCCTACCTATTAAACTGCACGAAAAGGAAAGGCTTTTGAACGAAAAATAGCAGCACAAAAGAATTGTCCAAAATAACGAAGTAAGAAGTGGTGTCAACGAAAAGCTCAGTGCCCGAAATTTTCAACCTCTTCCCCAAAAAAATAGAAAAAATACACGACACATTTTTGTAACGTGCTCGCCAAAAAAAAAAAAAAAAAAAAAAAAAAAAAAAAAAAAAAAAAAAAAAAAAAAAGAATCTATTTGATGTTTGATGCAGTCTTGCGTAATCGAGGCTGTGAGCTTTTATCGTTTATTACGTACGAGTTAACATCGTACCTACTGGTACGAATATTATGATTCTATTTCTATTGCGTAAGTATACATCGACTTAACGATCAACTCTCTCTTTGTCCTAATTTTCCAGCGAAAAACATGCGAGTACCAACAATGATTCTGCACATTCTAAGTATAATTATGATCAGTTCTTAATATTCGTTGTATCTTGCAGCTGTCTTTTCCTACAATAACTTATTGCATTCGGTGGGGATGTGCATTCGATTGAAATTGCTTACAACGCCACCTGAGGCCAAACGGACACCCCTTGGCCAGAAAAGAAAACGTGGCTGACCGAGTGACGAAGCGAAAAGAGCCCTCATCACGCAGCGGGCCCAGAATTTTTATTTCTAAACTTAGTGAAGCTCAACAAGCGCGGAGTAAAATTTTAAGTACTTTTTTCAATTTTTAATAATAATGATGATAGGTAGTAATAATAATACGCTGAAAAAATTATCTTTAAATAAGTACATTAATTTTTTTAAATACCTAATTATTCATCGTTTCTTTTGAATGTTTTAATTTAATTTTTCGGAAAACATTTAAATTAATCGTCATTTTTTTGTTTTTTCTTTCAATGCACTTCTTTCATATGTTCATGTATCATTTATTATGTTCACATTTTTTTTTTTTTTTTTTTTTTTTTCGTGAAATGATTTTTAATCGCTTCAAACATTTCCGACTTTCTATTATGAAAATTATATTTCGGCTAGAGTGTGATAACGAAGAAAAACAACCAGAAAGATACATTAGGTATTACCTTCATTAAAATCGTTGATGAATATTTGAGATACCGCGCGTACCTGTCTACTCAATTCTTAAAGAAAAAGTTCTTTACCCAAGATTTTATTGTTTATGATGATTTTCTGCGAATTGCAAAAAATAAACATCATAATTTGTATCTCATATAGACTAGGTACTGGCTAGGCTGTAATGTTATCGACGATTTCGGACAATGATCTCAAAGACTAATACTAGCGTGGACCCATGCTTTTCTTTTTCGATAATCAAACATGAGTATCATTCACAGATTCGAAGTCGGAGTCTTACAAAGTTTCTGATGAAAAGCTTTTTCAAGTGTACTATACCTATTCTACTGTATGCAGCGCACAACTGATAGTGGGGCGACAACCGAAAGTACTCTTGTAAAAGCAACTACCTAATCAAGTAGAATAGTACCATACCTACTCTTGAAGAAGTTTTCCAATATTAGTGCTCTACGTACACCTCATTCACTCAATATCGCAGTTTCAATAAAAGTTTCTGTCTGATTTAGGGAAAGGCCATTTTGGATCAGGAACGTACAAGAAGTGTCGCATTTCACGCGAGACTTTCTCAAGTTTCACTAGGCCTAGCCTATTAGGAATGAGGTTCCGAAATAGAATAATAATAATATGAAACATATTTGTTTCGCTGTGAATATTGCTTGATAGCAAGAAAATTTACTGAGCCAATAATTGAATCGTGTAGTTTCAAAATCAATAATAAGTAGTATAGGTACTTACAGTAGTAGTAGGCTTCACTTACTTATGGGTAGACTTTTTTTTTTGTGCAGGTGTGCGTATTTATGATTGACTTTTAAAGACGCTGGAATATTATAATTATTATTCTGTTCATACCAAAGCAGTTTTTTTCTTTAAAATGAGGGATTACTAGAGTTGATAATATTTTTAGCTTTCTCTATTGGTACCTACCTAGGTTGTAAGAATACGTGGATAAGGACGAAGAAGAATACAATTTACATATTATACGAGGCAGTATTATAATAGTGATAATACCTAAGTGCCTAGCCTATAATAATAATCACGATATAGTACCCGAGTACAATCTTGAATTCTGATGATGAAGTGTCAAAAAATCTGATGTGAGTAAATATTAATTTTCATGAGCTGTCGACGTACCTATCTTTAAAGAGTATCTAGGTACCTAGTACTGAATAACTTATGAGTTACTTATGCACTGTATACTGGTGCCATTTTATTAAATTATGTACGTAGACACGTACGTACGTACCTCTTGATATTATCGCCGTACTGTGCCGTATTTTTTTTTTTTTTTTTTTTTTGTAGGTATTTAGTTATTATCAGCTCGACTACAAAACTTTTTCTTTGAAATATCATTTACTAGACCTTATCTTATGATATTGGTTTTTCTTTTCTTCTCAACACTTAGGTAATGGATATGTATATCAGCAGCCTTTTTATGGAATATATATTCAAGTACAAAAGAAATTTATTTATAATGAACATAAATATTATAACGATCTGATCTACATGCGGCATTCCTATTTCTATTCACGTAGGTATTTAATCTATGATAGGTACAAATCGGTACAAATCTAATACGTATCATAATAAAGTAGATAGGTAAGTAAGTACTTGACTGAAACGCTCTTTTGCGTCTGTGAGCGAATAGTTGACGGTTGACGCGACGAAAACACAACACGCATTGTTAATAGCCGCCAACTAATCGCTCACAAATCTGTTTGACAATAATTTGATACTACGCCGCCGCGAGTAATAGGTAGGTATTAAGTATATAAAAATAATAAACGGAAAGTTCTACACAATGCGCCACGGCCATATCGAGAGAGAGAAAAAAAAAAAAAAAAAAAAAGTTATACTTGTAATTATTTGTTGAGCCATACAAAGCTTTTTCAGCCGATTTACACACTAGACGATTTACACCAGACCTGCAGACGTGATACTCGTAGATACAAATCGGTACCGGTATATTATGTTGTATAAACTATAACAAAGAAGGAGCGGTGCCAGCGCATCTCTTAGTGTTAGATATTACCAGTTTTGTATTGTATGTATATAACTTATATTAGGTACTCTGTAGACGTACTGTATTCAATCTTCGAGAAATGTGAACGCGTAAAACTGAATTATTCAAAAGTAGGAATGTAGGTAGGTACCTATCTAGGTTGGTACGTGTTTGTCATCTTTCATCACACATGCACCAAATGAGTTGTTTCTTCACGGAGTTCAAAAAACAATGATTAAAAAAAAAAAATGTCGCACAGCTTAAACCTCGGTCGTATCTGCGCACTCGTCGACATACCCCTCGTCTGGACTGTCGGTTTTGCTTTTTGCTTTTAAAGACAATTTGGATGTTGTCTTCAATTTCATCTTGCTCGTCATCTTGTCGCTGCCTTTTTTTAGCGATAGGTCGTCGCCGCCAAGTAGTGGCACTTTAATCGGGTAGTCACTCTTCGTCTCCATACTTTTGTCAGTCTCAATCGCAGTTTCGGATGGTTGGCCAAGAATTTGCACCGTTTCAGAAAAGGAAACGTGCGGCGCATCTGTTGTATATTGATACACTGGCGAATCTTTTGGATACCCCTCGACGTTGGATCGGATATCGCCGCCGCCGCCGCCGCCGTAAGAATGTTCGAATGACGCCGGCTGTAGCGAACGTGAGGGCAGCTCAGCATCTCTTGCGTAACGCGTTACACACACTTTTGAGGTGGCCGCTGAATGTCTCTTGTGTGGCAGCGTGCGGTAGAAAGCCGTTGCTGGCAAGACTGGAGGGAAATGCGTAGCCATTTTCGCTAATCGTGAATCATGAGCGTAGATAGATGACAACGAGGAAGACGCGTCGGCGTGTGTCTGAACAGGATTCAAACACATGTTGACAGAAACTGTACGCACGCCATTGCTCGAGGGTATATTGATACTACCTGCAGTGTTTGGTCTCCAGCCCACCAGCTCGTCCTGCCGCGAGGAAATACCGACATAAGCCGCATCAAGACAATCATTCTGAATAGTGCTGCTGCCTGCCATAATTCCTACATTAGGAATATTGCGAGCGTATCTTTTCTCTTTGGTGGTATCATTTATTAAATCAGGATTCGGCTCGGGCAGGAAGGTATTCCAGGGGTACGTTAAACGCGATACAGACGGAATATTTTCAAAAATTTCCTGCTTGGTCACGTTTTTCATCGACAGAACCTGCTCGGCCACAAATAGATTTCCGCCGTTCGTCCTTTGCGCGTAAGTGTCATCAACGATGGATTGCGTCTCCCGATCTGTGATGACGGGCGTGCCTGTTGCAGCGTTTGAGTCGTTGTACAGTACAAGTTCCTTGCTTTTCTCCTTTTTTCTGCGTTTCTTTCGTTTAACGCGATACCTCAACAAACACGTTATGAAGCAAGTCAACGAAAAAGCGATCACGGTTGCAACCAGCGCGTACAGCCCCATCAAATATTCAGGGAGTATCCTTCTGTTGTGTGACGGAGGCTCGTCCTTGAAAACGATACGAATTGTATAGTTAGACTGCGCTTTGCCTGCCTGATTCTCGGCCACACACATGAACGTACCGTTATCATCCTCATTTGTATTCAATATGAATAATTCGCTCACTTTCTCAGTTGTACCTTCATCAATGTAGTAGTGGTACAAACGCATTCCCACTGCCACCGTCGTTGAATTGTTATTGTTTTGAAGAAGGCGATCTTGGAAGTGCCAAGAAATTCGTGCTTCAGGCTGAGCGTTCACGCGGCACACTAACGATACGTTTTTACCCTCGGGTATTTCTAGATATAACGAAGTTGGCGATACATTCGGCAGGCAAGCGAGCTCTTGGTCGTCTAATTGCTTTATGGGGGCGCCGCGAAGTCTGGTCGGACCATCGCACGTCGCCTCTATAGTTTGCGGCACATTAGTAAGATTAAGCCAGCTGTATAGATCAGCCAGTTTGCAATCACAGAACCATGGATTTTGTTGCAATTGAATAGCATGCAGCCGCCGCGGTATTGTATTCGTACCTGGGATATATTTCAACGAGTTATGGTCCAATCTCAACATCTCGAGGGCACCTAGACCGTAGAATGCCTCGCTTTCAATAATTTCAAGTTCACATCTGCTCAACTCGAGACTGACCAGATATTTCAAATTCTTGAATGTATTTGCGCGCAGTATCTTAAACGGGTTACCGTTTAAATTAAGCTTCATTAACGAAGGAAGATCGGCGAACACATCCGTCGGAATTCTGCTCAGTATATTATTGGACAAATCCAATTCGATTAGATTGGTAAGAGCTTTGAAGGCGCGATCATCAATGACCATCAAACGACAACGTGATAAGAATATCTTTTGTAGGTGGAGTAGTCCTAATATGTTAAACTGTTCTCTGCTCAACGTTTTCAAATCATTACCAGAGAAGTCAAACACTTGTGTACCTGAATCAATAGTGTCTGGTAGTGCGAGCAACCCTCTGTTGACACATTCGACATTCTGTTTGCCACCTTTCCACTTACATATGCAGTTCGTCGGGCACGACATTGCAGCACTAATCAGTACCAACGTGTAGAAAGACACCAACAGCAAATAATTCATCCTTACATTGTGGATACGAGTCAACGCTGCTGCATCGTTTAGCCGAGTGATGTTCCTTCTTCTTTTGCGAAAGAGGTTTCCGCGTGGTCGCTTTCATTTATTTACATGGTACTTATTCATCATCTGTAGCAATCTGTAACAAAAGAAGTAAAATTTTAGTGTTTTTTTTTTTCTTCTTCTTTTCTTTCTTTCTTTCTTTCTTTCTTCAATCGAATACAGTGCGTGAGCGATTAGTGAGCGGTCGGAAGGAATGCGATTTACGTCTTGGCTGATCATCTCAGAACGTGCGTCTTTGTTGCAAATAGTAGGCTTATACTGTACGCAAGCAAACTCCAGACTTCAACTGTGAAGGAATCTACTAAAAGCTTCACTCATACACTCGAATGTCTCAATTTTGATTATCGTATACGTCATATAATAAATTAGGTTTCTTGTAGATACCTATCTGGAATCATCTCCAAGAACACACATAGAGTACCTATCTATCATTTTGAGGAAATGTATAACTGGTTCCATTTTGATTTTTGCTCATATTGTACTAATCAATCAATGTAGGCCTACCTACAATTGTTCTTGTATACAAACAAAATCACCAACATTTTGGGTTAGCATTATCAAGTTTAGGCTATTCAGAACAGGGTACAAAATGTGGCCACTAAACGATACTACAACTGCCCCTCCTGTTGTAAGCATTTCGCATCTTTTTTGGCGAGAGTTTTCTTTTCACATTTCTTCAACTCGGTGGCGTATTTAAAAAAATTTTCTGAGGAGGGGGGGGGGAGAGGTTCCAAATGTGGACCCGAAATCTGTTTTTCTTAATTTTCTCGCTAAATATGTATGTACTTTTGAGGAAAATATCAAGGGGCTAAAAATATTCGGTACCTAGGTACCTATATAATTCTTTACAAAAATAGTTCCTATAAGAATTTTCGTTGCGATCATTTTCACGAAGTCGTAGTGCTTTCCTGTTCAACCAAAAATTGGTTGTCGAGTACCAATGCTGATTAGCAAACAGCCTACGTCCACGCCGCGCCGCCCTCGTCACCTAGTTCCAAAGCCGAAAGTTCGGAAAGCTCTCAGAATCTAGGTCGATCCAATTGAGGAAGGCGACAACCCGAATGTTTTTAGGTACCTACGTGTAAATATTTTGTCTGCCAACATTTTGTAAGTAGGTGTACCTTTTTTTTTCGGTCAATGTCTTGAAAATATCTTGTAAATATCATTTTATTGTTTTTTATTCGTACCTATACCAAAGCAAAAAAAAGTAAGCGAGGTGAAAAATTAGCGTGGGAGAATCCATTGTGTCTTTCATCAGAAAGCTGCTTATCTGTAAATAGGTAAATAGTCTGTAAATCTACACTGCATTATACCTACCTACATGCTAACGTGTGTTTGAGCGTCGAGATATTATTTCAAGCTTTGTAGCTGTTTTGTTTGAAAATGATATATGTATGTACGTAACGGGAATGAGATAAGACTTGTGGAACAACAAGTTGGATAATACCTATATCAGATTAGGAAAGTTGACGGCTGTTCTTGCTTATAAATACTTAACTACGCATTTGTGAAAATTATCTAATTCAGCGCTATATATTCATGGGTAAATTATAATTTTACTAAGGAAGTTAATGAGTATACAATAAATCATACTTAGATTATAGAGTATTACTATTCACCTCATCAGCTAGTTCATCAACATCTCTTTGCGTATCCGTTTGAATTCAGTTTGGCTCATCAATGTGAACCTTTGAACAGAAAAAAGAAAATATATTTATAAGACGGGTAGATAGGTTTATTAAACTTGTACAATGATACTTATGGAGAGAAAAACAAAGAATAAAACGCAAAATCTATTTTGTTTCCTGCCACCAATACATAACATCAGTACCTACTGATGAACAGGAATACACATACACTGCGCATTGAATTCGGGGTGCGTATAAAATGGATTGATTTTTCCGTGACGTTGAATGGCAGACCAAAGCTTCCAGAGCACGAGTTAACCGCTTGAGAAAGCGCAAAGATTTTTTAGGAATTCAATTTTTTTTTTTTAAATGACTGAATTTTTCGGAATAAAAAGATGATTGAAGCCAAGTTTCATTCTACATCATAGGTAGGTACCTTATGATTTGTAATGGAGAAATTAATTAATTAGTCAGATAAAAGAGAAATATGAGCAAAATGATGTAACATGAAATTGATAATTGTCTTTGCATCGCAGAAATTTAATTCTTATTATGAAAAATTCCATCATTTCTGAGATGATTTGAATTTATATAAGTCTCCATACTTCTCTTATGAGGTTGACTTGTGCTCTGAAAGTTTCAGCCAGCTATGTACGTGCGATGTCATGAAAAATCGTTCTATCATTATTCTTTGCCATTAACCATGCATTAACATATAAGTACCTGTGTAGTAGGTAACAACTGGGATAATGCCTCAGAAGGGTTGCCGCGCCGCGCCAGTAGGCGCACTGGCACTGACTATATAATTTACCATTCATTAATGGTAGTAGGCATTAATAAGAACAAGGAAATCTGATACAAAACTAGGTATGTGGATGCATCAGGATACCTGTTCATTATGTACTACTTTATCTATGGGTGCTTGAATGTAAATTATTATGGGCAATTAAACACTTCTTGTGATGTGCGGCTATCGGTTATTTGATGATTATTGTAACCAATATAGACTGTTCAAAAACTGCCAAATAAACAAATATAATGGGTCAACTGTACCATAATATTATTCAAATTGCTTTTATTTCTCAGATAATTCCGCTAGGAGCGCCAAGATTTTTCACTTTTTTCTTTGAGAAAAAAAAAAAAAAAAAAAAAAAAAAAAAAAAAGAATAAAGAAAAGAGACGAGACCTGTCTATTTGTGCGCAGTTGATAGGTAATTAAAAAATCCCTCTACGTACATACATTTCGATGATTTGCAGTGATGATTGAAAAATTAAAAATTTTTGCAGTCTCTTGGTTCAACTGCTAATCAAAAATGAACCGGTATTCAGCGGATTAATTTTCTACAAGAATTAACCGGTTAGACGGTCAATAACCTATTTATAATTACCCATCACTAATTAACAAGTGACGTTGCAGAACGCGTTCTTATCAACTAGGGAGCAAAATATCATATCACTATAGCTTTTGTGAGCGTTCGGAATAATCAATTTATTTAGAGAACGGTCAAATTTTGTGAGCAATTGAAAAGAACTAAATTTGTTCTTATTGTAATTTTACATCTTATAAGATTAAGACCAAATAAAAAGGAGCCTCTTTGATTGTTAATCACTTGAACGAAAACCTTTTGGATTCTCTTATTTATCCCGCTTTACCCTCACATGTTGGGAAAGTGTTGACGTCTTTTCAATAATATTCCTCTTTGTCTTAATTTTCACATTATTTGAACTTCTTCCACTAGGCAAGTATATGTAATTAGGTAGCCTATAGGAATAAGCAAATAAACTCGGAGTTCCAGGTGGTGTGGATGATCATATACGATTTTTCATCAAACTAGCCTAGGTACAACAAACTTTGAATTTATTTTACTTTGTAATTGTAGCCTACCGCAAGTAATTGACTTGAATGAAATGGTACAAAATTTCAATATCTCTGGGAGGTTTTTTTATTGGGCCAACGGGATCACGGAACCCCTGTTCAGATATGTTCCGTGATAACTTTTCTCCGCGGTTGTTACACGGATGAGTACCTAATCGAAGATATTTTTGCTTTGTTTTTTCATGTCGTCGCTGTTGGCATTTGCTCTGTAGGTACCTACTTAGAATTAAATAGAATTTTCGTGTGACTGCCACCATCGCACTTCGGAACAAAAATTTGTTTCGTGCGTATACTTTTCGGGACGTAATTGCCGTTGATTTCTTTATTCTACTTAATTCATTGAATTTATACATAAAAATTATTAAATTTATCAAGTTTTCCCATGAAATGCAACAAAGTTGTTGAAAAAATAATATTGAGCATAACAGGAGTCACCCGAATTATACATTTTTAAAAGAAATGCGTGGAAATTCTTTACAGAGCGCTAGGCAAGTTGTAAATAAAAAATTTTTGAAAAAAAAAAGGAAATAAATAGGTAAATACCGACTGCGCTCACAATTTGACGTTGAAACGCAAGAATAGAACTGAAAAGGAGAAAACAAGTTCAACATAGGAATGGAAATGACTATAATAATGATACTGTACATCATTTAGCCTTTTGAAATTGAATGATTCTTTCAGATTGTTGAATTACTGTACGGTATTTCAGAAATGCAAGGTAAGATTCTCACGCGGCCGCCGCTTTTGTTGAGTTTTCATATGATACCTAATGTAGGTAGGCCTATTTGATGGTGACCACGCAAGAGTCTTTACCTTTCACTTTTGAAATAATTCAACAATTTGAAAAAATTATTCAATTTTGAAGGCCTACATAAGCTAGGTATCATTATTATAGTCATTTCCGTTCCAATGTTGAGCTCGTTTTCTCCTTTTCAGTTCCATCCTTGCGTTTCAACATCAATTTGTGAGTGCGGTCGGTTTTTTTTTTTTTTTTTTTTTTTTTTTTTCCAACAATTTTTTATGTGATTCTTCTTTTGTACTCATTACTTTTATCGATGCTCCAGAGCCTAATATTGTATACAGTATAGTGATGAGCTTAACCTAAGATTTGTATGGCCCATCATTTTTATGACCCACTTTCTTGAATCTCTTACATGTTGCGTTGCTATGATCTTGCGCAATGCGCAATGTTGAACTCCGAAATTGTAGTAGCTAAAATGCTAAAAGATCTGCCGATAGGTATTTCTTTTCCAGTATGCCAGTAACAAATCGTAAAATTATTTTCCCATGCAAAACACCGCGTGTTCAAAAAGAAAGAAAAATTGAAAATTTGAACGGAAAAATCTGGAATTAGGTAGTATAGGTATCATCTGACAGGAAATTACAACAGTAATAAGTTTTATTCTCATCAATAATTTTTCGTTTTAAAACACATTAAAAAAAAAAAAAAAAACGGAGAAAAGAACTTTTCTTACTACGTACCTACGTACAAGATGATGGATGAAAATATTATGTGTTTGAGGACCGCTGAAGACTTACTTTGCTAAAAATATTCGAACCGGTTTCGAAGGTCGCGGTCGCGGTCGCGGTCGCTTCAGAGTTGAGACGAACCGGAACGCGACAGAATGATACGAGATTATACTGCACTCTTTCATTTCGTTATCACCCAATACGTGTATTCTTGGTTTACAAAAATATTTATAGTGAACGAAATACCTACGTAGGCTACGGTACCGTAGCTGTGTATTGCTCGCCGTGCGCGTGCTTTTTACCCGGAGTTTAAAATTTTCTCATCTCTGTAATGAGCTTTAGTTACAGAATGATGAATCGCACATCCAGATAGCGAAAAGCTAACAGCTTCATGAGGATCTTTGCTACGAGTGGGTACCGTGCGTTGTCGACTTGCGCATAGTTTTGCTCTTATCTATCGTTCTCGTCAAAGTGTAATTTTTACAATAAGTAGGCACATACTTAATATATAATTATTTCACAACGCATCGTATGCATACTATATTATTATTATTATTTCATCGTGCTTTATGATATCGTTGTGCAAGTCTTTCAGTGTGTTTTGTCTTCGCCGCGATTGTCGTCATTATTGGACGAGTGTTCATTTTAGCGTTTTAATTTCGTCGTTTATCAGTGTTCGCTATCACTGTCGCCACCAGCAATACTCGAACACGAACAACATGGTCGTGGTACAAGTAGAGGAAGGAATGTTACGAGGCGTCGAAAAGAAATCGATGATCACGGGCAAGTCATTTTGCGCCTTCTCTGGTATTCCGTATGCCGAGCCGCCGATAGGTGATCTCCGTTTCAAGGTACCTATACCTACCTACCTATCTAGGTACCTAAGTAGACTACGTTATTCCCTATTTAAGTAGTTTTGTACAAATTCCGCGGGTAAAAATATCTTACTTAAATAGGCCTAGGCCTATAAATATTGTAAACACTTAGTACGGTACCTGCCTATAATAAGAGAAAAGTCGCGGTAAAATACGTGCGAGTAGTATCATAATAATTTATTATGGTAGTTCCTGTATTGTTGTATGCTTAAGCTGACTACCTATCATGTACCGTATTGAAACAATAACGTCCAGAAAATTTATTTCTCGGTTCATAGTTCACACGAACGAAAAACGAAAACAAAGCACGTAGGTACCCTACGCCACGCGCTTCGTTGCACGGAGCAAAGTCGCGTTTTTCGTTCGCACAAGGAATGAACTTGCGTAAAAGATTTTTTCAAGGGAAATGGACGCACGCTGTAGTAGTGCTGTAGTGCATCATGCGTTTCGCGTACAACAAGACAAAGTAACACTGTTTGTAATAGCGTACGCCTGCGCCACACGAGAAGCACGAAGTACGCGACGAACTCGCGCTGCATGGCAACCCTCACCACGGCTTAGGTCGCCAAAGCGCTTGTCCGGACGTTTCGGATATTGGGTGCTCACTTTGTTCCCTTGTAGCGTAATATAGGTATACCTACTATTTCAACTGCATTGATTTAGAGTGATCTAATGTAGAAAAGAAATATCCTTGAGCTTGCTCTCTGAGGAGCCGATTTTTAAACAAAGCACAGTTCAGGTAGCGAGCGGTACCAATGCGAGGTAGTGGGATGGGATGTACTTTGTCTCTTCTACAGTAGTTTGGTCATGATTCATGAATATTTCGGCTATACAGTATTAACTTACTCATTTCAGCCTATAACCACGTGCACCATCATCCACAACAAATCTTTCCACTCTCCCGTCCATGAATTGGCTGCCTTCTCTTCTTTCACCTAGATAGACTGCTCTCTATCCGCGTCGACCCCTCCTCGATTTCAAGGCTGAAGTTGATATATATATATATAATTAAACGATCAGCGGTAAACTCAGTATCGATAGCATGATTTACAAAGAACGCTTCTCTCGCAAACTTGATCGCACAACCATCTTTTTTAGCACTTCTTGCTGTAAAAAATGGATTTGTCTTCCCATTTTCCGGGTACGTCTCATTTAAAATCGCTTGCTTGTATCCTGAAATCTTCCATCGTGAACGTTGCGTTTTACCCCCTTCAGACTTTAAAACGCATCTTTATTCACTTGAAAGACCCCATCATAATTATTGAAAAGAGAAAAAAGAAACGGAATTTATCGCATCAACTGTGGTGACTGCCCCGCCACGCATACATCGAGCCAGGCCGCTGGCCTCTCAAGAAACGTATCGACGTGCACGAGAATCAAGGCCATCCAAAAACTGGCCTCGTAAATTTAACCTCGAGACGCACATTCTGGATTGGATAGTAGACACACACATTTGATTGCGCCGACCGAGCAAAATTGTTTTGCAACGCAACGTGTACAGGAAAAGAGATTGATGATCGTTCTCGGAAAAGAAACGCATAGGTAGGCCTAATAATATTGGACCACTCTGATGCTGCGACTACTCTCGTGTACATCATCTACTTATTTAATCGTACAAAGTACATACCCGCGTCAAAGTTTTTTTTCTCATGATTTGTGCGGTATTTTTCAGTTAATCTGATGATACCGGTACCTACCTACCTATTGAGGTAAAACAGTTGTAATCTTACGTTCGTCAGTTAGTGAATCAACGTGGTTGTATTCTAAACCGTTCACTACGCGAGGCAAGGGCTTATCAGGCCTATTAATATTATAACTAATAATATTATTGTTATTATTAGCCTATTATGTATTATCATTATTACCTATACTAGGTATTATCAGCAACTATACTTACATAATTATAATCTTCAAATAAAAAAATTAACAAAATCATACCTAGCTCGAAAACAAAACTATTAGCCTACTTATAGTTTACACCATACGTAATTATTATTTATTAGGTATGTCGATATGAAATTAATTCGCACGCCTTGATTTCAATTTTTAGTCGTATGAGCTTCGCGCTATGAGTGTCATTGCGTAGGTATACGCAATGCAATGCTAAATACGTAATATTTTTAGAACACACAGCCTTTTGAGTTTCATAGCAGATTTCATTTTTTGTACGCAGGCACCAATACCAAAATCAAAATGGGAAGGCGTTCGTGAGGCTTTGAAAGAGGAAAGTGAATGTATACAATTTGATTTAATTTCCGGAAAACCAAAACTAATAGGAACCGAAGATTGTCTCTATTTGAATGTGTACACGCCGGAAGTAAATAGAAAAAAATTGATGAAACGCTTTTGATGACAACAATTATAATATTTTCCTTTTATGTATATTTATAAGCCTAGTTTCATAATACTGTATGATTAACAGGTACCTTCTAAAATAGAATCCAAAAAAGCGGTGATGGTATTTATACACGGAGGTGGATTTTGCACTGGCTCTGGAACAGAAAAATTGTACGGTCCGGACTATTTGGTCAGCCACGATGTAATTTTTGTCGCCATGAATTATAGACTTCACGTTCTTGGTAATGTTGCCATAATACGTACTCGCCGATACATTAGAAGCTGTTGTCTAGAGGTTAATTGGTTTTCGTTCATCCCCTATTACCTACCCCTTATAATTATGTGTGTTGCGCAGGCTTTTTGAATACCGGTACGTCGAATTGCTCGGGAAACGCCGGGTTGAAGGATCAATTGCTCGCCATGACGTGGGTTAGAAAGAATATTACGAGTTTTGGAGGTGATCCGGAGAATATTACGCTTTTTGGCGAGAGTGCTGGAGCATCCTCTGTTCACTTACATATGCTATCACCGCTTTCAAAAGGTAGAATTTTGATTCTCGGTTAATGATTTTCTTTTTGTATAACGACTTATTGGAGGAAAAATAGACGCCCAATGTGGCAGAAACGTTAGCGTTTTCTCGAAAAAAAAAAAAAAAGAGGCAATTAATTTCACGCGTCTCAACAGCAGATCTGACAGCGTTTTTGCTACGCGTTGGAGGAGCGTGAGCAGGAACGCTGGACGGACGGCTAGCGTTTTTGCAAGAAAATAAGATACTGTAGGTAGAGCAGTGACGAATTCGAAGACAGTAGATATTACTGTTATAATTAATACCTACCTACCTATTTCTTCTACAGCTCACAATTATAATAAATATACAAGAAGTAGGCCTATTTCTTTACCTATCGAGTTTTAAACTCTGACAAAGAAAATACGTTTCAGAGACTCGTAATCAATCCGATAGACTAGAAGTAAAAAAATAGTTCGTTTCGTAATACATGACAAAAACAAGCAATATTGGATCCGATCTGTAAAATTTGAGATGCAGTTCAAAATTGACGCATCTTGACGCACTTTTTTGCAATGGTGACCAAAAATGCAACCAATCGGAAGTGAGAAGTAATGGAAAGTGCAATTTTGACGCAATGGTGATGCGCTTCTGCTGCATTTCAGAGGCAGTCCTTGCAGTCCATTGGGAAACAAGCGAGTTGATAATACATATACTATTGTTTTTCAACGCGAATTATACATTACAGTACTTCTTATAGCCTAATACGTGAAGCAAAATTAGACTCTCAAAAGTAGAATTTGTCATTGTTTTAAGGTTCACGAGTTGTTTTTAAATGGCATCACCGACGTAATTTTTGCTACGGGTAAAACAATATTATTTTCGCCTCGGCACTACGGTTCTGATAACGGCGAGTTTTGCTTCGAAAAACAAACACAATATGCACCACTTTCGCTACATGTACCGTATTATAAAAAATTTCTTTTCTATCCGTTATTTTGGTACACATAAAAGTATCTACCGTACTACATCACTTTAAGTTAGTACCTACTAAGTAACGGGCTAGGTAATTATCTGCGAATGTCTTCGTAAAATAGACAATTGGCCTAATATAATAATATACTTACTTATTAAGATCTTTTTCAGTAATTATATGAAACTAATTTTCTGGTCATTTGTCTGATTGTGAAAATGGCTCTATTTTAGGGTCTATGAGAGTTATGATAGTAAGAGACAGATTTTGGGAGTGATCAATATTATTGAATACCTACCAATGTTTATTTGAAAACAACACGAGAAACAACTTAATTGCGGAATAACCAAAAAGAAGCCGAAGAAGTACGTGTACTTATATGGTTGCAAGGAACAGCTTGTCATCGATCAATTAATAATGGGGCAAGCAAGGAAAGGAGGCAGAAAGTTGTGCACAGTGTACATTGACCCACGCAAAGATATACATACGATTCGGTCCTACCAAAATGGTTTTCCTACCGCTTTAATTCTGCCCGCTCAAACACCGGTAACGTGTCGACGCGACAGTGCAGTGTCGAGTAGGCAGAGCGGTCGGACGGAGGACGACAGGCCAGACGTGGTTTGTCCTTCTTCTCTATCAGTGCCAACCTCTACACCGCGTTAAGTGCGTATTTCGTTCGGTCCCCCGGAGCTCTCCAGCAGTGTTCACCATTAACCTCCTCAATACTAAAGAGGGGGGAGGGGCACACATACTGCTCCACTTGTGGTGGCGTTACCAAGTCTCGCAAATATAAATAGATGGGGATAAATGAAAATGAATACTTTAGATAAGTTGTCATTCGAGTACGTTGGGTTGTAATGGATGTATACCAGTACCTAATCCGCGATACTTGGAGGGCCGCTTGTACCAAAGATTAAATGAAGTTTTAAAAAAATAACCGTGGTTTAAATTAGCAACTAGCCAAAACTGGGCGATTAAGTTGAACCTGGTTTAGCGTAGTAAAACCAGATTTAAACTCCGGTTAAATGGGTTGGTGTACAATAGGATATCCGATACCGGGCATTTAGTTATAATTCAATCTCGAGATTAAAAACTTAGTACTTACAACCGACCCTTCAGTATACATGAACAAATGATTTCAAAAACAACGTATTTTTCCTCCAAAATAATAATTATTACCTATGTAATATTATTCTCCTGAAATTCTCCCTCAATTATTGTTATTGTTTAATATGTTTTTTATCATCTCTTCGAGTTAGGCTTGTTTCAAAAAGCTATCGTTCAAAGTGGAACCGCTCTTTCGCCATGGGCATTCGAAGAGTATCCCGAATCACGAGCTCGTAAGTTCGGCCGTCTAGCGGGTTATGAAGGAGATGACCTCGAAGGATTAGTTGAGTATCTCAAAACTCAGACCGCTAGAAGATTGTGTGAACTTGCCAACCAGTGTCACGAAGATGCTAAAATTGTACGTACCTAACTCTTGTAAAAAGATTTTAATGTAGCTGGTTCGGATACTTATTTGTGTAGAACCAATATTATTTGTTAATCACTGTATGTATACGCCGCACTTATTTGAGCTTTTAAGTTGCTTCAAGAAGGTAGCCTATATTCGGAATGTAAAAAGATATGGTTTGTTTGAATAACGTGTGGCGTTTTTCTCTTCGCAGGACACACCAGGATGCTGCAGTACACTTGTTTTTGCACCGTCCGTGGAAAAAATCGTAGAAGACGCTTTCTTACCAGATTTTCCCGAAAATTTGATGAAGTTCGCCTCTCGTTTACCAACCATTGTCGGATATAACGACCTAGAGGGTTTATTAGTTTTTCTGAGTTAGTATAATATTATTTTCCTCTACGTAGGTACCGTACCTACCGTAGGTACTCGACATTTCAGAACGAATTCGAATTCAATGAAGGTAGGTATTTATTACACAAAGCAACAATTAAAATTTGTTTGAAAATTGTTGAAGTGATGAGATACCTAGGTACCTAGATTAAAATGTGTCGCATCACTCTGGAACAAATCGGAATCACTATAGAAATTCAAATAAATGCCACTTATAAATAAAATTCCTGCATCGATCCCATCCCTATAGATTATGGGTTCTCTGACGATGCTCTCCACAATTAAAACATAGGTACCGTACCTATAAATTGTAGTTGATGAAAGACAACATACTTGCGAGCTTTTTCTTCTTTCCTTTCCTATAATAGGTAATCGAAAATTTTATTTTATTATTGTTATGCCTATACCTATAGCTCAAATACCGCAATGCGTACATTCACTCTTGAACGATCTTTCAATCGCGGTGAAAAATAATTTTCATTTGAACGAATCCGAGCAAGCCGAGTTGTTGGTGAAAATGAAAGAATTTTATTTTCAAAATAAAAAATTATCGCCGGAATGTATGCCGCAGATTGTTGACGTAAGTCTATTTGCTTAGGTACCTACCTACGTAAATTAAAAGAAGTAAGTTAAAAGTTTCTCCTCCTTGCACACACACATTTGAAAACTTTATTTTGGTTGCGTTTCGAACCACTACCTTAGTGTTCTGTATTAGACCTAGATTGCATTGTGCGGGAAGAAGCCTCTTCTTTTAATTTATTTGTACATACTCGTATAATAGATAGGGTAAGGCAAAATGATGTTATCAGTTAATTGGAAGTTGCGCTAAATCTGTTCTAGCGCAAAAACGTCAAACAATAAAAAATGCGTATGAATACTTCAAATGTAGGACAAAATTTATACCTCAGTTTAATCCAGGATTTGCCTCCCTCCCCCCTCCCCCCTACCAAACTTTCTACGATCTTTTTTAGTCGAGTTATGGACCAAAATGTGCTACAAATTGATCAATACTACATATCTCAAAAATCAAAAATTTTCAAAATTTTAAACTTTTTTCTGATCTTGAAGCGAAATTTAAAACGTTGATTCGAGAAAAAATACCTACATAACCCCTAGAAGCTTGGAAATGGGAAATTTTTCAGTTTTTTTTTTTTTTTTTTTCTTTCTTCACGAAAATTTTTGCAAATTAGTCATAATTAAATCAGTCGTATTGAAAAAGTTGGTTGGGCTGCCTGCGGGAGCGTTTTCTCTATTTCTTCTCTTTCTTTGAGGTATGGGGGCCGATCTCACGTCAGTTGAACCCCAAAGAAAAACTATACCATGCGACGCCACTGCGGTATACTAGGGGCTAAGAGGAAGGACGAACTCGTAGATTGCAGAATTAGGGTAAGAGTGAGTCTCGATGTCAAAATATTAAGTATGCCATTAGCAGCTTTAATACGTGGTATACTGTAGCCTTGGTGCAGATTTCGGATTATTGTAGGATCTCAAGAGAGGTGGCGTGGCGCATGAAACAAGTCAATATATTATCATGCGTACATGAGCTTCCATCAGTTAATACCTAGGTTATACATAGGTACTCGATGTACGCAGCAACATAATCATCTGATTAATATAGGTAGGTACTTATCTGATTTCGTTGATTTTTCAGTTGTATACGGACTTATACTTTATAAAATTTTACGAAGCTATCGATTATTTGATTCAGTCGAATGTACCACCGTATATCTATCTATTCACTTATGATGGGAAAATAAATTTTCTGAAGAACATCATTAGAAAGTTTATCGACTTGAAGATGAAAGGTAAGACTGAGAGGGGCGAGACTAGATAATGGAAACTACGAGTATCGTTCAAGGGTAAGTAGGTATATTTTGTACCGCGGTATCGCGACTTTATTTTACGTGCATCAATGAATAAGAGAAACGACAAAAAATACGAGAATTTAAATTCTCACCCTACCGGCGCGGCGGCGTATGTACTCTCGTACCTATACATAGTGACACCATTACCCATAAAATAATTTCAATAAATAAATAAAAATAAATAAATAAATAAATAAATAAATAAATAAATGGTGATAAGTATACGAGTACGTAGTGTTTATTCGTAAGTAGCCTACAAGAAGCTGTAATTTAATATTCGGATTAAAACTTCAAATCTTATATTATGTATACGCGAATGATACGGTCCACAGGAGCGGCACACGGAGATGATTTGGGATATTTGTTCAGTCAAACTTTGCTACCGATGAAGCCCGATGAGACAGATAAAGAAGTAATTAATTATTGCTGCACCCTTTGGACGAATTTCGCTAAATCTGGGTACGTAGGTATTATTGCTGTACATGACCATCTTTTTATGAAAATCTAGAACTACGGTACGTAATTGCTTGAGCACCATCTAGGGATGCTAATTGGATTGATTGAAAAAACATATAAGTGTCATCAAATGCTAGCCTATGTATACTGTATATACTGTATGTACCATTAAACCAGAAGAGGAAATGAGAGAGAATGCAAAGAAGGTTTCAATAGGTAATTTTCAATGTTCCGTGACATTGTTTGTCGCGCGTGGCGTGGATGCTGAAAAATACAATAGCCTAGAGTATTATGTTATCGGGCGTTCCATTATTTCTACCTACCTACTACTACCTTCTTACTATTGTTTGTCGTGTGTGTCACTATTCTGTCATGGAAAAAGGAATTTCAAATTACGAGTTGTAGCGGCGGTTAGGGTTTCGGAACCAAAAATAAATGAATTTCGGAACCAGCCTCAGCTTACCTCATGAAAATAATGTGTTCCGGAACCGCTCCGGTTCGCAATAATGAGTTTCGGAACCATCCCTTTAAAATTAATGAGTTTCGGAACCAAATTAATGAGTTTCGGAACCAAAAGTTTGGGATTCATCGTTCAAACGTTTCGGATTCATCGTTCTTCAGAGTGAACAATTCACAAAAAAAGAAAATAAGGACGTATAGGACGTATAGGGCTTCGCACAATGTTCAGTGTAGCTCATACTGCTCCTAGCCTACATGACGGTTACCTAATTTAATTATTTTACGCAACTTTGCAATGTGTATCCATGTATCAAAAATGACAATGTAGGTAGGCCTACTCATGATAACAAAATGTGATAACGTACTCGAACCTACACGGAACACAATACATGATGCATTTTCACGCATTGTTATTTTTTATCGTTTAATAATACGACTGATGTGCAAGAATGGCGCTTGTAAAAATTTTGAGTAAACGGGGCTCCGAAAATTTGATGTTCAATAACTACAAATATAAGTGTCGTCGTGACCGTTGTCGACCAAATGTGAAATTCTGGGTATGTGTCGAGGATAACTGCACAATTAGTATGAAAACAAATGTTGAAGGAACATCAATTATCGCGCATCCGAGAAGTAATGTTCACCCTCATCCACCGTTTACACCAGAAAAAGTAGAGAAGATTGAAATTTTATTGCAAAATGCATTTTAATTTTGTTTACGTCCTTAGTATTTGGAAACCAAATTGATTAATATTTGTTCTTGTTTTATTTGTATCTTTAACTATTTTCAATTACAGTTTAACCCGTTCTTTATTATTACAAATTACTATGAATAATCAATTGACAACTATTTCACTAGTCGACTTCACTGATCGCATTACAATTCGCGCTCATTCCTCTTCAAGTACATGAAAGACGGACTTGTACATGACGGGCAAAACGATTCTTTTTTAGGGAAAGAAATGTTTGGTTCCGAACCCCATGAGTTTTCTTCCTTTACTATAATTTTTTTTCCCCTCAAAATTTCCATTGTTTACAGCCGTGGTTCCGAAACCCATTACGCCCGAGTTGTAGGTACTTTACATTTTTTCCGGCCGTCATGTCAGTTGTTACTCCTTGTCCTCGGTCAGTCACTATTTACAAGTACCTACTCTCTCTTGCTCATAAGTACTAACTTCTCATATAATTATTTGGCCGTAACTTTCAATAATAGCGCATTCAATGATTTCATCAAGAGATGGATTTGTTCGGTATTTGTGTGTATAATCAAATAATATTACAGTATTAAGTTACAAGGGAAGCCATGCACAGCTCAGCAGGATTATTGCTTACTTATTAATCAATCTGATTGCGCTATTTTTTGGATCACGCGATCTATGTTTGTACGCAATGCCCATGCACAATGCGTTTCAATCCCTAAAGAAAAAAAGGTTTCGTAGCGCGAAAGCAATACCGACTTTCTTTTTTACTATTTTCTTAGGCTCGTACAATAATCGATGATAAAATAAATCGCTAGTTAACAATTCCAAATGACTTCGTTCTCCGATACAATTTCTTTCTCGCAGCTTACCAAGCATTTTATATTTTATTCACTCATTCGCCCCCACCCCCATCTAAGAAAAAGAAACACCTCGTAACACACTATGAAGATTCTATAGCAAGCCTTAGCGCTACCTAGTTAGCCAACTACCGGTAGTATTTAACTCACCCCACGAAAACTATTAATCCGCCGATTAAAAAAAAAAAAAAAAAAAAAAAAAAAAAAATGGCCTACAAACAAATTCACGTTCACCACTTTATTAACTCTCAATTTCATGGAAATCGACCCAATAGATACAGAGAACGCACTCGGGAACAGAAAAAAAAAAAAAAGCACATACATACGAACGTACATATTCAGTACATAGTACATTCCAGAACATAAAATTATTATAATACTGTACATGGATAGAATGCTTGCAAATGGTACGGTACAGCATTTAGGTAGATAGGCCTGTATCCTCACCTGGTGTATAGGTATAACAAGTTTACACTCAAATTCACTTTCGTTAAATTCTTTATTTTAAAAAGATGCGTGCGAAACAAACACGAATCGTTAAAATAAGATACGTTCGGTATCTGTGCGAATTATAATAATGATGATACGAATTATGAGAATTATACGAAAGAGTAGGTAATAATTATAAGGAATTTTAAATGATAAAAAACGTGTGCTTTTTTAAAGTAGGATTCTTCTGAGCACACAATTGTATCTAGGTATAAATGGAAACATGAATTAACTGGTAGGTACGTAAGCTTAGATAATACCGTACATCCTAGATAATAAATCCGTTAAGCGTAATGTTTTTGAACCGGTGGAAATTACCGAAATCAACCGGTTGATAAGACGAACCGACGTCTTATTACATAGGTTTGTCAAATAAATTTGTAGTACCTACCAATCATGATGATATTATGCAGAAATTTTCTCAATGAAACCTAAATTATATCGTTATTGATTACCGTACCTACTGTAACTCTTTTTTTTTCTGTAATATTATAGAAATCCTACTGCTGAATTACCACACATTGAATGGAAATCACATACTGAAAACAACCCATTTTATTTGAAAATTGATAAATCTTTAAACGTGGTTAACGAGAAATTATTTGAAGAACGTCTTGGATTCTGGAAAAATTGGTCGGCCAAATTTCGTCGATAATGACAAATGTGATACATTAATCCTGAATATAAGTTACTTTCGTTGAATTATTTTTATTTAAGTATTTGACTGCGGTCCTATTGGTTCAAGATTCAAAAGTACCCATTTTTCAATAATCTTTTATTATACACGTACAGTAAGTATAACTACATAATACCTATATGAATATTAGTTTTTGTGAGAATCCAAAAGAAAAAAAATAAAAGATTCATACCAACACTTATAAGTTTTTTTTTTTTTTTTCCTCTCTTTTCTTTTCTTTTCTTTTCTTTTCTTTTCTTTTCTTTTCGAAGTACAATCTTACCTACCTAATAAAGATTTTGTAGGTACGTATATAAGATTTATGAAATAAAATTCGAACAACTCCAATTGAATGCGAGTTTATTTGTAAACGACGAATTCAATAACGAAGTCGTTACAATGAGACGGTGAAATACTAAGTGAACAAAAATGAAATACGAAAGATACAGGTTACACGAAAAGAGCGTCAAATCATGGTGACGTGATAGAACGTGAAAAAGGCCAGCGAGAGAGATAAGAAGGAGCGATTAAATGAATAAAAGAAGAGTGATAAGGAAGACACGTAGAGTCGGACGAGTTACGTAAGGGAGAATCCTACACGTGTATAATTTGAGAACTAATGGCGAATTCCGTAAATATTTTGCGCGCTCATTAATCACCACCATTTAATTACCTACCGTATACATAAGTACATCTCTTCAATAAATTAATATGAAGCGCGTCATTTCCGCTCAAACACCATGGTAACACAAGGAAACGGATATAGGTTACCTATTGAAAAGAAATAGCAAATTTCTTGTTCAGGACTGCCTATAAGCAAATTATTGGATCGAATTACAAAATTAGATTTGCTATACATATAGGTCTACCTAGTCGATTTTATACGACGAGGAGTAAAATTTTGAGAAGGGAGCGGTTAACACAAAAAACTAAATATGCATAGAGTAGGTGAGTACGAGTACAGCCTACTTTAAATATAGATACACATGAAGTACCTACCTACCGTAATACCTTTATCCATTACAAAGTTGAATCAATAGGAGACATGAAGTAAACATACAGTATAGCTTCTCTGTTGTCGTCAGGTGCTATAACTGATGTTTCCTTGTGACTACCATCAGATATACTCATACCGCGTAAGAGTGAGTTGGTGAAAAAAAAAAAAAAAAAAAAAAAAAAAAAACTGTAACTTACACGGACATCTATTCGCATAATTTTAGTTATTTCCTCATGATAATTGAAGTGAGACAAGGAAAAGTGGAAGGACTGAAAGAAAAATCAGTCTTAACCGGAAAGGAATATTTTAGTTTTCTAGGTATTCCTTACGCAAAGCCTCCTGTCGGCAATCTTCGATTCCAGGTACGGTAATGATAACGTTTATTCTATTCGCCGATGAGTTTAGCTTGTTGAAGACTAAAGCGCGTTCTAGACGGTCAATAATAATAAGTTATTAGGTACCTATCTTGATTATTTTACCGGTGGAGGGGTAACTTACCTATAAAAAATATTGATGAAAAGAAAATCAACAGTAAGTAATATTTATCGTCACGAAACAGAATTCAATTCTGGGCGCAACAATACACGTATTAATCGTCTAGAAAGAGGCGCCTATAATTGTGTAAAGCGACGTATAATATACCTAGATTCTTGTTTTCGCATCGCAGGAGCCTCGTCCGGCCGAAAAATGGAACGGTATTTATACGGCAAACGATGACAAAAAGATCTGTATCCAAATCAGACATTTGAACGAAAATTCGAGTGGTTTTCAAGGTGGAGAAGATTGTTTATATTTGAATGTATTCACTGTCGACGTAAGAAAAAATCATTAATTTTTGTTTATACTTATTTACGACCCACGTGGTACAAATACCTACTTGCACTAATAATATTTAAGACGCAAGAGGCCTACGGTAGTCCTATAATAGGGAGGGAGCCTATATTAAAAGGTTGTCGTCATGCACTAGGTATCTATTTTCCAGTCGGTACCTAAAAAAATCTTACAATCGTTTTCACGGTCTCGGAGTAGTACGTACCTAGGTATACTGAAGATCACTGGTAAAGCCACTTTCCCAACACATACAACGAAAACTTTCTTTTCTACAATAGTTTTTGATAAGAGCGAAAATGGCCCCGCGTCAAAACTGTGACGAAAAACATGACGTAAGTCACCGAAAGTGCTGTCTTCACTACCGTAGTGTAAATTTATTTTCGCGATGTTTGCGAAGCCTTTTCGTTGGTATTTGATGGAAAAAGTAACTTGCTTGGAGTGACTACATAGGTACGAAGGCGAGCATTCGTAACTAGTTAAGCAATTTGCTACTTATTCTTGTACGTCATTGTAGAATGAAGTAGGTATAGCATTTCAAGAAAAGTGTGCATTCGGTCCCGATTTAATTACCTACTTTGTGCACACCAAAATAGGCGACACTACGAGTACCTACCTATCTCAGTCAAGTAAATATACAGTACTGTATTAGCGTATATTCACGCTAGTGAAAATCAAAGCACTCCATAATAAAAAAACGGATAGGTATCAGCTAGACAGCCAGAAATAGGTTGTACGTACAAGTATACCTAGGTACCTACCACCTATACTTGTACATGTACACCTAGCGTAGACGTATCTTAATTATAATAGGTAATTATGAAGACACAACGAACGCGATAGGTACTTTGAGGCACAGTCATGTTCTCTCAGCTTCTATTGCGTCGATATACCTACTTCAAAAGATGGAAATACTTAACATCCTTTCCGAGACCGAATGGTCGATGAATTTAATTGGGAAATATTGATATTATTGCTGAAAGACGAAACGCACATAGGAACAGTAAAATTTTCAACTATGAGTTCAGTTTAGTATTTATTTTTACAAGTATGACCAACGATCCGTCGGTCAAGATAACTTATTTGAAAAATTTCGGTTCGCTGAATTTTTTTTATAATTATCTGCGATTAAAACAATCGAATTTCAATCGATTATTGAATATAATTCATATAGCCTATCTTCGCGCGATCGTGCAAATTCGTAAAGCTAACATTATTCAAATGTAGGATGAGTAACATTTCTAATAATTCGACAAGTTTCATCATCTTGATTTTTGGCTTTCAAATTCTCATCTAAAAAAAAGGAAGGATTTCTCGGCGTTGCCAAAAATATAAAGATCATGTTTCATGTTTTTTCGTCAGTCGTCTGAAACTCTTCATCGTTTAAAAATTTACAAAATTTCCTCGCTCCGCACGTTTGTCCCGCTTCTTGGTCTATATAAGTCTACTTTAGAGTATTTTAGGCTAATTTAGTATATATTATTTCGAAATGATAAGACAGGGGACCTTTCCAACTTATGACGTCACCGAACTTATGACGGCACCAGCTAGGCCTATTAGCTTCATAATGGCTCTCGAAGTTCTCTTAGCCTAGCATAAATCTAGCCTGAGCCTTTTCACTATACAGTATGTACTATTAAGATAAGCTAGAGACTACAGAGACACCTAGTATAGGAGGTACACCTAATGTACCACAAAGAGAAAGAGTTAGGGGGTGGTACTCGCAGATTTTCAAATTACCCACCAGGTAAAAACATTTTTTACCAAGTCCTTAAACCTAACCTAACCTAACCTCATCCAAAATTTTTCCAAGTCCTTATACTAACAAATAGAGGGGTATACAGTATAGAAGAGATCGAAATTTTTGTAAGTCCTTATACGAGCTAATAGAGAAGTATAGAAGAAAACTTCGACAGAAAGGTATAGAAAAAATCAAAATTCTTCCAAGTCCCAAGGTCACGACCGGACGCCCGGACGCCCGGACACATGTTCCAAATTTAAAGGGTAGAGAAAAGACATGGAACATGTCAATATGATACCATCACGTTACTTTATTCGCACTCCCATTCTACGATGGGCCTGGGCCTTTTCTCCTCTCGGTAGGTCGTACATACACGTGTAGGTATTACGAACCGCGGCGGCCGCGGCGCGGCGCGTCGTCTCTTGTCACACCATTTCCTTCTGCATGCAAGTTCAGTAAAGGTATTAAGCCCATTTTGCTGTTCCTTTCACGTCTTCATAATTTAAGTATAAAACAAAAGACAAAAAAAAAAGAAAAAAAAAAAAATTCAATTACTTACAATTTTAATTTTCTTACCTCTTTACTTCTACCCTACAGTCAATAGGTGCCTGCGAGCGAGCATGCTTTGATTTTTACGAATAGTACGGTATATAAATAAATAACTAATATAGACGTATTGTATCTAGCCTAGTGTTCGGCGGAATGGCAAACCCGTAATGGTATTCATCCACGGAGGAGGATTTTTAACGGGTTCAGGATCGCGGGACGTCTATTCACCTGATTTTCTCATCAACTATGATATAGTTCTTGTAACTCTTAACTACCGACTTCATATTTTTGGTATGTTACGGTATGCAAGAGTGCTCGCGCTCTCGCATCATGTGTATATTGTCTTGAGCCTGAATTGCTATCGAATTAGAAGAAATTATTGCCTCCGATACAGTTAATAATTACTTAATTTCAGGGTTTCTGAACTTGGGTATACCAGAATGTTCAGGTAACTGTGGCTTGAAGGATCAGCTCATAGCTCTACATTGGATCAATGAAAATATTCGACAGTTTGGAGGTAATCCCGAAAATGTCACCATATTTGGCGAAAGCGCTGGTAGCAGCTCGGTACACTGGCATATAATATCGCCATTATCGAGACAAAAAGGTATAGTAAGTATATTCCCGCACTCTCTCTCAGCAGTCAGCATATTAGGTATAAAACAAGAATAAGGTAATCGAATCTTTATAATGTCGTTGAAATTCTGCGTTGCGAAAGACGAGAGTTCCGGAATCAGGGGTAGGGCTGAGATTCGACGTTAAAAAATTTTCCAAGTCCCGAGGTCACGGCCGGATGCCCGGACACATCTTCCAGATTTAGGGGGTAGAGAAAAGTCATGAGAGATGTCAATATGAAATAAATCTAGCATACGTCTTTTCATTATAATTATGTATTAGGATAAGCTAGATATTCAAGAAAGGCCTCGGACTCGCGAACTCAGACTCGCAGATTTCAGAATCACTCCTGAGAAAGCCTAGTATAAATCTAGCATTGGTACGCCTTTTCGTTATAATATTTGGATAAGCTAGATATGTTTCATGTCTTTTCAAAATTTTGCCCAATCAGATAGGTTGTGGATAGTGCGAGACATAACTACAGTATTTGAGTTCTTGGTCTAGTGTAAGTCTACTTTAGTATACTTATTTCAGGCTGATAAAATTACTAAGCCTCACTCGCTCCGCTCGTTTGTCCCGCTTCAGTACCTATGTTTCAAATGTTTTAAGCGGTCCAGGATTAAATGACTTACGACGTTGCCGAACTTATGACGTCACCGAACCTATGACATCACAAGCTAATAGCTTCATGATGGCTCTCAGCGTCTTCTTAGCCTAGTATAAATATATTCATCATTATATATATGATATTAGGATAAGCTAAAAACGCGAACTCGGACTCGCAGATTTGAGAATCATTGCCACGGTGAAAATTCCCCTAAGGATGAGACTAGAGCAAAGACTTGAAACATGTCAAAAAATAAAATACGAGTAATAAATACTTATGTAAGGAAACAAGAATGGAAGGGTGTAACACCTTACTTTTCCATTGGGAAAAGTCGATGAAATTGGGTTACGCAATTTTTACATGCGAAGAAATCGAGCGAAAGACCTACGGTACCCAAAAATGAATCCAATGATAGACACTATTTTTACGTGCGGGGGTGGC
This sequence comes from Aspidiotus destructor, assembly GCA_035079395.1. NCBI lineage: Eukaryota > Metazoa > Arthropoda > Insecta > Hemiptera > Diaspididae > Aspidiotus > Aspidiotus destructor. The sequence goes on from JAVHKZ010000014.1 coordinate 2,492,997, forward strand.
GATGGCGTTGGTACTTACTTGGAAAAATTCGCGAAAGATTCGATCGCCCTTGTAGCTCAGTGGTTAGAGCAGTGGCCCAGAAAGCGAAAGGTCTCGGATTCGGATTCCGACAAGGTGTTCTAAATTTTTCGCTCGAGTTTTTCATTTATTAACATCCTCCTACTCTAAAAAAATGAATTCTGCGTATGAATACAATATTAAAATTAATTTATGGAGTAGGTAAGTGTAAACGCACACGATGTCAAAGCGCTTACTACTGCCGCGCCGTTCTTCCCGATGAACTACTTTACAAAAAACAATAAATTCAATAAAAGCACGAGAGAGAGAGAGAGAGAGAGAGGAAGATAATTTATTTATAATTGATCGTTCGGTATAGGTACCTACCTATTCAACTAATTACGTATTAATTCGCTAATTTCACTCGTGCGAGTGTTTGATACGAGCATTTTCCGATAGAATTGTTTCATAAAGCGATCGCTCAAAGCGGAACCGCCTTTAATTCTTGGGCCTTCATTTCGAACCCGAGCGATGTGGCTTTCCTGATCGGTTCACGTATGGGTTTCCATGATGACAAGCCGCTGAAACTTCTACAATTCATGAAAGAACAACCAGCTGAGAAATTAGCAGCTGCCGTATTTAAATTGTATTTTGATGGAATGGTACGTTCAAGTGTTATATTGTCTCTTGAATTTCTTTTAATCGTTAGTAAGTAACTAATTGCGACGATTTTTCGAGCGACGATTGAATTACGTAGGTAACTAGGAAGAAAAAAAAAAAAAGACCGAGAATTAGGCTAGGTATCTTGAAATTGTCACTTGCACGTTAAGTTACGAATCGTAGCTTATTTACATGATACTGATGGACTATACTGCAATTTTTTTTTGTATCGACGCGACGTACGCGGCGATGTTATCTAGGAGAAAAGAATAATCATATGTATTATGTAGGTACCTATAATAATATTTTAAAATATTTCCGCGAGCTTCAGTAGTTTTCTTAAACCAATAAAATTTTTATTTTTGCTTTCCCTGAGCTGATTTTTTATTCGAATTTTTTTACAGAACCGTATCAATGAACACGACAAACCCTTCAGTTTTGTTCCTTCAATCGAAGTTGTCATAAAGGACGCTTTTATACCGGATGCGCCAGCAAACCTAATTAAAACTGCCAAACCACTACCAATGATTGCTGGAATGAATGATAAAGAAGGTCTAATAGTTATGGGACGTAAGTAAAATACGTAATGGCGACTATCGTAGGAAATCATATGAGGCCGGTATCTAAAAAAAATTTCTTTACAAAATAAGCTGCCCATTACTTATCAGTTGATTGTACACTGGTACCTGCTCAATAATTTTTCAAGTGATACCTACCTAACATACACGAAACCTGATCTACAGAGTTTTTCGTTTGAAAAATTTTGTCATCCGCCATCGCATCGAAAATATTACATACATTTCCCCTCCCCTACTCTTTTTATTTTTAGAAATATGTTCGATCTTCAAATAAATCATTATAGAAATCCTCTGACCAGCTTTAAATCTTGAAGACATTACTTTATGTATCATACTATAGCTTGAATTTTCCCCTTTTAACCCAATTATATTTGACCATTTAGCTACAAGAATGAAGGAACAGAACTCGGGTGAGAGAGCTCACGCAATTGAAAGCGCAAAGGAAACGATAATATCTAATGATTTACCCCCGCACGTAAAAATAGTGTCTAATAATGAGAGCAGTTGCCGTTTACTGTCCAATTGAAGGGTTATCCGGAAGAAGGGCAATATTCACCCATTTAAAATGTACACAGAAATTGCCCTTATTCCAGATACTTAGCCCTTCAGTTCTTCCAATTCATAGAGATTAAAATTTCATTCAACCAGAGAATGTGAATTTTCTGTAGATTTCCAACGCCGAAATGACGTTGAAATTTATTTGTTGGAGAGATATTTCTAAGTCCGAAAAATCGATTGTGCTTCCTCCGATTTCGATAGTTAGAGAAGTGGGTGCGTGCGGCGCGAGTTAAATTCACTGAAAAAGGATCGGGTACCTGTGTGTCCGAGCCATTCCGATCACAAAATATCGTCCACGTATCGTTTCCAGTACCTACGAGTTATATTAGTTTATCGGAGTACGGTGGTGAGTTTAAAATGTTCCTCTCTATCTCGTCAATGAACACTTCGGCAACGAGAGAGGAGAGGGGTCCGGCCTGATCGGAAGATCGTCCGCGGAAATTGATAAGTTTTCCGTTAAAACAGCAGATATTACCGATATGGTAGCATTTAATGAGGCGTTTAAATTCTGCTATTAGGTAGATATGTTTGGGGCCGGTTGGTCATTTTGTGAGTGCTTGATCATATTGATGGTATACGCGCGCAGTACTTACTCGAGTACATGGATGCTACATCGAACGAAATAAGTCATGACGAAACTAAGAAGGGACGATCTATCTGGTTATCAGCATCAGTTAATTCCGCGGAATTAGGAATGCCATATTGCGCAGAAAATCCCGAAAAGGTTCTAAAACATGAAGCTAAATACGTATATTTAGCGAGAAGGTAGAAAGGATTGGAGTAGAAGGCAATTACCACTAGTTGGTCATTTTTATGTACGAGTAGGTAGCTTTATTTGGCCGTACTCCTAAAAGGGGAACACTATATAGGGAACATTACGAAAAGTGTTCAAGGTTTGCAAGTAATTACTTACGTAGGTACGTATTGAATTTGGCTTCATTGATGGTTTCACGTATTGTTCATTGGATTCGTCGATATTGAAATAAGGTATCGGGATGGCAAAGATCTAAAACTTCCTGGTTGGACTTGAGAATCATACTTAGATTGAATCAATTGAGTAGTGTGAGTCGCACATCACCGGGCGACATTTAAACAAATGTACCAGCTGATATTGCTACTCAAATGATTGTCCGATAGTTTTTTTTTTTTCTTTTTTGTTTTTTTTTCTTTTTTTACATATTTCCACATTTATTTATCAGTTTTGACCGAAGGATTGCTGCAAAAATATCGCGATGATTTCACCGTATTTTTCCAACACCGATTGAATAAGGCAAGTTTATCGCGACGTCAGATGTCGCGTATCGCACGTAAAGTGGCGCGATATTATTTCACCATCGATAATCAACTTGCCGATGAATCGCAGTCAATTGAAAGACTTATTAACGTAAGTAACGATGACCTGATATCATGTAGGCATAGCTAGCCTATTACCTCACCTAGGTATCTATAGTTCATTACTAGCTATTGTATTTACTGATAGTGACAGTGTACGGTACACTATACCTAGGTCTATAACAAATAAAATTCTACGAATGGTTAGGCTGGATTGGACATTGGAAATATTTTTCTGGTGTAGAGGCTGAGGGTCGAGTCATACAATAAATTATAGGTATAAATGGAATAAGAAGTGCATTGTACTGCAATACTCGATGTAGGCCTCTGTTTTTGTGCATCACATTTCTGGTACCGTATACAAATTTCTAACGACTCACTGCACATCTGTGAAGAATGAAGATAAAATACCTAAGTACTGTACGAACACAAGATAAACTTGCTGCTCTTACTCCGATGACTTATTCGTACGTGGTTTCAAGTTTTACGGTGGTCGACGCGGCGTAAGCCGAGTGTCCGGAACCACCCCTTCTATGTCACAAAATAGGTAGTTACCGAGTACAGGCCCCACAGCACAGAATTTTATAATGAACTAGCGCGCGGTTACGCTGGCCGCTTACGGAGCAAAAAATAAAATCATGTATGACTAACAAAATCGCTTGTCAAGAATCGCACATTGCAACATACGACCAAATGAGGATTAAGTTCTGGTAAACCTTCTTCACAAATCTCTTCACTCTTACTTTTTTTACATACCTAATTTATTTTGTTTTGCCGGTCAAATACCTACTAGGCCTATTGACTACCTACCGTTCTTTACCGTATTTCTTCTCTCCTTCAAGAAGCAACGGCAACGTATCGGGTAGATTGAAAAAAAAAAATGTAGAAAAACCATGACACGTTGTAGCATTTTGAAATTTTTTTGGAAATAGCCTACTTTTTTGAATTTGATTTACTTTCGTTTAAGCACGGAGAGTCTTTACTATGTGGCCCATGTAACATATATGTATACGTTTAATGGCCAAGTTTCTCAACGTACGTACATATTATCTTCGCTCAATGGAGGAATCTCAGCACTAACACAGTTAATCCACCTGCTGTGGTGATTTGAGTTTATGATCGTGTTGAAGTAGAGTAATAATAGGTAGTAGTAGCAGCTGATGCACGTTCTATTTTAAACCATTGTGTTTACAATTTCGATCAAAATTGAAGAAATTGCCGCGTTGTTACCTATCATCTAGCGCCGCTCCAAATAGACCAAAATCAATGTGTAAAAGAACATAAGTATGATTAGGAATTCTTTACTTGGTGATGTGCGTGTTTTATTATTTCTGCATGTATCTTGATTACAGCCGAAGATATTTGAATATTTTAGGTAATTCATTTTTTAATAGTTTGCTCTGCCTATAATGGTGATGGTATTGACAATCGTCGTCGTCTTACAATTTTATAATATAGGGTAGGTAAAAGTCCCTGATATAAGCTATTTGTACCTACACATATTTAATGAAGTAAAAAAAAGTTCGATACCTACGTCGCAGCGTAGCTATGTGTAGCTAGTTACCTACCCCAAACTAACTTCTATAAATGAGAGACTACGGTACGTAGGTAGCTATAGTAATTTAAGACGCGGTATATTCAAACAGACGCGTACCTACCTACAACAAAATATATTGTACTGTACATATACTCACTGTATAATGTAAGAAATCATCAAGTTGAATCAAAATCAGCAAATTGTACTCAAAATACCATACACTGTTTTGTGGCTTTTAAAGGCTTTTTCGGATCTCATATGTCTTCAGTTCTACGACTCATTTGAATTGGTCGCCGAGCCACTTTACGTTTACAAATTTACATTCGATGGTGAACGTAACATTTTCAAATCAATGTTCCTACAAAACGTGCATCCTGAAATTAAAGGTAAGATTGGTGACACCCGACGCAAATCTAGCTACTATGTCTTTGCGACGCGGTGGCGGCAGAATGAGAATATAAAAAAAGGTATCGCAGCGCGAAAGTAATACCGACTTCTTCGTCGAATATCTTGCCTCCCCTTTGGCAAGGCAATAATCTACTATGCAATTGCAAAACAAAACCTTGGAAAAAATGGGAAAAACTATCCATTTGATTCCCATTTGAAGCCATTCTTCCCGCCTTTTTTCCCAGTCAGAGCTCCTCAGATTCCCGTGCTGAAGAACTTCAACGAGGATATAAACCTGAAGCTCTACTGATCCCCAGGCTCTTTTGAAAAAAAAAAAAAAAAAACTACCTGTTCAATTCTCATTTGAAGCTCTGTTTCGTTTTTGAGTCCTCAAAGCCCTTTGTCTTTAAAGGCTTCTAGTGGAAACTATGTTTAAGGGGTATAGTTTTGACCACTATTAATTTATCGAGTATGTTCCTTTATCCAAGGGGCTTCTCATGCCGACGAACTTGGATACTTATTCTATCAACGTTGTTCTCCATCAGTAAACAAGGACTTCTCAACTGCGCAGCCAGCATTCAAACAGCGCGAAACAGTAACCATTAAAAATATCTGCTCTCTTTGGACCAATTTTGCAAAAACTGGGTAAGTTAATTCATCATTGTGGTCTCAAATATTATATTTGTCAGCTCGCGTAGTACTGTATTTACAATATTGTGTGTTATTCTTTCTTTTCAATGTACCTACACGAGTCTATTCATTTTACATATTTTCATAGTCCACAGCGCAAAACAAATCTAGGGTATGTGATTGTGAGGTATGTGTTGCGCTGCACTGCTCTGCATAATACTGTGCAGCGCAATGCTCTGCAGTGCAGTAAGCGGCATTTTGTTTTTACTTTGCATTGGCTCTTTATTTGCAAATTATAGAGCGGTTGCGCTGCTGGTGGCGATTCAAAGAAACTGGACAAGAAGGTGATTATGTATTTGTGAGCCAGGATGAGAAAATGGACCTTAGAGGGCAAAACAAATTGATTTCTCCTGACTGCACTTTGTGAAAGAGCATGAAAAATTAGGTAAAGAACAATCATAAACAGGAACATTAAATTTTTGCCCATTAAGGTCCCTTTTCTCATCCTGGGTCACATTTTATGCCATAAGAAGATATACTCATAGAATCAACTCTAACTCTTTCAATATGAATTTCTATCAGAAAGTATACAGAGAACAAAAATTATAGCTGTCAGAATCTTCTATCCAAATGACCCCAATTGGAATTTTTTGCAAAACTTTTTTCATTTCCATCACCTTTTTGTCTCAATTCACCAATCAGAGAGGCCGTATTTTGCAAATTGGCATATAGTTTCAGCAAATGCACTTAAAACAACCAATACCGGTCTATACATATTTACCGCGCCGTCAATACCAAAGTTTAGTAGCGATTCAAATAACACTGTAGGGATAATCCGTTAAGAGCATGGAAATCCAGCTGAGTTTCCAGTACGGGTTGTTGTGCGTATTTGGTTCTACAGCACAAAGAAGATATAATCATAATAAGCTGACATCTAAAAAAGTCTGTTAAACAGAAAGAAACCGCGATTTAACTTTGTTTAACTTTTTGCAAAAACTTATTTTTGCATCTATGTATTTATATTCTACTTAGATGCAAATTGCTGCAACAAAAGTAGGATGATTTTGTACTTGGAAAATAAGAAACTTTGATTTCTATACCAGTTGTGAACTCGCATGAGAAGAATCAGAAAGTAATCTCTCTTTCTCTCTCTCTCACGCACACGCACACACACACACGACAAAAGAAAGAAAAAGAGAAAGAGAAAGAGTACAGCGTCTTACAAATTAATGGATCGCATAAGTATTGTGAAAGCCCTTCTGTATAAGAATTACTATCCCAACATCAGGTACCTCACATGTTGAGCAAGTAAACAAAAATTTTGCGTACGGTATACGTATACATCCAAATACTAGAACAATTGCACAATGTAATGCTTACATGCGTGTTTTTGTTTGTTCTTCTGAATTTGGACAGTAATCCTACTTCCGCATTTGATACAAAAGATGTTTTGGACGGCAGCATTGACGGATGGCGTCCGTCGACGGTGACAAAACCACAGTATTTGCACATCGGTGATGAGCTCAAGATGATTGATGGAAAGATAATGGAAGATGGACGTGTATTTTGGCAAAATTTAATTGAAGAAGCTCAGTCAATAGAAAAATAGGGCTCAAAAAAAGACTACCTATCTAAAAAATATATTTATCTAATTGGTCCGGACACTGCAAATATATAAGCATCTTAAGAAAATCATTAGGTAGGGACAGTAAAATTTGACGCTTGTAATGTATATTTGTCCTAACCATAACCATAATAAACGCATTGTATTGTATGAGAGTTGTCATGCAACCATAACCGTGATAACTGTAAAAGGTCAATTTGGTTACATGCCCTAGTTGAAGTTCAACCTTTAAAAAAAGTTGTATGAATTTTGTATTCCATAAAAAGTCTTCTCCATAATAACATTAACGCTTTGTGTGTCGGAACTATGAATGATAAAACTTTGTCGCACGTCTGAAGATAAAGTGTGGTTCTACAACCCACAGCAAAAGAAAAGGAAGAACCCAAAATTACAATATGAGTGGGAAGGACCTTCAACTATTGTGAAGAGAATCAATCCGCATTTACCAGGACAGGAAGTTTAGTAGTGTGGTAGGTACATTAAAATAGATTGGCCCTATGGAGTCCAGAACTTGAATAGGACGTTCAAGAATGAGGAGGGGGTAGTGTAGCGTTCTGTGGCAAAGCCGCAAGCAGCAAGCTTGCACGCGCAACAAAACTTTTAGTAACAACGGATGCTACTAGGAAGCGCACCTGTAACTGCCTAATTCACCAAACGTTCTTGAAAAAACCAAGAGTACAAGTGATTAATTTTGCATAACCAATTTGCCGTTCTAGAACGAATCTCAAAAAATCCGGAATTGGGAGGAAGATTGTAAATAGCCGGCAGCGGTTCAGTTAGAGGCGATAAAGTTGACGTGCTCTTGTGTCTTTTAACGCGGCGTTTGTATTGTGATTAACGGGTGCGTTTACAGTGTTTAGATTGTGTAATGTATTATTGCAGTACAAGTAATAAAGTACGTTTTCTTAATACCTAATTGCCCTTTGTTATTGGCATCGGCGGAAACTTTGTTACTGGTAAAACGTCATACATTTTCTTATTTTATTTTTGCATAGCAATTTGCAAATTTTGGAAGTTTTTCATTTTGGTAGACTCGTATTAATCAACATCGATAACACTACACAACAAAAAAAAAAAAAAATTGAAAACCACATGAACGAAATTATACAATTCTAAAAGTATTTTCGACGCTGATCACGATGCCGTTGTCCGTTTTTCAAGTTTTGGCCCAGTTTTTGAGGAATGATCAAATCAAATTCCCGCGCTTTGTTGCGACGCGCGGCGTATGTTACCCAGCTATCAAATTTTGCGAGAACGGGAACATACACTGCGCGTCGCAACAAAGCGCGGGAATTTGATTTGATCATTTCTCAAAAACTGGGCCAAAACTTGAAAAACGGACAACGGCATCGTGATCAGCGTCGAAAATACTTTTAGAATTGAATAATTTCGTTCATGTGGTTTTCAATTTTTTTTTTTTGTTGTGTAGTGTAATAATACTGCATTTATTGTTGCATGTATTGTGCAAGTAGGAAGACTGGGTTTACTGTTTTAATTTTTTGTGATATTATTTTCATGTATATCTCTCAGGTTCCAATCCTAAAAGCCTAAGAAAGTTGCGAGAATTTTTTCGTTTCAAGATCTTGGCATAGAAAAGTCTAAATTTTGGTAGAAAAAAGATTTAGATCTCTAAAAAAATACAGAAAGAGCAATCAAGGAGGGGAAAAAAGCAAGAGATCCGGATACTGAGGTGTACAGCAACTCAGTCTTGTTTTTTTTTTTTTTTTTGCAGTTGCATATGGGCTCTTGCTTTGCCAAAGAAGACAAGAGCCCCAAAAAGAGAAAGTTGAGAAAAAATGGTCCTTTGTCACAATAAGTACTTATATGTATAGGGCAATTCACGCTGATGTCACAGTATCGATAAAAAGGTAAACTATCGATCTTTTAGTGTTCGATATTTCCACCATAAATGTAAACAAGTTTTTTTGCACGTACTTTCTCATAAGAAGAAATACAGTTTTGGAAATTGTTCAATATTTCCGGAAAAGATTGTTTGTAAGGAACCAAAATTGAATTTTCAATTATTACAACGTTCCTAGATCATAATATTACAAGCTTGTCCTTAAGAAATTGCGTGTTCTCGTAATATTCAACAATTTCTAGAACTTGATTTTTGCCCATAAGGAAACACATGTAAAAAAATTTGTTTACATTTTCGTTGGAAATATCGATCTTATTCTCAGATGTATTTTGTTGATTTTTTCTACTGAATAGAGCCCTATCGATACCATCTGACGTCAACCGTGAATAGGCCTATAGCAACAATGAAATGATAGGAAAATGTTCTCCTCATAGGATAAGCAACTACTTATAAATGCGAGAAATTGTTTTCAGAGTTTCAAAGAAAGAAAAAAACACCCAGCAGCTTTAAAGAAGCTCCCTGATGGACTTGAAAATCTTATAAAAATCAGATAATGGAATCTGAATAGACGGGTGTAATACAACCCTTTTTCAATGAGAAAATTTGATAAATGAGCAATTCTTATAATGCGTTGTAACAGTTTTCCAACAGCGACTGTAACGTGGCGTTTTTTCCCTACGCTGTAGATACACGAAACGCAGATTGAACCTGTTTGTGTATCTCTCTCTGTACCGTATCGACCCTTTCATAGTAGTGTATTTCATTGAAAAAAAGAAAGCGACGAACCAGTGGATTCAAACACGTGCGACTATTGCTGTTCGCACTTGTCGCTCGAAATTCCTTTTCTGATAGTTAAAATTAATTCACCCTCGTTCGCATTGATATGTACATGCACCAGCACCTACCACATGCTTGTCCTCGAGGCTGGACTACTTAAATCAATAAAATATTTTTAAAGAAAAAGAGAAAAAAATAGTGAACGCTTAGTTTTGGGTTATAATAGGCACACATCTTGGCAGTCTTTACACTGCAATAGTTTTTATTACTTCCTAAAGAAAATCCTCTTTTCTACAAAATAGTCTTCAATGACTCCTCAGCGGGAGTTAAGCAGTATCTATGCTAAGGGCTGGTGAATGTATGTATGAGCTTGCGCTCGCCTCTCGAGGAAGTCGTAAAATAGTTCGAAGTAGACCGGTCTCGAGATGGTATGAAAAAAATTGTCCCAAACACGTGCGGCCTCTAAATTCCTTGTTCGGACACCCTCGTTGATTGAATCAACTGGTTGTTACATCTTGGGGAAGATACGGATGGGTGTTCCAGCTCCACCATTGCCTGCACGATTAAAAGACGCAGTCAAAAAGTCGGGACGATACTCTCGACACTTCGAAAAATTAGTCTGTATCCGACAATGCTCTCGAATAGCACGCGAGTTTGGTCTCGCTTATACGTATTTTTCAACGTAAGATGTACGATATACCGCTCATATCGTACATATTATGCCTCCGGCAATGTTCCGTGAATTAAAGTTTTAAAGATTTATTTTTCGCTGATTTTAAAATTCATTAATTACCTAGTGAAATGATAACAAATTAATTTTCGTCATGAATAATTGAAATCCCAATTTTAAAATATTTCATAATATTCGATGCTCTTTTTATCTACGGAGTGATGTGTTGTGATACGATCATGTCCGGCTAATTTGTCGTGGGGACGCACAATCAGTGTGGGCGCCCACGACCCCAAATTCGATCAAAATGTCCATCCAGTCACCGTCATCGTCCGCCTACATACCAATTTTACACGTATCGTTTTATATCATTATTTTTGTTATGCTTAATTAATGCTGCTTATTATTAATTTACACAATGGCCATTGATAAGAAAGCTTTTCATTCATGATCAACGAGCAACAGTGATGGTTTTCACACATTTTCGATTTTTTGGATGTGAAGTCTTTCCTACTCGAAATCGCACCTATTTAAATTTTTTGGTTATTTTCTCGGGAATGTCCCGTAATACGAATTTTTATTCATTTTTTATTCATTTCTGTCAATTAAGGGGAGGAGGCTAAGAAGCTCCAATTTCCCCAGCAGTACGCGGTTGGATTTTGCCGAAGTTCGCGATGGCGTTAACCGTCTTTTTTTTTTTTTTTTCTAGGTGTTCGATACCTCATTACATTTGCCTCAGCCCCTTAGTGGCTGTCTTATTTGGCGGGTTACCGGTTTGTTGCAAGAAACGTAAGTCGCAATATTGAATTGAGCGCAAAGATAGTATAAGCACAATCGCGGGCCTTGCCACCAGGTTTACAGTATTTTTCTTTTCTTTATTTTAGGAGGTCGCTCATCCCTTAGGCAAGGATGAGTCGAATTGGATCGACACCTAGTTCTTTAGGTCTATATTGACTGCTTGAGCGGGTTTCGGCGGGCTAATTTGCATACCTATTAAGGAAATAAGGGCCGATTAATACCCCCCTCCCCCTTTTTTTAAATTTATTTGAAGTACTCAGTTTATGAAATTACTTCGCACTATCTGAATATATCGTACTACTTTCGATTTCATTTTTCATTACGTATTTTCGGTCTAAGAAAGGATGTTTCATGTTTTCCTGCATGACCTAATTTTGATTTTGTCTCACAAAATGTTTTATTATAATGAGGAGAGACTCACACCCGGCAATTTAGTCCTGTGTTATAGGAAATTATAAATTCAGTGTTTTCTCCTGTTGCTCGAGAGCCAAGTGGATGGCTTTATTTTAATTAATAACAATGATTTATGCGTACCCCATTTAAGATATTATTTCATTTTGCATTGGATTTAGTTTGCATTTTTGTTTGTCATTTTGTTTTTGAAATTTTAATAGATTCTGATCCCTTTAAAAAGATGTTATTATTCGAAATTATTTTATTTATCGCGTAACGCGCAACTAAAGATTAAGATTAACAATCTCATTACGGGAAGACCTGGCCCTCCCAAGGTCTCGACCCGAGGCATTTATAGGTCGTTCCGAGCCTGTCTCGGGTTTAAATCGGTTTGTGACCTCAAGATGGTTCTAAATTTGGTAGGTATATAATTGACTAAAATTTTTCGTAAGAATCTACGCATGCGTAGACACACGGTTCGAATTGTAAGATCCTGGTTTTTCTTATCCTACCAGGCACGAAGAATATTAAAGTCCCTTTTTAGGCACGAAATTAAAAGGATAAGATGGCATCCCTGATTTTTATTAGAAATTTTTACAATTCCCAAGCTCCATTTTGAGGCTGCGAGGGTTTTCAGCTTACAAACCTGGACTCCTTTGTGAGCACTGTCACACGACCAAGCTCAGTTTTGAGAAATTATACGGCTGCTTCTGACTATTAAACTAAGAAAAATGATACTTAGATATTTTGGTGGTTTACTTCAAATTGAAACATTATAATACCTAACAATATTCTTTGTATTTTGAGTAGAATCGAGTTCTCCCGGATTGCAGTCTTATAGTCTTGCACGCCTATACGCTAGGTACCTATTTATAATATTGTATTTGTAAATGTATGACGTACTTGGTAAAGTACCTATCCTTGTATCAGGTTAACTTGTCGTATCGCTACATAGATCGGTAAAAAGACTATATCACGCACGCATGATTTACTCAGCAACACATAAATTATACAGTACGTATACAAAAGACTGAGACTACCTTTTAGAGAAAGTCGAATTTGATTACAAAGGTTGGTTGTACGTAATATACTGTAAGTATAAACCAGGGTAACTTATGGTGACACTTTTAGGGTCGGTGTGTGAAGCTGATGAGTCTAATCTTATATTACTCGTAGGTATAATAGTAAAATAATGAAATTTTTTATTCCAATATTATAACCTTGTAATGGCACGTTCAATGATACGTTGACGATAGTATATTTATTTTTGAAAAGTTTTTTCGTAGGTACTTATTCTTTATTCATACAGGTACTTTACTGGTAATTTAAATCATGCGTTCATTGCTAAAACGAGTCAGTGTCTCTTATTTTTCAGTTTGGATGATGCTTATTCTTGCGCATTGGCTATTGTCAAGGTGAGTGAGTTTCAAATAATATTATGACAGCAAAAAGTAAAATTATTGCATTTTGTTCATGATTTTTTATTTGGTTTGAAAGAAAATAAATGATTAGAGAAGGGATCGAGTTTGATTGACGAAAATTCAATGAATAATGTCCTACGTATCTACGTAGCCTATATCCCGTCGCCTTGTTTTTCATGCGCGAGTAGGCCTACTCGTTCTTGATTTATCACTATTGATCTCTCCTTATTTTTTACGTTCTTCACTCGTATACTAGATCACGAAGACCCCACCATTTCAAATTCATTAATTTCGTCACAAAAATTTCTGCGAATAATAGAAAAGTTGCACTACGGATATGACCTCGAACACGTTATGTTAATATTACCTATTTATTCTTAGAGGAAAAAAATAATAATATAAGTACCCTAAATTCCTTTCAACCCACTTTTTTATAATCAGTTACGTGCAGCGAAAATGCCGCGTATTGTGTTCGTTTTTTGAAGCGAAACTCGCCGTTATCAGAATCGTCGTGGCGAAAATGTTATTCCCGTGGCGAAAGTGTTTTACCCGTAGCGAAAATCGCGTCAGTGGTGCCATTTAAACAATAATTGAACATTAAAACCATAACAAATTCTACTTTTGCGGAACTTTCTAATGTACCTATGTATACCTAAATAATATTTCACTCGTAGCGAAGTGTCGGATCCGTACATCGTGATGACGTCTTCAGGTTGGGTACGTGGACGCGTCGAAGAATCAATTTTGCGATCAGATGTCAAATTTGTTAGCTTTCTTGGAATACCATATGCGAAGCCTCCTACCGGCGAATTTCGGTTCAAGGTTTGTTTTGTACCTACCACTTGTGTACATAAATTATTTACCGTATCTACTCGTAGGTACCTACTCGTATATTCCACGAGTATTGGTTAAAAATAACACTCGTAATACACTGCACTGATGGGACAAGTTGTCTAGATGAAATGCGTTTTTAAGGCAGGGATGCGTGCACAATTCTTCCTACGAGTAAGAGAGAAATTAATACTAAACCTCTGGTTGCACTCTTGCTGTATACAGTTTGGTGAGGTGAGGGCCGAATGGATAAGAGATATTTTATTTCTCCACTCGCTTCGGCGTGTGTTGCTGTTTCTGCCTCGTTGGCTAAACGCCCATTTTACCAGATCATTTGATGCGCCTATTATAAGTTGAGTATAACCTTGATACCTAATTCGAAATTTAAGGGACAAGAAGAAAATTCGAAATAATACAGAGCTTTTCAAATTACCTATTACCTATGAAAAGTTCGATTTAAAGGAACGTCAGAAACAAAAAATCCGAATTACGGAAATTTAATATAAATTCCTTGTTAGGAACGTATGTAAAAGTAAAAATCAAAAATACTTTCCACGTTCATAAAATTTTGTAGATTATCATTTTTAGTCTTGAAAAAATCAGTAATTTTTGTTCGGTTTGCAGTGCCCTACCGAGCTTTGTCAATGACGTTTTCAAGAGTCACAAGTGCCTGAAAAACTTTATCATTAATTAATTACTTGTGTCTATTCTTTCTATCGTTTCAATAATAAAAAAGCTAGCAGACTTCCTACCGGAAAGAGTATCGGAGAGGTCACATCCTCCATGTCATTTTCATTCCTCCTCTTCAGTTTTTCTATTCATTGCACCAATTTCTTCGTCAGAAAGATTTCCGTACGCCGAAATGTCGTCATCAAAGTGCACGAAATCATCGAACGAAGTTTCGACAACGACTAGTCACCCGATTCCATTGCTCAGAGCTGACACCAAAGGGAATAAAATCTTCTTCTTCCTCAGTTTCATCTTCTTCATCATAAGTTTCCTTAACGAATCCAGCCTTTTTAAAGTGTTAGGTTTTTTTTTTTTTTTTTTTCATTAACGTTACGACCGTGCGTGCGCGCGCACCCTTAGCTTAGTATGTTACCTGTTGTTGTAGTCTGCGCATTTTATGTATATTCGTCCTGCACTACAATTTCATCTACAGTATACATAATATTATACTCTTTAATCGTCATCTTTATTGTGTACC